>OZ004705.1:185912299-187202299 GCA_963924515.1 Vespertilio murinus
TATATATATATATATTAGAGTATTGGAGGCCCAGTGCATGGGTGGGTCTGGCTAGCCTTTCCAGGGGGAGGAGCCATGGGCAGCTGGCCAGCCTGCCTGCTGCTCGAACTCCTAATAGAGGGGACAATTTGCATATTAGCCTTTTATTATATAGGATATACACTGAGTGGCCAGATTATTATGCATTGAGAGATCATAAAAATCTGGCCACTCAGTGTATACATAGAGATGGCAGAGAAGCTTTACATAGTCTACATAGAAACCATTTCACCTAGGAGTCAATATGAATACTCCAGTTTCTCTTGGGTGTTAAAGTATGCTACCTATTGTATTATACATTTCTCTAGTTTTAAAAATAGTCAAGATATGTTTAAAACTTACTTTCTAGAAAATATTTATGTGACTCAAAGCTTCTCCATAGATCTGTGAAAAAGTACTGGTTTAGATTAAATAAAGGGAAATCTTTAAGGTACTTTGCTTTCAGCAAAACTATTTTGGACATAAAGTACTTTCACTTGGGCAGAAAAATTATATTCTCCATATTCTAGTCTGTGCTTGTTTTATTTTTAATTACTTGCTTTACCAATTTTGAATAAATGTGCTCTCCAGTTTTTTTCATGAAAACTGGGTCATTTCTTTTAGTACTATCTGCTTTCTATAAGTTTGCCTTTTTTGGGAAAAGACTGACTGCCAGCCGTATGGCTCACTAAATTCTGCTCCATACCATGCAAGGACAATGGGATAGTCTTTCAGTTTGCTTATATTATTAGGTATTATGTCAGTATTCTAGATATCAGAAGGCATCTTAGCTTCAGAGATGATACAGGCAGTATCTAAATAGGTACTCCGACACCTGTTAGTCTCAATCAAGACTTTGGGTATCATTAGCAAAGAAGCATGTTAGGGCCATCTCTGCTTCAAGGTTGGAACTGCCTTGATTTTGCTGTTAGCTCTGTAACACGGACACCTCTGTTTTGGACACAAGAGAAATAAACTGTTCTGATACCACCACAGTTTTTGAAATGTAACACCATTGTCTGATTCTGTTATTAAGTGCACTTGTTGACACCTAACCACATATTTATCATCTTGTATTGTTACCCCAAGATATTTCTTTCCTGATGAGACTCTAATAGCTTTATGTGGAAGGCCTTGTCTTCCCTATCTAACTGTAGGCTCTTGGAAGACAATGGGCAATGTCTCATAACTTTCATGGCCACTCTGTACAGAGTGGTTTTAGGATCATAGAAGAAATGTAATAGAGGTTAATTAGCTAATTAATATAATATTTATTGGGCTCCTATGCCTCCTATTTAGAGGTTATGCTAAATACTATATGCACAATAGTGATATGACTCAAGTTCTACTCAATTAATAAATTGCAAAAGTAAAATTTATATATATATATATACACTAAGATTATAAATTATGTATACAATGTAAATATACACTGATTCACCTTTCTTTTTTCTATATTTAGATAAAAATAGTTCGCTTCAAAACTTACTTGAATTTTAAACTTTAATACTGGTATTATCGTAGATAATCTAGTATTTTTTGTTGTTTGTTAACTTACCAAAGAGCATTCACTATAAAAAAGGTTATAAAAATATGGAGGATTTCTTTTTATTAAGAAGATTTTAAAATTTATATGATTATTACTTTATTTTAATCTGGGAGTAATATGTTAGCAAGACATTTATTAAAACTCTTTGTGCCTTAGTTCTTAATTAAATTATTCTCAGTTTGTTGAAGCCTGATCAAATTTTTTATTTTCTAAGAAAGCCAGGTATGAAAAGCTTCATATTGGATATTTCTCTTCCTTATGTTTTGAAAGTGGAAAATAATATCAAATAAACCTTAATGCTACAGAGTCACCATGCTTCAAGTTGAAACTTACTTTAAAACCTGCATGATCATAATCTCTTAGACTCTGAGCCTTTCCTTAGGCCTCTACATCAGGAATATTTCTTCTTAGCACAAGCTCTGGTCCAGAATTTCCCATTAGTGAGCATAGAACAAGATCATTAATTAAAGCTGGATGGAAAGATAAAGGAAGAGAGAATGAAAACCTGCAAAGTTTCATGAAATGAACTTGGAGTGCAGAGTGAACCTAATGTTTCATGTTCCCCCTGTATCTCTCAGAACCTCTCAGCGTCTTGCATGAAACAGAATTTCTTCCCAGGTTTAAGCTCTGAACTTCTAATAAATGGTATATCCCCATTTAAGCTGAAGCCAGCCTGACTTAAAAAAGGAGAATTCCTTTTTTAAAATATATTTTATTGATTTAAGAAAGGAAGGGAGAGGGAAAGAGAAATAGAAACATCAATGAGAGAGAATCATTGATCAGCTCTCTCCTGCACGCCCCCAACTGGGGATCGAGCTTGCAACCTAGGCATGTGGCCTTGACTGGAATCTAACCGGGACCCTTCAGTTTGCAGGCCAATGCTCTATCCACTGAGCCAAACCAGCTAGGACTAATTGGAGATTTCTTGATAAAATTCTCAAAATTTCTAAAACCTAGGCTATTGGGAAAGATGATCAATTTAATCTCTCATAGTGATAAACTTGAATAAACTATATGGCCAACCACATAGATAATTGCCTTACTCTTGAAGAATATCATTTCCCAGGCAGAACTGAGGCCTGCTGTGGCTGTTCTCGGACTATTCAGAGGATGCACCAAGCCTCAGAAAGCTATGGCAGGAGGTGGGGTAGATTACTGTGAATTTCAGTTGCTAACATCCCTGTTGCAAACATGGCTATTGCTACTGCTGCTTTGATCTAGAACCCTGAAGAAAATCCAGAATCTGAAGGCTATACTAGTGTTAAGATAAATAAAAATAAAGGAGATTATTATATCTACTTTCACTAGTGAATCTCGACTTAACAGAATGATAATGATTTTATGGATTTTTTTTGCTTCTAATGAAATATATATGCATTAGCTGTAGTTTATTCTTTTTAATTATGCACAAGCTTTTAGTGAAATTTAAAATGTAATATGTGACTACAATAAATAGAGATAATAAATAAATGTAATATGTGACTACAATAAATGGAGATAATAAATAGGCCTGCATGGGATAGATGCCCAACCCCTTTTTATATGTACCTATGATTTAGATACATAAGAAGTTGTGCAGGCTTTCCAATGGAATTTAAATTTCATGATGTAAAAAAAGAGCATTTTTAAAAACTGACATGAACAAACTAGTCTTATATGGGATACTGAATAAAGAGATAATAGTGAGAAAAGTTTATTTCGAATGGAGTATCAGACATAACTGGGGAATATCAATTTAATAGACAAATTATTTCCTATCCTCAAAGCCATAAATAGCAGCATACACATTTTTTTTGGCCTGGGCTACTCTGTACTATAATATCTCACTGAGAATTGATTTAACACTTTAGTAACTATATTTTTTGTGTGCATATTATTAATTCTTTCTTTTTTCCTGGATTGCCTGTAATAGTATAGATGTATCATTATATTTACAAAAAATAAAATTTGTTTGGAGTTTTCATTCACTGGTTAAAAATATTTATTATACTCAGAAATGCCAAATACATTTTAAAAACAAAGATTTTATGCTTCAAACTTCAAGTCAATAAATTTTACACAGTTTTTGTATGAAAACTGAAGAAAAGTTAGTGATTATGCCATTACTGTCAGCAGTATATATTTAGTTACAAGAAAATGTGACTTACGTTTTTAAAATTTGACACCCAATTTGGAACGTACCAAATGTGGTTACTTTCACAGCCTCCCTGAAATGTCTCTGTTTTGAGAAAAAAAAATCTCTGTCTAAATCAGAGACCAACAGAAATTGAAAATATGATCCTAGGAAAGAGTTTGGTGAAAAAATTACATTGCCTCTTCCTTTCTCATGCCCTTTATTTTCTTCCTGTTCTTCTGAATGGGAAGCAATTGAGTTTCTCCGTGAAGACAATGTGGCACTGTTATTCATCATCACATTTGTCTTTTCCTCTGCTTTTACCCTATTTCTGGAGTAACTCGATCTAAATATGCCACTGATGGTGATATCATAGGCTAATCAAAGTTTCGAATTCTGCATGGTGGTTCTGGAGGATGCATTTAAACAATGAACACTACATGGAGCTCACAGACGATCTTGTCATCATCTATGCTGAGTGCCTAAAAGAGCATGTCTATCTTGCTCTCTATTCTAAGTTCTGGTCTTCATTGTCAGGGAATTGGTCATGGTTCCAGTCTAGCAAGAAATGATGAGAAAAATCTCTTCTTAGGATCAAAATCTGCCTTGCCACTCTTCATCCTTAGTAATCATTAAGCACACAATGCATTGGGCCCTGAAGGAGCAGGCTTAAGTAATAGTTAAACCTCCTTGTTCGGTTTTAGTTTGTTCAGTGGGACATTCAAACTGAAGTGCTCCTCTTCCTTAGGGGATAAAGGGAGAAAGGGGAAGGAATACAAAATATCTGGTGTGGGGATGGGATATTTTATTTTATTTTATTTTATTTTATTTTTTAAACATATCCTCAGGTGAGGATGAAACATTTTTTAAAATATATTTTATTGATATTTTAGAGAAAGGAAGGGAGAGAGATAAAGAGCTAGAGACGTCAATGAGAGAGAAACACGATCAGCTGCCTCTTGCACACCCCCTACCAATGTACATGCCCTTGGCTGGAATTGAACCTGGGACCTTTTAGTCCGCAGACCGATGCTCTACCACTGAGCCAAACCGGTTTCGGCAGGATGGGATATTTTAGAGAAAGAAAAACTTCAGGAGGATTTTATAGACTTTGCAAGCTAAGTATTCTTCTGTTTGTATCATAGATTTTGTTCACCAAAAATCTGTCATTGTGCTAAATTCATTATAAGTGAGGTAGGTTTCTGGGATGTGCAGAGTGCCAGTACTGACTCATCTTGAAGAGAGGGCCTAAATTTCCTCTCCTTGGTGAGGGAGGAAGAATAAATGCTTATCTCTGAACAAACATTTAAAAGATTGTTTAATAGCCCTGGCAGGATAGCCCCGTTGGTTAGAGTGTCAGCCTGAAACACCAACGTTGTGGAATTAAGCGCCAGTCAGGGCACATGCAAGAATCAACCAGTGTATTCAGATTAGCTACTGTTTTGGAAGGAAAGAATTATATTCCTATGTCACAACATTATAGATGGATTAAAAACTTAATTAGAAACAAGTAAATACATAGAAACTTGTACACATATTTATAGCATCATTATTCATAATAGTCCTCCCTCAAGTCTTTTAAAGTATACATGGTTTCTCTCTCATCGATGTTTCTATCTCTTTATCCCTCACTCTCTCTCTCAAATAATCAATAAAAACATATTTAAAAAATCAACCAATGAATGCATAAATAAGTAGAATGACAAGTCGATATTTCTCTCTCTAAACTTAATCAATACATTTTTAAGTCTTGTTTGTTTTAGTGTGTGAACAGTTTTAATTTTTGAAATGAGACTGGATAGTGACTTAAACCTACAGGAATTTTTATTAAATGAAAAAAGTCATATAATCTGCCTACTTTTTATCCAGTGGCCGGGAAGGACTATGCCATTGAAGATGATTAAAGAAATGGGAAAATTACTTTCATGAAGATGTGCTAATATTTCTGCATAGTCAATGCATTGATTATGCTCCACTCTCTTAAAATTCCAATATCTCTACTTTTTCACTTCCCTTGAATTTCTTCACATACCATCATTATTTTTTGTTTAAATCACTTCACTTGAGCTGTTCTGGCCCCTATTACCACAATTCTACAATTGTTCAAATTGATAGAGGCCCGTAAGTCTTGATACCATTTGTTCTCCCTGCAGCAATTGTCTGTGCTCACTACCATTTATTCTTTAATATCCCCCTATTTCAGATTCTAAGAGACCATCACCTCCTGGTTACTTGCCACCTATTGGATCAGTCCTTTGAATCTTTTTCCTCTTCTGTACCCTAGCTCTATTTTAAATATTTGATGGCCCTAGGGGTTTACTCCTCAGCGTAAGCTCTCTTCGCTCTGTGTCTTTCCCCAGGATGATTTTTCTCTTTTCTGCCAACCTTCAGCTATTCTGACCTTCAGCCCCAGAGATTTCTTGATGCATGGAATATCTCTGCTTCAAATTCCATATGTCCCCTGAACCGAATTCTTCATGTTTTACTTCCAAATTGGCTACTTCTTTTGGCATACGCGAACCTAATTTATAGCACCATTATTCACATCGCCCCATCCTCTGCCAAAGCCAGTAACCTGGGAGCGATCCCAGACTCCTCACAGACCTTCTTCATTCCTCATCATATCAGTCACCACGCCCTGGAGATAAAAACCTTTGGAAGAGCCCATGAATCTATCTGTTCCCTGTTGTCTTCAGTGATAATACCTTAGGTTAGGTCTTTATTGGGTCTGAGCTGGGTTTCGGAAACCATTGTTACTACTTTAAATTTCAGAACTATATTATTGCAAAGTTTTTCTTTATTTTTTTCCCTAAAAATAAATTATAAAAATCATTCAAGCCCCCTTTAATTAATAAAATAAATTACAGTGCAAAGCCCTCATGCTCTGACCACTGTCCACCTCCCAGTTTTGCAATAGGAGGGTAATGTGATGGACACAGAGCATGTGCTTTTCTAGTAGCAAGTCCAGGGTTTTCATCCTGGCTTTGCCATCACAGTCTGACCATGGGCAAAGTATTAACTAACCCCTCTGAACTTTGGGAGTTTTTTTTTTTTTTTTTGGGGGGGGGGACGTGGGTCAGTATATATAACCATGGCAAAAGTTAAAGGAAATCATGCATGTAATGCATCTGGTACATAAACAATGCTCAATGTATTTTACTTTCCTAATTTTTCTCATTTTATTCCCTTTAATCTATGGTCCAGCATGCTGGAATGCATGAAACACCTTGACTCTATGTGTTTGGTTCTGTCCATTCATGCTGTTTCATATGGTATTCCTTCTAAAAGTTAACTTTTTCTCCCTACTGGAACATTCCTTCTCATTCTAGAAGATGAAGCAGAAGTGGTATCATTTTTTTTCCTGTAAAGCACCCCCCAACACCCAAGATGAAGGTAACCACTATCCATCCCCCTCAATTTCTTATGTCTTTTGCATTTGCCACATGAGCTCTTATGTCATTGTACCATAATAGTGAGGCCCTAGGACACGGAGGGCATGCAGCCAGTCCTATGATCCTCTTCTGAGAAGTTCGAATGTTAGCAATATAAATCTAAAAAAATGCACAAAGGACCAGAGATGGTCTTCCATCATCGTGAATCCTGCACTGTCCAGTCTTATTGCAGGACTGTCTTTACCGTTAAAAATGAGTATGGGAAATTTGTGTGACACTTACTGAAATTTATTGTTTTATAAAACAGAGACTGTGAGGAGAGGCTGTTGCGGCTGATAGCACTCAGTCAACGAGGCAGAAGTCATCGAAAACAGCTCCCAGCCACGACGCATTGTAACGTGGAGGAGGCAACTGTGGATTTCCTGGCATCGGGGAGCACCAGATGACTGTGGAGAGTTTAAATTGCCGCAGGAATTACAGATATAGCAACCAAAACACTTCCTGAGGGAGGAGATTACCACATAACGAAACAGTTCTCAGGTGGCTGTGGCACTTCCCCAATACCACCTTTCCGAGTTTAAAAGTGATTCGTCTTCATTACCAGAGCATGCACCAGTTGGCCCGTCAAGGTCTCCTCCAACCACAGGAGCTTCTAAAGGGCATCAAGTAAGGAAACCTTTCCTCTCATTCAAATGCAAGCATAATAAGTTTTCCTTAAAGCTGGAAAACCCCTTTTATTGTAAGCAGTGCTTGCACCGGGGGAGACCAAGGTTCACAGATGGATAGCATAAACTCATATAATTATACAACATATCTGCAAATAATTTTTTGGCTTTGTGCATGTAATTTGTGTGTCATTGCCCAAACATCCTCTTTTAAAAATATAACTCAAATGTGCTTAACGGGGCATCAAGCTCTTTAGTCTTCACAGTGACATATTTCAAAAATAAGTTACAGCCGACATGAAAGCAGATAGTTGGCCTGTCTTCCGTGGGGCCCAGGTGATGGAGTGGATTGTAAAGGTAGAAGGGACCACTGGGTTCCAGACAGAGAATTGCCATGTCATGAGCCATTACATAGCATGTGGGAAGTTGGCAACCGGCCAGATGGAGCCTGAACTGGCTTTACTACTGCTCTCTTCTGCCAGTGAACTGGAGGTATGCACCTCTTCATGTGTTTTCTCTTTCTTTCCCCCAGATGATAACAACTCTGTATGGCGACTGACCATCTTCCCACTTCTACAATTTCAGACCTGATTCCTTTGCAACCCCTCCCTTGATCTAATATATAGTTTTTCCCCAGGGCAATGGCTTAGTCCAAGTATGCCTGTGGCATCATGCTTTCTGCTCCCAACATTCTTATATTAAGATAAAAATGATGCAACCCTTCAGTCCTGGGGCTGCTTTTTCACATCTATATAGCAGCTGCTTAACGAGTGTAGAACATCCTAAGAATGAGCTCACTGGTTCTTAACTAGAGGGTGTATCGCCTCCTGAAAGTGTGACTTTACATGGAGACCTTTTGGCACCATTGACACTTAGTGGTTGGTAGCCAGGGATGAAAGTGTCTTGTAAGGACTGGAGAAGTTCAGCCCGACAAGGGTTTGCCTTACCCCCCAAAGCCAATGTGTCTTTGCTGAGAAGCAGGTTAGATTTGGAATTGTCCCGATGTTTGCCCAAGTCGCCAGAAAGCAACTTAAAGGCACATTGACTCTTTGCTCAGGAAGGTTTTGTGGAGAAGATGGTTTTATATTATTTCTGAGACACCAGACCTTTATTATCAAAGGTGTCAATTTTATCTAGGAACCAGCATTTACTACCTGTGGAACCTTAAGAAGGTACTTGCTCCTGAACTTCCATTTATATCTGTAGATTTTCTTCTGAAGGAGTATTACAAGGGGTTGTTGAAAAAATTAGTTTAATACTTAAGTGTTACCACAATATCTTGGCACTTAAAAAATTGTAGTTCAGTGGTTGAGCGTTGACCTATGAGCCAGAAGGTCACAGTTTGACTGCTGGTCAGGGCACATACTGGGGTTGCAGGCTTGACCCCCATTTGGGAGCATGAAGGAAGTATCCAATCAATGGTTCTCTCTCATCATCAATGTTTCCATCTCCCTCTCTCCCTCTCCCTCCCTTTCTGAAATCAGTAAAAATATCTATAAAAATGTAGCTATTAACATTATAGGAAATAATAAACTACTATTGGAATCTAACTGATAGTCCATGAAAGGTCTTCTATATAATAAATATATTACCAAAGGCCTGATGAGATTATAAACAAGACAACGCTCTTTGGTAATACATAGACAAAATGTGCATGGAGAAGGAAATGTAGTAAAGAGAAAATTATTTTGGTTTCTGGTACAATTTCTTCTCCTTATTAGTTCTATAGCTCCTTTCCATCCCAGGTCTGGTTGCCTTTAACTTTAAAAGCTGAGGATCTCTTAAGGGACTACAGATTCAATTATTCAATATTATAATACTATCCATTAGCATCACCTACTATGACTTTTGTTGCTGTGAGCTTTCATTTAGGAGAATTATTGTGTAATTAGCAGCATCTTGGAATAATTCAGTGTTGGAGGGTGAGAACATTGAAGCCATGGGCCTTTGCTCTATTCATCCATCATGTACATCTGTGTACAAGAAAGAGCTATACTATGTTGAAGTAGAAACTTAGGAAAAAAATACAGTGCTCAACAAGATGACTTTTTGAATTCGTATAAGACAAATAATGGTCCTATGTCATTTCTTCCTATCAATTCCAGATGCATTCAAAGATTTACCAGACTTTCCAGTAGTTGCTTTGTTGCTCGTGTCTCCAGTGAATCTATGAGATCCATTGTTCTCTTAAAACAATACTCTGTTGCCCAATCACTCTAAGTGCAGCTGAAATTTTCAGGTGCTAGGGCTGTTGGTGTGTGGGGAAGGGGGGTATTTTAGTTTCCTTAGATGATAATGTATTTGTAAGTTCTCTACCAGAAACTTAGCAGATGCAGATTAATTTTTAGTTGTACCTAAAGAGTTTAGCTGGAAACTTGTTTAAATACAAGTTGCCCTGAGAAAGGGCAACTTTCCATTTACATATTTGAGAGCCTTTACTCATTGCAGCCCTTGACTTGAGAGTTTGGCCTTTCTACTACTGCCTCACTTATAGCCTATGTTCTTGATTCATAGGAGTACAACATGTGTTCTCTTCTCCATAAATCTGAACTGTAGCAGCTTAACTGTTCAATAAACTATTTATAAAGCAATAAAAGGCTAAAAAATTGGGAGAAATCTTTGGGGAATACTGGCTGCTTAAATGTTATCCCAAAGAAATAAAATAATATTAAAAAATAAAAAAGTATTAAATAAGTAATATAAATTAATAGTATTTTATAGTAGTTTATATGCACAATATTAAATATATTATAAATATAATTTTACAATAACAGGTTTCATTATAATTATACATTTTGACTTAATGAATAATTATTTTTGGCATAATTAATCATTTAAGATATATATATATATAAAAGCTCAGTGACCAAATGGTAGAATAACCAGTCAACCAGTCGCTATGATGTGTACTACCAGGGGGCAGATACTCAATGCAAGAGCTGCCCCCTGTTGGTCAGTGCACTCCCATAGTGGGAGCACTGCTGACCAAGATGAGTAGCATTCTGGGAGCCACTCTGAGGGTGGGTCCACACTGGTTGGCTAACCTGGATGAGCACCTGCTTCCACAGTGGGCTCATCCCCAAAGGCCATGCATGCACGAGGCTTCTAGTTATATATAAAGTGAAAAAGTTAATCAATGAATTTAGATGATCAGAAATTAAAACTTTATTGTCAATATGTACATGATTCCTCTGGAGGTAGAAACTGTATTCAGACAATATCTTCTCCACTACTGTTCCCAGAGTTTTTTTTTCTTTTTTTTTCTATCTCTTCCCCCCCTCCCCCCCCTGAATTTGAATTCTGAAACAGTGAGGCAGGTAGAGCTAAGGTATTGGGAGAGAAGGGTCAGCACTGTGATCCTTACTGATGCTTGCCTATTTCTACAAGCAGGAATCCACTGTCCCATCTGGTACTCCATGCTGGCACACATCTCTCAGTATGTTCATTTCTGTCTGAGGGTCCCTTCGGGTCCTGGCACAACTGAGATTGGAGCAGTGCTGGTTAAAGTGTCAGAATTTTTAATCAGTTCATTATAAATGACTTTGTGATCATGGTGGTATAGCTGTCACTTCCATCCATTAAAAGGTAACTAAAGAGCCAAAACTGGTTTGGCTCAGTGGATAGAGCATCAGCCTGCGGACTGAAGGGTCCCAGGTTCGATTCCGGTCAAGGACATGTATCTTGGTTGCAGGCACATTCCCAGTGGGGGATGTGCAGGAGGCAGCTGATTGGTGTTTCTCTCTCATTGATGTTTCTGACTCTCTATCTCTCTCCCTTCCTCTCTGTAAAAAAATCAATAAAATATATTTTAAAAAAGGTAACTAAAGAAATTGTGGCTATGAACAAAAATGAAAGGTCCTGATTATTTTAGGTGCCAAAGCATAAGTTCTCATCTAAGAAAAGTCAGAACCATTAGAGAAGGCTGTTTTGAAGGTTCGAATGGGCAGAAAAAGCACCAGAACATATTGATGATTATTGTTAGTTTGCCATTTCCTCACTCCCTTCCTGGTTATCTTTTCTGTCATAGGAAGGAGAAATGAAACAGTGGACAGAATGAGGTTGCCATCATGTACACCAATTACTGTCATTGGTTAAGTATTAACTTCATTATCCTTTCTTCATATACGATGGTGCCTGACCGCCCATTCCCAGTGCATGTTTTTGAGCTATTTCCCATGCATGCCACATTGCAGGAGAACTTTCGTGGTCACTATGAGGCCTGCTCCTCTAAAGCAGGAGTTTTCAATTTTCATTGTTCTTGTCTCAGAACCCTTTGTTCAAAAGGCCAAAATGTAAACCAGATGAAAACAGCTGTTCTGTTGGAAGCAGATACACGAGGGGGCTCATCACGCTGCTCTTTTGCGTCTCCAAGGGCTCCGAAGAACCTTGCTCTGTAGCATTCTTAATTTTTGTGTTAACACAAATTTCAGGGATGCTATGGGTTTTCCTGGAAAGGAGAATTTTCAACTGGAGAGGCACAACAGATTGAGTTGCTCTGTCTCTGCTCCCTTTATTTTATTTTTTATTTTTGAGGTGTCTTTTTTAAAAAATTGATATTTATTTAAAATCTTTATTGTTGAGAGTATTACAGTCCTTCTTTTGCCCCCATAAACCTCTTCTAGACCACTCCCGCCCTCCCCCCATCTCCATCCAGGCCCTCACACCCCAGTGTCTATGTCCACAGGTTATGCATATATGTATTCAAGTTCATTGATTGATCTCTTCCCACCCACCCTCCCCTGCCTTCTGTTGAACTTCAGAGGGATGACTCTTCTCCCTTTAGTCTCACATGTTTCATAAAATGAGCACATTTTAAACCAACTCCATACTTCTATTAAGTTGTTGGCCTTTGTCTTCTCACCACAGACTGAAAAGCTAGAGATGGAAGGTATTGGTGCTTAACATCAAGGAGCTGGTTTCTCTCTCCAACCATAGGCTTGTGGAGGATAAAGACTATGTATCCAGGGGAATAATGCTGTGCCATGCACATTCTAGACATTGAATACATATTTGTGGATTGAGTGAATGAGACGATGAATGAAAAACTAAGGGGTGGGGAGCATAGAGAATTCAGAAAATCTAAAAAGAGTACAACCAAAGAAGCCTATAGTTTTCTAAAGCTCTGATTAGCAGGCTTTCCATTAGGCTTATGAACATGTCTCATCTCATTCTTCATTATGAGTCAGATGGCCTCAAAAGGCCTCACAATTTCCCCTGGGTTTTTATGACTTATCTCCCAGCTGTTGTACTTAGTACCATCTTGAAACTATCTTTTGGGTATGTTCAATATGGTCTTCTCTCTCATACATCTTGAAATGCCCATGATTAAGGCTAAGGTAGCTTGGCACTTTCCTGTAATTAATAGATGGCTGTATTTTGATTTCTGTGTATTTTTAAATGTTTGTTTTGTCTAAGAACTACCAGAAAAAATCTCATGAATCATATTAGTCTCCACCTTATGTGTGAATGAGCTTTACTTGTGCAATCCTTAATATGTATCCATATTTAAATGCAATTCATAGGTAAGAGTACATATAGAGTAATAGAAGAAAGTGATCCCATACTATCCAGAGAAAGCACTCCGAATGAGGCACTCAGATTGAGAGGAGGGTGGTTTGAGGGTGAATAAGCTGAATAGTGCATCCCTTCCCAAAGATATCAGGTTCTAACCCCCAGACCCTGTGTTACTTTATTAGGAATAAATATCTTTGCAAATCTGATTAATTTGAGGATTTTGAGATAGGAAGATTATCCTAGATAACTAGGGTGGATCCTAAAAGTTAAAC
This sequence comes from Vespertilio murinus, assembly GCA_963924515.1. Classification (NCBI taxonomy): domain Eukaryota; kingdom Metazoa; phylum Chordata; class Mammalia; order Chiroptera; family Vespertilionidae; genus Vespertilio; species Vespertilio murinus. The sequence goes on from OZ004705.1 coordinate 185,925,823, forward strand.
ACATATGTCTTAATAAAAGAGGCAGAGGGAGATATAACACAGACAGCAGTAAAGAAAATGTGTGTGCAGAAAAGAAGGCAATGTGAAGAAGGGGCCAGAGACCGGGGTGATGTGGCCACAAGCCAAGGAATGCCAGCGGACACCAGAAACCAGCCAAGGCAAGGAACCAATTTCCCCCGAGAGCCTCTAGAAGGAGTGTGTGGCCTTGCTGACACCTTGATTTTGTCCCGATGGCACAGATGTTATAGGTCTGGTTCCCAGAACTATGAGAGCACAATTATTTTCTGATGTCTAAAGCAACCAACTTTGTGGTAATTTGCGATAGCAGCCACAGAAAACAAATACAGAGGAAAATTTACCCTTTCAAAATGTAATATTACATGTTCTTTAAAGCTGCTCATTGCCAAGTGTTTTAGGATTTAGGAATATCTGATATTAATATTCCTAGCTATTTCCCCGTGGTTGAAATATGCATGGGTTTTTTAAACCTGAGAAGATGAGAGAAACTTTTGAGAAGCCAGATTGCCATAAAGAGCAATTCTAGTCTGGAAACATTGAGAGAAGGAAGTAGAAGAGTGAATTTAAGAAAATCATTCTGAGGGCAACCAATGGGATTGAGGACAAATAATTGATATTATTTAGTAGACAAACTTCTCAGTGGGTTAGGTAATTAGGGGCTACTGAAGTGATGGGAAAATGAACTAGGGGATTTAGCTCTCTCATGAAATATGGTGTTTGTGAATTAAAGCTATGATTGGTGTTACATTGCTTGCTACACAGTGCCTCCAGCTTTCACATTCAATGAGTCCTGATTGTCTTCCCATAGGCCTATGCCTAGTGAATACCCGTGAAAACCAAGACCCAGTGCAGGAGTCACGTGTTAAAAGAGGGTATTAACTAAAAGACTAAAAATTGGCACCCCCAGTTGGATAGCTCCTATGTTGTTGAACCTTGAGGTATTAGCCATTAAAGACCTCAGGTCTACTCAGGACAACCTTTCTCCTCTGATGGAAGCATGAGCAATTTCTGAGGCTTGCTAAATGTGCCCAGTTGGTTTGCGGGCAGGAGCAGATAACTCCTCCCCACCAAATGCAACCCTCCACTTGCCCAGAGGCCTTTCTGGACTCTTTATCTTGAGCTGTGCAAGCAGTATGTGCATGAACTTTCTCAGTGGCCTTTTCATGACTGGAAATCTTCTTTCCAAGAGACCAGGCTAGAGTAAAGCACTCATCCTTTGCCTCAAAGAAGAACAAAGACCTTGTTCTTTCTTTAGAATTGTGTTCTAGCCAGACTTGCTGTGTAAGTGATAGATGTAAAATCTCCTGTAAATGTTCTGGTTAGTGGAAAGTACAGAACAGATATTTTTGACATTTTTAAAGCCATCTGTACATATGCTTTAAATTCTCATTAGGATATTTAACTACTCCAGAGTTGTGGAATTCTGAAAAATGTGTATAGGTTCTTGAGAGAGAAACTCAGCATTCTGATAGACTTTCCAAAAGGCTTTAACTCATTTATAATTTCTTTAGGGCCCCTCTGCATTTGTGGTAAGGTGGGACACTCCAGCTTGTCATGGAACTTGCTAATTTTTTTTCCCACTCAGTTGAGCTTAAGTTTTTTTCTTTTTTAAAATAATATATTTTATTGATTTTTTTACAGAGAGGAAGGGAGAGAGATGGAGAGCTAGAAACATCAATGAGAGAGAAACATTGATCAGCTGCCTCCTGTACACCCCCTACTGGGGATGTGCCCGCAACCAGTGTACATGCCCAGGACCTTTCAGTCCGCAGGCTGATGCTCTATCCACTGAGCCAAACCGGTTTCGGCTGAGCTTAACTTTTTATATATACCAGAGTAAAGGTTGTATTGTCATCACTGGGGTGCCGATGAGTGGGGCTTAGTCTTACCATGTTCCTTTAGGATGTTTGATTTCCTCTAGCTTTTGAAGTTCATAAAATTATAGCTTCCAGCAATGTTTTAATATTTCTCTAAAGAAATGGCAAAGATATAAAACTCATGTTTGTTTGATTCTGTTCCATATTACAGGCCTTCAAAGTTCAGCATCTCCGGAACTCTGGAATTCTTCATTCCAGATCAGTGGCTAATTGGATCCTTAGTATGTAAGGAAACACTCGCAAAATAGCAGTACATACCAAATATTTCTTTTTATGATTCTAAAACTGGTTGAAACATAGATTTGCCTCTAAAACAAGAGTGAAGAGCATGCATTAGATTAACAAACACAGCCTTTCATTTGTAAGTACTTTTGTTACATGCTGTTTAGAAGAGATTAGTTAAAGCTATATTTCTGGAAAACTGGGTCAGAAGGAGATAGCATAGCTCACTAGTAAAACACACGAAAGCCTTTTATTTCCTCATTCATTCACTAAAGAAGTATTTTCTTGGTGGCTAATTTATGTTTGGGACTATGACTGCTCCACCTTGTTCATTAACTTAAAAACATAGTTGAGATTATTGCCTTATTAGTAGATTCTCCCTTTCTCCTCTGGCATTTCACACTCACCTTTATCACAGAGTTTGCTGCATTGTTTTGGAATTATATGTTGCTTATGCTCCTGTTCTTGCTCTTCTAACCCTTAGCACAGTGTTTCATACTTAGATGCATTAAAAAAATATTTGCTAAATGCATGAGGTGTTTCAATTGCTATCCTCACTACTTCAATACCTCTGTTTCTCTATAATCACTCTCTCCTCTTTCCTTCATTCTTTTTTTTTCTTTAAAATTATTTCTCTCTATCCCTTTTTGATATCTACCCCCCAAATTGTGCTTTGATAGCACACCCTCTATTTTTTTCTTTTGCTTCTTTAGGATACTTAAAAATTCATACTTAAATATGTGTGCTGGTCTCCTCCCATCCTAAAATATAGTTCTCTTAACTTTATTACCTTTTTGAGTAATTCTACTAGATTCTCCTTCCTTGCACAGCTAAATTTCTAGACAGAGTTGTTTGCACTGCTTTTTCTAATTCCTTTCTACATACTCCTTAAAGAGTCATGCTTTTGTCTATTGCTCTAACTACTCAATGAAAACAGTCTTCTTAAAAGTCACCTACAATCAACTAGATGACAGAACTTAAATTCCTCAATACATCTCAGTATTTTACTATTGAAAATTCTCACCTCATTGGAATTTTTTCTTTTGTAGGTTTTCATAACATTCTGCCATGCTTAACATCTAGTATGTGACACAGTACCAGACGCATTACAAATGATATGACATTTGACCAAAGCAGATTAGTTTCTAATATCTTCCTTAAAACCAGACTATGATTCCAAATCTTTAGCTTACATTCAAACATTCTAGGAGTTGTTCTCACCAGATGTTATCATTTCTTTCTCCTACTGTCCTTTCAGTCCCTTTAAATCCACTTTACCATGACAAGATTCATTGCAACTTATACCCATTGAATGCTTTCTTACGAATAATAGGAAGAGTAATACTACAATTTTTCTAAGGCTACTCCATGCTTATAGTATACTGTGGGCTTATGTATATTATATAATTAAATGATAAGAACAATCTTGTGATGTATAATTATCCCTACTTTACTAATAAAAAAAAACCTGAGGCTTACATTGGTTAAATAGTATAGATTATTGGTATTTAATGCACAGAGGAGCCACAGGTAAATTGATTTGCACATTTGCATAACTCTTGTGCTGAGAATGTTACCTCTGTCTTCAGTCTTTCTTTTGCCAGAATGTTCTTACTCTACAAAATGATATCATATTATCTAAATCCTAACCATTTGTCAAAGTCTATTTGGAATGCCCTCTCTTCTAAGTAGTTTTATTTTTCTTGACTTTTTTGACTGGGAACAATTTTTCCCCCTCTGAACTCTCTTAGCATTTGTAAAAATTACTAATAGGCTTTATTTTTGAGCAGCTTTAGGTTTACATAAGAATCAAACAGAAAACACAGAGAATTCCCATATACCCTTACCCAATCCCTGCATATAGTTTCCCCAAACACTCACATCTTGCATTAGTGTGATAAATTTGTCACAACTGATGAACTAATATCCTATATAATAAGAGAGGAATATGCTAATTATCTGTTACACGGATCTGCAGGAGAGTGGGGCAGTGAACTACAAGCAGGCAGCTGAGAGCTACAGGAGGGCGGCAGTGACCTATTGACGCACAGATTCATGCGCAGGGCTACTAGTTAATACATAACTATTAACTAACATACATAGTTTAGATTCGTTGTGTGCTTCATTCTATGGGTTTTCACAAATGTATAATATTGTATACACATTATTACAGGATGGCAAAGTACTTGTCCTCTCTAAAATTCTCCATGTAAGCATAGAAAAAATAATGACCTCTTTATAAGATTTTGGCAAATAATAATTTCAATAATATAAATCACGTATTATAGACCTCATACAGAGAGAATATACTTATAAGCTTCCCTGTCTCTTCAGCCTTTGATAGCTTTTCCAGGTTCTTAAAGTCTTTTTAAAAAGTACTAACCCATAACCAGAATACATGCTCAAAGATTAGCTTTGCCCTTGGTCAGTATGTAACTTGAGGCAAGTTAAAGCATTCTTTATAATTGTAATTTTGTCATCCACAAATAAGGTTTAAAAACCTTAATACATGGGTAGAAAGAGTTAAATGAATAAGAGAACATAAAGTTAATTTATGAATTATATGTATAAAATATTCTATTTGGAGAATTTATGGATTGCTAAAAATTATCTTTTTTTCTTTTTTATTTTGACAACATAGACTAAGAAAATTAAAAAAAACAAACACAAAAAACCCACCCAAAACAATATTCTAGTGACACAATTCAGTGGAAAAAGCCAAGGTATTTGATTCTGACAAAATTCCCTGATGTTTTTCTCAACAGCAAATATATTTTGGTAGAAAATCTACATGTGTTGCATTTAAAGTGTAAACACAGGCTTAAGATGCAATAAAAGCACGAGACAACTCCAGCCTAATATAATGTGACAACTTCTTAATTAGCACCAATATTGGGAACACCATGTTTACAGGCTGAATTTCAGGAATAACAAAACCATTGAGTGTACTTTTAATCTAATTTTACAGCTGTGCAGTATTTTAAAATTGCAGATGTTAATGAAGGCTCTCTCTAACTTCATATTTTAAAAAAATATATTTTATTGATATTTTACAGAGAGGAAGGGAGAGAGATAGAGAGCTAGAAATGTCGATGAGAGAGAAACATCAACCAGCAGCCTCCTGCACATCCCCTACGGGGGATGTGCCCACAACCAAGGTACATGCCCTTGACCTGAATCGAATCTAGGACCTTTCAGTCCGCAGACCTACGCTCTACCACTGAGCCAAACCGGTTTCGGCTAACTTAATATTTTAATTAAATAACAGGGTTAATTTAATCTATCAAAAAATGATAGAGTTGCCCAACCAGTGTTGCTCAGTGGTTGAGCATTGACCTATGAACCAGGAGGTCATGGTTCAATTCCGTGTCAGGGCACATGCCCAGGTTGCAGGCTCAATCCCCACTGCGGGGCATGCAGGAGGCAATCAATGATTTTATCTCATCATTGCTGTTTCTATCTCTTTCTCCCTCTCACTTTCTCTCTGAAATCAATAAAATATATTTTCTAAAAAATAATAGAGCTGCCCCATTAAGAATGGGAAAAGTTAATAAATCTTATTTTAAAGGTCATGCAACTGAATATTCACTAACATAACTACTTTTAAATATTAATGTAATGATATTAACTCAAAATATAATAGAATAAAAACTTGTTTTAAGAAAAGTGTTGAATTTGTGTTTGTGTTGATGAAAAATAATATTTTCAAACTACTTTTATTACAAACTCAGGCATGTAAGTTGTGTAGAAAACCGTGTGTAAGGTGTTTTGGCTTAAAATTGATGTTTATGGCCTGCTCTAATGCATTATTTTAAAGTAATTAATTAGTATTTAGAACTTCACAGTGAACATATGAATACAGATTCTGCTCCTCTATGACATCTAGCTAACTCCAAGAAATTACCTTAACACAGTCATGTTCAGTAGGTGTGCAGCAAGAATTTTTAAAACATGCGATCCCTGCCTATGTAGTCCGGACCGCTGACTTCTTTTCCCTTAGATTGTCAAACAAGAAGAAAAAAACTGACAATAGCCATTACAACAATAGCCATTTGGTGTGAATGAATCAAAATTATGCCTATTTTTGGTCAGCTTGGCAAAAAAAATGTATATTTTTGGTGTGCGGCAGAAGTTTGGTATTAGTTTATGTGTGCCATGAGTCCAAAAAGGTTGAAAATCGCTGCCTTCACATATTGTGTCCTGCCCTGCTATGCCTGGAGCAGGTGCTGCTAATCTAATTCTCTGGAAGGGAGACACTGTCCTTATTGATTGCATGTGGCTAAAAATGGGATCTGGGAGCTTTGTCATTCAAGGGGTGCCTGTCTTCACCCTAATTTTTGTCTTGATTATGTCGTCTCTTCCCACAGCAGCTCCCTTCCTCGGCTGGCCTGCTGCACACTGTGCAGATGTTTCTCCTATTGCTGCTACCCGGCGATTTTTCAAGCAGCTCCATAGACAGATGTTTCCAGATGTGTCCCCCATTTCTCTGGCTAGACCTTTTCTCCTTACAAAGAGCAGATCACCCTGCTGCTCAGGCTTTTGATCTATTGACTACAGAGAAAGCAAACAGTACTCTATTGATGTTGTGTTGGGGGGGGGGCACTTTGGCAATAGCACACACAGTAAGTATACTCTTCACTCTTTGAAACACCACTGGCAGATGTTTTCCATGGACTTCTCCACCCAATAGTTTTTATTCTCACCCCAGCTCCTCCTCCAGGGGGGAGAATGGATTATGTGGTTCAGACCGAGTTTTCATGTATATTTTCATGAAGGCTACCTTCAATTTTGTTTTGAGGTTAACAGCAAAATTTAGTTCTTAACAAATTAAAACCCAGGTATGTAATCAGATAAGTCGTTTTAGGAAATGCATACTTATTGACAAAAGAAACATTTTACTATCAATTATTTGCTTAATAATTTTATTGACCCATATCTAGAGGGAAAATGATGAGCCCACTTTGTCTTAGAATATTTGTTCCTTCATTTATTCACCCATGTATTCATTTGCTCACTCATTCATGCACCTAATAATTTATTACCGGGTAATGGAAGACCTAGCAGGTAACAGACATTGAGGATACAGAGACAGAAGAGATAGAATCCTTAAGCTCAGGAAGCTCTTGACCCAGCAGTGGAAGCCAATAGGAAAACTGTAGTATAAGCTCTTTGATAGCAGTGTGTGTGGAGTTCTGAAAGGATGAAAGGAAGGAGCAATTGGATGAGGCACATTCAGATATTTTAAGCACTTTTAAGACTTCAACCAAATTTAAAACAGGGGATGGATTGTTGGTGATTCAGAAGAACCTCCTGTGTCACATGAACAATAGACATTTTACAAAACAATAGTAGGCAAGGGCATGTTTTCATTAGCACTTTGAAATTGGGGCGTTAAACATTTGGGATCATAATATTTTACAGGGACAATAAAAATAAAATAGGTTATTATCCACAGAGATTCTCTGATTCTAAATATTAGGCAAGCAGATACTACCTCCTCAAAATTGTAGTTTTAAAGATATTTTGGTAAAGTAGAGCTATGCCAATGAAATTCTAGCAGATCACTTTCTATGATGAGAGTTATTAGAATTGCATTTAATTCAAGAAAAAGAGTAGACTCAGCAAAAAATGGTAAGATGCTATAACTTAATTAGGGAACAATTTGAGCATTGAGTTTGGTGTTTTGATCTCCTCTGCAAATGAATTTAGAACTACAAGGTGATTAATGAAAAGTCCAAGAGAGAAAAGTTTTGTTGGATGTCCAGACAGAACTGGATGGTGACTGTCAAAAGTTTTGTTGTGGTTCAGACCTAGTTTTAATTTGTTAAGAAATAAATTTTGCTGTTAACCTCAAAACAAAATTAAAGATAGCCTTAATGAAAATGTACATGAAAACTAGGGCTGAACCACAACAAAACTTTTGACAGTAACCTAAAATTATGACAGTCACCTATGAGGCTACCTCACAGGCCTACCTGTGAACCTGTGTTTAGACACTGAAAATAGTAAGTAAAAATGTTGAGCTTTCACCAAGAGTAGCGCAAAATTTAACAAGTATTAGTTGCTGTAACAAAGACACTGCAACAACGTTGGCCTAAATAAATAGTTTATTACTCTGACAGGATCCAATTGTATATCTTTGGAGAAATATCTATTAAAATATATGTCTATTTTTAAACTTTTTTATTATTGAGTTCTATTGGTTCTTTATATATTCTAGTTAGTAGTTATAGATCTTTTCAGATTTAAAAATTCTTATCCAATCAGTTTAGGTAGTTTGTGTCCTTCTAGGAATTTGCCCATTTTGTCTAAGTTATGTATTTTGTTGGCATATAATTGTTCATAATACTCTCTTATAATTCTTTTTATTTCTATAAGTTTAATAGAAATGTTCCCACTTTCATTTCTAATTTTAGTAATTTGAATATTTTTTTTATTGGTTACCTTACTTAAATTTTGTCAATTTTGTTGACCTTTTTAAAGAACCAACTTTTGGTTTCTTTATTGTCTTTGTACACTATCTTGCTTATTTTTATTCTTTTTAATTGTCTTCCATTTTCTTGCCTTGGGTTTAGCTTACTCTTACTTTTATAATCTCTTAAGGTGAAGGACTTGGATTTTCTTATTAGACATGAACATCATTTTTTTATAGCTCATAATTTTTAGTATCCCAATTTTCCTCTGTTATTGATTTATAATTTCATTCCATTATGGTCAGAGAACTCACTTTGTATGATTTCAATCTCTTTAAATTCACTGGGATTTGTTTTATGGTCTGCATATGGCCTATCCTGGAGAATATTCCATGTGCACTTAAGAAGAATATGTATTTAATGTTATGGGTGATGTTTTGTATAGAATATATAGAATTAGATTGCTTTCTAGGATTGTTTAACTCTTCCATTTCTTTGCTGATCCTCTGTCTCGTCATTCTATCCATTATCAAAACAGCACATTTAAGTTTCTATTATTGTTGAATTGTCTATTTCTTCTTTCTGTTCAGTCAATCTTTGCTTCATGTATATTGGGGATCTGTTGTTAGGTGCATATATGCTTGCAATTGTTATTTATATCATGTATATATCTACATATCTATAGCTATCTATATATCTATTTATATAATCTACATTGTCTATATTTCTATATAATTTATAACTATATCTATATCATCTATATCTATATCATCTTTATCTCTATCTCTCTATCTCTATCTCTATCTCTATATCTGTATCTATCTATGCCATCTATCTTCTTGGGGGTTTACCCCTTTTATCCTTATAAAATTTCTTCTTTGTCCCTGATAACAATTTTTACGTAAAATCTATTTATCTGCTAATAGTACAGTCACTACAATTTGTTTGCATAGTATGTCTTTTCCATCTTTTCGCCTTCAACCTATTTTTGTCTTTGAATCTAGAGTGAGTTTCTTGTTGACATCATCAAATTGGATCATATTTGTATCTATTTTTGCCAATCTCTGCCTTTTGATTTGAGAATTTACATTTAATAACAATCTAGGTTAGAGTAATATCAACTTAATTTTGATAGTATACCAAAACTTTGCTCCTGTTTAGCTCTGTTTACTCACATTTTTAGTCACATATTTATATGTGTGCCCTAAATTTAGATTTATGATTATTCTACTTTTCAGTTGTTTTTTTAAAATAGGAGAAGAAGACAAATAAATACATTTATATTCTCTCTTATATTTATCTATGTAATTAATTTACTTTCACTCTATTTCTTCATGTGGATTTGAATTGTTTCTAGTGTCCTTTCACAACCTAAAGGGCAATTAAAAAATAAAAATTCTGTGGTCCTTTTGTATGACTTCATAATACTGAAATTCCAAATTTAATCAAATTAGAAAATATAATTAAAATTTTTAAAAATCAGTTTTAAATCAGTATGCATATCATGATCTTATTTATGTAAAAAGTGAATATATTTTATATACTCACAGAAAAATTAAAAAATATACAAGAAATCTGTATGTCCAATTGTGTAGTGGAATTAATGATGATTTTAAAGTATTAGTGATTATTTTTTTCTAAATTTTTTCTAGTAAATATCTGTAATATATAAAAAAAGCCAAAACACCAGTGTTGATGATATAGATATAGATATAGATATAGATATAGATATAGATATAGATTTAAATATAGACAACCTAATATGCAAATAGACTGAATGGCAGAACAACCAAACAACCAAACAACCGGTTGCTGTGACATGCACTGACCATCAAGGGGCATGTGTGGAATATGGTGGGCATTGGCAGCAGGTGGCATGGAACATGGCAGGCATTGGCCGTGGTGGGATGGTGGAGCAAGTGAGTGGGGGTGTCAGACCAAGGTGGGGCACCAGTTTCTGTCATCGTGGTGAGCTTCTGATGATTAGTGAAAATTCTTTGCTTTGCCAGGGGCCGTGGTTGGAGGGGCCGTGCGGAGGATGGGTCAAGACCCGCCTCTGTGCCCATTGAAGCCTCTTGGCCCACAGCACAAATTTGTGCACTGGGCCCCTAGTTTCTTAATAGTTTCTTATTCTTTAGTTAAACATTCATAGGGCGATTAAGGAAACACAGTGTTGAAAATAATTTGTTCTGGCAATTCAGAGTTGGATTTTGAACAATTGATCAATTAACTCTCTATCCAGAACTCAATCAGAGTGTATTTTTTTCTTTTTTTTCTGCACCAAAATGACTTTTATTTGTATTTCCTACAGAAACAGTGAGTGGTAATTCATGGTACTCGGTAATTTCTCCAGACATAAAAAAAGGTATATGAAATTAGTAAATGCCATTTTGAAGAGTCTTCTGTTACAGATTCAAGATAGACCTGTTCTGCAAAATCCAATACTGTTCCTTCAGTATTGTATAAATGGAATTTTCTTCTACTTGTATCCATTGCCCAGGGCTATGTACCCATTCATATTCACCATATTTAGAATCAAAGGTTCTGAAGAGATTTTAATTTCAAGGTAAAACAGATCTGATCATTATTAACGAAGACCATAAAATACCAAATGGATTAGTTCTGAGTCCCTTGCCAAATGGACCAACTGCTCATTTTAAAATGAGCAGTGTTCATCTGCGTAAAGAAATTTAGAGGAGAGGCAAGGACCCCATAGAACATGTATCTAAAATAATTCTGCATTATTTTACAACACGGCTGAGTCATTCTGTTGGACAAATATTTGCATCTCTATTGCCCCATAATCCTCCGTTTATTGGAAGACAGGTTGCCACATTCCACAATCAACAGAATTATATCTTCTTCATATTTCACAGGTACATATTCAGGAGTGAAAAGAAAGTAGAAATTCCGGAACTTGGACCACGTTTTGCCTTGAAATTAAGATCCCTTCAGAGTGTTAGTTCTTTAATACTTCTTTATATGGCTTGAAATATACAAAGTGTTAAACACACATGAACATGATCTAAATATTTGCTCAGGATATGGATCAATGACTCAATGGCTTAGTGAATAAATGTATGAATAAACAAAAAGAAAATGATTGTACTCTGGATAAACCTTTCTTCTGGAGCTACCTGAGAGAAATTGCTTATTAGAACTCCACTTGAGGCTCCTTAGCTGCCATTCTGGAATGAATGATTTATTGCTTATAAAATGGTATGAGATATGAAGTGAAAAGCCCTAGGTAAATGTGAAATATAATTTTATTCATCGTGACTTTTAAAATGATCTGAAAGGTCCTATAACATATTGTGATTACCAAAAGCAGCTGACAAACCTCGTTGGCCTGGTGTGTTTGCTTTTAACAAATAAAAGTGAAATCGGGAGAAAAATACATATTCAAAGTTATTCCATATAAGCGGAGACTTACCAGACTTACCAAGCCAAATGAATAATATTTACTTTCATTTAAAAATTATTTAATCCAACCATAGAATGTTTACGTAGCAGAATTAAATACAGTTATTATTAATTTATACCGTGGGTCCGTGATTAATGTTTTTTCTGCCCCAAGACATTATTTTTTCCCCCTTCCTTTTCTCAAACATGTTTGGCATTTAGAAGTTTTAAAGTAATTTCCCCCTTTGGCTTCACCTGGGGTCTCGGCTGTCCCAGAACCTCCTCCTGACCTCAGTGTTGTGTTTTCATTTAAAATAGGGCATGTCTATAAATGTCAGCAATACAGGGCAATTAGAAGTTTGAAAAGGGCTGTAACATAAACCAGCATTATAGTGAAATGGATATTGCCTTAAGCTGCCTGCAATTCACTTGCTGTTGGAAAGACAATATCCTGCCATTCTCCCATGGTGGCCGTCAACTGAACACATTTGGCTGAGGATTGACCCATTATTAAGATAAGTCTCCGTCTGACTTGAAACAATGAAGAAACGCAGAGCGAGGGAAGCCAGCAAATTGGGCTGGTAGTTAGCCAGCAGCGGGCGAAATGTGACACTGGATTAGTCCTTAATAGCTGTCTGTGGTGCTATCTGTGAAACCCAAGGCTGTCCCGACTCCCAGGAATGGGACCGTAGGTGCATGCCGTTTGGGCTTGCCCAGCGTTTTCAGGTTTTTTGAGGGAATTGCTGTCTGTGTATTTAGGCAAGTGTTTGTGTTATTTTTATCCTGAACATCACCACAACCGGGAGCGACAATAACAGCTCAGCGCTTCTGACACGAACTTACTTTTATGCACTTTCATGTCCTCCGATGCTAAGAATCCAAGCCACAAAAAACAAACTGCTTTTGCAAATTTGGAAAATGGGAGATGTTGTTAGACAAGGCATATCATATTGTTCCAATTTGCCCTCTTCCAAAGATGCTCGACCCTTGTGCTCTCGCGGTGCTTTCTTTCGCTAGCCGAGGCCTTTTGACACACTGTCAGCTGGCTTTAGCTCGCCCCATGTGACCTCAGAGCAAACTTTCAAACAAGATAAGGTTGCTGTTGAAAGTCTCTCCCGGCCTTGCAAACTTGGTCCCGCCTGTTTGAAGGGATAGCAAAATGCAAAAGGGTATTCCTTCCCAGGTTCTATCTACTTTGGGTCAAGACTTTTTTTGTAGGACCAGGTGAGGTTTGGTGGTGAGGAGAGTGGAAAATGTGGGGGACAACCTACGATATTACCTGTTCTTTTGCTGTGAGGGTGAGTCATTTTAATTAAATATATCTCTGGTGAGGTGTTTCCGTGATCCTGCCTTTTAGCTCCTAACAACATTTCATCTCGTCAAACTCAGCTTTGTAAAACTCATATGCAAAGCCGGACTGGAGTAAGGGAATGTAATTGAGTGTAGGAGGGACGCCTGTATCACTGCTCTGCTTGTAAAAATCAAGGTTTCTATGCCGGCTATGAGCTATAGTTTTGGCTGTCTCAGGAAAGACTTTTAAAAATTCTTGCTGTCATCAAGCTTTTGAGGTTTTCCAGACTTCAGGGAAAGTTAAATAGACCATGAAACCTATAAGAAAGTATGCCCAGGCCAGGAGGATTGGGAGAAACTAGAATGGTCCACAAGAGAAGTTGACGGAATCTTTCTCGCGAGAGTGTACTGAAATGTGAAGGGCTGCACCATTTTACTTGAGATACCTGAAGGCACGCAGATGCTAGGGTGCTTAATATACTTTAAATGATGGCTGTCTCTAAGTATGTGGACCAAACACCTTTCCACGGTCAAGATCACCACTCTATTCTAGATTCCACCTCAGCGCTTTATTTTCACTTTCTTGCACATTTTTCTATGCAAGTATAATTGCTTCTGAATAGGTATATAGTGAGTACAGTGTAGAAACACTTCTCACTACATGAATCGACTGGGCCCCCAAGACAACGGGAATGATACCTGTGACACACTTCACAAACCAAGACAGTCCTGCATCCCCGACATCAGAGAAATTATTAAAACCGAGACAGTCACCTCACTTAATAGTTTTCATGATCAGCTGGCTCCCTGCATTCTCCACCAGCCTTCTTCATATGCCTAGTCCACTCCCACTTCCATTCTTGCTCGGCACCCACTTCAAAGTTTTCTTCAATATATACAAACTCCCTGCCCATGTCCGCAGTGCAGCCTCACTGTCATAGACAAAGAACATAGAGCACACCCAGAACTTCCTCAGATAAAGCCTCCTCAGAATTGTGGCTGCAAACTAATCTGTTACTCCAGTCATCATCCCTTCCTTCCTCTCAGGGGAAGGGTAGGTTTCACCTCTCCAAGTTTGCAGGTAAACTTCTAACTGTACACCTGCTTCTTTCCCATTCCTAGGTCCTGAGCTGTCAATGGTGGCTTCTTTTCCCTACCATGGCTGGAAGAGTAAGCGAACTGCTGTCACTTCACATCCTTGTCAACTTTGGCACTTTTAGTCTTTTAAATGTCTAGTCCTTGTGGTGATATCTTATTGTAGCTTCAACTTGCATTTGCCTGAGTGATAGTGAAGTTAAACATATTTCCACAATGACTATTGGTTGCTTTTGCGTATTACCTTTTTGAGGTACCTGTTCAAGTATCTGCCAATGTTTTCTCTCTTTTCTCAGTCTGACATTCCATAATCTCATTGGTAGTCCTTCGCACTATGTGCTCTGTGATCTTATGTGTTTTTCACATTTTATGCTCTTATTCTGGCTATTTCTCCTCTGATGTTTCTTTCAGATTATTGTTTCTTTAATGGTGTTAATCTTCTGTTAAACTCACCCATTGAATTCTTTAACTCTGCTTATTGTGTTTTAGAGAATTTCCATCTGTATGTTTTTTTGTTTTGTTTTGTTTTAATCCTCACCCCAGGGCCCATCTCTATAGTTTTAATGTTTTCTAATTCTATTATCAATTTCTATTTTGTCTTCTATTTTCTTCTACAGCATTTGTAGGTATTTAAAAATATTTCTCAGTGAATGACAATATCTGAAGTCACTTTGGGTCTTTTACTATAGACTAAATTTTCATTTTTCTTAGTATTTTGTTTTTGCTAAGGTTGCCTTGTTTTCTACTATACGTGAATATTTGTAATTAGGTGCAAGATCTGTCATTCAATACTGTCACCTCTTAATAGTGTCACTAATTTTCCAAATTCTTTCTCTGACTCTTTGCTTCCAATTTAATCAATTATTAAATTATATTGATTTTTCTTGCTGATAGTTCTCTAACCTTCCTCACTTTTTAAAAATCCTAGAGTCATATAGGCAAATTCCTTTGATAATAGACAATGAAGCTCTATGTTGGTGAAGAGCTTAAGGTGACTTACTTAAAAAGTTGGTACAATGTTTCCCTACCAAAAAACAGACATAAGACCTATCAAAAGTATACTGTAGCTGAAACTGGTTTGGCTCAGTGGTAGAGCGTCGGTCTGCAGACTGAAAGGTGCCAGGTTCGATTCTGGTCAAGGGCATGTACATTGGTTGCGGGCACATCTCCGGTAGGGGGTGTGCAAGAGGCAGCTGGTCGATGTTTCTCTCTCATAAACGTTTCTGGCTCTATCTCTTTCTCCCTTTCTCTCTGTAAAAAAACAATAAAATATATATTTTTAAAAAGTATGCTGTAAGCATCACGTCTTCTTTCTCTTCTACTCTCCCTCTGCAGTGTGTCTTTGTAGCTACTATCAAGAGAAGTTGAGCTTTAGCTGGTTTGGCTCAGTGGATAAAGCCTTGGCCTGTAATCCAAAGGGTCCAGGGTTCCCAGAGTTCAGTTCTGGTCAAGGGCATGTACCTAGGTTGTAGGCTTCTCCTTAGTCCAGGTCCTAGCCAGGAAGTGTGCAAAAAAAAAAAAAAAAAAAACAATCAATGGATGTGGAATCACATAGATATTTCTCTTTTATCTTTCCCTCTTTTTCCCACTCTCTCTAAAAAATCAATGAAAAACTATTCTCAGGTGAGAATTACAGAAAAGAAAAAAAGAAAGGAAGTTGATTTCCCTATCTTAGAATCAGGGCTGGACTGTGGTGTTCTTTGGTCAATAGAATGAAGAAGATATGATATTGTGTACATTTCTTAGGAGGCCTTGAATGCTTTTGTTCTCTCAAAATTTGAGCCACCTTTCTGGGGAGGAGATACCAAGTGTGGCAAAGATACACCTTCCCAACTGAGGCCATATTAGACCTGCCGGCTCACCAGTCAGCCATGGCACTTGTCCAGTGAGTATGTGGGATGATAGCCAAGATCAGAAGAACTGCCAGCCTATAGATTTAAGCACTAAATAAATTATTACTATTAACTGAAAACTGGTATCCAGAAAAAAGGCAACTGATAACACTACTTCATAGGGTTGTAGTGAAGATTAAATTAGTTAATATATGCTTAGAACATGGACTGGCACACAGTAGGCATTATTTACATGTTAGTTACTGTGATTCTTTGCCTCTCTAGTCCCACTGCCATGGTTTCTTAGCAGTTCTTATTTCTGCTAGTCTCTTCTTCCTCAAGTCCATCCTCACTGTTGCCTCTTGAGTGCTCTTCTGAAATACAAGTTCAATCATGTCAATTCCCTTTTTAAAATATTGCAGTTAATCTTTACTAGTTATATTTAAGCCTAAATTGTTGAGTTATTTAAGGCCTGTCCAATGTCATCTTTTTATCTGCTATCTTGATTTATGTATGTCTTTATCCATTCATTATATTGATTACTAGTAAAATTACAAAAAGACAGAAAATACTTTTACCATGCAGAGATAATTACTTTGTATTTGAATCAATGTGGTGCTTGTGGCAAACTCTATTAATACTGAGTGAATGTAAAAATAACCCCAATATTTATCATATTAAAATAAATCTAGATTTACAGCATCTTTTCCATAAACAAATCCACCACAGAATGCTCTCTGTAAACTGTTCATGTTAGATTTATTTGCCCCATAAATATAACACCTAGTGCACCAATATGACCAGATAATGAAATATTCTACCTTAGGAGTTTCCAAATGGAGTTCACCTCCTTGCTGCTGATTGTTACATAAGAAAAAAAGCTGGGAAGCTTTTAAAAAATATGAATATTCTATGGCCACCCCTAAACTACTGAATATAAATTTCTATTGGCACAATTAAGAAATATGTGTGGTTTTACAGAAAATTTAGCTCGTAGACTTCTGTAATAGCTAGTAAAGTTTTTAATTATTTTGGAGTTAATTGAAATCTTTTTTGGGGCACAAAAATCTTTGGTTTAGAATATATGGAACCTGGGACAAATTATTTTTCAGGTGTGAGCACTTGTATGTTGATTTTTCTTCTTATTTTACAAGTATAGATCTCGGATAGATAATTAACCATAGACATATTTCTTTTTAAAAAAATATATTTTATTGATATTTTACAGAGAGAAAGGAAGAGAGATAGCCAGAAACGTCAATGAGAAAGAAACATCGACCAGCTGCCTCCTGCACACCCCCCACCGGGGATGTGCCCGCAACCAATGTACATGCCCTTGACCGGAATCGAACCCGGGACCCCTCAGTCCGCAGACCAACGCTCTACCACTGAGCCAAACCAGTTTTGGCTAGACATATTTCTTAAAAGTGTAGTAAAGCACAATATATTCCACGGTTCCTGACTTTTTAAAAAACACTTGGTTTTATTTTAGAAATTCGCAGCTGATGGAATTAAAAAGTGTTCCCCAAAAGTCATAAAATTATTTGATAACTGGAGTCTTTACTGTTTTTTTTTCTCCTCATTATAGGTCAATTTAGTTTCACCTAAGTTAGAGATTGAGAAATACCTGTGAACTTCATGCATAGCTGAAGTCCTTGTTTTCTAAAGCTTTGCCAATATTTGAAAAGAACACAACTTCTTTGACTGTGAGGTTAAATGGAAAAGTGATTACAGGCAAACTTCAGATGGGTGGTAAGTCCTACAGTTACATAACCTAATTACAATAAGTATAGCTTCAAATTGAATCTAATATATAGCTGTTAAAAACATTTTCTTTGCTAAGAAGAGCCCCTTCCTATAAATATGAATCAACATGCCCAGAACATGCATAAGGGATCATGGAAGAAGTCTCTGGACATTGGATAGGCCAATGTTAGCATTTTGACTCTAACTTAGTTTTTCCACATGTTAAATACGGATATTAAAAGTGCCTAACACAGGAAATTACTGTAAGGATTTGATAAGTTACTACTTATCAAATAATTATAATTCAGAAATTATAATTCAGAAATTATGTGGTCAGCTCTTATCATCATACTTAAAATGCCATTGAGTCATACATAAATGTTATTTGTCTTATGATGATTTTTGTAATTCTATAATGGAATTGACATTTTACTAATAATCAAAAGATAAAAATTGAGTCAAAAACTATCATGAACAAATACATGTTTAGGCAGCCTCTTTAACTACTCCTAGTCCTCAAACAAGGATGGTGCTTTATAGAGTTAGAATGAAATGGTGCTTTATAGAGTTAAAATGAAATGAAATATGTAAAAATTATGCTGCAAATTCCATTTTAAAAAGGTAATGTATTTTACTATTAACAACATTCTATTGACTTAAATTCTTATTACATATGTAAATATTTGTAGAGCCATTGTAAAATCATTTGGAGGATTTTCACATCAATTGTATCAAATGGTTTCAATAGTTCTGTGCAAGAAGTAGAATTAGCAGTATTTCACAGAGAGACTCAACCCACTATGGTTTATAACAACTTACCATTTCTACAACTATTATTGAAACTTTTGTGATATCTCTATGCTGTTGGCTGTTACATCTAAGATGTATTGCTACTTAACTCATTAAGTACTTATACTTGCTTGCTATCTCTTAACTAGATAGAATGCAACTTGAAAGTGGGGACCATAATTTAGACTTCTTGATTTCTTCATTTTTCCAGTTCAGTTTTTGGTAAATAAAACATATTAGGAGTGAAAATAAGTATATTTAAAATTGAAACAGTTTATTATCTCCCTCTCTTGCCAAGAAAAAATATGATCTTTTAAAAATAAGACAAATTAGGGAGGGTAGGATGATCTGGGGGAGATAAGAGATCAACTGAAGGACTGGTGTACGTGCATATAAGTACAACCAATGGACACAAAACTCTGGGAAGGGAGGGCATGTATGGGGGGGGCAATGGTAAGCTTTGTACACATATAATACCTTAATAAAAATGGTGGAAAAAGAAAAAAATAAATAAAATAAATAAGACAAATTAGGTAGGTGGCCTGAGCTCTTCTTAGTTTTCATTTTGATGTTTTGTTTTGATGTTTGTATCTGAGATAAACGTTGAAGGGCACAAAATAGTTTATTGAAGGTTCTTTGAACTCTCTTATTTTTTTCTAAGAGATGTGAATTCTCAAATATCATATTTATTATTACCTGTAAGAGAATAAATTCTAAGATAGGATATGTATTGTTCTTGGTTTGGGTGCCATTTTAAAATAACTTATGATCTGGGTCACCCCAATCTTAACAACATTTGAGCTGCTTTAGCTTGGTTCTCTATATTACTTTAATGATTATCATGGAACTCTCTTAGCAAGCACCTGCTTATATGTAATTTCCTTTTTTATTGAATGATTTTGGAAAACTCACAGGATATTTTTTAGGCAAAGACCAAAAAATCTATTTCCATAGGCAACTTTTATATAAAGCATTGGGTTTGAGAGTTCTAAAAATGAGAAAGCATATTTGCTTTCAAATATTAAAGTATCAAGTTGTAAAATAAAAATTATAAAAAGCAATGTATAATCATAAAGCCTTTCTTTCTCTCTCTCTCTCTCTCTCTCTCTCTCTCTCTCTCTTTTTGAAAATTTGTGGTTATTCATTTGGAATACTTTTTTTCTTTTTTATTGATTTTTTACAGAGAGGAAATGAGAATGATAGAGAGTTAGAAACATCAATGAGCTGCCTCTTGCACACCCCCAACTGGGGATGTGCCGCAACCAAGGTACATGGCCTTGACTGGAGTTGAACCCAGGACCTTTCAGTCCGCAGGCCGACACTCTATCCACTGAGCCAAACCGGTTTTGGCAGCCTTTCTCTTTTATAAATAGCATTTTAAAATTTACAAAGCCTTTCTTCTTACATTATCATGATGAACCCCAAATCTATCTATATATAAAAGCCTAATATGCAAATTTCCCCCTCAGGAGTTCAACTGGGAGACTGATTGCTTGCTATGACGTATGCTGACCACCAGGGGGTGGTACAGAACAAAGGGAGGCCCCAGCTGGCAGCTGGAAGCTGGCAGCTGAGGAAGGGAGGCCCCAGCCAGCAGCTGGAAGGCCCCAAATAGGCATTAATCTCTGGTCAGGCCTAGGGACCTTACCCGTGCATGAATTTCATGCACTGGGCCCCTAATAATATGTAAATAGCTTACTTAGCATGTCAAACTCTGAGGCTGGAGCTTAATTCAAGATTACTTGCAAGATATTTAGATGGCACTGAATATTGCTTTGTTTAAGCTCATGATTTCTGGGAGATTTCTGACCTTTATTGGAGAAGAAAATTATAATAAAACATTCTTGGTTATAGCTATCTATTGGAGTAGTAATCTGAGAATTTGTGCTTTGAATATTTTTTTTTCTTAGGATACATAAAGTAGCAGAGCGTGATTCCGTATGGGTTGGTTCCACTTTGTGTTTTGGCTTTTGTATTCCAAAATGGAATAGTTTTCCTTGGCAGACTCAGCAGTTAGAGTAAGTCTAGAGTAGGTGAAGAACGTGTATTTAATTTTTTTAAAGGGAGAGTGGGATTTGCACAGTGACCCAGATGTGTGTTCTCTGAACTCCAACTGTCTGTGTTCAAATCTGCAACGTGAAGTGAACAGGGTTTAAAGAGACCCCTTTGGAAACCTTGGGGGTATTTCTTGCACAGTGTTTTGGCAGCCTGCTCTTCTGGCTGAATTAGATTTATTGCTAAAGCACTAAATCTTCATTATACGTGACAAACTTACTCCCCTGCCGTCCTGGTCCCTTTCCATGCACAGTCATTTTAATTTTTTTTTTAATTCCAACATCTTGTTTCTTCCCCTTCCCTAGCCCCAAGATCTCAACATATTCTACATTCCAGTCTGTCTCAGAGAAATTGCATTAAATTTGTGAATGTGTCATTCACAGATGTCAGAATGTAGAAAGCACAGTAAAGGTTAAAGATGTCTCATCCAATCCATCAGTATTTAGCCAGGAGTGCACTGGAGCTTTTAAAAGTGATCTATGTGGCTGGATGCCTGACATAACTTTATCAATGAGAAGCAGTCACACACATTCTGGCGAGGTGTAGTTTACAGGTGAGCATCGAAAGGAACACGATCTCCGGTGTGTGGTTCTGACACTGCCCCATTCCCATCCCTCGCTGCATGTAGGACACAGTAAGGAGTCAGCACAAGTACTAGATAGGCTTACTCTCCTGTTGAACTGCTTTGGAATGTTTAATAACTTCCAAAAGACTAGACGAGATGGATTCCAGAGTAATTGAGTAAATCCAGAAAAACCAAGAAAAACGAATTTTCTTAATCGTAGCTGCATAGGGAATCCCACCTACGCCAAAATTGCTTAGATCTACTATCTGGTTTGGGTAAACTTTTTGATATTGCTTTATATTCTTTTTCTGCCTGGTTACCCCCATGGCAGTCAATTAGAGCTATACTATCAGTCATTGTGTGTCAAGTCAGCAAATGCAGGCACACCAAACACGTGTGCTCCATAGAAGTCTTTCATTTATTCATTCACTCATTTATTCATCTAATCAATATGTATTGAATGCCTACCATGTGCGGACCCTGATACACCAACGAAGTATGCCCTTCTCCGTGCACTTATAATTAGAGGTGAGATTCAGACCGGTAAGCAGGCAGTTACAATGTAAGTGCCAATCTGGTGAAGAATAGTATGTGAGCTATAGTAATACAAAGGAGTTGTATGTGTGTGGAGTGGGGACAGCACTAAGAAAGAGAAGGACCACAGTCAGACAAAATCTGAATGTTTAATAGGGTCAGCCACTTGAAATAGGTGCTGTCTGTGTACGGGCACATTTGAAATGTATTCAAGGTGAGAATGGACATGGCTGATAGGAACTGCAGGCAGGTCTGTCTCTCTGTCTGGAGCAGCTGGGAAGAGAAGAGCAAGGGTGGAGGCTGCTCACCTGGCTGGTGTGGCTCAGTGGCTGAGCACTGTCCCATGCACCAGAAGGTCACTAGTTCAATTCCTGGCCTGGCCACATGCCAGGATTGTGGACCCCATCCCCAGAGGGCGGGACTGCAGGAGATAGCTGATCAACAATTCTCTCTCACCATTGATGTTTCTATCGCTCCCTCCCTCCTTTTGTCTCTTTCTAAAATCAATAAATCATGTGTTTGTTTTTTTTAAAAAAGAACAAAGAACGAAGGCTCCTAAAGGAAGCAGGATGCTTGCAGATGTGAAAATGGCCAGGAATGTCCATTGGATTCCTAGTATTCCTAGAACCTACTTGAGGAGCTCCCTGATTCCTAGGGGAAAGCCCCTTACCAGCGCAGTGTGGCTCAGAACTTGAAGTGCCACTTTCAAGGCCATTCACTGCGTTTAACTTCCAGTGTATGCGAAGGTGATGAAATGGATAGACAGAGAAACAACTAGCCAGTCCATATTTTCTTACACCACTGATAAACTAGACATCTTTTGTGGCTGAGAAAAAGGCAAGCTCGTTGTCACATCAATGAGAAAGCTATTTATAAAAATGCATCACACACGAGGAATATAAATAACAAAACTAAACGAAAAAACAAAGCTATTCTGAGAAAGGAAAAAAGTTAAAATACAGTTTAGCCTCAACCCAAAGCAGGTAAGACATGATTTTCTTAAAAGTTAAATAGACAAACTTGTTCTCTAACAAGTAGAAGTTTCCCACCATGGTCCGCACTTCCTTGGGGAGTACTGTGGTCCCTGCCATGAGGGTGAATTTAGCAGATGGCTGCGCATTCATTTGTCCAAGTGGTTGTGGAGGGATTCTTACTGAGGTAGAGAAATAGCACTCACTCATGATGCTGAAACATGTCTTTTGCATTTCACATGGGTCACGTAAGCTTTACAGGAGGTTAGCAGGAGATTTGAGGACAAGCGCTTCGCCCAATCACACACAAGGTCACCTTCCACTGAAGTCTGATCCCTTCCCCTGATGTCAGTGGCAGTTGTGTGTAAGAATTTGGCCCACTCTTCTAAAGATCACCCAGGTTGTCGGGGTATTTTTAGTCCAATCTTAACCCCAGCACCTCGACACAGCTGAATTTCAGACTGTGGAGCAATGTCCCAACAACACATGTCAACCAGTTATCCAGGTGTTAAATATACACATACTGCAACATAAACCTCCGAACTCAAAATAGCATACCTTTATGCTAAATTCTTCTCTGTGGCTGCTGGTTTGCTGAAGCTGTTTTCGGTGTGTTCGTTTATACACACAGATAAGATTCATTACTTTAAATTTGGCTAAGATACAAATATGATAACCTAGGATTTTTAGAAACATGCCTCCAATGTTTTCCCCAGGCAAGTTTTCCCCCATAGGTTTAATAAATCTTACCTGAAATAATCTCTCATCTGCCAAAGACTTAACTTCTTTTATAAAGCATACCAAGTAAAATGAAAATTGTTTCACATCTATCTGTACGGAAGAAAGTAAATAGTGTATCCAGTTTTATACAAATTTTAAGGTATGTTGAATGATGCAGTTGTATCTTTATAACATTATCCCAATCCTGTAAAAACTACTAGAAACGTCACCTTCTTCACAAACTTGCTTTCTGAATTTTCCACATCAAATTTGATATTGACTTCATTTTAATTCCTTAGTACTATCTTCAAATTCTCCTCATACTTTGTCGTATACTTACTTGTAAACTTTAATCTGTTATAAAGCATACCAATAAGATGATTTGTGTTATAGACTCCACATTATCTGCTATAAATATTCTCCATTCCATAGTTGGGTACCTCTTACACAATAGACCTTCAGGAGAAATGTATGGTATACTGAGAGAAAAAAGGCTTAGGAGTCAGACATGCCAGGGTTTGAGTCTTATATTTGCAATTTCCTAGCTGAGGGGCTTTAGGGAACATGCTTCACCTCTCTGTTCCTCAGCTTTTTTACTTGTGAAATAAGAACAATAACACATACTTTATAGTTTTTGCTGTGGGGATGCAAAAAGAGAACCTATCTAAGTGCATTTGGAAGGCAGTAAACAATTGCTACCTTTTTCTATACTTCAGTAGATTTTGTCAATTATTAATCCAATAGAAGTATTTTGTAGCATTTAAGGCATATGCTCTTCTCATGGTATTTTTAAAAAATATATTTTATTGAGTTTTTACATAGAGGAAAAGAGAGGGATAGAGAGTTAGAAACATGAATGAGAGAGAAACATCGGTCAGCTGCCTCCTGTACACCCCCCACTGGGGATGTGCCCGCAACCGCAACCAAGGTACATGCCCTTGGCCAGAATTGAACCCGGGACACTTAGGTCCGCAGGCTGATGCTCTATCCACTGAGCCAAACCAGTTTTGGCTACTCATAGTATTTATAATGGCTTTTCCAGTTATGATATTAATCTACTTTACCATAAAAGCCATAGTGTGTCACTCCTATCTAAAAGAACAGCCTCACTTTATACGCACTGTACAATCCTGTGCACCGTTAAAGACACATGGAGCCTTTTCCTTTATGCTGTGGAGAGTCTCTGTCATGAAATAAAGTCTTATAAAACAGTGATAAGTTAGTGAGTCAACAGCCCAATGAGCTATTATTCACAGTGACATCAGAGCTGCGATTTATGCCCAGGAGGTTTCTAGGTGACAAGGGAACTGAGATTGTAAATTAATGTAGATTTGGATGTTGCACAGGCGGTGCTGTGGCCTTGGCTTTCTATTTTGAGGAACAACAAAGGGCTGAGGGATGACGTACTGGCACAGACGGCAGCAGCGAGGCTCACATTACACTTCACACTCTGGACCATCTTCTGGTTTCCCGTTTGTTTGAGGAGTGATTGCAATTTTTTTCTTCTTGTTGTGACATAGGTAGCCTCTTCATACCAGATCATGACTAATTCTAAATGACCCCACCTCCCCCATAGCTTTATCCTCCTTATAGTCACTGCTCAATGTTATTTATTTGTTGGTTATTGTTTTTCTCTCACTAGCACATGAACTCTAATGGCATATATATATATATATATATATATATATATATATATATATATATATATAATCAGAGAGGAAGGGAGAGGGAGAGAGAAACAGAAACATCAATGATGAGAGAGAATCATTGATGGGCTGCCTCCTGCATGCCCCACTCTGGGGCACAGTTATTAAATTTCAAGTGTACTTTCATTGAAGCTTCTCTTTAGTCAAAGCAAACAGAAAAGTTAATTAAGGAAATAGTAATTGAACAATTAACCAAGTAATGATCATGTGCATAGTTGATGTTGTTCAAAACGAATGGTACACCAGTTTCCTAAGGAAAGAAAAGCTCATGTTTAAAAGAAATTTTACACATTTATTTTTCCCCAAATCATAATCAATTTTCTCAACACATTCCTAAAATTAAAACAAGTAACCATGTGGCAGGGAGTATAAACTTTTGTCCACCAAATTTTGTGTTGCTTTTCCACATTATGGAATCATCAGTGGGAAGATTCTGCCTGGCGGGGGCCCACACCTATCAGCACTCCTTGCAATGAGGTGTAACCGTTCATCTGTTTCTTACCAATAGAAAGTGAGCATAAGATAGGAGTGCTATTTTCTGGCTAAGGCTTTAAAAAAATATATATTTTATTGATTTTTTTACAGAGAGGGAGAGAGACTTAGAAACATCGATGAGAGAGAAACATCAATCCGCTGCCTCTTGTACACCTCCTACTGTGGATGTGCCCGTAACCAAGGTACATGCCCTTGACCGGAATCAAACCCGGGACCCTTCAGTCTGCAGGCTGATGATCTATCCACTGAGCCAAACCAGTTAGGGCCTGGCTAAGGCTTTTAAGAAGGGGTGTGCCCTTCCAGACTCTCCGTCAGTTTCTACCCTGGATGAACATGATGACGAAGGCCCAGGGCACAGAAGAGCCACAAAATATTTGCAAATCATCATAGGAATGAAAGTTTAGAAACACCCATTTGGGGCTATTATATGAGAATTAGCTTATATTGTGTTTGAGGCATGTTTGGGTCTACTTATTAAAGCAGTGTGGCCTATCCTAACCAAATAGTTTTTTGTTAGTTTTTCTTTTTTTTAAACATTAAAACAAATCTATTTTTATTTACTTCAGAGCAGAAGAGAGAAGGATAGAGAAATAGAAACAGCTATAATAATAAAAGCATAACATGCAAATCGGCCAAATGGCCGAACAGCGAGCTGAATGACCATCTGGACAACCTTCCGGAGGAAGCCAGGGCTGAGAGGGCTGAGGCAGCCGGGCTGTGAGGGCCTACTCCAGCACAAATTGCATGCATGGGGCCTCTAGTCAATGACAAGAGAGAATCATTGGGGTGGGTGGCGAGGTTGGCTAGAAGAGGGCAAAGGGGAAGGGGACATATGTAATATTTTCAAAAATGAGGATAAAAAAATATGAAAAAAACAAGAGAAAGACAGAGAATCATTGATTGGCTATCCCCTGCACACTCCCCACCAGGGATCGCAACCCAGCCATGGCTTCCTGGTTCATAGGTAGATGCTCCATCACTGAGCCAAGCCAGCTGGGCTTTGTATTTCTTTGGTAATCTTCAATATAAGTCTAGGATTCAGCACCAATATAAAATTCACTAAAAAAAATAGGTCTATAAGGAGGTACGATAATATCCTCTAGTGTTTATGGCTTTCTGGTTGAACTAACTATATAAACCAGTTGGATTGGGGAATTTTTTTTTTAATTTGATGCTTTCTTTCATCATTTTAATATATTTAATATATTTATTTATTATATATTTATTATATATTCCTTTAATATATTTTCTATCAGTTGGTTTTTTAATATAAATATATATTTATATATAAATATATAATTTTAATATTTTATATAAATAATATAAATATAAATATAAATAAATATAAATATAAATATAAATATAAATATAAATAAAGACAACTAATAAGTGAATATTTAGTCTCTGGCATATAATCCAGTATTTGTGTTACTGAACAATAAAAATTGTATTTATTGCCGAAACCGGTTTGGCTCAGTGGTAGAGCGTCGGTCTGCGGACTGAAAGGTCCCAAGTTTGATTCCGGTCAAGGGCATGAACATTGGTTGCGGGCACATCCCCAGTAGGGGGTGTGCAAGAGGCAGCTGGTCTATGTTTCTCTCTCATTGACGTTTCTAGCTCTCTATCTCTCTCCCTTTCTCTCTGAAAAATATCAATAAAATATATATTTTTAAAATTGTATTTATTTACTAAAATGAAATAAATGATAGAGTTGACATATTCATTGTAAAAATTAAGGATCCTAACTAGGAATTTTGTGTAAATAAATAGTCAAGCTTCTCTACCTAGAGGCTGGCCACACTGGTATCCATAGGCAGCTCCAGGATTGCGTGAGCATAAGTAAAATAAGGAAAGCAATCAGTCTATCCATTATCCTCTACAGAATATGAATAAATAAATAGTATACCCCCAAAGACTAACAACTTAAAACATTACTAAGCAGAAGACATGATATGCTATCCATGGTCACTAAAAAAATGTATTTACCACATTTGGTTTCGTCAAATAAGTAGTCTAAAGATTCTACCTCTCTGAGTTGGTTGCTAGCATTGACCTTCTGTATAGTAATGAATTGACCTGTGTAGTAAAATTGGAAGGAGAGAACATCATAGCATGATAAATTTTTCTGGATCTGTGCAAAGAAGTAGAATTAATTACTACATTTGTTTGATAATATATGTTCAATAATTCTGCTTTTTTCAAGACTTTGGGGGATGGAGTTTATATCTATTTTCTACTGATTGCTATTTTTCATAATCATCATTTCTAGTTTTGAAATCCCATTCATGATTTTCTCTTTTTAATTGATCTTAGTTTTACTTATATCTTTAATTTTTATATTTTTTAATTATCTTTTTTTAATTGTTCTGTTTTTAATTTTTATTTATTTATAGTGGATTAACATCCTGGATCTGCTGTGTGTGTGTGTGTGTGTGTGTGTGTGTGTGTGTGTGTGTTTCTTCTGAGTTTACAGATTCCTCCTCCTAAGACCTCTGTTTGAGCATCATGGCTTGCATTTTTGGCTCTGGGTTCCCATATCACAATTAATTCAAAATTGTGCTAATGTCCCCAAGTCAGTTTCCTACAGAGTCTCTTCAATCCCCTTCCCTCCCAAATATGGAATAGTTTTATCTGTGTAATGTGTAGGACTTTAATTTCCTGTGGTTTCTGGACTCATAAACCCATCTACCTATGGCTTTAGCTTTTATCCTACTATCCACTCAACTACCTCATACTATATTAGTCAGAGTCCAGAAAACAGAAATTGCTCCAGTTATTTCAGAGAGGGGACATTTAATTCAGATAACTGTCTACACAGTGAGTCTGGAAGACAAACAGGGGACAGTAAGTCATCCCAGATATTATCAACAGTGAAAGATTACACTGCCCCTACAATTGGAGAGTCTTAGGGCAAAATGCTGTTATCAGAGACTAGCCAGCAATGGCACTGGACAGAAACCAGAACCAGCCAGAGGCAGGGGTAGAGGGCGGGGGTAGCTGGAACCATGGGGGAATGGGTCTGGCAGAGGTGTGAGCCCAAGTCCTGTGAAACTGAGAAACAGGGCAAGATACCCTAGCTTTTCCTTTGTCTCCAGTTTCTTGCCATTGCTTCTCACTGGCCAACCTTGCCAAAGCCGCTGTCAAGGGAGCCTGGGAAATGTGGCTACATGCAGAATAGATAGAAGAAAGGCGGGGATTGGATTTGAGTGCAAACAGACAAATGACCATCATTCCTGGACTCACACACACGTACACACTAATCTGCGGTGGTTTCTCTTTCACTAACGGTCCACAGAGATCTCTGTCTCAATTTTCTTGAATTTGGCTCTGTCATTTAATTGTTTTCCCCAAAATGGCTTCTATATAACTGCTGTGTTTGGAGTGGGGTGGCAATGAGGGAGTATGACCTCAAAACATGAAAGCACAACATAGGCTTAACTAGAGAGATCATATTCTCCCTTTAGCCCCAGTGTTCCACTTTCCTATTACTGTTTTAGGCAGGTTTTCGGATAGAAAAAGAACAAAGACCTTCACTACAGTCGGATCTGGATCCGAGGTTCAGTTTCACATGTACTAACTGTATGATTATTTTTTAGACAATCTTCCTTCATAAGTTTCCTAACTTGTAAATTGGGAATGATAGTACTGACTTTCAGATTGGTTTAATGATTAAATAAGAGAATACTCAACTTGCCATACTTTAAGTCAGGTATTTAGTGGGTTCTCAATATATGGGTATTATTATTACTACCCTGTTTCCCCGAAAATAAGACAGTGTCTTATATTAATTTTTGCTCCCAAAGATGCGCCAGGTCTTATTTTCAGGGGATGTATTATGCTTCCATGAAGTAGGTCTTATTTTCGGAGGATATCTTATTTTTGGGGAAACACAGTATTATTATCATAATTTTGTCCCATCTCACTCCTAGTTAAGTGAAGCCCTATGAGCATTGACTTGTGTTTTCTGATAGATGACCTTCATCTTGTTTTATCAGGAGGCATCGGTTACCAGCACCCATGGTAGAATCAGCTATAATCAGGTAGCAAGCACTATATATATTTTATTATTTATTTTTTACAGAGAGGAAGGGAGAGGGATAGAGAGTTAGAAACATCTATCAGCTGCCTCCTGCATGCCTCCCACATGGGGATGTACCCGCAACCAAGATACATGCCCTTGACTGGAATCAAACCTGGGATCCCTGAGCCTACAGGCTGATGCTCTATCCACTGAGCCAAACCGGTTAGGGCTGTTTGTTTGAGTATGAAGGATATGCTTAGGTATTAGCAGGGTGACCTATATGTATCATGGTTTTATCAATTGAACTTATACATCTTGCAACATGTTAGTAATTATATGAGAAAACCAGAGAAAGTTTTAAGAAAAAAAACCTTTACTCAAAATACATTTTAATTCAGACAAATTCCCAAATCCAAAGATTTGAATCTCAGTACATAACACTTTCCAACTACAAGGGTCCTCAGTGAAATAAAATGTTAAAATTTTAAAGGCCTTTGCAAATGCTCAGCTAATGCATTCATATTTTATAACCTTCGGAGCACCAGAATTTGATGACGATTTTTTTTAATCCTGCAAATGTTAATTAATGTTGACATACACAATCAAAAGGGAAGCAGGGTTTTCACACACTTCTCCTTTCTCATGTTGAAACCTCATCAAACAGTTTCAGCCTCTGTCTGTTACTTCTAACAAAGAATGGCTCAATTGACACTTGACCTCTATTGCTCAACTGTTCTCCTTCAGATGGTGTCTTCTTTAATGGGTTGGTTTTACATAAAAAGGACTATATTCAATATTAAAACAAACATCAATTAACATACTTGTTGGGTTTTTATGCTGCCAAATCATTGGTTAGACTGACTGTTTCCTTTTCCAAGCTTGTTTTGGCATTGTCAAAACTATGTCTGAGCTACCCAGAGTCTTTCCTAACTTCAGAATCCAAGTGCTTGGTTACAATATCGGGAGGCAATGAATCATTAGGACCCATCAGACTTCATAGGTCCACATAAGTGGTGTGGAAGTTAGAAAGCTATTTCATTGCCTAATATCTATCCTGTCCCATTTGATTCACATTTCCAATCTGATAACAATCAACTTACCCCATTTTCTACATTGCTAATAAGAATATTCAACACAAAGGCTGAAATTAGACTATGTGGCAACTGTCTTTCTACTATTTCCAACATGAGAAATTCTTTATTACTAAATGTTCTGGAGGGCTGAAATTTTTACCAATGCAAATATAAATTTTAGTGATGGTGGTGAGGCTATTCCTGGGCAAGGAGAAATTCAATTTGTCCTTGTCAAAATAAAAACAAAAGAACAAAACATCAGTTGAATGGAACCTTTGAGTGAGTGGAAAGCTTTCATCAGAGATTAATTGGAGAGGGAGCTAATTAGAAAATGGTTTAACTGCATCAGTTTTGCATTGATCTGACTGTAATGAATGTGTTTTTGTGTAGCTATAAGAATGTAGCAGTTGTCTTAAGGTCAAAATATCCACAGGGAGTTTGTTGAAAGTGGTATGAAGGGACATCATAGCGAAGTGAAACAAAGGAAAATGATTAATGATATGTTGAGGGCTTCATTCTGTAAGAATAATTTAAAAGTTTTAGTATTGTTTTCAGTGCTGTTTTAAAATTTATCTCTTACATAGCAGAGCTATGATACAGCACAGTTTAACTTTACATGGATCCAAATGTACGGGCCACAAAATATTCAGCTTATTATTTAAAGTAAAGCAAGAATTTTTGTTGCTTCATCCTAGAGCCTTATAAATACTTATTCTCAAAATACTGAGAAGTTGACTCTATGAGAAAAGATGAGTGTTAAAACATATCAACTTCAGAAAAGCTACATTATTTTGAAACACAAATTTCATCTTAGACTATTAACTTATACACACACACACACACACACACACACACACACACACCACCTAAAAATATAGTGTGAGTATAGTAACAGCATAGAGAGTTATAGAATTTATTTCCTATTTATTATACCAGAAAAAAAGCAAGTTAAAATCATATGAGTATTAAAAGATCAGAGCCTCTATTTCTCTTAATCTTAAGAAGTATCTTATGTTTAGACAACCTATTAGTA
This sequence comes from Vespertilio murinus, assembly GCA_963924515.1. Lineage (NCBI taxonomy): Eukaryota > Metazoa > Chordata > Mammalia > Chiroptera > Vespertilionidae > Vespertilio > Vespertilio murinus. The sequence goes on from OZ004705.1 coordinate 185,957,680, forward strand.
GCCACAAGGTACTGAACATCACATATGTGCCACACACTGTGTTTTACAAACCATAGTATGCTTTTATCTGATGCAACCAAATTTAGAAGAAATTAATAGGCTAAAATACAGAGAAAAAAACCCCATGGGCAAATTGCATGCTTATAAATGATGACCTATATATCATGAAATTATATGTTATAAACATAATGGTTATGTAGGCCTAGAAAGTAAGAAGAATAGCTCTATAGAATAAATATATCAACTAGTCATAACTTTTTGATAATTTCTTAAAGAATTACCTTAAGATTTTAAATTCCATAGTAGGCAAATATACAATTAGAAAATCTAAAGAAAGAAAGCAAAGAGGAAGAGTCACATTGTATGCCGGTGTTCACCCAAGGTTGCTGTGGAAATGGAGGGGTCTTTTATTATTGTTTTTATTTTGACTGGGTTGAGTTTTGCTCACTTAAAAGATCCAATTGTGAGAACTTGCTCTAAAATCCCAGCTTGCTGATGGACAGGCATCTTCTCCCAAGGTAATAGCGAAACTGTTTTCGCAACTCTTATATTTTTGGAAAAGTCACTGTTTGCTGTAATTTGATCTTAACTGCAACCTATATTTCACCTGCATTTATCAATGCCAAGCCACAGAAATGCCTGGAAGGGCCTGAATGCTTGCTGCTCATGATATACATTTATGGTATTTTGGCAGCTTCACTGTTAAAATATTATGCCACAGAAAATAAAATCTGATTCTATGTAGCAACTCAACCCATAAACACAAATCTGAGTGTAGCTTTTATCATCGTTAACTAACTTGTGTTTACTTGCGTGTAGAAGGCAATAGTAAACTCATAGATTTATGTAATTGCACTTGAGGAAAAAAAGCAAATTCAATATTAAATTTCAAAATTTTTGTTCTTTTTGATAATAGCAATGCTTTCTTTTTATTATGTACTATGTAACCTAGACACTTTTAAGCAGTTGTATTTATGTTACAAAATTTTTATTCATAAATAATGGTAGCAATTTTTCAATATATTAGATAAAGGAAAAAAATTCCCCAAACTATTTAAAAGTGGCCAATAATTTTTACCAGAGAAAGAAGAAAAAAAATACTTCTTGGTCTTACAAATGGAGGTATTCATTCATTAACTTATTTAGTACATTTTTTCTTAAATATTAGAAGGCAATTATTGGAAATCAAGAGGTATCAAGAGGTAAAAGATAAACAAACTATGATCCAAACCATTAAAGAGGATCATGGAGGGAGACAGACATTGATGCAAATGCAGTCACAAGAAAGGGAGATGAGTGTTTAGAATAAAATGTATTTTAAAGTTATGTCTGTTCTTTTAAAGTCATAGATTCTTATATTGAATCACTTGAAGGCCTGGTGTACAAAATTTGTGCACAAGGTATGTGTCTCTCAGTCCAGCCTGCACCCTCTCCAATCTGGGACCCCTCAAGGGATGTCCATAGGATCGGGCCTAAACAGGCAGTTGGACATCCCTCTCACTATCCAGAATTGCTGGCTCCCAACTCCTTGCCTGCCTGCCTTCCTGATTGCCACTAACCACTTCTGCCAGCCAGCCTGATTACCCCCTAAACTCTCCCCTGCCAGCCTGATTGATGCCTAACTGCTCCCCTGCCAGCCTGATTGACCCTAACTGCCCACCTCTGCAGGTCTGGGTCCCCATACTGCCCTTCCCTGCAGGCCTGACCACCCCCAACTCCCCTCCTCTGCCAGCCTGGTCACCCACAATTGCCCTCCTTTATAGGCCGGGTCCCTCCCAACAGCCCTCCCCTGCTGACCTGATCCCTCCCAATTGCCCTCTCTTGCTGGCCATCTTGTGGTGGCCATCTTGTATCCACATGGAGGTAGCCATCTTTGACCCCATGGGGGCAACCATCTTGTGTGTTGAAGTGACAGTCAATTTGCATATTACCATTTTATAGGACAGGATAGAGGTTGTTGCACGGGTGGGTACCAGATGGTTTGCCTGAAGGGTGTCCCAGATCAGGGTGGGGGTTCCCTTGGGGTGTGGGGTGGCCTGAGGGGTCCTATGATGATTTACAGGTTGGCCATCTTCCCTGACAACCCAAGTGGAGGACCTGCTATCTGGGATTTATTTTTCTTCTATAATTGAAACTTTGTACCCTTCAGCAGAGGCAAGGGCAGGCCAAGAACTTAGCTTCCTCCATCACTGGGGAAACCCAATCCTCCTGCTCACTCTGTGTCTGCCACCATTTTATTTTTTTTAATCTTCTGTAATTGAAACTTTATAGCCTTCAGCAGAGGCCTGGGTCAACCAGGGTATGCAGGATGCTTGGCTTCCTCTATTGCCAGGGAAACCGAAGCCTCTTGCTCACTCTGTGGCCACAGCCAGCTTGGTTTGGTTAATTTGAATACTCACTCCTGATTGGCTGGTTGGCGTGGTTGTGGGTATAGTGGAGGTACAGTAAATTTGCATATTATTCTTTTATTAGATAGGATCGTTTTGGAGCTACTGACTTGTCTTCCCAATATTGATCCTTATGAGAATCCATGAGTGTTAAAACATAACAACTTCAGAAAAGTTACATTATTTCAAAACCCATATTTCTTCTTAGACTATCAATCACACACAAATCCTAAAAATATAGTGTGAATTGGTGTTCTGCCATATCATTTTCAATATTAATATCTGTGCAATGTCAACTATTAAAAACTATCTAGTGTCTATAAAGCAATAATTTTATGTAAGGAATCATATTTGTCCCACTGGTGACTTTATTATATCAGTAACAGGCAAACATTTTGAATTCCAACACCTCTTCTCTGCCTTGTGTTGTGACCTAGTCTCTTTTCATGGTAAGAGTAAGTTAAAACTCTTAGCATAAAAAAATGGTTCAACTGGGTGTACTTCTCTCTCTCTCTCTCTCTCTCTCTCTCTCTCTCTCTCATCATCAATGAGAAATATTACTTATTTGGCCCATTTCTTTTTCATAGCTCCCTAGCTTACCAGATTCTCAAAATGTTTTGGATTTCTGGCCTCATTTAGAAACTGTTTTAAGGTAATATTTTAGACATGAATGTGTGTGTGTGTGTGTGTGTGTGTGTGTGTGTGAGTGTGTCCTATATAATAAAAGGGTAATATGCAAATTGACCCTAATGGTAGAATGACCAGAATGAACACTGGATCAGTCACTATGAATTTCACTGACCACCTCTTGGCTCTTTTCTCCGGCTGGCAGCTCTAATCGCCTGATGGCCACTGGCGGCAGGGTTAGGGCTGGTGAGTGGGCGGGAACAGCTGACCTCTCAATCCCTTCCCCAAGCTGTTAGGCACTGATCACCCAATGGCGAATGGGGAACCAGGAGTGGGTGGTGTCAGGGAGTAGGGCTGGCTTCAGGCAGCTGGGAAAGATGGCCCTGATCACAGGCCAGGCCTAGGGACCTTACCCGTGCATGAATTTCAAGTGCCAGGCCTCTAGTAGCTATATAGATATAGATGATATAGATATAGATGATATAGATATAGATATAGATATAGATATTGATATAGATGATTAGATATAGATATAGATATAGATATAGATATAGATATAGATATAGATATAGATATAGATATAGATATATAGATATAGACACAGGCATAGATATAGGTTTATTCATTCAAAATACTCTTTATGAGTTATTAAGATAATTTACCCTTTATTATGGAATTTAGCCAATAGGCAACACCTTTCTTTGCATCCCTTTAATAATTATATCAATTAATATGGTAGTTGGAGGTTTTCCAATGTTTGTTGTATTTTTTGTTGTTGTGTTTTTATTAATTCTCGCCTGAACATATTTTTCCATTGATTTTTAGAGAGAGTGGAAGAGGGAAAGACAGAGAGAAATATCTGCGAGAGAAACATATCAATTGGTTGCCTCCTGCATGCCCTCCGACCAGGGCCCAGACTGGGAAGGAACCTGCAACTGAGGTGCATGCCCTTGATGGGAATCAAACCTAGGACCCTTCAGTCCCCAGGCCAACACTCTATCCACTGAGCCAAACTGGCTAGGACTGGCTGTGTTTATGAATCTAGAAATATTTAAGAAATATGCCTGAGGTGCAAAATAGCTTAACTTTACCTCCATGTACTCTAGCTATCATGTATCTACCTGTAGGTTAGGCTAAAGTCAGCAATCTTCCAGAGATTAGGATCAAGACCCAAGCAGTCAAAAACTGTCTGAAATAAGTAAATAACTTTGTCTTCTACTCTGATCAAATTAAAAGATTTGTATCTACTTTAGATGGGTTCAAATGAATTAATAAAATGGGATACCAGAAAGCAGAAAGATATTTAAGTAGGGGGGAAAAGTTCATTGCTCCTGATACCTCAATACTCTGATACACTTTTAAGAAAAACTAAATATATATGTTGAATCAGAATGCACACTGTACTGAAAGCCAACTAGCTATTGATAAGCTAAGCAAATCTCCATACTGATAATGGGGGCCGGGGTGCACTTAATTATTAGTGACCATGAAAACAACTCCATGTTATCTGATACTGTATAAGTGTGAAACATAGACCGGGGTCTTCCGGAATGGGAATAATTTCTGATATCCAAACTGGGATTTCATCGCTTGTTTACCAAGTTTATTCTCCTTCAAGGGAGAAATAAACAGATAATATAGTGGTTCTAGGTCTTCACTCTTCTGCCTTCAGAGTCACAGGCACACAAACACAAACCCAACACACCAGGAAAAAAAGTCAATGCAAGAATGGGTTTCCAAACTCTGATTTACTAGACTATTTAGCCTTTGAACAAATATTCTGCACATAAATTTTAAAAACTTATAAAATCTTTTCCCTTCAAGTTGAGCGTAACTGAATAAATTATGCCTTTAACTCAGTGATAAAGATTTCCCCAATAAACGCCATCTGTTCTAGAGTAGTATCGTGAACTCCCAACTTTTCTTCCCCCTATTGGTCTATTTCTAACTAATATAAACACTCTTCTCTCATGAATGGAGATGAATACATGTTTATTAAGAAAGGTCATAAATGAATTTGGAGAATGTAAATAGAAATTGTGTTCTTTATAAACATTGGTTAAACTTGCCCAAATTCAAAATATTACTTGAAGAACCAACCTTCTGCTCAGCCTCTCCCTCATTCCTTTACCTCGGGAATTTGAACAGGGAAATAAATCTTATACTGTGATCTCCTGCTTATAGAACTATAGCGGGGTAGAGGGATGTCTGCCTATTAATCTCACTTTGACTTTCAAATATTCTAATTTAATTTCCAGCTAATTTCATGTATAACTAAAGAAATGCGAGATTTTATTATTTGCTTTTCTTGCTGTGGATTTAGATCGCAATATTTTTGAGATTATTGTTTATTGTGTGTTTGTATGTGTGCACCTGCACGCACGCACACACATGAGCATGCATGTTTATTAGGGTATCAATGGGAGACCTGGTGCCTTAAGGAAATTCCAAGAACATATTATTCAAGAAACTTTGGATTGTAACAGGGAATTAACTCACATTGACTTAGGTTTTAAAAACAACAACAACCTTGTTTCCCATACTAAAAATTCCAGCCAGACCAGCTTTAAACATGGCTAGCTCTAAGATGCTCCAATACCATCATCAGAGTCAATCTCTCTCTCTTTTTATAAACTTATATTTATTGTTAATGTCCCCTTTCCACCACCCCTTTCTTGCCTCCCTCCAATGCACTTTTGCCTGTGTCTGTGTAAGTTCTTTGGTTAATCTGTTCTGGCCTCCTGCCTACCCCTTTTCTTCTGAGATTTGTCAGTCATGCTTTCATGTCTCTGGATCTATTTTTTTTTAAAGGTAACACTTTATTATAATTTTAAATATATTTTTATTGATTTCAGAGATGCAGGGAGAGAGAAAAAGAGGGAGAGAGAGAGAGAGAGGAAAACATCAAGGATGAGAGAGAGAATCATGGATCCACAGTCTCCTGCATTGGGGTACTGGGGGTGAAGCCAGCAAATGGGCATTTGCTCTGACAGAGAATCAAACTATGACCTCCTGGTTCATATGATGATGCTCAACCATTGATTCACATTGGCTGGGCTCTGGATCTATTTTGTTTGCCAGTTTATTTGATCAGATTCCACATATAAGTGAGATAATGTGATTCTTACCTTTCTCTTACTGTCTTATTTCACTTAGCCAATCTTTCTTTACACCTCAGTGCTGTTTTCCTTTTGATTGGTCTTGATTTTTGCTTTTATGATGCCTGATGGAAGAGCTGACTTCCTCCAGAGGTGGGGTACCTTTTTTTTTTCTGCCAAGGACCATTTAGATAGTTATAATATCATTCACAGGCCATTCAAAGTGATCAACTTAAAAATTAGCCCTCTATATTTGGTCAAACATTTAATTAACTCACCCCTAATGCCTTGGCAGGACCAGACCAAATGATTTTGGGGGCCTTATATAGCCCTCAGTCCAGGCGTTCCCCACCCTTGTTTTATTATCTCTGCTAGCAATATTAGAAAAACTAGCTAAATAAAACATGTCTTTCCTGGTTGCTGCAGAAAAATTCCCAGGATTACATTGATTAGAGCAAAAATTGATGAGCCAGTCACCAGGCCAGACACAATATCAACTGTTCAGATCTGGATCATGAGCACATCTCTGATTCTAGGCATTGGACTAGTCCACCTAAGCCACGAGGAATGAAAGTGGGTGGAATCGATCCCTAAGGAAGCTCAAGACACTCTTACTAGAATGAGGGGAATGGCATTGGGTATGCAAATCAACACTCAGCAACCTAGGCTAACTTACCTTCACACTAGCTGAGAGGTCTGGATGGTAATCAGACTTTAAGTTACAGAATCCCTTATAGACTATTTTTGGAAGGCTGTCCTCCTCTCAAATCCAACTCCTATTTGTTTTTGTTATGATTTTACTTTGGACTCACCTCAGTCTTTGGGAAATGCCCTGAGGGAGATTATTATATCCCAACAGTGGCCAGATTGAGAAAAGGCCATGGTAAAAACCAACCCATATCAGTAGCAGGCAATTTGTTATCTGAGACAGAACTAGAGAGTTTTAATTGCAACTATCCCCAAACCTGCATCAAAATATGTAGTACCCATGAACTTTATAGTTGGGCATTAATGGCGGCAAAGTGACATGCTAATGATAGAAAGTGTGGCCATCTGGAATCAGCACGATCTCACCAAGAAAGGCCCAGGTTCCACATGGTAAAGAGCCATGAAAGAGCAATGAAAGAGCAATGAAAGAGCAATGAAAGAGCAACTTTCCTTCACAATGACCAAGGCCGTTCAGAAAGCAAAGCTGAGAGGAGCACATGATATAGACAATAGTTGCCAAGTCAATGACTCAGGACTTGACATAAGACAAACCATCTTGTTCTTTATTTTCCAAATAAATTAGAAGGTGACCCTTCGATGTAGGAGGTTGACATTTCAGTTACACAATAATAAAATCCAAAAAATTAGAAGCAACAGCAAAAGGTACAATGTGTTATTATTTTCAGATGGGAAAACCGGGGTGGAATGACTATTTCACAGTGACTATTTTAAGCTGTGAAGACACAGCACAATATTGCAAAGTGATTTGGCATTTTAATAGGCCACAATCAAATGTTGATTAAAAATTGGAAGCTTGGGCTTCCCTTGCATGAAAATTCTCTTCATCTGCTCTTCAGATGTAACTTTTTTATCTCTGCAACCTTCATTTAATATTGTACTCATCAGTTTTCCATAATACACCAATCCAAACTAGATTGGAGCAGAGAAGACAACTTAAGAACTCTGTGGAAAAGAATAAAAGCAGGGGACTTTTTGACCACAAAACATTACAAAAAATCATGGATGTAATCATAAAATAATAGTCACTTAAAATCAACAGTGCACAGTGTTCTTCGTGTGTGTGTGTGTGTGTGTGTGTGTGTGTGTGTGTGTGTGTGAGTTGGGAGGCAGTGGAAGAGCTTCAGAAGTCATTTGAACATATCCTTGACTCTTTGGGAGTTTCTAAGATCCTGACACAGATTGTAAATGTAAAAGAACATTTATGCAAATATGTATTGAACAGAATAAGTGATGTACCAAAAAAGACCACAAATGTAATGAAATTATTATGTTGGTTTGTAATCAGTTGAATTTTCAGAGAATGACCTCAGTAAGTATCTTTTTTTTGTTGAAGCCCGAAAGGCTTATAGGTAACCAAAGGCTTATAGGTCCCTTGGCCTGGCCTGCAAGGATCAGTCCAAAACTGGCTCTCTGACATTCCCCGAGGGATTCCAGATTGTGAGAGGGCAGTTCTAGGGTGACACACCCTGGAATCAGGCTCCCTCCTCTCTGGTTCTGGGTGCAGTCACCCAAGAACCACAGCTGCCAAGTCACCACAACTCAGCAGCTCCTGTGTTGCACATCTTGCCCCTTGTTAGTCAGTACATTCATAACTACCAGTCAGAGCATCTTCTTGCTGGTGGTCATTTTGTGTCATAGCTATCGGTTAGATGGTCTAATGGCCGGATGGTCACTTAGGCTTTTATATATATATAGATAAGATTTTGGCTCTAATTTCATCCTGTATAAACTCCTTTCTGAGCAAATGAAGAGTCAGAGAACCTTTTCACTCTCTGGGCCTTTCTTGCTGAAGTATAGGTACTGATCATAGAGATCTGCTGAGCTTTGGACCTGGCTAATGTGAGCAAATAGGAACGCATCAAACTTTCAGAGAAATTGTTGACAATTTCCAGCCATCATTAATGTTCAGTGCTCCCTTGGATTTTAGCCACGTTCTTACCTTTAATCACTGGACACCCTTAGGATAATGCACTACACCTGGGACTGGGGAAAATTTAGCACCTGCAGATGGGTTAGCACCGCAGTTCACTCAGACAGGGTTTTGCATTTATTCTGGGTCCCAGAGGCCTTCCTTTTATAGCACAGTTTTATCCACTAAAATTATAACTTCCAAAATTCTGTTCTATTTTATTGCTCTCGTGAAGTATTTATTACCTCTACTGCTTAAGTGGACATTTTTAGAGATTTACTGCTGAAAACTTTTGGGAGAACTGCACAAGATTGGTGTTACCAGTGCTAAACAATTAGACTGAGGTTGTGTAAGAACTTTTTTATAAGATGCCAACAGTGTATTCAGTTTTAGTTTCTGATATCTTAGAGCAAATCATGTTGACAAATGGTAAGTTTATTTAGTGGAGCGCCACCATCCAGTAGACTAAATAAGGACCTCATGCTATGTTAATTAATGTGTTAATATTTTTTCTCCTAATTTAATGTAATTTCAGGTAGCCAGAGATTGCCTTACTAATATTTTATAGCACAGTTATATCCACTGTGCTATGAAATATAGGAAACCAGTCAGTTAATTGTGCCTTTTTGCTTTTTTATGCTTATATTCAAGAGAGATGTATTTTGGCAGCTTCCATTTTTCATATCAGTTTCCTTCTCTGCTAAGTTATTCAGTGTTCTTATAGATCCTTGGCAGGCAGAATTTCCAGGGAGTGTTACTGGGGTGAGTCCCAGGAAAACATAGGCAAATAATTCTCTTGGTCAAACTGCCTTTTTCTGCCAGATTGAAAGGTTTTGCATAATCTAGACTAGAACATACAAGAGAAAGGAATATTTGTCTCAACCATACCGAAAGTCTTGGGCTTGGGAAGAGGATTGGCTGGAGGAAAGCTGAGTCTTTGTCACACTCTCTTACCAGAGGAAAAACAATTGGTCATGTCTTGTTATATTCTCAGCATCTCCTGGTCCCTTGTCCTAAATACATAGATATGTGTGCAAATAAGAATATTAAAAAGGCATGCTTGTTCTTCAGGAGTTCAGAAGCCTGCAGACTATAAACCCTCACACACACACACACACACACACACACACACACACACACACACGATTGGCTCTCTATAGCAATGCATCACATATGTAATTTTCAACAAAGCAAACTCAAGAAATCCCATCTGACAATAATTTCTCAGCAGTGCTTTAGGTTTTACTGACCCTATTAGCTGTGGCATGATAAAACTCAGTAACAGACCCCAATCCTGCTGAGTCACTTGGTGACACTACTAGCCACTCAGCTGTCCCAACTGGAAGACTGAAAATGGTCCTGCCAGATGCTCAGGTCACCCCAGGCCATTCTCAGAATCGCATGGATTTGCTGCCTTCCCCAGAACCAGAAACAGAACTTCCAAGCATCTCTAAGCTAGTCACACTAGGGAGGATGGTGGGAGGAGAAAAAGAAAGATGAAAGAGACATATTAAACCTATTTGGGCACATGATTTCTCAACTGCCCCCACCTCTTCCTCTACGTCTTGTGCCTCCACCCACACTCCCTCTATTAAAGCCACAGTGAGCAACTACTTCCTGAACACATCATGCTCCTGCTGCCTCATGCTGTGTGAAATGTGGGTTATCTCAGACGAGGGAGTACCGAGTTGTTCTTAGGACTTACTCAAGTGTTAAATCCCCTGTTAAAACATCCCTGACTCCCTAGAGAGAACTCATCATTCCTCCCTTCTCTGCACCCTTGGTACTTACACTCATTAACTCAGGACTCTATTGTAATGTCTCTGTGTCTTTATCGGTTTCTTTCTCCAGACTACAAATTTGGGGTTTTGGAAATCATGGTGTATGTGTGTGGGGTTTGTTGTTTGGTGTGTGTGTATGTGTGTGTGTGTGTGTGTGTTTTGTGTGGGTTTTCCCTCATCCTGGTAACCACCTCTCTCTTTTCCTGGTACCAATGTCTAATAGAATGAATGCATAGTCTGAGGAAGATGGTACATAAAAGTATATTGAATGAATTGATGAATAAAAAATGGTTGAAGAACTAAAGTAAGGGAAGGATGCTCTGCAGTACCCAGCCATAGATTTAAATCTGCAAGCAGCCTGAGAATGCAGAAGGGTAGTTGACCAGAAGTATCCAAAAGATGCCAAGGCTAGTAAGGCCCTTTCTCTCATTTTTCTTTTCCTCTTCTTAACCTTCATTGATTCTGCCTTACTTCTAAGCCCACTCCCCTCCCCTGACCCCAGATTCTTTATTCTTTTTTCTTTGTCTGAGATCTCTGTACACTTTCTTCTGTCTTCTCAACATGTTTAAATTTTCAGATAATCCATAGAAATAAATTTATATACTCAAAGTCTAGGAAATCTGAGAGTCTGCTACACCCAACCTTCCTGCCTTCAAATACTTGACTCTATAGTACTGAGTCCAGAGTATCTATTCAATGAATCTCATGAAGAAGACAAGTTGGACAAAAATCCAACAAGTGGTACCCAGGAGGGGCAACTATAAAAGAAGCCCTTGGTATTTCAAGTAGATTTCCAAACCATAGTGCCTTAACCCAATTTTCTATGCAAGTTATGTGATGGTGATGCAGAAAGAAATGACTAATTGCTATGCAGTTTTAGAATAAAATTATTGAAATTGATATTAAATGTTGACTAAAAAGATAACTGAGATATAAAAATATGTTTGTTTCTAGCTAGCAATTTCTGGGTGCTCGGGGCTTTGAAAATATCACATAATTGAGTTACCACCATAGTACAATGGAGAATTTTAGCTATTTCTCAATTTTCCAATGAAGGAAGGGTTAAGTAAGTTGCTGGACCTCACACTATTTGGTAGGAGGTAGAGATGTGTTTCAAATGCCAGTGGTCTGGCTCCAGAGCCTGACACTTTAAACTCATATAGATTCTTCAAATATTAGCAAAAAGTTAAATTTTGATGTGATGTTATGAAAGCAATGTTATCAGATTAATTTATTCTTTATGCATAACTACCTAGCAGCATGAATACTAGCAACATATTATTATGCAGGTACTAAATAAGCTACTGTGATTTTTAAAAATTAATTAAATTTATTGCGGTGACATTGGTTAATAAAATTATATAGGTTTCAACTCTACATTTCCAAGATACATGATCACTTTATTTGGAACATTACAATGCAACAGCATTGATAAATCTGAGGGCAATTAGACACTTATTGATGGCAATATCCTATAATCCTGGGCTGTGCAGAAATTGAAGAATAAGATTTGATCTTATTGTTTTGTCTGTCTGAAATACTCTGCTCTATATTGAATATTCTATATTTCCTCCCCTTTCAGGCAGAATTAATTGCTACCACTCCTGTTCTTTGGGGTCTTAAACACTGAGTGGCCAGATTATTATGATCTCTGAACACATAATAATCTGGCCACTCAGTGTAAATTGTGAATTCTTGAATTTATTTTGCTTAAAATATAAATTCTTTAATTTAGTTAGCAAACTTCTTAAATATTTATTAAATAAAAATTGTTAATTGTGATGTCTAAACCTCTATATTTTGCATTTTGTCTTCTCTTAATTTTTTTATGGGCACAATAGAGTCTTAAATTGTAGTACTAGATTTCTTTTTTTTTAAAAATATATTTTATTGATTTTTCACAGAGAGGAAGGGAGAGAGATAGAGAGCCAGAAACTTCGATGAGAGAGAAACATCGACCAGCTGCCTCTTGCACACCCCCTACTGGGGATGTGCTCGCAACCAATGTACATGCCCTTGACCGGAATCGAACCCGGGACCTTTCAGTCCACAGACCGACGCTCTATCCACTGAGCCAAACTGGTTTTGGCATTAGATTTCTTAATGTTATATTTCTACCAGTTTTTAAAAACACATAGTCCAGGCTATGCTATTTATTATTTTATATTTTATTTATATTTTATATTTTAAATATATGACATATTACTTTGCATATGCTCTTTCAGAGTCAAAATTATCTTCTATGATTTAAGTGATTTCTTTGTTACTTCTCTTACTCCAGCCTCTTTGTTCCTTCTAGAAATCGTATTAAATAGATTTTGGAATTTGTTTTGGAATTTATTAACTTTTCTCTCTTTCTTCCCATTTCTTTGTTCTTTTGTGCTGTACTCTGAGAGATTTTCTTGGCTCTATCTTCAGCTCATAGATTTACCATCTAGCTTGCCCATTCCCTGTTCAATTCCTCTCTAGAGTTTCTGTTACTGTTGTTAAGTTGTTTAACACTTCAACTATCTTAGTTTTTATTTCCATAAAATTTATTTTTCTTTTTATAAATATAGAATTCTCAAAGGAATGAGGATAATTTTAAATGCTGTTTTATTGCATTATCTCTATTTTTGTTATTTGTTATGTTGTTTGCTTGCATAAAGTTTCTTTGTTTTAGTTTTCCTCAAATTATTGGAAATTCTTTTGTTTTCTGAAAAAATTGTATTTAAATATTCCTGCTTGCCTAAGTATGGTTTCTAGTTATGTTTGTCATAAATTCTTTAGTGATTTGGAGTAAAAGGTTAAAATGCTTCAAATTATGTAGGCTACTTATGGACCCCTTTTCTATTTTCAAGGTCCACTAGAGATTTATTATTTTAACTAAAAATATATTCTATTTTCATTATATTTTAGACAGAAGAGCAATTGGACATATATGTTTCATCCTCTCTATTGATACAGTCCTTTTTACTCATTTTAAATTGTTAATATAAATATTATATTCTTTCTTTTACTATATTCATGTATATATGTATAGATACAGTTACAAATGTAGTTATTAATTTTTTCAAAGTACCATACTCATAAGAAGTAAAGAAGTATTTTTATCTGCCATATTGATTTAATCTTATCTTAGTATTTTGTAATTGTTAAAATATTGATGATATATTTTACTATTCTGGGTCACAGTTCTTAAAAGTATACATTGAATCTTATTCTTCTTTGTATCCTATATATGCTTTGAACATTATGTCTGAGAAATCAGAACTCTTATGCATTACTGTGGGAATGTAAAATGGTGCAGCCACTGTGAAAAAACAGTACAGCTGTTATTCAAAAAATAAAAAATAGAATTGCCATATAATTCAGAAATTCTTCCTGTGGATATATACACAAAGGAATTGAAAACAAAGACTCAAACACTTGTATTCTCATGTTCATATGAGTATTATTCACAATAGCCCAATAGATGTAGCCCAAATATTGATCAACAACTGAATGGAGAATTCATTGTTGTAAGGCTGAGTGGTTGATGGTTTGTAATTTGATGGAGGCAGTTCCTGATACCAAAGGAAGGTTGCTCAGGAAGAAATTTGGGAAAGGCTTCTTGGTCCCAGCCAAGAAGACAGGTTAAGGGCATGGCTTTAATCCCTGCATGTATGCTGGTGTACTACTTTATTTCCATATTGGGCTTTGGTCTAGGAAACTTGGTTATGTAGGAGAGTTCAAACTTGAAGGCCTATGCATTGGGATGCCACAAATACGACAAAGGAAAGAAACCGAATGAAGTAGGGGAAAATGGGGGTGGGAGAATAAGACTGTGTTAAAGTAGAAAACAGTCATGTTTATACTTTAACATGTTTTGGTCTAGGAAACTTGGTTATGTAGGAGAGTTCAAACTTGAAGGCCTATGCATTGGGATGCCACAAATATGACAATTGAACTGAGACCGAATGAAGTAGGGGAAAGTGGGGGTGGGAGAATAAGACTGTGTTAAAGTAGAAAACAGTCAAACAGAACAGTGCAGGCCAAATGAGGGACAATAAATGTCAGTAGGAAATTTAAATAGTTCATCACTGATGATACAGAAGTGACCTAGGAGGTTGTCTCATTTATCAGAAAATATATAATTTCCAAAATACTACAGTGAAACTCTACAGAAAGCTGTAGCAGATGATTGGGCTCAACCTGACCAAGCAAAGACATCAACTTGGACATCGTGGCTACCCATGCCCAATGCATTACAGTCCCCTGTGGAGAGTAGCTGCTGTCACCTTTAGAACAGTCTTTTTTTGCTACAGGGCACTCTTCCTAACTCTGCTTCAGCTCCTTTTGCCCTCAATTGTTTCCCCTTCTTTCCCAATTATGTGATTAGCCCTTCACAAGGTTGACTCCTTAGATAGTCATTCTAGATTGAATTTAAGGTTCTGCCTCAAGACATGGCCTTCTATATTTTTATTCTTGCCTTCAAATCCTGCAGCCTGCTGACAAGTGCTACCCCTCATCCTTATCTACTCTAACCTCCCAGGACACAGGAGCCCCAGTAGAGTACTCTGGATCTCTGAAAATACTAGTTATTTGGGGAAATTGACATCTTAAGAATTTTTAAAATGCAGTGATATGTTTAGCTGTTTGTGCGCAATTTAATAAACAAATAACTTTGATAAACTTTTTTTCAGACGTAATGAGTTTGGTATAAGCAGGTAGGACTGCCTTGTAGGTAGGTCAGTGTCAGGGTCTAGAGTTAAGGTGAAGGTTTGAGAGGAAGAAACCAAGATAGGAGCTGCCACCCTCCAGTTTCTTCTCTCTGCTATTCTTCTCACATACTTTTCAGTTATCGTTACAAGACACAGATGCAATCATGGCATTGCCTATATACAACAATCTTCAATGAACTTCTATAATACAAAAATAAAGTTTATATATTTCAATGTGAGTATTCAAACACAAAAGTTTGTCACTTTCTAAACTTTTCCATATAATTTCCCCACCACTGGCATGGCATTAGCCCACGTTCTCCTTTTACTGCAAACGCGTTTGGGAATAAATATCTCACTTTCACACCTCTGTCTAGATTGCATTTTCCCCTAAATATCCAATCTCTCCATCAAAGCCCTTTTAAAAATTTGTTCCACTAAGATTTCCTCTAGACTTTGTCTTTAATAATTAAACCTTTATCTGGCATGAACCTGTTTGCAAAAGGCATTCCTCCATTTTATGAACGTGTTTATATATGAACTTATTTCTAAACACTTTTATTCAGTCTCTCAAGATATGATAACATTTAAGATGTATTCTGAATTGTTTTGTGGCTTTAAAATAATTCAGGAGGAAAAGGATCCCTCCTCTAAGAAGTTTTATTCCAGTGAGGTAGGTAATTAATCTCCACAAGGAAGAGCCTCTGAATGGGAAATAGACAGGACCATGGGGACAATACAGTTCCAAGTTCTGTGGTAGGTTGTACCCACTAGCCCGAGGGAAAGCAAGTACAGTGCATGCTCATAAAGTAACAGGGGACAATTAAATAGTTGACTAAGGGTTTAACAGATGATTCCGGGGACCTAAGCTATCCTGGGTCTAAGGGGATTGGGAGAGCAGCTATGGCCTTTTTTTCTGAGCTGTAAAGGGGAAAAACTATTTTGTAAAAATCTCAAAAACCAAAAATCTCAAACCTACCATATATAATAGAATGTGAGAGAACCTGCTATATGAAGAGAATAAACAGCATATCAGTACAGCTGAAGTGTCATGGGCACAGGTCAATAGGGTTAGGCAGAGATCAGAAATTCATTGAATATTTGGGTAATTTTGATCACAGGATTTTGCCTAATATTATGTCATAGCCTATGTCTAGCCCCACTTCATTAAAATTACTTATACATACTGTTTAAATAATTATAAATGCCATGAAATTGATATATTTGATTTGTTTAAGGATAACTTAGGTATGGGTATGTAAATGCCTTTTTACTTTTTGCTGTTACAAACATCACAACAGTAAACACCATTCTTTGTAAATCTTTGCTGGTAATCCATCTCTATTGTTTTCTAGAAGAGGCACTTCTGAGGTAAGACTAGAAACATACTCATAGAAGCCAGACATAATCATGGCCCTATTCCAGGTTCTCATCTTTCTTGGATTAGAAAAAATGTTGGGTTGCTACAACAGCCTGTTAATTAATCTTCCCGCTTCCAGCTTTGCACACCTCCAATGCATTCCCCGTGTTAAGCCAAAGTAAACTTTCCAAAATATAAATCTGATCCTGTCCTCCCTACTAAACTTCAGACAATGGCTCCTCAATGTGTCATGTATACATGATCCAAATCCAAGAGCATTTTAAGACTTTTAATACTTATTACCAAATTGCTGGCAGAAAGGTTGCAACAATTTATACACTTCTGCAAGCAGTGTGCAAAGTACGGACCTTACGGTGCCCTTGCCAACATATGGTATTCCCATTTGTCACACATATTGTAATGATCTATTATTGTCTGTCTCTCCCCCCATTAATTTATTAATTACTTACAATCAGGAATGTTGGCCTATTCATCTTTGGATCATAACACCAATGCAGTGTTAGAGCAATAAATGAATTAATACTACCTAAGCACTTCATTGGTAGGTAGAATTTAAGATCTTTTTATCCTTTACTCTGATGAGATTTAGGCACAGGCAAGGTCAAGGCCAAGAGCTGTATCCAATATGTAACCGAAGGTCAAAGTAGGAAACATGCACGTCAAAGCTATGGAATATTTGCATTTGTTTTTATAGCTAGGTTTTGGAGCTGTTTTAAATTTCCCATATAAAGTGGCTGTGTGCTGATGAGTTGAGGGTGCACCTGAATTCTGAGTTGGACACCAGGCACTTAAAGAGATATAAGGCATACCTTGTGGAAGCCCACTTAAATCATTGGGCATATAAAGGGTCTCCCAACAATCAAAGCATCAGAAATCAAACCCACCTCTAGATCTTTGCACATATACAGATTCCTAGTTCCCATGAGAAAGCAAGGCTGTTTGTTATTTTATTTTATTTTATTTTATTTAGTGATTCTGATGCCCCACCAAGTTTGAGATTGTAACATAAGGCATGCTAGAGAAATGGAAAATGAAATTCACTAAATATGCACTGTGATAATGCTTCCGCTAGTAAACAAAGGTCTAGTTCTATCTTTGGTACCCAAATAACAGTCATTTTACTGAAGCAAATAAACTATTTGGTCTCAAATCCTCCCAAAAGAACAATGATTAACAGATTTATCACTTCTTATCTGTTTGGGAAAATTCTATCAGCAGTTCTATGACCATAATCCAGGCTCTGAGAATACTTGAACCTCCCTTGATTGTGACTTCAGCCTTTTTGTGCCTCCAACTTTCCAACTCCTAAACGTACTAACAAGTCTCATAGAAAAAGGCCCAATACTTTCTCTGTTTTAAATAGAAAGCTTTAACTCTAAAGTACCCTTTAAAGAACTTTATTTTTTTTCCATGGGAAAATCCAATTAAAGTGTCTCGTGATGACCAAACATAATTATTTACAGAGCAGTATATTGCTTCACAAAGTATAAACCACCGAAGACAGGGTCCTTGACCCGAGAAGCTTAAGCTATAAGATAGGAATAAACAAACCAAGATAACAGGAAGAGTCAGTCTCAAGGCTATGGAGGCATCAGCCTGGAGTCACATTGTTCACCTCCACCGCCTCACAAAATAAAATTCTTGGGACCCCAAAATAGTGTAGAACTTGAGATTCTAGTTTTGGACTTTTCACGAGTAGGTTGAAAATAAAATTATCAATTTAAAGTGTGGCTTGGGTTAGCCTCCATTCATATTCTATGCATGAGGTTATCACAATCTATGGGTAGACTTTTTGTGGTGCCAAGACTTTTTCATCTATCCATTTAACATTCAATGTTTTTTGGTTCTGTTAAGAAATTTTTTGTTATAATTTTTATTTTTACTAATTTAGCACAGTCTAATACACTAAATAACTGTGGCAGACATTAATCATATGCTTATCAGTTTCCATTATATTTGTAATTAGTTCTTCTGAGTATTGTGGCTTTGGCTCCATAGCATTAGTATAGGAAGGAAAATATAGTCAAATCCCTACGTGATATTCGGTCATTAATAGTTTAATATGTGTTTATTTTTTCCCTTCCAGGTTTTTATGTCAGAAAGTAAATCCTGGATTATGTTCTCAAAGGAATTAGAAGTATTTTCATGTTTCTTTTCCTTAAAACCCTTTAGTCCCCACCCCCCAACCCTCACGCCTCCCCTTAGTGGTTCTTATAAAGGTTTAACAACTGGTAGCCCTGGAATCTGATGACCTCTTTCTTTCGTTTGACTAGATAAGGTAGCACAGCTGCTAGTAAGTTTTCCCACAGACGCTGCCAATGGTGGTGGTTGGGGGGGGGGTGTCCCTCTGTGGACAGATAGGTAATGTGATCTTCACACGAGTCAGACCTGGGCCTCATCAGTGTGAGACTGTGCGCTATATTAAATTACACTCAGTGTTTTTCTGTTCTCCTCCTTGAACTACTGTTCACAGGGACCACCCAACCTACAGCACTTCCTCCAGTCCACGGGGAACCCAGTTCTAACTGTCCGCACAGCCAGTCAGCCAGCAGGCTGTCTAGAGCTGGCTTCTTCAGAACCTACTGGTAATGTTTCTGGCAGAATGATTTCCCATTTCCAGTGAAATCTCATCACATAAGGAAAGCTAATAATCAATGGTGAGAAATGACTTGTGCTGTGAACCTGCCGAGCAGGGAACTGAGAAGCGGTCAGGCAAAGTTTAGAGATGAGCAGTTTGGTGCATTGCGTTTGCCTAGTCTTCCCTAACGGTAGCCATGTTTTGTGTCTGGTTTGTAACTTCTTGTGCCCATCATCCGTACCCTCAAAGTCACTGGTTCTCAAACTCAGTGTGTGTCAGACTCAGACGCCAGGTCCTCATCTATCTGGAGAGCTGATGCAGAGTCTGGTTTAACAAGCTCCTCAGAGGCTCACAACTCATATGGTATAAGGATTACACTGAAAAAGGCATCAGTAGCAAAAAAAAATCTATCACAATCCTCTTTCCATATATCAGGGGACTGTAGACTTCATAGATTATTTATTTCTTACTATGAACTCATTTAGCATGAGAATCTATCCTCAAAAAATAAATTTTTATTCGGAGATACAGAGGGAAAAAAAAAAACGTATTCCAAGGTACCCATGCAAAAACAGTAGTATAGACTAACATGCTGGATAATTTAATAAAAGGAGCAGTTACTATTAGCAGTTGTGGTCTTGGAAGTTTTCCCATTGATTTAATTTCTTCACTTTCAGGAAAGCTGTTTTTGACAAAGGAGAGTTTAAAATGGAAGCAAATCAGTGGTTTCTGCCTGCAATCCCAGGTAACAGGAGAAGTAAGTTTTTTGGTGGCTTCAGTTATAAAAGCAGAATGTATTAAGCGCATGTTACATGAGAGACATTAATTTTGTTCTTGAAACTCCCTCATATCTATTGTGGTCAGAAAGTAAACCCTCAGCAGTTTTTAGTTTGTCTAAAGCAATAGAACATGGTCAGTATATTTGAGAAATAAAAACAATTCTTCTACCTTAGGCTCAAGGAAAACACCGAGGCACTTTAAAAAGTCAATTTATCCTTACAAAATGGAATGGGGGATTTAAAAAATATTTTAAGACTCAAGTTATTACAACAACACCTAGTACTCTACTGAGACTACTGTTACCCATGAGGTGTGTGTGTGCGTGCGTGTTTCCTTTGTTTTGTTTTGTTTTTGGTAATGAAATGTAGAAATGTACAATGGGACAATTTTTCTTAAGTCAAATAGAGCAGTCAAAAGATGAGTCATATGATGTAGATTCTAATCCAAAGGCTGGAATTCACTAGCTGTATGAACTGAAGTAAATACATTTTTGTGTCCAGATTTTGTATAAAATTGAGTCAATACTTATTCTTTATATATTAATGTAAGATGTGTGCATATATAATATATTTATATATTTCCCTTGAAAATCCACAAGGCCAGATATGCGATAGAATTAAGATTCTTGCAATGGGACTTTGTATTTTCTGGCTTTCTTGGATGTATTTCTCCTCTGCATTCTATTCTCACTCTTGGCAATACAAGAAGAGGGTTCATAATCCTAAGCCAAATTAATATAAATTTATTGGGTTTCTATAACTGCTATATTAAAGTTAAGATGTATAGTTAAATTACTGCAATGATAATGAGTAGGTGACATTATTATCAATATATTGTTATATTTGCTAGTGAAATATTGGTAACAAGTGACAATTGTTGAGTTTTATTTAAACAATAAGAGAATAGGTGAAATTTTAAAAAGTATGATTTTATTTGGATAGCATATTTTGTTATGCTATCTAAAGAGGGTGTTTCAGGTTCATAAACCTGGGATTACTATTACAGATGAAAGAAGAGTGTGTTGTTAGCAGTGGTCTTTTCCAGTTGGGCCAAGGCATTTTTAAATATATTTTTTATTGATATTTTACAGAGAGGAAGGGAGAGAGATAGAGAGCTAGAAATGTCGATGAGAGAGAAACATCGACCAGCTGCCTCTTGCATACCCCCCACCGGGGTTGTGCCTGCAACCAATGTACATGCCCTTGACCGGAATCTAACCCGGGACCTTTCAGTCTGCAGGCCGACGCTCTACCACTGAGCCAAACCGGTCTCGGCGGGCCAAGGCATTTTTAATTAATACGTAGATTTGGTTACTTTAAAAAAATATATTGAACATCTACTATGTGGAAGATACTACATTAATAATATAAGGGATACCAAAATCCTATATAATAAAGGGGTAATATGCAAGTTAACCCTCCCCATCACAAGATGGCTGTGCCCACAGTGGAGGTGGGGTTCCCATAATGAGTTATCATTAGGGACCTGAAGCTGCATGGTGCTGGGACAGGGCTGGGGATCTGAGGCTGTGGCCGCTACCCTGGCGCTGGGCTGGGGAACCTCAGGCCATGCCGCCCCCCCAGTGCCAGGCCAGGGAACCTCAGGCTGTGCCCCCCTCCCAGTGGGGCTTGATGGGGGACCTCAAGGAATGCCCCCTTACCCTGGTGCTGGGCCAGGGGACCTCAGTCTGCTCCCCTTGCCCTGGCACCAGGCCGGGGGACCTGAGGATGCACCAGGGCACCTGAGGCTGCACCCCCCACCCTGCACTGGGCCAAATGACCTGAGGCTGCACTCCCTGCCCAGCCAGGTCTGGGTCTCCCAGGATTTTGAGGTACCCACAGGTGGGCAGGGACTTGACTCTGGGTCCTGGGGCGTGCCCCAGACTCTGACAGGAGTAAGATTTTCATATACATTTTACTAATTTTCTTTAATCTCCAACACTTCTAGTATAGAGAAAGGGCAAATAGCAATATTAAAATATTTCCTCTAATGAATTCCCTTTTAATGTGTATGAACTTCGTGCACAGGGCTACTAGTATTTAAGTAATGCTACAATTTACAAGTACCTTGATAGAAACACCTATATGGGGAAATGGGAGTTCAAGAGAGAGGAGTCTCAGAAATTTGGGGAGATCAGTGGTTGACTGACTTGTAAAGAAGAGTCTTCAGACACACCAGGGAGAGAGAAAGAGCATGCCAGGTAGAAAGAATATTAGAAGCAAATGTATAGAGGAAGGAAAGAGAAGGAAATACATAAGAAAAAACACACATAAGACTTTTAACCTATTTTCACCCAAATTTCAAAGAAGAAAGAATGCCTGTTTTTAAATTTACTAATCACTCGCTGTTATGATCTGAATGTTTGTTCTCCCCACCCCTCCCCTCAAATTCATGTTTGAAATCCTAACTCCCAATGTGATGGTGTGAGGAGACAGGGCTTTGGGAGGTGATTAGGTCATGAGAGTAAACCCCTCATTAAAGAGATCCGTGTACTTATAAAAGGAGCCCCACAGAGAGCCATGGGACCACACAGTGAAAAGACACTGTCTACGAGCCAGGCAGAGCTTTCACCGGATGCCTAACCTGCCATTGCCACCCTCTTGGACTTCCCAGGCTCTAGAACTATGAGAAGTAAACTCTGTATGTAAGCCACCTAATCTATGGTATTCTACTACATGTAGCAGCATGAACAGACTAAGACAATCCCATTTATAATGGGACTTTTTTTTTCTAGAGAAAAAGTTGACTTTGTTTCTAAACATAAAGGGTAGTTTTGTTGTAAATATTTACTGGGACTATGTAAGAAAATAGTTGCTCAATTCTTAGAGACACTGTAAGAGAACACACACCAGAAGTTGCTGGATCTGCCTCCTGTTCTGGCCCTGACCTTGCTTGTGAATCTGGGAAGGTCACTGAAATTTGCTGAGTCCCATTCTTCTGGGGTGTGGGGTCAGTAAGTGGAACTGAGCTAAATGATGTCTTAAGATTCATCTCAGCACGAGATATTTACAAGTTCTTACTTCTAGCACTTGGATTTATTTATATACTTATATAATTATAATTATATATATATATATATATTATTGATTTCAGAAAGGAAGGGAGAGGGAGTAAGAGACAGAAACATCAATGATGAAAAAGAATCACTGATTGGCTGCCCCTTTTATGCCCCACACTGGGGATTGAGCCAGCCACCTGGGCGTGTGCCCTGACCAGGAATCAAACCATGACAGGTGGAAGCTCAACCACTGAGCCATGCCAGTCGGCATGGAGTTATTCATACATTTTAATGCTTAGTTCCTTTCCCCCCCCCCCCAGAGTCACTCCCAAATTTCAGTACCACAATTTCCTCTTCCCCACAAAACCCTCACACCCTGCCCCCCCCCCCCCAATCCGGCTGCTTGCTAGCATTTGAAACATTATGAAACTGATTTTAGGTAGGTTAGATGTCATCTGCAAGATATCCTATATTTATTAATGAAAGACACAAAAATGAATAATTATCACTTTTATGTACTTTGCACATGTATTTTACTCATGTGACATGAGATTTCAGGTGCCCTGAAGGTGGGCTTATTTGGAGAGCAGGCACTCTGCACTCAGGAAGGCATGCTGAGAGTGTCTCTATATTCTCCAAGGGAAACTCAAGTGCCCAGAGCCTTGAATTTGATTCATATTTCAGACTACAGATAATGTCAAAGAGCCAGGAATAAGAAAAAATAGAAATATACTCATAAATAGCAAACATAGAATAAAATGTATCATGTACTATGCATTTTACCGCACAAATTGATTCTTATTTAATTCAAATGACTATATGATGTATTCATCATTATTTAGTTCCCAATTCAACTAATGGGGAAACTGAGACTTGGAGGGCTGGAATAAAGTGTCTAAGAATAAACACTGCCAGAGCCAAGATGTAAAATGAACTTTAGATTTACTCACTTTATTGCTTTATCATACTTCCCTGTATCATTTAATTTGATAGCAAAGAGGGCCCACAAAGCATGCTTGCTTGTAATGAGACACAAGTTCCTGCTTCATTATTGGTCTCATAATATACGCTTCTTACACTGTTACAAGAAGAAAGTGAGGTATTTGAAATGTTTCCCCTCAGTCAAGAAATAACCTTAGCAACTCCACCAACATAGTGTATAGTCAGGACACATTCCCTGCTCTCGCCTTTCATTTCCTGTTTCTGTGCCCTATGGCATCCTTCCACTGCACAGCGAGCCCCCACCATTAGCAATCCCTAGAGGTAGTAGAATTAGCTATGGCTTCCAAACAACTCTGTGTTTATAGAGTGAAAGCGTCCCATCCAAGAACCCTTTCACTTGCCTAAACCTATTATATAAGATATCATGTTTTCTTTCAACAGTTTAACAAATCTTGTCTTTTATTGATTGGTGGGGTGGGAGGATAGGGAGGGAGGGAGAAGTGGCCCAAAAACACACGTCTTTACTTTGTGCTATGTGAAAGTTTGAGCACAAAATATGATAGATGCCTTGGAATCCTTGATATCATTTCTTCCTTTTGAGCACATGTGGTGGACCAACAAGACAGGGTATTATTTGCTTGCTGGAAGTGCATAAGGCTTAGTCGGCCAGGGCAATTTCCTAGTGCCTGACCAAAACACCTTGGCTGCTGCTCCCACACATGTGGGAGATGTTTTTGGATGAGAATGATGGCTTGAGTCAATGGTTGCTGAATGCCCTGTAGTTGGCATTCTCCTTTCCATGTAAATAGTGGGGAGAACAGAGCAGGCCTTCATGATTATACCTCTACTGACGGAGAGATTTTGTGAGTAACCAACCACCTCGTAGTTGACTACATTGGTCTTTTTTGTAGGTGAATATCTTTTAGTTTTGATAGTTTTAATTTAATAGTTTGAAGTTTTAAAATAACTTCTCATTTTGAAGTTCTGGTTGATGTTGAGATTTCTTTGATATTTGTTAATCAAATTGATTTTTTTTCTAAACTGCTCTGATGTGTGAATACCAAGGCATCTTTTTAGCACACATAATATTTCTCTGAGATTATTTATTGTATTTTATTCAGCTTTATTTTCTCAACTAGACCAAAGTTCCTGAGAGGATGTTTCATATTCTCGACTCATTCATTTAGTATTTGTTGAGTGCTTAGTGCAGTGCTGAGGGTAGAACAAACATTTATTAACTTCTTGATTAAATTTACTTGGCTGTTGGCTGACTCCATGGAAGTAATAAACAGGCATTTAGAGTGGGTTGATTAGTTCGGTTTGTAAGAGCATGATGGTGTCTACTGGGGGTGGGTAGGTGCATGCCTGTAGATGGCCCAATTTGATTTATGATGCTGGTTATTACATTCAACCAACCTCTGCACAAGTGTGAGTCTAATTTCACGAAAGAGACTAACTGACTCGATAGTAAGAAGCAAACATCCTAAGGGTATACCCCCAAATAGTGGTTCAGGAATGAGCTTCACAAATTAAACACTTAGAAGTGTAAGCCTATATAATAAAAGGCTAATATACAGCATTTTCCCTGAAGATGGCTATAAAGAATGAGGCTGGTTAGCCTGTACTCTCACTGGAATTATAAACCCAGACACTCTGGATACCACCAAGTTGGACATTTATGTCTGTCATTGTTCAGTGATGCTATTTACATAGAATAAAAAAAAATACACACAAAAAAAACAATTGCTCCTTTGACTCAGATAAATGGTGTGTGCACACACACACAAAAATCATTACAAGTGGACTACCTTCTAACATGCAATGCGGAAAATGTAGTCAAGTGCTTAATAAGACTCCAATAGGAGTTGTAAATCTATGGTTATTTAAAAGTGCAAATCTGGTATATCTTTCAAGTATTAAAAACAGACATTCTCCTTGGCAGCTGTCAGAAGAAATGTGTCTTAGCAAATTTCCTGACTGAAATAAAGTATTCAGCATTTACTTAAAGATTTCGAAGCTATGGCTCAAATTGTAATGAGCATATTTGTTACTGGCACTGAATTCTTTCTTTCCAGGAAACAGATGTAAGAGCAAAGCTGAGAAGTGATAAAAATTTCATTCTTCACCAGTGTAGAAAACCATTCATGATACGTCTTCCTTTATACTCTTGTCATTCAAAGCACAAAGTTTACCAATATTTCCTATTCCTACACAAAAACAACCAAAGGCTAATGCTCTCAAAGTGCATGCCTACATATTGTTACAATGGCAGACAGCCATTGCTACACAATTGTGTCTACATCTTGACTGTCCTAGTATCATAGTGCTTTTGGCTGTGCAGTAAGCCCAACTGAAGTTTTGAACTGTTGATGGCAGTCAACATTCAGATAAAGCTTGAAAATGACAAGCTAGCCAGAGGGAAGAATTATGGGATTGGGGCATCAGTGAAAATCTCAGCAAATATATTATGTTGTTATAGATTCTTTTTAAAAGTAAAAGCCTCTCAACTCAGGAGTTGTTTTGGGTCTTTCCCAAGAAAGACTGAGGAGTGGAAAAAAGATCCATTACTTATCCAGCCACAAGAAGCTACCTTCCTTTAATTGGCCCATCAGGGACTGAGTGCTTACTCTGGTTGGCACTCCTAGGTAAATTATTCTGCTCAGTCATCCAACCATTTCAGCCAAATAAACTCAGTTGGCTAATTTTTTTGTTTGTTTTGGTTTTGCAGGACTTGATCAACTGTTGAAATAAATTTACTAAGTTAGCTGGCTCTGACTCACTATTAGGCTTATTAGAGGCCCACAATAGAGTTAAAAACTACATGAAATTCATTTTAGACCAAATAAATATATGTGGATATCTGTGTATATACACAAGGCTCCATCAGTGCTTCTTACTGTTGCTTCATCTTTGAGTTGGAGTAGGAAGTTTTGCAACTTTTTGAACCTTGTTCATCCTTTATTAGCAGAAGGTATCTACAATATAGCCATTGATGTGATGTCGTCATTGTCATCATCATCATCATCATCATCATCATCATCACTTAGCTTAAATAGTGGAAAATCACAGAACAAAGCAAGGGAAAAAAGAATATGTATTTTTATTCCTTCCCATTTTAGGTTAAAAAATTAAAAATCAGATTTTTTTTTCTTCCTAATTGAATGGCACACGTCTGCTCTTGAACACATGGTATGTGTCTTGGTTTAACAACAGAGTGTCTGGTAACTTTCAATGAAAAGTCTGTCAGCTTTTACTGCTGCTGAAATTACAGCTTGACCAAATTCTTCAGTGAACTTGATATAGAAACCCCTTCTTTTTCTCTCCTTCTTTTTCTCTCTCCCTCTCCCCTTCCTCCCTTTTGTTTTTAAACAAAACCCAAACATAAAAATGCCATTTTCCAAAGTATACCCCGGGGTACTCATTCACAGCTTATTTCTAAATCCAGGGCAGATAGTCCTAAAAGTTGATCAAAGAGACAGAGGACCTGTATTGTTATGATAGATTTAAAAGTTTAAGATAATAAAGTTTCAGAGTAGAGTGATGATAGGGGAAGTAATATGTTATTTGATACACAGAACCCATAAATGTCTGAGAAGATTCTGTTGGGGGATATAGGAAAAATATGGCAATCCAGGGAATTAATAAAAAGGAAAGTCTAAATAAAATAGAAAGGGGGCTGGTTTACATTTCCACATTCACAAGTTTGGGATGTGGGAATTAATACTGGAAGTGGAAATGAACCATCTCATTAGGATACTGTCTGAGCTAATATTAGAATCACTCATTTATGTCACACATGACTAAGCATTATGGATAAGAAAGTATGGCATAGCAAGCAGTTTAGTGTTGGTGAATAGTAGACTCTGGAGAGGGGAATAATTTCCCAGGCTTCCAAGTCAGAGGTTAGTCTATATGTTTATTGGAAAGTTGGCATATAACTTAAGGTACAAAATGGGATATATATATATATATATATATATATATATATATATATATATATATATATTTGCTTTCAGAGAGAAAGGGAGAGAAAGAAACATCAGTGATGAGAGAGAATCATTGATCCTGTATGCCCTCTCAATGGGGATGGAGCACACAACCTCAGGCTTGTGCCCTGACCAAGAATTGAACCGTGACCTCCTGGTTCATAGGTTAACACCCAACCACTGAACCATGCCAGCCCAACCAAAATGGGACACTTTTGAAAGTAAGAGTGAGTGCTATTAATATTTATCCTGAGTCAACATGCATAAACTGAGCTAATCGCAGGTAAATTGGATGCATGTCAACCTATGTATAGGCAGAACACTGTGAAGCAGTCCTCTATAAAAAGACTGAATTAGTGGTCATTTTAATTGCTGCTTGTATGGCTCTTGCTGATCAACCTTAGAGTTGGCCCTTGAGTAATTAGACTATCTCAATTCAAGGAGCATTTTGTAGTCTATGTTTAGAAGTTTTCTTGTAAATATAGTTTACAAGAAGTTTTCTTGTCTTCATGAAAACTAGGTCAAAGAATTGTGACCTCATTAATTTTATCACCTACTAGAGACCCAGTGCATGGATTTGTACACCGGGGGGTCCCTTGGCCTGGCTGGTGGGATTGGGCTGAAACCAGCTCTTTGACATCCCCTAATGATGTCAACCAGATTGCGAGAGGGTGTAGTACAGGCCAAGGAACCCCATAAGTGCTCAATTGGGGCCAAGGAGGGACCGTGGGGGGATTTCAAGGCATGCCTGATCCATCTTGCCCAGTCCTAATGGGCCAGTCCCCAGCAATAAGCTAACCTACCCATAAGAGCATCTGACCCCTGGTGGTCAGTGCAGATCATAGTGACTGGTCGAACGGTAGAACAAATGGTTGGACACTTAGCATATTAGGCTTTTATTATATAGGATAATATGTTAGACATTGCCCTGAGTTAGAATTATAGTGTAGAATTATAGAATGAGCATTAATGGCTTTCTGCCGATAGTTCGATTACAACTTCTCCCTTCCCTTTCAAGTTCTTAAACATTTTAGGAAGTTTTAGGAGAAACTAATGTTTTTAATCTGTATCTCTTCTAAGAGAAAAGAAACCTTTTAAAAGGTTTTCAAAACATTGTCTAAAATGTTAGGCAATCTACTATGACCAATACTAATAACATAATGGCAAATTTTATCCTCCCTCCAAGAAGTTAATTTTATTATTGAGCGAATAGGATTTATTATACTTTTTGTTGTTGTATAAAGTCTTCTCAACTATCTGTGGTAAAGGACCAGACTATTTTACAATTCACTGCAGTCTGATACTTTTGTAAAATTTAAAAAAAGAGAAAGAAATGAAGGAAGAAAAAATCCATGGCAATGTCAAAGTGCTATAAAAGTTTCTAAATTCTTGCTCTTAATTTCTATGCTTATGACAGACCAGCAGTAAAGTTTTAGGATCAGTACCAAACCACAGACAATGTTTTAGCAATGGCTAGACTGTCAGAATTGCAAAATAGCCTTATTTTTGTAACATTGGTTTTTATTGAGGTATAATTTACATAAAATAAAATTCAGAAATTATTAATGTTCAGTTCAATTATTCTGGACAGTTGCTGCTATGGACAGAATGTGTCCCTCCAAAATTGGCATGTTAAAGCCCTATCTTCCAATATGATGTGTTTGAAGGTGAGCCTTTCGGAGATCATTTTATTTAGATGGGATCATGATGGGGAGCCCTCAGGATGGAATAAATGCCCATATAAAAAGAAGAAGTGATGGGGAGCTTTCTTTCAACCATCCCTGAGAAAACACAGCAAGAAGGTGATTACCTGCAAGCCAGGAAAAGAGTTCTCACCAGGAACCAGGCATCTTGGTCTCAGACTTCTAAGCCTCTTTGACTTAGAGAAATAAATATTTCTATTTTTTAAGACATCATTATATGGTATTTTGTTATAGCAGCCTGATCTGACTCGATTGCCATGTGCCTGGGTATCCAAGAACAAACACAAGTTGTAGAAGATCTAAAATGGCTTTTAGATTCGTCCAAACTTTGTGGTATATCAATATTTGCTTCTTTTTATTGCTCCTTTTTATTCCATTGTGTCACACACACACACACACACACACACACACACACACACACACCATTTCCATTACTTGTGACTTAGATGCCTTCAAGGCCAATTTCCCCCATTATTCTACTATTTTATAATTTAAGAAGAATTCACCTTAACTGTAATATTGATTTCTTATACTTCAAGTTGCTTCATACTACAAAATTAATACTGAGTAATTTAAGGAAAAAGAAATAAATCACACATATTTAACCTGGTACTTGAAATCTCTCATTCTCTATCCACAGATTAACTAGAAATCATATGCCCCCAAATGACCATCTTGGTTGTCCAATAGCTTATCCTGGTACCCATTTTTATCACCTTTCTAGATTTTCCTCTTTGTGTGGCTACCTTTTATGGTAATACAAGAGGCCCAGTGCACAAAATTTATGCCCTCAGAGGGTCACTTAGCCCGACCTGTGTCCTCTCGCAGTCTGGGAATCCTTAGGGAATGTCCAACTGATGGCTTAGGCCTGCTCCCCATGGGCCTAACCAGTCAGTCAAAAATTCTTAGCTCTGTGGTGGAGGCCTTGTTACCACCACTGTGCTTGTCAGCAGTGAGCCTGGCTTCTGGTTGAGCAGCACTCCCCCTGTGAGAGTGCACTGACCACCAAGGGGCAGCTCCTGCATTGAGCAACTGTCTCCTGGTGGTTAGTATACATCATAGCAAATAGTTGACCTGCATCAGCATATCATTAGCATATTCTGCTTTGATTGGTTGAACAAATGATGGTTCAACTGAACACAGCATATTAGGCTTTTATTATATAGGATACTTCTGTTTTATTATATAGGATACTTCTCCTGCCACTTCCTAGGCACCTTCTATTAATTTGTTTAAATCAATACTAAGTAACTGTTCTTTGTTGAGTTTCTTATAGATTTCAGTCTCAGTAGAAAACATTAAGATACTCATTGCCCTATCTGTTACTCACAATGACAGGGAGTTACTATAAAATTGTTTAGATGGTGTAAATAATTTTTATTCTTTTTTTATCCACCCAGATATCAATACAAAATAATATTCAACTGTCATTTCTCTGAATTATGTCCTATGAGATGGAATCATAAAGCTTCTTCTTCAAATGTGAAAGCAGCACTTGTAAAGAAGTATCCTAGGTACCCTCTGCGGAGACTTTCCCAGAGATGCAAGGGACAGAGGTGATCCTTGGGTAGCATTTGAACCTTGGAGTCATTTATCCTTTATCAACGGACCTTCTGCATGTTGTTTTTGGTTTTGTAAGATGACAAAGTCTCTACAGAGTTTGGTTAAGGGATTGCTATGCTTGTGATAAATGTTAGAAATTATGAAACATTTTGTGTCATTTTTTTCCTCCACACAGTATGAAATAATTGCCTTGATTGTGCTTTCCTCCGAGTTCCCACTGTGATCACTGAACCCAGAACACTGCAGTAGCTGTGATCTGATAGAAATATACCACTTTGCCCTCGCATACAGAGTGCTGCTACAGAAAAAACGTTATGTTCTCATCGCTTTGTAAGCCAGCAGAAACAGCTGAAAGCATGTGAAGGTGGCCCCTCTCTCCCTTTCTCTCCCACATTTTATGCAGTTGCCTCTAAATGAGGGAACCTAAATGTTATTCAGAATTTTAGGTGCAAGGAACTTAGAGAAAGATGCTGCTCTGCAGGAAAAAAGTAACAGAAGGCTGAGTTGCAATTCGAACACACCAGTCTGTAGTCTTTACTATTGGTAGAATATAGGAAAGAAAGCCCATGAACCCAGGATCCTTAGAAGAAAGCGAGGTTAAGATTAGACAGTTCTAGTCTTTTGAATACATAGGGTGGAAACATGTACCAGGGCGGAGAAACCATACTGAAAAGATTCATAAGTGAGCAAGGATGTCACATTAAAGAGACTTAAAGTAGTCTGAAATGCTGAGACAGTAGAACAGCCAGAGAAGGGACCGAAGACGAGGTGAGAGAGATAAGCAGAGCCAGATGGCTAAAGGCCTGGCAATCATCAGCTCATTAAGAAGTGTTAACTCTTATTCTGTAAATTATGGAGATTCACCACAAAGTCTGGTAGTTCTCAGTTTCATCTCCTCCTCATTATGACTAGGACAGAAATTTCTTCTCTTTCACTTTTAATTTCTGGTTTTGGAATGAATTTGGAAAGATGCTCATGGCACCAGGCCCAGCGGCACAGAACCTAGGAACATTAAACTTTCATTCCTTCCAAGCCACCAAGAAAAATGCAAAAAAAATGAACATATTCCTACCAAACTGAAGCAAACTAAGGCCCTTGTGCCGTTAGGCAGCCCTGAATACTGAATTGTGCTGCTCATTTAAGAGATGACAAACACAAATAATATACTACTTTTTGCAATATGTTGGTCAGAAGAATGATAAAAGGATGGAATGCTTTTTTCACATCCCCTAAGGTAGTAATAAAAATGTCTGTCCCGGCCAGCGTGGCTCAGTGGTTGAGCATCGACCTACAAATCAGGAGGTCATGGTTCAATTCCTGTTCAGGGCATATGCCCAGGTTATGGGCTTGATTCCCAGTAGCAGAC
The DNA here is from genome assembly GCA_963924515.1 of Vespertilio murinus. Lineage (NCBI taxonomy): Eukaryota > Metazoa > Chordata > Mammalia > Chiroptera > Vespertilionidae > Vespertilio > Vespertilio murinus. The sequence goes on from OZ004705.1 coordinate 185,990,190, forward strand.
ATGCAGGAGGGAACAATCAATGATTCTCTCTCACTGATGTTTCTCTCTCTCCCTCTAATTTTCTTTTAAAAAGCAATAAAAATATATTGTTTAAATGTTTGAATTTTTGCAACATTTCAATTGATTAGAAGGTCATTAAGGCCACCACATTTTTAAAAAAAGAGCTTATTCTTGTAACAACTCCTAGGTGCACTCCTAAACCAGGGTTAAATTGGAATGACCCATTAACATCACCTTCCTCTCAAGCTGAGTGGTTATTTGCTGTAACTGAAAATAAGGGTACCGGTATTTCCTCTCAGTTCCCACCCTCAATGCCAGGCAGATCTTTCCTATACCTATCCCAAGTCCATGCTATGTAATTCAAACACATTTTACGTGTGTATGTGAAAAATAAATCCTTGCTTATCCCTGAATGAACAATAGCACTTCACGATCTGGCATTGTTATTATCACCTTCGCTTTCTTTTTCTCAGAAAATATCTCACTTTCTTATCGTTTCTCTAAATCCATATTGTTATCATTCGTGAACATTTCTGCATAGTTTATTTTTAAGAGTTTCATCTTGCATAGACTGACATCAATGCAAATCCCTTTCTTTAGAGAATAATGTATGTTAAGAGGCCATTAAAAAATAATTCTAGGTAATACGCTTATTCCCAAGAATGCTGAAAAGTTAAAATCAACTGCCATTTTAAGAACATTTTATGCCAATTAATAGAGGGCATATAAAAGAAGACAAAGATACCAAGAGGCTAAGTAACTTATTCACGAGCCTCACTTTGATTACAGCCTTATCAAAAAAAAGTGAACTGAGGCCACTTTCCTCCCAGCTCAGTCGTTTCCCTCAAAGTCTGCTCCAACCCCAGGGAAAAGTGCTGATTTTTACCCTTCTGTATTCAATTCTTCAATTAAAATCTGAACTTTTAAACCTAAAAATTTCAGTGGAGCATTGGTAAATAGCAGGAGCAACACATATCCAAGGGGGTGTTCACGTTTCTGGCATGTGAAGGCCCGCAGAAGAGGGCTTATTTTATATTGGCCTTTTGTATTTTTACATTTGACTGATTGAGTCAATGAAAACCAGCCCTAATTGTTGCTTTATAGGCGAACGATGTTTTCCATCACTGGCACATACTGAACTAAACCTTCGGGGAGTAAAACAGGGCCGGGCTGCTGTTTTCTGTTACTCTGCAAATCAGAAAAAGATTGGTAGTTCTGATTAATCTTTTATTTTGTTTAGTTGCCTACACAACACCCTGCCAAATTACTTTATAATAAATAATAAAAGTCACTGAGAACTATGTGTTTATTCTCACCACCAACCCAAATAAAAGACTTTCTGTAAATGAGTTATTTCTAATAAAGCTCAAAGCTAGAAGGAAAATATTAAAGGCAAATTTGCTGCATGGTCTTCTGCTAATAGAACGCACAAAACTGGAGAATATGTTCAACTAATGGTTATGTGGTTTTAAAGGTTCTAGAAAAATCTAAAGGCAGAAAGCAGTTCCAAATGCATCTCTTCATCTTATAAAATGACATTGAATGAGTAAAACTTACTATTAGAATAAAATTCAATGCTATTCAGATTCTCCACAACAGTAGACCTCAGAAGTATAATTTGTTGGGTAAGATAGAATAACATTTTCTTAAGTGCGCTAAAATAAAACAACCACTAGCCTCTAAATGAAAAAAGGGACTGCATTTAAAAGCAAACAGAACGCAATGTTGCCATACAGACTTTCTCAATGGCAAAATGAGTTAATGAGATCATTCTTATGCAAGAACATGGTGCACATCAAAGTTTGATTACTACTAAGCACATGTACAATTCTTTGCAGAACACAGCATTGCTTATATTTATATTTGTCATTAATGTGTCCTCAGTACCACCAATCGTTGCTCTCTCTCTCTCGTTTTTTTTTTTACAGATGAGGAAGTCAAGATGTGAAATGATTATTTTTTTTAACCCAAGATGGCAGATGAGTCCGCAGCCAGGCCGAGAGTCAGCTCATCACCAGAGAGATTCTTATATGGGACAACATGACTGCATCTGCCTGCGTTCCTAGCTGGAGGGATACAGCCAACTCACTGAAACATGATGACCAAAGGATTATTAGCAAATGTGACATCTGGAAGTTGTTTCAATAGTGCAGGATGTTAAAGCAACTTGTGGTGGGGGTAATTAATTGATTTAGCACATTTAAGGGAAGTTTCTTCTCAATTACAATCCTTACTGGGAAATAATGGTGTACTAAAGAAATAGCATTTTTTCCATGGCTAGAGTTACCAACATGCCATTTCTTTCTCCCTCAGTGGACGACGTAAGCACTTAAGTTGAGGGCTTGAGCTATAAAATGTGTCTTAAAACACTGGTCAATAGGATATTGGATAACTTTCTGGAAATTTTCATAAGATCTGCTCCTAATACATTAAATTATATGGCTTCAGATGTATTTAGTTATTTTGCTTAACTGTTACAGTGACTTCCCTCACCTAATAACTCAAACACCTCTTAAACTACTGAACAACCATTAGGATATGCATTGATTCTATAAGCTGCTGGTTACAAGCGTATTTTACACAGTCAAGAATTTTTAGAACTCAAAGGTTTCCTCTATTATTTATTAAATGGCAACTTTGCTGAGGGACAAAATGGTACGTAGCGTTGAGCCCAGTGGCATTAAAGGCAACAAACCAAACCCAGACAAAACAAAACAAAGAAATAACCATCACGATACATCTTGTGGCGCAAAAGAGTTTTTAAGCCTGCTGTGTGGGCTGATATGTTTAATTGGAGTCTAAAATAATTGGGGAGATAAATGAATGCTATAAAAAAGTTTCTAAAAGCGCTCAGGTCTGGGTGAAATTAGAATAACGTCCCGACCAAATTGTAAAAGAGTTATCCGATAATGAGATCAGTCTTGGTTCCGGAGAACTTATCCTACTTAGTGTTCAGGCTAATAATAAAAGGGAAATAAGGACAAAGAACTGAACAAAAGGCCTGCTGCTGAATTAGTTGCTGAAGCGAGTATTTTTGTGAGACAAAGGTAGTGTCACCTGGAAATGTTATCCTAGTCCTTCTTCCTATTTTATCATCTTTTTCCAGGGGAATTCACCACATTTCAGTCTAGACTCAGGGGTAGAGATTTAATAATTTAGTCTCTGTAGTGTACCAGACTTGGACAACATAAATTCAAATCAGCAAATCTCACAAAATATAATGTGAGGAACTGGAATGTAAATTTATTCCCTCACTCTAAAAATTCTAACTCAGTTGGAGGAGATTCTTGTGCCATCACTCCCATGTAAAAGACTAGATTGCCAAACAAAGAGATAAGGATAAGGACAAGAAAATCGAAATGCATACAAGCCTTACATTTTGATAAGATGATGACTCTGTCTCTGTGTGAGGGATGTCCAGGCTCATAGGACATCCCCTCTTTACACTAAACATGCCTGGGTGATTATTGTTAAATTTATTTCCTTTTGCTTCAACTCTTTCAGATAGCCCCCCTATCTTCATCTTGCCAGTTTCTTCTGACTGGCTCATTTAGATATATGTAGTCTTTCAGTTGCATTACAATAAAGTGAATTTCTACTTTTATATTGGATTTTGTACATGTCTTTTCAAAACCATTTGTATTCATTTAATTATTGAATACTTATTGGAAAACCAGTTTTCAGTGTTTTGGGAGTTAGGAGGGGTTCAAACACCTGAAACATAATACGCTCGGGGAGGAATGGTCATCATTGAGGATGTGAAGATGGGCAGAACTGGCTGACCAAAGGCCATTTATGTCTTGCTGCTAAGATGAGTCATATCTTATAGGCATTCAGGAAAGGAGGTGGGAAATGGAAGGTTTAAGTAAAATGTGATTGACATAATCACAGAGAAATAAAAGAGTAAGGTGGGAAGTAGCTGAGGACATTCATAGGCGTATGAACACTGATTTTTTTTTTTTACTCTGAGCAGAATATGCATATTTTGTGGCCTAAGGAAAAAAAACTAGGAGGAACAGGTAGGAGTCACATCATGAGGGCCTTGTACAATATGCTAAAATAACTTGAGGCAACATTAAATAAATTAATTATCTTAGCAGATTTGCCTTTTAAAAGATATGTCTAATGTCAATTTTAAAAAAGGTATATTAGAGGGATGCAAGGAAGAAGGCAAACGGATTATTTAAACAGCTTCTACAGTATTACAGTAATAAATGTTGATGGCCTGGACTTGAGGCAGTAGTCATGGAAGAAAGGACACACATTTGAAAGATCCTAAAGAAGTATCTGTGATTAGGACTTGATGTCCAAAGTCGATTGGAGAGGGGTAAAGAAGGGAATAGAGGATCATTTGGGAAACTGGGTACACAATAATGCTTTTCATTGTTGCAGAACCTGTAGAAAGAGCAGCAGGATGTGAGAAGATGCTATTTGTTTTGGACTTGCGCTTAAGATACCAGTTAAGTATTCATTTGGAGGGATTCAGTAGAGAACTGGAGTTCTGAGTCTGACCCTCAGAAAGGATGCATTTTGTAGGTATAAGATGGAGACCCAATATTTACGAGGTTGTTGAGAAGGAGTGTGCTGTGATAGATAATGTGCGGATTGAGATCAAAGCATCAAGTGTTCCAGAGAAAGAGCTCATATGCAACAAAAAATTGGGTGAAAGAATGGGTGTCTGCAAAGGGAAAATAGATAAGAGTGAGAAGTAAATGATGAAAAGTGTACAGTCATGGGGATTTCAAGGAAAAGTGATCTATATAAGAGGTTGATAGGGATGAAGAATTGGGATGACAAGTGGTAGCTACTGTTTTAGAAGGTAATCAGTGAAGGAAATTATGAAGACATGACATTGAGTGACAAAGAGACAGCTTCTCCAATGAGCTTTAGCAATGCTTGTGTAACATTTTAGCACATTTGCCTGCAATTGCTGATCTAGCTGGCTCCTGACCAGATGTAAAGCTCCTTGAAGGCAAGGATTGCATGTGATCAGATAATGACCTCTGAGTGCATTTGACATATTTAAAGTGCTCAAATTTGTGATGAGTGAAGGATGTAGACCCGAGGCAACATTCTTTAAGAGCTGAAAGGAGTTAGTAGAAAGAGGCTACATGTAACTGACAAAGCAGTAACTGACAAAGTAGAAACGCTGATTTTCTTCTAGGATGGGATCCAGATCATAGTTGGAAGCTTTTGCTTTTGAACAAAATAGTTTTTTCCTGCCTCTGAAATACAAAAATAAAATAAAATAAAAAATGAGGTGAGGTAAGGTTGATATGTGAATTACGTGTGTAGATGTGAGGCCGGAAAGCCAGAAATTTTTAAATTCTAGATATTCTTGCTTATTTAAGGAGGTAGGATGCATTTATTGAGCGGCTAATAAATGCCCAGCATATACATTTCTGCTTAGTGATTCATTTGTGAATCTATATTCCTGGTAGAGATCTGCCTTTACTTTTATATTTTTGTATAAGGTTTGTCAGGTTTTGATATCATAAAATAGATTTAATTGCTTTCCATAATTTTTTCTATGATCTGGAACAAATTATATAGCATTGAGTTTACTAGTTCCTTTAAAGCTTTAGATAATTCACCAGTAAAACAAAGCCTGGAGAATTTGGAGTAATTTTTTTGAAATGTTTTCCATTGTGCCTGTGGTTATTATTCAATTCAGAATTTCTAAATTTTTATACATTTTTATTATTTATGTTTTTCACAAAAATCATCCATTTTACCCAGTTTACATTTTATTCTATTTGATTTTTATACCCTTTCTCTTTCTAATTCTATTTATTTGTTTTCTATTTTTCTTAATCACATTTTCCGGAAATTTACTTACCCTTAGTTTTATTGCCAATAATTCATGGGCTCATGAATTCTATTTTCCCCCAATTTTAATCCATTAAACATTGCTTTTAAAATATAATTTTATTTAATTCTTAGCAATTTTATTTTATTGATTTGCTAATTCTTGTTTAATAATGTGTATGTTTAAAGTCATTAAATTCCTTCTGAATATTAGCTTTTGTCATCTATTCCTCCAGTACTGCTTTCTATTATTTTGTTTTTTGCCAATAAGTCTTGGATCATCTTTTTATTTTAATCTGTATCCTATATCATTGCAGCTATTATAAAGTAGCAAAAAAGTTGACTTTTTCTACCTTGATCTGAAAAGCTTTAAATATGAGAATTTAACTGGTTCATTTTCAGATTCACAGGTGATATTTGACATTTCTTTGTCATTACATGTTTATTAACATCTTCTTTAATTTTCATTTTTGCTATATGAGCTATATCTGATGTGCTTTTTAAATTCTTTTCCATGCATCTAAAAGTTGATTAGAACATTCAAAATTTCATGAAAATTGATTTTAAAAATATATATTTTTATTAATTATATAGAGGAAGGGAGAGAGAGAGATAGAAACATCGATGATGAGAGAGAATCACTGATCGGCTGCCTCCAACACACCCCACACTGGGAATCAAGCCCGCATACAACCTGGGCATGTGCCCTGACAAGAATCAAACCTTGACCTCCTGGTTCATAGGTTGACACTCAACTTGAGCCATGCCAGCTGGGCAAAAATTGACTTTTTAATTATAATTTTAATTGTTTTAATAATCAAAAAATAAGCCTGTACTTTTTCTTCTAATAAAATTTAGAGTATAATAATTAGATAAAATGCAAGGTGATACTGAAAATATTTATTAGAATTTACTAGAAGTAATATGGGAAAAGTAGACTGTTTTTCCACATTTTTTTTCTTGTAACCTCTTTTAACATTCATATATTAACTTTAAAACTTTATTAAAAAAGAATAAAGTGTAATAGCAAAAGTACAATATAAGTAAAATAAAAATATAGTGATTTTATTTTGCTTACCATTACTTCTTGGTAACCTTGAAAATAATATCTAAGATGATAGAACTCAGTTCTTCTTGTTATTAACTTATATTTTTATTTTACATACAATATTTTCAAAATGATTTTTCTTTGGATTCATTAATACTTTATTTATAAAACATGTATTAGAGTTTTCATATAGGGTGCCCCACGTACTTTGAATAATTAGAAAAGCAGTATTTATTAAAGTACATTTCATTTTCAAATCTGAGCTATCAGCTGTTAAAGTATGTATACATTTTTTGGGGGGACACCTGCATTTTGTTAGGGTAGTGGATGCAAAACAATGAGGAGGGGATAGATAGTCACTTTTGCACCCTATGAGACAGCTAATTATATTTTAAACTTCTTGCACAATGCACTTAACTTTCTTCCCCAAGTTCTCTCATGGCACTGATTGTGATTTCACAAATTCCTTCAAATAAAAAGAAATATTAATATCATTCCTTTGTCAAAGATACTTGAACTGCTTTTTCCTAAATATTCCTTTCTCTGATCAAGAATTTTCCCCTCCTCTGATGAAGAATGACTTTTTCCTGTCTTTTTTACTTCGGCTGCCCCTACCTTAGGATAACCTTTGACTCCCATACTTACTCCTGCCCCCTCTGGTCAACAATCTGTTTATCTTTAGGCTATTAGAATTCATACAGACACAAGATTTTAAAGAACCACAATAGAGAAAGAGAGAGAGAGAAAGAGAGAGAAAGAGAGAGAAAGAGAGAGAACCACACCTTCCAAAGTACTTGATTTGAACCTAACCATTAAAAAATACTTAATTGCTCTTCTACATTATGAAAAATGGACTAGTGACTATAGTTTGAAATTTAATTTTCATGGACTATTCCCCTTGCCCATGTACACACACATAAACACGCATACACACACACACACACGCACACACATCACCTCCACCCTGAAACATAAAGCCAGAGCCATGCTCTGACATGTTACAAGGTACTTTTACCTATACTGTATTATTTTCAGATTAACTTGTTATAATTATCCTACATTTACTAATGAAGGATTTGGTTCAAAAATGTCATGTGGCTTTTCTAAAGAAAATTTTGTGATTTAATATATGTGACTTATAAGGGTAAGTATAAAGGAGTTTTTAAAAATTTTGTTATATAATTATGAATAATGTATAGAAAAAAATGATAGGTATGTAATTAGTAACTTCTTTTTAGAAGTGCTTAAAATAAAATAAAAAACCACAGATCCAGAGACAGAGAAGCGTCCATCAGACCGTCAAACCTCAGAGGGAAGAGAGGGGAGGGTGGGGGTAAAGGAGAGGGGTCAACCAAAGGACTTGTATGCATGCATATAAGCCTAAGCAATGGACACAGACACCATAAAGGTGAGGGCATGAGCGGGGTGTGGGGTGGGGGGCAATGAGAGGATAAGGACACATATGTAATACCTTAATCAATAAAAAAATAAAAAAGAATATTAATCACTGTGAGATAAATTACTTGAATGAATTATGGAGACTAGGTCTGACTTTGTGCAAGAGGTACATTCTACAGAGGCCACATTTACTGAAATGTCTGAAATCAAATGCCCCTAAAACAAGAGGACCAATTTCCTTCTGAAGACCACCATCTCATCTACATGAGGAATTCACAGTCCTTCAAGTAACATTACTTTGATCCTATATCAATGAAACTAGTAACCTCAGCCTTTGTTATTGCTGCTGATGTTAATCCTCACCAGAGGATATTCTTCCATTGATTTTTAGGAAGAATGGAAGGGAGGGAGAAAGAAAGGGAGAGAGAAACATCAATGTGAGAGAAACACATTGATTGGTTGCTTTCTGCACACACCCTGACTGGAGCCAGGGATCCAACCTACAACCTAGATACATACCCTTGACCCGAAATGAACCCATGACCCCACCCTTTAGTCCTCAGGCCAATCCTCCATTCGCTAAGCCAAACCAGCTAGGGCATTCTTATTTTAGGTTGTTGTTGTTTTCTTTCTTTCTTTTTTCACTTTTTTTACCCCAGCCTTTTTATGCTAAGAGAGTTTCCTTAAGCACTTTTCAAAGGTTCTCTACATTGACTATCAAATGATATTTCTTAATTTCCTAAAGTTGGGAAAACAGGTGGCTAGTGAGCAACAGCCAACTGTCTCTCCCAGTGCTTTACATGTAGCTCATTTAATGATTACAACACCCCTATGATAACAAGCACTCTTTTTTACCCCATTTTACAGATACAACACTGAGGCATGGAGAGGTTAATCTGCCTTGGTTTACCTAGTAAATCATAGCTGAGAGAGACCCAGGCATTGTGGCTCCACTCAGTGTTCAATGCCAGAGTGGGGGAGATTTGGGTTTGTTCTGACAGAGAAGAGGTTAAGGCCCAGATTGGAGAGACAACATAGGAATGAAGAGTAAACAAAAAAAATGCAAAAATCAGTTTAAAAATATTATGACAAACCCTGAATATTATGACAACTTACACAAAGAGTGAGGAAGCCAGTGTTTCTTGTTTGGAAATGGGAATGATAAAGGGAACACTGATTAAAATGGGGTACAAATGTCTTATGAGGAAGAAAAGAATGACAATGGCTTGATCCTCAAGCATATTTTGAATATATTCTATTTCTCTTTTCATTAGAAGAAATTCAATCTAATAGATGAATGGAAGAGAGGGGAAAGGAGAATGTTTCAAAGAATAAGGTTAAAGTCATCACAGCTTGACTGAATCTTAAAAATCAAAAAGTATGCCAGAATAGCAGGTATTTGAGACTTACTGCTAGAAACAATTTTATTTTAAACACATGTGCTTTCTTAATGATACTGCTCGCGTGGTGGCCGGGCAGCCCACCTTCAGCAGGAAGTGCTGATTTGCTTAATTTTATTAAGCCCGTAAGAAAGGTAAATCTGTCTCCTGAACTTAAGGGGCCTCTGCTCCAAAGTAAGTTTGACATTGGCCAATAATCACCCTGACATTCCTGTGGCTTTGGCTGCTCTCAAAGCTACTGAGTGGCACCAACAGAAGCTGAGTGAGAAAGCTTCGTTATAGCAACGGCCCATCCTGTCAGTGCTGGGAAGGGATGGTATTCTTAAAACAGCACAAGCAGAGATACTACACGTTGTACTCCACCATGGTGGCTGCCCCTGTGGAGAGAGTTGGGAAAGTTCTCAAAGCTGACAGTGGCAGGGGGAATGGTGTGATTTCTGAAGCATGTCTGTACCAAAGGAGTTAATTTTGAAAATGACCTTTGGAAACTGCATGCTTTACAAGAGTGCACTATGCAAACTGGGCATATGCAAAGAGTAGGGATTGTATTTTGGTCACCATTGTATCTCCAAAATGCCATAGGTCCTAGTCCTTACTTAATGGTCCCTAAACATGATGTGCCATTATAAGCTTGCTGGATGGTCATCCCAGATCACAAAAGAATCTTAGTTTACCTATTGGTCCAGGGGCCTGTTCAGTTGGCATATGTCCCAGTATTTTACTTTTTTACAAGTATTATTATTAACTAGAGGCCCGGTGCATGAGATTCATGCACTTGGTGTAGGGGGTTGTCCCTCAGCCAAGACTGCACCCTCTCCAATCTGGGACCCCTCAGGGGATTTCCAACTGCTGGTTTAAGCCCCCACAGGGATCAGGCCTAAACCGGCAGTCAGGCATCCCTCTCACAATCCAGAACTGTTGGCTCCCAACTTCTTGCCTGCCTGCCTGCCTGATTGCCCTTAACTGTCTCTGCCTGCCAACCTGATCACCCCCTAACCACTCCCCTGACAGCCTGACCAACGCCTAACTATTTGCCTGCTGGCTGGATTGCCCCCAACTGCCCTCCCCTGCTGGCCTGATCGTCCACAACTGCCCTCCCCTACTGGCCATCTTGTGGTGGCCATATTGTGACCACATGGGGTGGCCATCTTGTGTGAGAGCATGACAGTCAATTTGCATGAAGTCATTAGGGTCCTAGAATAAAGGGTCATTAATAGAGAGGTGAGGTGATGGATGATGATAGATAGATGATAGATAGATAGATAGATAGATAGATAGATAGATAGATAGATAGATGATAGATACATGATATAGAGATACAGATAGATATAGATGATATAGAGATAGATATAGATATAGAGCTAGAGATATAGAGATAGAGATATAGCCCTATATGTAGAAAATAGAGCCTGAGCAGTCCAGTCTTCAAATTTATAGTAAGTGGTTTGAGTGTTCTTGCTGCAGTGATGCAATCAACCAATGTAGATATATAGCTATTTATCATGTTTGCTATTAATCTTTGAATTTTGCAATAAATCCTTCTGTCATCAATGTCCTTAAAATTAAAGTACATATTTAATTTTTTAAAAAGTGCTATTTGCATTCATCACAAAAACCATAGTGGTATAACTGACCAGGTGAGAACTAGAGGTTGAAAAAAATCATTTAGGAAATCATCAACATCAACCAAAAGTTGTTATTTAGGAACACAGTGGCCAAGAGGACAAGTTTACATATGCAAACACAAAAATTGTGCCTACATTCACCCTTTGAAGCAGGAGTTTTCATTTAGATCAATTTACTGTTGGTTTAAGTTACACTGCTCATTTTCAATTCCATTTTTTTTAGTTGTTCATGCTTAAAGCAGGAAGTGACAACAGCAAATACAATGGCTTCCTTAGCAAAACTTCTTAGGTTTAAAGATGTCAGTTTTGTACCAACAGATGCTCCAAAGTAAAAATCTGTTAATTCCAATAGCATTTCTTTTTTCTTTTTCACCATGTAGTTGCTGTAATCAAACTAAAACTTTTAAAATTTATTCTTTCCAGTGTAAAACATCTAATATCATTGTGAATGTTAAAAGTGAACCATTGAAGTAATAGCATTTGTTATGGTGATAGTATGAGTAGAAAATTTTGTGGAGCACATCACCATGGTAACAATAATGTTAAGAAACCTATGTAAAAGGAATGTATTTGGAATTGATTGTGATGTACACAATAATTCATAATTTCATCCAAACAATCTGTATTAGTCTACAAATTGAAATAGAAGTGATAATTACCAAAATCTACAAAAATTTTAATGTATACAATTGTAATAACTAAACTCTCATGATAAAATCAATATTGAATTTTTAAAAAGTCTTCAGCTGGCAGTATACTATTTCTCTCTTTGCATCCTCTGATTGGTAAGACTTTAGGAATGTCTGAGCCTTTGAATAACTACTTTATAAATCAACATTAATGTCTTACACTGAAAGTGATGTATTTTTGGTAGATGATTTCTCTAAATTTCTATTGTATTTTGTTTAAAGACAGCTGTAACTGCCTTTTTAAGTATTCAACAAATGGTTTGGAAAGAAAAGTGATGTTAAGTTGAAGCTTTAGTGAATTGAAATTGTTGAAGACAATATCTTGCAAACAGGAAGACATTTATCTCTACAAAAGCAATAGAGAGCTGAAAAATTAAAGAAGGAGATCATAGACAGTGTATAAAATTTGGTTTTGGAATTGCACAACAACTTTGGAACATCTGACTTGTGGCAAGAATTAGTTGATAAATATCCTATTTTAAATTAAATAAATTAAATAAATTTATATCCTGTATTGGAATGGAATAAAATCAAGAAAGCCTACAATTTTGCAACATCTAAATTGGGTGAAACTTTCAGGGAAATCGTAAATAGAGACAACTTATTTGAGAAATGTTGTATTATAAAAATATTTGTTGAAGAAAGCAACTCCAAATGGAAGCAAAAAGGCAGTGCCTGTGAAAATATTTGGGCTGAAATATTTATCCATTTCAGTATAAAATTAATTGAAATTTAGAATGTAGTTCATCTAACAAAATTTATTTGGAGATTACCAGTTATCTCACCACATTTAGAGAGAATATTTTCTTACCTTTTACAAAGAAATATTTAATGATGATATCAATTATTTCAAATGTTTAAACATAGAATTCTAATTCAAAAATAGTGCAGACAATTTCATAGGAAAAATAAAAATAGTAAGTCCATATTTAAAAATATCATACATCCCTCTGTTTCTGGACATGGTATTAGAGACAGATTCAGCTAAGAAACTAACTAAAGTATGTGACATTTTTCCTTTTCTAATAACTCACATGGTTAATATACTGTAGTCTTCTAAACTTCTTTAATATGCACAAATATATATTCATTTTATCTTTAAAAGAGAAAAATTGTTTTGAAAGTCATTTTAAAAAATATCTTCACCCAAGGAAATATTTATTGTTTAGAGAGAGAGAGAGAAACATCAATATAAGAAACATTGATAGATTGCCTCCAGCATGTGCCCAAACTGGGGATCAAACCCACAACCTAGGTATGTGTCCTGACCAGGAATTGAATCCACAGCCTTTTGGTGTATGGGATGACACTCCACCAACTGAGCCACCTGTCCATGACTTGAAAGTAATTTTTAAATAAAATTGCTTTGTAGATCCATGAATATAATACAACAATATTTTCAAACTATAAACTTTCCAAAAATTACATAAACTTGTGTTGGTACTTTCTTTCACTCAAATGTCTCCCATAAATGTTATGGACATCCTTCTTTTGAGTATCCAAGTCAATTTCTAAAGCCTGAGAAAAAGCTATAATTTGTCTTCTTACAGATACTGGTATTTAATGTAAATCTAACATTCATATTAATCTCTAAGAGAATATTGTGACCAGGGAAGAGTTTCTAAAACTCCCAGAGAGAAGAGATGACCACATTAAGCCAAGTTTCAGTCCATGAGAATTTAGCGAGCTCAATGTTGTGATTGAGGCATATTCATCACAGAAAATGCAACAGTTAGTCAGTATAGACTCTTGGTGGCTGTGATTAGGTAAAAAAAAACACTGCCTGTTCAATCTTTTTTTTTTAAATACAGGTCACCAGTGCCCCAGCTGCTACCTTTCAGTGACTGCAGTGTAGTTTTGAGTGGCAGTGAAATTATAACGGTATTGGGCAGTGATATAGTAGCGCACACAGTGGTGATGAATCAAAGTCTAAGATTTTTTCTCACTCTATCAGATTACAATGACTTCACAGAATTGTAAGATGATTTATTCCTTGGTGGGCTTGTGGGATTCCCGGAAAAGACAATCTTTTCACTTGCACAACTGTTTATAATAATTGAGGGGATAGTTTGATTCTTATTTCATATTGTAATGTCAGGAATGAGGCAAAGCTATTCTACACAGTAAAGAGCAATTATAGGCTTTGATATATTAGTGTATCCCTTCCCTTTGCCGGGTGGGATGAAAGGGTACATTTACCAGGCTTTCTCCCACCTCCCCTTGCCATGTTTTCTTAGTAAACACAATCCTCCTTTAAAATCATGGTGACAATGCTATCTCCAATACTACCACTAGATTTTGGGAGTTTTATTTCTAGCTTTCCCGATGAGTTGCAAAATCTTACCCCTCAAGTGTACTAGTAAGTATATTATGATTGCAGTGATTCATAGGGCAGAGGCATGTATATACCCCAGAGCTTCGATTTTGCCCATACTAGACTCAACCATGGTATGAGACACGCAAACAGCTGCAGAGTACACCACACATATGGGAGCGACGATCTCTCCCATTTCTGTAAAGACCACTGCACAGCTCAGGGCTGCTCCAGCTTGTCTACCCCAGTGAAGAACATGGATGGTGGCAAGTCACCAATGTCAGCCAACCACGCTTAGCAGAAGTGGCAGGCTCTGCATGACAATTTACTGCACCATTGATCTGACCCATTGATCGGTACTTATAAGACATTTTCTAGGACAATTAGAAATACAAAGGGTTAGGGAGGCATTTTCTAAAGAGTCAGTTTCCTATGTGAGCCAGAGGAAATATAGATATTGCTTTCAATGGGGTCCCATTTGAATCTACAGACTGGCGCGTATGGTCTTGGGTGAGTCGGTGTATCCTGAGGGAGAATTTAATTATTAGAGATGTTTCAAAATAGCATGTGGCATCCATGACTGGAGTTGGTCAAGCAGAGACTGATGAACCTCTCAGTGAAGATGTGTTAGACTCACGACTAGCTAGTTTAAAGAGTAGGAATAAGATCATGTCTAACCTTGAAATGTTTGGACTCTAAAATTCTTTAGAACTTTAAAGTTATTTCTGTTCCAGATTGCCTGCTTCTTTTGCAGGCATTTTGCTGAGTGTGTTGTCAATTTTGCTCACAGATAGAGTTGGCCTGCATTACAATAATGGCCTGTTAGGGAATGAGATACTCCATGAGAGGGACTAGATCTCATTCACTTTTTTTTTATCCTCAGCAGTGAGGACCATGCCTGGAGCTTGGTGGTGCAGAATTGAACGGAAGAATCTTGGCTCTTAATTTTTATTTTTCTTCTGAATCTATATGATAGTGGTTTTGCTAGTTGGCTGTTTAGTGATGTTATGAGGCTCAGAAAATATTTTTTGATAGTGAGATATAAGTACTAAAGAAATAAACAAGTATTATTTGATAGTACATTAAAAAACTTGGTCACATATGCTGTGAACTGAACTTTGCACATTACTTTATACATATAGGGCGAAATATACACACATTTTTTTAAATGTAGTTCAGATATTTACAGAATCTGACACTTTTAAGTCATGTCCATTTGATAAGATGGTTAAAATAATTTATCACACAGATTTTTCTTTTTCTTTCCTTATCTAAGAAGCTGCATCGCTCTACAAGCGTGGAGATTTTTAACTCTCGGAACTAGAAAATCTGGATCCCCATGCCTCCTCGACCTCCTCTACACATGAAAGGCACTTAACCTTTCCAGGTGTCAGTTTGCACATTTACAAAGTGGGGATATTTAACTGGGGGGTTGTTAAAAAAAACTTTTTAGCGGTAGTGTCTTATGCTACTTCAGTTTTATCTTTTCTTCTTTACTTTAATTCATTATTTTTCTGAAGGCATCAATGACAGAATAATATTCTTTTACACATTTATATGCTTTTGATTCTGAACACTGGATAGTTCCTCACTTGAAACAGGCAACCAAAGAGAGGAAAATGTACAGAGAAGCAAAGGAACAAAGGAGAAACAGAGTGGATGCAGAGGTAGTAATGCTTGTGAGTATGGTATTTTATCCTTTGGGTTTTAAAGAGAAATTAATCATTTTCTCTTGGAATGCTCATTTCAAACACATGTGAATTGTGACCAAATTTTATCTCCTGCCACTGACTCCACTAGGAAGCTTCTGGCAATAAATCTCATGTCAGTATACACTGTCTCCCAGAATTACAAACATGTCGGAATGAGAAAATCGGGGCACACTGGAGATAATGTAGGCAGTTCAGGGTCATGCTGCATGAAACAGTTTTTTATTCCACTGAAGAGAAATGGCAAGCTTTATGTATGAAATCAGAGACAGTGTTTTGGGGATTGTGATGATAGCCACTTCAGCTCTAACTACAGTATGGACCAACCGTATTTTAAAATTTTGTATATTTTGGTCATTCTGTTTTTAAATTGAAAGGGGAAGCAAGTGCAAATTTCTGTGAAGTGTTGCTATTCTGGGGAACATTAGAGGGCACATTAGGCCTTAAAGGGCACTGTGTCCTTTGGGTGACAGACCTGGGAACCAAGGGACACGCCTTGACTCCTTGTCTACAGTCCTGTGCAGAGATGTTTACTTGATGTGCATGGCTGGATGCCAGTCTACTATATAGGGCAAAAATGAGGTTCCTTGAAAAGGACCATGTCCTATGATGGCTTGGAGTCCCATGTTGTATATACCTACTTGGCAAATGTTATTAAATAATAATGATGAACCTCCTCTGGTAAGAAAGGGCAAGGGATGGAAATCTATATGTGTGTGGCACAGGGGAGTAACACACTAGATATCAGTACAAAAACAGACTATATAGAGATTTTTCTCTAGGTCATGGTATAACTGAAAACTATCATATGGAATCAAGGCAAAATTATTTAGGTGGCTTTTTGAATTTATTAAAAAGTATTTAAGCCACTACAATGATCACTCATGGAGTCACCATCTGTTTTAGAAGTGAGATATCACTATGCATTTAAAGTTGATACATAACCCTTCCCAAAAGCATTTTCCTCCATGCTTCAAGAGTAAGCATTATATTATAGTTGGTGATTGCTGTTTTCATGGAATTTATAATAATATACATATACATGTGAATTATATATACACATATGCTTATTGTAATTGTTAAGGGCATATTCTTAAACAATAAATAATATTCATTGCAAAATTTTAAGCTATACATAAAATGTCCTTAATATTCTTCTGCAACCTTTTTATTTTAAAAAAAACTTTCTGCTCAATACTATTCATGAAAACCCCACATAATCATTCACATTTGTTTAATTCCTTATTTTGTCACACATATTTCATTGTGTGAGTATATAGTAATCCATCTATCCATTTTCTTATTGAGAGACATTTGGGTTGCTGCTAATTTTTGCCATTGCTAACAATATTTCTATGAGCATCTGTATTTCTTATGTATCATGGAACATAGGTTTGGAAACACTGCTTGAGTCATAATTCCTTCTGTAAGAGTCATGCTTCAATTCAGACACATCAAAGCTTCAGGAATATTTGGCACCAAAAGATTTTATAGAAAGTCTTCACAATAAATAAGTAATATGTGCCTGCTATAATTAATAGAACTTATTTTCCTGATCTGATCTCCTATTTCTTTTTTTTATTTAAAAGAAGAAAAATATATCAGGATTCCACAATTTTACAATAAGATAATATGAAAGGTTAATATGAAAAACCTATGGTTGTCATTTTCCTAATATGAAAAAAGTATTCTTTTCTTTCTCAGGCATAAAATCTGTGCTGCCTATTTTCAAAGTACCTTGAGGCGTGACAACACTGTGGGGAATGGATTCATTTATTCATTTAGCCATCAAATAATCACAGTTCTTGACCTCATCGTCTCCCACACAAGTAAGTAAATAGATAACCAAAATGCAACATGATGTAGTCATATTTCACGGGACTATAAGAATAACATCTAACATGGATGAGAATGAAGTTGAGGCTCATGTTTATGGGGAAAGAAGTAGCGTTTTATCTATTCATTTTTTACCAGCTCAACCTCCCCCTGCTCTCATAAGGGCTCATCTTAGCAGGCTATTCCCAGCCTCCCAGGCCAGCTGATCTAGAGGCTGTGGACATTGGTTGACACGAAGGGAGGGAAGCAAGAAGGCAGGTTACTGTTGAGACTCTGGTTCCTTCCAGGCACTCTCTGCTGCGATTCCAGCTGACTCTTAATGCCACCTTCTCCCTTCATCTCTCAAGCTTTTAAGTGTAGTTTTCTGCTTTCCCTAGTCTCAGAGTTGACCCATTCAGCCTGATTGGATTCTTAAACTCTTCCTTCATATGCAAAGTCAATTTCCTGTGCTAATTTCCTGTGTTTTAAATACTCAGAGGGGTTTGTATCTGTTTTTCTCTTTGGGTCCTGACATAGAAGACTTCCTAAAGCAGGTGAAGTATGAACTGAGTCTTTTAGGGTTATTAGGCAAGCAAATAGGAGAAGCAGAGCATTTGTTCTAATGTAATGAAAGTCTAATTTGGAGCATGTCAACTCAGTTTTTAAAAACTATGTAGTGTTTATTATATTGCAATGGCCTCACTATTTTCTCCAAATTCTACTCTGGAGAGACGAATTAGCATATTCGAAAGGCAAATTTTATTTAAAATGTTAACAATAGAAACCTACTTTTAATTCCTTGTTATTTCTTTGAGCAAGATGGCAAATGCAATTTTTTTTTGGTATTGAGTTTGAAATAAGTTTATGATATTCTAATTGTACATTTTTATAGATATAAAAAGGAATTAGTTGGCATATTTTCCTGCCAGTTAATCTCATTAAAAATTATCTCAATTAATTAAGCATTCCAAAGATGTTCAACTCTAAAGGGAAGAAGTTTTGCTTGCTTATTTGTTATTAATCCTCACCTAAGGATATATTTTCAATTGATTTTTTTTTACAGAGAGCAAAGGGAGGGGGAGAGACAGTGAGAGAGAAACACCAATGTGAGAAAGACACATCAATTGATGACCCAGATCCTGGCTGAAGATGGAGCCCACAATCAGTCCATGGGCTGATGCTTGGGGCCTCTAGTGCTATTATAGATGCAAAATGAGAGACATGCTCAGTTAAGGTAAAAGTTGATCTTGTCAGTGAAGATACCAGTCTAGGATGTAACTACCCACATAGTAAAATTTGCTTTTAGTTAAAGTTTAATTTCAGACCATCATTTGTGGTTATTTTTCCATCTCTGAGTTTGTAAGGCCGCCATGCAGGCCTTCACTGAGCTTGTCAGGTCAGCACGTGGTCTCTTTCATCACTCAGCACTACCCTTAATAAAATTGCCTTTTGCATTAGCCCTCACAGAAAGGCAGCATTGATCTCAAGGAAGACCACGAACTCTAAATCCAAAAGAATTTTTTTTTAGAATTATAGCTCTTTACTTATTCTATTATGATCATGGGCACATTTCTCAATTTCTAGGACTCTTTTTCTTTATTGGCGAATGAGAATCAATACATGCTCATATCCTCCTTAATTTTCCTATGACAAGTGCAAGTAAAGTTTGTCAACGTGTGATAAATATTGGGAAGGTCAAGTATGTTTCCTTGGGTGGAATGAAAATTATGAGGAGTGAAAAACAGTAGTAGTCTGTGTAACTATGTCAGATGAGAGAATCAATCTTTCCATTGATTGATTTTAGATTTATTTATTTATGTATTCACTAATATTTATTTTCTATTATATGTCAACATTATGCTTGACCCTAGGATTTTAAAATGAACAAGACATAGGCCGTAAGGAGTTCAAGATCCAGAAGAGGAAAAGAAATTTAAATAGCCATACAGGGAGATAGATGTATTATGCTAGGAAAATGAACTTAAAAAAAGGACAACTAAGTTTTAGGAGTGAAGGGAAGTCTTTCTGGAGATGTTACCCAGGCAGAATTAACCATATAAAGACAAAAGAGAAGGAAATTTTATGAAAGGAAGCAGAAAATGCAAAAGCCCAAATGTGGGACAATGAGACACCACATTTAATTTTCACATGAAGTTGAGTAAACAGCTATAACTCTCTTGACAGTTCTTGGAGTAACCTTTTCCAAATCTTGCCAAACATGCTATTTTAAATGATTTTTCCTGGACATATTCTAATTGCTCTATATTCCTCTGAAAATAAGAAAACAAGGATATCTAAAAATCTAATGAGATAACCAATACTAATTATAATACCATGTTTGTTAACCATTACGGTGAGACTTCTGTTCATTGAAAAAGCATCGTATTGTTGGCAGATACTCAATTTCTAATCAGTTGTATCTTCATTTGTTCTGTTGTGTATGGCTACATTTTGCACACTGGTAGACAAGAAGCCTGATGTGATTCAAAGCTGTGGTTTTTGGCCTACACAGTTTAAACGAATGGAAAGAAGATCAAAAATCTAGAAAATTCGTGTAAAATATGAATTTATAATTTATTGTGAATAGTTAAAAGTTCTAGCAATGCTGGATCCACATTCTTGCATGGCCAGGCTAGGAGGCCTTGAGGGAGTCTGACCTCTTCAAGCTGAGCATGAGCCAGGATGCTGCAGTCCCCAGCATGTAGACGCTGCAAACTCCAAACCTTATGCCCTGCAGGTTTCACTGGTTTATAAAAATGCTGACTTACTGTACAAGGCATTTTATTCAACCTTGGCCTATATTTATCTAGGATTTTTTGTGAAATCTTTTTCATCCGTTTTTTTTCCCCCTTCAATTTACTACCTTGTTGTTTATCTCTGATGACTTTATCCTGTTTCCGTTAGCCTCTTTTAAGTAAAAGAAGTTATATTGGCTTTTAAAATTTAGACATTAACTCAACCAATAAGGTAAATAATAAATAGCTTTTATATTTTAAATGTTTTTGTTTTAATGGGCATTTTACCTGTGTTAAAAATGCAAATTGGGGTTGGGATTATATATTGCGGAATTGTATGGGCACAAATGGACTTTTTACACAGTGCGAACCTTTTCAGAAGTATCATGTTGCATGACTCCTAATTTCTCCAGATAACATTACTGCTTGCTTGCTGCACAAAAGGAAAACCAAGGGTTTGTTTTGGATAAGCAACATCAACTATATATATATTTTAGTTAGAAATATATATAAATTTAAGTTAGAAATAGTCTCAGTTTAGATAAAGCTGTTTGATGGAATATTTGACTTACGTGATTCTCTTAAGTGAATACTTAAGTAACATGGGGATTTTAAGATTTATAAAGCAGATTCAACCTAAAGAAAACTTCAAGTTAAATGAACTTTTAAAATATACAAGGTAGCCGAAACCGGTTTGGCTCAGTGGATAGAGCGTCGGCTTGTGGACTGAAGGGTCCTGGGTTCAATTCCGGTCAAGGGCATGTACCATGGTTGCAGGCACATCCCCAGTAAGGGGTGTGCAGGAGGCGGCTGATCATTGAGTCACTCTCATTGATGTTTCTGACTCTCTATCCCTCTCTCTTCCTCTCTGTAAGAAATCAATTAAATATATATATATATATATAAAATAAAATATACAAGATAAAAAATCTCATTTTCTCATCTAAATATTAGCTATCTATCTATATATAAAACCCTAATATGCAAATAGAATATTAGGAAAATTGAACAGCCAGTCACTATGACGTGCACTGACCACTAGAAGGCATGAGTGGAACATGGTGGGCATTGGCAGCAAGTGGCAGAGTGCAGAACATGGTGGGCGTTGGCCACAACAGGATGGTGGAGCAGTTGAGCAGAGGACCAAGGCTGGGCACTGGGCACTGGGCACTGTCATTGGGGCAAACCTTTGGTGGTTACTGAAAATTCTTTGTTCCTGCATGCTGCAGTCCTGCCCGACACTCACACCTGCAGCCAGCATCAGCCCCATTGCTGGCTCTGGAGCCACTGCTTGGTGCCAGCCCCAATCATTTGGCATCATCAGCAGGTGTGAGTGGTGGTTGCCGACCCCTATTGCCCCTGAGGGCTTCTCCATCTCCCCCTGCTCCTGAGGGGCAATCAGGGCAGCAGCCATTGCTTGCATCCACTGGCATCACCGGCCCCAATCACTCCACACCATCAGCAGGTGCAAGTTGGGTCAGTGCTGTCAGTGTGTGGGAGCAGTGGTGGAGGGAGTGGGGACCAGGGCTGTGGCAGGAGCGGCTAGGTGGGGGCACGGAGGATGAGCTGAGATCTGCCCCTGTGCGCCCCCCCCCACCCCACCCCCTGCAGCCTCATGACCCACAGTTCCTTTCAAGGTGCACGAATTTTTACACTGGGCCCCTAGTAGAGTAATATATATATATATATAACTTAAAAGGGGCTGTGTGATTGTATTGTTTCATTTGAATCCTAACAACTATAGTTGGTTGGGTGGTTATTATGATTGCCCATTAGCAGGTAATGAAAACCAGGTGTCCTTAAGATAAGCCATCTGTCAAAACTGCCAAAAATCAAGTAGATAATAAGTAGATCTGGAATTAAAAACCCAGGTTTCTGAATTTAAGTTAATTTATTCATACGAGTACTATTTATTGAGCATATGCTTTATGCAGGCTTTCTGCTAAATTCTGGGGCTAGTGTAATGAATAAAGCAATTGCTGCCCTCAAAAAAACTTGCAGATGCACATATAAGTAAAATAAGACAAATATTTAGAGTGTACGATTGAATACTCCTGAGGGTACTTAAGATTTCTTGGGGTGGTAAGGCCTGGCCGGGGAGCATGACTTCAAGAAGGTGGCAACTACAGGAAGACTTAGGGGCAAAGGAATCTGATGAAGCTTCAAGGGATGAGGAGAATCAATTTAGATAAAATGGGCATGCAAAATGGTACAGAGGACAGAAAGGGGCAAAAGAGAGAGGATATGGAGGACAAAAGCAGAAAATTATGAACAGTTCCAAGCAAGTCTGTTGTTCTTGGAAAGGGAGCCAAGAAAGAAAGGCTTTTGGAGTGCTGACAAAGATACTTTCTTGATGCGATACTACTTGTATCTCCATGTTCATTTTATAATGAGTCATAAATACATTTGTGATATGCATCCGTTTCTGTTTGTTAAATTTTAAAGATGTAAGAAAATCAGCATCTCTTGCCTTAAAAAAAAGATGAAGTTATTGCTAAGGTAGTAACCCAGAGGGACATTAAACATATGAAGCTTATTTGGTCTCAGTTGTCATCCAGACAGAGAAAGGAGTTTGAAAAAAAAGACAAAAATTACAGATAAAAGTGATTATTGTCCTATTTCTCCCTTCTATAGTAATTGCACTGCTTTTATTTGATGCATTCAACTAGAGAGCAACCAATGCTAGGGAACTAATTGGGAAAATACAGAAGAAGGCACCAAACTGACTAGCCACTTTTAGTATTGCATTTATACAAAAGACATAAACGTCATTTAAAATAATAGTGGGAGCCAAGGATGGAGAAAGGTCAGAAGATTAACACACTCATAGAAGAAAAAGCCAAAGCTTGAAATGGGCCAGACCCTTGAGTGGGCCAGATCTGTGTGAGAATGCTGTATCCTCCAAGAAAATTTTTTATTGCAACATATATCTTATTAAAATCCTAATTGTTTTCAGTCTCCAGCAGAGGAGTAATGGCATGACAATGTTTTTGTATTTCTTTAAGAAGTTTTTTTCCTAGATTTCTCTTGGAGAGCTAGTTGTCTTTAACATTTGGTTTACTTTTATAGTGGCAATATTTTTTCCATTGTTTTTGCATGCTAAGACAGCAATTGATTAGTATAGAATCCTTGGGCCAAGTTCTGCCCTAGGATATGTATGTGACCCCCACTAACTTCAAATAGAGTTGCATGCACATATCCTGGAGTGGAATTTGGCTTTCTTCCATGGTAGTCATGAGAGTCATTGAAGTCAATGGGAGCCATACATGGGTAACTGACAGCTGAAGCTGGCCCTTAGGAATTGAAAATCATCTCAGCATTTTCTTTGGGGAAAAATATCAAAGGCTAAGATTTATAATAAATCATAATTCCTTAAGTTGAGTATTTTTATCAACCAATTGAAATCTTGCAGTATGTATCTATTAAAGCACTCTAATGATACATAGTAAGAGAGGATTATAATTTATTTGTCCTATAATCCTTTGTTTATATAATAATAAATTGAAACCAGAAAATAAGAGTCTTTTATTTTCAGGTGATTTCACAAAAAGATGGTAGTAAGAGGAATTGCTACTCTTTTACAACCACTCTGGAGAATATGTAAAAATTTATATTTATTAGACCCCTAAAAGTTTGTGACTGAAAAAGGAGTAATTATAGTAGAGTTAATTTTATAAAGTTGGTTCAAGAAATTAATAAAAGATTAGCTAATGTCCCTTCTTATTCTCCTGTCTTGGTGTTTATTTGCTTAGGAACACTCTAAAGAGAATAGTGTGAGGAATCGACTTGATCATGACTTGAGCTTATTTCATTAATACACTAGCTATTATAGATAAGAGCAGTATCTTCTGAAGGTAGTAGTTATTCTCCTAGCCCTGATTTATAAGACATTTTTTTCTCAAATTCTCATTGAAATATTTTAAATATTCAAAAAGTATAAAATAATATAAAATATACATACTCTTATAACCTCCATCTTATTTTACAATATTTTATATTCTCATTCTCTTACTCTTCCTCCCTTTCTTCTCTTCCCTCCCTCCCTCCCTCCCTCCCTCCCTCCTTTCCTTCTTTCCTTCCTTCCTTTCTTCCTTCCTTCCTTTTTCTTTCTTTCTATTTTCTTCCCTTTCTTTTCGTTTTTTTCTCTTTTCTCTTGTCCTATTTCTAATGCAAAACTATCTGAATATTTCTCTTAGTGTGCATCAGCTTGTGACCAATTATCTTAGTTCCCATTTGTATGATTTATCTTTATTTCACCTTCATTTTTAAATTAATATTGTAACTTAATATACAATTCTAGGCTTGAAGTTATTTTCTTACAAGATTTGAGGATGTAATTATGTTAATGTCTGGTTTCCATTTTTTTCTGTTATAAAGTCCGCTATTAGTCTTTTTGTCACCCCTGTTTATGCCTGCTTTTAAGATATTCCCTGGTGTTCAGTTTTCATTAAATACTATAATGTTCTTAGGTGTGGTCATCATTATAGTTATCATTTCAAGTTTTTGAATCCATGCTTGATTCCAGACATCAGGTTTGACAAATTTCAGCCAGGATCTGTTCAGATAATCCTCCTTCATTTTCTCTCTACTCTCCTTCTGTGATTCCAATTATGTTATACCATTTTTTAATTTTCCATGTGTCTCTTGCGCTCTGTAATGTTTTCCCAGTCCTTGTTTCTCTCTGTGTTTTAATATGGCAATTTTCTACTAAGTTATAATATAGTTCATTCATCCTCTTTGTTGCTGTCTAATTTGCTGTTAAACAGATGATTAAATTCTTAATCTCAGCTAAGATTTTGCCTCGGGTGATATTGCTGAGGCTCCTCATTTCCTGGCCGACCTGGTAACCCTGAACTCCAATTTCTGTTTTCCTGGCAGAGAGCGACTATTTTGAGCTCTGAGCAGCCGCATGCATCCCTATGCCCTACAATCTGAATCAGCAAGTTCCCAAGAAGAAAACCAATGGCTTGCTTGGAGGATTTATCTAAATGCACTTCCCTCCTCTCCAGAATCTTGCACCATAGTTTTCATAGATTTTCTCAATTGCCTTCAACAGCAGGAGGCAGAGAAAGAGGGTTTACTCTGTGTTTTGTCCAAACTTTATAATCGTTCTTGGGAGAAAGAATCATCTAATAATAATTTCTCATAGTTAGAAAATATAGTATGAAGATAGCATTTATATTTTAAAGATGAAAGCATTCAACTGAATTGAACCTCTAATGCATGGAATTTGGAAAATACAGAGAAAAATAGTTTTGACCACGTCGGTTTTTAACATTTAAGTGTCTTCTACGTCTCTGACCCCTTTACACACTCAGACTCGGTTTCCCTTTAGGTAGTCTAGATTAGAGGGAAGCAGATGGACTCAGCATTGCTAGCATTTTGCCCTCCTATCTCATCCTTATTTTCAAGTGGTTTTGCATTTTTCCCATGATCATTTTTTTAGAGGAAGCAGGCTACAGTAAATAAATAGACTTATTGTTAACATAATGAGCTTTAAATTTTCAAAGCTTGACTCTTATTCATAGTTTTACTGAGTCTCCTTTCTAAGACTTTTAGCAGATTTCCTCAATGTTGATGCTAGGCAAGAACCCTCTAGGCTTGTGTTCTTGACTCATAGATCAAAAAAGCAAATGTACAACTTCTGTTTATTACAGTATTAGTTTTCAACCAACACCCCGACCAAAAAAAACAAAAAACCCCAACAACTTTACTTAGTTCCAAAGGGCTATTTTCTTAGCTACAAACACATGCTTTGAAAATGCATCCCTGTCTAGGTCTTTGTTGCCTGAGTACATAAATGGCTGCTGCAGACAGTGCTATAAAAGAATTAGAGCCTGGGGCAGGCAATTATAGTTAAGGCAATCTTGCTATATATATATATATATATATATATATATATATATATATATATATATTTAGTGCCTTGAGAATTATTTTTACTTTTTTTTTTTTGCAGCCATACAACTATTGAAATGTATAGAAAAAGAGATCTTGTAACTCAAAGGATTTGGGATCTTAAACTTTTGTATTTGATTACCTTTGAATGTAATTATGGAGGCTTGTAATGTAATATTTTCTCCCTACTGGATGAAAGTTACAGATATGTAATATGGGTTTACTTACCTGATTGCACATTACCTCTAATACTTTAAGATAGCCTGTGGCATGGACAAAAATAAAAAACAACAACTGTTGTTTGTCTTGGAACAAAGTCAGGTATATCATTGGTTAAACACTCTGCCTGGTTCCTCCAAAGATGCAGCTTTTATGTAGAAATGGTCCAATATGTATGTTTTGTGTGTGTGTGTGTGTGTGTGTGTGTGTGTGTGAGAGAGAGAGAGAGAGAGAGAGAGAGAGAGAGAGAGAGAGAGAGAATCTCAATATTCAGAACAAGAAAGAAATAATCAATCCATAATAAATTTTCAGGTCTCAGATGTTGTCAGGAAAATTTTAATTTGTGATGAATTTTCTTAACTGAAGCCCAAGACACACACACACACACACACACACACACACACACACACACACACACACAAACACACACTCTAGAGGCCCGGTGCGTGAAATTCATGCATGCGTGTGTGTGTGTGTGTGTGTGTGTGTGTGTATGTATGTATGTGTGTGTGTGGGCAGGGGGTGGTCCCTCAGCCCTGCCTGCACCCTCTCCAATCTGGGACCAAAATTTAGAAACTAGAATTTAGAAAGTTCCCCTGGTGGTAAAACAGCTGTAGTAATTACAGCATCCAACCAGATAATAGAAGAATCAATAGTTGGTGTAGAAACCTTTAAATGGTCTTATGTGACAAGAAAAATAATCATTGGTATTTACTTTGCAGAAAGAACTAGTTTAGGTCTTCTGGGGAATTAAGAATTGGGGGGGGGAAATGTGATTCCTGCCTTCTATGGGTATCATACTAGCTCTGATTGGCTGTTAAATTGCATTTTTACCTTCTTTGGTAATCCTGGCATTATATCCAAAACAACTAAAGGTATGCTTTACAAGCATATATAGTCAATGTTCATGGATTCACTTGATAAACATCATGGACATATCACTGTCAAGTGTCAATAATTGTGGATATAAAGACAAAGCATGTTTCCTGCTCTCAGGTTATTATATCTAATCTGGGTAAAAACATCAGATCGTTGCTGTGCTAGAAGTTAGATACCCATTCTTATAGAAGGCCTGCAAAGTAATACAATGAGTCAAAAGGCCCTCATTCATGAGCAGGATGGCACTTTTGAAAGGGTACTAACTATTAGGCACAAGAATAGTTTAAACTGTTGACATGCCAGAATGACATTTATCTGGTAAAAAGATGAGTCAATTTCTGTTAGGACAAAGGCTAGAAAAGTGTGTTTTGGAAGTCATCTTCAAACAATCACATGGACAGAGGATTAGACATAGCCTTTTCCAGAGAGGAAGCCACATGCAAGTTGGAGCCCTGGACAGTTTGCTTAGTGGTTAGAGCGTTGACCTGTGGACTGAACGGTCCAGATTGGATTCTGGTCAAGGACATATGCCTGGGTTTCAGGCTGATTCCGCCCAGATACAGGTGTGTGTGGGAGGAAACCAAACTATGTGTCTTTCTCACATCAATATTTCTCTCACGCTCTCTCTCCCCTCTCCCTCCCTTACTCTCTAAAAATCAATGGGAAAAAATACATTTTCAGGTGAGGATTAACCACACAAAAAATACCTTTGGAGATTTTGGAGCAGATTCACAGAATATGTGAGTGCTTGAGCACAGGTTGATTCAATATGGAAGACAGCTGACAAGGCATAGGGCTTTTGTGTGGGAAAAGGAGAGGAGAAATTAAAAACAAAGTGGAATTTTATTGTAAGCAAGTTGGAATGTAGATATGTAATTGATCTCAACATACATGAACATGGGTGCTTTTTAAAAACTTGAAAAATGTAACCTGCTTCTGCCAGTAAGAAGTGAATGCATGACTTGTATTAAAGCATGTTAGCTCTGTCAACCCACAAAATTCTCCGAGTACGCTAGAAGAGCTAAACTAGAGTATTATTGTTTTCAAAATATCACCCACACTTGTTCAAAACAAGAAATTTTGACAATGTTTTCACATATTATTTTTCACAGAATAATGACATTTTTTAGATTTTTAAATTAAATTTTACTTTTGGATGAGACTTGCCTTTTGAATCACTCTTTGTCTCTTCCCTCCTATGTTTAGAACGTTGGCATGCGTCCATTTCCTGCCCTCATCCCCTGCTCCTGGCATTCTAGTTTTCCTTCATTCCGAGTGTTTGGGTGCTGCTGCTACCCTGAGTATTGTGACATTGCATTCCCCTCCTGCCCAGGACTCTACACTCCACCAATGATGACTTTTCTCTGAGGATGGGGTAGAAGGCTAAAGACAAACTGAGAAATGCTAGTGTAGCTCTCACACATGGCATTCCATCTGCACAAAATGAGGACATGTGAAACAAAATCATAAATGCTGTCAGTGATGAAAAGCGATCATTTTTATGATTGCTCAGTGACACATGTTCATGTGCTTTCTTGTGGAAGAATAACCATGGAATCCTTGACTGATGCTGGTCCCTGAACTAGTGTTCTAGAAACTGCACTAAAAGGTGCCTACTGGCTTTAGGGAATTAACAATCACCAAAAATGCAGATAATGTATTCTCGTCTCAGAGCTCATTGCTCCTAAGCGTTTTAATAATCTACACTTTTCTTCCATCTACTTATCCCTAATTTTGTGTCATCTCCTTTGCCTTCCAATGGTGCTCAGTGACCTAGAAAGAACCAGGGAGACAAAATGAGGTGTCCGACTATGATGGCAAGTAAGCAAGGGAACATGCGAGGGCCAATGTCAGTGAGCCAGATGTCCATGCCGGAGAGGATGAGTGAGAAACACTGTGGAGGCGGGTAGGGGTGAGGAGTAAGCTTACACATTGAGGCTAATGGAGGTTCAAGGAATAAGCTTGTTTAGCTGGACAGGCTTGGCTAGTGTAGGTGAGTTCCCATGTTCCACAGCCCTGGAATAGGTCAACAGAATGAAGCAGCTTCCTTTTTCCCACAAGCAGATGGATAACATCGATCTGTGTGGTCATTCTGGAACCAAGAGATTTTGTTTCAACTGGGTAGACATTATCCTGGTGGCTTTGGCCTCTAGATGAATTGTAGCAAAATATTCTTGAGCAGCGATCTATTTGTTTTATCATTTGCCACACAGTGCGTATTGCCATTGTCTGAGAAAATCCTTTCTGGTTAACATGAATACTTACAAAGCAGCATTTTTATATCTTTTCCCATCCGTGAGGAATTTTTCACATCTTGATATGAAAATCCCTGGTTGCCTTAAAGTTTTTAAGACCAAACACATTATAGTTCTAAGGGCATGTTTTTCCTTGTCCATCATCTTTTTTTCCCCCTTCATTTCTAAAACCATGTTTATTTATTTTTGTATCAGAATATGTATGACTTTGTTCTGACTTCCTTTTTTTCTTTTCCCAAGATAGTCTAGAGAATCAGATATTGGATCTCAAGAGGTTTGCTCCAACTATTTTAGGAATGCAAGAGGAGAATGTTTGGCTAGCTCTCTTGTGTTGATTTGCCCCAGCGAGTGGGGTGGGTAATAATTGCACCTTACAATTCCAAGTGGAAGATAGGTCTTTGAATACCAAACGTATTCAACCACCAAGGATCATAAATATTCTAGAAGTAGCAGTTTGGTGATATAATAGAATTATACGTTTCTGATCTTTTCTCCACATATAGCTTTTCTCCCATTTTTTATCTGCTATATTTTTAATTTGTTAAACTTCACTATGTTATCAAAACCATTTTCATAAAGCGATATAGTCACTTAGTACTTTCAGAGGAAAGGTTTCATATTTTATTTCCAGAATGTGATTTGCTAAGAAATCATAACCTTGGTCATTTCTTTTCACTTTGTTTGTGGAGTTCGACTAGAACAGAGAGAGGTAAGAGCGCTGGCAAGATGGCGTACAGTTAAAATGTGGGATCTTCCTACATATGGATTCACTCGTGATATCTATGACTTAAACTTATTATGACATTCATTACATTTAAACTTTTCTAAACAAAAGTTTAGAAATAAAGTTTAAAAAATAAGTTTAAAGTTTAAAAATAAGTATTTGGGAATTCTTCAAATATGTTTAAAAGTCATAGGACTGCCAAATTTTATATTGGGAAAGAGGAACTGGGCTTAAGCTCCCACATGGGACAGAAGCCCCTTATAGGTAGAGCAGATCACACATATGTTTAAAAGGTCTGTGGTCTATAAAAACAGCACGGTACAAGGACAATAGCTAAGTATATAAAGGGTTCCACTGAATAAAATAGATGCCCTTTCTTTATAGTTTATTTCTCGGCCTTTTTAAATTATGTGAAGCAAAGCTGTATGTCATCCTTATCATCTTTCCCCATAACATGCCCAGGATCAAAATATTTATTTATTTTTGTATGGCATGTAGATGCCTAACCATTTTAGTTCTCAGGTTTGCACTATGATGTATCAATAATCTTCATAAGAGAATGCCCATAATTAAACATTTGATGGGGGTTTCTAGGTGATTGTAACAATCTCATGTGTGATTTTTCCACTTGAGGAAATTATTTAACGGGGTAATAGCATATCAGAACTTTATTGGTGTACTTCTACACCAATATATCTGTGATGAACATTTTCTCTAATATCACACTCTTATTATGTTAAAAATATATGTATATTTCCTATAACCAATCGATTTCACTTCTAGTACTATGACTAAGGACACAATCTGAAATATTAAATTCTTATGCATGAAATTAAACACAAAAATATATGGATATAAACTAATTTTCTAATTATAGATAATATTGATATAAATTCATTCATGGATATTACATAACCATAAGAACGGTTATGTAACATGACAAATATTATGATATAATAAAAACAGGACTATGTATGATGAATATATATATATATATATATATATTCATTCCAAAATATAGTTATCTTTGTATTGTATACTATTTTTTTTGCCTCTTTTATACATCTTCCCAGTTTTTATAATTGGCAAATATTACTTCTAAAAGTGAAGCATTTTCAATAAATGTTCATGTTTAACTATTGGGACAAATTGTTTTTAACTACATTGAACAAAACATTTTTTTCAGATGCTTTTATGAACAAATTCACATAGTCCTGGCGTCACACCACTGGGCAGTCTGAACCTTTGAGGTTAACGTCCTGTAGGACAAGGCATCAGAATCACTTGCCCTGGTCCCCATCAGAAGCAGAATCCTGTCCCGATGAAAAATGGATCTATTTGGGCTTGCAAGGTAGCTCTCAAAATTCAAGTGTTCTGCCGCTTTATTTTTATTTATTTTGTATGGTAAAGAGTGATTTAGAGAGAAAGAGAGATTGGGTAGAAAAAGGCACAGGCAGATTGTGCAGTAGGAAGGATAAATAGAAAGTGAATTTCAATAGCTGCTTTGCTTATTCGAAAGTTTTAACTTGACTCTTACATCCCAGGTGACCAGCTAGTAAAAATAATTTAAGCTTTAACAAAACAAGGGTAATTTATAATGTGAAAACTATAGTCTGTCACTTGTATTACCACTAGAAACAACGTTTCGGAACATTCCTTAGGGTAGTGAAACGACCAGGGACATGCAATTTAATAACAACCTTCCTTCCATTCAACCACCCCATTGCAGACCTCTGCTGCCGGCTTAACATCAACATCAAAACCTTGAAGCAAACATGAATTTCGGTTTCACTGTTGGATTCTCTATATTGTTTTTAAAACAATCTTAAAATCATATTGGTTTTTTTTCTCTTTACATAGAAACACTTTAAAAATTCAGGCCTTACTATTAAATGTTTTCAGTAAAATTACTGTGACTACAAGTCTATAATTATTCAAGAGACCCAGTTTAAGGGGAAGTGATTCCATTTCTGAACCAGAATATCTATGCTATACTTCAAAATATACATTGTCTTGGAATTGGAGCCTCTTGAGATGAAAACACCTCACCAAAGGGGCAGGTTTTAGTATATACCTACCCCCATTGAACTAGAGCAAAATTTAATTTGCTAAATGGAAATCTGCCGCCATATAACATATTGCATACAATGACCATACATGTGGAGATTACTCAAAATATTGGACATCAGCTCCAGAGCAGAACATGCTTAAAATGAGCTTACATTTCCTTCTCTCTCTCCTAAACTTTAAAAACTAATCTTTATTGTTGAAAGTGTTACATATGTCCCTCTTTTCCCCCACTGATCTCTTCTAGCCCACCCCCAACCCCGCCCCAGGCCTTCACCCCCTATTGTCTGTATCCATGGGTTATGCATATATGCGTACAAGTTCTATGAGAGGAAAGCAGATTTTAATCATCAGAATAACATATATAAGGAAGGAGTCTAAAAGTGCTGGTTAAGCTAATGTTTGGAGGTTAGTCTGTCTAGTTCACATCGGTGTTGAATTCATTGTTTTTAATGAATTGTTTTTAACTACATGGAACCACGTGGTGCAGCAAATATTTAACTATTGAAGTGATTGTTTGCACATTATCTAAACCTGGGTGAATCCTGGCCATCTCTGGGGACCCATTTTAAATGACAGGCATAGCTCACTTAAAAGAATTCCTTAGCAGAGGGAGAAATTAACTCTGATATTGGAATGCAATACATGTAACCAATCATTAAACACGCAGGATCACGTAGGTTCTTGAAGGCATCCGAGCTTTCGGGGGTAGGAAGCTTGCCTTTCTCTGCAACCCCAGCAGCTGACTTTAGAGTGAGAAGCAGACCATCAAGCATGTTCCTGTCACACAGCTGCTGTGTGACCTTCGTGAAATCAGTTAACTTTCTGACCCTGAGTTTCCTCATTCATGCAATGGAAGTCATAATAATAATTGGCCTAATTCATGGGGCTGGCCTTGCTATCAAGTTAGATTATGAATGTAAACACATTTTATTACTGTAAACAATAGGGGACATGTTTTCACTGTATTACGGGGGGATTCGTGTGCCTTTGTGCAGTATATTTTATGGATATCTGAGAGTAACAAGAAGGCTGGAATTCTGAGTTGGAGTTGGAACACCTGGGTTCAAATCCAAGCATTGATAATAACAAGCTCTCTTATGAGAATGAGCCAGTTAGTAACATTAGGCCTTTATTTTTATATACTCATGATGAAGTGAATACTAATTCTTGGCTATTAGATTATCTGAAGATCAAATGCCATCATGTAAATAAAAACATTGCCTAACATTACTATAAGTATCGTCACTGTCTTTCAAAAATTCCCTTTTGATGATCAAAGGACGATAATTTCCACCTGAAATGGACCTCAATAAACTGGATTTACCCTCTTTGTTGCAGCTTTTTTCCTCCACACAAGTTAATTCCCTTTGGAAGTTGTAAATCTTCTACCCAGAACTTTGTGTTTTGTTTAATCCTTTTCTTTATATGTGGTGGGAGAGTCATTTGTAGATGACTTTACCAAGCTGCCAAGGATAACTCAAGAAAACACAGCAACTGACAGAACCATATTTTCATGAACTACAGAATCAAAGGGATGGGCAGAGCAGGAAAAATGATGGGAACAGGGAGTGCTCCTGAGATGCCATCCTCAGAACAGCGTGATGCCGGAGCCCTGGGCGGGGGCAGAGGAGAAAGGCAAACTGGGTTCCAGCTTGCATTGGACACCAGTTCACGGGGAGTTCATTGTTTGTCTATTTGTAAACTGAGAGA
The DNA here is from genome assembly GCA_963924515.1 of Vespertilio murinus. NCBI lineage: Eukaryota > Metazoa > Chordata > Mammalia > Chiroptera > Vespertilionidae > Vespertilio > Vespertilio murinus. Next base: position 186,024,486 of record OZ004705.1, read on the forward strand.
ATTGGAGTACACAGGACCTCTCCTACTCGGACATTTTTGTTTCATTCTTAAAATCGAAGCTGTTTGAGGATACTCAGGGCTAAAAGGGCCCTGGCTGTGATCGTGTTTATCAGTATAGTTCCGCCAGAAGGCAGAGCTCTTGAGTTGGGAGCTGCAAGTGTTGTGGCTGCTGTTTGATATTGTTTTCGTTCTGACTCAGAGACTTCACTTTTCAATGCTGCTTAGAAAGTGACAGCTACTTCTTTTAATAATATCCTCATGGTGAGGAAAAGCTCATGTGGGTTTATTCTAGAAAGTAACTAACGTCCTGGCAGAATCTGGTGCAATAAGTATGAATTAGTGAAGGAAACAAGGGTTCTCAACTCTAACTATATCCTTCAGGATGAAGATGTTTTCTTTTATAACGTCTATCACGACTTATTTCATATATTTGGGATGAAAATATATATGTGCACATGAGCTTACTTAAAAATCTATAGATATACAAGGGTTAAACTCTACAAAAAGCTTCCATCTCTTCTTGGATATATTAAAAGAGGTAGAATGCTGGATATTCGTCATCTGAATATAGTCCCCTAATTCTTTTTCCCCCCTTTATTGATTAAGGTATTGCATATGTGTCATTATCCCCCATTGCCCCTTAGTACCCTAATTCTTAAATCATATAAATATGTTAGAAATATTCAAAAATAAAATATGTTATGATGTGAACATTTTTGTGAAATGAACAAACTTTTTTATATTTTATAATTTATAGTTTCATAGTTTCTTTTTTGATTTAAACTTTAACTCAATATCTTATTTCATTTATCCCAAAAAACCTAAAACTCAGATAGTTAACAATACTAATCTTTAAGGATAACATTGAGAGCTGGTTCTCAATGTTATGTAAACGAGGAATAACAACACTCTGTGGAAGCAGATATTGAAATAAATCCTCCCTTGTGAGCTGAGTTTGAATTGCCGCTCCTCCAAATTAAAATAAAATATTTTAGTGTTTAATTCATAATATGAAATTGTTAATGAATATATGTGAAATGTCTTGGTCATTTGATATTCAACATTCAAACTTCCAGACCCTTTACTAAAAGTCAGATCATCTAGTATGGAAGATTATGCTATTACTTGAGGCCTGATGCATGAACATTCATGCAAGAATGGGCCTTCCTTCCCATGGCTGCCAGCACTGCCTCACTCTGGCCTGAGCCGCCTTTCCACCTTCCCATGCTGCCTAGAGGCCCGGAACAGCTGGGGTGGTGCAGAATGCCTGCATCCTGCCTCCTGCCCCCAGCCACTCAGTGCCTACCTTTGCAAATTAACCCACCATCTTTGTTAGGTTAATTTGCCTACTCACTCTTGATTGGCTGGTGGACATCACAAAGGTACAGTCAATTTGAATTTTATTATTTTGTTAGTATACATTTCACTTTTTGCATAGTTTAGAGGAAAAGACAGTGAAATCTTTAGTTGCCTGACTTATGTAAATATTCAAAATTTCAGAGCAACATATTGGCTGTAAAAATTATATAAGACCAAAAATTTTAAATGAAGGTAAACCTTTTGAGTTAATATTTATGCATTCAATTTCAAATTTTTGCTTTTGGGGAAATGTATGTCACACTATGTTTTAGAGAAGTATTGGCCAGTTATGGTGAGACATTGTACAACAAATTATATTCTTTCTTCTAACACTTTCATTTTCTTATTAGGTATAGTACCTAGGGTAAAATCATGTTTGAGGCATGATCTAGAACAACAAGAAAATATTTGAGTTGCAAAATATTCCCTTTCTAACTGAATGGGTTTATATATTAACTGTGAGACATTTAATTTCATTTAACCAGGTTATTAGATGTTTTAATTCCATTACAGTTCATTCTAATTATATTTATATTTGACCCTTTACTGTAAATTTAGTTCAGGAGATTGTACTATCAGTTAATTGATGGTTATCAAATACTTCTCTCTCCTCTGGTCAGGGATTGGGTCTTGGATGGGTTAGACCTGCTATTTTTAAACGATATACTGTGACCTTTTGTCCCTTAGACTCTCAAACATAGCAATAGTTATCTGGTGTGAATGAATCAACATTATACCTTTTTTTTGCTCATATTGGCAAATATATATTTGGTGTGCTGCTGAATTTTAGTAATTAGTTTATATTTGCCATGAGATGGAAAAGACTGAAAATTGCTGGGTTAGATTGACTGACTGGGTAAGTACTATTGGAAGAGAGGCTTGCTTAGATCTTTTAAACTGAGCTAGATTTCTCTCTTCTCTCTTTTCTCTCCTTTGTCTTCTCTCTTTTCTCCTCTGTTTCTTTCTGCTCTTTCTCTCCCTATGTAAATAAAGGGACATATTCCCCAGCACCTGTGGGCAGTCATATTATTAAGTTGAGGGAAGCAAAACTTATACTTGGAAAATGTTCTGATATTTTTTTGGGGGGGAAACACAAAAATTTATTAATACAACGTTATAAGAAATAAAGAAGAAAACTTCAAACATGTTTGCTATTACCTTTGTGTTATTTGAAAGCTTGTATTGATTCCTGCAAAATACTTCTAATTTGAATAATAAATAAAAAGAGGATTAAACCAATCCTAGGAAAGTAGGAAATGAAAATGGATGCAGACTACAGGGTAGATTGAAGATGGTGAGGAAAATGGTTTGGTTCAAGCCATGTCTTTGTGTTTGAAAAATGTAAGTGGATTTGGGGGCAGGAGAGCAAATGATTAACAGCCTTCTGAATTCCTAAATTCATTAGCTGGACTGCTAATGCCCCTGTCATTGGCACCTGGTTGGGGTGTTAAGGGAGGATGTATGTTAATTATGTTTCGGAGTCACTTCTTTAGAGAAACCATCCTCTTCTGGCCCATGGAGTTCTTGTAAGGCTGTCATCATTAAAATCTGCCAACAGCCAAAGGAATGAGCATGTGTATGTGTCACTGAAGGTAGACCACTTGTCATTCTGCATTATTTTGGATGCAGTCATAGTTCCAATGATGACCTGTATCTCAATCAGAGAAAGACCAAATGTTTTCCAGGAGTGGTCACATTGGAAGAAAAAACCACTCTTACCAGAAAAACAAAAGCCTAGTTCTTCCAGGACCCACCTTGTTTAGACTACAGCCAGCCTACAGAGTGAAGCCAGGCAAAGCAGGAGAGGGGCGAGAAGGAGAAAGTGAGACAGACCTAGCGCTGCTCCCCTTGGAGCTCCTGGTTCCAACAGTGCCTGCAGGCAGCTAGTTCTCCTTGGACTTCCTAATGACATTACGTTTTCATTTTTAAGCCAAATTCAGTTTAAGCCAATTTGACTTGGGAGTCTATCACTTACTAGTACAACCAATTAAGTCTTGATCAGTACTGGGGAAAGACTTGGACTATCAACAGAAGTGCAAACACTGGTCATCACAAGATTGTACTGTTATGTATATTCTGATAACAATATCCCACAAATAACAATATAAATGAAAATAAGACAAGTCACCCTATTTACACAATTGTCTTCAGTCTCACACTGTGACTAAAAAAAATTGTTTTAATAAGCTACAGGTTTTAGGAAATAAAAACATGATCTTTTTTTTTTTTTTTTTTTTTTTTTTTTTAAATAAAGCTATTCCAGAAACATAGAAACTAGCCAGGACACTGAACTTTGTTTTGTAAAATCAAATCCTACCTCCTCATTTCTGGGCTTTATCTATTCACCATCAACACACACAGGATAAGTGCAATGAGTCCACTGGATGGGTGGAAAACATCAGCCAATCTGGCTTTTTGGCATCCAATAAACAATATTGATAGGACAAACTTTCCTCTTTTCAATAAGTAGTTGCATCGTTAACCTAATAGATAAATGAAAGATGCAACAACTCCCAATGACAAGAATATATAAAACCCCACCTTGGAAGGTTGGATCTATGACGAATGTAACTTAACTCCTACAGACCTGAGCTTCAGGTGCACTGTGTATGTATAATGTCTACTTGTTTGTGAGCACAGATTTCAAACTCCATACTTCTTACAGATGTGCAAACATGTGCTCCATAGCTGAGGAAACGTTTAAATCCAAGCTGGGGAAAAAGCCTCCTCGTTGCTAGTGTACAATTAAACTACCCAGTCCCAGCGTTGTTGTAATCACAATGCAATTCGATACCAAGTGTGGAAAGATCTACTTTGGGGGATGGGGGCTTGAAAGCTGTCAGGGGACTTGCTCCTTTGGCAGTGATTAACAGTTTGGTAATGAGGGTCTGTTGTGTGGGGGTGAGAATGCAAACACTGTGTCAAATGGTTAGCTGCTCTTTTAGTGACCCCAAAGTACACAGCAGCCCTGGAGCTGAGGAGAGGGAAAGAGAAGGAACAGAGGCTGGGGGAGCATGACTAAGGATTCCAAAACTCTTACCTTTACACAAAGACAGAGGATGTTCTCTGTCGTGGTCAACACGCCCCCGTCCCACCTACATAGAAATTCTGAAAGCATCATCTGATAGTAACATAAAATAAACCAACCAAACAAAAAAACATCATACAGAAGAAATTCAAGAACTTGTTGAATCTGTTAACAAAAGTCATTTTTAACTGAAAAATGCTACTTGAAAAAAAATACCTTAGTTACATGTGGTTTTAAAAATAGCTTCACAATAGATTAGGCCATCACATAAACTTTCTCATTTACTAATAGGTTTTATGCCTTAAAAACTGACCTCCTAACTCAGCTTTGCAAGTACATAAAATGAAAAAGAAACTAACTTTTCTGGGGGGAAAATGAAGGAAAAAAAGCAAACTGCAAGCTTCGGTGTCTTTATATTTGTTGGCTTGAGGCCAAACTGTTATGAGATGTCTTGAGCATTATATCCATAATTATATCCATAATGGCTGTGTTTTCCCTCAGCTACACATCAAAGCTGTGTTGTGCGGAGGGAGACAGAAATACCTGGGTGTGAATTTCACACCTGTGAATTAGTGCAACCAGGGAAGTTACTTCTTCATATTGGTTTTCATAATAATATTGTAATAATACCTTCCTCTCAGGTTATTGTAAAGATTGAATGAGATTACATAAGAAATCAGGAATAAATGCTGGGACCATTTCTTTCCCCATTTTTGCCCCACTCAACTTCATTTAGCTTTGCAAATCTTACCAGTTTGGCTAATTTTGAGTTAGAATGTACACTTTTCAAACTATAAAATCTTTTCGTATGATGCCGCACAGTTTATTTACAACTGTAGTCTGACGTACTTCAAATTTTAATTAAACAACGAGCTCATAAGTTAATTTCAACCTCAGCAACAACAACAAAAGGGGGGAGGTGATTGGAGGGCTATTTCAGTCAACAAGGATCTTTTGCGAAAACATCTGTCTGTAAACAATGTGTAGTGTACATTTTAACTTAACATAAAACGTTAATGAATCAAGTACAAGACTCACATGGATGTGTCAACCCCAGAAAATGTCCAAAGTGGATTTTGGCCGACAGCATCTGGCCAGTTGCCTCGGTAACACAAAGCCAAAGCAAAGAGATGCGGGGCCAGAGGAAGCCTAAGTACATAAACATGAAACTACTGAACTCTGAGGAAATTAGTGAAGGAGTTAAATGCCGATCCAGACGCTCTCTGTCCATTTTTGTCAGGGGGGGTATTCGACTGCTCCAAGCAGGCATCTGTTTTTTACGTTTTTCCAGAAAAATCTAAAAGCGGGTGAGGGTTGTAGATAATGAGGAAGGCTAGGCGTGTGAGGGGGCAGGAAAGATATGGGAAATGTCTGTAGCTTCTCCTCGATTTTGTGAACCTATAACAGCTATAAAAACTAAAATCTTAAATTAAAAAAAGTCTAATAGCATGAAGAAGGTAAGACAAGCATGTGAATGTTCCAACACTGGCTTCCTTTACCGTGAATAAAAAATTTTTATATGAATTAATTAAACCTTATTACATTGTATGTGAATTAGACATTTTTCCTAAGGTGGGACAAATAATTCTTGAAAAAGAAGTTTAAGTTCTTGTTTTATACTAATTAGTATTTTTGTTTTGTTTTGTTTATGCTCTAACCTGAGCTTTTTAATATCAAGTCCATAGATCAGTTGCTCTGTACATGGAATTCAGGTATATGCTGGGAAAAACATCCTATATTTTTGTTTTTACTACCTTCAAACTGAAGTTAGTGTTTTGTTTTGTTTTCTAAATTGTCACTGTAATATATCACAGCTTTATAGCATATATGGCTGTTGCGGGTATCTTGAAATATCTCTTTGTAAGTATGGTAGTTATTAGACTGCCAATGGGGCCCACAGCAAAATATTACGACTCTTACCGGAGGCCCATACGTTTGCATCTGTTTCCATTCATGAAATATGTATAAACTTGGTGGATGTATCAGGTTGGTAACATAAGGGATTTTCTCTTGCCCTTCCCTCAACATATTCTAAACTAACCATTTTTTTAAAAGTGCATCCGCATAGCAATATAGTCCAATAACAAAGATCATTAGGCTTGCGACTGCGTCTGCTTTTCAAACCTGATAGGGCTTGACTGTAGGGTAATGGCAATAGTTTGCCCAAGCACCCCTGCAAATTGATTCTGTCCCTCAAAAACTCCTCTTTCCCATGCTGAGCACTCTAGAATGCCAATCAAAACTCGTAGAATAAGAATGAAGAAAGTTAGCACTCGTGCCAAACCACACTTGTCTTCAGGATGTAAAACTGAATGATAAATGAGAAACTTTGTCTTAGCCTAACTTTGCCAAGTAGATAAAAGTACATAAATGAGATTATTGCAGCGAGAATACAGACTGAAAAGTGTCATCCCTTACAAATGGAAGAAACATTTTGTCACACTGAGGTAAAACTGTCCCCTCCAATCACTGAGTAACTACTGTATTAAATGTGTTATAACCTCCATCACAATATGATATACTTAGCATTGCCTTTCATAGTGTCAATAAATATATACTTAAATCCAATCACTGGCTAACTATATGCTCAAACACCCAGTAAATGCCCCCATGGCTATCACATTGTGGAAAACTGAAGTGCTTTCAGAACTTTATATGGGAAGGAGACATCATTTTCACCAGATGAATTATTGGTAGCATATGCATTTTAGTTAGGAGCGATGTTTGCCAAACAATGAAGGGACCTGACTGAGAACCTCAAGATCAGTTTCACTTCCAAATAAATGTCAAATTGCTGACCCACTCATCTGTGATGAGAATATTGAGCCCATGAAGGCTTATTCAAACTCCAAAATTATATTATTTCTATGACATTCAAAATAAGGGTACCGCAAAATCTCTGTTAGACACCTTCATTCCCATGAAGTATTTTGATTTTAAAAACCAAGGCAACTAAGATAGACATTTATTTTTCAGCCATGTATAAGATCCTCAGTCTTACTCGATATTATATGGTCCTTTCCTTATATTTGGATGGTAAAATTTCCCCTTTAAAGGAAAGTTTTTCTTTATAATGGGCTAACAGGTAGCATGGCAAAATGAATGCTATCGCTTGTCCTTCTCTGTGGACCAGTTTAGCGACACATTTTTTTCTTTTTCTATGAGGAACTTTGAGATTGGCCTTAGGAGCATTTTCATTTCCTCCATTAAGTGTGAGAAGAAAGTATGGTGAAAAACACCCTGCAACTTGTTTTTCTTTTTCAGCCCCCCTAAAAATATAACCGTGCATAAACAGCTTTCCACCATTTGTTCTGAATCAGCTCTCTGTAAAACAAATATATATTACTAGTTGGTTAACTGTAGGAGTAAAAAAGACCCAGCTTAAAACCAATAGTCATTTGAGCAAATTCATAACATTGAATTACTGTGATGCAGCCTTTTAGGTGGTGACTTGTTTGTGTTTCTAACACTGGAAATATTGAGTGCCGAAAATCCTGTAAATCACAGAAATGCTCCAGCTTTTGCTCCTGCTCAGCATATCATTGAGGATATTGTACCCATGAAGAAAACAAGCAAACAACAAACTTAGCTAAGATGATGGACATTTATAGAGGAGCAATGTTCTGGCATGTATTTTCAAAGGCACCCTTTTGTTAAATGGGGATTTTGATGCCCTGAAAAAAAAATAATCAAGTACCATTATGCAATTAAGAATATCACAAAATATCCTGCCTTTAATAACTTCCTCGTGCTGTAAGTAATACAGCACCTCATTCATTCTTTCATTCATAATGTCTTGGCATGGACTCTAGGTGCTGTGATAGAAAAAATGAACAAGATAAATAAATTCTTTGGCCTCACAGACCTTACAACATAGTAAGAAATGGCAGACACAAATTAATAAATATCCAATATAAGACAGACAAATGATAAGTGCCATAAAAAGTAGAGCCTCCCAGGATGATAGAGATTGAGTACATGTGAAAAAGAGTGGAGACAAAAGTGGATCAAGATAGTGGAGGAGGGAACATTTGAGCAAAGGGATGGACAAAATCGGGAAGGAGTCAGGGGGAATTCAGGGAGTGAGAGAAGAAGAGTTCCAGCAGGAGACATAAGAACATGCAAAGGTCCCGAGAATTTTCAAAGAAAGCTCAGTGTGTCTAAAGAAAACAGGATAAGTAAAGTTTCATTAAAACATGTGCAAAGTATTCAAGTGCAGTAAGGTAGGGGATAGACCTGAGAAAAGCAAGGGACAGGTCACTAAGAGTTATGTGGCCATCTTTAGTGTTTGGCTTTATTGTAAATGTGATGGGAAGCCAATATAGGGTTTTGAGGAAGGAATTACTATTATATTCATGTTTTTTTTGTGTGTGATTATTATATATATATATATATATATATATATATATATATATATATATATATTTCAGAGAGGAAGGGAGAGGGAGAGCAAGATAGAAACATCAATGATGAGAGAGAATGATTGGTTGGCTGCCTCCTGCACACCCCACACTGGGGGTGGAGCCCACAACCCAGGCATGTGACCTGACCAGGAATAGAACCATGATCTCTGGTTCATAGGTCTATGCTCAATAACCGAGCCTCATTTGTGTTTTTAAGAGAACACTCTTAAAAACACCAGCTGGGCCTCATTCATGTCTTTAAGAGAACACTCTGAATGCTGAATTTAAAATGCAATTTGTATTTTCATAAATATGCCATACATCTATAATATATACTATCTTTAGAAAAAGCAGTATAATGCTTTTTATTTTTACACTAGAGGCCAAGTGCACGAAATCTGTGCACTGGTAGGATTCCTAGAGGGTGTCAGCTGGCTGGGGCCTCCCTCCCTCCCCTTGGTGGCCTGCTGGCCTCCTGCCTTCCCCTGGCTGGCCCTGCCACCTGGTCGAACTCCCGGAGAACTCCCAGTCGAGGGGACAATTTGCATACTACACTTTTATTATAGGATGGTTGGTATCAATCATAGTACAATTTCTTAATTATAAAAAATATGTAGGGTACACCTATGAATTGGGACCTTAGTAAGACTTTAATTTCATCCTTCAACTCTCATTTGTTCTGTTTCTTTTCTTTAAGGCCTTTGCTGGTTTTATGAAATAGTGAGGAAGTGTATATTTCTTCTATAATGCAAATGATAGTAAAGTATTTGTTATTATAAAAAAATCTTAATTGAAAAATGGCTTTACAATTATTATAAAAATTCCAAAGTTTGCATAGCTTTAATAACCTCTTCATGCTGTAAGTGAAATGCTATTATGTAGAATACATGCTATTATGTAGAATGAATGAAGTCAGAATATCAAAGAGTAAAAGGAATCTCTGATTTTATTAGCTTATCAAATCTCTTCTGATGATCTAGTATGTGCCAAACATGGAGCTAAGTTTTGGAGGTTTAAATCGATGAAGATATTGTTGTTTGTATTAAGGTATTCATGGTTTATAAACACAGCGTATAAAATTAAATTTCAATCTGAGAAAATATGATAAGTTTCATTAAAATGTGTGCAATGTAATCAGGTTACCTTCCTACTCCTGTCTCCAGTAATTTAAATCATTTTCCCCTTTTTACATATGACAAAGATGTTCCAATCTGGCCATGGAGCAGGAAGCAGTGGTAAGGAGGAGTGGCGAGGAGGAGTGGCAAAAGGATGTCAGCCCTAGATGGGTTGATTAGTTGGTTGGAGCACCATTTCTATACCCAAAGGAGGCAGGTGGCAGGTTCAGTTCACAGTCAGGGCACATATGTAGGTTGCTGCTTCTGTCCCAGATCAGCACTTATATGAGAGGCAACTGATCAATGTTTCTCTCTCTCTCTCTCTCTCTCTCTCTCTCTCTCTCTCTCTCTCTCTCTCTCCTCTCCTCTCCTCTCCTTCCTTTGTTCTCTAAAAATCAATAAAAACATATTATTCTCAGATGTTATGTTTTTATTGATTTTTTGTAAAAAGGATGTCAAAAATGTATCAGAGAATCCTTCGGGTTTCGCTACATTACAACACAAAACTTAGAACCTTGGAGAGGCAGTGTGAGGCCATGGAAACTCAAATTTCACAGCCAGACATACCTTTCCCCTTCTATGAAGTACTTGAGTTTGACTTGAGGCTTTTGACTCTTGTGGGAAGTGGCAGTAACAATAAATTCTTTGCCAGGCTGTTATGGAGTATACATAATCAACATAGTTCAAGTACCTCCCACTGCACTTGCCTCACAGAGTCTTAGCTGCCCCTCAAGCTGAACAGTAACAGCAAGCTCTCTTCTGTGGCACCAACCAGTTCAGCCATAGATGGCTCTATAGCCATTCCCAGGCCCATAACGTTGCAGTGAATACTAGATCTGGGTTATATGATTTTCCCACCCCACACGTTGGGTGTTGGGAGGATTCATTAACTAATGCATGCAAGGCGCTTTATGACTCATAGGTCAAAGGCACCTGTGAGTGCAAAGACCCCTTGTTAAATGTTACCGCCTGCGGGCTCCACTGCTTTCCTTCAGGAACTCTGTGTGCGGGAAGAGATACCTTTTACGAAGGCAGTTTTTCTCATGGTTTTCTTCTGCCACCAGCGAAAGAAAAATGCACCATTTTCCATGAGAAATATTACCACATTGCTGGTTTTTGAGTGATTTCCAGAAGAAATACCACAAAAATGCTTTTCTTTAAGGCTCTTCAGACTAAAATTCTTATATATTGAATATACATCAACAACATAACTCATGTGGGTAGTATATGTCTGTTTTTATTGTTGTTGCTCTAGAAAGAATGCCATGTAGAGGAAATATAAGAAATTTCTCTATTTGATGGAAGATGGAGTGCGATTAGCAGACTAACATGAAAAACAAATCTCTCTAGAAACTTGGGGAGGAGGGTGGCACGGGGGGAGGAATATATAACTCCCATTTACAAGGTAAAAAAAAAAAGTAACTTGACCCAGCTGGTTTGGCTCAGTGGATAAAGCATTGGCCTGAGGACTGAAGGGTCCTGGGATTCAATTCCAGTCAAGGGCATATGCCTGGGTTGCGGGCTCCCTCCCCAATAGTGGGCGTGCAGGAGGCAGCCAATCAATGATTCTCTTATCATTGATATTTCTCTCTCTCTCTCCCTTTCATTTCCTCTCTGAAATCAATAAAAATATATTTTAAAAAGAAACTCAAGAAATAAAGCAATATCACTTTCATAATTAATCTATAAGCATAACTTTCTCAAAGGAGATTTTGTTACTTTTTGAATGCAGATAGTGGCAACAAATTTTATATCTTCTTTTTGGAATGCTTCTTTCCAATAAAAAATGGCATTAGGCCCTGTCCAGAAGGGCTAAATGGTTAGAGCCTCAGCCACCCCACCCCATCCCCAACTGCCCCCAAAGAGCTGTGGGTTCCATTCCCAGTCAAGGGCATGTATGGGTTGCAGTTTCAATCCCATAGCAAATTAGGAGGCAATGCAGAAGGTAACAAATTGATGTGTCTTTCTCACATTGATGGGTTTTTTTCCCCTCTCTCTCTCTTTACCCTCTCCCTCTCTTCCTTTCACTTTCTCTGAAAAATCCATGGAAAAAATATACTTGGGTGAAGATTAACAACAACAATAATAACAATAATGGCACCTATAGCTTGTTAATTTGTGAATTTAAAAAATGCTTCATGCCCTAACTGGTTTGGCTCAGTGGATAGAACGTCAGCTGTAGACAAGGGTCCCAGGTTTGATTCTAGTCAAGGGCATATACCTTGATTGTGGGCACATCCCCAGTGGGAGGTATGCAGGAAGCAGCTGATTGATGTTGCTCTCTCATAGATGTTTCTAATTCTGTATCCCTCTACCTTCCTCTCTGTAATGCTTCATTAATTTGGGAACAGTTCTGGGTAACTGTTGAATTGGACAAAATTGTTTCCAATAACATCTGAAAATAATGGAATACACCAGTTTGGTTGGATCCTGCACTGAATAAGAACTGCCAATAGGCAGAGTGGTAGAAGTAAGTAGAAAGAGGATTGTCTGTAGACACCTGAATTCACACTCTAACACTGGCCCTTAGTTATCATATGAGGTTGGACAAGTTGCTTAACTTTTCTGACCTACAGCTTCATAACACAAAAGAAAAATGACCGAAATAGTACCATCCTTTCTGTTTGTTGGGAGGATTAGTATAAAGTGGATTTTATTTAGGAACTGCCCCCAAACCTGGTAGTGCTGATGCTGCTGAAGATGAAATATGACTGCTCAGAAATTTAGTTTCTTTGGCAACCCACCAAAAAAGATTTAAAAAATTAGGGGTTATGTAAGTTAACAAATTGTAAAATATTAAACTAATTTCATCGCTATGATTACAGGCATAAATTTTTGTTATTAGTTATACTTTACAAAACCAAATTTGAAACACTGACTTGTACCATTTCAGCAAGCAATACATATTTAGTTAATTATAAAATCTGGGTATTTGACATTTCTTAATTGGCTGAATTTTTGCTTTATTTTATCTTCACTATAATTTCAATAGTCTTAGTAATAATGACAATGTAGGAAATTATGCTCGTTCTCCTAAAAAATGGGGTCTGATATTTTAATTCCAGCTACCAAAATTATTAAGACTAATTTTGGAATATTCAATTTTGTGTTAAATTGCTTCTTTTTGCTTATCAATGAGAACTGATACTTCAAGCCGAACAAACGATATTCATTCTCCCACGTTCAGAGAACATCATATTCCAGGTCTTTCTAATGCAACTGTAATGCCACATTACTCAACTTTGGCTTGTTTCTTTAAATGAGAAGGGTGTGTGTGTGTGTGTGTGTGTGTGTGTGTGTGTGTGTGTGTGTATAACATTGACTTTCAGCATTTATAATCAATTTAAAAAGCAAAACAAATGTCTTAATTTTTCTCTGTATTCATGTTACTAAAAATTCCTCTTCAGAATCTGAAGTGCAACCTTTCTTCTCTAACCCCAGCTTTGTTAGTACTGCCACCTACAGGAAGATATGGTGGCAGAAAAGAGACGTTCATGTGAAACCCTGTAAAGTAAATGTTCTTCCTTGCTTCTGTCCCTACACTAACAAACTTCTCTAAGCCGCTCCTAACCAACACACAAAAAATAGGTGCACCCATATGATACAGGTACCCTTAACACACCCTCTTCCCAAGTTTGAGCACCTAGGCATCCACTTTTAGATGGCATATAATGACTGGACTCTACGAAAAGTCAGCACCCTACATTATAATTGTTTATTTGCCCTTTTAACCAAGTCTCTGTAATTTTGAAAGCAAAAAAAATTGTCTATTGTCTGTCATACGGCTGGATTGAATTTTTATGTCTACTTTTACTCAGCTGGACACTTGTTGTAATTACATAGCACAGAGGGGGAAGGTTGGGTGATCTGGTGAATAAAGCATTGGCTTTTTGCCAGAGGGATGCAGGTTTCCATCTGACCTGTAGTTCTATACAAAATTAATACTCTTGGTCCGGTCTCCAGGGGACAGAAAATCTCGTGTATATAATTCAACACAGTAGGCAATCCTGTTAAATGGAGAGCTGGGATTGTATTTGCAAAGAGGATTAAATACTTTCCCACTTAAGGAGTGAGAATCTTCTTGCTAAGGTTTCGATTCATGGGGAAGATTCACACCCGAGCTGTTTGTAACTGTCACAGAGAAACATGGATGCCCATTTTCAAAATCAAGTTACAAATGTCTATATTCTCAATGTTTTCACATCATACAATTGATCTGGCTATACTTCTAGTAATGAGGGTGAGCAATTCCCCCAAACCCTTAGGCTAATATCACCACCCAGAACAATTTAATTGCCCCAGCTGCACCAAGGGATGGGCCAGCGTGGTGCATGTGTCAACTCAGATGCCTGTGAAGTTAAACTGCTGGTGGTTTCCTGAAGGGCTCTGCTGAGAAGCAGTCTCAGGTGAAGCCTGAGCTTAGTGGAAAAGAAGTGTGCCCTGATCAAAATATTTGCTGCCAGAGGTAGAATCCATGGAGGCGGTCCAGGGTATATTACCTATGCGCTATCCTGGGACTAGGTGCTGTAAAAACAGAAAGGATTAGCCTAAAATGTATTCCCCCACTAGAGAAAAGTCTATAAAAACCCCTAACTATGCCAAAACCGGTTTGGCTCAGTGGATAGAGCGTCGATCTGCACACTGAAGAGTCCCAGGTTCGATTCTGGTCAAGGGCATGTACCTTGGTTGCGGGCACATCCCCAGTGGGGGGGGTGCAGGAGGCAGCTGATTGTTGATTCTCTCTCATCGATGTTTCTAACTCTCTATCCCTCTCTCTTCCTCTCTCTATCCCTCTCTCTTCCTCTCTGTAAAAAATCAATGAAATTTATTTTTTTTAAACCTGAAATATTGAAAATGGTGATAGAAACTTCATGTAGAATACATTTCAATCATATATAGACAAGAAAGCGATGGTTCCTGGCAGGTGTTGAATGAAAACAGAATGGTGGGTTTTATTCATTAGATGGGTGAAACGTTCCCAGAACGTTGGAAATGAGGGCGTATGGAGCAAGGCTAAGGAACCATATCCCTATAGAAGCCCTGCTAACAGAGGTGCCAGCACTCTAGCAGAGTTCCTTTCTTCACACTGGCAGACCCTTGCAAAACCTTCATCCTGACACTGGCCGGTACGCTACCAGTTTTCTTCTTTGAGTAGACATTGTTTGAGTCTTCATGCCCCGTTGGTACTGACATTTTCATGGCTACTAACTTGACTTCCCTTTATTCGGGCCTCTGACACGTGTATATCTTCCAGTTCTGTGCTCCTCACTGGGTCTTGGCGATGTGCTCAAGTTTTTTTGTATCTCTCCAGTGATCCAGACAGTGCCCATGGTCCCAGTCACCGGTCCAGGATGAGTGCAGAATGTGACCAACTGGGAGGGGAGAGTTGCTCTAATAAAGAAAAGAGTTGAGGAAAGAGGAAGAGTCAAAAATAGGAAGAAGATTAGCTGGAAGAATGTGGCCAGGACAATCGAGGTAAAATCTCAAGGGCAATGTTCTGTGTGGTCCCATAAAAAAAGTTCAAGCAGACAATTAAGGAATACTTTGGTCAGATCCATTGTGGGAAATAGAGAATATGAAAAAAAATTCTTTTTTTTTCTCAAGGAACTTGGAACTTTGGTGCCTTAATGAACTGTCAAGGAAAACAGTGATAGAGTGTCAGGGGGCGGGGTGGGGACAGTGAGGGAAGGAAAGGGAGGCATGATCAGGAACCAGGAGGGAAGCACAGAGTCACATTTGGTAATGCGCCATGCTAATTCTAGGCTGCAGTTCCCTGGGGGTCTGGGAGTCCTGAGTCTCTAGATGATAATTTTAGTGGCAATTAAATCAGGGCTGTGTGTGTGTGTGTGTGTGTGTGTGGTATTTTAATAAAGTAGGCTTATATGAAATTGTTTCAGGGGAAAAAAGCCATCCCCGTAGCAACATAGATTTCATTCCCAGGCCTTTTCTTTTCTCCCCCTAAAACAACAAAAGACCCTTCCTGTAAGGTCCAGTTTGAGAACGTCTGGTGTAAGCCCCGCTGTTAGGACCTCACACCTTTAGAAATTAATTGGGGCAATCAACAGGCCAGGAAACAGCAGAGCAAAGCTCTGATGGCTTTGACTAAATCCTGAATGTGAAGGTGCTTCTGAAATTCACTGTGTCCTGCTTAACGTGTATACACATAAAAGTGCAAGACTCTACCCATTTCTCTACCCACACATTTTTGAAGGCCCAGAAAGAGGGAGGTATTCCCCTCGAACAGAAAATGTAGGTATGTCTTGGTGGATGAAGCCCCTAGTAAACAAGACACACTCCTTAAAATAGTTTTGGAAAGGCCAATATTTTTCTTCTTTAAAGAACTTCTTAATGAAAATTAAACTAGAAAGGCAGCTTAAATATCTCATAAGTGAAGGGTGTATTATAGATTTTTTTGCTATTAAATTAACTCACAAGAAATGTTCAGTTTTAATTGTTATTATAATTCATTTTTGGGAGGTTTAAAACTTCTTTTTAAATGATATGAAAAAAAATGTGTGCAAGATTATCTCCTAACAACTCACAGATCTCAACAGACTTGATATTTTCAACCAGCAAGCAGAGAGTACAAGAAATTACACTAATTACAGAAGAAAAAAAAACTTCAAAGTTGTTTACACATATTTTCAACTTAATCTGAAACTTCCTAGAATGAGATACAGGAAAAATGCTTGGAATAAAATCTGAGGCCATCCGCAGTTTGGCTGAGAGGAGTCCCCAAATTAGTGTATTGTCGCTCATCAGATGTTGGGGTCCTCAGATCATCCACAGAGCAGCATGCCAAGTGCTGGGAATCGCAAGGCCCACGGAGCCTTGGAGACTCACTTGGCACTTACCCTGCATCACACACTCAGCGGGCACCAGGCAAACACCTGGGAGCTATATTGTCCAAGGAAGAAGTGCAACCCCAAGGGATTAGGTCCTACCCTTCACAAAGAGGGAAAGGACTGGCAGAGAAGAGAAAGACCCACATGTGCTCTTTCCAAGGGAGGAGAAGGGGCTCCTCACGTGAATCTCAGGGAAAGCACAGCTGACCGGTTTTTACTCAATCCTATAGTTTACAGATGTCACTGGATGTACTAAACTGGGCACCTGTGGCATCCTGAAGCCACATCAAGGTAAACTCTTTACAGAAAACCAAGTGGATTACTGAGCTGATTAAGGTAATCATTACAGTGGGCGGCTGGTTAAAAATTTTAATCGTGGCAAACTAGAAAGACCTTAGGGGAGAGGGGAAGGCCGAATCAGAGTAAATTTCCTGCTCCGTTCCTCAGACCAAAGTAGAGAAAAGCCAAGTAAATTTCAGATTTCAAAATTAAATGTTTCTGTTAGCTCAGAAAGAGAGAATCTTTGAAGCTATTTTTTCTTTCTTTTTTTACTAATGGAAGGGAGAGCATTGCTACTTTGGATAGACAGCTTTCTTTTAGACTCATGATGACTTCTACTGTGAAGATCATCGGATATTTAGGGCATTCCTATGCTCACAGAAGTACAGCTTGGCCATTGAAACAATCGTTTTTGAGCCTCGGCTGCTATGGTCAATGGTAATTGCCTGGCCCGGGAGCAGGAAGGGACTACATGATCCCCAGAGGGCACCATGCGTGGAGTTTACAAGGGGTCAGGGCACTGCTTTGTCTGGCCCACTAAAACAAGCATTAGGTTCTTTCCAAGGTCCTCTTGTTTCTGGTGTTTTGTTTCTCATTCTGACCACCTCCTTGATGATAATTTCATACCCCATATTTCACCACTAGCTGTTTTACTCTTGCCGTCTACTGATCTCTCCATTCCCTGGTTCCTATAAGCTTTGTTTTTCTGTATTAACTTTCTATTCACTTCCGTATCTGCCATTTCCACCTTATGGCCAAGTAACCTCAATGTGGCTGGGTGGAGAATTATTCCCGGCTCTTATCATAGTTGGAACAATGAAACTGTCTATGGAAGCAACATTTCTAGATGAATTTTCCCTTTAATTTCACGCCTCTATATTTTAGAGGTGAACATTGAAATCATGAAATTGACTAGAATTTTGAGAAATTTTCTTTTTAAAGCAGTTATGTAAATTTTTTCAGCGCCATACACTCACACTCCTAATTTACACATATTGTAGAACAGAAAAAAAAAAACAAAAAAAACCAAAAGCATCTTAGCTCAGACAGCTACTTATTTCACTGTCGGTACTCATACTAAAGGTGTTCCAAATTCAAAAGAAACAGCCACAAGAACACGTTCTTGGTTACAGAGAATGGGAAGAAATTGGGGATAAGGTGACTGCTTAGGTTCCTAATGAATAGACAAATTATAATAAAAACTTGCAAAAAGAATTTTAATATTGCCTTGATATAATTGAAAATTGCTTAATCTTAAAAACTTACTTAAAGTATAGATAAGTCTTTCTGCATATTGATGGCAAAATTAAGATTAAAAGTTAAAGTATAGAGCATATATTTCCTTATATACAGTTGCCCTCACTTATTCTGCGGTTTCATTTTCCCCGGTTTCAGTTAGCTACAGTCAATTGTAGTTTGAAATATTAAATTGAAAAGTTTCAGAAATCAACAATTTATAAAGTTTAAATTGCATGCTGTTCTGAGTAGTATGATGAGATCTCTTGTCATCCAGCTCCATCCTTCAAGGGCTGTCAATCATCCCTCTGTCCAGTGTATACAGGCTGTATATGCTCTCTGCCTGTCAGTCACTTAGTAGCCTGCATGGCTATTAGATCCACTGCCATGGTATATGCTCAAGTAACCCTTATTTTACCTAATAAAGGCCTCAAATCATAAGAGCAGTGATGGTGTTAATCCAGATATGCCCCAAAGAAGCTGTAAAGAGCTCCCTTTTGCTAAAAAAGGTGCAAGTTCTTGATTTAATAAGGAAAGAAAAATAATTATATGCTGAAGTTGTTAAGATCTATGCTAAGAACAAATCTAGATGTGAAGAAGGAAAAAGATATTTGCGCTGTGGCACCTCAAACTGTAAAGTTACAGCCACAGTGCTTGAGAAGTGCTTAGTTTAATATGCAAAGGCATTATATTTGTGCATGGAGGACATGACAGAAAATATGTTTCCAATGACAGCAATATGTTACTTCAGAAAGCACTGAGCCTATATAAAGATTTCTGTGTAACCATCCCTTCTTTGCACTAAATGGCTCACAACACGTGATGCCAGATCATTTACTGCAAGGAAGGAATGGTTACACAGATTTAAGAAAAGAGTTTGGCATGTTATCATCTCACAGTGTCACAAGAAGGGAGAGTATAGTATAGTAATATATTTTGAGACATACACACAAAAAGAAAGAGCCCACATTCACATAATTTTTATGATAGTATATGATTATAATTCTTTTTTATAAGTTATTTCCATTAATCTCTTACTGTGCCTAATTTACAAAATTAAACTTTGTCATGGGTACATATATATAGGGGAAAAATAGCTTACAAAGGGTTCATATTATCCATAGTTTCTTAAAAGTTAACTCCAATGGATAATTACTATTGTAATTAATATATACATTTAGCTTTCATGCAAAGTTTTCAATGATTTTGCCATGAAATTACTTCAGATAAAATTTGTATTATAGATAAATAGTAAAAGAGAGGACTGTTAAAAATTATTTTTATTATCTGTTATTTGTCTATGTGTTGTTGACATGTGGTTTGGTTGTAAAACCAACGCAGCTTGCACTGTACATGATTAGCTTCTGTCTCTTTTCAATGAGTAATTAATCCCTCAACTCAACTTCTCACTTCAGTTTCGAGGGCTCTGTGACCGTAAACCATCTTCCTTTTTAAAGTAGTTAAAGATAATCTTTTGAATTTTCTGGTTTAATAAACTTTAGAATTAATATATTTTAATCTACTAGCATTTCTAATATTCAAACAGTTTTATTTGCTTTTCATTTTATTTTAGAGACCACCATCACATATATATCTAATATTTGGGGCACATCCAAATATATCTCATTTTACTTCTACTGTCAGTAATACATAGTAACAAAAAAATGTTTTAGAGATATATTGAAATGACTTCCAGTAATTTTTCAGATAAATCACAACTTCTTAGTATAATTTAATTGTCTTCATGATCGCCCTTATTACATCTGTCCACCGACTGGGGGTCTTTCTGTCCTTTCTCCCTTTGCACCAGCTTCTGTCTTATTTCTCTGGCTGGGAAGCCGAGCTCCTTTTTACCTCCAGGCTATGAGCTGTGTAGTTTCCTTTTGATTTTCTTTACCCTTCACGGTGCCCCTCGTCCTCTTCTTGATCACTTCTTACTTATTCTGAGTCAAGCCCTTCTGCTATGTCAGCTCTTGTCCTTGGACAGTATTCTGAGTAAAAATTATTAGGAAAATTCCTACTTCCTCTTTTATAACGTAGGCCTTGTAAAGGCAAGAACCATGATGGTTCTTTACAGTACTCTATATATATCCAGTGCTTAGCATTAAGCCTCATATGTACTTAGGACTCAACAGAAATTTGTTTCATATATTTTTAAAAAAAAAGCAAATAGGGGAAAGAATAAATGGAAGACTTTAAATTCATCATCTGTCTGCTAATGGAATTATTGTTTCTTCCAATGCTTTTACCTCCTATGTCAAAGTGTAGTAGGGGCTGGGCTGCAAGATGTAATTTGTGTCAAAATGAGGTGGTGATAGATGCTTATTGAAAAGAAATAGAGAACCTGAAGATCTATTCACCCTTTACCAGTAGGCTCCTAAGGGAAATATGAGGATAGAGGATATGGCGAATCCAGGGTGATGACCCCAGGTTTTGGTGAGAATTTGAAAAACCAAGGTATATGCAGGGAAAACTCCTTTTAGGTCAGAGTAAATTGGCTTGAGTGTAAAATTAAAGCTGAGTATAAAGAAACCAGTCTTTTGAGGAGTGAGCCAGGGATATTCCAATATCAAATATGCGATGAATACAGTCCTAAAAGCTAAGAGATGGAAACATTTCAAAAAGGACAGGTGAACCACGTAAATCCACTACATTAAATGTTATCAAGAAGACAAAAAAGATTGAAAATTGACCATTGGTTTTGGTAAATAAGGGACAGGATTAACTTCAGTGTAAGGCTAGGAATTGTGTTGAAGACAAAATGAGGGATAAGGGAGTGTGAGCAGAAACTAAATAGTTTTTTATCCTCACCCAAGGATATCTTTCCATTGATTTTTAGAGAGAGTGGAAGAGACAGGAAAGACAGAGAGGACTATTGATGTGAGAGAAACACATCAATTGGTTGCCTCCTGAAGGCACCCTGACCAAGACCTGGGCTGGGGAGGAGTCTGCAAATGAGGTCTGTGCCCTTGGCTAGAATCAAACCCAGGATCCTTTGGTCTGCAGGCTGAGGCTCTATCCATTGAGGCAAACTGGCTAGGGCTAAAATAGTTCTTTTAGAGAAATTTTACAATAAATGGCTGCAGATGGAAGTATCTAGCTAGATGGAAGCATGAAGATATGGGAGGATTGTTTTACTATCAAGAGTGGAAATATTACAGCATGTTTATATGCTGATGGGAATGATCCAGGGAGAAGGAAAACGTAATGATGCAGAAGAGAGAATAGGTGAGAGGAGGAAGTCACTGTCCAAATTTAGTGATTGGCTTAGAATAAGAGCACAGGAAGCTCACAGGGGGTCCTAGTGCATGTAAGATCCAGATTCGATGGTGGAAATATGAGGAATGGATTTTAAATGAATTCTATTTCAAATAAAATGAAAAATCAAGGCCATTATCTGAGAATGAGAATGGGGTCTGAAGAGAGGAAATAGTGAGTTGCAATCAGAGAGCCTGAGGGGGTGAATGTCTGGTGGGCATAGTTCCACCGGGCAATGCTGGCATCCATTGTTTGGGACACCTTCTCTGCCATACCTCACACTCACTGGGTGCACTTCACTGTTCCAGGTGATGGTGAGCATCCCGTGGCACAAGGATGGATTCTGAAAGCACCTGCCTTAGCAGTACCACCTCTACCTCCTTCTCAATCCTAAAGCTGCTCTGCAGCACAGCCTCTGTGGGTTACCTGCTGACCCCCTCAAGCATTAGAATGCATGTAAGCCTGAGAGTTCAAGGGGGTTTTAACCCACTCCACCCTGTTATGCAAATCTTGACCTTGAGGAACGAAAGTGGTGTAAATATACCTACCCCTCCTTAGTTCTTCAAGGATCTTTTAAAATATATATATTTTATTGATTTTTTCAGAGAAGAAGGGAGAAGGACAGAGAGTTAGAAACATTGATGAGAGAGAAACATCGATCAGCTGCCTCTTGCACACCCCCACCGGGAATATGCCTGCAACCAAGGTGCATGCCCCTGACCGGAATCGAACCTAGGACCTTTCAGTCCGCAGGCCGATGCTCTATCCACTGAGCAAAACCAGCCAGGGCTCTTCAAGCAATTTTGAGGTGCTTTCTACAAAGCTCTTCGGAGGATTTCCAGCTAGAGTCCCAGAGGTGACCAGCTAATTCACAGGCCATATTTCATATTTCCCTTCCGCCCTGTTTCACTCTTACCAAAATATAAATTGCCAGAATAAGTTACCCATTCAAAAGCTCTTGTCCTAGGCTCTCCTTTCTGGGGAAACTCAAGTTAAGTCACTGCAATATTGTGATTTTTATAAATATATATTTTGTTTTTCATCCAAGGTTCCTGGCTCCCAGGTCTCAAATCTCTTAGAATTTCTTGAGGGATAAGAGCAACTGGGCCATCTTTTGTTACAATATTTGGTCTTTTGTCCTGAGTTCTTGAAATCCTGACATTACTCCAAAGACAGATGAAGTGAAATGGGTATCTTTTTATTCCATGAACCCCTTTCAACCACACAAGTTATGTTAATGGTTGACATTTGGAAATCCCTCAGGTTATTTAAGGATGAAGGCTGGTTGCAGAGAGAACCAACCATGCAATTAAAGGGTTACAATTTCAAACCCCCATCCCCACACCACCAGGGAGGGGAGAGGGGCTGAGGACTGGGTTCAAATGGCCAATTATTTAATCAACCAAGCCTCCAAACAAATACCTGAACTACAGGGTTCAGAAAGTTTCCAGGTTGGAATGCCCCAAACTCCCTGGGAATAAAAGCTCCTGTATTCAGGACCCTTCTAGATCTTGCTTTATATATCTCTTCATCTGACTATTCATTTGTACACTTCATTATCCTTTATAAATAGTCCAGTAATCTAGTAAGTAAATTGGTTTCCTGCACTCTTGTGAGCCACTCTAACAAATTAATAGAACCCAACGAAAGGGTTCCATAGATGGAAACCTCTGATTAATAATCAATCAGAAGGACAGATAACAATTTGGATTTGTGACTGGCATATGAGGTGGGGGCAGTCTTGTAGAATTGAGCCCTTGTCCTGTAGGATCTGATGCTATCTCCAGATAGTGTCAGACTTGAGTTAGATTTTTAGGTCTCCTCGTCAGTGTCCACTGAGAACTGGAGAAGTGCTTGGTGGTGGTGAAAAACACACATTAAAGTAATCTACCATATAAAGACACACACTAAATTGTTTGCTCCAGAATAGGCAATGTTTTATGCTTCACCTTTTACCATCTTTTCCTTGGTTACTTTTCTAACTAACTCCATAGCATCAGAGAAAGCTTGCCAGGTTTAGGGATACAGCCTCCAGCCATCTAAATACTAAGGTCTTCTCTGGAGAACGCTGACAGATCCTTCTAGGGACTAGTTATTTCATCCTCTCCACTTAGCCACACGCTTTAACCAAGTAAGCTACTCAAGTTAAGAAATAAAAAAAGAAAATATCTAAAAATTAAAATTACAAAAAAGTCCCAATGACAGCGTATCTATTTCCACCAGAATGATAGATAACTATGCAAAGCCTGAGAAAGGAGGGGAGTTTGTTGTAGATGCCTGAATCCTCTTTCAGCTCTCCTCCCTGGAGCCTCTCTCTCCCTCTCCCCGGGGAAGCCTTCTGCTGTTCTTGGCCTTCTGCTCTCAACCAGGTCCAGAGAGCAGCTCACCAGAGAGAAGGAGAAGTGCTTCTTGGCTACCAATCTTTTTTTCTTTTTTTGGCTAACAGTCTTTTCAGGTGGTTGGCCTCCAACCTGGACTATTGGGAAGGGTGCCTAGGAATGATACTCCTGATTATTTTCCCAAGCAGCTGGTCTCTTCCCACTACCCATCTGGGGGCAGTTGAGAGGAAGCAGTCAGAACAAAGAGGAAGACCACAGAACCCTGTCAGGTGGAAGATCAGCAGATCCCACTGTCCAGTGTGTGTCATCCTTCTCTAGGGCTCAGCCAACTCCTTCCATCCCTTGGATCTGCCCACTAAAGGCAAAACTATCTCCTTGGCTATCTGGCTTGCTTCATGATTCTTGGAAACGCATCTGTATCTTTCATAAAACATTACGGGGAACATCCAGAACATTCATAACATGTTCATAAATATAAATCTTTAAATGAAATGATTTTTTCCCCTTGGATGAAATGAACTTGTTGGAGGGGGAAAAAAAAGCATTTGGCATTCCTCAAACAGCTTTGGATCATGTGCTGTTTAAGTAACTGTCAGTTCACTGCTGGGTTCATTGACACTTGGTTCTTTAATGGTGCTTATAGTGAATAATGCTGTCTGCACAGGAAGGGTAAAGAAAACAGTCATATGAAATGCAAACCGTTGTCTGGTGGATGGTGAGAATGAATATTCCTGATATGCTTATTAAATCTGAAGCCTAAATTCCCTTCACATGCAATCAACAAGAAGTCAAAATAATTATTTTACCCAAATGCTGTGTATACAGGTTCACTCTATTTTTATAAAAGAAAAAAAATTTTCAACAGATGGCTAAAAAAAATAGTTGAAGGCATCAAAAACAGCTGAATAAACTTTCAATAATCTGGATGAAAAGAAAGAGAGAGAGAGAGCAAGGAGAAATACGCTTACATTTTAACATTTTAGCCCATTATATATTTATATGCATTGAAGGTTCATCAAGTTTTAACATATATTCACTGATTTTTAAATAAGAAAATATAATTCAAAAGCATGATATAGACCATACAATTATAATCATACTTATAACATATATGTAATATATAATCATACATATAATACAATATTAAACATATAATTAATTAATTTTAATTTAAACATCATTATTTTATTTTTAAAATTATCTTCTTTGTTAAATAATTAATTTAGCCACATGATAAACAAATAATGTTAGAATTATTTGCTTTTTTAGCCTTATCGTAAAGTAGAAAAAACAATATCCAGGGAAATATATTTTTGTATTAAAGATTATATAATAATAGTATGAAGAAGAAGGAGGAAGAGGAAGAGGAGCAGGAGGAGGAGAAGGAGGAGGAAGAAGAGAAGAAGGAGGAGAATGAGGAGGAAGAGGGGAAGGGGGAGGAGGGGGAGGAGGAGGAGGAGTGGGAGGAGGAAGAGAAAAAGGTCTCTATTGAACTATAATAGCACACTGGGCTTGTTAAAAGTATGGAGAATATGAGCACGACAAAATTTTCCTGGAAATTATGGACTCAAAACAGATTACACTGCACAAATGTCCTATATAGCATACAAATATGAGCTTCAGGAAGTCTGAGTCTGGTCCTTGTGACTGGACAAAATTGCTTACTTTTCTGGACCTTCATTTCATCAACTCTAAAATAAATAGATTGAACCACAAAATATCTCCATTTTCTTCTGCTCTAACATTTAATGATTCTAACAGAAAGAATTAGCTTTATCTATATCATGTGATGGAACTTAAGAAGAACAAATCTTATCCTCCCCACCCCTTTTTTTTTTTCCATTCCTCTACTTCTACTCCAAAGTATCTTTCCCACCATATAATGGTTATAGGAAATCATATTGGAAGTGGGACCCATTATTATATCTTAACACTTTATCTGAAATTAGTGCAACTATGAGTTGCATGGAAAAATACAAATTTAGTGAGAAGCATGTGTTGCCAGCATGCTCTTAGCAAGGGAATTGCAACCTGAGGTCAGAACAGTGCTGGGGACCAGGGTAGGAAACTGGAGCTCTCGAACATCTACCAGTAAAAAGCAGGGAAATGAGCACACTGGATGGCTTTATTTTCACCATTTTATTTTTGTGGCAACCACCATCATCATGTGTTAGATTTCTCCAGCCCAAAGGGATATATTTTGGAGGGAGCTTTTAATACCCAGTCCCACTTATACCCCCTTTGTCCATTATGAATTGGAAAAATAAAAATAGCTTAATTGGAGTTAAGATCTTCCTTTCATGTTTCTTGTGCTATTAATACAAAGCTCTACTACCTTCCCTGAAAATAGCCCAGCTAAAATTGATATTAATATTAAAAGCATATTATTTAGTTCATGTACCCTACAACCAATGTTTATATTCATCAATATTTACATTTGGAAAAAAACCAACAATTTCCCAAGCATTGCAATTACTCATTTAACATCAGATTAAACCAACATTATTTTCTTGACTATAATAATTAAGAGTCAAAAGTATCATTAAGATACAAATACCTCTGACTCTTAATTATTATAGTCATGGAAATACGTTGGTTCAATCTGAAATTAATAATTTCTTTACCCTTGATGTTTATGATTACTCATCTGTACATGAGTCCCAGATTGACTTTGTTGATGTGTTAAGCCCATCCAAGTATCTGAATTCCTGCTTTTCTTATTCAAAGATGATGTTATCTTATGCTTTTAAGCACTATTCTAGGCTTAAATTTTTTAAACAATGTGGTTGGTTTTTTTTGCCACAAATGTCTATACTTTATACTAATTTAAATTTGATACCCTCTTAATAAATCCAATACATAAAATCTTAGATTTATAGAAAAAAATTAGGAAGTAACAGGCATATCACAAAAGAGGTATTTAAGTTATTGCAAAAATTTTAAAGAATCTTTTAAATAACAATTGTTACTCAATTTAGAGTAAGCAACTGTAATACTTTTCCAAAATCCAGTAATTGTACAAAATAATTTTGAGATACTAATATTTTTAAGCTTAAATGCTCCTAACAACAAATAAAATAGTTCCAGCCACATGATAGGTAAATAATTACAATTAATCCTTATTAATGAATAATATGACCATTGGGAATGTGGAAATCACAGGACTGTCCCAAGTGTAGGAGTAAGAAATGTACTATTTCCAGCTAAGTTCCTTTCTAATTTTAGCATATTTATTCCACCAAATCTGTTTAATTAACACATCTCTTGGCAGTTTATCTTATATGAACATTTGTTAATTTTTACTGGATTCCATATGTAAAATTTTAAGTGACAGATTAAATGTGTTAATTGTATGAAAATTAACCTATTGAATCTAGCTTTCTCTTTACTGTCTCCACTCTTCACATTTTTAAAAGAAATCTGTTAGGAAAAAGCAATTTCTACCAATTATTTTGGAAACGGAGTTCACAGCGTAACTTTTTGGAATATCCTCGTCCAAAACGTCTTTCTTCACTTCTTCAGTCCATTACGCTTTTGAGCAGACAAGAAACAGTAAGCTACGGTCTACATGTGAACATGGATTCACATTCCCCATGAAAGTGATAAGGGAAGAGATGATTCCCATATGGCTTATATATGCCTAAAACCTGAAAACAGGCTTGTCTTATTATGCTCCTTATCCAGCATACTCTATAGCATACTACTTGGCCTATTGGGACACTTATAATTCTCCCTGGTCCCCTCTCATGTCTCCCCTACCCCCCTTCCTGTCTCTCTAAAGCTTTCAGAGATCCAGGGCAGACATTCCTATTGACCCAATGGCACAGCCGGCGCTGGCCACGTGCAAATGAAAAATCTGCTCATTTAAAAGATAACCCCTCTCTTCTGGATCTTCACACTGGCACCTCTCTTTTCCTGTTTTTCCAGACAAACCGGCGAAAGATATATACAATATTACCAAGCCAAAACCATTATGGAGGCTGCAGAGTTCTATTTCCTGTGAAGAACTGAGGTTTAATTAGCTAAAAAGGAAGTGAGCAGAAGAACGATAAGTAAAAATTGGTCTCTGTCTCTCCAGTGAGATTATCCTCGGTACCTCTGAACTTTGTTATCCAAACAATGAGGGAATGGCGTGACTTGGAGCCTCCAATAATTTCATGCTCATTATTGCTCATGGAAAGCTGTGAAGAGGCTGTCAGCTATTGCAGTGGCTTTGGACTAAAGAGAAGCAAATCTCAAAAGATTTGTGATTTGGAGGAAGTTCAGATATGCTTCCAGAAGTTGGCTGCTTATCCGAAGCTTATCCATAGTATCTGAACCTTTTAAGCCTTCCAAACTGGCCTGGACATGTCTGGCTCTTTCTCACTGGCCCTGGCTCACAACGACAGGCGAATGACCTTTTATGAAGATTTCTGGCACCTCTGGTTCTGATGCTGCTTACAAATTGCAAACAAGAAACCAGCAAAGAAAACATGCACTTTAATTGTTTTAGCACATCAGTAAGAGTTTGGGTTTTTGTAAAAGCTATTTTTAATACTAACATGCATTACTGGTCCTTTTATAATAATTTGACAATATAAACTAGAGTAACCAACTGTCTCCGTTTGTCAAGGACTGAGAGGTTACCGTAGATATGGGACCTTTTTCAGTTTCAAAAATGGGGATGACAGCAGGTAAATTAGGATAAGTTAGTCACCCTCCATGAACTTTTCACCAGGAGACTAAATTTTGGCTGAAATTCTAAGTAGAAAATAATGGATAATATAGCTCTTCATTGTTTCTTAATTTATATATTTACCTGTATTAATCCTAATCTCACTCATTTATGGATAATAAAGAACATTATAACCTGATGAACAAAAATACAGATACAGAGGAGAGAAGCATTGAGCAGACTGTCAAATTACAGCATGAAGGCTGGGGAGCAGTGGGGGGAGGGGGGAGATAAGAGATCAACCAAAGGACCTGTATGCATGAATATAAGCATAACCAATAGATATAAGACACTGGGAGGTGAGGACATGCATGGGAGCGGGGTGGGTGGCAATTGGGGGATATGGAAACATATGTAATACCTTAATCAATAAAAAAAAATTGAAAAGAAAAAAAAAAGCCAGGGGCCTTCACAACCAAAACAACTGGATAGACAACTGAACGGACAACCAAACAGCAGACTGCCAGCAGGGAGGTTAGTGAGGACAACCAAATGATTGAACAGCAGGCTGCATGGGGTGACCAGGCTGGCAGGGGGGTTAGTGAGGAATGACCAAATGACTGAACAGTAGGCTGTGTGGGGCAACCAGGCCTGCAGGGGAGGGCAGTTGGGAGCGACCAGGCTGGCAAGGGAGAGATATTAGGGGTCTCCAGCCACGAGGGGAGGGCAGTTGGAGGCAACCAGGCCTGAAGAGGAGGACAGTTAGGGGTGACCAGGCTGGCAAGGGAGGGCAGTTAGGGGCAATTGGACCAGCAGGGAGCAGTTAGGTGTTGATCAAGCTAGCAGGGCAGTGGTTAGGGGGTGATCAGGTGGCAGCCAGAAGTGGTTAGGGCAATCAGGCAAGGAGGCAGGCTCAATGCTTCATTTTGTGTGACCTATCCAGAGGGGAGAAGCACTGGGTATCCTTTGTTATGGTGCCATTCGACCTGAGGGAGTGATGATCAAGACCAAATTGTGTGATAACTGGGGCATTATCCATGGCCTGGGCTTACATCCAATGGCTGTTGTCGAGCAAACTCTACCAAACTTAATGTTGCATTTAGAGCGATTCTGTGCTTAGCTGTGTTATACAGACCTTAAACACTCCCAATCATGGAAAAACACTGCCTTTCTGGCCTGGGTAAAACGGCCAGGCATATCAAGTGAGCTCTCCAACCCTTAATTGATAATGGCAACAAGTCATGCCAGTCATTCAGAAACTCCTCATTCCCATCTCGAGTATCCTTGTGGATGAGGGCTGGCACAACCCCCCGCCTTTCAAACATTTCAGATACTGTTTCGTGCCTTTTGGCGAGAACTCTCACTGATTCTGGAAAAAGACCAAGATATATCATGTTGTTGCTTTCTAAATCTTGACTTTGCTTTGCTTTTGACAAAACTCTGCTTGATGTGCTAAGAGTGGGGGTGGGGGGGATCTCCCCCTTCTCAATTTTCTCATGGGGGGCTCAAGGTGATGTCAGAAATGCTATTAAGTGGCACCTTTTAAGATGGCATGCTAGACACATGGTAGTCAGATCCATTTCACTTGCACCTGAGTTAATGGGCTTTTTATGGTACACTTGTGCACATGGAGTTTATGGCTCATTTCCTAAATAACCATTTGGAGGAGGGGGAAGTCCCTCGCTACAGCATGATGTCCTATTGTGTTTAGGCAGGGATGTTATTTAGAAAATGTAGCACGCCATTCATTTACTACAATTCATTAAGATATCAAATTTGAACCACTATATAGACATCAATTTCTAATTTCGCAAGGAGTGAACATTCATCTAGGAAGCATTGACAAGCAGTCCTCCCAGGTGGTTTCTTGTCACCCCTATGAAGCTGCTGTCACCCACTAATTTACCCTGGAAACCTTAGAACCAATATTAACACAGCACAGTAACCTTCCCGATGGCCCCAAATAGGCAGTTGTTTACCTTAGGTGGTTTCACTTGTCTTCCTTAGGCAATCTGAGGTTTGATCCATTCTAAAGCCAGTATAAAGTTATACTTCTTCCCCCTCCTTGGATCCCATTACTCAAAGAAATAAAGATCTCCTATTTCCTTGTATTCTCAGTCCCCAGAAAAATATTTTATTAATGGCACAGGTATAGATCAAGGAAAGAGGTGAAGCCTCTACCTCCATCTTTGCAAGATCAGAAGGAGCTGTATACTTCCAAAAGCATAGCATTAGGGCTTGTCTTTTGTCACCTAATGACTAAATTTAACTCCAGCTTCCTTTTATTTACCTTAATAACTATAAAAGGAAACTATTATTTTATTTTTAACTAGTGGCCCAGTGCATGAACTCATGCTCATTGAAAGGAAATTAATTAGAAGACATATTTTAATATTGCTCTTAGCCCTTTCTCTATAATAAAAGTGTCAACCAAATTCACAACTGACAATGACAGATCAAAACACGCATGTGATTGACGCCAGCGAGAGGTTTATACATATCTGTCATGCATGTGCAAGTCAACTAAGCCTTTTATATATATAGAATAGACTTGCTTAATTAGACCTGCTTTCTGATGTAGCTAAACTTTTTCCAGCCCAGTGAAGCACCCCAACTTCTCTTTCCAGTAATTTTCAGCAACACAGCAGTAAATATCAGAATGAAGAGATTATTATTATAGATCACACAGGGAGAACAAAAGGTAAAGTATTTAACTGCAGCAGTGTTTGACTATATTCAGTACAGTGAGAAAACCTGAAGTCATTTTCAAGGTCCACCATTTCTTACTTCTTTTCAGTCGGGTCAAGTTTCTAAGCTTTCTAAATTTCTGTTTCTCGACTAACAAAAAGAAAATAGGATCCCATTGAGCCTCCTATCTACTCACTCCAGGACTTCTATGAGGATCAAATGAGATGAGGCATGGGAAAACGCTTCCCAGACATTTGGTTAAAGTGTGAAATGTTTGCACCTGGCTATAAAGCATCTCTTGTTCATGGGCTGAAGAAACTGCAAGGAGGCTAGGGAGAGGAAGCCAGGCATTGCTATGTGATGCCATTACCCGGTGCCCACAGCAATTGTTTCAGGGCTGGGCTGTGGGCCTCATTTTGTGCCTTGGAGTCTTCACAACATCAGCTGTGATTTGGTAGGCTGTTGCTCCAGGGTAGTGACAGGGCCTGTGTCCCATTTGGAGGAAGCTGAGTGTTGCTTTGTGGGCACCAGATCCAGGTTGCCCTTTCTCTGTGTGCATCACAGAAGCTCCTGCATTGAGTGTCTGCCCCCTGATGGTCAGTGTGCATCATAGCAACTGGCTGGACTGTTGGACACTTAGCATATTGTGCCTTTTATATATAAATAGATGTTTATCGATATGTTCAGTTTAGGCACTATTATTCTTTTAGGAGTCAAAAGATAAGGCGATTAAGCCATTCCTAAAAGCATAGAATAAGGGAAATAAATAGTGGGCTTTTTAAGTCAAAAAGATGTGAATAAAGTAGCAAGATTATCAGAAATAATACAACAAATAGAAAATCACCATAACTGAGAGAAAAGAGTGAAAGAGAAGAAGGGAAGGAGACAAAGGACCAACGATCTGTTCATTATATTTTCAAATGACAAAGCAATTTGTCTAGAAACTCTTTGTACCCAATTAGAAATTCAAGTGTGCAACAGATGGGATGACTGCCCAATGTTTGGACTCCACAGGCCTTTTTAATCATTAATATTAATATTTAAATGTCAATTCAAAAGGACTGCACATATTTTAATTGTTTTTTTAATATGTTGAAATTTAGATAAATAGAGCCAAATTGCAAATGATAAACAGTCTTGTGTACATCTATTCACTATGCTTCTATTTTTATATTGGCATATATATATATATGTATATATATATATATATATATATATATATATATCCTAAAAAAAGGTAAAAATTTCTGAAAACTTATGCTTAGAGTTCTTGAGTTTTAAAACAAAATATAGTAGAGTCATAAATACCATTGATGGGGCTGTTGACCAGCTGGTCTCCATCTCCATTGAGGGAGTATAAGGAAAAATAAGCTAATGTTCTAGGGAGATTATTTATAAAATTAAATAGGTAGAAAATTTATCTTGCACCAAGGGCTGTGAAAAACTAAAATAATGTAATTAGGCAGGCCTTAAGTATCCTTCTGAAACTGATCTTAACCTTGCTTAGTTTGCATTTGTGGTAAAGTGTTAAAGGTATGATGAGACTATCTATGAAACCTCTTGGGCTTTTTCAGTGAGAGGACTTAAAATTCTGTTTTATATACCAGGGGCCTACTCAGTGGGAATACCGTTTTTTCCCTCTTGTGTTACAAAGTGCATGGCCTAGTCTGGATGACTATGTTTCTTCATTCTTTTGTTTGTATTACTGGCTTTAAATGACTCACATGGACAAGTTCTGAAGCAGAATTCTTCAAATGGTATTCAAGGCCATGTCCCCAGCTCAGGGGGTAAGTTTCTACTAAAACTTTCCTCCTTTCACCCTAACTGCCATCTGCCTATCCTCATCTCTCCTGGTGTCTGTATCTGGTGAGATCAGTGAACAAATAGTATCCTCTGAAATTTTTATTTTTAGGACTTTACAATTTTATAATATTGTATTAGAACTTTTAAAAACTGAAAATGACTATAATCAAGATCATGATATTGACTTTTTCAATGAGACATAGACTGAATATTCTGCCTATAACATGTACAAATTTTTAAATATATATATTTTACAGAGAGGAAGGGTAAGGGATAGAGAGTTAGAAACATCGATGAGAAACATTGATCAGCTGCCTCCTGCACACTCCTACTGGGTATGCGCCTGCAACCAAAGTATATGCCCTTGACCACAATCGAACCTGGGACCCTTGAGTCTACAGGCCGATGCTCTACCCACTGAGCCAAACTGGTCAAGGCTAACATGTACAATTTTAACAACTATTGTAGTAACTGCTAAAAGTTTCCGGTTTACCAATTCCCCTAGCCAAAACCTGCTATTTTAAAGAAAAACAAAAACTGCTGATTTCTGCAAATGCTGGCAAACATCTCCTGCTCCCTCATCAAATTTCCTCATTCACATTTCTCTCACTGTCCAAAACTCAGACTTGGTAAATATTCCTTTATTTTTCCCCTTAAGAAGTAGAAACTATGATTTAAAAACAAATCAATAATCAACACAATTTAAAAATTATATATTTTTAATTGATTTCAGAGAGGAAGGAAAAGGGAAAGAAAGATTTTCTATCTTGAAACATCAATGATGAGAATCATTTATCAGCTGCCTCCTGCATGCCCCCTACTGGGGATTGAGCTCACAACCGGAGCATATGCTCTTGACTGGAATCAAACCCAGAACCCTTCAGTCTGCAGGCCCAAGCTCTCTCCAGCTTTGACAATCAACACAATTTTGTAAAGACTATCCTTATGATAAAATAAAACTCCAGAAAGGAAGCCATCAATTAAAATATATAAAAAGAAGCCTGGCTGGGCGGTTCAGTTCGTTGGAGCATCATCGGCCCACACACTAATTCCAGGCCAGGGCACATAACTTGCTTTCAGGTTGGATCCCCAAGTGGGGAAGCAACCAATCAATGTTTCTTTTCCACATAAATGTTTCTTTATCTATCTCCCTCCCTATCAATTACATGTGTGTGTGCTTCCTCTCTCTCTGAAGTATCAATGAAAACATAAGCTCAGGTGAGGATTAAAAAAAAAGATTTATAATAAAAACAATATCACTTTCACATGTTTAGACTGGCATCAGTGTGTTGTAGTATAACAATCATCCATGTCACTGAGAGCTTATTACAAACACGGCTGCCAGGGCACCATCCCTGGGAGATGTTCATTCCAGAGCGCTGGGAGGGGCCCAGGATCCACCAGGTTTGGGAACTGCAACACTTCCTTAGTCCAGCATAAGCTGTAGAAGTTAAGCTCTTAAAATCGGTAGTTAACTCAGATAAAAAATAAAATTAAGATAAAAAGTTTAAAAATGTGTTCTTGAAATTTTTGTTTTCTTCCATGATACTGCTCCTCTGGACCTTTCTGACACACTAGAAGGCATGAATTAGGTGTTTTTAAAGTGAGAGAGACCTGCTCTTGCTGTGAGATTAGCCAGCAGACCAATCAACAATCAATTGATGTGTTTTCCTTCTTTTTCTGTTTGCATTCCAGGCTTGTTCATGTGATTAAGTACAATTTGAACCCTGGCCGGGAAGTAAAGTGATGACAGGGCATGAGGAGAAATAAGTCACCTCAACACAGAGCCTGTTATAGAATAGAGCAGTGCAGATGTTTACTTGCCTGGTTTAGTTAAAGGAAAGCATTGCGCTTCTGATTCCTTCAAGTTTAAATGCAGACTAAACAGCCTTTGATCATCATGTTAATTCATGGAGTGCAAAAGTTCATATTTTGTTGATGTTATGTGAAAGAATTTCTAGTTTTCTGTATTTTACGAGATCCTATAGTTGTACTGATTGTTAGTCATAGCACTTAGATGTGAGGTACAACAGCACCTAACAACAATGGAAAGATGCAAAAAAAATATCTGAGATTTGACAGAAGATGTTACCCAATAGGCAAACAGGATCAGAGAAGTCTCCCAGCTGCAGAGATTGGCTGTGGATGTACTCAGATAACTCTTAGCAACGGGATTTGGGTGGGAATTACAGATGAGGTGGGGTGATAGGCAAGCAAGATCCCTTTTGATTGTAGGCAGCAAGGCCATGGGTATTGGAGTGGGTTTTAGGAGTGGGTTTTAATTCCAAGGCTTATAGGAAGGTCAATTCTGGGTGTGGTTGGCAAACAGAGAGCCCAGTAATAAACACAAAGACCCCCGCCCCCCAATATTAAATTTCAGCAGATAAGGAAAATGTGAGTCAGAAGGCTTATTTTATTTTAGGATGTATTGACGATGAAGGGTAGGATATTCTCTTGGTAGGAAAATCAGTGAGCCAAACTGGGAAAGACAGAGGCTGTAGAAGAGTCAAGTGCTGAAGAGACAAGATGCCAAGTGTATCTAAACATTCTATAGAACACTTTGCCAATGGTATTTATATCTTTACTGGATTTTTAAATATTAGGAAAGAATGTTAAATTCAGTTTGAAACTTTAAGATGAAGGAAGAACTCAGCAGACGGAACCAATACTAGAAAAGTATGCTTTAGAGCCAACACAGTGAATTACATTTCCACTGATGCATTAATATATAGTTCTAATGATCTCTTCTTAACCATAACGATATACACCCTCCCCCAAATGACTTGCCAAGGCCATGGGATAAAATTCTAACTTCTCTGTTGGCATTCAGATATTTCTAGATTATGATTCCAATCTCTTTTCATATTTATCCTTCTATGGACCCTATGCTCTGGCTACCCAAGTTCATTCTTTATTTCCTGAAAAAAATTTATAACTTTACAGCTTTGCTTCAGCTGTTCCTATCTCCATAAATATACCATTTTCTCCCTGTTTAAACATATTTTATGCAACTCAACTAGCAATAGCCTTCCATGATCACCAATCAGCAATGGTGAATGTTTTTTTTCTTCAGTGTACCTTAATTTGTTCACTTAATTCTGTCTTGCAAAGCATTTTTTTCTCTCTCCTTTTCTTAGTTTATTTAAGGCTTTGACCAAATCAACCAGAACTGAACTCCTTTTATGAATATCATTTTTTGTTCATTGTTATAATCCCCAGTGTCTAGTACAGAGTTTTACACATGGCAAGAACTCAATAGGCATTTTAAATGAAATAAACATATGGCTAGAATAAATGCAAAATGTATATTCTAATTTTATTTAGTGTTTAAGGAAAGGCACTGACCTCTTATTTAAAATTCAAGGAAATATCCTAATCTCTAATAAATGATTTCTTTGTTCCCTAATGAAATATTTCCTACCGATTAATTCTCAAACCATGTTTTCATTATAACACATTAATTATAATTTGGAAAATGCTTAAATAATAATATATTAAATCAAAGGAAAAATCACCCATCCCAAATAGAACAGTCCATTCTAATTTTCTAATGCATAGCAAGTAAACCATATGGACTCCAATTAAGCTACTAATAGTCAAAGAATAGAGTAGTCCTTTGCTTCTTTTTTAATGAAGGTTTCATTCTCCCCCCTCCCTTTATTTCTAGTTTAACCTAGATTAGAAAGGGAACATTTCTCTCTTCCATGCTTGAGGTCCACTTTAGAATTTTTAGCTTCGTTATCTTTTATCTCTGTGGTTAAAGTACTCTGGAAGCAGTAAGGCCAGCCCCTTAGGAGATAGAAGAAGCATTTTGAGTATAACCAAATCTATATCTTTAGTTGACAAAGGCTCCGCATTAAGAGCTCTAAGCAGTCCAGATCTAGTCCCCACTGGACTGTGTGCTGTGGGGCCAGGAGAGGGCAGGGACACCAATTGAATGATAGAGTGTCGTGGTGACAATGGAACTTTTTCACTCCAGGGACAAGAAAGCTCCATAAAAAGCAAATAGCATCTAATTAGAATCTTGTCTTCATTCAGGTTTCTTCTGAAGATGAATTTTCTTTCATTGCATAATGGATTATAGATCCATCATCTGAATTCAAAAAAGCAATTGCTTTGTGAGATTGAGATCAGATGGATAACTCGGGTTCCTTATTCACTGGAGTCTGCACTAAAGAGTGATTAGAGAGCATATACACAGAGCAGTTTAAAAAATGATCATAAAATCATTTTATTTATGTTTAAAAAATACATTCTCTTCAGAGAATTCTGCCCAACTTGCAGGCAACAGCTGTTTCAGGGAGGTCTCTCCTACTCACATCTTCCAGCTGAGTTGAGCAAAATCTTAGGGAGACAAAGTTACTCCTCTCAGGTTGACAGACTTTGCCAGAATGGCTCATGAGAGAAGAGTCAGAAGAGATGTTATGCTTATTTATTTATCTATCCCAGAGTTGAAACTGGGAGAAAGTGAAGAATCAATTAAAACTTTTAAATATAAAACTTTTTTAAAACTTTTGAAACCCATGAGCCATAAAAACTATATATGGTACTAAACAAATAGTTCAATATAAATCTGCATGGAAGAGGCTAATATGAAATGCAATTATTTTAAATCAGGACATCTATTTAAAAGGCAGATAGTGATTTTGAGATGAATAATAAGTGTTTACAATGTGTTAGGCACTTTACCTATATTTTAAATTTTAATTTTTGGTGTAATTCTCAGAAATAGATATTAATATTGCCATTTTAGGAGAAATCGCCTTAAAGAAATGAATCAAATTAACCAAGGTCTCACTGCTTCATATGTGCTTAGAAACTGGGTTCACACACAGGCTGCCCTTTCTCCAAAGCCCGTGTTCCTTATAATTTATCATATTGCAATTATAAATAATATAATTTAATATATTATTATTTAAGCATTTTCCAAATTATAATTAATGTGTCATAATGAAAACATGGTTATAAGAAAAAATGCAGAATTATTAACTTATTCCATATTGCCTATATATGAGAATGAAAAATCATATTATAGCAAATCTTCTCAGACTCAACCAGCATGTGGAAAAGAACTAATACCAACAGCAATTCTGTGAACAGAGAACTTTAGATAAATCTCCCATTAATACTTTTAGTAGGCAATTTTAAAAAAATTGTAATCCTATTTAACATGATCTTGACATTTATTTTGAACCAATCTTTTGGCATTGTGTTGATTAAAAGGCAAACAAAAAAGGCAGATCCAGTTAATTACTTGTTCCTTAAAATTCTGTCTTCATTTGGCTTCTGAGACAGTACACTCTTCTTTCGTTACTGGCCACTCCTCCCTCAAGCTCTCACTAACTCCTCCTTATCTCCCTGATATTTTAACAAACAGGCTTAATCCTCTAACTTCTGTATTTATCCTCACTCCCTTGGCAAGCTCCTGAGTCTGAATAGTCCCCAGTAATAATTTCCATTTATGAATTCCTTTCTAATTTTGATATTTATAATTCAACTGCCTTCTCAAGATTTTCCTCTATGCATAGGCATCTCAGACATAAGCTCTCAAAGGACAAATTTCTGATTCTTCCCATCAAAATGTCCCTTTACCATATTTATTTTTAGAAAAGGACAATGCTACCTTTCTAGATTTTCAGACCAAAAATCATACAAGCTTTCTGTATTTCTTATTTCTTTTGACACTCTGCACTCGATCTTTGTATAAATGCTCTCATCTTTACCATCAAGATATGTCCAGCCAAAACCGGTTTGGCTCAGTGGTAGAGCGTCGGTCTGCGGACTGAAAGGTCCCGGGTTCTATTCCAGTCAAGGGCATGTACATTGGTTGCGGGCACATCCCCGGTAGGGGGTGTGCAAGAGGCAGCTGGTCGATGGTTTCTCTCTCATCGACGTTTCTAGCTCTCTATCTCTCTCCCTTCCTCTCTGTAAAAAATATCAATAAACTATTTTAAAAAAAGATATGTCCAAAATTTGATAACCTCTCTTGACCTAAGCCGTCATTTATAGCAAAGATTTTTCTTCAATCATTTCCTAATTAGTCTCTCTGCTTCTTCTACTTTTGAGCCTTCCAATTGATTATTGCAAAGTGGTCAAAATTTTTGAAATATAACATTTTATTTTTTTATGTATCCCTCTACTCTAAACCTTGTAATAGCACCTTATGTCACTCATCCTAAACATGGCCCACAAGGTTTTCTAAGTACTAGCTCCCTTTGATTTCTCCACTCTTCCCATGTTTTTCTATACCTTGACCATGTCATGCACGGGCCTTTCAATTTTCTGTTCCCTTAAATCTCTATGAAACTTGTTCCTGAAATCTCCCCAGAGAAACCTTCCTTGACCACTGTGTATAAAACAGCAATCCTTCCCACCTCAACACCGCTTAGTCTTCCTCAGCTTCTTTTTTACCATATACAGTTTCATACCTGACATGTCATACATGTTTTTCTACATTGAACATATCTCGCATAAGCTAACTGGAGACATAAGCTCTTTCTATTTTTCAATACTCTTCCCCCAGCTCTTGGAACAGTGCCTGCCACAAATAAGATGCTCAATAAATATTTATAGAATGAATAAATCAAGGGTAAACAGTGAGATAAGCAGGAGATCAGAATAGCTTAAAGTTTTTATTGGGAGTTGCAAGGATTCTCACATGGCCAGAAAAGATAAACAATGTAGAATATTTGGGAAAGAAAAGGAAAAATGTATCAAAAGAGTAGTTGAAATACAAAGGTGGAGCATTTTATACAGTTTCTTTTTAGAACAATAGCATCAAATCTAGGAACTCAGATAAAATCATAAGCAAAATAACGTAGCTCATCCATTAATAACTATCATGCAGAATTAGCAAAATAATAAAATCTTTCAGCCCACTGAAAGTTATAACTTAACAAAAACCATGTTAGCTCTATAGATCTTTAGTAGATTTAGCTAATACTCATTCCAATAAAACCTTCACAAATAACATACAGATAAAATGAAATAGCCCAGCCGTTTCTTGGTAGAAATGTTACTGTAAGCCTTGATGACTTTCAAAATATGGATCATGGACTGGGTACCAAATCAAATTTTGATATTCATAAGCTTTGAGACTCTGGATGGAGTGTCATGAAACTCCTTGAAGCATGTTTTCTGCTTATAAAAGAACTATAGACAGCAATTCCTATATCACATGATTATTATGAGGATCAAATAAGATACATCTATTAAGACTGCATGGGGTCATAGAGAAAATAATGATTACTGGTATTTAGCCCTTAGTACCCATGTACTTTGTGTGTGGCCTTAGAGAAGACAATTGAACTTATGGGGTTTAATCTCCTTTCAATTCCAAGTCAGGCCACATGCCAGGGTTGCAGGCTTAGTCCCCAGTGTGGGACACACACACACACACACACACACACACACACACAACACAAAAGGTATGCAACGAAATCTTTGAAAAATATAAATGTGACAATGAGGTACTGATACCAATAGTTGCTAAAAAAATGATAGTTATATCCTCTGTATTAACTCAAGAACAGTTTCCCCTGTGCTAACTGACCCTGCCCCACAACCTCTGCTCCAAAATTCTCTTGAGCAATCAAGCTGGGCCAGTCACCCATATACCCACCAATCTAAGAACAACAGTTACTCTGAATATTAAGATGGTAAAGCCATAAACCTACATTATGATATTAAACTAGTCCTTTAGTATACAGTCCAGCACTGACCATCGAATGTATATTAATTGTTTTATTCAGGCTACTAGATCTTCAACAAATTATTAAACAGTGATAAACCACAGCAGCTTCTTAAAAATTTCATGATTAAAAAACAGTTATAAATATAGGAGATCAAAGCTTTTTATTTGGCAATGAATATAGCAGTTTATTACACAGTTTTCTTACTGAAAGAAAAAAAAAGATAATTTGACACGCCTTATTGGTTGTGAGGAGATAAATATTTTAAAGTTACCTTTGTGTCTTGAAGAACAATTGTGTAAATGACTAATTATCTCACATCCTATCAATTATAAATCTCTTTGAAATATCTCCAATAAATTGACAATTGAAACTCATTTCTACTCAGGTTATTTCATGGGCTTGAAAAATACTCTAATAACAAAAAGAAAAATAACTTATAACCAGCAGGTTTGACACTACATTCATTTTATCCTCTAATTATTAAAAATGTAGCTCTATTGCCCTGGCTGGGTGATTCAGTTGTTTGAAGCATCATCCCGTATATGAAAAGGTTTAGGGTTTGATTCCTGATCAGGGCACATACCTAGGTTTCAGGTTGAATCCCCAATCAGGGTGCAAATGGGAGGCAATTGATTGGTGTTTCTCTCTTCTTCCCCACCCCTCTCTCTCTCTCTCAAAAAAAAATCAACAGCCATATTATTGGGTGAAGATTTTTAAAATGTATCTCTCTTATGCATAACAAAGGATCTTTCAAAATATACCTTGAATTTTCATTTTAGAAAAAGTTTTTGAAGCTAATCACATCCTGAACCATAGAACAACAAACACCCAAGACTTAGTCTTTATAATTTGCCCAACTATCACACTGAAATAATCAGTGAAGATGCTAGTTTTGGAAGTACAATAAATTTTACATTGTATGGTAAAGCTTGGTATTAATGTCTATTAAGATTGGCAGTGACTGCTACAGTTTTTGGCATCACCTGCTGTGAGGTTTTACAAAAGACAAAGGTTGCAACAGATACTTTCCTTCTTGTTCACCCTCATCTCTGAAAGTTCTTCTATGACTATTAAATAACAACAAAGAATTAGTTCTGCAATATGACCACAGCCTTTCACAATCCAAATAGCCTAGGCACAATCTCTATCAACAATGACCCTCTGAAATAGAATAAAGTTATGCTACTTTTTGTTGTTCTAAATCATTTGACTTATAACAGTTATTTCTTTCTTTAGCTGCATATTAAAAAGGGAAACTTCTTTGTTTTGGGACAAATCTCCTCAAATGGAGGACAATAACATCTCAGACCT
This sequence comes from Vespertilio murinus, assembly GCA_963924515.1. Lineage (NCBI taxonomy): Eukaryota > Metazoa > Chordata > Mammalia > Chiroptera > Vespertilionidae > Vespertilio > Vespertilio murinus. The sequence goes on from OZ004705.1 coordinate 186,066,498, forward strand.
TTTGGAAACACTCAGAATGGAATCTCATGGGTTTTTTTCTTTTGTTTCCTGTTCAAGAATTTAAATCTTCTTTTATTAAGTGTCATGTTTATTGAGTGACATTGTGGTTTTTCCTTCCCGACCAGCCAGCCCCCCCCCTTCCATCCTCTTTTCAACTCTCAACCCACCCACCCAACTTTCACCGCTTTTCTCCTGCGTTAATTTGCACACCTCACCTGCTCCCCTGTAGCTGACCGTTGCTATGTGTGTGGTATTCGGAGGGGCAGGGAAAGAATAATGAGAGGAATGCACGTGTCAGCTCCCTCTGCCTGATTCACAGCCCCTGGAGCTGGTTTTCTGCCCTCTCCTTGAGGTTAGTGAAAATACATAAGTAAATCTTGCATAGCACTTTGAATATCATCCAAAGAACCCAAAGTGCTTTATAAATACGATGCCCTTGACACCGACTGCCACTCATTATTCTCTTTCTGCAGAGGCAAAGCAACCCCCAGCCCAGAGCCACGCCTTTGAGGACATTCAGTGCTAGACCCTTTGACTCGCACATCTGGGAATGTGAACTGAGAAATCGCTACCACTCAGGCTCTGGAAGTATCCTGGACTCAAAAAGTCTGCGTGATTAAGCGGGTGAGCAGCAGACACCACCACCACCACCCTCCCCAGGCATTTCCCCTGATTAGCCTGAAATCCAGCCCATATTCTTAATGGGACTATTTTGGTCTGTGGGTTCATATTAGGTTCACAGATGAAAATAAGCACAACCAAGATCCAAAATTCCATTTGGAACCAGGAAGAAGTTGAATTTCAACTTTAGAATAGTCTTTTGTTTCTGTGCTTACCGATAATGGCTTACCTGGGAAGGCAGTTGAAATGAAAGTATCTTGAATAAATATTGCCTACCACAAAAAAAAAATCTTAAAATGAAGAGTGGCTAATATATTGCTTCCGATTTTGTAATTTTGGGAAATAATATCTCAAAATAATATAAAAGTATGTCACCTATTTGCTAGCTAATAAGTAGAGGGTCATCTCTAAAATTCCCAAACTGTTTGTGCCAAGCTTTATTCTTTATTAGAAATATCTAGTCATCTATGCCTGAGCCAAATATCATGTACTATATATTTACATTTATATACAAAAATCCAGATTTAGAGTCTATATCCTTAACCACTAACCCTTCAAAAATATATTGTCAATGATATTTAGAAATCATGAAATTAGAATATCTTTTTTAAAATCAAAGAAATAAAATAAGCAGTTATGAGTTAATAGTGGCTAATATCTTGGCTTATTTGAGAGATTTTTAAATGTGTTTCCTTATTTACCTGAGGTGAAGAACAAATACATTTATTTTAAAAGCAAAGCACAGTGGCATTGCATTACAGCTACTCTTTAGAGCAAAAGCAATTAAAAGAAGGTGTTCTTTAATATATTAGAGACTTACAAAGACCCATTGCTTTATTCCATAGTAACTAGAACTTTGACAACGAATGTGGTCATTAACCATCTGGTGTACCATGAAGGAAACTAAAAATGTGTCTCTGAAACACTCAAACTGGCTTCAGCTCCCAGTGCTGGTTTATTGCTCCATGGCACTCGAAGTCTCAGCTCAGGGGAAGGCCAGGCCGGACTGTAGTGCTGTACAGCAAACACCTGGAATATATTCTCCAGAATGAAAACAGCAGGGAACTGACCAGGAATAACCTCTCTCGTATTATTGCTTCAATTAGACCAAAACAACTTTCCCTTTGAAAACTTAATAATAAACACTGCAGGTCATTCACTTGTTTGGAGCCCCTTTGGGAGAGAGAAGCAGATGTATCCCCTTAGCCAGCCCCCTCGCTGTCATAGAGACAAGAGGCACAAATCAGGACAGATATTGATTTTAATTGGAACCAACAGCACCTACATGCCATATTAATTTTCACATCTTCCTGCAAAAAGAAAATGAAAGGCTGGTTTTGGTTCCATCGGGTTGATTAGACCGAGTGGTATAATGAATGCATTCACAGATTGAATAATACCTAAGCAAACTTTGGCATCTCTGAAAGCCTTGCTGCATACCAAAAGCACAGAAGGGAACATCTTTAGTACGTTAGCTTTTTTGTTTCTAACCAGTGTGCATGGGCTTTTTCCTTAATAACTTTCACTGGGGTCTCAAAAGATGCCACCCTAGAGAGAGTCCAAGCAGTGAAAAGGAACTTTTATACGCCTAGATGGTTTTTCTTCTCTTGATTAGAATTGCCCACTGAAATCGTTTCCACACACAAAACAACTGTCCTTCACACGCAACGTCTTTACCCTCACTAGATTCTCACCCTCCTCTAAACATAAAGGAAATACCATAGTCTTTATGAAAACTCAGATTCCACCACCCCCTCATTCTCTCTTTCCTCCTGGTACATTAACTCCATACATTTGTTATATACTTATTCTATCGGCAGATATACAATATTGAGTTGGTCGCTGAATCCACCCCACTGTTGCTTTCAAACTTTCCTGGGCTCTAAATTTAGACATTCTGTGTCAGCAGTCCTAGGGTGGGGCCCAGGAATCTGCCTTTATAACCAGTGCTCTAGTTCACTATGATACATACAGGTGAGCCACATTTTGGAGAACACTAACTTGGCAAATCTGAGCGTAGGTAACAATGACACTTAAATAGAGGGGAACTAAATGGGAGCAATTGTCAATGTCAATTCATTTATCCCCACAGTGGCAAGACAAACAGAACTATAGATCTGGTAAGACTACAATCATAGGTCTCACATGATAGTATTTGCATGTGATTTAACCTCACTTGATTCAACTACCCAGCTAGTATGTACTGAGAACTATTGTTTGAGTAGTACTGTGCTGAGCATCAAGAGAGGAAATGTTGAACAAGGCAGAGAAGAATTTTTATTGTGATTCCAGGTTACTGAAAAAAATTACTATAGTTTACTAGTATGTGTGCCTGTGCTAATTTACAAGAGAAAAAAAAAAGTAACAGAGTGAGTTATTTGGCAGGAAAAAAATTATAACTATCCATTCTTTCCTTCTTATCTACCATAAAAATCCATATCTTCAATTTTTGCTCAAACATATAGATTTTCCATTATATTTGAAGACAAAGAATTGCTTTAATAGACAGTTATATACTGCATCATTAAAATTATGCTTTTTTGTTTAATAACAGGAAAATATATTTCCATTAAGTTATAAATGGATAATATACTATATATGTATATTTTATCTTTTTTGTGATAATAATTACCTATTTGTATGCTAAAAAAAGTTGTACATAGTGAGATTACCAGTTATTTTTCCTTTTTCCTTTTGCTGTCCCTATTTTTTTAAATTTGCTACAATGGCCACATATTACTATGTTTTTACATATTACTTAAAAATAGGTAAAAAAGATATTTTCAAGTTTACTATAATATAACAATTGGGAACTTGAGAAACAAGCAGGGTGCCAGAAAAAAGGAACAAATGAAGAACATTTAGGATGACTAGTCATAAGAAGATGCTACAGATTTAAGAAAATATAACTCAAGCTTAAAACAAAGTGAAAAAAGGAACAAAGTAAAAAGCAAAGAGAACCAAAGAGTCTTTATATGAGTTGACTTGCAAAAGAGCAAATAAAAAAATACTGAAGATAATAACAATAAAACAATAACTACAATTTACTGAGCATTTGCTAAATGCTGGACACTGCTGGGCAATTTATATAAATCATCTCTGAATGTGACACAACACTAAAAGGTAGATAATAATAAACATGTGTATGTGTGAGGAAGTGGAATTCGGAAAGATTAAGTTAATTGTTCAAGGCCATTTCATATCATAGCCCCATTTTATATCATGTTGCTTCCAAAATGTTTTGGAAATTACTATATTCATTTTTTCATCCAGTCAATCATTGACCAAACCAGTGGAAACAAACAGACAAACTCACTGCCTTCATAGCCTTTCTAATTGGGAGAGATAACAAAAGACTACAGATGAGTAAATTATACAATGTCGTGGATGGTGGAAAGTGCCATGAAGGAGGATAAGGAAGGGGAAAATGGTAAGTAATGTTGGTGGGTAGTGGAGCACCGCCTGGAGTACTTTGTCTTTCAAAATTCAGTTCATGCTAAGTGAAATCAGCTAGTTAGAGGAAGACAAGTATCACAGGATCTCACTCATATGTGGAATCTAATGAACAAAATAAACTTATGAGCAAAATAGATCCAGAGACATAGAAGCATGGAGCAGACTGTGGAATTTCAGAGGAAAGGTGTGGGTGGGAAGAGATCAACCTAAGAACTTACCTATCTATAAATAAAAGGCTAATATGCAAAGTGGCCCCTCAGGAGTTCAACAGAGAGAATGGGAGTTGGATTGCTCGCTATGATGTGCACTGACCATCAGGGGTGGTGCGGAACATGGTGGGTGACCACCAGCAGCAGTAGGGCACTGAGGGAGCAAGGAAAGGAGGAGGTGAGGAGGCAGGGAACCTAATCAGCCCTGATCACAAACCAGGCCTACGGACCCTACCAGTGCATGAATTTTGTGCACCAGGCCTCTGGTATGTATATATGCATTACCCATGGACACAGACAATAGGTTGGTGAAGGTCTGGGGTGGAGGTACAGGGTTGGGGGTGGGCTAGAAGAGGCCAATGGGAGAGACATATATGATATTTCCAACAAAATAAAGATTTTTTAAAAAGTCAATTAGCTTTTAATAATATTTTTGAGAACTCTAAACACTATAGTATATTGATTATTTTCAAAGCAAGCTATACACAATATTTTTTGGAGAGTGAGGGGGCTAAGGAAAGCTTTTTATTTTTTCCCCTCATCTAAAAATAAGCTCCATGTGATCTGACAGTCCTTTTCCATATTTTAGTCTTAAGAGTACAACATCATCACACATGGCCAGGAGTGAGCCAGTGTGGCTCAGTTGGTGAGAGCATCGCCCATACACTGAGAAGTCACAAGTTTGATTTCCAGACAGGGCACATACCCAGGTTTAGGTTCCATAGATGTTTCTCTTTCTCTCCCTCTTCCTTCCTCTATCTCTAAAATATTTTTTTAAGTGTCATTTAAAAAAATCAGAGTACTGTGTCCTCAAGAGGAATTCATAGATCTTTTTACACCCCCTCCCTTTTTTTTTAGTAGTCCTTTTTCTCTCACTGAAGTCAGTTTGGGGAACTTGGCAAACTTTGTTTTAGCCAAAGCTTCCTTACTCTCTCAAGCAGGTTTTCCCAAGCTTGGATTTAAAAGACCCCCTGGAGAAGCACTACAAGACAAACACTAATTAGCGTAACAATTTATTAAGGAAGATCTTTGATCTTTTCTCACCTACCCAGCTGCCTAGTTCTGCTTTGGCTCCACAATTATAAAATGTGTTTATATAACTAATTAACACAACAGATTGAGTTTTACTGGGTACATGATAATAAATGGTCCAAATGGTTGATCTCCTGATAAAGGAGGAAGTGTTCGGAATTAGCATTTCCTCAGATATCCAAATGGAAGTAACTATTGTCAGTTCCCATAAAACAAAAGTTCTTCATGTTCCCAAATAGGACATTCTATTATAGTAGACTTCAGCATTTGATCTCCTACTACAAAATGTTTTATAAGTGAAATATGTAAATATATCAAATCCTCAGCTACTTTCAGAGATGGAACACGCTTTTAAAATATTGTGTTTATTTTCTCCTGTAAATGCTCCTATTTGTAACATAAACTAATTTTAAATAAAGTATTTTTAGAAGGAAAGTTTGACATTTGCTTTGTTAAACTCACATCAAAGAGATAAAGAGGTGGTAGTTGTAAATAAAATTAATTATGGGAGTTATAAAATTTAAAATAAGTTTTTTTGTTATAAAATAAAATTCTCATATTAGTCAGTCATATTTACTTACACTTTTAAAGAATTGTAATAATCCTGCTTTGTTTGTCATTTAGCACCTTCTACTGTGTGTTTTGAACTCTAAAAATACACTTACTTAAAAATAAATAAATAAAATTACTTTTACTTGGAGAGATGACTAACATATTTCCAAGGGCAAGTGAAAGTCTACATCAAAAAGTTTGAGTCAGGGTCAAAAGTCCAAAAATCTTTTTCTCTCCCAAGAGCAGGTGAAATACACACATTTTTGCCCATCCTTGATTTTTGAATTTTAGATTCAATTCATTCTTCTGAGCGGTTATTGTTTATGTATTCTTGAAAGAAATTCAACTTTCTGTGGAAAGGGGAAGATAGAGACTTGTGATTACAAAACAGTTTGACAACTTAAGTGCAAATGAATCAGAAACATGTGGATTAAATTTCCCTTGAAACACACAGGACTTTTAAAAATTAAGAGGAAAGGGGCTTGGCAACAAGAATTTTAGTTTTTGCCAAACCCAAAGCATTTAGACAAATAATCCAGATTGTGGTTGGGTTCTCTTTTCCATAGTCAATTCTCAATTTCCGTATGTCAATGTCTGAAGTTTCTAATCACCAATTCAATGTGTAGAGATAAAACTTTTGAGAACAACTATTTTTACTGTTTTACTTCCATGTTATTTTAGGGTCAACAGAAATTAAAAACGAGTGTGAACAAATCCAATTGGGGGCCAGGAGTGATTCCTCATGCAAGGCACACATTCCCAAGATAAATGACAGCAAGCTTATTCTAAAGAACACTGGCATATGAACATCTGACACTTTGGGAGAAGCAAATGCATTCAGGGAAAATGCTAATATATATATATATATGGTTAGTCAAGAATGTGAAGTTCCTTTAAGCCACTAGAAGAGGGCTGACCTTTAGTGCATTATATTTCTTTTTAATATGATTACTAGTCTGAACAATATTATTGGATGAAAAAGGCCTTAATTTACGAAGTCTTTAAAAATCATAAATAGTAAAAATGAACCTGTTCAGAAAACTTAAAAAGTTATTGCTCTCTTATGAGTGATATATATTATTAATCTCCAATTGAAAGGTGAGTGAAAATATAAATAGAATCTCAGATATTTAGCTTGTTTGATGTACCTACAAATGTACCTACAAATCAATAGATACATCTTAATAGTTAGGTTAGTTTTATTAACAGTTAATGTCTAAGGTCAGTTTTTTAGATTCAACTAGTTGTTGTTCAGACTTATAGAACTGTTCTAATTTCTATGGGGCCAAATTTTAGTAAGCATACTATCATTGAAAGAAACAAATATATCTCTTGAAAAAATAATATACTTAACAAAATTTTCAAACAAAATGAGCTCTGATTACATTCCTGGTTACTGAATATGACCATTTTTTCCTCCCTCAAATATTTAAGACAGCCAAATTAGTTCATGGAACTTATACTTTCTCAGTAAGCTCTATAAATAGAAAATAATTATTTAAACTCAATATTTTAACATTTATTAAGCATCATTATTTTCAAGACATTGTATTCTGCCTTTAAGGAAACTGAAGCAGACCCAGCAACTCACTATTTGTGTGATAAAAGGATATACTCCCTAGAATAATATAAGCATTCCTTTCCCCAAATTTTATCATGTCCTCACTACAGCATGAAACTTTAATGCAGCCCTTAACCACTTGAGTGTATCTATGAACTACTAGTCTTTAATATTCCACTTGTTGTTTCTCCTTACCTATGACGAACCTGTTGATCTGGGTTCAAACAGCAGAAAAGAATTGTTGATAACGTTAAAATAGCTGTCAGAGACAGAGATAGAAAATATATTTCCTTGGAAGATAAAATCATTTTAAGGCATTTTCTACCTTTTGACTTCATTCATTCAATAAATATGTCCTGCACACCTGTTTTAGGCACCTGGGTACAGAGATAAATAAAATCAGGTCACAACTCTGTAGGAGCTTACATTCCAGAAACCCTGAGCTAACCTCCCCACTTCCACCCCATTTGACTTGGACATTGTCAAAGAGCCAGAAGTAAACCTGGGGTTTACCTGGAAACTCATTGTAATGTTACTCTCATACATTAGCTAGTATAACATTTAACTCAATATTTAAAACAAAACACAACACTTCACGATAAACTTTATCCTATTAAATCACCAACTGTGTTTTCTCTGAAGGACCCACAACAACTAAAGGTAAGTTGTGAAGGACACATCCTTCCTTCTCGCCATGGGAAAGAGGGGCCCTTCCCAGTGGCCACCTGTGGGGTATGGGGTGACCAGCCCCCTTCTCCCACCCTCAGACCACAAGGCTCATTCCTGCCATAATGAAGAGGCTGATTGACGCAGTCACCTTCCCCACGGCTGACACTCTTATCTTTCCCAGCTTAGCAGTAAGAGACATGACCTGCTCCCTACCAGCTGGGCCCTGTGCGAGGGGCCCGTCCATCACTCTGTTCCCCCACTCCATCTGCTCTCCCCCCCTCCTCCAAACTTCAGCCCATATGCCTACTGCCAGCAACCAATATGTCTGTCTGTCAGTAGCTCTGTAATGAGACCAATTTATAAGGTCACATAATCCTGACTTTTCCGGAAGGAAAAAAAAAAATCCCCTGCCCCAGTTACTGAAAGTCACCTTCGCCTCTAGTTCTCATGACTGTGGGAGGTCATGTACAAACCACTAAAAAAGTAACTTGGAATTAATTTCAAGTGGTCTCTTTTCCCCCACCAAATTTCCTTAACAAGTACCCTCTCCACCTCCACCCTCCACCCCACCCCCGCCTTGCTTTATTTGCCAATGTACTTAGCTAGACATTGCAAAATGAAAATATTGACCTTGAGGGAAGAAAGGAAGGTCTAGAAACAATTTAGCTTCTTAAAGGGAACACTCTCCTTAACTTCCGGTAGTGTTTGAGGTTATCAGCACACCGTCCCTCCCACCCGCATAGGAAGTTGATGCACAAGAGTTCCAAGGACCTGTCAGTGGGCCTTTGTAGGGCACAGCAGACACTTCCCCAGGAACTTTCTGTGCGTTCAGCAGAGGAGTGCAAATTAAATTCGGTGTCAGTTTTGCCCAGGGGCTAAGAGCACCTCGTTACATTTCATTGAATTCAAACAACTGCAATCAAAATATTTGTAAGGGAAATGCGACCTATGAGTCTGAGTCTGTGGTATAAGCCACCACGGGCAGTATGTTACATTTCTTTTCTCTGAAGCATGGCACTTTATATCACTCAGTTCCCTATGTGCGACAGCTGTCAATTAATGATCATGTGTGGCCACTGCTCTATGTTCACCAGGAACAGACAAAGACCAAACCGGAAGTGAATTTTGAAAAATCATTTCAGGACATGTAGACTCTGAGAATGATCAGTTTCTGCTTTTTTTTTTTTTTTTTTTTGTCATTTAGGGACTCATGCTGGTTGGTCAAAAAGGCCCCGCTGGATAGTTTCCAGGGAGCTGCCTGGCAGAACTGTCTTCTTTCTCAATGGAAAGATGTTTTTCCCTTGGGATCCAGTTTTAAATCACAGATAATACCAGCCCATGGATCCAGAAACCTGCCCTGGGATTTTAGACCAGGGGTCATTGTCTAATTCCCAATGGCTTAGAAGGCTGGTTCATCTGGACTGGGGTTACACTTGTGCTCAGTTCCGGCTGTGGGCCAGCTATCTTCCTGCATGTTCTTTCATTTAATATTGGAACTGGAATTTGCTAGATCACTTGACTCTTACACAAACATCTGGTTTGTCACCTAGAACCGTCAGGATTTCCCTAAGAGCACCTCCTAGTTTGGAGCCTCCTAAGTTATTTTGGTGGGTATTTTAGGTCTTCTAAGCCTGAAGCCTGTAAGAAGCAGCCTGTCCTCTAGGATTCATTCATTGGTCAGCCTGGCTGCCGGGTTCAGAACTGATTTCCTGGCTGCAGTCACTCCTCTCCCCGATCTCCACCAGCCACTCCCCACCCCTGCTGCCCCTTTCCATCACCAATGCAACTCTGAACTAAAAAGTAAAAGTGGGTAGAGAAGGCTGTCAAAGAAAAGAATGTCAAACCTTGCCATGCCTCAATGTTTAAAATGTTTAACTCGTTTTATTGTTTATGCTTCATTTCTACATTCCTGACTCCTCAAATCACAATTTCCTATTGGTAAAAATCTTAGCTATGTCTTAAGAATTAAGCTTCATTCTAGTATTAAGTGTTGACTATGTGGCTAATAATAATCCTCTATAGCAACAAATAAAATATCCAGTCTTATATAGAATCATGAGGCAAATGAGTTAAAAAAAAAAAAGCCTTCATATTCTTAATGTATCAATCCTGTCTCTCTAGGGGTTTCTTTTTGCAATTATTAATTTGTAGATAATATAAGAAGATCCAGAACTGATATCTTTAAAGTCTGAACTGTTTTTAGTAGTTAACAAATTTAATACTCACTAAGTTTATTTTACCTAAAGTTAAATGTTTTGTTTTCTATGTTGAAGCATTAAGCCCAGTTTATAAGTATCTTTTTTTTCCTTTCCTCTTTTTGGGACATTAAATACTACCAGGGTTTGTTCTAATTTAATGAAAATAGTCTACTGTTCTTCACATATGTCATTTTATTGGTCTACCATTTAAAAAGAGGCTTGGCTTGAATTTTCAGTGATGGTAATAGACCTATATAGACCTATCTCTATTCTTTGATCTAATTTCTCTTGATTGGCATTATCAGAACCGCTGGCTGAGCTTGTTTCTTAGACTACAGCTAAAAAACAAAATTGATCAACCTTAAATTTAAAAACAAAAACAAAACATAGCATATTCTAGTCAATGAAGTTTGGTATATTTAAATCTCATATTTTAATAAGAATGGGACTTTCCTAATTTATATTTAAAATTATTCATCATTGTGGTATAACGAATTTAGGAGTAAAGTTTCTAGAGATAAATTGGTGATTAGATAATTAAAAATTGCCTTAAATTTATACTTTTGACTCTAATGTAGAGGTTGGAGAAAATCAACAGGGATGTGAAAAACTAGCCTTTGGGGGTCTAACATTGAATTACTGAAGTATTTGGATACATGTAGGCCAACACTGTAGATGAAAATGGTTTTTCAGAAACATAAAAGTGGTTGATTGGTTTCACCATAACATTAAGCTTCCTTCCTCAACCACAGCATTCATCAGGCACTTTACTGGAGGAAAAGGAAGAATCCAGAAAAGATGTGTGAGAGAGGAAGGAAGGAAGGAAGGAAGGAAGGAAGGAAGGAAGGAAGGAAGGAAGGAAGGAAAAGAAAAGGCCTGGATGGTGTGGCACAGTAGCTGAGCATCAACCTATGAACTGGAAGGTCCAGATTTGATTCCAGGTCAGGAGGATGTGGGGGTTACAGCTGGATCTCCAATGTGGGGCATACAGGAGGCAGCAGATCAATGATTCTCTCTGATCATTGAGGTTTTTTTTTATCTCTCTCTCCCTCCCATTCTGAAAGCAATAAAAATATTTTATTTTATTTTTAGGAGAGAGGGAAGGAAGGAAAGAAGGAAGGAAGGAAGGAAGGAAGGAAGGAAGGAAGGAAGGAAGGAAGGAAGGGAGGGAGGGAGGGAGGGAGGGAGGGAAAGAGGGAGGGAGGGAAAGAGGGAGGGAGGGAGGGAGGGAGGGAGGGAGGGAGGGAGGGAGGGAAAAAGAGAGAGAAAAAGAAAGAAAGAGAGAAAGAAGCAAGGCTTCTTTTTGAGTGAGAGCCATGCAGTGCTTCTGGAAAGCAGTGCTAGGACTCAGAGCAGACAACCAGGGCTAGGGAGATTAGCAGAGGTCAGATCAGGAAGGTCCAGCTAGGCATTTTGGAATTTATCCTAAGGGCAACAGCTTTTTAATAGAGGATTAAGATGGCAGTGTTACAGGCTAAAAAGACACCTCTAGTTGCAGTAGAAAAAGTACAAGGGAGCAGGGGCAGGGAATGGAGGTGGGAGAACAAGTGCAATGATGCAGTGTTGGCATGAAATGTTGACGGCTGAAGCAGCGTGAATGGAGAAAGCAGGCCCATTTAAAACTACTGTGGAGTCAGAATTATTAACATGTGATGACTGACTGGATTTGGTTGTTTAAAAGAATCAAGAGGCAAAGAGGGAATCAGAGTTTCTCACTTGAGTAGAGGGGTTAGTTACTTTTCTCAGGCAATCGGGAAGAGAAATGAGTTTGGGGAAAATATGCTAAATTATTTTGGGATGTGGTGCCTTGAAGTGTGTTGAGAGCATGGCTGTGGAGAAGCTCAGTATGCAGCTGAAGCACTGAGAGAGGAGTGTATGAGATTTGGATTTAGAAGTTTCAGGAAGAGATCAAATTGGAAGCCACAGAAGTACATTACATAGTCAGAATTTCTCATCTACTTACTATATGGTAAAATAGGTCTCAAAACACACTTCCCTGAAAGAGTCAGAAGCCTTTTCTTCTACTCATCTCTCAGGTACTAATCCGGAGTCACTTTTCAGGACTGAGGTTGAACTGAAGCAAACATCCTAAAGGTCATTTCCCTAGTATGGTATCAAAGGCACCGTGCAGTGTACCTATCATTTCTGGAGCTGCAGTCCTATAAAGTTGCTCACACTGTTGGGTAGGTAGAAAATATCTTTGTTGTGGACTAAGTCAGACATATTACCCATGGGAGGTTTTCCTAACTGAGCAACTGTACCAAGCCAACCATATCCATGAAGATTTCCCTGGAAGCCACCCTTCTATCCATCTATACTCTCGACACTAATAAAAGAGAAATACGCAAATTGACCATTACTTCACAATGCCCACCAGCCAATCAGGAGTGAGTACACAAATAAACCCAACAAAGATGGCGGTGGCTCTGCCCCCCCAGCCACTCTGGGCCTCTGGGCAGCACGCATGCAGGCACAGAGTGCAGCCTGGGGGCGGGGTGGAGCACCTGCTATGAGGGAGTGAGCAGGGGGTGGAGAGAGCTACAGGAGAGGTGCTCATGCTGGAGCAAAGACTGAAAACTCCAGCCACAGTGAAGACTCTGGCCGCAGCAAAGACTCCAGCCAGAGCAAAGATGGAAGGCGGCAGCCAGAGTGAAGGCCTGGATCCCGGGTGCCGGAGGAAAACCAGAGCTGATAGCCAGGGGAAGGAAGGCCTATTGGACAAATCTTCATGAAATGGGCCTCTAGTATTATTTATAGAAAACTTACCAGTCAAATTTTCATGTTTGCACTTAGTCAGACAAGTAAATTTCAAGAAACCAGACATCAGGGACTTCCATATACAATTCGCTATCTCTGCTCCTTTTTCTACAGTTTCCTCACATTTATACTCTCCACATTAAATGGTTTACTATCCCCCTTTCCGTGTTAACACCTGCTTGAAGCACAAAGAATGTTGGAGTCTTCAATCACCATCAAGAGGAACCCACCAGGTACAATTTATGGGTTCTCCTTGATAGTTTCTTCAAAACATGGTGTTTCGGACTGGCCTTTGGGCTCCCAAGCTGTGCCAAGATTCAACTTCTTCTCATTGATGCTCTGATATTAATGATCTATTTCTTACTGGCAAGAGCCCAAGTAACACTTGTTCTGTTGCCCCAGTTTTCAATGCTAGAGATGTAATCGTGTTTATTTCTAAGTTTCTGTTTAGTCCTCTAGTTCCTCTTGTATGAACCACTCTTAGGATTGGGGTCTTGATCTGTCCTTCACACCAATTACTTCCTGAAGTCTTGAAGCTTTTGAGGACCCTTGACTTTCTTTCATTTGTAGGAATCAATGTAGCTGTCAATATGGCGGATAGTCCTATTATCCATCAATATTCACTCCACCTCTGCCCTGGGAGGTTTGGACTTTACTGCTTCCTCTCAGCACTTGTGATTTATCTAGTGATATGTGATTGGAAGTGTCAGTTTTGGCCCAGATTTTGGAAACTTCATTCATCTGGATCCTCAGTCAGAATGATTTGGAGCAGAATCAATACATTATATCCTGTAATAATCAATTAAAATGCAGCATGACCCCAGCCAGGGTGGCACAGTGGTTGAGTGTCACCCTATGAACCAGGAAGTCACGGTTTGATTCAGGTCAGGGCACAATCCCCAGTGTGAGACTTGGCAGGAGGCAGCCAATCAATGATTCTCTCTCATTATTGATGTTTCTCTCTCTCCCTTTCTCTTTCTCTCTGAGATCAATAAAAATATATTAACTTCTAAACCATTTTCCAAAGTGACTGCATAACTTTAATGCTTCTTATTATTCTTTCTTGCTCTCTGTTCTATATTTATCATCTACTTACCTCTACATATATTATAAACTCCACAATGTATTGTAATTGTTTTACTTTATAGTCAGTTGACTTTTTAAAAATTAAGAAAAGAATTTTTTTAAAATATTAACTTGGATAGTACTGTTTTCCGTGATTTAATTTCTTCCTATACACCCTAACTTCCTTCTGGTATTATTTCATTTTTACCTGAAAAACTCCCCCGTAGCATATCTTGTAGTGTGTATCTACTGGCAATAAGTCTCTCAGATTTTGTTTATATGAAAATGAAAATGCCTTTAATGTACTTTCATTTTTGAAAAATATTTTCCCTAAATATAATGAACAGTTCTCTTTCTTTGTCCCTGTAAATATGCTATTCCATTTCTGTCTAGCTTCTGTTGTTTCTGATGAAAGGACTGACGTTATTCTTATCATTGTTTTCTTTTGTGTAATGTGATTTCTTTTCTGGCTGCTTTTGAGATTTTATGTCTAAAATACAGCAGTTGGACAATTTTGTGCTTAGAAGTGGCTGCCTTGGTAATTATTCTGCTTGTGGTTCACTGAGCATCTTGGATCTGTGGGTTTCATTTTATCAAATTAGAAGATTTGCAGCCAATAATTCTTCAGTTTTTCTGGCACATACTCTTTCCTCTTCTTCTGGGAATTCTCTTTAATACTGTTAAATATGTCATTGAAAGCTTTAAAAAAATCTTTTCTTTGGCTTCAGCTTACATGAATTCTATTGACCTGCTTCAGTTCAGGCATTCTTTTCCCCCCCTCTTTTGTTCAATACTTTGTTAATCATATCTAGAATTTTTTATATTTTGTTATTATATTTCTTATTTTAGCATTTCTATGTGGCTATCTGTCTCTATCATTTGCAATTATCAATCTTTTTACCATTATATGCTTCTTTCATATAGATATTTGTCATAATTATTTTAAATTCTTTTTCTAGCTATTTTAACATTTAGCTAATTCAGAGTATTTTCCTCTCAAATTATCTTTTCTTGCCCACGGGTTATATTTACAAACTTATTTGCATGGCTTGTATATTGTATGTTAGATATTGTGTTTAAAAGAACATTAGGTGTTGTCATAGATTTTTTTAAATATTTACACCTAAAACACATATTATGTCATATTATTTTATAATATATCATATTACATATTATATGTCATGTACATTTTCTCAATAAGGAACACTATTTCCTATGTTAGACAGATTGTGGAAAGGCTGATCCATTTGATTTAATCATGATCTATCTACTTTGGGGCAGGGTTGTGGCTTTAATCCCTCCAATAAGGCCTTCGAATTTAAGCAAGACAAGTGTAACACGCTTCCTCTTTGCTTTTTATTCCAGCTCTAGCGTCCTGCACAGATACTGGGGTGATTGTCCTCAGTCTTATCAAACATTGAATGAGGTGGGGTTTTGCTTGAAAATCTAGTTAAACTCAAATTTCCTCTAACATCAGATACTTTGCAAATGAGTTCAGGTTTCCAGTGGCGCAATCAGTAAGCGCGGTACTTATAAGAAAGTGAGTTCAGGCCTCCTCTCTCCAGGACTGCACGCTGGTACCAAACATCCCTAGATCTCAAATCTGCAAGATCTTGAGTCAGCTTGAACTGCAAAGGGCTAGACTCTTCTACTTGGAGATAGAGGTTTAAATAATGTTAGAAGTCAAATATGGCCCAATGGTAGACTCTAAGACCTTGAGAAAATGAGGCTGCGGAATATGAAACCGTTGGGCTGGTGAAACCACAGGCTTTCCAGACCACACGACTTCAAAACTGTAGGACTGCAAGACTTCACAATCAGCAAGACTGCGCGTCTGAGAGGTTGTTACTCAGCAGAATTATCTCTAGACGTGGAGCTTCTCCAGATTCAAATCCAATAGGTCAGACCCTAGGATTAGGACACGTTTGTCAGATTTCCCATTGGAGGAAAGATCATCATTCTCTGGCAAGCCTGCCTCTCTAACTGCTTCCAACCTCAGCAATCATCTCTTCGCTGCTCACCCATCTCTCTGAAGTTTCGACTAAACTTTAGTAGTTTTAGATTTATTTATTTATTTTATGTCCAGAGTGCCTCATTAGTAAGAATTTTTGGCTTTATCCCCTGGATTTCTTGTTGTTTTGGTGGCAGGGAAGATCTCCCACATCCTTCTGCATTTAACAAGAAGCAGAATGCTGCTGAAGCTCTTGCAGGAGGTGGGAGATATGGAGGATGGGTGTTGATAGCCTCGGTGGTTTTTTACCATCCTCTACTTTTCTCACCCTGCTACTTTCCCATGCCCTTTGGCCTCTATTAGTTGTAGCCTATAAAGAGGAGATAGGATCGTTATTCCCCTGGATGCCTTCATGCTGAGTTGCCAAAAGCTAGATGAGTTTATCAAATGTCATCATTCTTGTCACACAGACATTTTAACATTTCCCTCCCTGCCCCCATATCTCGGGAGCAGCTCCCTTCTTCACCCCACGGGATGGTAATAGCATTCTGCTGTTACTAATCCCAGGGCACTACGCCCTCTCTTGTGGTTGCCTATCCTCTGTCCACACATTGTAAGTAGTCCTCACATCACCCAATGTGAAATTGCATGTATGGCGAAAAACAGATTCTTCAAAGTGGAACCTGGAACGTGGCCATAGATGTGACTTTTGAAACCAGGATTGTAGAAATGACAAAACACATATAGTAAAGTCAGTATAGTTCAACTGAGGTTTTGTTTTGCCCATAACTTGTGCCCAGGATGGTACTAAATAATGACACAAAATCAGGATGCCTGCTCTCAAGAAATTCAAAATCTAAAAGAAGATATATCATTCCAGCAAATGCCACATACAGTGTACCACACACACACACACACACACACACACACACACACACACACACACAAAGTGACACTTGCATCAGTACTAATTACACTGAGAATTATCCAAAGGATCTTTTGGAGTGCAGACCAAATTTTGATTACTCTTGGGATTGATAACATTCTTTTCAGTTTTGTTACTTAATGACTAGAAACTGGGAGGTAGCCTGGATTTATACAACCCCTTTTCTACCTGCGAATTAGACTCAGTTTAAGAGATATAGCAGATGGGTGAATTCCCAACGTCATACTTTCAAGTCAACCTTGAAAATAAGTACAAACAGTTCACCAGCACACATTCATTTTTTTGACTGGTGCCTCCCTCCCAGGAGGTACACAGGTGGGAAAAATGAGTGGGATCAGAACTATTTTCTACTCACGCAACATAAATTATTACTTTTCATTGGAGAATGGCTATTTGCAAGGTTGCAGTAAATCTTACAAATGAGTGTTTGTGAGGCAGCAGAGAGCAGGTTCTCTTAGTCCCTCAAAGGGGATGGGGAAAGGGAGCCTTAAGAAAATCCTATCTAACTTCCCAGATTAATAGGCAGAGGGACTTCATAGCATCAGCTCCCAAAATAGCAGAAGAGGAAGGGGAAAAAAATAGGCATGTTGATTGCATTGCTACGACTTAAATTGTACTCAGATGCGAACTCTGACGTGCCAAAAACAGTGAAGGCCCAGCATGAAAGATCAGAAAAGTGACATCTGGTATTGGATGCCCCAGCAGACATGACTAATACCATTGGTATTGTGTAGATTCTGCCTTCACTAATTTAATATTCAAATATGAGGGTCAGCCCCACAGTGCACTGCAATAACAGAAGACATAGGCCTCTCAGAAATCACCTCCTTGCCCCCAACAGGGCTATTTAAGGAGGCTGGATGTCTATCTTGCAGGCTGACCAGGACAAGCTCTGCTATTTCCACATGTTCGTTAAGATCCTTTTGTTTCATGGCTCTCACACATGGCTGAGCTATGAGGGAACCCTGAGAACTCATCCATAACTTGTAATAAATAAATAACCTCCTCATAGTTTGCCCCTTGGATATTTGCTTTATGCCAGAACATTTTAGTTTTACACATACACACGCATGCAAATGTATTTCCCCACTGAAAATAAAAACCTGATGTCCCCCCACAGCTTTTACAGCTGACACTCGAGGATACCACATTAGCTTGAGGCTGGCGGGGGTGGAGTGGGCTCTGACTAAATCCACAGAGTTCCCCTGTACCCCACGTGGATATTTCCAATTATCAAATTTATCAGCTTGGCAAATAGTACTTATTGAATACCTACTAAGCACCAAGCATTGTGCTAGGTTCAGTGGCAGCTACAAAGATAAATTTTAAAATGGCAATAAATAACAGTGTAGATTGTCATCTAATCATGCTTTCATGATGTAAAGGTCAATTCAGAACTTTTGAGTAGATCTGGGATTTCTAATCACCTCCAAGTGCCATTAAACAATAATGCCAGATTTATTCTTGGATGCAAAATAATAATTATAAGAGTCACTGTTGATTGATTGATTGCTATAAGTAAACTAGGCCCTTCACAAACAATTCTCAACAATCTTGCAAGATAAGTATGAAAATCATCCCTGTTTTACAGATAAAGAAACAGATTCAGAAAAATGAAGTGACCTTTTTAAGATCATACAGGTTAGTAACAACTGTGTAAGAATTCCATATTTAAATATATATATATATATATATATATATTAATTTCAGAGAGGAAGGGAAAGGGAGAGAAATAAATAAACATAAATGATGAGAGAGTATCATTGATTGTCTTCCTCCTGCACATGTCCCACACTGTGGATCGAGCCCACAACCCGGGCATGTGCTCTTACAGGGAACTGAACCATGATTTCTTGGTTCATGGGCTAACACTCAACCACTGAGTCATGCTGGATTGGCAGTAATAATTCCATTTTAACTCCATTTCCCTTCAAGCTCACACATTTTTGTCTCATCATAAACTTCAGTGTAGGAACAGAAGTGGTTAATACCTCAAGATCAGAAATACTCAACCCTTAACCTAAATGGGAATGTAAGAATCCACAAGTTTGTAGAACTATATTCTCTGTGATATTACAAAAAAGTAATACTTTGTGTTCAATTTCCAAAGATAAAATTTGGCTTTATATTTCAATTAATATCCATAGTCTTTCTTCTCCTTACCCCCATAATTCCCAAATGCCAAGCATCTGTCTTCTATCTGGAGTCACTCTACCTTCCACATTGTCTTAAAAGAACCAATTTTGTCTGTTTGTTTGGGGAATTTTTTTATGATGTACTTAGTCTGTTACCCAAAAAGTTCTTTCATTTAGTTTACTTGACTTCTTCTACAATTTAGAATATAACTTTTATCTCCTTGATTCCTAAGGAAAATGTAAATACCCCTGAGAGAGTTAGCTTATTTAACTTGATGCTTCTTAACATGTTAGCACAGTATGGATTTTTTTGAATAGCCGGTCACTTCTGCAAAAACCTGAGAGGTCTGAACTAAATAAATTTTAACTGATAGTGAATGGAGAAAGCTCTGGGTAAGGAGAATGGATGCTACTTGGAGAGAACCAATAAGTTTGGAAACTACTCAGTCTCCTGGATCCACAGGGGACAGTCTGAGAACATTGTGGGAGAAATGAAGTGGCTACTTAGGCAGAACAATACAGAAGGAAGAGAAAAATCAAAGGAAATTTTAAGAAATTTATTTTTGTTTGCAGATAATTTGTATCCTCTCATCTTTGATTTATAATATTTATATTGCATTTATAATACAGTTAGTTCTTATGAACTTGAATTTAACACTTTTTTTGGGGGGGCGGGGGAGGGAAGTGTATTGATCTCCTCCCCCTTCCCCCCCCCCCCCCAAAATAAGGAGTATAGACTCTTTCAGGAAGGCCAATGACTTCCCAAGGTGAATCTAGAGAAAGTGATACATCAAACAACTCAAGAAATTCAAAGCATTCTCCTGCAAGAGGATCCCCAAGAGCTCCAGACACAGTCAAGCCTCTGGGCAGCTCTGGTGTGCAGGCTGACCACAGCGACAGAGCATACCACACTGGGAGAATCTGCCTGGGAGAAGAATGAGTTCTTCACTCAGAAGTGAGGCTGAAAGGAGCCTGAGCTATTTTTTAAGTGAGTGTTGGAGGAGAAATTAGAGGGAGGGGTTAGCAGATTGAAGCTTAGCTTTTAATTTTGCATTGAAGAGTCAGTTAACAATGGTTACAAAAGGAAATTAAAAGTCTGGAAGCAGTTGAGGTTTTTGTTATTTCTGAAGTTACGAAACACATCAATATTGCACAGGCCTGTGTTTAATGTGGTATAACAATGTGACAGCCTTTGTGGATAGGCTCTGGAACCCTTTGAATGGCTTCCATGAGCAAATCAGCATTCTCTTTATTGCTGTGACCCTTGGATTGTGTGTGCCCATTTTTCTGGTTCTTAGAGGGCACAGTTCCAAACTTGTCATGAAGTGCACTCAAGCAATGTGTGTTTGGGGATTTGAGGGAAAGAAGAAAGGCCTGGCTGGAAATGTGGCTGTGAAGTTGAGGATGGGAAGAGTCCAGAACAGAATCATCAAGTGACAGTTAAAAGCAATGAAGTGACTGCTGATAATTCTTGTGATGAAATTGCCATTCAAATTCCAAATGGTAGCCAGGATATTAGCATACATTCCCACGTAATTTAAATGCACAAAGGCTGCTGTTAGCGATGGTACTTGGAGGAGGGATTCTTCACAGGCCTGTTTAGACTGAGCGTCCTAAAGAAAGAACCAGTCTCTCAAACTCATTCAGCTAACAGGTGAGTGTCATAGAACTACTTCACGTTGTAGAAATAGCTTATACTAACATTTATTAAGTTTGTATCATTTGTATTTTTGTGCCAGACACGCTTGTATTTAAATTATAATTAGTCATATAACCCTCACAATGACCCAATCAGGTAGATGTCTTAGCCTCACTCAACAGAAGCGAAATGGAAGCAAGAGAAGCAAGTAATTTGTCCATGTTCCCAGAACTAGAAAGCTATGAATGTAGAATTCATTCCCAGGCAGACTGACACCAGTTCCTACACACTTAGTCACCACCTCTACTCACACCTTTCTCGTATCCTACTGCTTAAAAAGAATCCATTCTTAACAGAAAAAAATAAAGGAACTTCTCCTAAACCATCCATGTATTTGTTGGATGACAACCATCACAGTTATAAACAGCTTCTATAATGAAATAATGATTTTCAAATAAACTTGTATTTTGGTATCTATATAATATTTGAAAACCCCACCTCGATCTGTATTACACGGGGCATTTGGTTTCCTAGAAACCTTGCATTAATCCAAAGCTCCTCTGGCTCCAGCCATGGGTTAGGAGATAACAAAGATAAGACTTCGTTCCAGAGCCGGGTCCCTGATGATACATAAATGGGTCCTTGATATATTCTCAGATATTCTATTAGTTTATGTTTTCTGATGCTCAACAAGGGATGTTTCCTTTATCTTCTAAATTTGCTAGGACTTTCTATTTTTCTAATAACCAGAAGGTAAACTCCTTTTAACAGTTTTAGATTCCATAAAAGGCATGGGATAAACCAGTGTGAAACAATGAAAGACAAACGTAGACTCTAAGGAGAGCCTTGTTAGCCCGTGTGAGCATTACATTTTTTTAAATTCTCTGTTGAATTTCACTTAAAAGAGGAAATTTTATTTTAAGAAAGAAAAAAATGAATATGTACCTCTTTGGAGAATGGCTCAGATTATATAATTGAAAGTTATTATATTGTTCCCTCAGAGGAAAAATAACATTCCTCTATATTCGAAATCTAAAAGAATTTGGCTTTAGTATAATAAAGATCATGTAGAACCTACTTCATTTTTTTTATATGTAAATGTTAGTTTCTTTGTTTCTTATGGGTGCGTGGGAGGCAGATAAATTCCTAAGCCATATTGCGAGGACAAACAGACGGAGAAACTTTAAAATATATCCATTAGTTGAACTATTTGCTGAATACCTAAAACCTATTTGCTGAAGATAAAGAATAGGAAAAAATGTAAAAATTACTTATTTTTCCAACAAGTATTTGCTAACATGAGATTTTCAATGATTATATAAAAAACATATTCCTTATTATTGTGAACGAAAACAGCCACTTGCTGACCTGATGAGCTCAGGGAAGGCCTGCGTGGCAGTCTTGCAGACTCAGAGACCTGAAGTAACCACGAAGGATGGTTTGAAAATTAAATATCTTACTTCCAACAGGTTATAGTGGGCAGTCATTTTCTAGGCCAATGTTTCCCAGACAAAGATCAGCTTGATCTTTACTGAGCCCATCTGCCTTCCTACCTCTAAGATAACCTATCTGTGAGACGTCTGAGTAACCTGTAACTTCCCTTTTCTCTGGAGCCCCTGGGGTAAAACCAAATGTGGTGGGCGCCAGGACAGATGCCTCAAATTCCTTCGTTTTGTTCCTGCACTCACCTAAGTATCCCAGGGCTTTCCCACAGGCTTGCTTTCTCCCGCCTCCTTACTCCATCACCAATGAATATTCATGTAACCCACCTATGTCCCTCCTTTGATTGCAATGTATAAATACAGAAATGTAACCCGCCATTCTCCGGAGCATAATCTCAATCCGTTGAGGTTCTGCTTCCCGGCAATTGTCGACAGTTTTGGCTCAAATAAACTCACAAAAAATTCCTTTACAGGTTTCAATGGTTTTTTTCGTTAACATTATGTAAAAAATTGGTGAGTGTAATTTCTCTATTCACTAGAACATATCATCTATCCAAGAAACCATAAAACCTTACCAGCCCATTACAGGCCCTTTTGAATAGACCTTCTTTTTCACCATTTGCCTAGGGTACAAGAGTTTCTGCAGCTACTTGTCTTGCATGAGCACTTCTTTATTAAATAAGCATGCTGTATTCCTCATTAATAAATGCTTCAGTTATCATTGGTTAAGTGTTTTATTTTAGGTCATAAAAAATGAGAGCTCAAAGTAAGTTCAATATTGGCAAAAGGCAGAATTAGCATTAATAAAGCGCAAGTGAACAAACAGCCTTCTTTTGTTCTACCAATTCATTTCAATTAATTTTTTAAAAAAAATATTTTTTATTGATTTCAGAGAGAAATGGAGAAGGAAAGAGAGACAAAAACATCAATGATAAGAGAGAATCATCAATCCGCTGCCTCCCGCAAGCTCCACACCATGGATCAAACCCATACTCTAGGCATGTGACCTGACTGGGAATCGAACTGTGACTTCTTGGTTCATAGGTAGCACTCAACCACTGAGCCATGCCAGCTGGGCTTCAGTTAATTTTTAAAAGAGAAAGACATATAAGGATGCCAAGGAAAGTTTATAACATGACAACGGAAGGCCACAGCAAAAACATGATCCATTAAGGACAAGAAAAGATAAAAGGAACAGAAGAGTTGGCAGAGGGCATTCCTTCTGGTCAAATGCTTGGACATCCACAATGTTTTAGAGTAACAACTGAAAAAATTGATGATATTAGAGAGACCAGAGAAAGAGATTGACTAGAAACATTATCAAAGAGGAGTGACTAGAGGGTAAAATTTTAAGTTATCTATCTTAAGTATGAGAAAAATTAAAATAGTATTAATACCTCCCAGTAGAGGAGACATAGCTCCATTTTTACCTATGTTTTTTATAATCTATGTGCAAAGTACTCTGGGAATTTGAGGCATAGTCCATAGTGTCAAAGAGTGCATTGATACAGTAATGTCTTTACTTATGAATAAAACAAATGCTTCAATCCTCGGGTAACTTGTCTTATCATGATTTTAAAAATCTTGTCACATTTAGGAAACCACACATAAGTCAAGTGGAGCCGTTATGACATTTAGGTTTTGGTTAATGAAATCCCATCTAAGTCATCCTGAAATTCCTACAGACTGTACCTGTCCCGGGGTGTCCTCCTTGAATCCATGTTCCAATACGAGTTTCAAGCAAACACTCACAGAAAGCAGTGTGGCATGCAGAACAGATTATGAACCTTCCAAGCTGAAGGCATGAGTTTAAGGTCAGTCCCTAACATTTACCGCTTGTAATTTTGGGCAAGCCATTTAAAAAATCTGCAACTGAAATTTCTTATCCTTAAAAATTATGTCTTCAGATTTCAAGGTGATACTGTACCATAGCAAGCACTCTGCAGCTCTTTTCGGATGTAGATCAGTGAATGGCAGCTGCTACTGCTCTTCCAGTTTAATTAGTCCCAGTAAAGAAATAAAATTGGCATCTATGAGATCACTGAACTCGCCTAATTAGATCATAGTCTTAAGCAGTAGGGTGGCTATAATTTACAAGGCCCAGTGCAAAATGAAAATGTGGGGCCTCCCATTCAAAACTGTTAAGACTCAAGACTGCAGTAACAGAGCGTTCAGCCAAGCATGGAGCCCTTCTGAGCATGGGGCCTAGCGTGACTACAGGGGTCATGTGCCCTTGAAGCTGCGTTTTCTCTTAAAGAATCCTTGAAAATATGAAAGTTTGTCTCAAAAATAAGAATAGACAAGTAGCCGAAACCGGTTTGGCTCAGTGGATAGAGCATCAGCCTGCGGACTGAGGGGTCCCAGGTTCGATTCCAGCCAAGGGCATGTACATTGTTGGGGGGTGTGCAGGAGGCAGCTGGTCTATGTATCTCTCTCATCGATGTTTCTAGCTCTCTATGTCTCTCATTTCCTCTCTGTGAAAAATCAATAAAATATATATTTTTAAAAAAGAATAGACAAGTAACCAATGCCTGTTGATATTTCTTGCAGCAGTAGATCTAATAATATATCAGTCTAAATACTAATAACCATATATATTATAAGGAAATTGCCAGTGAGTTTTCCTCTCCTATTTTTATTTAGTGCTTTTTGTCATACTTCCCAAAGAAATATATTTAAGACTTAAGTTCTGATTTAAAAAAAAAAAGCTTCCATCAACCCTTCTTCATTTTGTAGTATAATTGACCCCTGGAAGCAGAAAATGAATGAGGAAAAACAAACAAACAAAATAAACATTAGAAAACCTGAGGCATTCTGGACAATGATCAGAGAGGAAAATGTGTTAGCAAATGTAATTCTGTTTAGGACTACAAAATGAGAATGCAACTTTCATTAATACTCTGGGATGAATCCAGGCTGGTGTCTGCTTGATACGGAGAATCCCAACTGTGAGGTTGGGAAAGAGGCTAAAATTTATGCACACTAGTATTTTTCATAGTTATGTCCATGAATCCAGAGGATCAGGCAGATTTAATAAATCAAGTAAATAAATAAGCAAAAGAAGACATCTATGATCAGTTCTTCATGCAAAGTTTCCACTGTTGTCCAAGAGATTTCCACACA
This sequence comes from Vespertilio murinus, assembly GCA_963924515.1. Lineage (NCBI taxonomy): Eukaryota > Metazoa > Chordata > Mammalia > Chiroptera > Vespertilionidae > Vespertilio > Vespertilio murinus. Next base: position 186,091,854 of record OZ004705.1, read on the forward strand.
CACAGCAAGGATAGGAGATGACTCTCTTGTTACCCATTATTTGAAGGAAATGTCTAGCTTTGATAATGATGTAATATGGCTTTTACCCCTGACCTTCACAGAAGTCTATTTAATCTTTGCCAATATCCCCTTATGAACAAAGACGTATTTTCCACTTTTAATGTTAGTTGAATAACTTGTGAATACTTTACAAGGGATATGTCACTGCTTTGGTTTGGGGTTTATATGTGATAAACAATTTCAGCTGTGAGAGAGTCTGGGAAATAACTGCACTACTTGGAGAATCATTTTATCTTTAAAAGAGAGAAAGAGAATAAAAGGAGAAACAGAGAGAAAGAAGACCAGGTACTCCTGAATCCAGCAAAAGTCAACCGACAAAATTCACAATTAAGGCTTTTATAAAATGGTCATTGAAATTCTCTCATAATTTATGAAATTATAATGTTTCAGATGATTTTGAACTGAGAATGATCAAAGAAATCATAGGCCAGAGCCTTATTTCATAGGTAAGGAAATAAAACCCAGGGAAGTTAATTTACTTACTAAACGCTGATCGTTTATACATGCATTCCAGCTTTCTAGCTACATTCTTGTACTTTTCCTACATGAACTCCCCATAGAGTTCATTTCAGGAAAGGCTTTAAACAGAACCTCTTCTCCCAGAAAATCATGACCAACCAGGTTTATAAACATTTGCTAACTCACATGGTAACTCATTCGTTTATTCTTTAAATAAATTAGATAGGTCTTGCAAAGACGGTAGGTATCTCAAGACCCTACATTTGGGAATGAAATGGAGACCCTGCTCCTGATTATATGAGATGAAAACAATGGCAAGAGTAGAGATATAAAAACAAAATACACAATTAGTAACTAGAGAAGCCCATGAGTTTGGAAAGAAATACAGTGTGTATGGTCAATGCACAGTAACCGCACAGTTAATGACAGAGAGAAGTGATCCTGCAATTGAGGCACGTTCAGAAGGATCTCACTTTTCAAAGTCTTAACAATCCCCTGGTTTCAAATCCCAGCTCTGCAGTTTCATACATCTGAACTTTTGGACGTTATGCAACACTTTGAGGTCCCAGGTTCCTCCTTGGTAAAATGCAAATAAATAGCAGTACTTCGCTCATGCGGTGGCTGTTCTAAGAATTAAGAGTTGATCCAGTCAGTGGCACTTAACACAGTTGTTGTCACATAAATGCTAGCCGTTATTTTGGATAAGAACCTGAACCTATCCACTGCAATAATCTATATTTGCTCTATAATGGGTTGCATCATATTTTAGCTAGCTTCAAAAATATATGAATGTTAACATTTAAATTATATTGTCCTAAGCTAAAGGATAAATAGCATTTTTTTAAAAAAAGATGTAAATCCTGGCTTTTCATTAGGATTCTCTACAGTATATTTATAAGCCCTAGATCATAAGTACTCTATGTAGTATTATTTTCTCAAAACACACAACATCAGAACGTCTTATCAATTGTCCCAGCAACTATTTTTATAATATAAAAGATGGTGCACACAGCTTAATGGATGGTACAGCACTCAAAGAGTAAAGTTCATTGAAAGCCACTGTGCGCCCTCCTCTATGTATCTATCTCTACCCAGGTCCCGGATCAGATAAATTGGAAGCACCTCTTGTACTAGCCCTGCCAATTCCTTGCTTGCTAGATTGAAAGCAAGTTTCTTAAATTGTCATCATCCTAAAATTTGGGATGATAATATGAGAGGGTAATTTTATTGCAAAGGTTAAGTGATAGAAGGTATGTGAAGCCATAAATTTGTGACAAAACTATAAAGCAGTGTAATCACTTAGTATATTCAACTTAATTTCTGATTAGTCATTTTCTAGGCTTGGAATAGGGCAAACTTTTAACTTAATAAAGGAGAGGAAATGGGGGAGGAAGGAAGGGAAGGAGAAAGAAAGAGAAAATGAGAGAGAAATTTTTATTGCTGCTCAATCTCATCCCTACCCTTTCTTCAAAAAAAGCAGAAAATGATCCCATATCATTTACATTTTGATTGAGCCTGATTCGCACTCCTGTGTCACCTCTCTTAGGAGTTTGCATTGTGACACCAATGTGTGACCTCCCTTATGTATTTGGCATTTAATCTCCATTTGAAAACATTGGTTACTTTCAAATGAAGCCACAGATGGATTTGCTTTAGCATTTTGTGGTGTGAAGGCTTAATTCAGAATGGACTTAATTCAGAAGTGGGGAAGGTGTCACTTCCTTCTCTCCCTCTTCACATTTCTATTATTCTTTAGTCTCTGAATATTCTGGTCAAACACCTCTGTCCTCACAGTCAGCTCCTTTCCAAGGATGCTCTTTCCCCTCCTCTGTTCTCACCTTTCTGCTGCAGCTACTCCTCCCTATAGGATACAAGGCTTCCACCTCTTACCCAAAGTTCCTGCTGCTGAAAATCTCCAGAATTTAAGATACCAAGCACAGAATGAGCCCGCAGAGGCGACAAACAACTCTCTTATTTTGGAGCATGGGACCCTGAAACAGAATTATGTAGAAAATAGGAGAAGAAAGAGGAGTTTATTGGCAAGATTAGAGTGGGTGGTGGTTTCCATCCACTGGAGCAGAGAGCAGGTAGTCAAATAGTAAACATAGATGTCATAATTTACTTTAAGACTATGTGATACTGTGATAACAAAAAGCACCAAACATCTTAAAATTGTCCTTAATACTCAACCCCAAAGTAGTGTTGGGGTATTGAGTGTGGTGCTCAGTATCTGGTGGCTTTTCCCCACCAGCTTGTGTACACAGTCTTAGGGGAAATGTCTATCCACATGGAACCACTGATTTCTGAAGAGTCAACTTTAAAATATTGAGAATGCAGTGGTAGGGACTGATAGTGTGCTGGCTGAGATGGGGGAAATAAATGCATTATAAACTAGAGTGAAAATAAGTCCTCTGTGGTACAAAGACATTGATTACCCAGTTCTGTCCCTTGAGTAGCAGAAATCTCATGTGACTTGTCTTAGAGGCATGATTTCTAACATCTCTCAAGTTATCTGGTACTTCCTGGTAGTGCTGCTCTTCACCCACAATTCCATTCATGGCAGTCAAAAATTATGCTTAAGCTTGTGGTTGGTTGGTTGGTTGCTTGGTTGGTTTGGGTGAAATTTTCCTCTTTATTTATCTAAAAATTTCAGAGCTGAGAGGTTTTTTATTTTTTATTATCTATTTATTTTTTACCTGGTTGGCATTTCTGTATTGTTACTTCACTTTGTTTTACTGCTTAGTTTTTTTTTTTACTTTATTCTAAGTTTCTACATGTTTACTTGATTGCATCTCACATGTATCTTCCATCTTAAAATGAAAATAGAAAGTAGTAGGCAGGAGGAAACTCTCTCTCCAAGAGTCAGAGGATAGATACTTGCTTTTCCTCTTGGCACAGGCCTTACTGAGCCACCTTGCAGACCTTAAGTGATAACCCCAAAGAAGGCTTTTAAAATCAGAAAATGAGAAAAAGTGAAGAGTACTTGCTAAATATTACTCACTTCAGAAGTCAGAACAAATGGAGGTCAAATTGCCAATGGAGAAAAGCAGTATAATTATCCCCAAAAGTAAATTTAAGAGAATTAATTATTCTTCCTAGATAATTAAGGGTCTCTATGAGATGATATCAAATTAAAACTACATAGTTTCCTGACAATATTCCTATGGAATGACATAATAAGTAGTATAACTATGGTGCTTTAGTGTAATATATAAAGTTTAATGTGCAAAAAAAGCAGATTGGTTTGAAAAGAGGAAGAATAGTCAGGAAATATGTATTAAACTAAATTTTTCATCATTCATTATTTACCTTAAAAGATTGAAAAAAGTAAAATAAGTTGTTCAAGGCCTGATAACTAGTAAATAAGTAATCTGTATGATTCCAAACCAACGCTTTTTCTGCCATGCCAATGATGCTGGTGGAGGAAATCTTTTTAAATCCCTGATTTAAGAGCAAAGTACTATTAAGGCCGGTTGGACATCATCAATCTGAGGCTCTTATGTTAATTTACCCATGTTTACTAAGCAAACTTTCCACCCATTGCTTGAGGATTCTGTTTCATTGGTCATGTGTGTCCCATTAAGCTTTTTAATTGGGATTAGATGTAGTCTCAGATGCTGCTTGTGTCCACTTCAGCGGCATCTCTTTTCCCAGCCACTCTACTCCACCACTGCAGCATAGATGTTTTATCTGCTTCCAATGGGTGCTTTTATCCACTTGTTTCCTACAAAGCTGTCAGCTTCTTGTTTTCTACACTCAGCTTATAGCAAGACTTCAAGTAACTCTGGAGGCACATATTCTATTTTTTTTATGAGGTATGGGCTACTTAGTCTGATTCTATAATTGAGTAAAATTTAATCTTGTCAGAGGTATCTAGATTAGAGTATCAGTGCATCATAGAAATCTATCACACATCTTAAATGTACAAATAAAATATTGAGAACTAACTGGTAAGATAAAAATTACATTGACTCATTTAAATTATTTTGCCTTTATGCCTCTTTACTTAGCAATAAGGACAATGTATATCATCAAATATACATCAGTTTAACTTTGTAATAAGTTTTGATGGTTTCAGCAACAGATTCCAAAATGTACATAATACATTATGCTGAGAGAGCACTTACTAGAGAATTATCTGACTAAAGGGTTAAAATATAATTATTTAACTATATAACTTATTATACTTTTCCAGTGTTCCAGTTACGACTGCTGTATAACCAATTGCCCAAAACTTGGCCAAAACAGCTATTATCTAATGCTCACAAATTCTGTGGGATAAAACTGTAGGCGGGGAATAGCCAAAATGACTGGTCTTTGCTCCACAATGTATGGCGTCTCATCTGGGAACAGTCTGGATTGGAGGTGATTCAATAGCTAGGACTGAAATTTCTGGAAGCATTTTCACTCGAAGGTCATCTTTACTCATGTGCCTGGTGGTTCGTGCTGGCTGTTGGTTGAAACCTCAGAGTGGCTGTCAACCAGAATGCTTGCATATGGCTTCTTCATATAGTTTCTCTCTGTGGGCTAGGGTGGACTTTGTACAGAATTGAGGCTATGTCCCAAGAGCAGGTATTTTAAGACAGTAAAGGGGAGATGTATGGCATTTTTTATGATGTAGCCTCAAATTAAGTTAGTGCCTATTTCTCCATACTCTATTAGTCGAGACAGTCTGTCAGGTACAAGGAGAGGGGGCATTGACTTTACCTTTTGATGGGAGGCGTATCAAGGTTTTGAGAGCAGTTTGAAATGTGACTTTTATCTGATAGTCAAGGGAGCTTGCAGGCCATCTTTGGATAACACACCATATTACGGTCTAAACTATGGCTACAAAAATTCACATTTCTCCTATGCGCCCACATGCAAAACGCACTCTCTCTTCCCTGAGATTTCCAAGTCTCATTCTATTTTGGCATCTGCTTAAGATCTAATTCTTCATCTAAATTAGGTCCAGGTACAGATGAGGTTCCTTAGGTACAGTCCCTCAAGTAGAATTTCTTCAGTAGCACTCACCTTGATCTGAAGACATGAAGACTAAAGAGTTAAGTTATCTGCTTTCCAAATACCCAATACTTAATAATAAACAAGCATAAAATGGTGTTCTCCACACTCCCATTCAAATGGGGGAGGGAGGACGACCAGGAGGCACATAGCAGTTACAGAGCCACAGAAATTATTCTCACGTCACTTCTTTCAAATAGTTTGACCTGTACAAGTAGTATACCGATAGTAATTTTTATAATATTCCAACATTATATGAACACTTGTAACTCAAAAGCTAGCATTTTTTATTATATAAGCCAGAAAATAAAATGCAGTAAATAATTTCTATATTCGTCAATTATAGTTTCCCATATTCACTATGTTAGCACCAAATATTTAATTATGCTACCCTTAAAATGTCTTTTTCATAGATGCCATCAATTGCATAATCATGTGACTTAATAACATACTTAAAAGTTGAATATATGCCTTCTGGATACATTTTTTCCATGTAAAAATATTGAAATAATTTTAGATGATGTCTCACTATGATGGCCCCCATGATTCCTACTCTAATTCCTGGGATGGTGAAGAAAATACATTTTATTCTGCTGATTAGGTTATATCATGTAGTTCAGATGAACTTAAGAAAGGGAGATTATCTAAGTGAGCCTAACCAAATCACAGGAACTTTAAAAAAAATGTAAATATATTTTATTGATTTTTTACAGAGAAGAAAGGAGAGGGATAGAGAGCTAGAAACATCAATGAGAGAGGAACATCGACCAGCTGCCTCCTGCACACCCCCCACGGGATGTGCCCACAACCAAGGTACATGCCCTTAACCAGAATCGAACCTGGGACCTTCAGTCCACAGGCCGATGCTCTATCCACTGAGCCAAACTGGTTTTGGCACAGGAACCTTTTAAAAACAGAATGTTCTCTGGCTGGTAGAAAAAAAGGAAAGAGACCTACTCTGGCTGGCCTGGAAGAAAGCAAACATCCATGCAGTGAACTGTCTATGGAGGCACTCCGGAGAGGAACTGAGAGGAACCTATGAGAACTGAGAGCAACCAGCAAGGAAATGGAGACATCAACTACAACTGCAAGGGTCTAGACTATGCCAACAACAAAAGTGAACTGAGAAGAGGATGTTTTCCCCAGAGCCTCCAGACAAGGCTCAGCTGGGCCAGCACCTTGATTTCAGACTTGTGATGCTCTGAGTAGAGAATCTAGCTATGCCCTGTGGACTTCTGATCTGCAGATCCATGAGTCAATAAATGAGTGATATTTTTGCTGTTAAGTTTGTGGTAATTCCCTACAAAGCATTAGAAGCTAATACAATCACCCACAAAAGGCGAGTTTTAACTGAGCAAAGGGTTGAGAAGGAGCTTGAGATAAGTAAAGAATATAATATGGGATAAAGGAGAACTCACACTGGACTGATTCTCCTTCCCTGCCCCTCTCTCCTCCTTTGTTACACGCACAGGTAAATTTTTTCAAGTGGGCTGTAGTAAGCAGGATAACCATGGGTTTGGTTCATTCAGACCCAGGATCAAAGGGTGCTCTCCCATGTGACTGCAGGCCAGTTACTTAGCATCCCTGGGTCTCCATTTCTCCAAGTGTAAATGGAGACAGCATCTCCTACAATGTGTATTTGGAGGGAATAAATGAGGTAACATATGACAAACATTTAAATATTAATTTACTTAGAGCATTCTGTAGATGCTTTGACCATACATCATTTAACACAACACGGGCTCCAAGGGAGATCAGGATTCCCAGGCCATCTGCAGAACCTCATCCCTGTGACACCTTTCTCCATTTTTATTTCCTAGGATTCCACTTGCTTCAAACCCTCTGTAGTGACCTGGAGATAGTCTTCCAATGAACCCTTGAAACACGTAGTAATAAGATTGAGCTCCTAGGAAAAGGGGTTCATGTTTGGTAGGCATCTATCTGACTTTTGTTTGACCTGAGTGAAGCACAACAATAATATTCACTAACACTAGGTTTTCAAGAATCAAACACAGTTTTAAAGGCTTTTTAGTTCACTCGTTTTTAACAAGGAATTTTTGTTGTTGATGTTGGTGGTGGTAGTTATTCTTTGTATTTTAAATAAACATGACATTCTATATCACAGCCCTCCCTCCCATGTTCTGTGAGAGAAGTGCTGGCTCAGTGTTAGAATTCAGATAAAGAAGCGACCATCGGAAGCAAATGCTGGACTTTAAATGGTCTGATTATGTCCTCCAGTTTATATTATCTTAGATGATCTTATCTGTGAAAATGAAAATTGTATCCTTTGGCATGAAATGAAAAAGAATAAGAGAAACATGAAAAGTGTAAATTGAACTTTTGCCTTGTGGTACATCTCCGCTGTTTACCAGAACCAACTTATTTCTCTTTGTTTTACTGTCTATCTGCTGAAAATATATCTGAATGCAATGAAAATGCAAAACACGTGATTTAAAATAGTTGGAGAGAGGAAAAAGGAAGCATGCTGTTAAATGTTAAAACAGGTTCTGGGGTAAATTGTATACATGCGCCACATCAAAAGTAAATTGAAGTTAAAATAAATAATGTTACACTGAAAGTTAAAAGAATATAGCAAATCATAAAGATGCTTGTGTACTAATTGAGAGTGTTTTAATTGCTAAAAGATTTAGAGGGATAAACATTGTAGATGGGAACACAGCGCTGAAAGATCAGGGCTGCCTCTGGCTTTCTTTTCTAGTGGCTTGGCACGGTGGCTGTGCTGAGCTCCAGCCTTGCCTTCAGAAACAGAAGCAATGCTGTTCAAAGGATTAATCAGTGGCCCATGCAAAGGAGGCCTGGAGAAATACATCCACAGTCTCAAAAGCCGGTACCGAAAACGTGGGCCCTTCATTCTTGCTTTGCTACATTTCTGTGAAGACAGCAGTTCCTGGCAGGCGCACCCCGTAGGGATAGGGGTGGCTGGGTTCTGTCCCCCATGTCTGCAGTACTATTGACCTCAGCAGCTCCTCTGTTCCTCCCTCTCTTCATTCTGGTGCTATGAGTCACAATTGATGCAACACAGCAGTGAAATAACAAATACTTTTTCTTCCACTCTGGTCCCATTTCTTATTCATGTTGATTTACATTATTTGGCTAAGATGGCCCAAGGAAAAAATACCATCTTCATGAAAGAAAGCATTTAGTTGTTGTGTCTCTTTCTCTCCAGTTCTGTTCAATTCATATCAGTTGAATTGAAATACTTTTTATAATATAAGCTACTAATTTTTGAATGGGGTATAAAGGCCTTCCAAGACTCAATGGAGAAATATTAAGGCTTATAGTGGGATTTTAAGGGGAAAAAAAGGTTTAAGTTTGTATGTCTTCTAAATTTATATGATATTAATTTTGAATCTACCTGCTTTTTTCTTCATTATTCAAAATTACCTTATTTTCACCATGAAATGGCACATTGTTACACATTAATTGTTAAGTAAATTTAAAGAAAGAACCAGATGGAAAAAAATTAAACTATTTCATAAGTAAGTAGATAATCTACTAAATAAATAAATTCAATTAAATATTTTAAATATCCACCTATCATATGTCAAGAATTACTCCAGGTTTTATATATAATACTAGAGGCCCAGTACACAAAATTCGTGCACAGGGATGGAGGTGTCCCTCAGCCCAGCCTGCACCCTCTCCAATCTGGGACCCCTTGGGGGATGTCTGACATGCCTCTCACAATCCAAGACTGCTGGCTCCTAACCGCTCACCTGCCTGCCTGCCTGATTGCCCCAAACTGCTTTTGCCTGCCAGCCTGATTGCCCCCTAACTGCTACCCTGATTGATACCTAACTGCTCCCCTGCCAGCCTGATCGCCCACAACTGCCCTCCCCTGCCAGCCTGACTGCCCCCAACTGCTGCCCTCCCCTGCCGGCCTGGTGGCCTCATACTTCCCTCCCCTGCTGGCCTGGTCACCCCCAAATGGCCTTCCCTTACAGCCTGATTGCCCCCAACTGCCCTCCCCTGCTGGCCTGATCTCGTCCCCAACTGCCTTCCCATGCTGGCCTGATAGGACCCTACTGCCCCTCCCCTGCCAGCCTGGTCACCCCCAACTGTCTTCTCCTGCAGGCCTGGTTGCCCCCAGCTGCCCTCCCCTGCCAACCTTCTAGCCCCCAACTATCCTCCTCTGCTGGCTTGTTCGCTTACAACTACCCTCCCCTGCTGGCCTGATCACCCCCAACTGCTTTCACCTGCAGGCCTAATTGCCCACAACTGCCCTCTCCTGCCAGCCATCTTGTTGAGACCATCTTGTGATGATGTTGCATGACACCACCTAGGCCTTTTATTATATAGGATCATATTTAGTCTTTAAGTAACACTGTAAAATAAATATTAGTATTCTGTTTTATAAATAGCAAAAATTAAATTTAGAAATATTGGTTCATTAACTTAAAAATATTATTTGAATATTCGATGCCACTTACTGAGGAGGCATTATGAGATAAATAATAAAACATCCTCAAGGTTCATTCTCTAATTGGTTTTACAAAGAGCAATAATAATGTTGCAGTTAATATGTAGCAGATCTAATATACAAGTCTAGGTCCTCCTGATTCCAGAGCCAGAGATTCGCCAGATTTCCTTTATGTCTTTCTCACCGAAGGAGAATAAAAATGGTGTCAAAAAGCCAGTAAGCCTTTTTACCTATGGCCCCCAGCTGTTGCTGATATAGTAGATTCCAAGAGGAAAAACAATGTGTTTTCCTTATTTAGAATATATTCTAAACTTAGAAATCACCTTCAACGGTTGGTCATTATCCAATGGAGTGGTCATTCCAGCTGAAATATCTTTGGTTAAACATTTTCTTACCAAGTAAATAGGCCCAGCAGTATATAGATTCTCAATGCACTCAGTAATTATGGGTGCTGCTGGTAAAAACACTTGTTAGTGTTTAATTGTTTATTGAATTTGTTGGGGTGACATTGGCTCGCCAAACCATGCAGATTTCAAGTATACAACCCAAATAAGACACCATCTGTACACTAATTATTTTATAACTAATTCTTAGTTTCTTTTTTGTCAATTTACTCTATATTTGAAAAGATTATTTGCAAAATGTATAGATTTTTAAATAGGATTATAAATCTAGAACTTTTGTGTAACTTGAGTCCTCTCCTGCATCATTTATTTTCCTGACAAATAAATCAATGTCATACATAAATCTGAGTCTAATTTAACAAAATATGTCAATAACTAATTTATCATTTTTCTGCTCTCTGGAATAAGTTCAGGATAGGGAAATAATTCTATCCCAGTTGGGCATACACTGGTCAAGAATCAGGAGACTCACACATTTCTGGGTGATAATCTCACTTAACCACTCATTCACTAGTAGATAAAAAAAAGAAAAAGAGAAAAACTACACATACACCTAAAAGCAACTCACAAAGATAAACCAGAAGGTTCCAACTTTGATTCCATTTCCTGTTACTAGTACAGAACTAGTGCTCTAACATGTCAACACTTCCTAGAGACCCAAATGACCTTTCATTGTCCCAAAGATGATTTATTAGTGCTGTGTCCTGCTTACCCAACTCCTAACAAATAATTACCTGCCTTCCATTGATAATAGCTATCCTATATTTCCTTGGAGATAAACTTAAAAACAGCATGGATGGAACTTAGAAAATATTTATGCCTGCAGTCTTTTGATCCCAGAGCTTGAATGATTTTGTCTTGTTCATGAAGAGACTAAACATTTTGGAAGGAAATCTTGGTGGTTACATGCACGTCAATTTACTTGCTGCAAATAAGCCAAGTGTATATTGCAAGGACTGTATATCTCATGTAATGGTTCAGCGTGTTTTTCTCCCCGTAAATATAAGGAATATTGCTCTAGTGTTCATTGATCCTCTGTTAATGTTGTTGCAAGACTGAAGGCAGCTCTCACCCTCCATGCCATGCCAATTACACTAACCTATATCGGTAGATATGACACCCTGTGAGTGGTACAAAATGCTTTAGTGTGCTGGGAGTGCCTATAGAGCCAGGTCTGAACACATTATGAAATGTATGCCTCTCTTTACTAATGAAAATGGAGCCACATTTTCCTGTTCTTTCAGCCAGATGGGGCTATGATTGGTGTGTGCTGGCCTTTTACATTACTATTTGATTCCATAATAAGAAACACATGAAACAATTTTACTTTATTAGTTCTTCAGTTGCCAATACGGCTTTTGTACTACTAGTAAAATAAATAAAAATATTTCCCCTGTGTTTTTTCTTATAAAATACACTTTTTATATAAAGGATAGCACATACCAGTCAAAAATTGATCTGGCACAAGCAATATTGTCTTGCTTTTTCTTATTTAATAAAAAACAAAGAAAACATATTTATTAGTTTCCTAATAGCATGGTTGGCTCACACTGGCCTATACCTACACATCAGATATTGTAGACATTTATTTAGAGGGAAATGGTTAAAGTTGATGTCTTGGTAAAAAAAAAAAAATCAAAACCTAGGTGGTAAATAAAATATATTTCCAGGGAAGACATATAATGAAGAAAGAGAAAAGAATTTTAAAAATTCCATATTCTCTTGGTGGCCATGGTAATTCAGCCATGGTCTCCCTCAGGGTCAACCCCTAAAATAGCACAGCTGGTGCTGGCCCTTCTCTGTTACACCAAGAAATCCAGGCATGTCTAAGGTCAATGGTTTACCATTTATTGAATCTAGACCAAGGTTTTGAAACCTAAATGTCACCTTTTAGGTACACCTTGAATATAAGTCACACCTTTTTGAAACCTGTAATTAGTCACCACTCTACATAACTTCTTATACTGTGGAACATCCAAGGACCCACTCATGAATATTCCTCATTAGTATATGAATATGCAACAGAGCAATGACCTATATAACAGATCTGCAGTTAAAACCAGTTTTCTTCTTGGCCACATTCTGAGGAAGTTCTTATGGGCAAAGAACAAGGAGGGACCACTTTACTTCTGCTAGACGTCGCATTTCTATGAGCTGATCTTGAACCTCCACCAAGCTCTTAAAAGCCATCAGAGGTGTTGTTCCTGTGTTTCCTGTTTTCAGTATTCAGAGACCCTGAAGAGAACATCGCAGGGAGGCTCATGCTCCCTGGAGCTGCACTGCTGAGAACATTTGAGAAATGACTCTTTCCCCAAAATAGTGCTTTCTTGCAAAGAAGAGCCTACTCTACATAAGATTTGAATTATACTGCATAAGACTTGAATTTAATTAAATGGTTGCAAGAATCCTTTATAAAGCTCACTTTACCAGTCATTTTCAAAAGAATAAAACCTGTCCATGTTGTTTCAATAAATTTTGACAAAGAAAATTCCATTTGCTTAAACTCTTCCATTCCCTGGTTTGATCCCTTTCTATCATTCTATCCTGAGAAATACAGAAGAAGAAAAACACACACACACCAAAAGCATTCTTCTACCTGGACCTTATAAAACCTAAATATTGTATCAGCATGAGCATCTGTCTTAAAAAATGGGGGAAAAAAGAACATGTACTCTTGAAAGAAGCCAAAAATATTTGTTATTATTATCAGATTTACAATTGATAAAGATATGGAATATATGTGAAAAATGATTAATTAGTGCAAGGTAAATTTAGTTTGTTCAAGTAAAAGAATATTGATTTATATGTACTTCATTATCTACCTAAGAAAATAGACTCAGAGGTAGGAAGCACAGTGTATTTGGGTAAAATATCTTAAAACAAAAGAATTCTTTTCAATACATTTTAAGATTGATTAGAAGGGAGAAAATTGACTTGAGTTATCTTCCCACTGTTTTATGGAGCAAACTATAAAGTGAGTTTGATGGGCACTGAGGATTAACTTTGACCCCTCTATGGCTTCAGAGAGTCCAGGTCAAATTGGAGAGACTGGAAGTATCACTACATAGGGGAAAGCAACGTGATACAGGCCTAGTGCTCAGAAAACTTCTGTGTCTCACATAGCCAGCCAACACAGCCTTTCACAGTTACATTGCTTCTCTTTATATGTCAGGGTGAAGGTCATTTTTAGGGCACAGTGAGGAAATGTGGAGGCCAGGACTGTCTGCACCACACCTGGGCTCAGAGAAACAGGGGGTTTCAATTTCCAGCTCCTGGATACCACACAGACTAGCCTTTTACCTGCCTGCCTTCACAGAAGTACACAATAATTACAAAAATAAAGTCAGACATTTCAGAGTAGTAGACTAAGCAAGACCAAAGGTGGACATTCCCAAAATGCATTACAACCTTCAAAAAAAGATAAGAAATAAAGGCATAGTCCTGGTCTCCTATGTTTAGTTATTATTATTTTTTTGGAAGGGGGATGGAGGTTGGTTGGGATGTGAGGACATAGAAATGAAATTTCAATTATTGTTTTGTACATATGGGGGTAGAAATGTTAAGGTGTTTATTAATATACTAGAGGTCTGGTGCATAAAATTCATGCATGGGGGTGTGTGTCCCTCAGCCCAGCCTGAACCCTCTCCAATCTGGGACCCCTTGAGGGATGTCCAACTGCCTGTTTAAGACATCCCTCTCCCAATCCAGGACTGCTCACCTGCCTGCCTTCATGATTTTCCCTGCCAGCCTGATCACCCCCTAACCATTCCCTTGCCAGCCTGATTGATGCCTAACTGATCCCCAGCCAGCCTGATTGCCCCTAACTGCCCCTCTCCTGCCAGCCTTGTCACCCCTAACTGCCCTCCCATGCGGGCCCGGTCAGGCCCAACTTCCCTCTTCTGCTAGTCTAGTCATCCCTAACTGCCCTCCCCCACACATTTGATTGTCCCCAACTGCCCTCCCTTGCAGGCCTGGTCATTCCCAACTGCCCTCCACTGCTGGCCTGATCACTCACAACTGCCCTCCCCTGCAGGCCATCTTGTGGAGGCCATCTTATGTCCAAATGGGGACAGCCATCTTTGACCACAAGGGGGCAGCAATCTTGTATGTTGGAATGATGGTCAATTTGCATATTACTCTTTTATTAGATAGGCTAGAGGACCGGTGCATGGGTGGGGGCTGGCTGGTTTGCCCTGAAGAATGTCCTGGGTCATAGTGGGGGTCCCTTTGGGATGTGGGGTGGCCTGGACAAGGGGCCTGTGGTGGTTTGCAGGCTGGCCACGCTCCCCAGCAACCCAAGTGGAGACCCTGGTGTCTGGGATTTATTTATCTTCTATAATTGAAACTTTGTAGCCTTCAGCAGAGGCCAGGGCAAGCCAGGAACTTGTCTTCCTCCATCACCGGGGAAATCCAAGCCTCCTGTTTACTCTATGGCAGCAGCCATTTTGGTTGGGATTTATTTATTCTTTTATTAATGGAATGGCCAATTCACTCTCTTGGAATACAAGATAGAAGCAATGAAACTGCCATTGCTAGGGAAGTAAATATAAGAAAATGCTTTGCTTTAAGGTTCTGGAGCTAGTGATCTATCTCAGAGAATAGAAGGTTGATAACCTAAATCATAACTATAAATACAGCATTAATAAAAGCTAATATTGATTTCAGACTTCTTCGTTGCTATAAACTGCTTTATATGCTTAACCTATAGTAGCTCATCAAACTTTATTGCATACCTATGAGTCATTATTATTATTGCCATCTTTATATGATGAGAAAATTGAGGCAGTTTCTTTATGTTTCATATAATTTTCCCACACTTGCTCACAATGTGGCTATTTATTGCTATGATTGAATCCCAGTGTGTCCATGGGATTCAATCACAGCAATGCTATTGTCCCTTTCACAATGAAGGAAACATGTTATTAGTAATGGTTGTGAGACCCTTGGGCTTCTCCAATATTTTGCAATGTTAAGCTTTTGGACTTACCATGCTACACCAAATTAGAAACCTTTCCATTGAAATAATAGAGAAGGACCAAATATCCATTAGAAATACTCCATAAATTGGTGTAGAGCCATGCTGAGTGTAGGACAAGAAGACAAGTATCAGTGAGGCATGGCTTCAGGGCACTAAAGGTGTGCTTACATTCTAGAGTAAACAACTCAACCTCTCAGATCAGGCAAAGCTACAATCAAACACTAATTTTCTCATAGTTATTATGACCTTGAACTGAAGTTTCTTAATTCAATCCAGACTTGTGAGAGTGAAATGAGGCAATGGATGTCAATGCTTTGAATATGACAAATTTATCACCATTTTTTTCCCTTTGTCTCCCCCTTCCTTCTTTCTCTTTCTTATGATTTAACATGTGAGGGAGATATTTTTGTACTTTGAGTGATAAAATTATGTAAAAGTCTTAGAAACTGCCTTTGAGGAACTCACAATCCAATGCTATATTTTGTGACCTAAAAAGGCAATGTGAGCTCTTAAACAATTTTCAGTCACGTGGTATTGTTTTTCTGGCTAAACACAGAAATAAAACTCAGGAAACTACTTAAATATTTAGCTTATGGAAAATGGCACCTCATTTCACACTGTCTTGGGGAGGAGAAATCGCAATATAATACCCGTCGGTGATATTTCTTATCTATTGGTCTTTCTGTTTCTCACCATGTGCCTATAAAGCTACTGATAGTTAAAGAAAAATCAGGAGGTCTTAGAAACTGACTTTCATTTATAACCTGCTGATTCACCTAGATCAGGTTACTGGGAAGAAATCCAAGTCAGACCTCCTGACCTACCCGAAACAGCATGAAGTATGCCCTCCCACTAAATCCTGATTCCTGTGTACCTCACCCTGTCACTAAATATGATTTAGAGAAACCTTTAGAAAGTCAGGTATAAGGATTTAGTGCTCTACAAGTAGGCTACAGCTGCTGGACCAGCTTTTATAGTAACGTAAGTAAGTAATTTATTAAATGGTGCAGTCATTAGATATACCAGACTTTGAAAACATTCTTGCGAGGGAGGCTACTCTGGGTAGTGAGAAGATTAGAATTTCTCAGCAGCAAGTATTTGTGACAAGATTAATGAGGCACAGGGCAGATGGATGTGCTTCCCTCTTTGTGTCTGCTCCCCTTGCTCTTTATTTGGTTGTCCTTTCCTCGGTGGCACCTGCTGTCACTGACATGGATGAGATGCCAAAACAGCATTCCTTTACTTCAACACTCCTCACACCTTCTTCTCCCCCTCCTCCGCCTCCTCCAAGGAAGCTATTCCTTTCTCCTTTTCTGGGATTGGCAAGGACATTATTTCAGTTTCTGCAAGAAATGCCTCTCAGGCGTTTTCATGTGAAAAGAAATCATAGAATTAGGAACCAGATCAGCAACACTTCTCAGTGGTGTCTTTGAAATAAGAAAAATGGTTGCATAGGAGATTATTTTAAAATTATGTATCTGTTCTAAGACATCCCGAACTTCGCTTCTGGTGTCCATTGTGTATTTTAGGAGGGCGTGATTTGCTTCATGTACTGGTCATTTGATAGAATGTTTATGTTCCAATTTTCCAATTTTCTTTCTCAGGTTCTCAAGCACAGGAGACAGACACTCTCATCCTTCTGTGAGTTTACTGATCTTCAAAAATATTTATATCGTGCAGACTAATAACAAGTGTACTTTCCTTTAACAAAGCCTTCAACTTAGCTTCTGTTTGTTCTTCTTCCAGCTCAATTTCCCCTTGCGCCTTCCAATAAGTTACCATCTTTGTAATCCACAGAGGTCGCCTAAGTGTATCCTTTACTTTGATAAAACACGTGTCTCACATCTTATAAAAGTTAATGTAACAGAATTTCCTATTTGTGTTTTTAATATCTGCCAGCAAGTATTTTTTTTCAATAATCCCAAGCACTAGTTATTTTTAGGTCTAAAGTAATGGCGACGATATTAAAGGCTAAAGAGATGGCAAGGTCTGTGGCTATCCGATGGACAAGCGCCTGGCAGTCTATAAAGTCGGGAGATCAGCGAAGGCACATAAAATACTGAGTATACAGTTACCAATGCTGCTCCATATGTATTTTTTGTAATCTCATTTTATAATTTTGAGTTCAAATTTTGTTACTGACTTTATCATCTTGATTTGGTTATAAAACTTTTTAATATAAGCAATTGTTTATAAACAAGAACCACAAATTCCAAGAAGTTATTTAATTGCAGTAATCATGAAAAAAAACAAGTTTCCGTTTCTAAGAAGAGTTATTATTTATTGAGCACATCTATGAACCTCAGTAGAGCATCTGCAGATGGGGTCATTCAGAGGGCATTTAATGAGTGCTTGGCCAAAACCACAACTGAGGTTTGTTTATATGGTTGCGGAACCCAGAGAAGAAAAAAATAATAATACAAAAAGTAAAAGTGGAGTTTTCTCACTTGCACTGGCCAATGGGGCCGTAAAGGTAAAAGTGGGGGGAAATTCTGTAAGTTCCAATATTATTAATACAAGGCATTGGATAAGAAAACCAACACTGAAGTCAAATTGTGTGCCTCCATTGTCAGCCCTCTCAGATATTTTCACCTGTAACTTGTGAATATTAGTAATAACCATTTTATTAAGCTATTGTAGGGATTGAATAAAACAATGTATCTACAGTCTTTTCAAATAATGATTATCAATCGTTAACTTTACAATTAACCCAAAAGGCACTGGTTACTCTATCAAAGAATTTTTTTTTATTTGGATAAACAAGAAACACAGAAAGGCAAAAAAAAAATCACAGATAAGTAGTATAGTAGAAGAATGGTGTTTATAAAGATAAAACTTGTGATGAGCTAAGCATCAGAAAAATGAAATTGCTTTAAAACCATTGGAGTGGGAGGATTGGGAAAGGAGTAAAATAGATATATTGACTGAGATAGGAAAGTGTGTTTAAGAAAATTGTGAAGAAACTAAAATTCTCAATTCCTATGTTACTCTGCCTTTCCTATGCTGTGGAATTATTTTTAAACTAGAGAAGGCAGAATAAACATTTTTAAGAGGAGATAGAAATTCAAGATAGGTTAGAAAATTGGAAAAGAGCCCCTAGCTAATTTTTTGTGAAGAAAATTTCTGTTTTTTCCCCCAAGTTTTATATTAGAAAACACACATGTTATAATATATGTGACATTTTCTCCTATCACAAGTTGCTTTTTATACAGCTATGCTTCACACAGTATTTTAATTCACCTGGCGTGCCTTTCCTTAATTTTTTATTTGGAAAATGCTATTGCTTGGACAAGAATTTCCCAGCTTTCCTCAGCAGATGTAACCATTTCCTGGACACCATCCAATCTGCACACGTCTCTGTTCAACATTTGTGAAAACATATTGCAATGATAAGATTATATGTCGTTCACATCCTCCTGTCCTAAGTGTGATCTTCTTAAGACTACAGACCATTGATTTCTGTATTGTAAAATCCTACCGCAGAGCACAAATCTTGGTCAGTATTCAGTAAATGTTAACTTGACTTAATTTAACTTAAAGGGGAGGGATGGTTGCCAGAGCTAAGAACTCTGGACCAGAAAATAAATTTAGGGAATGGAATTAAATAATAACTCTCTGCTTTAAATGACAGATATTACATAGAAGAAAGAGCAACTTTAGAGGCCAGAACATTGATTAATGGGTTAAAATTAAAATGAAATAACTTGTGGCCAAGTGTGAGGCTGAACGTGGTCAGTTTTTCTCTACTGGTAAAGGTTATCTTACAAGGTAGTGAATTGTCTGCTCAAATACTTGCTTAAACAGAAACCGATTCATGTATTTAGGACGTGGTACATGTAGTTTGTGCAGAAGACTAGGATTGGATTTGATATGTTTCCTTGTGAAAGCTAAGGTTCTATGGTTAGCTTCATGTCTATTAATGTCTAAGTTAGGAGTCAGATGTAATAAATGTCTTCTTCCCCAGAAATGATGCTTATCTCAGCTGCCATCTTCTCCCAGGTAATAATCTCTTCTACAAGTTTGTGAAACTTGTTCTTTACAGCAGGTCCTGTGTTCATTAATGTTTCCTTCTCAGTAAAACTCACCACACCACAGGTACCGGCCATGGAGACTCAGAAACTTGGCATGTCTGAAATCCTATTGTGAAGTTTCCTCTGCTTTGTTTGTAGCCCTAGCTCAGCTGAAACACATACATACACACACACACACACACACACACACACACACACACACACACCTAATATATTTAGAAGACTATTAGTATAAACCTGAATAATCTGAAAGGGGCTCAGTTCTGTAGACAACAATAATAATAATTAAAGTTGGCTTCTTCAGCGTCTGGAATTCCAACTGGGACTAGCTCAAAGCTTTGGTTTATCATCACAAAAGAGCCACAGAGCCCTCAAGAGCCCTCTCCGGGATTCCAAAGAAAATCTACCAAGGCAGAAACTTTTTCTTCAAGTTTTTTTATTAAAAACAAATAAAGGCAAACACAAACACATTCCAATACAGAAGCACTTCTGAAGAGCCACAAATCCACAAGGTTCCAACCCTCTGGCTAGTCCAATCCACTGCTGTAAAACGCTAGACATCATTTCAGCCAGCGTGGGCCTGCCCCATGCAATAATCAAAGACGGCAATGCCACCACAAAAATCAGGCTCTCTTCTACATTACCACCTACCTTCGTTTATGTCCTCAGAGTTGGTACTTTCTTTTCAAACGCATTTTTATTGTTTCTTGCCTGATTCATATTTGATCTGGAAATTAATATTCTTATTCTATCTTCCGTTCTAAACTAAGAGAACATATGTTTTGTTTATATGTATGGTGGCAAGACAATTTCATGATCTGCCCAGAGCTGACAGACCGATCAGTGGGGTCTGTCTCCGTGGTGCCGTGACTAATGGACATCTGGAATTGTCAGTTGTGTCATTGTAAGGTTGAGCCATGACTTGAACTAAAGCTGTAGTGTGAATGGTCAGTTGAACTTCCTGCCACTTGCTGGGTGAAAAGACAAGGAGAAGGATAATCTGTAGTATAAAGAAAAACTTCCATTCTATTAGCTTGCATATTCCACCACCGGATGTAATGCTTTGACCAATTTTATGCATTTAGTAAGGTGGGACATTATTATAATTAACAGATTGTTATTATATATGCACTGTATTTTAAGATTTCTTCTATTTGTCATAGTCTAGAAACTTTTCCGGGTAAAATTTAAAGTAAATGTATATATAATGCAACATAATTCATAATAGTTTATTTTTAAAGCATTATGTGTGTCTTTTAAAGAAATAGTATTAGAATGCACTAGCTCAAGATAATATTAATAAAAGCATATCCACATGCTTCTATCTTAGGAGGCAGTGCAACAGAATTAATCATTATAACCATAACTAGAGGCCCGATGCATGAAAATTCATGCAGTGGGGGTGAGGAATCGCTCAGCCCAGCCTGTGCCCTCTCACAGTCCGGGAACCCTCAGGGGTGTCCTACTGATGGCTTAGGCCCATGCCCCAGCCTAGCCCTTTCCCCCAATGCACTGATGCTGGTTGCTGTTGCTGCCTCCCCATCACTGTCCCCTCCCTCTGCCTGCTGGCATGTGCCTTGGCTGGCCTGGTGCTGCCTGCTCACCAGCCCCACCCCCCACCACCAACTGGTCTTCCAGCCATTTGGTACATTTGTATATTATGCTTCTATTATATGGGATATCTCACCTATACATAGTATTTATTGTATATGGCACTGTTATAAATTCTTATATTAAACCATTTAATTTACACATGTGGTAAAAACACTATTATTATCCCCATTTTATATATAAAGAATCTGAGATCTAGAGAAATTAAGTAATTTTCCCCCAGGATAATTGAAATGAACTGGAGGTCTGATGCTTAGGTATCATTTTCATATCAAAAACTTTCTAAATGATGACAGCAATGATTCAGCTTGAGTTAGTTATACACAGGTTTGTACTACCCACTGCGGTGCTACAAGTATATTTGTCAAGCTGATAAAACAAAAGGACTGATGGAAATATATTTGTACCTTTTAGGGGGGAAAATCCATATGCCATCTATTGCTGTAGTTCAGTTAAACTGGTGGGAGGAATGGTGAGGTGGCTTTCTCGAGGTCCTGAATAAGTTCTCCAAAAGTATTCCCCCAGAGAGAGAGAGAGAGGAAGCCAGGGGTGATGATCTTGACCCAGTAATTTATTTCATTCACAGCAGAAGAGTAGAAATGTGAGTCTACCGTGGGGGCTAGTATTTGAACCCAAATAAAGGACATTATGGCCCAACATAATGTGCTCTTTCTTGGGGTACATCAGAGAGAAACACTAAGAAGAAAGGGCCATTTTCCCAATTTGGCACCCGCTACTAGGTGAGAGGAGCCAGCAGAAAACTGTGACATCTGCAAGACCAGATAAGAAAAGTGAGGTTAAGCTTGCGCATTCCTTTTTAGGTCTGGTGAGGCAGCACCAAAGATCTGATGGAGATGGCATTGGTGGGTACATACTGGACCCTCCAAGAAATACCTAACAGTTGAGACGTTGATAGGATGAGAAGGTTCTGCCTGAGCAGGTCAGGGGAGAGTGAGAAATCCGGTCTGGATGGAGTCAGGAAACACTCTGGGTAGTGATCAGCTAGGAAGGTCCATGCAAAGAACTTGGGATCTCACATTTTTAAAAAATAAAAAATAAATTCAATAAAACGAATCTAGAAATAAAAGCTACAGTGCACATATAACCTTAAAGTAAAGGACATTCCTTCAGATTAAAAAATTGGCTTGTGGGAAACACATTCCTTATGTTCTCATTTTACGGCAGACTGGTGAACGTTTCATCACAGGCCTGTTCTGATCCACTGGGAGGTGTCTGGGAACAGCTCATGTGAGGGCAGTCCTGCTGGAATAATCTGGCTCACACTGTGAAGGTTCAAAACCTCATTATTGTCGGTGTCAAGGGATTACCGGACTTTTTGAGAATGAATCATGTTAACTTTAATTCGCATAAGATTGGAGCAGATACAAAATGTTAATTTATTCCTTTAAAATGAAAAACACCTACAAGAATTGGAATAGGCGTGCTAACATGAGTGCCGTGTTTTCTAGCTGCAGCCTAGCTACCTGGAAGTGTATCAATCACATTGTTTTCTGCTATAAGATTTTTGTCTCCATATTTACTGATTTTTCAAAATCCGGTGTTCTTTACTTTGTGTCAACTCTTTTAGTCTATGTGACAAACAAATGTGGGAGCTAAAACCTAATAATATTTAAGTGATTCCCCCATGTTCATGCATGGAGGAACTGGCAAAGCTTGGATTCACTATCAGGAGGTTGGCTCCAGAACCCATGATTTCCTCCTCAGTACTATAGTTCCTTGAACTATGAGATAGTTTGAGAAATAAAAAACCTAATGGCATGTGTTTTAGTGCAGAGGTGGGACAGACCCAGTGCTAGTTAATTTAGGGGTCATTAGTGTGTGTTATCAAGGTTGCCGGGGTCTTCTTTATCCTCTCTCTCTCTCTCTCTCTCTCTCTCTCTCTCTCTCTCTCTCTCATCTCTAATCTATTTCTCTGCCTATCTTCAGTTAGTAATTCCCTCCATAGGGTCACTGCAGCATTCCAAGGTATCAAGCAAAAGACAGAATACTTAGGGAACAGCATGCTTCCCTTTGTACCAAATGCAGGGATGAGGAAGCTTTCCTGAAGCCCACCAGCAGACTGCCTTTATATCTCACAGCCCAGGGTTGTTTCCGGCTTGAGCAAGTCACTGCCAGGGGCCATGGGAATCAGAGATTAATGTAGACAAATTAAGATTCACCCCCTGCTCAAAGGCTGCTTTGAGCATGGAAGAAGCCCAGACCACAGATGCCTGAATAAATCTGGGGTATTACGAGGAAGGCAGTTAAGCAAAAGTGACTAAAACAGAAAGCTAAATAATAATCAGACATTACTGCATTTAATTCCCAGGAGCAAACTTTGTTACAGGGACAAGACATGTTTGATGTCAATATGACATCCCTGAACACTTGTATTAGGCAGACACTTGCTCGGTGGGCATAGGTATGAGTAAGCAAAATTAGACAAATCCATTCAGTAGCTTCAGGTTGTTCATCTCACAATAAGGATGGTATTGACAAGGGATCTAAAATTCATTACTTACAACTACCTATTGTCATCTGTATACTAGCAGTATCTCTGCCATGAGGAATGGAAATATTCCAGGTTGAATGACCAATTTCCATTTCCTTGAACTATATTAGTATAGATGTTGTCAACATATACCTCTGACATTCCCTTCTATGTGTCTAGGTGACAAATCTCTTTCAGAAATGGTCGCTCTGTTCTCAGATGCATTAGCATAGGAAATAGGTTACCAGAGACTCTTACTTCAGCTGACACTCTGTTAAATTTTATAGTTTAATTGGGACAGATTTTTAAAAAATCGAATCCCAAGCTTTTGGACATAATTTAATTAGATCCCAAAGATATGAAAGTAAACAGCAAAGAACTACTGTAGGTATCTAAGAAAGTATTGTCATTATGATTGTGGCAGGCAGAATTGATAAGATGGGGGAGAAGAGCTGGTTAGAAAGCTCTTGTAAGTCAAGCTGAGAACTGCGGAGTCTTGAATATGGAGGTGCAAGAGGGGCAAGAGTAATAAAAAGAAAAAAAAGGAAACACAAGGGAACAGAAAGCAGAAAGCAATTATGTGCCAAAGATATTTATTTTCTATATTTACATTAAAGATCAGGAGTCACTGGTGTTCATTAGTTAGGATCTGCAGCCCCAGCACTGAGGAAACAGTAGGTATGCATGTATCCCCTCAGACATCCAAGTGAATATGTAATTGACTGATAACCTATATGGACATAGTGGCCTGCTGGTCTATATTCTTAGGCATCCTCTAAGCCTGTAGGTACATTATCATAGGTTTCTGAATATATATATATATATATATATATATATATATATATATATACTCCAGGACAATTAGCAATATAGAGAAATTGGCACAAATGAGACATACAGAGAGCAGAGAACTTTTTTTTTGCCAAGCTTAACTGTAGGTTCCAGAACACTGTTACTCATCTGAAGGCTATAACTATCCAAATGTTAGACTACAAAGTAGCATTCACTACTTATTTCATAGGATCACAATACCCTATTGCTATGACAGCATCAACAGCAATGTTGAATGTTTGCCTGACCAAACACTGGCAAGGAAACATTCTAAATGTGATCGCTTAATTTTTCTTTCTTTAAGCCAAATTTATTCTTAAACTTGCCACAGTTATGTCAAAATGCTTTAGAAGGGAGAATAAAACACTATTTTCATGTGTTTTATACCAAATAATAGTACTTAGTGATCTCATCCCCTTACATGAAAATTAAACCAAAACTAACAAGTATGGGTAAATTTTATTGGGGCTAAAAGTAGTTACTTGCTATTATGCGTCCATTACTTCCTTTACAAGTGTTTGTTTACACCTATGCCGGGTACAGTTCTTGCCCAATTTACTAAGCTACTGAATGACTGAGTCAGATCTGCCTGACTCCAAAACCCATGCTCTTGCCCAGTTGGTGTGGCTCAGTAGTTGAGCATCGACCTATGAACCAGGAGGTGACAGTTCAATTCCCAGTCAGGGCCCATGCTCAGATTGTGGGCTAGATTATTAGTGTGCAGGAGGCAACCAACTAATGATTCACTCTCATCATTGATCTTTCTGTCTCTCTCTACCTCTCCCTTCCTCTGTATAATCAATAAAATATATTTTAAAAAATAAAACAAACCCATGCTCTTTCCACAATACAGTAAATAAAAATGGTACCTTTTAAAAAAATCTAAACTAACACAATTGACTGCATTAAATAGTAAGAGACCATTTAAAAGAATTATATTCTCATAAAACCACATTCAAATAATGTCCATATCCCATACATTTATTTTAGTCTCCTGCAGGCCAATACCACAATCCTTCAGATTAGAAGATTTGGCTGCACTACAGAATACACATTGGAAGTTGAGCAACACCCAAGGCTCCATTAAGGTCATTATTCTTGTGGATTTCTTTTCCTCCCACTAGGACAGGCATATCAATTTTTCTATATGTTTTGAAGAGCTTAGCCACATGATTTTAATCATTTCTCCCAGGTGGCTCTTAGAACTCGCATGGTGGCCCTATATATTATCCAACCAAGGACAGGTTCCAGTGTGGTTTGATGAATGAGCAGGCAACCAAAATCTGAGATCTGAAATTCTCATCCCCAAGAAGTAATAGTTTTACCTGCTATTGCTTGGGGATCCTAAGGAATCTGGATATTGGGAAACAGTCTAACTTAATGTTTTAAGCTGGACCACAGTTTGAGATCATCTAATCTTTTTTTTTAGCTATTTTTACAAATGTTCTGGTTTGGGTAAAACCTGTATGTTTTTCTAAATATTTTCCTTCAATTTTTAAATCTTCATATATTTTAATAGAAATATAACCCTCTTAATAATAATTTATTTACCATTAACCCATTAAAGTGTAATTAAAAACATATTTCCCAATTGACTTTACAATAATTTTTATAAACCTTGGAATGAAGACACACACACACACACACACACACACACACACACACACACTACGTTCTCTTGCCAGGAAACAAAACGAAAAGAAAAATACAGAGCACCCAAAAGTTCAGGTTAGGTTCAGCTCTCAAAAGCCACAGGTTCCAAATAATTCTAAACTTGGACGATGGTTTCTTACATCCAAGAATGTGCCCCACATGTCACTGAATGGTGCAACCACGTTAACCACAAGTTTAACCTCGCTCTCTTGTACTTTTTAATTGACTTCAGCCCAAACTTTTCAAAATGTAGACTTAAACGAACTTCTCTAAAATATTGCAATTAAATGGCATTTTTCATCTGACCACTGGTATGGGAGGCAATGTCAATCATCTTTTTTTGTTATTAAGAAAACTTTCTCTTCCTCTTTACTTCCAGGCAATAAAACTATGCAATTTTAATTCTGGGTTATAGTCTCTTAAATTTTGAATATATCTTCCTATCATTATACCTCCTAAATCTTTGATCACCACATATGTTAGTCATCAAATATCTACTCAGCATCTCTTAAAAGTAAAGTGCTTATTTTTTAAAAAGTTAACTCAACAAATACATACAAATTGTCTGCTATGGCTTAGTCATCTGCCAGCCTAGATAATTTATTGAATGATATAAAATAGATTATGCAAAATATAATAAGTCAGAGTTATTCATAATGATATATCTCCTTCCATGAGCATGGCAGACTTTGTTAATCAATCAAGTATACTTTCTTGCTGATCTCATGCATGATCTCAAATTATAACTGAAAATTCCAATATATTTATTCAGGAAACTATAATCTATACTAATAATAGAGGACTATACAAAGTTTCTGGAATGCCATCAGAGTAATGACCAAACAACAGGCTGTGTGAGATAACAAAGTCAGCAAGGGGGTCAGGGAGGAACAACCAAATGACTTAACAGCAGGCTGAGGGGGGGGGGGGCAGCTAAGGGCAACCACGTCAGGGGTGGGGAGGGGTTAGTCAGGCACAACCAGGCCAGTGGGTGGGCAGTTGGAGGAGACCAGGCTGGCAGGGGGGCAGTTAGGGGTGATCAGGCAGGCAGGCAGGTAAGCAGTTAGGAGCTAGTGGTCCTGGATTGTAAGAGGGATATCTGCCTGCCAGTTTAGGCCCTATCCCTGGGATAGGGCCTAAACTGGCAGTCAGACATCCTCCAAAGGGTCTTAGATTGGAGAGGATGCAGGCTGGGCTGAGAGGACCCCCCCCCCATGCATGAATTTTGTGCACTGGGCCTCTAGTCAACAATAAGAGAATTCAGTAAGTTGACTCAGTACATCAATATACCAAAATCAATAGACTTCTTATACAGAAACACCTCTTAGTTTCAAACGCTAATAAAAAGAACCCATTATAAATATAAAAGATATGCTACACAAAGAATAAACTTAGTAAGAAATGTGTGAGGAAGACAAAAAGAAAACTTAATACATTAATAAAGAAGATAAGTGGAAATAGGCATTCTGTTCTTTGGTAGGAATATTTTAAATTTATATAAAATGTTAAGCATTCCATTAACAGTACCAAATGAAATATTTTAAATATATTTTTAAAAATTAGATTAGTGACCTATAGTGCTTTTTGGCAAAATAATTGTGTATGCATAGGCAGAAATGTCTGAAAGAAAAGAGAAATAAAAATAGCAGCTTTTCAGATAAAAAACAATAACCTAAAGCCTTATTAATTAAAGTAGGATTTATACTGGAATATCAATATACAAACATATCAATGTAATATAATAAAATGTTTCAATATAGACTCAAATTTGTATTGGGGTTTATAAAATGATATAGATATTATTCACCATCTGTGGTCAAAATGGATCATTGAATAAATTAACTGGAGAAAATAGAAGCCATTTTAAAATACAATTATTCACTGTCCCAAACCTTTTACCAAATACACCCCGGATGAATCCAGGAATTAACCATAAAATTTGACATTGTGAACTTACTTGGTTGCAATATGAGTTAGGTATTCTAGTGATAGGCCACATGCAGAAGCATAGATAAAAATATTGAAAATGTATCCCCATAAATAAAATTAAAAAAACACTGCATGAAACAAATGTAATATTTATTTAAAATGTAATATTTGAATGACAAATGATGACCTGGGAAACATACATAAAGTCTATAAGAGGGCAATTTACTTAGTATATACATATAATACAAGGTTTCCCCAAAAAATGTATACACACTTTTCTAGCTGACAGCTCAATTTTGAAAATAAAATTTTAGTAAACAAAGTATTTTAATAAACAATGCCTTTATAATTATTCAAAGTGGTATATTCATTTTTGGAGACACCTTATATATTCTACCATCAATAAAGAAAGACCCAATAATCTAACAGAATATTAGGCCAAGGACATGAATGTGAATTCGCAGGAAACAAAATATTCAGCAATGTTAGCTACATGAAAGTTGTTCAAAATCATTCTGAAAATAGAAAATGCAAATTATGCATTTAATATACCATTTTACACTTATCATATTGATGAAGAGCACAATGATTGATTATAAATTCTATGAACTTAGGTATTGTAAGGTTCTCCCTCCTCCCAACTGATGGGCGGAGTTAACACATTACTGGCACCTGTCAGAGAGACATCTCCAAGACATTGAACCATCAATCAGCACATGCCAAAGTGTCCTGGAGCCCACCCCTTCCTGTTTCACCCTGGGTCCAACCCTCTTCTGTTCCGGCCCTTAAAAAGACCCCCAGGCCAGCCGCGTGCTGCTGCTCCTTCATGTCCAGGAGGCAGCCCAGCTGGGTCCCCTGTCCCCTCCCACTCCTTCAATTCTGGTTTCTCTACCTCCGTAATGAGTCCCGCTCATTACCGGGGAATAAACTTTACTTTAAAATTCCTTGGTGGTCAGTTTCCTGCGCCCTTCAAACCTTACAGTATAAGGAAACTGGCACTTGACTACTTTAAGCATTACTGTAAAATAAGCATTTTATACTGTTTGTCAAAAGATTAAAATGCACATATTCTTCCACCCACCAATTCCACTTTTGGAGCCTTGCCAATTCCTATAGCATTAGCTGTGATAACTGAAGAATGGAAATAGCTTAAATAGCTTATAACCAAAATTAGAATCGGTTAAATAAATTAAGGCCCATCCATAAATTTGGATAAATCACCTTAAAAATGCAGCAGATCACTATATTAATGGAAAATTATTTTAAGATATATTATTAAATTAAAATATCAAAGTATAGAGCCATCTATATAGAAGTTATCATTTGTGTGAAAATAATTTGAATAGACGAAACATTTTGTAAATACTTACAAGATTCTGGTAAGATTCCTCTGGAATAAAAAGTGAGGGAAAGAGGGCATTACCTTAGTAATCTCCTCTATACTATTTGATTTTTTAAAAAATTCAGTTTATATGTTAACTGATCAAAAGCAAATAGATACAATAATTTAAATATATTCTGTCCTGAAATTGTATTGAGACTGTGAAAGGAAGAGGTTCAGTTTTCCCTCTTGAACTTCTATTTTCTCCTAAACAGTAAGAAGCAGCCATCAGTAACCCAGTGGACATAGATTATGGGGTTGTAAGGGTCTGGGTAGGGTGGAGGACTGGAGCAAGTTGGAAGAGGTTTTTTTTTGGGGGGGGAAGGAGGACCTATGTAATACTTTCTACATAAAGGTTTTGTTAAAAAAAATAGAAGCATCAGTCATTTAAAAATTTGAGGCAAGCCCTAACTGGTTAGGTGCAGTGGATAAAGCATCAGCCTATGGACTGGAGGTTCCCCGGTTCGATTCCGGTCAAGGGCATGTACCTTGGTTGTGGGCACATCCCCAGTAGGGGGTATGCAGGAGGCAGCTGATCAATGTTTCTCTCTCACTGATGTTTCTAACTCTCTATCCCTCTCCCTTCCTCTCTGTAAAAAAAATCAATGAAATATATTTAAAATTAAAAAAAAATTGAGGCAAAGTAAAAGTGTAATTCCACATATCTGGCCTCAGCTTTTCTCTGCTCTTTTCTACATTTCTTAGGGGTCCCTATTCTTCTTTCAGAGTTGCTTATCTAAATACGTTCTCATCATACTTAATGTTGAAGCACAGTATAAAGCATCCATTATTGTAAACAGCAATGACCATCATTCTACCCCATATAATTAGAAAAGAGGAATAAAAATAAAAGGTCGGCTCATATAAATAAAATTCAGGAAATCTGTGTTTCTAGTATCTGTCCGTTCTCTGGCGGATTGCATGTTTAGCTTAACTCAGAATAATAAAGGTAATTCTTTGTGCTCTTTTCTTCCTGATGTAGGCACTCCCCTTCCCATAAAGGACTGTTGTGGAGTTGACCAGACAAAGCAGTGCAGCTGCATAATTGGGACCTGCTGGAGTTGGCAGATTGTAAGTATCCAGCTACAGCCCAGGGGCCTGAGTTGTCACCTGACCATTCAAGACATCCCCAGTCTTGTGAGTCTTGGGCCCTCTAGCACTGAGAGGACTTCATGGGAAGCACAGCTTATGCTCCTTGTAGTTAAGCTGCTCAGGGACACCACCAGTGTGCACACCCAGAAGAAGGTAGGACGTGGGCCAGGAGGGGGGCATGGAAGAGACTGAGAGCCCTGTGAGCAACAGACTCGTTAAAGAAGAGACAATGGCAAAAGAGTCTTTGTTGCTATTGTTTTATCCAATACATTTTAGCATATATGAATGGCAATTTAAGTAAAGACAATAATAGAGCAGTATATTTTGGAAAAAATGAGTATTTTTTGTCACTGAAAGCATTCAATAGGAAACTAGCAAAGATGAGGAAAACAAAGCTAACAAAGTAAAACACTAATTACATTAAATTTCAAATTTCTAATCCTTTCTGCGTATTTATTTCTTGAGAACTGTAACAAGTTATACCCCTTTGTATTTTCAATGTCAAGATGGGAATAAAAAGAACAGAAATGAAGCAGATCGAGAACTTTGACAGCATGCATGCCGAACACCAGGGTTAATAATAGAGTTAAGAATGGGCCAAAAGATTCATCAATAACCTGAGACTCTAAGCAGTGATGGTGCAAGGGTAACAACAACTGCTTCCCTTCACAATCTCAAAAGTGGCATTTTTACAGTATTCTTTATTGAAATAATGGTTGTTAACATACATTTTAAAAGATACTGAAAGAAGTTGTAAAGAGTAGGATTAATCCTCTCTAATAAAAGAGAAACATACAAATTGACCGTATCTTTGCTACAGCCAATTGGGGTGAGTATGCAAATTAACCCAACAAAGATGGCAGTTAATTTTCATATCTATCTATGTGCAGCGTGAAGACTGAAGATGGCAGAAAGAAGCCAAGTACTGCAGAAGAAAGCAAAGCTGCAGAGAAGCAAGCAAGCTGGGCAGAGGAGAAGGAAGGGAAGCAGGCAGGGTGCAGAGACCGCAGCAGGAAGCCCTATTGCAGGAATCTTCCTGCAATGGGTCTCTAGTTTATTCAATAATTGATCAACACATAGTAATTAGACATGGTGATTAGACATTTATACAACTTATGAAGTGATCGCCCATATAAGTCTAGTACAGCCCAGGGAACAAAGTCAATAATATTGTGATAACTATGTGTATGTCAGATGGGTACCAGAACCAGGCCAGTCTATTTCTGACACTAATGCCTAGATAAAGCCTGGCTCATGAGTCAGAGTTTAGTTGCAAATTAGATGAGAGCTAATAGAAAGAGATAATGAGAGAAACTAAGGGAACTAGAGAAAGCATGCAAGAGATATGGAAATATTTATAAACCACAATTACTTAGGTCAGGATATCTTTTGAAGACCCATGGCTCAATAAATTCTGCTAATAGGCTTGAACACAGCATTTGGCTCTACAATATCCAAAAAAGAATAATGCCAATTAGTGTCTTTGGTTAATGAAAGAAACTTTAAAGTATCTATTGCACTGGTGGATCAAAAGTACAATTCTTATTTATCACATTAACTAATAAATCATGATCATTAGTTTGCAAATGTTTCTTTTAAATACACTAAGTGGCCAGATTATTATGATCCCTGAATACATAATAATCTGGCCACTCTAATATACATATTAGAGGCCTGGTGCATGAATTTTTGAATGGGTGGGGTCTGGCCAGCTTGGCCATGGGGAAGTAACATGGGCGGTTGGCCAGCCTGCCTGCTGGTTCAACTCCTGCTCGAGGGGACAATTTGCATATTAGCCTTTTATTATATAGGATATATACTGAGTGGCCAGATTATTATGCATTCAGAGATCATAATAATCTGGCCACTCAGTGTATATCTTTTTTTTTTATATCAGAGAGGGAGAGAGAGATAGAAACATCAATGATGAGGGAGAATCATTGATCGGCTGCCTCCTGCATGCCCCACACCCCAGGCATGTACCCTGATGGGCAATCAAACCATGACCTCCTGGTACATAGGTTGACTCTCAACCACTCACCCATGCTGCCTGGGTTCTTTTAAAAAGGGAAAAAATGTGTCCCATGCCTGGACCTAATAATTAAAGATGGGGGGGGAGGAGAAAAGCTTAATAAATGTGTCAAGCCTGGAAACAAAAGAACTATGGCAATGAATGGAACCATCTAAGAAAATCCAGAAAGCCTCCAGTTTAACCTCCAAATTGATACAATAATTCCTTCCACAGCAAACTACAGATGGCTTTTCAAGATCTCCAAAAACATTGCACAGTGATGGTCAGTTTGAATTCTAGAACCACATTTAAGTGATATTTTTTTTAAAAGAAATATTTGAACCATACTCCTTGTCCTGGTAAATTTATTGATGCAACCCAATTTTTCAAAAGAAGTGAAAACACGATTGAATATTTGCCTGAACCTTCAATATTACAATAATGATGACACCACATAGATATAGAGCCAACACAGTATATCATTTAAGAAAGAGAGCACAACTGCATCTTGTTTAAAAACTGGAAGATGCTTTCACATTTCTTGAAGTTGTGTTTCAAATCAATCAGCATATGAACAGTACACTTGGGACAAGCCAGGGCTCTCGCTAAGCCTACTCCTCTTAAGAGAACTAACTGTGCTGTGAGACCATGAGAAACATAAACAGGGGGGAAAATCTCTAATTTGGAAGTGGCTTGATAAATTTTATATTAGTTAGGAAGAGATGAAAGTCCCTAATTAGAAGTGGCATCTGTTTATTTAATATTCTACATGAAGGGGAACTATGGAAATACATCTGGTGCTTCCACTGACTGTATTATAATCAGTGTAGCCTGACTCTAAAGAAAAGCAGAAAAGAAACTGAAAGTACAGACTTGAAAGAGTAATATGATCCCTGTACTATCAACTAAACATCTCAGGCTCGCTACCCTTCTGAAAATGGCATGTTTGAGAAGCACGGAAGAGTATCTGATGCTCAACTGAATTCTATCCGCTGGCTTCTATTTTTATATGGCTTTTCCCTTGCTTAGCAATCAAGGATGCTACATGTTCCATAGGGTGCTGCTATACAATGGGGGGCCCTTGGTAACGCTGCGATATGAAGTGAAACTATGTAGACTACTGCTCTGTCTGTGTAAGTATACCACAAAGCACTGAGATTTGGGATTAATTTGTTAAAACAGCAAAATCTCGCCTGTTCTAATTAATATTGAGCAGCTGCTAAGTCCAATGTTATTCTTTACAAATTAAAAAAATAATCAAAGTTTTCAAAATTTGTGATAAGTCCCATAATGAGAAAAAGACATGTTTGCCTTTTATTATTTTTTTTCAAGGTAGATATAACTCTGTACCACATAAAGAGAATTAAATTCTAATTTATCAGCTCTCCTTCCACATGTGCTTGGATCCTTATTTAGTCCATTACATTCTGTAAAACAGCATAAATATTGTTATTTAAAAAGTATTAACTTGTTGGGAAGCAAAAGACCCAGACACATAGCCTAGTGAGCAAGGCACTCTGGAATAAGGTCCTCAGGGAAACGGAGAGAGAGATTTTCTGTGCTGCTCTAGACTTACACTAAGGTCTTATCCCTTTCACCGGCAGCCTCCTCTCTGACCTCTCTGGCTATAGCCCCCAAGCCCACCCTGCCTCAGCCACCATGGCTCTTGGCACAGTCATTGTGCAAAGCCCAAAAGCAGCAATGTGTACCTGTTACTCTGTAATTGCCCACTCATCAAAATCTTAGGAAAGGGAGCCTGGGCTAGGTATGGGTTTCTAAAAATAGGAGCCGATGTGCCTTTGATATCAAAAACCCAAATCAGAAACACGAGTAAGTAGAAATGAGCAAGTATCAAGTCGAGCCATTCATTCCATTAACTGAGCATCAGCAATATGCTAACTACCACGGGAAGCACAAAATACAAAGTGATAAATGAGACTGACAACCGAGAGGAACTCAGAAACTAGTGGGCAAAACACACCCCGATAAGAAGGAAAGAGAGGGAAGTTCATCACCTTCACCTTGTGTTCAGGTTAACCTTTTATGTCCATAGAAATGAATGATATCATTCTGCTAACAAAAGTATTTCAGCGACTCCTTGTTGCATTCAAACAAGCATTTAATGATTTATCTCTGCAATTTATTTGGTGGATGGGTCCCTGGCTACTTAAGCATCAGTTGCTTCATCTGTAAAATGTGGATGATAATATTAACTTTTTGAATTTTTGTGAGGATCAAGTGCAATGGCTTATGCATTGTATCAGCAATAGAAAGCACACATAAATGTTAGGCCAATGTTATTAATATTATTATTATCTCTTCTACATTAGCTCATGATTTTTCCTTTCCTGTCACCGTATTTCACCCATACCATTGCCTCTGAAAACTGTTGGAATAGGCCACGACTCCTTGGCTCCCTGTGCACTTTGAACCTCTATTCTCAGTCTGGCTCTCGGTCTGGCAGGTTTCTTCTCAGCCTTTCAAAGCAATTTACATGGTCCTGTGCAGACTCCACTAAAGTACCCATTTATCTCAGTGGGCATTTAGCTATCTACCTGAAATCATTTCATTTGAGAGTTCACCTGACTTACCCCAAATCGTGCCTAGAATTAATCTAGAGGCAGCAAGCATTTGCACTAACTTCTCCATTGCTGTATCCAATATGCTTAGAGCAATACCTTGCACATAGAAATTCTTTAGCATATGCTTAATGAGTAAATGAATAAATGAACAAATAATTTAAAGTTCTAATTAGAATGAAACCCAGGAAAATATTTTTAAAAGAGTTAAATTAAAAAAAAATACACAAGTAGATAGAGCATTCTCAAAGTTGGGCCTTACTTGCTAAAGGATTGGTTAAGAAGTGAATCTCATAGAGCATTGATCAGCAAACTGTGGCTCGCGAGCCACATGCAGCTCTTGAGCCGCGGTTTGCTGCTCTGTTGACCAATGAGTTTGTCGACCTCCGGGATATGGGCTTAATAACAAGGAACAACAGCAGCCTATAAGTATTGGAATCAAGAGTCTAGGTCAGTGGTCGGCAAACTCATTAGTCAATGGAGCAGCAAACCGCGGCTCAGGAGCCGCAGTTTGCCGACCACTGTTATAGAGTATTCCGACTTCTGCTCCCACTTGGACAAAAGCTCAACCATAATATCCAGATTCTTATTTTAAAGGTTTTAAATCATTATTAGTAAATATTTACGCGTTTTATTCTTACTGGGCAGTTTAATAAGTACTGAGACTATGCAAAAGAATAAGAAACCACAAGGAAATTCGGATATAATGGAAAACAAAACCATTTATTACAAAGTCACTAAAAGTAAAAGATGTTAAAATATAAGGTAGGCTTATCCTAGGAAGTAAAATGCACAGTGAGTGCTGTAAAGACAGCAAAGGAAAGGACTGCACTTTTGCACAAACCCTGAGCGCTGAGGGATCTGGAAGAACATGAGGCCTTGCACAGAGAAATAAACGATGGGGGAAAGAGCATGAGCAACCTGGGCTTTGTGTAATGCAGGAGGCATTGTCAGTAGACAATTTAACAACCAATCTACCTAGTAATAAAGCTGCCCTGAACAAATCCTTCCTGTCACATGGGACGCCCCAAACAAACAACCAGACACGTTAGCCAACATCACCTAATAAAGCTGCTAATGCTGTCCATCAGATATTTACTGAGCATATGCTATGTAATTTCTCTGATTAAAATGTTATTTTCATTTATACAGTATGCCTCAATAATATAAATTATATCAACTCACAATAAATCAATTAAGAAGATTGTTCTTTTCAAGGTAAAACAGTTATGTCATTTTTCAAGGTCACTGGTCAGTTGTACACCTATGAGGGTGATCTGAAATATCAGACACTACTTCAGTGCTCTTTCACTGTCCCACACATGCCTCCTGATTAGTTGCAGTAAGAATGTATTTCACATCAAATACAAGTACCTCTGTTCAGAATAAATATATCAGCCATAGTATTTGTTTACATGATATATATAAGTTCATATATTCAAACCAGTTAAGCTGTCATTATAGCAAAAAACATCATCTTCAACTTTTATCAAATTTATAATTTACAAGGAGTATGAAGAAAAAACATTTAATCTCTGAAAAAATATTTGTGATCAGTTGAAATTCTAGAAATCAGGGATTTCAGTTTATACTAATTTTTTAAAATGTGAGGATAACAATGCTACATGAGAGCTGAATTTGATGAGGATAGATCATTTAGGATGTCATCTTACATACTTAGCCTTTTAAAAATTGATTTGATGTCAATGCATAATCATATAAAACAAAGGTATTATGCTATTTGAGCTTTTTCTTTTTCTTTTTTCTTTTAGAACAACTAGAGCTTAGGATATTTTCATACTGAATCTTACTGAACTTTTCACTTATATCATCTTAGGGGTCATATCTTGATCAATATTTTACATTCATATCATTATATAAAATTAAAAATCTTATTATTTCCCCTGACAATCTATAGAATCAAGCTATTTTAAAATTTAAAAATAGAGAGAATATACCAAATGTCAACTTCTATCAGTCAAGATAGGACTATACAAAATAATCACAAATAGATACTATTTTAATTGAATAAGGAGTTATCACAAATATTTATATTGCTGGTGACACTTATTCCCTAACAGTTTTCTAAAAATTATTGTAACAAAATTGATGCATGCAACTTTCTTCACTGAATATTATTTTAATACTCATGTGGACATTTTGTTTTATGCACAAACACTTTTCTTTAGGGTGCATTTGGGGAAGAAAAAAAAAAAAAGCCCTGACGAATTCTGTATCTGTTTCACTGGTGATGACAAGTATGTTAATTGCTTGCAGATAACATCTGTTCTAGTGAAATCAAGATGCAGAGGCTGTGTTGGATCTGTGGTGTTAGCAGCTTTCTAAAGCTTTGTCTGGGAGACCCACTGCATGCATTTCACAGACTCTCCAGGCAGCTGGAGGGCTTTTGAGCTTTTTTGAGAACCTTCCAGCAACTGAAATAAAATCTGCCAGGAATCCTGGGTCATCGAAATGTCTTCCTTTGAGCAGTGGACTCACCTTTGAAGCTGCAAGATACCCACTGACCATGACGCCTGAGTGTGCTCCGGCTAAAGCAAGTTCAGGGTGAGCTGCCGACCGCCTGCATGCAAGAGCAGGCCTCTGACTTCCTTCTCTGTTTACAGAGCAGGGTGAAGGGCCTCTCCAGAGGGGATAGCAAGAGCCCAGTCAATATAATGTCAGCTAGAAAGGGCCCTTATGCTCAACAGGCCACGTTTACAATTTTACAGGGTTCACAGGCTACAATTGCTTACCAGATGTGCCTATGAGGTTGGCTAACCAAGGCACTGTGATGGCTTTGGTCCCAACCTCTCCACATGTTTGCTTCCCCCCGAAGCTAGGAGTTTGTGTAGACTCTGCTGCCCTGTTCCTAGGAGAGCCCATGCTACTCTACCCTGTGGGCCAGCCAGTCATGCTGCTGTGCGCACTGCTGGAGGTGCATGGGTGAAGGTCTGCAGGTCCTTTTCAGTATTTGCAGACCCAGTTGACTGTGTCAACAAAAGTGATCTCACTGGGTCTGCATTACAGTGGGGTGTTTTGTTTTGTTTTTTTAAAAGGAAAAATATTGTATTTATTACAGGTTAGATATTAGAGGGGGGGGAGAGATTGGTAAGATCGGATGAAAACTATGAAGGACATGAGCCACCTGAGAAAGAGATTAAAAACTAAATCCCATGAGTACGAAAAGTGAATTCAGTGAGAATAGAGATGTTACATAATATGACAGGTTTGTATTATAGTGGGAAATTTTATTTTAAAAAATTAACTTAAATATTTGATACCTTGCTAATAAGAGTTTTTGAATATGTTTTCACCCTGTTTGAATACACTTCGATTTTTTTTTTATAAAAGCTAATGATGTAATGGCTTAAAATAAATTCACTCTGCCCTTGTAGCCAAGGACAAATTTGCTCTTTTTCACTACTTTCTTTGAGTACCCTTCCTATGTAATAAGCAATATTACAGCAAATTCATGAGGAAAAGTACATTTCCTCACATGTGGAAACACTCCACTCTTAGGTCTTCCTGACATTGCTCTGAACTCTGCCAGTGTATAAATAAAAGCAATCATTCTCACAAACTTAGTGACACCGGATAAAGATATATCTGTGTGAGAAAGTGAAGACATAAAGATCAATAAGGTTATCAACTGTGTCCTCAGGACTGTAGTTCCAGAACACTTACTTTAGAACAGATTAAAGTCATTGACAGGAAGATGGTCTAAATGGTTTTTGTCATTGCAGATGGAAGTGAAATCAGTTTCTGTTGGCTGTTTTTGCGTTTATTTTAATGATTTGATTTTCTTTAAACTTAAAAAATATAAATTTTTATTGATTTCAGAGAAAAAAGAAGAGGGAGAGAGAGAGAAACATCAGTGATCAGAATCATTAATAGGCTGCCTCTGCTCACTCCCTAATGGGGAACCTACAACCCAGGCATCTGCCCTTAAC
Organism: Vespertilio murinus; assembly: GCA_963924515.1. NCBI lineage: Eukaryota > Metazoa > Chordata > Mammalia > Chiroptera > Vespertilionidae > Vespertilio > Vespertilio murinus. The sequence goes on from OZ004705.1 coordinate 186,130,756, forward strand.
TAGAATCGAACCTGGGACCTTTCAGGCTACAGGCCAACGCTCTGTCCACTGAGACAAACTGGCCAGGATGCTCTTGGCTGCTTTTGGTAGTCTACTTTCTAGATTACTTCAACAAAGTAAGCTTTATTCTTCTAAACTATCATAGCATCAAACAATAACTTTTCAGCAATCCATCATTGTATTTCTAAGAATTAACAGAAAGTTCAAAAAGGTAATTTAAAAAACTCGAGTAGTCTTTATTTGAACTTATAATTATAAAACATTTCAGGAGTCTAATTTATAAATGTATCTAAACATTCTTACAAAAAATAGCTATGATCATGGAAATTTACCTTTTGCTTTTTGTTGGGTGGCAGAAATCTTATATAAAAGTTATCATTTTTGAACAGTATATTTATTTCCATTTTACTGGACAAAACACCTCACCATCACTGCACCTAGATGGAGATTGTGAAGCACTTGAAATTCTTGCCTTCATCATTTCATGCTACTTTTTATTATTTCTCTCCTTTGTTAATATAACCAAGAGAAACTAATAAGCTTTCCAGTTTCCCAGGATGATCATTTTTTAAAATATTTTATTTCAGAAATGAATGGAGAAGAAGAGAGATGGAAACATCACGGATGAGAGGAAATTATTGATCCACTGCCTCCTGCATGCCCTACACTGGGGATCGAGCCTGCCACCTGGGCATGTGCCCCCACCAGAAATTGAATTGTGACATCCTGCTTCATATAGGCTGATGCTCAAACACTGAGTCAGATTGGCAGGGCACACAATTTTTTTAAAGGTAAAGATTTACAATATATTTAATAGATGAAATTATTAACAAGGTTTTTTTTTAATTTAACAGGAATATGTTCATTGAGTTGAAAGACTATGTCACTGAGTTGAAGACATTTTATATATATATATATATATATATATATATATATATATATATTTCTAAAAAAATCATAACATATCTGAGCATAAATCCAGTTTGCAATCTGTCTTAAAAAATCCTTTGGGCTAAGAGGTATTTATTGATAATTATATTATTGTTCCCAGCTCCAACTGAGCCAACTGAAATTACTTCTAGAATCATTCATTTCAAACTTTTAAAATTAAAAATATCATTTTGAAAAGATAAAGTTTCATCTAAAAGTTAGTACATATTATTAACAATTCAGATCTTTAAAAGCAACCTTTGTCCTCTAGAAAGATGTACTAGTATGTTAGCAGATCTCACCATACATGCTAATCCTATTGAAGCAGCCCCTGTTTCTATTCTGTAGAATTTATCTCTCTTCTAAGTAATTAATTGCTTGTTCAGTGAGTGCTTTCCTAGTGGACAGTGAGCATCACAAGGACAGAGACCTGAGGGTCTTATCAATGGATTCATACTTCGTGGTACAGAGTAATACTCAGTTACTATTCATTAAGGAAAGGAGAGAGGAAGAGGGATGTGGAAGTCTAGGGAAACAGACCTTCCTGTGAAAGTTACTTGTTAGGTCAGTTTGATCTCACACTCAGTCACTCATCAAGAGAAGGAAAAGGGAAAAGTGCAGTTTTCTCTTGAAATCTGAGGTGGAAGGCAATGCATTAAGACAAGAGAGAAGAAAATATTCAGAGAATAATGTAAAACTAGAAGAGAAAAACAAGACTGAAATACTTTAAAGGAAGGAAGACAAAGGTCAAAGTAGATTAGGTTTAAAGAGTAGGCAAATTTGTGTGTAACCATCCAGGTGAGGAAGAATGCAGGAAAGAAGTAAATTGAAGAGCTGCTTAGATCAGAGGTATTCAAAGGGTGGTCCATAGACCCGTACTGGTTTACAGTTTTTTTCCTGTCTATGAGATAAGCACAGAATGAGAGAGGAAGCATTTACACATCCTATATAATAAAACCCTAATATGCAAATTGACCAGAGGAATGACTGGCTGAACGACCAGTTGCTATGATGCTCACTGACCAACTGGGGGCAGATGCTCAATGCAGGAGTTGCCGTCTGATGGTCAGTGAACTCCACACAGGGAGCACCGCTCAGTCAGAAGCTGGCTCTCAGGTGGCGAGCACAGCGGAGGGAGCCTCTCCCGCCTCCACTGCAGGCGTCAGTAAGGATCAAGGACTGCAAGAGCCCCAGACTGCAAGAGGGATGTCTGTCTACTAGATTAGGCCCAAACAGGCCTAAGCCGGAAGGCAGACATCCCCTGAAGGGTCCCAGACTGCAAGAGGGTGCAGGCCAGGCTGAGGGAACAACCCACTACCCCACCCAGTGCACAAATTACATGCACTGGGTCTCTAGTCTTATGTAATAAAGAGCTAATATGCAAAAATGGTTATCATGCCCTCATGCCATCACAACGTGATAGCTTTACGCCATCACAATCCATCACCAGGAGGCACATGCAGTGCAGAGGCTGGACCCCCAGCTCCAGCCTACCTCTTTGGGGTGATTGATTGCAGGGCTCCCACACTGTGAGAGGGCACAGATCAGGCTGGGGGACACCCCCACCCCTGGAGTGCACTGATTTTGTGCACTAGGCCTCTAGTGTTTATATAATTCTACAGAATAATTTTGTGCCCATTGAATCTAATGAATACACATTTGGGCTTGTAACTAAACATTTTCTCTTTGAGGTTTTTGGGAACCAATTTTTATAGTATTTTTTAAAAAATGATGAGTTGACATGCAAAAAAATGTTTAGAAATAAAAATATTTTAAATCTTTAAAATGTAACACCTGATCTTCACCAAAGACAGCTTGAGAGCACTGACTTACAAAACGTGTTAGCAATGCTTCCTGGTTGTTGTTTTTTTAAAATACATTTTTATGGATTTCAGAGAGGAAGGGAGAGGGAGAATGAGATAGAAACATCAATAATTAAGAATCATTGATTGGCTGACTCTTGCACACCACCCACTGGGGATAGAGCTCACAACATGGACTCATGCTCTTGACTGGAATCAAACCCAGATCCCTTCAGTCTGCAGGCTGATGCTATATCCACTGAACCAAACCAGCTAGGGCAATGCTTCATGGTTTTTACTGCTTCTTTCTAACTTCCTTGTGGTTGAATAAGTACTTGTCTTAAAATAAGTATATACAACTGTCCTATGCAAGGTTTCTCAAAATAAAAACAAATAATCTTAAACACACTAATTAGAAATTGTTTTAAACATATTTCTAATTTGTTGTGTGTGACAATATATGAAACTTCAAGTAGAATAAATAGAGAGGTTTTTGGGTTAGTTTCAATATACAAGGTTAGGGCATTGTCACCACATGAGCTTGACACTTTTCTCTGCTCAATTGTTTCTATAAATGTTTACACAGGAATATACCACTTTTTAAGCATTTTCAAACAGTGGCTTGCTATATTATAAATTCTTGAAATGTTTCTTTCATAAAAATTTGCAAGCAGAAATATTGAGCTTTGGAGTTCTTAAAGTCCTTCTCCAATTTCCCCCTTATATAACAGGTCCAGTTTCATCCTTTATTTTCCTTTTAAAAAATTATTAGAATATATTTCAGAGAAGCAAAATATATTAAGAATAGCATAATAAGCACTTACATATGCAATGCTAAGCTTAATGAATTGAACATCACAAGTAGTTGAAGACCCTGATATTCCCTTGTCCTGATCATGTTATCTCTCCTAATTTTATTTTTATTTTTTTGCAGAGAGGTATATGATGGTTTTGATTGTTTCTTTGTTAGTTTTAATCAGGAAAGTTAGTCTCATGCCCTTCTGGTGTTTATGACAGAAATGTGAAGAAAACTCTGACCCTCTGAAAATACTGATCTGGCAGACTCATACTGCTGAATAGTCGTTTCTTGGGAATGAAAATGGGGTGGAGAGATAGGGATGATACCTAAATGATAGAACTTCTTTTTGATGTGATAAAAATGTTCTCAAGTTGACTGTAGTGATGATGGCACATATCTATCAATACACTAAAACCCATTAATATGTGATTATATGCTATGTGAATTATATCTTAACAAAACTATCTTTTAACTCTTACCCAAATATATATTTTTATTGATTTTGAGAGAGAGGAAGGGAGAGAGAAAACATGGATGTGAGAGAGAAACATTGATCAGGTTGCGTATTGTGCATGAATCTGCAACTTTTTTGTGCATGCAACAATGCTCCGACTAACTGAGCACCTGCAGGAGCAACAAAGCTATTAAAATATAATAATAATAGAGGGCCCTGGTCATTATGGCTCAGTTGGTACAATGCTTCTTAGATTTAAAAAAAATAGGCAAATAAATGAGATACTAGTAAGTACTGTGACTGTGTTAGCAAACTGTGTAGAGTATTTTTAGGGTCTCATACAGGGATTGAGAACCCCCAGAGAGCACAGTGATCTCAATGGATTGAGGAGACAGGGTTTGGAGAGTGGTCAGGGTTTAGAGGTGGCTCACATTTGCAAAGTAAAATACCACAGAAAGAGGTGAAAGAGAGAGAAAGAGAGACAGAGAGAGAGATTGCTAAAGAGTAGAAATATAATCCTAATACTTTTCTTTCCTATCTAGTACACAATATTTACATATTCATACCAATGAAACTACATTATTAACTAATAACTATGACATACTACATTGGGAGATGAGAGATGACAGGAAAGAGATTTATATTCTTTTTCAAAAAAATGAGACATTTATTAGAGACATTAAACTTGATAAATCAAGGGCAAGAAATATACCATGTAATTTAGGTTTTGAAAAATGGGGCAATGTAGGATAATACCAGGATATATAACTAAAAACATTATTGTTCCATATAGTCATTTTGGGGAGGGCAATGCAAAGAACATGGATGCCAAAAGAATCCTCCAGTACTAATTATGCACATGAATCACTTTCATTAAAAATCAAAACATACATAATTTCAATAAAATATAAAATATACTGATTGTGTATTTGGTATTCTCGGGGAAGGCTTAATCCTCTTTGGAGGTGGACAGGCCCAGAGGACTGCCACCTTTGATTTTAACCCCAAGCTAACACATATAAGTTTCTATGCCATCTTTTGGACAAGGGATTTTTTTTTAAAGCTGAGCTACTACAAGATGAAGCATGTTTCTCTATATTCCTTTTATTTATGCTGGTCTTAAAAATTACCAGTGAAAAGAACAGATACTTGCAACATGCAAGGTATTCCCAAGCATGCATTGTTGTTCATTTTTATTCACTACACAATTCTCGCTACATCTACTCAATATTCCTTCCAAACTTTAATCGGATGGCTCCCTGGGGGTGCTATTAGCCAAGCAGTCTGCTGTCCCATCACTAGCTGCTGTGCTCCTCGGTGCGAACAGGGCTCTGTGTCCAGCGCAATCCCGGCTTGCAGCGAGGAGCTCATTTGAACTCTGCTCCACTTGGTGCCCTTCCAGCTATGTTCTTGGCTTAGTTAACTTTGGTGGTTGAAAAATTACAGGGACCAGAACATTTATCCTCCCTTATCTTACCTGTATCTTCATATATCTTACTGGCTACGACATATTCTCCTGATTTAGTACATTTTATTGCTATTAAAATGACAAAAAATCCAAATATACCTAATCACATTATTATAATTTTCCTTTACATAACGTCTGACCAAGCATATTTTAGAAAAGTATTGCAAAACAGAATAAAATTTACTTTTGCCTAATATTATCCATCATTAAGTAGTATGGCAGAAGAATATTAATCATCACAATAGTGTTATAGATCACTTTCTATGATTTAATTGCTTTCTGCGGGCTCATCTCTATGTCAAGTAAATCATAGACCTTCTCACAACAGTTCCATAATGGAGGTACTATTATTATCTTATAGAGGAGAAAACTGAGACTTGAGGATATCACATATCTTCCAAAAGTCACAAATCAACTTAGAGGTAAAGCCAGGAAGGCCCAAGTTCCTATGAAACCACACAGGCAGGAAACCTATTCTGTGTTAGGAATAAAAGTTTTAGGAAAAAAAGTCCTACAGAAGGTGACACCTGGATTGAGTCCTGAGGAATCTAGAGGTTGGGAAGGTTAGTACTGTGGATAGAGAATGAATGCCAGAAAATGGGCTAACACACGAAGGATGAGAAAGTATGCACCTTAGGGAAGCCACAGAGAAAGAAATGGCAAAAACATAGATTGTGTTGACAATATGGTGACATTTTATTAGAACACAACCACACCTATTTGCTGCGTGTTGTAGCTGCTTTAGCACTACCAAGGCAGAGTTGAATAATTACAACTAAGTCCATTTGGGTCAACAAAAACTGAAACTTTTATCTGATCCTTTTTATAAAAAGTTTACCAATCCCTATTTTAGACAGTCAATTAAGTTTTAGCACAATTAACAATGAGAAAAATTTATTTTTACCAAGCTTTTTTTATCAACGTTCATTGTGCATTTTTATTTTATTTTATTTTTAAAATATATTTTATTGATTTTTTTACAGAGAGGAAGAGAGAGGGATAGAGAATTAGAAACATCCATGAGAGAGAATCATCGATCAACTGCCTCTTGCACACCCCCTACTGGGGATGTGCCTACAACCAAGGTACATGCCCTTGAACCTGGGACCTTTCAGTCCGCAGGCCGATGCTCTATCCACTGAATCAAATTGGTTTCAGCCATTGTGCATTTTTAATATTTAAGTTCAAGTGTGCTTTTATTTCTTAAAAAATTATCTTGACTTGTCATTATAAGCATGAATTCTCTTACTGAATTTTACTTTTCTTTATTAAGGATTCAAATTATGAACGGGTTGGGTCTCTTTGCCTTCTATGTTTATCATGTTACCTCTAATCCTTTTTCTATTTTCCTTTCATTGATGCAGCTCCATCTCATTGCTTCATTGAAATATACAAATAAAATTGAAATCACTGTTAAGATAGCAAATGCTGTTTTAATAATGTTTAAATAATGTTTTAAATTTTAAACCTGCAATCATGGTTGTGGCCAAAGTTACTATATTTGCAAACTAATATATATGTGCATCTCCTTTCAATTCCTGATGGGATAAACTCTGTGCAACTGGAGGAATGTTAGAAGAGCATTACATTTGATAAGTATAAAAGGTAACATTTCATTGTACTTAAATTATGATGCATGAATTCAAGCATTAAAATCTAAGAAAGCATATTAATTTATTATATCCATTTCATTTAGTAATTTTCACGCTGTTTATAGAGCTCCTAATCTGTGAAACTAAGAGGAATTTAGTTTCTATTACAATTGGGAATTGTAATAGAATTTAGAAACTATTACAATTTCCTTATGTTATAGGGAAAATTTATTTATATTCAAAAAGATCAGATTACCTTTTCAAGATTCTACCAAAGAAGAATCTAAGTTCTCATAGTTATCTAATATTGACAAAAACAAAACAAAACACACACCTCATTTTGCTTTAACATCCCTAGTATGAATTTTATTTTCCTCTTGTCTTTTAATCAGCTAAAAATTATTTGTAAAGATAAAGGTATGAGTTTTCAAATCATTACATATATTATCTTGAGATTTTATTTTTTATTTATTGATCCTAGAGAAAACATTAATTTGTTATTCCACTTATTTATGCATTTATGGCTGATTCTTGTATGTGCCCTGACTGGAGATTGAACCTGTAACATTGGTATATCTAGATGATGCTCAAACCCTGAGCTACCTGACCAGGGCTAATATTATATTGGGACTTTTTTAAAAATTGATTTCACAGAGAAAGGGAGAGAGAGAGACAGAAAAAAAAAGATAGAAACATCAATGATGAGAGAGAATCATTGATTGGCTGCCTCCTGCACACCCCATACTGGGGACTGAGCCCACAACCCAAGCATGTGCGCTGACCAGGAAACGAATTGTGACCTCCTGGTTCATAGGTAAATGCTCAACAACTGAGCCACATTGGCTTGGCTATCTTGGGACTTTAAAAGCGCACCAGGTCCTCATTTTCTATTTCTACTTTGAATGGACTTTGAGCCAAATAAAAGTGAGATACTGGCAGATTTATTCACTAGATTAGGCAGTAACTTCACTTAGAAAATCTGTACCAATTTCCTTGAGGTGCCAACACCAATATTGAAGAGAGACTCTTTAGCAGATAGTTTAAACTTATTTCAGCAAGTGGCACATAGATCCATTATATGCATTTGTTATTGTAAATTACAGATTCAGAAACCAAGTCTCAGAGATGATTAGTGAATTACCCAGCTCTGTCAACTCTACCCTCTGTGAACACGTTCTTCATATTGACCTGGAATCTTTCTCAACACCTTTGTCCTGGGTATAGCTTTTAAAATAACAAGAACAAGTATAGTCTCTTTTCAACATAACACTTAAACTCCTGGAAGGTCGTTACGACATACCGAAATAGTCTCCTCTAAGTTAAATATGCTCTCTCTGATAGTTCATCTTTCATATGATATGTGGCTGATTTGAGAGCTCCCCTCATCAATCTGATCATTCTTTCTAGGCATGTTCTCATTTGTCCGTGTCCCCTTCTAACATGCAACATCTAGAAAATAGGAAAATAGTCTAGTTGTGTTGTCAGTGCTGAGTAAAAAGTAGACCATTTAGAGGTCTCACTATTAACTGGGGATAATGAGAAATTGCTGTATCTTGGCTGAACTCAAGTACCAGGAAGAGAAAAAAAGTTAGAAAAAATATCTCCTTTCAGTTGGGTCATAATATTCTGCTTCTGACAGAAAGTGGTCCAAAATAACCACCACTTATACTGAATTCTGAAGATATAAATAAGTGGGTTATTCTGCAAGAAGGCACCAATGTTGAACCCAGGAAGTTCATGGGACAGTCACTGTGGACAGCATTTTGTTTTATTTCTTTGTGTTTTTAAATTTACAAACAAACTCGTAACTTCTCCCAGGGAGAGGGGGATTCTGCTATATGCCTCCTATATGTTAAATACAAGTTATACCATTTAATCCTAACCACAGCCCTAAGAGTTATGGATTACTGTGCTCATTCTATGTATGCTGAGCTGAGGGGCGATAGAGTATATTAGCATTTATTTATTTGCCTTCACAGTATAAATTGGAAACGTGCTCAAATCCATGTCGCTAGTATGGTACAGAGGCCAGATCCCACCAAAGTCTAAGGGAATGTCCAAGAGTCTACATGTTTTCCTACAGGTCAGATTGCTTCTCTAGATGTTTAGGAAATCTCCAAAATGTCCTCCCCCACCTCAATACCCTTAAAATGGGTAAAAAATAAAAAATTAATGTAACATCACCTTAAAAATTAGGTAACAAAGAGACAGCGTCTTCCATTTGGGGTACTCTTTTTCTTGCTCTTTCACTCATTCACTCTGAGGAAAGCCAGCTACCCTATTGTGAGTCGCTCTGTGGAAAGGCCCACATGACAGAGAGTTGATGCTTCAGCTAAGAAACAGCAAGGGCTTGAGCCCAGACGACAGCCATATGAGTGAGTCTGAAAACAAATTATTTATCAGGGGAGCCATGAAATGACTGTAGTCACGGCCATCACTTTAATTGTAGCCCATGAGAGAGACTGATCCAGAGATACTCAACTAAACCATGTCCTGATTCCTGATTCATTGGATTTTAAGACAACCACTGTTTATTCTTTTAAGCTACTAAGTTAGAGGGCAATTTTTTAAAACACAGCAATAGGTAACTAGTACACTCTGCTAGAGAAAAGACAGTATGTGGGCAATAAATATGTTATACTCAAGCAACGAGAAGCTGGGGAAAGAAGCAGAATTCCACGTAGTCACCTAAACCAGGGCCTTTCGCCTACCAGGCATGAGTGTGCTCTAAACATTGTCCCAACTTTACTCTCATTTTACAGCTGCACTAACCACATTCCTAATGGAGTCAGTGGTGCCAAAACTTTTTTTTTTAAAGCGTAGACTTTCTCACTCTTTCCTTGTTGCTACTGTTTACAGAAATGCCTTTAAATGTAAATGTGCTGTATTGACACACATTTAATAGATGTAATAGCTGTTTTGAAGCTTATTACGGGAGAAAAAACTAAGCTGGATTGCAGGCTTTTGGAGGACGGTTTCATGAGACTTTGACTCACCAATGTATTTCAGTGCGGATCATATGGCAGACTTGAATGAGTACTTACATAGAATAGTATCTTATTAACACTTTAACTGCGCTTAGAACAAAAACTAATAAACATAAACTACAAGCCAATTGTATCTTTCCCATTTTCTTTGCTTCTAGGAAGCAGTCTATAAAAAAAATGACACTTTTAATTTGGCCAAAATTCTTGTCATAAGAGTTAACGTTCCCTTGCCAAGGTGGAGGTCCCCTTTCAACTTTCATATACCAACACATAGTCCTCACAAAGTGCTCGTAACTGTCCTTGTGGAGAATAAATAATAAAGGAACACATTAAAAATGGGCTAAATTTAGAATTAAAGTAAAAGTTAAGAATATATCCTAATTAGTTATAGAGGTAAATATTTTGAGTGAGTGAATATGTGTGCTAATTGAAATTTTATTATTTAGAAAATGATTAATTGTAATGTATGAGATATTAACAGATTATATACTATTACTGTTAAAAACTGAAAATATTTTAACTGAGAAAAACTTCCTCCTAGGGAATGTAATGCAGACATAATTCCAAACCATCATCAAAATTAACAAAAGTTATTTTTATCTTTAAGTATAGTAATGAGCATTTTAAATGACTGTGTTCTCCATGAAAACCAACAATTCTAAGATCTTTCTACTGAGCCATGTACTGCTATCTGACCCCCAATATCCTTCTTCTTTATTCTTTAGAGTCTCAATTTTGTATTGGGCCCATGTTTATTTGAAGAAATGGCTATATCTCTAAGACTCTCTTGCAGCTAGACATGACCCTCAGTCTGGCCAATGGGTTGTAAGGAGAAAGTCTGAAGAACTACTAGGGAATGTCCTTATAATAAAAGTGTGTGCCCCCCGCCTGTCTTTCTCCTACTCCTGATTTATATAGACTTCTAAGAACCACCCTGTAACATGACATAACCTTTCAGTCTGTGTTACTGACTTGGTAGAACCAAGAAAAGTAAGTAACGGTTCCTTATTGCCACAACATCCAACCCTAACCTCTCTCTCCAGTGGGCCTCCATGGTAAACCATTTCCATGGGAATTCTATCACTTCCAGCTGCAGGGACACACTTCAAAACTGGTTTCCCAGAAGCCTAAAAGATAGTAACCAAGCTTCCCACTTACTTTACTGGGTGGGTCTGAATGAACATCTACTCATTTCAAATGATCTGGACACATGATTTTCATATTCAAGTCGAAGATTAAACATGATCGCTTGGGAAAAACTCTTACACGTAAAAACAAAAACAAAACCATTAGAGATATATAATTGGGGGCTCCTTTGGGTAAAACCATTTGCACTGAAATCAGACTCTTCAGCACCACCATGAAAGTTTTCTTTTTTGTGTGGTATTCAACTTGGGAAAGGTGAGCATGATTTTCCAAAAGCTTTTAGGCCTTTAACGGTAATAGTTTATGACACAGTGTAAATACAGAGATAGCTGAATAACAGTTTCAGTATAATTTTGCTGGAAGCCTCTCCCCAAATTTTAATGTGCTTTAGAGAAATCCCCATTATATTTTCACTTTCAATACTTATAAATTAAATGTATGTCGATGGTTCTGTTTATTAAGTTTTGAATTGTCTTTAATATCCTTTGCTTAAATCTCATTTTATACTTATCCATTTATGTAAAATTGGACCGGGTTGTGTTCTCATTTTTTTCTCTTATTTTTTTCCATGGATCTAGAAATTATATAACAACCCCATCCCAGGCAGCAAATCCGTCTGTCCTCTGGTAGAGACTATGGCACTGAGCTAGCTAGTCTCTGTGTCTCCTGATATTATTCATCATAGAGTTTTGTGCCAGTTTTAGTCTCCTAGGCCTTTTCAGTTTACATTCCTCATTCAAGGAGATGCCAAAAAACCAGCAGAAAGCATTTATTAAGTCGGACAGTGAGGCATTGCAGAAATGAAGGCGCTGGATGGATGAGTATTTATCTTTACTCAGCCCCAGCAGCAAGACTTGCTCAGATGCCGGCAATTGCTTGGTTTGGTGTTCACACCACTTGCTTCCCCCTTCCGTGTGCTGCAATCTTTAGAGAATTAAAGAAAGGGCTGTAAATACATTGTACGCATGCCGCCACTTCTGGGAATGAGTAAGTAGAGACAGAGTCATGCTATTTAAAACAACATAAAGTCATGACACAAATCCACAGGAGGGAGGGGAAAAAAGAAAAAAAAGAAAGTGCATTCTGAAGTGTTTAATAAATCAAAATGCAAAGTTCACTAAGACGTTTGGGGTTTAATTCCTTACCAGAAGTTGGGAACCATATAAAAAATGCTGCAGCAGGGATGGAGGTAGAGTGGCAGTGTGAAGGTTCTGTGGTTTGGGTGGGTTTCCATGGCTTAACTTCTACTGATTGTTGTCTGATGGAGAATCCAGAAGTCTCTTCTCATTGATCTGGTAAGTCCCAGTCTCCTCAGGCTGTCATTAACTTCTCAATAGTTAACATTGGAAACAGAGTCTTTTTGGGGTTTTTTATGAGAAAATGCAAATGTGTGTATCTTCACCCTAGCTTCTACCCACAAATACACTGAGGTCCTTACATGTGGAAAGCAAAAGCTTCCTGGACGTGGAGACGATCCTTGCTATCCTTTATGCTTTTTCAGTCCAAGCACATCGGATACCTGCAAAGCTGAGGTTAAGCAGCTATGACAAGGAACTGTATGAAGACAGATGAAGAATGCTGAATTTTAAAAATCTCCTGACTTCTTGTCTATCTCCTGGGGCTACTAGGGTGGGATGTTTGATTATTAAAAATGCTCTGGCTGATCATTTTGGGACTTCTTTGTGTTGCTTACTCTAGGTCTCATTTCTATAGTCAGGTTATTTGCAGGCCACGCACACTTCAGCTTCAGGAAACTTGAGGGAAATATATTTAATGGGAACTGGCAGACGTTTCTGGCATGAGGTTTCTCCAGTGTCAAAACTGAACTATTTCCCAGGGACGCACAACTAGATTGAAAGCTGATGGAAGACAAGGGTTGAATCTAATATATTCTTGTGTTACCCAAAATACTTAGTATATGTTAGATGTTCATTACCCATGAAATATGAGTTATATGTGAGGAAATGTATTGATATCACATTAAACAGTGTTTAAAGTTTTTGACAGAGTAAAGAACTGTGCTGCTGTGTATCCTGTGTTGTTTATTAGTTGAACTTTCCTAATCAGAATTAGTCTGATTCATTCATTGGACCAAAAGATATCGACTTCCTCTGATATAAAAGTACAACCTAACAAAAACTGTGCATTAATTAAGGGAAGGGCGGTTTAAAGAAGATGAGATATAGCCCAACTCCCTAGAGTTTTTTATTCCGTTAAAAGTAGTTATTTGACTGCCAAATGAGGAGCGGATTCTATTCATGGGGTCCTGAGATGGTCACCATAAAACAAGCAGATTGTCAAATGACAGTGGGGAGGGGAAGGAGACCTGGGGGGAGATAGGAGAACAATCGAGGGACTGGTATGCATGAACATAAGTACAACCAACGAACACAGAACTCTGGGGAGGGAGGGCATAAATGGGAGGTGGGGGGGGGCAATGGTAAGCTATGTACACAGATAATACCTTAATAAATTTTTTTTAAAAATTAAAAATTAAAAAAAGTAGTTATTTGAGGGGGGGAATAGTTTTTATACAGATGTTGCAAAGGCCTTTCGATCTATCAAAAATTCTACTGGAACAGATAACAGAATAGTAACACGTCCTACATTTAAATGATATAGAAAATATAAGTGCATACAACCACATACAGTCAAATTTCTAATTGTAGGGTAGATTAGTTTTGCTTTTGGCCTAATTTAGATGGATGACTTTATAGAACACTGAGGTCAATTTTGCCTTATATGCAAATGTAACATCCTAAAGAGAGAAAGAGAAAGAGAAAGAGACCTGGATATGTTCAACTACAACAAGAGCTAAGAATTCTGGGCAGAAGACAGAAATGATGTGGCACCAGTTTTCCAGAGTTGAGTACCTCCATTGGCCCAAGACTGGTGAGCCCCACTGCCCAATCCCCTCCCCTTGCACATCTTTATGATGTGTCATCATAAAGATGACACATATTTATGTATACGCCAAGAAAGCTACAGCTCAAAACCAAAGAAAGCTAGCACATCCCCTTCTTGAGATTGTGGGACCCAAATTTTAAGGATTTAAGGCTTAGAAACTAATGAATATTTTCTGCCCTTAATTATGGGTGGGAAAGAGATTAATTATGAAAACCATCAATTGATTCCTCCCCTTTTCTCCTAGAGCTTTTATTTTTATTGATAGGTTAGTATTTACAGGCAGTTTGGATAAGCAGCATTTTGTAAATGGGAAGGTAAAACCTGACATATTTGATAAACCTCTCTTCCAGTGCACAGAACACTAGTTGGGTGCAAGAACATAATCAGCAACAATGAGAATTCCCAGAAAAAAATCACTTCTTTTCCCACTACTCACAATCCCTTTTCACCTCTCAATGAAAATACCCTTAATCTACATTCCACGAAGCAAACTATTAGTACATTCATCAAAAATCCCCTCTTGCTTCATGCCATCAGACTGAGGATGGGAAATGAGCTTAGGGCAATGCTTATGAAACTCTTTGGAATGCAGCTAACTACAGGAAAACATGAATTACACTGCCCCATGTAATTCAGTGAGAGAAAAAATGGTGTCTGAAACCACAAGGCATCTGATGATTCTTAAATTTGGCACCAGAATCATGAGATCCTAGGCCCTGTTGGAGGATCACTATTGCTGACAGGAGGGTTAAAAGTAATTAATTCCCCTAAGGTTACCATGACAAATTTTCCCTAAACTTATTATGGTTTAATTAAACATCTCAGTTTTAGAACTTAAAATGAATGCCAGTCACATATAACAAGAAGACAAATAACTCTATAAGTGGTGAGAAAAAATAAAGTTCTTAAAGTATATGGACTCTGTCAGGTACCAGAGCTTCTCTCTTCTTCCTCTTTTCTTTCTGCTATCCATTGTGATATAAAATAGCAAAATTGTGTGTGTGTGTGTGTGTGTGTGTGTGTGTGTGTGAGAGAGAGAGAGAGAGAGAGAGAGTTCTTTATATTTTCACATTTAGATAAAAGTTTGTGTTTTGTTGGATTTCATTCCTCTTGTTGGATTTTATGAATATTTCATATATAAAAGCAGGTGTGACATCAATCCCATTAGATTATATACACTTCTACACCCTACTTTCCACACAATAGTATAGTCAAATGGTCACTCACATGGTAGTATGTAAAGGATCTAGAAAGAGAAGCAGCCAATTTAAAATATTTAAAATCAGGTAGTGAGAGACTGAGTAACATGGAGATGCTATAGAAGAGAAGAGGTCAGGCTGATAAGTCTGAAGAGGTGTTTGTTAGACCACAATCTAAGGAGACCTGGAGAAAGAGCAAGCAGACAATAAGGTAAAAATAGTGAGTAGCTATTGCCCTAGCCAGTTTGGCTCAGTGGATAGAGTGTTGGCCCTAGGACTGAAGGGTCCCAGGTTCCAGTCCAGTCAAGGGCACATACCTCGGTTACAGGCTCAATCTCTGACTGTGGTCAGGGTACATGTGGGAAGCAACCAATCGATGTGTCTCTCTCTCACATTGATGTTTCTCTCTCTCTATTTCTCCCTGTCCCTTTCAATTTTTCATATATATATAAATATCCCCAGGTGAGGATTAAAAAAAAAGAACTACAAAAAAAACAATGAATAGCTGAGAATGTAATTTGTCATAAGGGAATGGGTTGCCATGGAGTATTTAGGATTTGTATTGATGTAAAAGATACAATGAGCCATTCTAACTCCAGAACGAGTAAAATAAAGGCCTAGAAGTAACATAATTAAAAAAGAAGCTTCAGCAGTAAAATGGAAGGCTGAATAACTAAGGAGACATCAGGTGTGGGCTATTATCAAAGCCAGGCTGAACAGTTTCAACTTGATGTGGTAAGAAATGAGACATCATTTTCATAGCATACAAGAAGTTTTAAAACAACAACACATACTTGATCAACTTCCAGTTCTGACATTTACTGGTATTAGCTATTTGATTTTGGACAATTTATTTAATCTCTCTTTTGCTCATATTTTCTTCCTATAAATAAGTTTACAGTGTATTGTTGTAAGGATGACATATGCTTACTTATACAAAGCACTTGGCTTATTTGAATAGGTGCACAGTAATTATAAGTTCATCTTTCCTTTAGCAAAGTGTTTAGAGTGCAGAATATGAGGACAATTATTTAGTCAATGAAAAATATTAGAGGTTGAATTTAAAAAAGCAATCAATAGATAAAAATATAGAAAAGGCAAATATTTTATATGGCCAATAGTTAATGGATATTATTAATAATTTATCATTGTTTCTAAGACAGAACTTAATAATAACAACACAGAATAGTTCCTTTTCACTTCAACCCTAACACATAGTTCATTTATAAGAATGGTGCTATCTAATCTATCTCCTGTTACTTTTAGAAAACATCATGACAATGGTTGGTTTTATGAATATTTTGAATGCTAAAAATTATCATTTCTGAGAATAATTCCTGTGTTCTTTAAACCTTATAATTCTAATAAGAGAACTATTCCTATTTTTAGCACAAAATATTTCACCATAAAAAGGGTGACCTACTTTTAATAAACACCAAAGTTATTGTTGGCCCTAAATTCTCTTTTTGCAACTGAATGAATATTTGTGTGTATGCAAGTTCTGAAACATAACACAGACTATAAAATAGTCCAAATCCTCAACAAAAATTTATTTGTGTTAAGAGGACTCAAAATATATTTCAAAACTTATATATTGTTTTTAATATAGCATAACTTTTTATTGTTATACTTTTTTTTTAGTTAGGAGTGGCAATAATAGCAGAATTTAATTAATAAGAAATTGGTTAGACCATCTACATTATAGGTAAGAAAGCTGTTCTCAACAACTCTCATAATTTAGAAAGGCCAAAGTAGCAGGGAAAAGGACATAAACTGGCCAGTTAATTTTACTAAATTGATATATTTCCTGGCATCTACTCAAGTGAATTTATATAGAATATTATTGAAAGAAGTAAGGGGGAGAGATCAACCAAAGGACTTGTGTACATGCATATAAGCCTAACCAGTGGTCATGGACAACAGGAGTGGGGGGGGCACCATACGTGGGGAGGGATTTGGTATGGGAATGGGGGGATTAGGACAATTATGTGATACCACAATCAATAAAGAAATTTTAAAAAAAGAATGTCTTAATTTTCAATTTAACTTTCAGTGGTAGAATTAGGTTGATCCTTCTCTTGTTTTAAAACAAATGTTTGCACACTGAAGTAGAAATGATACCCAAGTAACATGAAAGCAATAAGTGTCTTGTATGCCGAAATCAGTTTGGCTCAATGGATAGAGCGTCAGCCTGTGACCTGAAAGGTCCCAAGTGCGATTCCGGTCAAGGGCATGCACCTTGGTTGCGGGCATGTCCCTAGTACAGGATGTGCAAGAGGCAGCTGATCAATGTTCCTCTCATCGATGTTTCTAACTCTCTATCCCTCTCTCTTCCTCTCTGTAAAAAATAAATAAATAAATAAATAAATAAATAAATAAATAAATGTCTTATAGGCCTTCCATTTTTAATATGGTATAATAATGCTGGCTGCAAAATAAATGCTACATAGGGAATCATTTTATAATTTACATAAAGGACAGAATTTAATATAAAGTCCTAATCACTTTGTTTTTCATTTGTTTTCTGTCTCATATCTTCATCAGGCCCCACTCTTTTATACACAGACATAAATATACATATAGACACACACCCAGGTTCTAGGGAGTTTCCAGGGATATGAATTTGAAGCTAGTTGGTTCTGTCATGAGAGTCATGGAAAAGTCAATATGTAGTAGGTCATTGTCATGATAAACACTGGGGACTTGGGAGAAATAGCAGGGTTTATCCATCAATCTATTCCACTCTATGCAACACGAGAGAGTCTAAAGTGAATTCAAGTTTCGGGGCACTCCAGAAATCTGCACAATGTCTCTAACCCATACTTTTTTAAGTAATCAAGTGTGCTCTGTGAGAGAAACAAATAGTGAGTAAAGGTATTAATATCATTAAAATGAAGTTACAAGTCCATTTTCTTCAGTATTTTTTTGTAAAATAAGGAAAAAATTGATTGGGAGAGACTCCATAAAACAATGCACAAAGCATATAATGTCAGCATCACGTTGTACATTATGCAGCATTCATAAATGAACATATTTTATATCCTTAATGATGGCTGCTCCAAAATCTTCCAAAACTCGGGGGATCTCAGTCCTAGTGTTTTATCTCCAAACATGACTCCAGCTATTCGAAAAAATATGTACCTTTCACCCATTTTGGAATGAGGGCTTTGTTATTATGTTAAAATCATAGAATCACAAGAGGGCGAGTGGTTACTGAAAACTATTGTGATTGCCTCTCTCATAGGAAAATTTCCAAACTTATCCCTTAATGTGGTTGCAATTTTAAAGACTTGATGTGAGAAAGTCAGTGTGGTAGAGATACGAAATAAATTTTTCTACCAGAATAAAGACCTGAAGGAAAAGTCTTGAGTTGTGCAAACAATTCGTGTTGGCTTCTGCACAAATGTAGAAACACCATTAAGGATCTATCCCTCATCATTTGAAGTATTTAAAGGAAATTTTGTTGGACTGCGTCTTCCGGGAGCAAATATCGCTTGTGTGTAAACAATGCCAATCCAACAGAGGGAGCTAAGTGCACATAGGGATTGAGGAGATGGCAAAGATTATGAGTAGATAACAGTCAGGGTTATAGTTTATTATCTACATCACAGTCTAGTCCTTCCTCAGAAGAACCCATTGACCAGACTGGGGATAACAATTGATTCAGAAGCCCACTGCCAGGACTTCCCTTGTTACTAAATCTCTATTCTTCTCCTCCTTTTTATCTTACTATTCTTTTTGTTTCTCCTTCTTTCGTAATGCAATTTCTTTCTTAGGTTTTGTTCTTCCTTTTCCTATCCCCCAGGGAAGATAAGTGCTTCCATGGCTACTATTTATTGTCATTCTCAGTACTCAGAGTATATAGCATGATGTTCCATTTCAAATTTCACCTATTTTAATCATGTCCAATTTGACAGCATTCACGTACACAAGATGGCCATCAAAAAGAAAAGATGACACATATTCTTACTGTACAATTTATATAGCAATAGGCATTTATTTTCAAGATCCTTTTTAGTAGAAGCTTAGATATAAACATATATACATGTGCAAGAATATAATTTTGGCATCAAGGCAAGTCCTGGATAATTGTGAATATTTATGTATTAACAGGTATTTTATTATCATACCTCTTTAAGGCTTTATCCTACACCTACCCACTCCTACAGGGGGAATTTTGTCATTATCAAGGAATTACAAAATCCATAGTGAGGGAAGCACAGCCATATTGAAAGCATTTTACTTGTTACCATCTGTAGACAGAGGCTGATAATGAAATGTTATGTGTAAAATTTAAATATATTTTTACTAGAGGTCCGGCACATGAAATTCATGCACTTGGGAATGGGGGCAGTGTTCCTCAGTCAACCTGCGCCCTCTCCAATGTGGGACCCTAAGAGGGCTATCCAATGGGATCGGGCCTAAATGGGCAGTCGGACATCCTCTCATAATGCAGGACTGCTGGCTCCTAACCACTTGCCTGCCTGATTGCCCCTAACCTAAGCTGACCAGAACGTCCCACTTTTGGCAGGAAAGTCCTGATTTCTAACAATTTTTCCTAAGTCCTGTGGTGTTTTTAAAAAGTCCTGATTTTTGGAAAGAATCTTTCCAATCTTTCCAAAAATCGGGACTTTTTAAAATGTCTCAGGATGCAAGAAAAAAATGTTAGAAATCGGGACTTCCCCGCCAAAAGTGGGACCATCTGGTCACCTTACCCTAACCATTCTGCCTGCCGGCCTGATCACCTTCTAGACCAGGTGTGGGCAAACTACGGCCTGCGGGCTGGATCGCTGTTCTAAACTATTGAAATTTAAAAAAAAGAAGATGGTACCCTTTTATGTAATGATGCTTACTTTGAATTTATATTAGTTCACACAAACACTCCATCCATGCTTTGTTCCGACCCTCCGGTCCAGTTTAAAAACCTATTGTGGCTCTCGAGTCAAAAAGTTTCCCCACCCCTGGAGACACTCTGCTGCCAGCCTGATTGATGCCTAACTGCTCCCCTTCCATTCTGATTGTGCCTAACTGCCATCCCCTCCTGGCCGGTCACCCATAACTGCCCTTTCTTGAAGGCCTGGTCACCTCAACTGCCCTCTCATGCTGGCCATCTTATGGTGACCATCTTGTGTCCACAGCCATCTTTAACCACATGGGGGCGGCCATCTTGTGTGTTAGAGTGATAGTCAATTTGTATATTACCTCTTCATTATATAGGATGAAAGCAGTGAGGTTCAAATGTGACAAAGACCTAGAAACTGCTTTAAAACATCAGAGAAAAGTGAATGTGGTTATTATAGTAATCTTTATGGCCAGATAATTAATCAGAAAGGTTTTAACCACAGAGATCTTTGAAAGTAGCTAATTGATCATTGGGACTGTAGGAACAACATAAAGTCTACCTTCAGTCATCAGAATGGGGAGTTATATCCTCTAACGCTGTTTTATGACTTGACCCAGTTTGTAAACCCAAAATCTCTTAAATGATGGGTAAACAAGATACACTTGAGGAAAAACCCATTTGTGTATTGTACTCTCTTTTCTCCCACTTTATTAAGGAGTAGTTGATAAATTGTACATATTAAACAATGATTTTATACACACAAACACACACACATTATGGAATAATTACCAAGAATAAGATAATTAATACATCTCTCACATTAACACACAGTTAACTCTGTGTGTGTATTAAGAATAGTTAAGATCCACTTTAGCAACCTTTATGTATACAAAAACATAATTAGCTGAAGTCTTTTCATAATGCCTAAAATCTGAAATTTTAATAGTAGACACTGGTTGTGTCAAGTGTATGAACCATTCTCAAACACACTCTCAATTTCTTTCCCTACAACCTCTTCTCTATTCCTCTGTTTTATTTTAGAATTTTGAATGTTATAGTTTCACCAGTCATTAGGCCAGCATTAATTGTGAGGTTTGATTTTTCCATTCGAATACACTAATATGACTCCTTCAACAATAGAGCTCATATCTCTGATATTTTCTGGGTCAAAACACTGGCTCACCCTTAACTTCATTTCAATGGCAACATAGTTATTTCCTGACCAAATCAAATTTTTATTCAGTCCTTTATAATAACACCATGACTGTTACCTTTTTTTGTGCAATTAGTACTAAACAATTATTCATTAATATAACTCACATACTGAGGCATGGCAAAGAATCATGGTTTCACTCACAATGAATCTTTTTACCATAATTTACTAGACTATTTTTCTACATATTTAATATTAAACTAGAGATGTCCTCTCAGTTAATTCCACCAACCATGAAAAATACCTTAAATTTGTTGATAGTTTTTGCAAGGCGTTTAAGTCCAAGTGAAATATTTTTCCAGTGGTTTTGGTGTGTTTATTTTTAGTATTTACAGGACATTTGAGAAAGTAATTCTCAGATAAGATCAATATTTCTTTTCTAATGCAACATCGATGAGAGAGAGTCATTGACCAGCTGCATCTTGCACACCCCCTACTGGGGATGTGCCCGCAACCAAGGTACATCCCCAGTAGGGGGTGTGCAAGAATAGAACCTGGAACCCTTCGGTTCACAATAGAACCCTTTGGTCCGCAGGCCAACACTCTATCCACTGAGCCAAATCAGTTTCGGCCCAGAAAAGTTTTTAAGTCAAATTTATTTTGGTACTCTGAGGTTAGTAAAAATAATATATTTTTTCAACATCTACCATATGCATGATTTATAAGAAAAGCCATATTTCGCTTCCTGTAAAATTATTTACTGAATTTTAGAAACTGTGTGTTTTACACATTTACAAACAGCTAATTTTTGGATATAACCAACCCAAACTTCTATTCTTTTTTAAAAATTGCATAACTCTAAAACAAATTATCCATTTTATATTTTTTTTAAAAAAATATGTTTTTATTGACTTTAGAGAGAGGAAGGTAGAGGGAGAGACGGAAACATCAATGATGAGAGAGAATAATTTATCAGCTGCCTCCAGCATGTCCCCTACCGGGAATATAGCCCACAACCGAGGCATGTACCCTGATAGGGAACCAAACTGTGATCTCCTGGTTCATGGGTCTATGATCAACCATTGAGCACTACTGTCAAGATGTTTTATCTTGAGAAAATATGATGGCCTCTGACAATTGACCAGAAAGAAACTAGATTCTCATTTACTATCCAACAACTCACCATGATTTCTCAATGGTCTTAAGTGACCAGAACATCTAGGAAATTTTATTTGTGAAAAAATAAGTCAGTTTAACACATGAGGAAAATTTTTGCCTTAGAAGTGAAACTGTAGGTCTGAATAGGAACAAATACACATTTATCTTTGAGAAGGTTGTGAAAAGCAGTATTACAAAATTGATTATTATTCATCAAATTTATTTTTTGCATTATCACATTTAATTAAAATAGTGATGAATTATATTACAATGTCTATAGAACAGTACTTTCAACTACTAATACATTTTAATTTTATGAAATATTAATTTCTGTTCATTCTAAAGTAACTTATTAAACAACAGCGGGAAGGTAGGAGAGGGTTGAGGGGGTAAGAGATCAACCGAAGGACTTGCATGCATGCATATAAGCACAACTAAAGCACGCAAGACACTTGGTGTAGGGAGTGTTGAGGGCAAGTGGCGAGGTGTAGGGGAGGCGGGGCGGGGGCGGGAAGGAAAGAGAGATATATACTACTATCTGTAATCCTTAAACAATAAATTAAAAACAATAAAAATGAAAATAAATGCTCATATGTAAAAAAAAGATGAAGTAATTTATTAGAGACATAGTATGAATCCATTTCTATTTGGCTTAAAATATTTCTTTAAACTTTGTATGCAGGAATAAACAGTCACCTACAAATACAAAAAAAAAAAAAAAAAAAAAAAAAGAAGAAGAAGAGGAGAGAGTAGACAAAATCCAATCTAAGAAGAGGAACTTTATAGCATTTTTTCCTTCTTTTTTTTTAAGGATAAGGCTAGCCAGTTGATTTAACAATTCTCTGATCTTTCTCTTATTTTTACTCCTTCTTTTCCTTGAACTGTCTTTATGCATTAACTGTGTTTCTTAGTAACAAGTCTTTGCTGCATAATAATTTTCAAGTTTGCTACAAACTCTGCTTTAATTTCCTAGTAACCTGAGAAGACAACCACAGCTACAATTTTGAGGCAGACAGTGATTCCTGATACTGGCAGTTTTCCTGAAAAGAAAAAGGAAAGACAACTACTCCCACAAGTTTACCACAAATAGTAAGACTGTGGCAAAATAAAAAAATTTGCATACAATTACCATTAAGTTGAGCAAAAGCATCATTATGCCTAACAATAGTTGTTTTAAACTGCTAAAATAAGTAAATTCAGCCAAGTTGCAGCTGTACAACATTTTATAAAGTATTTTAGTAAGAAGCCTTTAATGGAAATCAACATTTAAGTCCAGGGTTTCTCAAACTGAAATTTGTGAATCTCTCAGGGAAATGTGAAGATATTTTCTCAGGGCCTAGGCCCTAGGAGATCTCCAGTTCAATAACTATTAATTTGAGTCTGTTAATACACACTGAATTTTAAAACAGAAACTTTTCAGAAGGAACTGGGTTCATCTATTTAAAGAGTGAAATAAAGTAAAACGCACACACACATACACACAAGGGAAAAAAACCCTGCCAATTAAGAGTATTATATTCTTGGGCAAAATAAACTGACCTTCAAAAATGAAGGAGACTTTCCCAGACATAAAAGCTGAGGGATTCATCACCGCCATACCTACCTTACAGACAGGCTAGTTAACCAAGTTGAAATGAAAGGATACTAATTAGCAACATGAAAGCCTGTGAAAGTATAAAATTCACATATAAAAGTAAACATATAGACAAATAAAGAATACTGTATTCCTGTAATTGTAGTGTTTTAATATGTTTAATTTTAATATATAAGTTAAAAACAAAATTATTAGTATTTGCGAATGAATACATCATGTAAAAGATATAAGTTGTGATATTAATAACATAAGGTGTCACGGGGATGTAAAGGTGTAGAGTTTTTGTATGCAATTAAAGTTAAGTGGTTATCAATTTAAAACAGATTGTTATAAATATAACATGTTTTATGTTACCTTCCCACGACCACAAAAAATTATCTGTAGAAGCTACATAAGAGAAAAAGGAATCAAAGCATATCACTACATCAAAAGACATTGATGAAACAAACAAAAAACAAAAAGACAGCAAAAGAATAAATGAGAAATAAACAGCTACAACAATTTTTTAACAAGGTGGAAATTTAAGTATTTCCCTGTCAATAATTACTTTAAATACTAATAGATTAAACTCCCCAATTAAAACACAGAGTGGGTGAATGGATAAAAGAGGCAACATATACATGTACTGTCTACAAGAGATTCACTTTAAATTTAAGGCTACACATAGGCTGGAAGTGAAGGGATGGAAGAGGATATTCTATGAAAATTGTAACTGAGCAAGAGCAGAACTGGCTATGCTTATATCAGACAAAACAGACTTTAAGTTAAAAACTAACTAGAGATGAAGAAGGACATTATATTAGATAAAATGATGAATTCATTAAAAAGCTATAACAATTATAAATATATATGTACCCAATATCAGAGCACCTAATATAAACCAAACACTGTATACTATAGAATATATAATGTATGCTACTATAATATATATTATATTGTGCCAAGTAAGTTGGAAAAAACAAAAAGATGACTAGAAAATCCTAAGTTTAGAAATTGCGAAAAACACTTCTAAATAAGAAGACAAAAACAATTTTACACTTTTGTGGAAACTGGAAAATAGTTAGAGTTAAATAATATTAAATAATATTTTATTTAACATATCTATACTAATAAAAGGATAATATGCTAATTAGACTGGACATACTTCCGGACAAAACCACAGTGGTGGGGGCAGAGGCAGAGATAGTTAGGGGTGACCAGACTGGCAGGGGAGAGCAGTTAGGAGCAACCAGGCCAGCAGGGAATTTAGTTAGGGGCAACTAGGCAGGCAGGCAGAGTGGTTAGGGGTGATTAGGCAGGCAGGCAGGTGAGCAATTAGGAGCCAGCGGTCCCAGATTGTGAGAGGGATGTCCCAGAATGGAGAGGATGCAGGCCGGGCTGAGGGATACTCTCTGCCCCCGCCCCGCCCTGCTCTGTGCATGAATTTCGTGCACCGGGCCTCTAGTGAAATAATAAAAATACTACACAACCAATGGACACAAAACTCTGGGGAGGGAGGGCATGTATGGGAGGGGGGGGGCAATGGTGAGCTATGTATACATATAATACCTTAATAAATTAAAAAATATATTAAAATAAAAAAGGAAAAAGATACTACAAATAAAAACATTTGGGCTCAGCTAAATCAGTGCTTAGGACAAAAGTATAACCTTGTGCCCCAGCCACTTTGGCTCAGTGGATAGGGCATCAGCCTGCTGACTGAAGAGTCCTGCTTTAATCCCAAGTAAGGGCAGGGACCTGAGTTGCAGGCTTGATCCCTGGCCCCCGTTTGGCCATGAGCAAGAGGCAACCAAGCAAAGTGTCTCTCTCACTTCTATGTTTCTCTCTGTCTTTCCCTCTCCTTTCCACTCTCACTAAAAATCAATGGAAAGATATCCTTGGGTAAGGATTCAAGGATATAAAAAGTATAACCTTGTTTCCATTAGAAAAGTATGGTATTTTTTTTTAACTGAGCACATAAATGAATACTAATGAAAACAATTTCAATATGGTTCACTGGCCCAGAGTGAGCAAAAGAGAAAAGGGAAAACCCTTACAGAACAGTGCCTGACCAGGCACCCTTCCTAAAACTGCATGCCCTACACTACATAGCCTTTTACCTTTGATCTAAGGAAATAAAGAATTAAAATAAAATAAAAAACCTCTGGTCATACCGAACCAGTTCTACTTTTAACTTAGTCTTAACCATGATTTGTGCTGTTGGCTGTTTGCCTCTTGTAATGCATTTTCTGAAATAGCCACAAAAATATGTAGCACAAACATTATTTTTCAGAACCCATCATTCATAAGGTAACCATAATGAATTTCTCTGTAACAGACTCTCAAGGAACATTAAATTTTCACTCTGGAGTGAAATAGAAGCCTGCATTACATCAAGCTGGCATTTTTCTGACTTGCCTGCTGGTGGTTGCCAACAACTGTCTTATCCTGGGCTCTGAATTCAGGACTGAATGCAAACCACAGAGAACTAAAGAGAGCCCAAGCGGTGCTGCTCCCGGTAGCAAAAGGAAAACTCTACTCCGCTGGCAGTGGATGGAACCGAGGGGATGTCCCATTCTCACCACTCCCACATCATGACCACGCAAGGCGACTCTGCCTTGAGAGCATTGGCTAGAATTGCAACAATGGCAAATATGGACTCGGCTTAGCATTTCCCACAGAAGTAGCTGGCAAAGTTAAGATATTGGTTATTGTTGTCTAGTTAGGCCACCAAGCCTTTGATTTTTCAAGCTAATGTGATTCAGTAGAGAGGAAATGGTCTACATGATACTTAATCAAAAACAGCAGCTACTGAAATACTGACCTTAAAACACCCCTAACATTTCTATCGCTCCAATTCTGTCTGCATGTATCTGCCACGGACTTTAAAGTCTTTGTTTAATTGCCCCAGAGGATATATATGACCTTTAATCATTACCCAGTTTTATACAAATATATCACGTTCTCTCCATCTGGAGAATAGTTGTACAGATTTCCTTATAATTGGATACCCCATAGATATTCAGCAGGTAGTGTTTAAAAACAACTAACGTAAGCCCAAACAACCATTAAAAACAGATAACTATCTTTAGTGTTTAAATTTGTGGAGAAAAGAATCCTAAAATTAGAAATACATAACTTTTAGATGTTTTTAAATTAATAGAAGTTTGAAATAAGCTACCAAAATTTTATTATTCATTATTACTAGTAACCACATTCATGAATAGATAAGAATATATACCAAGCTCTATATTAAATGAATGTTTCTAAATTGCTTGAGTGAGCTGCTTCTGAAAATATTGTTCTTTGCTTACCAAAATGATAACTTTTTTCCCCCATAGATAGTATAAGATGATTATTTCCCTTCTACATTATAAGCAATCAAATTTACAAGCTTGCTAGCAGGGTCTTTCATGTTCTGTGATCCTACAATTGAAAACAATGAATCAGTTCCATGTGGTCTTATTCATTTATGCATTTAAGTAATTTTCTATTTAAATATTTTTTATTTTTTTATTGCAGTTGACATACAATCTTATATTAGTTTCAGGTGTATACCCCGGTGACCAGACATTATATAACTTAACAAGTAATCATCCCAATAAATCTAGTAATTATTTGATACAAGACATAGTTATTATAATATTATTTCCTTATGTGGTATTTTTCATCCCATGACAATTCTGTAACTACAAATTTATACTACTTAATCCCTTCACCATTTTTCCCCATTTCCCCAAACCCTCAGCCCCCAAACTGGCAACCATTAAAATGTTCTCTGTATCTATGAGTCTATTTCTGCCATTCTTCTTCATTTATTTGGTGGTAGGGGGGTAGATTTATTTTTTTATACTTATATATTTATTGCATTTTATTTTTCATATTTTTTCTTTGTATTAAATAGAGCTCCTATATCTTCTGGGCTTGGTAGAGTGACCTAATGCAATAGGTGTCCAGTAGGGTCCAGTTGTACAGCCTCCCTGATCACTCAAACTGGGTACTCCAGGTGCATCCCACCCATTGTGTGGGCTGTTTACACCCTCCTATTGTACTTGAGCCTTGATTGCTGTTGGCACCTCAACAGGATGGACTGACCTGTTCCCTGCTCCCAGCTGATTGGTTTTCAAGATTGACTGTGACCACTGACCATCATGAAGGATCATTTGTGCAGGAGCCCCACCCCACAGAGCAGGATTGCTTCAGTGGGGCCGAGTCTGTCCCTTGAGTATATCACTTGTGGAGATGGTTGGGTGTTGATGCTTCAATGTGGTCTGAAGCTCGCCACCAGGTATACTGGTTCTGGAGCCTCCCTGGAGATGCAGGTCAGGTCAGCACTCCCTGTGTTCTGCTCAGGGCCACCTGACTGGTGTTACAAAGCAATGTGCAGATGGCTGCTACTTGTGCTGGATTTGGTCGTACCCAGGAGAGGCCAAGAACCAGCTGCTGCCAATGCCTGGCCTGGGGCCACTTGGTGAGAGGAATAGGGCATGCTGAGGCCAGATTTTGCTTGTTTTAGAGATTTTAGGAAAGGCCAAAGCCTGAGCAAGACAGATCATTTGTATGGAAAAGCCACAAGAAACAGCATAGGTGCGCCTGCAAGTTTGGTGGGAGCGGGTGTGTGTGGGGGGGAGGTGGGAAGGGAGGTCTCCAGGAATCACCAGAGCAGAACAAACAGTGATAGGTTGATGGGGACTCGGATAAGGTGCTCTCCTGCCATCTCTGTGTGGGGAGGGCTCATCAAAAGGAACAATGGCCTCTGCCAGCACTTTTGTCTAGGAAAAAGTGGCTAGCTGCCCCCCCTTCACTCCCCCCCCCCCCAGCTCTCACTCGGATAATTTAGTCCCTCCCTATATGTCCCTTGTGCCTTTTGAGATGATGCCTTAGTGCAAGAACTCAGAGGGAATGAGTCTGAGTAAGTCCAAAAACAGGCCCTTTAAGAGGAACAGCCTGGAACTTCAGCAGCCTCCATGTCACTCAGCCTCAACTCCCTTTGGTTTTCGCAACCAGAAGTTATAAGGACTTCACTTCCCAGCACTGGAACGCTGGGATGGGGATCCTGATGTGGGGCTGGGACCCCTCACTCCTTAGGGCGACCTCCATAGCTGAGATATCCCTCACAATTTTTATCCACCACACATGGGTACGGGACCAGCCATTCTGGTCTCCATCCCTCCTACCAATCTTGATGGGGCTTCTTCTTTAAATCCCTAGTTGTATGACTTCTATTTAGCTAGATTTCAGGCAGTTCTCAATGACGATTGTTCTTATAATTTTTATATGTTTGTGGGAGGATGTGAGTACCCCATTTACCTATGCTGCCATCTTGACCCGAAGTCTCCATGTGGTTTTATTTAAAAAGAGGCTATTGCCATCAGAGTAGATCACCCAAAATTAGTCAAATAATAACTGTAATTTTCCAGCTATTTGTTTCTATGATAACCTCTAATTTCAGCGAACCTTTGTTGTACTCCCTGAATTTAGAAACTATAATTTGGCCAAATACTAAAAATCATATTATTAGAATGAATTTTTTTATTTCCTAGCTCTTGCAGTTCCCCTAGCTCCCATTGTTTACCCAGGACTGAGAAAATATCTTACTTTACTTCTGAGTATGCTGCTACCTTGAAAGTACCTGAAGTACAAAATCTCTAAATGCTTCATGTTTGCTTCTGAGCAGAAACGCTTTCAGTACAGTCTGTTTCATACCCAGTTTAATACTTAACAGATTGCCTGATCATGCAATCGCCCTCCTGCTTGCAAAAAAAACCCAAGGGTTCAAATGACATGCACGACACTGTAAATCTACAACAGCTATTTATTTCAAACTGACTTTCAGTGTTCTTAACCTCATCAGAGAGCCTGATAATCCTTAAATGATTTTGCTGGCTTCTTCTACTGTTGCCTGGTAATGAAAACAGAACCCTCCATCTAACCATTATCCTTCACCTCACCCTGTGAGCACACACACACACACACACACACACACACACCCATATACATACTGTATGTGTTAATATAACTTGTTTATTTGGGGACCTCAATTAAATTATTTGGATCAAATCAGATCATCTCTTGGGGTTCTTTCCCTTTGGGTTCAATAATCTAACTCAAATCACATATTTGGTGTAAGTCTTTTTTGGTATGAGAAGAATATGATATGGGAAAAGTTGAATTTTTAATATCATTAATCTATAGCTAACTCAGCTTGCTGTCTTATGCAATACTATGAATAACAGCTGGGCCCCACTAACCAGAAAGCACTTTTATGGTTTCTCTTAAGGGCCATTAAATCAATGTGATGAGAGCACAGCTGGACTGGATCCTGAAAAATTTATCAGATCCCACACAATACATAAAGGAAGCACACGGTGCTATTGCAGACTCGGCACCAGCCCTCTCGCTTAGACTGCAGGTGGAGTTTAACAAAAAAAGCAAACTCCCCTACTGAGCCCTTGAAAATCTTATTTTTCCCCTGTACCTCTCTCCTCTGTGTGGGTGTCTTCTTAAAATACCAGTTACTCATGCAACTATTAAAAAAATTTCTCTGGCTGGATTTATTGGCATAACTAGGACATACACGGACCTGCTTGGCTATCCCAATATAGCTTTCAACACCAAAAGTCAAGTTTTTTGCTTAATAAATTTTAGTGCATGGTGGGTCCAAAACTACAGCCCTTGTAAAAAATTAAGAGAGCACAGTGACTGAATAAAGTCTTCCAGTTAAGGGCCAATGCACAAGTAACAACTCTACCTTATTAAACTAAAGCAAGAATAGGACATCTGCCAAAAATATATATCTCAATTATTTTTTCTTTTCTTATTTTAACTCAATTTCTCCAATGTTATATAGATAGTTAATGAATTATAAAAATACTTGTTAGGGGATATGGAAAGATTTTGTAATCAATCCAAAAGCACATATTAGATAAGATAGTGATAGAACTTAAAAAAATTAAATATAAGTTATAAAATCTAAGACTGTAGATTTTGTAACCCTAAGAAACTTATATAATCTTTGAAACCTCAGTTTTCTTATCTGTAAGGGAAAAATTAAAAGTCTTCCTCATACAGGTATAAAAATAAAAAAATTAAAATATTATATGTGAAGTGTTTAGTTCAGTGACTGGCATATAGTTAGTGCCTCTAATATCTTCTCCTTCTATCCTCTCCTCCTCCTCCCCCCATCATCATCATCATCAGGTTTTCATTGTAGCATTCAAAAGCCCCCTTAGCTGTTAAGAAAGTGTGTTATTTTATATCTTTAATAATATGTTTAATGAATAAATTAATTATTTAATCAAGCCTGTGATGATAAAACACTTTTAAAAATATTTTATTGATTTTTTTACAGAGAAAAAGAGAGACAGATAGTTAGAAATATCCATAAGAGAGAATCATCAATCGGCTGCCTCTTGCACACCCCCTACTGGGGATGTGCCCGCAAACAAGGTACATGCCCTTGACTGGAATCAAACCTGGGACCTTTCAGTCCGCAGGCCGACACTCTATCCACTAAGCCAAACTGGTTTCGGCGATAAAACACTTTTGATGCTCTGCTGGATGAAAATGTCACTAAAGTCAACATCAAATCTCATCCCTAAGATATGGCTGGAGAATTTTCCATGCTATAGAACTGGAAAATTCCTTTTCAAATCAGCACATCTTAAAATAAAAATTGTTATGCGATAATAACTATTACCATATATTACACATGCCCACAAGAACATCTTTTTTTTTAGCAAAAGATATGTTATCTGCCTTGTAAATGCTACATCATGACGTGATTAAATCAACTGTTCTCATGTAACATAGCCATGCATAGAGGCCATAGCATATCTGCAGTTTGAAGAATATGCTCTGTGGCACTTTATAGTCAAAACAGAGATATCACATAAGTCAAGATATAAATTTTAAAAATAACAGCTAAAGCTGAAACCAGTTTGTCTCAGTGGATAGAGCATAGGCCTGCGGACTGAAAGGTCCCAGGTTCGATTCCAGTCAAGGGCGTGTACCTTGGTTGCGGGCACATCCCCAGTAGGGGGTGTGCAAGAGGCAGCTGATCAATGATTCTCTCTCATCGATGTTTCTAACTCTCTATCCCTCTCTCTTCATCTGTAAAAACAAATCAATAAAATATATTTTAAAAAATAATAAAATAACAGCTAAAAATAAACCAGAAAAAAATCTAACAAATAAGCTTAATAATATCATATTCTAGTCCAAAAAGACTAATGATATCTTGCCTATTATGGGACATTTTGAAAGATAGATTTAATTTTTTTTCTTTTACCCCCTTTATATTAAGATCAAAAGTACACTCCTACTCCCTTTTCTTTTATAGTTATTTTAAGTCTAGCCAGATATAATAAGGACACCCTGAAGCAATAACAATGAAAAAACTTAAATTTCATGGGTTTACATTTTTAATTCAAGTTGAATTTTTTTCAGCAATTTCTAGAATGCTAAAGTTAAAAATACTTATGTTGAACTTTCCATGCCTTCTTTTAAAACACTCTTTTCTATCCCAACACAAAAATATATTATATGACAGTTAGAAAACAGAGGTATGATACCTATCTTATGACTTTATTACCTTTACAAAATGAGGGTCCAACAATCACAGTGTTCTTACATAAAACATGAAAATTCTTATTATTTATAGTATAGATTTGAATTATACAAACCCTGGTTTTAACCATCTGAGTACTAATCATTTAGGTATGATTTATGTTTATAACATAGTTTAATCTGTTTAAGTTTGGCACAAAATGAAGGATAAAACCAAGGCCTGTTTTCAATTTCAATCTAGTTAGTGTCTCAGGATACTCTAATTTGGGTCTTCCTATAATTTTATCATTTCATGCTGCAACATTTTATGTGAATTCCATATTTTGTTGCCATCAAAGTTCAACAGCTAAAGAATAGTTGAGGGAGGAAAAAGACATCATTGTGTTGTAAGACAGGAATTTAAATCATTAAAAACTTATCTGAATTTTCTCAAATTCACCACACTACAAAAGGGCTCTTTCAGTACTTTGTTGGTGTTAATAACTAAGCATCTGATTTAGATAAAATAAAATTATGAATTATCTGTATCATTGCCCTGTTTTTCACTTGAAATTAATCAACAAAGGTCTCCATCAAACTCAAGTCTGGACAACTTTTTGGATTTGCTATTATATCCAGGATTCATATCGGCAATTAAAACATTATTAACAAGTAGTGGGCAGTGCTATTCACCAATTTCTGTGAGCCTTAGGTACTCTGGGAGAAGTTGCCCATGCCCCGCCCCCTTAGTTAAGGGATGTGGTTATAGAGAAATAAAACAGGCCACATATGTGGGTCAGTGGACATAGCCACAGAGTCTCACCTCCACCTTCTTTCTAGCTCAATCTGAAGAATTTCTAAGACTAATGACGATGAATAATTAATGGCGATAGTGAGCCCCGAAATGGGCCTCTTGTGAAATCTTCCAGACCCCCTTGTCTAAGCCATTAAGGCTCACTGTGTTTCCAGGAAGCCAGTGCTACTGCAAGATGCATTATATGTCTCAGCTCATTTATCTACACCTCACTGAAGCTTGCAGTCGTTTCTCCTGGAATAACCAAGCTCCCTTCACTGGAAAAGTCTCCAACAAGGAAGCTGTACCAACTGCTCAATTTCTTCATCAATCTCAATTTGAGTTCCTCTGCCAACAAGCTGGGAGATGGCCAAGAAATCTTCTGGCCTTCAAGGCCACCCACTGGCTCACTGAGAGCCTTCCTCTGGCAGATGCACACTCTCCCTAGAGCCTTGGATAAAGGACTGCAAGGTGAATTAAGTCCCCATTGTCTTCTCACTGCAGTGCCCTTAGGCAGAAAACAAGCTCCACTGTGACTGGGGGGCCCTGATGCCCAGAGATCATTTTAATCCTATTCATTAAAAAAAAAAAAAAAAAAAAAAAAAAAAAAAAAAAAAAAACACACAACAACAACACTGCTACAGGACTTCAGATGGGCCTTGCTTTCTCAGATGAATGTTATAATCACAGTCAGTCCACCACAGAGCAAAATCAGATGAATGTAGGCTGGTGACTAACCAGAGCATCAGATAGACTGCTCTTCTTCTAAAGCAAACACCCCTACTTGCTCCCCAATATATAGAGTGGATGTAGCTCCAACAAAGAGCAGGAGATACGTCTATAATCATGAAGACAGAGGAAAAGAGCTGCAAATGGAGCACCAACATACTGTCACCATAGGCATTTTGTAATATCAATTGAAATTCAGCAAATTCTCCAAATGTTGAGAATTAGCATTTTGGATCAAGCTACTAACAATGAAATAAGAATCTCATATCTTAGTCTGGAGTTGCTAAGGAATTGAGAACAATAATTACCAATAGTTCTTTTTTTTCTTTTTTCTTTAAGAAGTAAATTCATTTTAGTGTTCTAATATCTGTATTTTTTTTTTTTTTTGCAAAATTACAGAATTAGCCTCAGGGTAGTTTGAGCAAAATATTCCATGATGTAGGATGCTTTGAAAAATATTCCATGATGTAGGATGCTTTGCTTGATGTCCTCAGCCATATCTATTTCAACACCACTATTCAGAAAGTGACAGAGGATTCCAGAGACACAGTACCTGTCCACATGCAGTCTCATTGCTCTTATTATATATACACCATAAAATTTATTATTTGTGATTATGTATTCCATTATGTGATTTTTGTTGAATATTTTTGCTGCCTTCTTAAATAGTAAATTTCATGATGTAAGAGACCTTATCCCTTTTGAATGAAGAAAAAATAATACCAATAATGTGTTTGGAATATTCAATAATCTGTAATTGATGTTCATATCTAAATTTTCTTTTATAATTCTCTTAACATTTCCTCAACAGAGTACTGTAATTACTGTTTTAAATGGATTTTAATGTGAATTTTTCAAATTACTTTCTAGCAATTGAAATAATTACTTTTACTGTGTATAAGGGCCTATTTTCCCCTCTCAATCATTAGATATTATCTGCATGTGTCCCAAAAAGATGAACAAGCCCTGGCTGGTGTGCTCAGTGATTATAGTGTTGACCCAAACACAGAAGGATCACTGGTTCAATTCCCAGTCAAAAGCATGTACCTTGCTTGTGGGTTTGCTCCCTGCCCCAATTTTGGGTGAGTATGGGAGACAACCAATCAATGTGTGTCTCTCACATTGATCTTTTCTTTTTCTCTCTTTCTCTCCCCCACTCCCTCCCTCCCATTCTCTCTCTGAAAAGCAATGGAATAAATATCTTCGGGTGAGGATTAATAATAACAATAACAACAAAAAAGATGAACAAAAATATTTTCCAAAATAAAGAAGCAATAATACAAAATAATGAAAACTCCAGAAGATAAACCTAAGCTATATACTCTTTTTCTCTTTAAATAAGTCTGCTAGATTCTTTAGAGGCAAGATGCTCTGTCAAGCCTGAGGTGATTTCTGAAGATCTGGCCCTGAAAGTTTGGTGAGAAAAAACAAAAGCTCATAAGTGAAATGGGAGTGTTAATTTGCCTCTTGGTGACTAAGTAAAGCATGCATAGAGAGTTTCATCAGCCAGGAGAAAACAATGGCAATCTCAATAAGACCTTAGACTTTAGGGCTCCTGGCATCCCTGGGAGCTATCCAGGGTACTGGATAGAAGCTCTCTCTCACCCAAAGGACCAAAGTCCTGGGTCTCTATGGATGTAACCTTTGTTGTAGTTACACTTTGACTTCCCAAATTTCAACTACCACTCCAAAATCATAGCTACTCTGCATACAACTATGTTTAAAAACCAACCTATTTTCTCAACTATGTTTGAGAAGGTTTTTGACTTTTTTTATTTTTACTTATTGTGTACCAGTTGTTTCTATCACCTACCATTTATTCCCCCAAATAGACAGGCTGATTCCCTTGCTGAGAAATAAACCAAACACTCTATTAATAGCTATTATTTTCAGTGGAAACCAACACTTACATATTGTTCACATTTAATTATCGGGAAAATTAGAGAGTTTGAGCAAGTTTACAAAGATGAGAAAAACTCCCTTTGCTATATTTGTTTTTCCTATTTCACTATTACCAAATCATTTCTCCATGAACTTAGCCACTGATAGTATGTTTCCTTCTTTTTGTCCAACATATTTCCTTATTACATTTACTACCTTGTCTTCTCTTGATCTTTTAATGAATATTAATTGTATTATATGAACAATTAAAAATTTCCTTAAAGAATAACTATTTTTTCTCAAAACTGGATAGAAGGAATAAAGGATCAACTGTAGTAAACCCACAAATTGAAACAGATATAAAGTATTTAAGTAATTAGGTGACCTATGTCACCTCTAGAATTTTGAATTTTCTCTTAACTATGCCACTGACTTAATCCCAAAGAGAAGGTTGAAGCCATTTTTTTGTTAATGGAATTATTTATTTTTAAACTAATAGCAGCATACCTGTCTTAGCTTTTCTTAGAGGTCACTCCCAAAGAGGAGAGGGAAATAAGAAATACATTTCTTGCCTATTCTTTTGCATGAAGACCACAGAAACTATATTTTTGTTTCTACCAAATGACCTGAGAAAATAGACCTCTCTATTATGTCCTGTAGGTGTCTCCCACAAAGCATGCACCCCACTCAATTGTGTCAAAGCAAGTCTATCAACTAAAATTTCTGCCAACATGTATAAAACCTATAATTACCTTTTAAAATCTCACTCTTAAGATAATGGAGAGCAAAATGTGCAGGATTAAGCAAAAGTAGGTTTACAGTTATTCTTATGGAAAATAATATAATAATGAAAATACGAAAATAAACTCTTTTGTGTAGTCACAACTGTAAACCAACTTTTACCCTATCCCATATAATCAAATATTGGAGAAAACCTATGAAAAAAGCATAAATGATGATCCTAAAAGACAAAATTCTTCTAATTAGGATGATATTGCATCCAAAGAAAGGAAGGGTATGCATATCTATAATAATAAAAGTGTAATATGCTAATTAGACAAGATATCTTTCAAGACGAAGCCATAGCTGTGAGGGCTGAGGTAGAGGTGGCTGCCACAGCAGGTGGGGGTTGAGCCCCTTGCATGAATTTTGTGCATCGGGCCTCTAGTCATAATATAAAAGAAAGATTAAAATGAACTTTTAAAATTTTAGAGCATTAACAAAAAATAAAATTTTCCATAGAAGAGTTTGAAAATAACATTAAGAAAATCTCTCAGAAGATAGAATTTTAAAAAATGAAAGGAGATAAATACAGGAGCAAAAAAAAAAGATTAAACAGAAGAGGAATAATATAGAAAGCCCAATATCCAAACATAAGTTTCAAAAAATGATATCAGGGAAAATGAAGGATGTAATTTTATCAAAGTTATGGAAAACTTTTCAAGACTTACATGAAACAGATTATAGACTAAAAAAGCTACCAAATGCCCAGAATGATTAATAGCTTACATTTTTGTTTTTGTTAAACCTTATCAGAAGATATTTTTTCAAATGATTTTTGGAGAGAGTAGAAGAGAGGGAGAGAGGCAGAGAGAGAGAGAAAGATTGATTGGTTGCCTCCTACATGTGCCCCTGCCAGGTTGTTGAGAGCCTGCAACTGAGGTACGTGCCCTTAACTGGAATCTAACCCAGAACCCTTCAGTCTGCAGGCCGACAGTCTAACAACTGAGCAACTGGTGAGGACAATAGCTTAAATTAATTACTTAATTAAAAAAGCAAGGCATTTCAGAATATCCAAAATAAAGAAAAGATGCTAACATCTTGTAGGGATGATGCATGGTAACAATCAATTAGTAAATTACTATCAATACTTTTTTGGACAAGTAAGAAATACATTTACTACCATTTCTTAAGAAATCCCTTGAAGAGACATAATATCAAAATGAGAGGGTTAACCAAAAAAGAGAGTAAGTCCTAGGCCTGGCCAGGCATGGCTCAGTGGTTGAGTTGGATCTATGAAGCAGAAGGTTATGATATGATTCCAGTCAGGGCACATGCCCGGTTGTGAGCACAATCCCTGGTGTGGGATGTGTAGGAGGCAGCTTATCAATGATTCTCTCTCATCATTAATATTTCTGTCTCTCCCTCATCCTTCCTCTCTAAAAAAAAAAATTAAAAAAATAATATATATATAAAAGTCCCAGGATGAAAACTGCATAAAATTTTTTAATATAGAGGAAGGGAAAGGGAGAGATAGAAATATTAATGATGAATCATTGATCAGCTGCTTTCTGTATGCCTACTGGATATTGAGCTCACAACCTGGGCATATGCCCTTGGCAGAAATCAAACCTGGGACACTTAAGTCTGCAGGCCAACAACACTCTATCTACTGAGCCAAACCAGCTATGGCTGTGTAAATTCTTGACAGTAATCAGTCCAGATTAGAACAAGCCAATGGAAATATCTGGTAAAGAGGGGTCTTGTACTGAAAGAATATTTAATAGATTATATGATATAATAAAGATTGAAATTTTTAAAATGGATGAAATCTGTCCATTTTATGAGTCATATATATGAGTCAAAGCATATATATTTTAAAGCTACTCATACACATTTCCATAGTTGTGCTAATTACCAGCTTATAGTGTAGTATAGGGGAGTTCCCATTTGTTACACCCATGCTCATATCCTGGGTATTACTAATTTGAAATACACACTTGAGAGCCTGAAGTTTCAAAAATAATTACAAACCAACATAATTCAAACAAAAGAAAAGCATCAGAAACATTGAAATCAGGGTAATAAAGTACAATTCAACTGGAGGTGAGGCCTTGGGAATATCATTTTTTATGGCCAGATACTCATTATTGGGGGGAGAAGGGTTCCCTGTGCATTATAAATTGTTTAGCAGTACCCTGACCTCTGTCCACTGAATGCCAGCAGCACCCTCCCTGAGTTGTGACAACCAAAAATGTCTCCTGACATTGTCCACGTCCTCTGGGATTAAAATCATACTTAGTTAAGAATAATGTTATCCTTATCATCTTTTTATCTAAAATCCTTACAATGTGTAACACATTTATTTGAAAGAATTTAATTAGTGGGGCTATAAATCTACTTCATTATATTAAAAAGCTTTAATTTTTTTAGCCAAATTGCATACCCCTTGTAATCCAAACTGATCTTGTATTCAACTCGTTTGCAATAATAACCTTGCCTGTGTTCACAGAAGCTAGTCCTTCAATGAAGAGAGGGAATGATGTGAAGAAGAACATGTACTAAATTACATGTTCTATGTACTTTCACTAGCTCCTATTTGGACATTTTAAATTTAGATACTATAAAAATATTTATGTATTAATGTTTTTCTCACATTTAACTGTTAAGTAAAAAAAAAACAACAATAAAAAAACTATAATCAAGGCCTCAGGTGCTGGGCTGACTTCTGATGTTTAATTTTTTTCACTTCAGAAGTAGTATATACTCCTCCAAAGAAGTATGTCTGCATGTGTACACATATGTACTTTCTCCCTACTTTAAAATTCTTCTTTCACTGTTAAGAATTTGATAAGAAATTTTAGTGCACAAAGGCATAAGTCTATATAGGTTCCTGGTAGGAGAATTATGAAAAATTTCAAATAGTTTTTATGCTTTTCTTATACACAGTTTTTACTCTATTCAGATATACAGCTTCTAAAAATAAATGAGTTCTCATCTTGCCACTCCAAATTTTTATTCATGGCTAAAAGAGACAGGAAAGAAATAAAAATTAAAAACAAACAAACCTTAACAGAGGTATACTCTGAAAAACAATGTTGGGTGACATTTTCCGCTATTTTCTAATGTTCCAACCTACATTTCAATGAACACCTATTCATTTTTAATATGAAAATATTATGTCTTCTAAAAGTGCTGTAAAGACCAGCCAGTGTGCTCAGTGGTTGAGCATTGACCTATGAACCAGAGGTCACAGTTTGATTCTTGTTCAGGGCACATGCAGCAGGGTTGTAGACTTGAGCCCCAGTAG
This sequence comes from Vespertilio murinus, assembly GCA_963924515.1. Classification (NCBI taxonomy): domain Eukaryota; kingdom Metazoa; phylum Chordata; class Mammalia; order Chiroptera; family Vespertilionidae; genus Vespertilio; species Vespertilio murinus. Next base: position 186,170,747 of record OZ004705.1, read on the forward strand.
GGGGCATGAAGCAGGCAGCCAATCAATGATGCTCATCATTGATATTTCTCTCCTTCTCTCTCCCTCTCTGAAATAAAAAAATAGATGTTGTCAAAGTACTGTGCAAACAGTAAAAAAAGGAAACTACCCACATTCTAAAATACATTTTTAGTATTTTATTTAATGAAATATAGCCTCAGTTTTTTTCAATTAAAAACTATAACTTTAAAACTTTCAGTAACATTTTCTGACCTGAATTGTATATTCCAGAAGTATGGAGCCAAGAGAAATGGAGCTGGTCCAAATCTAGACATTTACAGACAGCTCTTGTCAACACAGTGTTTCATTTTGTTTTCCCCACACACATGCACCTCTAATAAGCTTTACAAACACATGCTAATTCCCCTGAGCAGAATTAAAGCAGCAATCACATTCCCAGATCTTAGGAAAAGGAAAGTTTTCTGTTACTGCTACCCAGTGGTGACTCATAAAGTTTCTAGGAAAACAGGTACTTTAATATCCTATCTTGCATATTCTCTTCCCCTAGTTATAGCCTATATTATAACCTGAATCTCGTCCTCATATCTGTGTCTTACCTTTTCCTTTAAAATCCAGCCCTCTGTGGACTGGCCATTTAAAAACTATTTCTCTTCCCTCTGCAATCCTGAAAAACTATGACTTTTGTAGTACTAATCCAGAATTAATTTCTATGATAAGCATTAATTACTTTTTCATATTCGTCAGATTTCTCTCTTCAACTTGATGGATGATAGGGTCCTATAAGTAAGACCCTATTCCACTCTTCATTGTTTCTTCCACCCTATCATACACACTGCTAGGAGCCCAGGTTCTGTAAGAAAGGTCTGTGTAAATGACTGGGAATGAATAGGACACAGGCTCCCAACATTACTTTAGTTGGTTGAAACATAATTTTCTTATCTCTTTTTTGGAGTCTCAATGCCTACTCTTTTCTCTGCAGCAACTGAACCCAAGCATATTCCTTGCAGAGGCTTTGCCATCTGCTTTCACTTGATCCGGTAAGAGACGGATTAAGACGGTAAGAGATGGTCAGCAAGATGAGGTGGGTAGGACTTCTCTGATGTCTGCACCTCTTTACTTTCTATTAACAAGAATCCACATTTCAGGATTCCTTAGAGAGCATTCACTCTAACTGTAGCCCTGTTGGAAGAGCCATGTAAGAACAAGCCTCACTGATCACACGCTCCAAGGTTTAGTTTCCCATTCTTTGAAAAATGATAAGATCTATCTCCCTTAGCTGTCAGAAAGATGAATGCAAGAACATATTCAAAAGAGTTCAGCAAAGTGAATGGTGCAGAGTTAGCCTTATCACCACCAACGCCATCATCATTATTATTGTCACCGTCGTGAAATCATAAGGACACCACTGCTGTCTTCACCATAAAGTGGTTTTCAAAACAACACCCTTTATATTAGAGTCTAGCATATGCCTCTTAGATAACCATGTTTCCTAAGAAGGAATACAGAATGTAATTTTCCCAGATGTCTCTCCAAAAGAATTGTAGGAAGGTCTTAGTTAAATGTTTCATAGCCTAGAAAAATGTCTAGTCACTTACCCAGCAGATCTAGTGTTTGCCTGGGACTGCAACGTGAGTATTCAGGATTGAGTAAGTGGTTGTCTAAAACACCAAACATATTTCCTATGTGTGCGAGGAAAGTTACAGGAATTAGAGTGAATTTAAAGCACTGCCAAGACAGTAAAAATGAATCTGCTTGTCCAAAAAGAGGTGGAAAAAAGTACTATTGGAAAATCCAAGAGTCATAGTTGGAATATCTAACAAGTTATATATATTAATTTATTATATATTATATATAATTATTTTAATTTATATTTAATTTATTACTTAAAATTAAGAATTAGTGAGAAACTAGTAAATTCAATAAAATTGTTTCAAATTCAAATAAAGAGCAGAAAGTTTTTCAATGTTTTGAAAAATAACTAAAGCAATTAAAATATAGCATGGTGAAGAAGATCCTCAACTGATACTTTGATTACTTAATATTACAGTTATACAAAACATTTTAAAAATGTATTTTATTGATTTCAGAGAGGAAGGGAAAGGGAGAGAGAGATAGAAACCTCAATGATGATAGAGAATCATTGATAGGCTTCCTACTGGGGATTGGGCCCGAAATCTGGGCATACACCCTAGCCAGGAATGAACCATAACCTCCTGGTTCACAGGTTGACGCAACTACTGAACCACACTAATTGTGCACAAAACATTTTTTAAACTTTAATAGGACAAAATTTACAGAGTAAAATGAATACATCTGAGGTGTACAATTCAATAAATTCTAACAAATGTGTATGTCTCTGTAACCAATCACAATAATGAACATTTACATCACCTAGAAGTTCCCTCCTGGGTCCTGGCACACAATTTCCATTCTTCATAAACAACAACTCTTCCAGTTTCCATATGTTAGATATGCTGGTTCTTGAATCTAATATAATTGGGGCCATATAATATGAACTCAGCTCATACAATATAAATTCAACAAAGGAATTTTTAAATGTTACCATAAAAGAAACCAAACCAGTTCAAGTAAACATATTATGACAGTAAGTGTTGTTTCTATATGTTTTATGTGATATGTAATATTTTATCTATTGCAAATGTTTTTATTAATATCTGTGCATTGTCCCAAATTATGCCATATTATTTGTTTAATTTTTATTTGTATTGGGGTAGGAACTAAACAAATAAGTTCATAAAATGCTCCATTTTAGAGAATCCAATAGAAAATCACTTTCACTGCTACAGAATCTATGAATCACGGTAGCACCTTCCTGTCTAAATTTGTGTAATACCATAAAAGACATAAGTGTATTTCTTGTATCACATGATCTCAAGTATCTAGGGGGAATAATGAACAACATAAAATGATGAACAAAAACAGACCCAGAGACAGGGAAGCATGGATCAGACTGCCAAACCTCAGAAGAAAGGTAGGGGAGGGTAGGGAAAGGAGGGAGAGATCAACCAAAGGACTTGTGTGCATGCATATAAGCCTAACCAGTGATCATGGACAACAGAGGGGTGAGGGCATATATAGGGAGGGGTTTGGGATGGGAATAGGGGAATGAGGACAATTATGTGATATCATAATTAATAAAAAAATTAAGTTAAATTTAAAAAAGACATTAGGCTAAGAGAGTCATTGCTAACTAAGTAACCTGAGGAAGATCATTTGTATAAAAGTGTCAACAAAAGGAAACTAAAAGCATATGATAATTCAGAACAAGCAAACTCAAATGAAGTGGGCACGAGGTAGTACTGGGAATGGGGAATGAGACTAGGGAATGAGGGTGGGGCAGTAGAGAGAACTGTCTTAGGAGCAGTGAACTTGATGTTCAAAGTTCTCAAAGAACCAGAGTCACTCTTTCCCTGACCTGTTACTATCAGCTCCCCCAAAGTAAAGACACACTAAGAAACTCTTGCAGAGGAAGAAGGAAAAATAGCAGAGACTCTGGGAATTAGAGTGGTTTTTGGTGCAAGAACCACTGTAGTCAGAGTGTATGTCCAGCCCCTAGGAGTGGACATTGCTCTTGGAGCAGAGAAAAGGCCCTATAACTAAGAATACTGAACTTCTAGTAGCTTCTGGGACAGCGATTCCCACTCTCCACTCCTCTAATACCCTCATTCAGTCTGGCTTTCTTGCCAACGGAATGAATTTTATGGCTATGCATAGTATGTAACTAGTAACAAATGAACATTATGGCAGATATTTTAGCATTCTTGGATTCAATGTTCATTCTACATATCATATAATGTACTTTCTCAAGACGTTAAATGTACCAAGACTTCTCCCAATGCAAGCTAGGAAAGCTAGCAAGCTGCGTTTGTAGCAGCTACTTCTAGGAGTCCTTTGGCATGTGTTTGGGTGATGGTGTGGGGGCAGAAGGAAGCAGGGGTAGAAGAGGTAGAGGTGGGGAGTGGATTAGGCTAAAAGGGTTATTGCTAAACAAGTCACCTCAGGAACCTCATGAGAAGATTAATACTGTCAAATGTGGCACATAAATTTGGTTTAGTTATACTCTAGGACATTTTAAAATTACAAAAGCTTTACTAACCCAAACTTCTCTAAGGTGAGACAGGAAAATAAACACCAATATTCCCTGTTTCTATCGCATCATTAATTATAGCTAGTTCACAAAATATAACCATCTGTAAGTGTAACTTAGAACTTTAAGTAACCCTCTTTGACTTTCTAATTTAGGTATCCAGGCAAATATTTAATTTAAATATTAAAAATAATTTAAATATATCTTCATAACAGCATATAGACCAAAGACACTTCTATATCAATTAATACTACAAATACCTGAAGCTGTATTACACTTACATTGAGTAAAACTATAGAAATGTTTTAAATGTGCCACTGCTCTTCAGATTTTTCTAGATAGGGATCATTTTGGTATTTCTTAGCAGGTACTTCTGAAATTAAAAGACAAATGTTCCTCCCTAGATGGTTTGGCTCAGTGGATAGAGAGTCGACCTGAGGACTGAAGGGTCCTGGGTTCAAATCTGGTCATGTGTACGTGCCTGGGTTGTGGGCTCGATACCCAGTGTGGGCGTGCAGGAGGCAGCCAGTCAATGATTACTCATATCTCTCATCATTGATGTTTCTCTCTCTCTCTCTCTCCCTTCCTCTCTGAAATCAATAAAAATACATATATTTTTAAAAAGAGACAAATGTTTTACAGTTGCAAGTTTTATATTCAAGAGAAAATTAGAATACTCTTTTGTCTGAATACTGGCACAGCTTTTGGTCCTTATTTCAAGTAAGCTTTAGAGCAGGGGTGGGCAAACTTTTTGACTGGAGGGCCACAATGGGTTCTTAAACTGGACCAGAGGGCCAGAACAAAAGCATGCATGGAGTGTTTGTGTGAACTAATATAAATTCAAAGTAAACATCATTACATAAAAGGGTACGGTCTTTTTTTAAAAATTTATTTCAATAGTTTAGAACAGCCATCCGGCCCGCGGGCCGTAGTTTGCCCACGCCTGCTTTAGAGTATCAACTGAGAATCTCATTACCAACCGTCCCAGAGCTTGTGTGCGCCCTCCTGCAAAACCACCGCAGAGGGGAAGATGGAATCTGACATTGTGCTTTCCCCTTGTTTCTCAGATGCGGGTCACAGAGAATCTCAGGAGGCAGAAAGGGAAAGCATTTTGAAATTAAATGACTCATTTTATTAAAGCAAATTTCCCTGTCGGCTGGCAAGACATTCCTAGCCACAAGCTCTCACACAACGCCCCACTGTTTATTTGCTTGAGAAGGGAAGTCAAGGTTTCACCTTGTTGAACGCTGAACTGTATACAGCAGGAAGGCTGCTTTCTTTAAAACAACCGTGACACAAAGTTTATAGGAAAGGTGTTTTCATCGTGTCTAGTACACGGCAGCAGAAATCACCCCAAAGTGAAGCCACGTTCACTGATTGCTAAGGATACGCACTGGATTGTGACTGGCCCCTCCTGCACCAGGAAGAATTCTCTCTCTGCTCCTCCAGGGGCGCCAGGTTGGCGGGGTGACTGCTTGCTGCCCCCCAGAGCAGAGTGAGCAAAGCAGAGCTGCCATGAATGGGGTTCCCTGAACCCACCGTGCAGGCGCCACTGTCACCCCACAGGCTGGCTTGTGCTAAGAGCTTCTCTGAACGTATTTTTAACCAATGGCCTTATGAAAAGATGCAGGACACTAGAAGTTTTGAGTCATCTACACTGAAATTTCATAGGATCAATAGCTGCTTTCTACTAAAAAGTTTAAGCTTTTATCATCCCATAAGTTCCCAACATCTAAAATGTGTTGAAGTGATGATATGAAGGGGATTTTGACTATGAACTACGGTGACCATGACTGGTTTCATGGTGACCTACTTTGCTATATGTCAGTGTGAGTGTGTGTGTGTGTGTGTGTGTGTGTGTGTGTGTGTGTGTGTGTATACATACACACATACAGATGAAATAAAATGTAAATGTTAAGAGAGGACCCATTTTATGGGGTTCTATTCACTTTGTATATTAAAAACTTGAATGAAAAGGCCAGGTTGAATGTACTTGGTCCAGAATTTGAGAAATGATGGACGCTTGGGACCTTATGAATAAAAGCAATGGAATTACTGAGGATGACCAAATCCAAATTACAAAATCAGGAAAGAACGCATTTTATATACTGTCAAAGAACAAATCTATAAGACAATCCCAGAAAGCTATTCAGTAGAATTCTGAAATATCAAAATTTGCACTACAAATCTGGCGAATAATTTTTTACAGTGTGGCTAGGGGAATGATCTCTCTGCTGGTCCCGATTGTATTTCTCTTTTCCGAAGCTTGGCTAAGTACTTTGTGGATGTGTTGCAGGACATCTCCACCTATTCCAAGCCTTCAGTTTCAGTGTTGGTTTATGAACTTGCCCAAAGTTCACCTAAGTGCAACTTTAGCACTTGATTTTCATGCAATCTAACTTCCTCTTTTAAGCGCTACACACAAAAAAAGGCTCGTTTTTCTCTCCCTGGCCAGGGACATCAGTTCTGCTCTGTCCTCTGCCAGGAAGTGGAAATGGGGAGGGCTGAATTCTACTTCCTTTGTCAGGGAGTAACTTTCTGATTGGGAAGTTCATACAGAAATGTTAACATTCTATTTTGACCTTTCACATTACCTTCATATCATCTGTAAACACATCACTGAGGCCAAAAGATAAAATCCCAAAGAAATAGTGGTTCTGCCTAGCAGATTATGACAGTGGCCATTTTTCATTCGCCAAAGATAGAGTATTTAAATGGGCACAGTGATGACATGTTAGGTGATTTGGGTAAACACCAGCAGCAAAATGAAAGCGGCCTTTGAAATGGCACACATAAAATATTGTGTCCTTGTAGTTATTCTGCTCTATGCTGATATGATTTTACAAAGTGCCATTCTTTAAGCTATGTAGTTAGAAACACTGTTGGTGTTTATAAAGTTAAAATAAGAAAGTGATATTCAACCAAACTATCCTGGGAACCTTTTATTCTAAAATATATTTGGATTCTTTTTTTTTTTTTACTTATGAAAATAGTATACTCTTGAGTTTTGTCATGCTTTAAATAACTATTATTTCATACAAAAATGTGCATTTAAAGAATGTTTAGCATACCATAGAGAACTATTTCCTTGATATTTTTATGCTGTGGTTTTTGGTACAGCTATAGTCACATCAATATGAAAAGACTATAATAAATTCAGATTATGCCAAAGTCTTTTGCCCACATCGCTATTGCTAACATATCTGCTTTATCCATGAGTCAGAGCAGACCCATGCTGCTATATTTTTAAACTAATGTGCCGTATTATGAACCAGTGTCTACGCTTGTTATGTTAAATATAAAAACAAAACAAAACAAAACCTGGCTTCTCCAAATCAATTTAATTTCTGGACTCAATTATAAATCAGATACAATTGAACATACTTTGATTTCCTGCCAAAGCAAGTTCCCTAATACAAAAGTAAAAATAAATAATAAGTAAATACTTTTTTGCTATAATAATACTTTTATGAGATAATAGTTTAAAAACTTGACTTAGAATAGAAAATGTGTAAATTGGTTAAACAGAAAGTTTGATGTATAAGCTTGAAATATGTAAAAAAATATGCAAATAAAAAATTTCAATCTAAACTCTTTGATATTTGCAATATTAAAAAAAAGTTATTCTGGAAACTCTCCACAATGACCATGACAGTGAAGATGATAGCAACCCCCAACTCAACCAGGGGTCTTTAGGAAGCAGCCAAATGAGAAGCATAAGATATAGATGCTCATTTATAGCAGGCAAGTTAACCTTCACTGAGTAATGTTGAGTAATGTCTTTAAGAAATCATCACTCTGGCCGAAACCGGTTTGGCTCAGTAGTAGAGCGTGGGTCTGTGGACTGAAAGGTCCCGGGTTCGATTCCGGTCAAGGGCATGTACATTGGTTGCGGGCACATCCCCAGTGGGGGGTGTGCAGGAGGCAGCTGGTTGATGTGTCTCTCTCATCGACGTTTTTAGCTCTCTATCTCTCTCCCTTCCTCTCTGTAAAATATCAATAAAATATATTTTATAAAAAATCATCACTCTGACAACTTTGTTTACAACCCAGTCATGAACATTTTAAAAATTTTTTCACAACTAACAAGAAAACTCTTTGTTAAAGACAACTCAATAAAAAGGATACTCAAACCAGTACTTGTTGCCTAATTGTTTGATGATTAGAAAAAAAATAAAATAAAGTTTTCAGAATCTCCTTGCAAGTAGGATGGGGCATACACTGGTGATCCAGAGAATCAAATCAGTTTTAAGTCTAGAAACCTCACAGTCAAAAAAGTTTATTTATAGGACCACAGTGTCAAACATTATCACATTATTCTTTACACGCGATTCCATTATTTAGTTCTTTACCTTAGAGTTAGGGGAAATAAAAGGGAACTGGTAATTTGGACATCTAGTTGATCTTTCATTTTAAAAGTTTGAGTTTCTTGGAAGAAACTGTACAATGATGAAATCCACGAGCCGCAGACAGACCCAGATTCAGGCTCAGTGTGGGCAAACTGACGGGGATGTTTCTAAGCCTCACCTCATGGCTGCCCTATGTGATGGGCAGCAGCAGAATGAAAGTGTAGTTTCCAAGACCCGTGGGAGGTTGAAGAATGGTACTAGCCCAAGTTTTTCAATCTCTGTGAGGCTGCGAACTAAACTGGAATAACAATGCACTGTGCCAGAGAAAGGAGTCAAAGACTACCGGAGACAGGCCAGTTCTTCACTTGCAGAGCAAATGGCTTTAAAAAAAAAAAACACACCAAAAAACAAAACAAAACAAAACAAAAAACCTAGCAGGGCTCTGGCACCCCAGATGCGTGAAAAGCAAGATAATTTTGATGTGGAAGCTGGCCTCCGGAAGAATGAGATTCAGAGCAGGCAGGGAGAAATGGACCAACTTCTTTGTGAATATCAGCCATCTTAAGAATGTTAGGTGGGCCCTTGAATTTATCTTATTTTATTTTTAGGGCCCTTAATTTTTACATTGGCACTACAGAAAGCTGCTGGGAGGTGGGGAATAGGATTTCCTTGCCTCTTCCAAAATTTCTTCTCTGCACTTGATGGAAACCATCCTGGATTCACTCCTGCTGGTTGACAGCCACTCAAAAAGGACCCTTCTGATGAAGAAGGTTGAAACCAGAAAGAGGTTATCATCAACACTTCTCAACATCATGATGATATTGATGAAAATTTTACACACACTTAGTGCACCAATATGTTTCCAGCAAGAATAACCATACAAGGAGTGGCCAGATTATTATTATCTCAGAACACATAATAATCTGGCCACTCAGTGTATATCCTATATAATAAAAGGCTAATATGCAAACTCTCCCCTCAACAAGCAGACAGGCCAGCCAACCGCCCATATCCCCTCCCCCTGTCCAGGCTGGCCGAATCCCACCCATGCACGAATTCATGCACCGGGCCTCTAATATGTACATATACACACTGAGTGGCCAGATTATTATGCATTCAGAGCTCATAATAATCTGCCCCTCAATATATATCCCATGGTAAAGAAATGGCTTTCCCAGTGCCTCTATGCAGGTTTCTGTAGTACAAGACAGATTTGGAATAGAAAATAAACTCTAGTTTTTAAAAATCAACATTTCAAAATTTTAGGGAAAAAATTTACAACATAATCTTATTTATAAAGAAGTCGTATGCTATGTTATCTTTTAAAAGTTTTCTGAATATGATTAAAACTGATTTTTCCTCCCTTTAGACTCTGATCTTGTTTCTGTTTTAATAGATTTTTATAAAAACAAACCAACAAAAAACCACAGGGGGAAAAAAGTCTTACTGGAAAGGGTTGAAGAAAGAATGGCAAGTAAGAAAGTGGAGCGAACAAGAAAAGGTTCATTTGTTTTTTGAGGAGTCTTGCTGTTAGAGAGAGAATATCAGGACAGTGGCTAAAGGAGAATAGAGGCTCAGTAAACGAGTTTTGTTTTTGTTTTGTGTTTTAAAGATCAGTGACTTTAAGTTGTGTGTGGGCTAATCCCGTGGAGAGGGGAAAACTGGTGATTCCCGTGAAGGGGCTAGTTAAAGGCAAGGCCTTTGAGAAGAAAGGGGATGAGGTCCAGAGCCCAGGCGAGGAGCTGGCCTGAGGAGCAGGCGCACTTTCTCTTTCATAACAGGGCAGAGGGCTGAGTCAGCAGGTGCAGACACAGCCAAGCTTGCAAAACTGGTGGTGGAAACAAGAGATATTGTTCTCGTCGGGTTACATTTTTTGTGTGTGAATGTTTTGAGATGTCATTAGATAAATGTTAAAAGGGAAGAGTTTATTAAAGATTTGAAGAGAAAAAAAACCTGAAAGTGAAGTTACTAGATAGAAAATGGCAATGATTTTTCTGGAAGTGTTGAGTGTCCCTTCCAGATTTAATGGAGCCCAGTGTAAGCACTGCATGCTATGCTATTCTTTTGCCAAGTTTTGCTGCTCAGGTGTACTTAGAAAGTAAACAGAAAACAAATGTGTTTCATCACCACCAAGTTATGCCAGAAGGATGTGATGTCGGGTCCACGGAATCCAAAACAAGTAGGGTAAAAGTGAGTTTATAAAGAAGCCAAGTGTCAGTACCTGGCTATTTGATGATTGCCTTTATTTTCTCTCTGCTCTCACATTGTTTTCTAAAAATACTAGAAAGCTGGCTCAGATGTAAAAAATAAACACGCTAGTACATGTGGCCTTGAACCTTAATTCAGTTCAAACTTTGACTCAAGTTATTTGAGCACACACTTTGAATATCAAGACATATAGCCTATGTACTTGTGCTAAACCACTTAGAACATATATCAGATAGATTGACTGAAGAATGCATTTATAAATAGAACTGTTTAAACAATCAAAAGTGGGAGGAGGAAGCTAGAAGAACACCAAAAAAAAAAGTTAATACCAAAGTAATTAGAGTAGGCTCAATAAAGGGAGAGAAGAAGGAGACAAAGGCTACGTCTAAATAATGCCAACACAGTTGATAAGTGAAACATCCAGTCAATCAGCTGGATGTTTTGTCTACAGGAAACCTAGCAACTGACTTGACTGATTTCTTTTTTCACTGAACCGGCTGAATGAAGTGGTTGTTTTGGAAGCATGTTGACATACACATAATGAAAGAGGCAGAGAAGAGAAGTAAAGGATGCATTTGAAGAAGAAGAAAAAAAAACAACCCGGACTTCTAAGTGGTGGATGATTAGATTAAAGGGGGCTGGAAATAGAAAAGAGAGCAGATTTGGGGGGGGGGAATGAAGGAAGATGCATACATTTGAATTTTAAATATAAGAAGTAGGAACTTAATTTTCAAAATTATTGGAGGCTTGCAACACAAATGAAAATAGTTTAAGACTAAAATGATAAGGATTATAAAGATTCGACTTTTTTGTGTCTTATACTGAATCCCACTACATTTATAACTAGCGTTTCACTAAAGTTTAAATTATCATGACAAAGTTGTAATTCAATTTACTATTACACTGGTGTGCATTTGTACACTCTTTCTACTTTTAAGTACAGATGTCTGAGCTACTTTCTCTAATACTCACTATATGACTATGATAACACAGACATCAAAACTAAGTTCCATATATTTTTCCCTTTTGTCAAATGAGTATATGGGAAGACATCCTAAAAAATTACATGATTTTAAAAGAATAACTCGCAAACTTTCCAATGATAAGATTGGCATTGAGAAAGCAATTTCTATTTAGGAGGTGACACAGTCATATTACCCATTTTTTAATGCCGTATAAATAGTAAGGAGAATAAGAAAAATGCTCAACATACTATAACACTTGAAAAGAAATACTCCCCTCTGACGTCACCATTTATATATAAATGAGGTGTACACACACACACACACACACACACACACAATTTTGTTCTTCCTATTGATTCCAACATATGAGACTAGAAACTCTTCATGGGTCTTAGGTGAAGATTTAGTAAAAATACAAAAACAATATAACATATCACTAATTAACTTTATAATACAAATAAGGCCAACACTATGTTGAGCCTTTGTTGCTGCTTCTGGTTTACCTTCCTCCATTTTTCTTTATTTTTATTTTTTGGTCCTAAATTCTATTAAAAATGGCTTATTTTCAATAATTTTTTAAGGCTTCATTGAATAATTACAAGGAAATAGTTGGACAAAAAGTGCCAAACACATTCAATCCCAAAACAATTTTCCAGTGATCCCTCCCTGGTCTCTGTCTCCTGAAGACCCACTCTGCAGAGTTGTGTGTCACTGCCTGCCTGGGCACAGAGCCTATCTCCTCCAGAGCTCCCTCTGTCCCCTCTGTAAGCAGAATCCTTGGACTTCGATGTCTATTGGAAGGTAGACAGTCTCTTGCCACTTAATAGCTCTATGATTTTGGAAAAGTCATCTACAATTTCTATGTGAATTCAGACAGATGATTAATGGTTAAGTGAGTCAGCCTTTGGAAAAGCATCCAGCACTTGCCTGACTTTCCTTACTGTTTGTACTTTGCATCATTAGATCATGACAGATTTCAAAACCCATTTTATAAAATATTCCACTAACATAAAAACTCTTTCTCTATTCAGAAAAAAATTAAGTTTATTAATAAGAAAGCCTTAAGTATTTCATATAAAAATACATTCATGTTTAGTCACAGAAACTGAAGTACAACTCCATCTTGCTCCCAAAAGTACACTTACATTTTTTTTTTACTAAAATACCTCTATTCAGATTTTCCAGTTCTTTTTATAATTTTCAGGTTGGCAAATGTACTTATTATTAAAAGATGTAATATTACTTTGAGTTCAATACATTGTGCACAATCATGTCTAGATCATTTACTCCTCAAACTTAGAATCCAAATAAATATTGCATTTTCATATTTGAAAGTTTCTTGGATTACTAGTCTTAGACAAAATATAAGACTCTTCAATAATTCTCATACAATATATGAGTGATTGGAGAATCATTTCTACTTTCTTAATCATATACTTATCTAAAAGTTTTTACCAAATATTATTATGTGACATGAATACTTATACTTAAGCATCAGATAAAATATATTTTTCAATGACATCACTTTTACTTTTATTTTTTGTTATAAATAACAAAGAAGAGTCATAATTTTAAGAAGGAAAAATAAAAAAATCACGACAATTTTCCCCATCACAATTATTATCAGAAGTTTTAAGGAATTTTTGAGTGCTAGTTTTTTTCAAGAGATTGATATATTTTGTTTAATCCTCACCGAGGGTATTTTCCATTGTTTTTACTTTTTTGAGAGAGAGTAGAATAAAAGGGAAAGACAGATTGAAATAATAATGTGAGAGAAACACATCGATTGGTTGCCTCCTCCACACACCTTGTCAAGGGTCCGAGCCAGAAAGAAGCCTGCAATTGAGGTATGTGCTCTTGATCAGAATCAAACCCAGGACCCTTTGGTACACAGTCCGAAGCTCTATTGACTGAGTCAAACTGGCTAGGGCTCAAGAGATTAATTTAAAAAGCCATAGAAATGTTTCCTTCTCTGTTAATTTGCTAGATATCATTTTAAATTCTGTTTTCTGAAGCAATTGTAACATCTGTCATACATCACTTGACAGTCATCTGAGGAAAACAAGGAATGTTCCAAGTTGGTTTTGAGAGTAGTGTGGAAATAGGTTATTTAGACAGAGTAAGAGGTGTTAAATAGGAAAAAGAACAAATCTTGAAAGAGAAGTGTTGCCTGTGTATGGTTATATTAAGGCAGAGAAACCAAACAAAATTTTTAAAAAACCAAAACAACTCTTTACTGAAAAAAACCCCAACAATTTCAAGATCCATCCTGATACTAATGTAAATAATAAAACTTCATTGAATGACTGAATGAAATTCTTACCTTATTGTTCAGGTGAAAATGTTCAAATCTAAATGAACATTTCCACATTTCTCTCCTTTAGGCAAGAGACAAATATTAAGATGTCTTGGCCACACTCTTCTCGTAAAAGAAAGCTTAGATGCTTAGGAATGGAATATTATACACAATAAATTTTCCAAAATTGCAACAACCAAATAGAATTTGGACCATATATATTTGTACAAGGTCTACTAAACAGTGACAGAAATCCCTGCTACCCTCTACTTCCCAACACTCCAAAAGAACAAAAGACTAGAGATATATGAGATTTCTAGAGCCACATACGTAAGTAATTGAGTTACAATAAAAACAATCATCTAACTCAACGATTTTCAACCTTTGTCATTTCATGGCACACAAAAACTAATTACTAAAATTCTGCCACACACCAAAAATATATTTTTTGCCAATCTGATATAAAAGTAGGTATATTTTATTGATTTACAGAAAAAAATGATAACAGCAATTACCTACATTTTTTGCTCCAAAGTGACTTTAAAAAAAAAATTGACTGACTATAAGAGCAGTCAAAAGTGGTGTGGTTGCTGGGGGCAGAGGGGGGTTGAGAAAAAAAGGAAAACAAAAAACAAAAACCCATGGACATGGACAACAGTGTGGTGATTGCTAGGGGGAGGTGGAATGGGGGCAGTGGGGGAACGTATAGGGGGGATAAATGATGACAGACAGAGATTTGACTTGGAGTAGTGAACGAACAATACAGTGTATAGATGATGTGTTGTAGAATTATGCACCTATAACCTGTATAATTTTGTTAACCAGTGTCACCTCAATAAATTCAATAAAAAGTAAAAAACAAACAAACAAACAAAAAAACAACAGGTGCCTAAACTATATAAGGATTTCAAGTACCAAGAATTAACCAATCAGTTGCAACCTTATTATGCTATATGACCAATAAGATACACTCTCTTATATGAGCTATATATTTATGGCTCAAGGCAGGACATTTACACCAGATGTCTGTTATTATTTTTATCTGCCATCTAAGGGGTAAAGAGGTCAGTGCCCCTGACTAAATAGTCAGATATTGCATGTTTTAAAAATTCTTACACTGATCTAACTTCCTAGTTGAGCATCTGTTTATGCAACAGAGTTGCTGGTCTAAATCTGTCCATTTGCAGTCTACTCTTCATTACTCTGGGTGGCAGTAAATACGTGCTTCAGGATGGTCCAGTGGATAGTATAGAAGGAAACTGAGATTTTGTTGTCTGTTTGGTATTCCACCAAAAAAATCCTAGTAAGAGTTTGGGGATAAACAGCCAGAAGTGAGATGACCTGGGAAACTGTTCAGAAGAGGTCAAGCCAGAAAATAATCTCCCTTATCTGTGACTGATAAAATGAAGAATTTCTCAAAGGTGCTTCCAAAGAATCAACTCATGAGAAACTTAAAACACCACCATTTAGAGGCTTGCTACAATGATTGCTTAGAAGGAAGGGCAGGAAAATCAACAAAGAGGAGAATGTGAGCTTTTTCTCTAAAGCATTCCTCTCTGTGCCTGGATAAAATGGATCCAGAAGAGGATGAGGGAAAGAAGAGCCCCCACAGCTACCTTCCCTGGTCACTGGCCACTGGCCCAGAATCAAGTTTGAATGCAGAGAGAAAAAAAAAACTATGAATTTATTTTAAACTGGATTAAATTAGACTGCATTTGACTTTTTTATTCTTTAAAATGACAAGAAAGCTCTGGGACCTACTCAAGATGTCACTGAGAAAATGGGGAAAGGAGATCTGTGCCCCCATGATCAAAGGTAAAGATTGGTGGGAAAGGAATACTGCTTCATGTTTGCATCCTCAAGTTTAGACTGTTCAATAGAATGGTTAGTTCAGTTGAGTATGAGTATTTAAATTTAATTTTAATTTTTTTTAAAAAGTGTTCTTTTAAATTCAACTTTACATAAGGGACTGTTGCCTAAGGCTTGTTTGTTTCTCTTAAAATATGTAATAAGAGAAGCCCTAATAATGAAAACCAGTAAAATAAAAACTCAAGTCTTGATTCTATTTGTATTTCACATTATTCCACATGAAACTGGTCCCTCAGTCATTGACCTTCTCCAACCAGTTTTTCAATAATAAATCACTGCTCTCTAAAGCTCCATAGAATTTATTTATTGTAGTTAGTGTTTTTATTGCAATGCAGTCACTTTATCAAAATGTACTTACATAAAAAAAGAAATAGGTGTAATCTATGTATATATAAACCTAAGCAACTGTTCAACCAGTAGCTATGACATGCACTGACCACCAGAGGGAAGATGCTCAACACAGAAGCAGAAACCACAGGCAAGGAAACATGGAACAGACTGATGAATCTCAGAGGGAAGGGGGTAGGGGATAGGGCAGAAATAGATTAACTAAAGGCCTGGTGCATGGATTCATGCCAGTGGAGTCCCTCGGCCTGGTCTGTGCCCTCTTACAATCTGGGACCACTCGGGGGATGTCAGAAAAGCTGGTTTGAGCCTGATTCCCACAGATTAGGCCTAGGGACCCCATCAGTGCACAAATCTGTGTACCAGGCCTCTAGTACATGTATGTTATTTGGAGAGGGGAAAAAAAACCTTTAAATTGTTGTGTGTTTTTTTGAGGGTTCATAAAGGAAATTATACTAGTTTAGAAAGAAGAAATAAATGACTAACATTCAGTGCATTATTTAATATAAAATTGTATTAGTAGGTAATTACTGTCATAAATTTACATTTTTACTTTGAAAAACTAGTTGAAATCAAATGGAACAGCATTTTCAGTCCTGTCAAATTAGCCTCATATGTTGAGCCTATATCCCTGCAGCTCTTTCAGGGTTGCCTGCCAAGGCTCTTTGCTCATCATTAGGCTTTTTATTAAATCCAAAGTACATAATACTGGAAGAATAATTAAATACAAAATAAAGTTGACAGTGGTTGAAGATGAAGAAATTAATATAATAAAATATTTGGCATAATTTAGGTCTTTAAAATTCAATCCAAGGAAAAGTAGATTTTATAGGCATGACTTTTTAAAATGTTTCTAGTGGCAGAAATTATCACTGGAAAATTTAAATATCAACAGCAAAAGAGATAGAAATTAAGTTATTGTTCCTAATAAAAATATTACTTGACTACAACTGGTAAACATTAAAACTGTATACCCTACAGATAAAAATCAAGACATTCAATATATTTAATAAAATTAGTTTCAGAAAAAATATTTATCATAGAATTTATTAATATTTATATAATCCCAATTGACATTTAGATTTATATTCCTTAGCATGAAATAAAAAAAATATCTTCAATCCTCAGAATAAAGTGACAGACTAGAAATGTCCTATATAGGTCAGTTATACTTTATGGAAATCAAGAACATGTAAAGAAACATAATTTAAAAGTATAGGTCCTGATTTTTCATTGGTATTTTTGACATGTGAAATGCCACATTTGCTAACTTTTGTTCATTCAGCCAGAAAATATTTATTGAGTGCCTACTATATGAGTCAATATTTGAGAGGCTCGATGCACCAGTGGTAGTGGGGAAACAGACAAATATCTCTTCCCTCAAAGAACTTAAATCTGATAGAAGGAATCTGACAATAAACAATATAACTAAAAAATAAATAAATTATATAGTGTGGCAATAGGTGCTAAGGATGGGCATGGGAGTCAGAAGCATGGCAAGTGGGAGGAGGCAGGTTACACTATTCAACAGCATGGTTAAGGTAGGCCTTAGTAAGTAGGCATGATTCAAAGGGGTCAAAGGAGTGAGTGAAGAAGATACCTGGGGGGGGGGGGGGAGAGTATGCTAGGCAGAAGGAACAGCTAGGGACAAAGTCCTGATGGAGGAGAGGGACTAATCTGCTAAAGGAAGACGGTCAGTAGTGTTAAAGCAGAATAAGCAGGAAAAGGGCTAAAAGGTGAATTGATACAGCTAAGGGCCTAGCAGGCTACTATAAGGGCTTTTTATTGAAAGGTGGAGCCATTTGACAATTTTGAGCAGAGGAATAGTATAATCTGATTTTAATGTTAAAAGATTCACGTTAGCCAAAACAGGTTTGGCTCAGTGGATAGAGCGTCGGACTTCAGACTGAAAGGTCCCAGGTTCAATTCCGGTCAAGGACATGTACCTTGGTTGTGGGCACATCCCCAGTGGAGGGTGTGCAAAAGGCAGCTGATCGATGATTCTCTCATTGATGTTTCTAACTCTCTATCCCTCTCTCTTCCTCTCTGTAAAAAATCAATCAAATATATATTTTTTAAAAAAAAGATTAGCTCTTATAAATACTGTGGTGATAATACCAGAAGAGCAAGAACACAAGCAGGGAAACCTGCTTAAAGGTGATGGCAGTAATCCAGCTAAGAGGTTACTTGGACCAGGAGGGAAGTAGGGGAAATGATGGGAAGCCACTAGATCATATTTAGAATGTGGAGCTAAAGGCATCTACTGGTGAATTTGACCTGCAACTGGAAGGACTGAGCCACCACTTGCCAAGAAAGGAAAGCCTCGGAGTGGAGCAGGATTTGGGGGAAGATCAGGAGCTTGGTGTCAGGTTTGAAATGCCTGCAAAAATCCAGTGGAGATTATAATGGGTAGTTAAGTATAAAAATCCAGAGTTTAGGGATAGAAACCAGGCTAGAGATAAACATTGGGTTTTACCAGCATATAAATGGTGTTTGAAACCAAGGGACTGGCCAGGCCAGAATGACTCAGTGGTTGAGCAACAGTCTATGCAACAGCATGTCATGGTTTGATTCTCAATCAGGACACATGCCCTGGTTGCAGGCTCCATCCTCAGTAGGGGGCGTGCAGGGGGCAGCTGATCAATGATTCTCTCTCATCATTGATACTTCTCTCTCCCTCTCCCTTCCTCTCTGAAATATAGATATTAAAAACATACCAAGTGACTGGATGGGTTTTCAAAAATAATTAATGAAAACAGAGAAAAGGTCAAAAGGACTGAAACTAAAAGACTGCAAAATAAAGAGGCAGAGAGAAGAGGAATCAGAAAAACAAAAACAAAAAACACAATGAGAAAGAACCAATGATGATGAAGGGAAATTCTTAAAATAGTCTGACATCCTTAACCACACACTTGGGAAAGTACTAAAACTTATAAAATAATTAATTAATTTAAATGCCCAAAGTCTGTGTTTCAGAGTAATGAGTTTAACATAGAAAACTTATGAATAGAAAATGCAATTTTCTTATTTTGTATTCTATTCTAAGGCAAACAAGAACTAATTTGCCAGGTAACTTTTCTTCAGTTAAATTAAAAAACAGCATGTGTCTGTTTTATATGATTTTTGTCTATAGCTGTTACCAATAGCCTGAATAATTGGGGCAATTTCCAGTGAGTTAAAATGTTTAGTATTTATTATAAAATCTAAGAGGGGGGAAAAAAACTAATATACACTTTCAAGAAAGAAAAATATGTTTTTCAAGCAACTGTGACTAAAAACCATGAATCATAAGGGAATAAAATAATACAACACTGAAAGAGCCAATATAAAACAAAACAAAACAAAACAAAACAAAAACCAAAAACTCAAATCAAGAGGACACAGAGTCTGGACTAAAAAAATCTGGAACAACATTTATTAAGCACATGACAATACCTGGTAAATAATGTGCTAGACAACAAAACCTCAACTTTATGAAATTTGTTATATACTCTCTATTTTACAAATAAATTAATTGAACAATAGTCAGGTTTAATAGCTTTTGGAGGATCCACAGTTGAAATGACACATTCAGGATTTAAATTCAAAGCACCCAAATTCAAAGCACCCATGTTTTTAATTCTTTTGCTACTCTGCCTCAGTTTAAGCTTGAAAAAGATCTTTTAAAAGTACTTGCTAAAAGCCAACATTCTGAATTTAGAAAATTCTGCTTTCTTATTGTATGTGTGCTAACCTCCAGAGCACTGCAGAAATGTGTTGACCACTTCACTTGAATAAAAATCAAATAAAAATATGGTATGCCTTCATAGACTTCTATTTTTAATCAAAGACTTTGAAGAATTTAATTTTTATTGATTGATTTCAGAGACAGGGAGAGAGAACAACACCAATTTGTTGTTCCATGTATTTATGCATTCATTGGTTGATTCTGGTATATGCGCTGACTGGGGACCAAACCCTTAACCTTGGCACATCCGGGTGCTGCTCTAGCAAACTTAGCCACCCTGCCCAGGTGGAAGAATTTAATTTTTAAACTCTTTGTAGTTGTCTCCACAGAAACATCAAGTAAAAAACAACAGTTTCTTATATTTGATGTTCAATTTTGTGTTTCCATAAAAAATACCAGAGAACAACTTCCTGTACAGAGTAAAATTCAAGGACTTGGCACATTGAGTTATAGATCAACCCAGTGATCTTAGTATTACAGTCAAATCATAGGAGTAGCACTTGTTCCTTGTGCAGATATTCCTAGATGCAATATTAACACTAATGTCCCTGAATTAGAAAAATATATGCTATGGTTTCTTTTAGTTTGCAGTCTCATAGTTTAGATATATGACAGCTAGAGGAAGAGAGCAAGATGGAAAGAGGAAGGAGGAAGGAAGGAAAGAAGGAAGAGAGGGAAGGAAGAAAGGGAGAAAAAAGGAAAGAAACAGAGAAAGACACTTTAAGGATGTTATTTATTATTTTTGTTTAATTTTTCATTAGGGAAAAAAATGACCCCCAAATATTTACAACTAGGTGTTTTATTTAGAACTATGATAATGCACTCAATTCTATTTCCCACCACAGTAAGTTTTAGTATAGCCCCAAATAATAAATTCATTTATTTTATGATCTTACACTCTCCTGTTGATTAAACATTGTGTGTGTGTGTGTGTGTGTGTGTGTGTGTGTGTGTATGTGTACTATGTAGACTGTCTAGAAATCTATCCAATAAATATAACATTGTCCTTACGAAAAAATACACTTGATGTCTCAAATCACCAATTTACAAAGGATCATTTAGACCACAATTGGTTCTTAAGTTGGGTAATGCCTACATTACCAGATGATGCAGAAATACACCCCTGATTTAAAAAAAAAAAAAAAAGATGAATCATGTGACTGAGAATTGGGCTGGGAAGTGAGTACAAATTTTCGCTGACCTTTGGTCCCTGCCTCTTCTGCTCTGTTGGTGAACCCTTGTTTTTCTGCAAAATAAAAGCTCATTACTCCCTAAGGTCTCATTTCCCTTTTGAAATCTGGCAAGCTAAAAAAAAAAAAAAGTAAATAAATTTTACAAACTCTCCAAATTTTACCACAAACTGAGCTGATAAGAAAGGCTTGAGATTTACGTAGAAAGCTTTAATATCTCCTCCAATGCAAATAAAGTTGAATAATACCTTGCTTCTAAAACTTTACTGCATGCAAACACTCCAGGGATCTTGTGAAATTCAAAAGATCTAGTATAGTATCTCAATTATTTTCCATTTTTAATTTTTATTTTTTTTCTGCATTTCTAACAAACTCTCTAATACTTCTGATGATGTTGGTCTTTGGACACTACTTTACATAACCATGCTTTATTTCACAAGAGGATTTTTGACTTAAACTATCAAAGGTATCAATCAATGTTTGTCTGTTTTAATTTAGTAAAAATACCCCACCTAACATTAAACAAACATAGAATTCATACACATAACTGTAGCTAAATCATTATAGTCTTTTAATGACAATTTCCTTAGATATACATATAATGATATTCCCCAGACCACCACAACTTGATGACGTATGTACATTTCTAACCTTCGTGCTCAGAATTGTTTTTTTTTCCTTAAATAAAAATCCCTGTCTTTTTATACTTCCTGAACTTATATGTAAGTTATCAAAGAGGAGACACCATTTTTTATTCTTCAAGAAGATGGAATGGAAAGGTGTTGGGAAAGAAAACTGCTGATTATAATATCTCAAGGCCTATGTGAAAAATAAATGTTTTTCTACATTCACATCAACTTGAAAACCCACAGTTCTCAGATGGCCCCACAGGCTTGTATTGATAATTGGTCAATTTTTTTTTTATATTTTTATTGATATTTTACAGAGAGGAAGGGAGAAGATAGAGAGCTAGAAATGTCGATGAGAGAGAAACATCGACCAGCTGCCTCCTGCACACCCCCAACCAGGGATGTGCCCGCAACCAAGGTACATGCCCTTGACCGGAATCGAACCCGGGACCCCTCAGTCCACAGACCGACGCTCTGCCACTGAGCCAAACCGGTTTCGGCTCAATTTTTTTTTATTGCTACTAAATAGAGTCTTTTTCACATAAGTATTTGACCTCTGACCCTAACAATGCTCTTTGGTGGTCATCAGAACCTAAATTCTCTTATATGTCAGTAAATGATGTTGCAGTCATTATTTGGCAGAAACAGACAGCAAAAAAGGTTTGGAGAGATAGATGTGGAATGGACTGTTAATGTGATTTGATTAGAATCCATGTAATTGATTTTCTTGAGCAAGTAAAGCAAATAAAGATAGTCCTTAATCTTTATTAATTTGTAAGTTTTAACTCCACCTTTGGTGATAGCTTCTAATTCTTGAATTGAAATGAATGCCAAATGATTATAAGACCTGTAAATACCTGTATTGATACCAGCATATTATTTGTGTACTCTTGTTTCCATTAGTTCTTTTGTAGGATCTTTATTTTTCCCATTTTAGGGTCAGAATAACAATGTCTTATTTCAAATATGACCAAATAGGCCACATAGGGACCAAGTTGTTTACTCTGAAAGTACACCTGCTTTACTTCAGGTTATCTCTACAATTATAATCCGTAAGTTAAGCCTTGAAATAATAATACCTCACACGTATATTGTGTTAATACTTCCCCAACTAAGTTTTTCATCCATTACCTTATTTAACATCTACATTTACTGTAGATGTATAAAAACTAGAAAAGCCTGTTTTTGTTTCTCTCACACTAATGGCATTTTACCCACCCATTAGTGAAACATCAGCCAAATCAGTTTGAACTTATCCTCTGTTACCAAAATACCAAAGATCCTGTTTCTCTCCAGTTTTATTTACACATTAAAGACAGGACCCAAAGGTTAAAAGGAGGTCAGTTATTACTGATCTATTCTCACATTATCAACATTGATATCCACCTATCTGTTTTCATTTTTTTCAAAGGAGAGTCACTGTTATAGACCAGTAGTAAATAAAATGATGAGTTAGTAACATAAAGAGCTAGAATAACTGCTTAATACCCCAAGCAGTTGGTGGTCCCACCTTTGTTACCCACTTGTCTCTAAATGTTGTTTTCCCGAGCCTTCAGTTTCCGATGCAAAAAAAAAAGGCACTTTAACACCAATTGCAAATTTTTTAAAATATATTTTTATTGATTTCAGAGAGGAAGGGAAAAAGAGAGGAAGATAGAAAAGTCAATGATGAAAGAGAATCATTGATTCGCTGCCTCTTGCATGATGCCCCTTACTGAGGATTGAGCTAACAACCCGGGCATGTGGCCTGACCAGGAGTCAAACCGAACTGGTTCTTAGGATAACACCCAACCACTGAGCTACACTGGCCAGGCCATCCAATTGCTAATTTTTAATATTATTACTTAGAAGAACTGGAAACCTAAAATAATTCACTTGATCCTGCTTTCTAACTTGTTATCTTAAATAATATTTCCTACTTGAAATGTTATTCTTTTACAATTCATCTGCTTGATTTGCCTAAAAGAGATTTATTATCTCTTCCAAAATTGGCCCCCCAGAGTAAATTTTTCTTAATAGATCATACTGTGATATTCTGTTTCATGTTCTACCATATTTTATGTGTTTTATTCTCTATCCTTTAGATTCAGTATCAGATTAATACACAGGAGAATCATCTAATGTCCTTATCTCTTTTGGTATAAGACAAAAAATACTATAAGCACCCTATTGGAGATGGAGAAAACTTTAGATTCTGAAACCAGGTCAAACTAAAATTTTTTAAAAATGGTCTCATATTGGTGAATCAATCTTCCTAAACACCTGGGAAAGCTCTTCAGATGACATTTTTACAGAATTTCTAAGACTGCAATAAATCTCAAAAACATTATACTGAGGGAAAGAAGCCAGAACAAAGGAGGACACACTGTATGATTCCATTTTTATGAAGTCCAAGAATAGCCAAAACTAATCTACGAAATAGAAATTAAAATAATTTTTGCCTTTAGTGGGGAGGGGCAAAGAATGAAAAGGGACATTAGAAACATTCTAAGGTGACAGGATGCTCTGTACACCCATTGGTATGTGGGTTACACGAGTACCATATTTGCCGGCGTATAAGATGATTTTTTGTCCCTGAAAAATACCGTATTTGCCGGCGTATAAGAGACTGGGCGTATAAGACGACCCCCTAACATTTCCACTCAAAATACAGAGTTTGTTATATACTCGCCGTATAAGACTACCCCCCACTTGGAGGCATATTTTTCAGGGCCAAAAAATCGTCTTATACGCCGGCAAATACAGTATATACTTTATCAAAATGCATGGAACTCTACATTTAAGATATATGCATTCTACTGTGTAATTATACCTTATTTTTTTTATGAAGTTAAAAATTTAGGATGGCAAAGAGGAGCTTCTTGTACCTGGTGATTTTTTTTTCTCCAAAAGTGGTAAAATTGGTAGCTGTAGGGGTGTGGGGAATTTTGGAAAACCTAGGAAGCCTATAACCCAGTGGTTCTTAAATTGGCTGCACGTTGAAATCACCTGGGGAGTTTTAAAGAGCATCGGTGTCTGGGTCTCACCCCCCGAGATTCTGATTTAATTGGTTTTGGGGGTGGCCTAGGCATCAGGCTTTTTAAAAGCTCCCCAGATAATTCTATGTGCAGTGAAGATTGAGAATCTCTACTAAAACTGTTCTGGAAGCGTGCCACCCTGCATCTTGCTTTGGGTAAACATTTCCAAACAGATGACGCTATTCTTTGTCATTATGAAGCCTTAGGTAAACCATGTCAATTGGCATATTCCTGTTCACCACATCAACACGCCATTGTGATTCCAAATGCAAACATAAAATGAGAAGAAGAAAAAACAATAATAAAAGGAGAGGTAGCTCTTGACTTCCTAATATCAATAAACTCAATCTCCTGGCCTACATTTTGCCCCTGACATCTCCCATAGGATACTAAATGTTTCCATTTATAACACTTCTAGGACTTGTAATATGTCTCTTCCACCACCTTGGAACAGTAAAAAAAAAAGTAAGGGTCATGCATTTCGTTTTTTCCACTGTATGCACAGCACCTGATATATTATAGAGGCTCAAAACGTAAATGTTGAGTGAGAGAATAACCATCTCACTTGGCACTAAGCTGTTCGTAGAAATGTTGAGTGTTCTTCTCATCTCCTGCTCATGATTCAGAAGAAAATAAAGACATGCCAAGCTTTCCTCCCTTTCATTCAGGTTTGTGTTGAAGAAGCAAGAATGCTATGGGAGAAATCTGTTTCTATATCTGTGCAAGACTCTATGCTGTCTTAGGCATATGTCAACTGACAACATGACAAGTCATGGTGGAGTGGAAAGGAAAAGACAGTGGGGTCTGTGCAAAGGAGCAAATGGGGAAAGAGGATGGTTTGGACTGCTGTTAATCATAGTTTACTATGGGGCTGCTATTGTCAGGTAGGTGGGCAGGCCATTTGCGATTTCATAAATTGCCTAACACAAATGCAGTGCATCAACATTTCACGGGGAAAGCAGTTAGAGCAGGCAGCATAATTTAACACCAGCAAATAGAAATGTCTAGCACAATTCAATACTCCTTCACCTTCACTTCATTAGACACCTGTCCTGTCACTCATTGTTCTTTCACTTCTATTGGTGTCATATGATTAGTAATAACTAAAGAATGAGTGTGGATACTGCACCATGGATCTATTTCCAATCATATCTTACTTGGACAAAGCCACTGGAACACTGTGAGTAGGAGTCAACCCGGGGGTACATTTCCTGGGGCAAGAAATGGGGATTTGTGTGGCTTTCAGCTCTCTCCCATAATGCACATTGTGGATGCTCTGGCACCAGTAATCATGACTGCTGGATGAAATGCAAGTTAGCCCAGCCCATCACTCTCATACCCTCTTCAACTGAAATGGCAAAGGCCGCAGAGAAACTGAACTTTCATTTCAGACACCAAACCTTTTCTTTCACTCAGACTAATGTCTTAATTACAGATAATTAACTCCAGCTACCCAACTTGTTTATTATTGATGATTTCTGCTTGTTTCTTAGCAAGTTCACATATTGCTAATTCTTAGAAATAACAACATGGACTCAAGTGTTGATTATTTCTAAAACTAAAAATTTAGGCTGTGGTAACATATGTGTTTCTTTCTTTCTTTCTTTCTTTTTGCTACGTGTTTTGTTTTTAGAACAATTTTAAAGTTATGAACCATTTCAGAAGCATTACATATGTTCCACTGGACATAGTACAAAGAAAATCATCTCCATTTTTCTAATATAGAGTACATACCATGGCCTGGGTCTCTCCCAAGAAAAAGAAAGGTAAAATAATTTATAAGTCAAGAAGGACCCATAGGAGTGAAGAAGGCATTCAGTGTCTTCCATGATATAATGGTTAGAATATCCATGAAAACGGGGACCACATTTCTCTAAATTTCAGAGTACGATTTTTGCTTTAAATCCATCATCACATAAAACATAATGAAATTTTAAGCAATAATAACACCTTAGTAAATGGCATTATTATTGTTATTGAGAAACAGATTGAAGCAGTTAGGAGACTGTTGGCTGACCTGAGACATAAAATGTAAACTTGGAGGCAGTGACCAACTTTAATTTAATATGACTAAACCATTTTAATAGAAAGTGAATACTTCTGTGCCAAATTCTAACCTGAACAGTTAGGCTGGTGGTATTATTTATTGCTGCATAACAAATTACCCTAAAACTTCGCAGTTTAAAAACAAGAAACGTATATTAACTCAGTTTCTGTGTATCAGAAATTTGGGAGTGGCTTACCTGGGGTGTCGTTGGCTCAGGGTCTCTTATACTCACAAGACTGCAGGTTTGCAGGGGCTGCAGTCACCTGAAGGTTTGATGGAGACTAACAGGCCCATTTCCAAGGTGGTTTTCTCACATACCTTTCAAGTTAGTGCTGGTGGCTAGTGGGAGGCCTCGGTTCCTCACTGGATAAACGTCTCCATAGAGCGTCTTCAGTGTCCTCGTGGCATGGCCGCCGTCTCTCCTCAGAGCAAGTGATCTGAAAGGAGCAAAGCAGAAGCCACAGTGTCCTTTTTTAAAAATATGTTCATATTGATTTCAAAGAGGAAGGGAGAGGAAGGGAGAGGAAGAGAGAGAGAGAGAGATTAATGATGAGAGACAGTCATTGATCACTGCCTCCTATACACTGGGGATCAAGCCTGCAACCTGGGCATGTACCCTGACCAGGAATCAAACCGAGACTTCCTGGTTCATAGGTCGATGTTCAATGACTCTGGCCTGGTCACAGTGTCCCTTATAAACAACCCCAAAATCACAAATCTCTTACGTCTTCAATATCCTTTTGGCTATATAGGTCCTCCACAATTCATGTAGGGTGAGACAATGCATGGGTGTGAATAGCAGGAAACATCTAGAATCACTGGGGCTATGTGAAAGCTGTCCATACGTAAAGAAGGGATGCCTTAAGTAGGAATAACGAATAAGCAAATAACCCTGAAAGAATAGCAGAGTACCGGAACTTCCTGCCTAATACTCTACAGCAGCTCAAGACTTCCCCTGTTCACCTCAGCATGTGAGGTCCACTTTCTTGAACAGATGACCTGTCAGAGACAGAGAAATGTTTTCTATGGACTGGGCGTTATTCAAATTTCCCAGTAAAGGATGAGTTATTAGGAATTTCCCTGAGGGCAAGTGAGGACGATTATGCTGAGTTCCCTAAAATTACTTCTATGATTGACTTTCTGTGGTAGACTTCAACAGTGACCCAAGTCATTGACAGATTTATTTTAAAAAATAAAGAAGCAGCACAATGGGCTTACGGCTGAAGCTTTGCTTTTCTGTAAGTCATTATAGGGAGCTTGTTAGCTACCACTATCACAGTAATATCCTCAAATACTCCTAGCACTATCTGTTCAAACTCTACTATGTTCATTTTTTAACCTTGGCCTTAAGTGCTATTTCATTGCTACCTTCTCAGCAGAATCTATATGGCTATCCTTGTGCCAACTAGTGCAGCATCTGCTGAGAAATTATTGAATCTGACACCAGACAGAGTATTTCCTGTCTTCACACTGACCTCTGAGTTCCCCAACACCTAGACTCATACAAAGACCCATAGCCCCTTAAAAAAACAAAACAAAACCACAATTTATGAAAAAAGGAGCCAGCTAACCAGACCTATTATAGATGTTTCATGAATTAAGCAATGTTGGATTCAACAAAATACAATTCTTTTACGATGAAAATAAAATGAACAGATTATTTCTGTGCACAATAAGCAAGACACAGAGGACACACAATGATATCAATTAGAATCACAAATGCTGAGAAACCAGCAGGGTCTCACTTCATAGATGAATTCTTTTCCCACTATTATTCAACCTCTCGGAATCCTGAGCAAGGATAGAATTAAAGCAAAAAAACAAACAACAACAACAACAAAAAAAACCTACCATTATGCCTCAAGAAGTTCTTTATTAAGAGGCTTTAATACTTCGTAGAAATAAGAAGAAACAAAATTATTGCTTCAGATAAATTGGAAAAAAAGATTAGATCAGTGTTAAGATAAAGAGTGCTAAATTTGGGCACTTGTTTTTCAAGCCTAACCTCTAAATCTGTTGAAGTTTGTTTATTAACAGGACAAACGAGTTACTAACCAGACATAGGAATGCATTCTGAGGAATTAAAAGTTCCTTTTAGTTGACAAAGTTTATTGTGAATTCAGTATCATCCACCCTTAATCCCAAAGGATTCCTCACACCTGGGCAATCACCCAACTGCTATTTAGGTTTGTGTCTCAATTTAGCTAAATGATGTTATATGTAATGAAAACTAGCAGCCCACCAAATAATTTTACTTTATAAACATATCTAACAAATACAGGAAGGAATTTTCATTTTTTATGACCCAAAGTTTCCACTCAATGTCTCAGACAAGGGTACTTCAACATGTACAAAAGCTGACTGGAGAAGGAAACTCTCATAAAAAGCAGTATAATATCAGAACAAGATTTTCCTTCTCAAGTAATGATATTCAGGTCATGTGCCTGCCAAAACCCATTCATTTTGGAAACATTTTCTCCTGCTGGCCTCTTAACATGCACCAAACAAAATACAAGTTTGCTATAAATAGGATAACTCTAGCAATATGATAAGTAACAATGACAAAGAAAGGAACTCCATGTTTTATCATTGGTATCTATGGTCTTAAAACCAAACCCGGGCCAAACCAGCCTCATTTTCTGAAAAATCTATTTAACAGAACATCGGGAAAAATTCCAAGGACAAAGACAGTACATTTCCTAGGAGAACTGGCAAGTTTTAAAATCAGTGACATAACAGTTGCAGAACACACATGTGATGTTATTCCTCCGAGATATGGCATTTCCTATAAGAGTTGAAAAATGCGGGGGCTACTCCTGAGTGACTATCCTGCTAAAGGTTCCATTGTGATGGTTAGTTCAAAACAAAAGAATAATAAATAATAATCCCTATATTGGGGGGGGTGAGAGAGATAGAGAGAGAAAGGGAGGGAGGGAGGGAGGGAGGGAGGGAAAAGAAAGGAGGGAGGGAGGGAGGGAAGGAAGGAGGGAAGGAAGGAAGGAAGGAAGGAAGGGAGGGAGGGAGGGAGGGAGGGAGAAAGCGAGGGAGGGAGGGAGGGAGGGAGGGGGGGAGGGAGGGAGGAAGGAAGGAAGGAAGGAAGGAAGGAAGGAAGGAAGGAAGGAAGGAAGGAAGGAAGGAAGGAAGGAAGTCTGATTCTCAGGAAAAGTACTCAGCCATGTTACTTGTTGAAATTCCATGGGAATAATTTTCTTCTCTCAATCACCATACAAGCTTGGAGAACTTTGGACATAAAAAATCCCCAGGAAAGTTGAAGGGATCTTTCTTTCTGACAAAAACAAACAATAACAACAAAAAAGTGAAGGATGAACAGACTACCATTTTTTTGTAGGCATCTTTGTTTTAAGGATTAACTGATATTTCATGTGTAAAATACATACTTTATAGATCAAGAACATTGCCATAATTTAATAAATGATGGTTATATTACCCTTTAACATATTTAGTTTAACATGACATATATATTTAATTTTGGATAGCATGTGCAACACAGAGGTCCAATCATGTAATGTGTCTATGGTAACTATGCATTGATGCATAACTTATTTTTAACATTGTTGATCTAAGTTTGTAAATTCCTGTGTCTAATGAAATAGGCTGTTTCAATTCCAGAGCTTCTTGTTTCTTGTTTTCACCCTCAAAAGCATTTACTGAGCCCTAAAAACATGAGGGTGAAAACAAAAAAGCAAGAAAAAGCATACACAGTCACAGGTTCATTATGGAGGTTAAAATATACATCTAACTTTTAGCACACCTCACCAACTTTAGATATGTATCAGGGAATAGTCAATGAGAGTCTGGAGAAGCAACCATTTTGAAAGAATTTAAGAACAGAATATCATTTTAACTGGCAGTTGCTTTTATTACAGAAACTGGGTTTTTAAACAGTACGTGCAAGGCATTTCCAAGATGTGCTGAGAACATCTTTTGCAGTTGTCGTGTGAAACAATATAGCCTGAAAAAAAATCAAAGTTAGGTTTGAGACCTAACTGGTTTGGCTCAATAGGTAGAGTGTAAAAGTGGGTATCTCACCTAGTCCCAATCTGCCAGAGCCTAGCAACAAGCTGACCTACCAGTTTGAGCATCTGCCCCCTGGTGGTCAGTGTGCATCATAGCGACTGGTTGAACGATTGAACAAACAGCCAGATACCTAACAAACTGGACTTTTATTATATAGGATATTTTATAACAGAGGAGTCCTTAAGATTTTGTAGTTTTATTTAAATAATAATCTGGTTCATAAGTATGTTATTCTTCTAAAAAAAAGGGAAAAAATTCTTGCATTATAAATGAAAATATTTATAGATATATATAAGGGGAATTTTTTAACATGCAGAGGAAATATAGAATTTTTAAATTAAAACTAGATAGAACTTTAGAGATACCTTATTTCAAGTTAATGCATAAAAACTGAGTAAAGACATTGAGAAACATTGAGAAGAAATATTGGACAGGCCTGTGTGCAAATCTCAGCTCTGCAGAACTATGACTCTGGGTACATTATTAGATTCCCATTTTAATTAATTATTCTGAGCCTTTAAAAATAAAATGTGGTTAAAATATTTAAAGAATGTTGTAAAGGTTGAAATGAAAGGACATATCATATACCATGTTAACACATGTTACTTATGAAGAAAAATAACATACTAGAAAAAAAGGTATTTTGATGTCAGTACAGTCTGAACCTTGGCTATATCATTTATTTGTTATTGAACTTTTAGAAAATTACTTTAGTCTCTCTAAATCTCAGCTCACTCATCTATAAAATGAAACTTATCACACTTAGTGGTTGAATAATTGCTACCCAAAAGGTAGGAAGTTCTAATCTCTAGGGCAGTGATTTCCAACCTTTTTCATCTCATGGCACACAGAAAATTATTAGTAAAATTCTGCAACACACTAAAAAAAAAATATTATATTTTTACTGATCTGACAGAAATAGGTATAATTTTTATTCATAAAGAAAAACAATAGCCCAGCTGATGTGATTCAGCAGTTGAGTATTGACCTAGGAACCAAGAGGTCATGGGTTCAATTACCGGTCAGGGCACATGTGGGTTAGATTTCCAGTAGGGGGCGTACAGGAAGCAGCCAACTGATGATGCTCCTCTCTCTCATCAATATTTCTCTCTCTATCCTTCTCCCTTCCTCTCTCTAAAAATCAATAAAAACATATCTTTTTGAAAAGAAAGAAAAATAATAATAGTGATTACCTATCCTATTTGCTCCAAAATGACTTTTTTAAAAATATATATTTTATTGATTTTTTACAGAGAGGAAGAGAGAGGGATAGAGAGTTAGAAACATTGATGAGAGAGAATCATCAATCAGCTGCCTCTTACATACCCCCTACTGGGGATGTGCAAGCAACTAAGGTACCTGCCCTTGACCGGAATCGAACCTAAGACCTTTCAGTCCACAGGCCGACGCTCTATTGCTCTATCCACTGAGCTAAATCAGTTTCGGCCAAAATGACTTTTTTGTTTTAAATCAGGTGCCTATACTTGTAAATAAGAATTTCTGGTACCAAGATTTAACCTATCAGACACAAACTTATTATGCAACATGACCAATAAGATACAACTTTGTTATATGACCTATATGTTTACAGTTCAAGACAGTACATTCACAGCTGACAGCTATTTTATTAGCTATTGTCATTTTTTTACTTGGCAATCTAAGGGAACAGAGGTCAGTGCTCTAGACTACATAGCCAGGAATTGCATGTTTTAAAAATCCTTGCAACACACTGATTGAAAATCACTGTTTTAGAGCATGTACATGTCATCTTGTTTTTTAAAAAGTTGTTTTTTTATAGGTAATTAAGCTAAGGATCCTAAAATAAAAAGATGACCCTGATTGTCTTCATCTGGATGGGCCTTACGTGCCATCGTAAGTATGCTTATAAAACAGAAGCAGAGGGAAATGCCACACAAATAGAAGAGAAGACACATATAAGAGGAGGAGGCAGTGCAATCATGGAGGAAGAAAGTGATTCAGTTAGAAACCAAGGAATGTTTGAAGCTACCAGATGTTAGAAGAGCAAGGAACAGAATCTCCCCTACAGCCTTCTGCGGGAGCATGCCTCTGCTGGAACCAGGCTCTGGATTAAAAAGTGGGAAACATGAGTATTTAACGGAAGTCCCTACCTGTGTACTGGAGAAAAAGAAAGTTGTAAATAAATGTAATAAATATTGGTGTAGTTATTGCCATTATTATTATACAAGTCAACAAATATTGACTACTAGGTAAGCAGAGGAGTAGAATTAAAGTTGTTCTACCTAGAATCATGTGCTTTCCATTCATCATTCTTCATTATTACTCTCCCTCATCATACTCCTTCCCAAATTTTATTTCTTTCTGAATCAACCATCATATAAGGAAGGTTTCTCATAACCGTGATAAACCAATGTATGTTATTATTAAAATAAAAATATCTTGTGTGACCATGACAAAAAAATGACTTTTCAGACCCATCCAAATTCTTGGGACATCTTGAATTTTTAGTTCCATTTAGTTCCATAGGAACATATTTTAGTTCCATTATGTAAACTTAAAGCTCATGAATACATGCAGAATTCTGTATGTATACACATATTCTTATATCTGTAGATGGTGAGTAGGTAGATAGATAAATATATTTTTCTTTTTTAATTTAATTTTTAAAGTATTATAAATAGTACTATATATGTCTCCTTTTTTCCCCATTGACCTTCCCCTACCTTCCCTATCCCCTCCCCAGCACATGCCCTCCCCACTCCCCCCAAGTGTCTTGCCTCCACTGGTTATGCTTATATGCATACATACAAGTCCTTACTCCCCACCCCCACCTCCCCAGACTTCCCATTGTAGTTTGATAGTCTGTTCGATGCTTCTTTGCTTCTGTATCTATTTTTATTAACCCATTTATAATATTCTTTATATTCCACAAATGAATGAGATCATGTGGTATTTTTCTTTCACTGACTGGCTTATTTCACTTAGCATAATGCTCTCCAGTTCCATCCATGCTGTTGCAAATGGTAAGAATTCCTTTTTTAGAGCAGGGTAGTGTCCCATTGTGTAGGTGTACCACAGTTTTTTAATCCACTCATCTGCTGATAGGCACTTAGGCTGTTTCCAAATCTTAGCTATGGTGAATTGTGCTGCTATGAACAGAGGGGTGCATGTATCCTTTCTGACTGGTGTTTCTGTTTTCTTGGGATATATTCCTATAAGTGGATCAAATGGAAAGATATTTAATGCCACATCTAGCAATGCAAATATATTTCTTTTCTCAGGCTTCTATTTCTGCTGTGGAAGAAGAGAACATGCTTCTCTGTTAAAATACACATCTCACAAACCTTAAAATCTCAGCACAAACCCGCTATATTCCAGGAAAAACAGTTTAATTAACAAACTTTTAAATGTAATTTTTCTTCTCAGAATCTGATACTTAGTTGTTACTGCTTCCTAAAATCGGCATGTAATTACTGGCAACTCCTCCCAAGATTTTTGCCTAATTTACTCCTGTAATTAAATGTTCTGTAGAAATTCTTCAGTTTTTGCTATCAGTTGACAAATATATTGTTTCAAGAATGCAATATCAGCAAGCAAAAAAAAAAAATAGTTTTAACATCATCATTGCCCACTTCCAAATCAAAAAAAAAAAAAAATGTCAGAACCCATAGCAGACTGGCTCCCAAAATATAGCCTCCATGTGAGAACCTGGACTCTGCATGTTAAGACACAAAACCTGACATCAAGATTCCCCAGCAGGCATTGTTTAAACGGTACGTGTACATGGACATCTGGTTCTGAAAGCCACATTGGCTCAAGTGTTATGATACCATTAAAAGCACTATTTGAGGAATGAAACAACTTCTAGGTTCTAGATTATAGATAGTAGTCCTTGCAACATTATTTTAAAATTTAGAAAAGCTGGGAAATATTTTATCCCCCTATAAAAACTAAAAAAAAACAAAAATCTTATGAGAAAATGGAATGGAAAAACCCTTTATATTTGTCTAAGTAATTTGATTACTTTGGAACTCATGTTGTGAGAAAAAAAGGTAATAAAACAATCAAAGATACAGCTGTTCTTGCCATACACTTCTTAGATTGGATTCCTGCAGGCTGAATTAAAAAAAAAAAATTATACACCCAGTCATGGTGGCTCAGTGGTTGAGCATTAAACTATGAACCAGGAGGTCACAGTTCAATTCCTGGTCAGGGCATATGCCTATTTGTAGGTTTGATCCCCAGTGTGGGCGTGCAGGAGTCAGCTTATCAATGATTCTCGCACATCATTGATCTCTCTCTCTCTCTCTCTCTCTCTCTCTCTCTCTCTCTTCTCTTTCTCCTCTCCCTCCTGCTCCTCCTCCTCCTCTCTGAAATCAATAAAAATATATTTTTTAAAATTATATTGACTAAGTCCCTTGCTTCCTACCATCTCCTTTGATGTTTCTGCCTGTGGACTTACCTGTTGGGTCAACTCTTTATTTTCTCTCTCAGCCCATTTAAAATCACTCCTACCTACCTTTGTAGCATATCAAATTGAAAGGCTAATTATTGTCTAATTTCAGTGCTTTCTGATGGTGATTCTTCTCAATCTCAATAAATTTAGCTATCTAAAATATTTTTGCAGTATGGTTTCTTCAATATGGACTCTTATCTCCCTTACTGGGGTATATACTCTCACTGATTTCAATATCTCCTGTGTTTCCCAAGACAGAAGTTACAAGAAAGCCACATCAAAGGAACTTCTATGTAATTGAAAACATTTCCTTTTTTATATATCTAATTCACTTATGCATTCATTTCATAAAGAAGTTTTCTTTATATTAGGTTCTATATTTGGCAATGCAAAGCATATAAACTCATGGTATGCAGGGTCTCCCCACATCAGAGTTTATGATTATGTAGGAGAAAAAAATGCCCCAAACCTACCTAAAAGGCAGTGTCAGATAAGCATTATAAAGCGTTACAAGCTAATTCTTAGAAAGGTACAGAAGAGCCAAAACCGGTTTGGCTCAGTGGTAGAGCGTTGGTCTGCGGACTGAAAGGTCCCGGGTTCAATTCTGGTCAAGGGCATGTACATTGGTTGCAGGCACATCCCCGGTAGGGGATGTGCAAGAGGCAGCTGGTCGGTGTTTCTCTCTCATCGACGTTTCTAGCTCTCTATCTCTCTCCCTTCCTCTCTGTAAAATATCAATAAAATATATTTTTTTAAAAAAAAAAAAAGAAAGGTACAGAAGAAAGAGCAATCTCTCCTGGCTGGGATGACCATGGGCAGTACCAAAGAGGCAGACTTTGAGTTCAGACTTATAGGAGGGCTAGATTTTTAACAGAGGAATCCCTAGTAGCTGAGAGGATAGGCGTGAACCAGAGAGAAGAGGTGAGATATTTTCCATTTGAATACCCCAAAGAAGGATGACTAATCCACAATGACTACTCACGCCTGCATCAGGACCTATGATGATCCAATAAATGGTCGGACTACAGTGAAGCACAGGGCAAAATCCCAGGCGAATAGGCTGGAATTTAGCATAGAATAATGGTCTCCAAACTTTTTTGTTCACAAACTTTAAAAGATTTGAACACTAGATGACCCCTCACACATCTTTAAGTTAACATATAATGGGATCATTATAAAATTAAATAGTTGCAAAGGCTATCATTTCTGGATAATTATGCATATTGGCTACTTAAATAATGTCACATCACTCTTAAATATATCCAATGGAACCCAAGTGGATACTATCATCCACCTAAACAAATACAGATAATCTCACTTTTAAATTTTATAATGTTAGTTTTTTTATCTTCAACTTATATCAATTCCATGTCCACAACATAGTTCTACCTCATATGCTTGAAAGTCTTTAATTGCTAAAATACTTCACTGACAAAAAAAATAATATAAATAGAAAGCAACAGAATCCATTTCCCTTGTTGTTAAAGCCTGTAGGGATAAAATTAAATATTGTGTATTGAGTTATTAATGCTCCTAGCAGTACAGAATTTATTAAACACAATATACCTAAATTATCAATTGTGATGAATAATTATTAAATATAAAAGTAAATCTTTGGGAGGGAAAATACTCTCTCAATGTGACAAATAGGGCAGTTTTTTCCAAATTGGTTCACTAATAAGTAAACATCCTTTGTACTAAGATGAACAGGGCATATCATCAATCCTATCCTATTCTTCACCTTAATAAATGAAGCATAAAAATGTTTATAAAATAAGGAGATGGGAATGGAAAGAATTGTTTTCATAAAAATGCCATAAAATTCTTTGAACTCTGTCAGCACTTCAAGCCAAAATTCGCATGGTGATCTATCATCAAAAATTATTTTTAATGACCTACCAGCTGACAACAAGATTAGGCTTTCCTTCAGTTTTGTTGAAAAATAGGAAACCACCTGCCTTGGGGAAAAAAAATGGGGAGATCTAATCATGCAAAGAAGTCCTGTGACTGGAACATTAAAGAGCAGAAACCACAGGGAATGCTCATTCCTGCAACCATACAGGGAGGAACATTCTCCTGCCTGTTTCCCTCACATCAATGCAAAATAATGCAGCTGCTGTAATAGTTACTCTTAAATTCAGAGAGAGAGAGTATATTTGATTTCATCAACTTGAAAGTACTTCCCCATAAACCATGTTAGGTGTACAACTGTCCGCGACTTCATTTGATAAGGTTCTAATCGTGGCATGTGAAATATAAGCGATGATAACATGCATCTAAATGCTTAAATTAGTGGACATGACATACAGTTGGAGCCATCTTTATCATTCTACAGAAGATAAAGCCAGTGTTATCTTGTAAAAACGAAATAAATACCTGGTTATGAAAGCTTTGAAAGAGAAAGTCTATTTTTATACATTTCTTAAAAATAATTTCAGTTGCCTTAAATTTAGGACACTTCTTTCTGGGAAAACATAAATCTTTTTTTCTTTTCTTCTTCTTCTCATTGAAAAGGTGTTTACAATGTGCAAACAAGTTTCCTCGGTGAAATTCATTCTTTCCTTCAGAACTACCAGGAGAATTGAAAGTAAAAGCAAACAAAAGTCACAGAGCTAAGTTGAGCCAAACTGATGCTGAGGTGTGCTCCAACCTTAGAGACGACAGTTTTTGAGTGAGCCATCTTTGAAAGTTGGCTTAGTAACTTCACTCTTATTCCACATAGAGCACAACGAGATTTGACTTGGACCAGCGTTCTCACACACTGATTTTTTTTTTTTTTACTGATTTAAACTAGTTTCCCACCACTCACTCTCAGAATTCTTCATCTCTTTAACAATTAAAATGTAGCATTTTTATTTGAGCATTTTAATAACATTTTTTAAATATGTATTTTTTAATTTTTTATAGAGAGTAAAGGAGAGGGACAGAGA
Organism: Vespertilio murinus; assembly: GCA_963924515.1. Lineage (NCBI taxonomy): Eukaryota > Metazoa > Chordata > Mammalia > Chiroptera > Vespertilionidae > Vespertilio > Vespertilio murinus. The sequence continues at coordinate 186,208,879 of OZ004705.1, forward strand.
GTTAGAAATGTAGATGAGAGAGTAACACTGGTCAGCTGCCTCCTGCTCGACCCCTACTGCGGGTCAAGCCCACAACCAAGATACATGCCTTTGACTGGGATAGAACCCAGGACTCTTCAGTCCCTAGGCCTATGCTCTCTCTATCCACTGAGCTAAATCAGTTAGGGCACATTTTATAGTATTTTAAGAGATAAAATATGGACTCCCTTGAAAAAGCAAAATGAAATAATCTAGAGAAATTTTACTTCCAAGAAGGATGACAAAATATTTTAAAGAAATAAAATTGTGGTGAGAAAATGTACCAACATGCAAACTGACTTACATTTCCTTCTATGACAGTGTGCTAAACTTTGCAAATTAAACACCTCTGTGGCACCTTCCTATTTAGTGTTTCAATATCTACCAACATTAGCAACTTTATTGAATTTTGTTTGGAGAAAACAAGCAGGATTCCCACTGTAGACTCATCTAAGTTTCTCAGTAAATTTAAATATCCAAGATTAAGAAAATGAAGGTAGAAAAAAATAAAAATTCATTCATTTTTATTTTTTATTTATTTTATAGAGAGGGAGGGAGAAACATCAGTCAGTTGCCTCCTGCCTGTGTCCTGATCAGGAATCAAATTCACCACCATTTGGTATACTGGACAGTACTCCAACCAACTATGACACCTGGCCAGGGCAAAAAAGTCCATTTATTGTTAATTAATGCTTATAAAAGTCCATTATTTTAGGAAATGCAAACTTTTTATCTCAACCAAAAAAAGCAATACACAATTGATCACTTGGGGCAGTAAGAGTAGCATGTGTCATATTACTTTTGCATTTTTCTATCATATATTGTTCTCCTAACATCTGCATATATCTAATACAAAAAACACACACTTTCTGGTCATTGAAAATAATCTATACTAATAAAAGGGTAATGTGCTAGTCAGACCAGATAGACCAGGTGTCTTCTGAATGTCCTTCCAGACAAAGCCACTGTAGCAAGGCTAAAGCAGAGGTGGTTAGGGGCTGGCTATCAGGCCTGCAGGGAAAAGAGGTTAGGGACAATTAGGCCAGCAGGCAGAGGCGGTTAGGGGCAATCAGGCAGGCAGGCAGGCAGGTAGAGGCAGTTAGGGGTCAGCATTCCCAGATTGTGAGAGGGATGCCCTGGCCTAAACTGGCAGTCAGACATCCCCCAAGAGGTCCTGGATTGGAGAGGGTGCAGGCTGGACTGAGGGACAAACCCCCCACCCCATGCATGAATTTCATGCACTGGGCCTCTAGTCTAAAAAGAAAATAAGATATTTATTATTAAATGTAGAGAGTATATTTGATTTCATCAACTTTAAAGTACTTCACCATAAACCATGTCATTATCTAGAACTGTCTGTGACTTCATTTGATAAGGTTCTAATTGTGGCATTGATTGATGCTATGTTATCAGAGACTCAAAATTGTTCTATACACATGAAATATGTTAAATAGATCAATATTTGGGTTGCTGAGAGAGATATTAGAATAATATATCTTTGGAGGATTCCCCTTTAATTAATCAGTCGCTTTGCAGAAGGAATTCTGAAAGAAAAAAATAAATCCATATATGTAGCACTTATTCATTTAACTTATGAAGAATTAAGAAAAATAAATTTGCCTAAAGTTATTTTTAGATTGAATCCAAGTTGTTGGAGAACATTCAATGGTCTTAAAGTACTCAGAGAAATGTAAATAAATAAATGATGTTATAAAAATTATATTGCATCCAGTGATATCTGATATAAAAATGCTGAATAGCCAGTCAGAGAAAGACATATGTGGAATCTAATGAACAAAAATAAGCTAACAAACAAAAATAGAAACAGACTCATAGAGAAAGTACAGACTGACAACTGTCAGAGGGAAGAGGGTTAGGAATCTGAGTGAAAAAGGTGGGATGATCAAGCCAAAAAAAAACCTCATGGACACCAGAGGGCAAGGCAGGTGAAGGAGGTAGAGGAGGGTATCAGGAGGTAAATGGTTCAGAAGGAGACTTGAGTTGGGGTAGTGAACACATAATGCAATTTACAGATGATGTGTGGTAGAATTGTACACCTGAAACCTATGTAATTTTATTAACCAAGGCCATTCCAATAAATTCAATAAAAAAGTTAAAAAGTGATGAATAAAAGTATGAATTAGAATAGAAAGGACACAAATATAACTAAGTATTGCATATTCCATCATACCCTCCAACAGATTAATATAATTACATTTTCAAAATCCACAAGCTTAGTTCTCTTTAAATGTACATATCCTACCAAAGAACAATTATAATTTGTTTTTCAAAAAAAAAAGAAAATAAATAATTATTTCACACCACAAAAAAAGATCACAAGGGTCTGCTAATGATAACTGAATTTCTCAAGCCTTGAAAAAGATATGGATTTAATTAAGCAAAACAGCTGTCCTGGTTCCACCATCCTTTGTAAGTTTTTAGGCTTTTCTTTAATAATGTTCTCAGAAGAAAAGAAAAAATCTGTTTCAAGGTCCATGAAAATACATGTAGTCCCTTGTATCACGGTAAGTGCTCTCAAAACATTCAGGCTTGGTGCCCTTCCAAATACTTGTTAAAACCCACTGCTCCAGGACACTGATGGATTTAAACCCAGGGGCCTGGAAGCAGAAAGATAGGTGTGGTGATTGAACACTGTGCCCAGAGCTTACAAGGTAATCCAAACAAAAGTCTTAAACTAGCCAACGTGGGACAATTCAGCATCTCAGGATTATTGCCAACAGCGAGGCTTAATTTATTTTAATTATATTCATTGTTGTTGTTCGGAGTTTCTCATCAGTCATAAGATTAGAGCAGGGAAAGAATAAAAAATTCTGATCGTGTTTTACCACAGAGTTATAATTCATGTCCTCAATAATCCAAGTCATGTGAATAAAAGACATGCACTAATTGAAAAATAGCTAGGACAATACCATTAAATTTTTATGTGGAGTAATTTCTAGCTGGTATCACACACTCTGTGTACAATTCCAGACTCCCACCAAACCAAAGAGCTGTCCCAGTGGGGGATGCTTGCTTAACAGAGAAAAAATCCTTTAGTGACAGCGCATAATGCATACCCCATGCACAACCACAGGGAAGGCTGATTTCTTTCAACCCCTTTAGATAGCATTCACAGTCAATGGATTAGTTGTTCTTTTCTGCTTCTAAATTCCTAGAGTTTTCTCTATATTTTGTATCCCTTTATTGACCTCAAGTGACAATTTTTTTATGCATCTATATTTCATTACTCCCTAGAAATTTCAATCACTTTTTACTGTGAGTTTTAATTCAGAACAGTAATATTATATATATATATATATATATATATATATATATATATATATATATTATAATATATTATATATAAATATATATTATATATATATATATATATATATAGAGAGAGAGAGAGAGAGAGAGAGCGCTATTATCCTTTATAATGAAAGCCCAGCAATTGAATGGCAGAACAACCAGTTGCCTGGTTGCTATGATGCACACTGACCACCAGGGGGCAGCCACTCAACACAGGAGCTGCCCCCTAGTGGTCAGTGTGCTACCACAGTGGTAGTGCTGTACAGCTAGCTGATTGGGATGAGCAGCCGCTTCCACTGCGAACCCCAGGCTGACAGGCAGGAACCCAGGTTGTGATCATCACCTCCTAGCCCCAGGCTCCTCCTTGCTCCCTGCCACCTCCTCCAGATGCCCGCAGGCCACACAGCGCCACCACCTGGTTCACAGAACTGACCCTGGAGGCTGTGAGGCAGGTTCAAGGCTGTGCAGGACTGAGGCCTACTCCACAGCCTCTCGGTGCTATTGTCCCTGAGCCTAGCCCAGGGGTGGGCAAAGGTGGGTTTAAGAACCCATTGTGACTTGAGGGCCACAATGGGTTCTTAAACTGGACCGGAGGGCTGAAACAAAAGCACCCTGACCATGCTGGCACTCTCATCTTGGGCCTCTGGTGAAGGAGCGGAGGGGAGAGCAAGAGAACCCTCCACTCTTTCTGCTCCTTGGGACAGATAGAACAGCCGAACTGGCTGGATCTGGCCTGCGGGCAGTAGTTTACCCATGGCTGGCCTAGCCCAACCAGGTCCCCTGGAGAGGCAAGTGCTCTGGCTCCACAGAAGATGCCAGAGCAGGGAGCAGCCAATCAGAGGGCAGGTCCACAGCCACTTGGCTGCCTGGGATGAGCGGAGCTTCCACAATGGGCTGATCCCTTCAGGCCACACCCTCCCACCAGTGCATGAATCCCATGCACTGGGCCTCTAGTTTTATATATCGATGGCTATTATTTGCAGTAATATTTTTATATGTATTTTATATGTATATGGCTATTATTTGCTAAAATACATAGATTTTTAATATATATGGCTATTATTATATAAAAATAGGACCACTAAACTTCTATATTCTAATTATCAAAGAGAATTTGGTTGGCCCATGGTTTGTTGGTTTGTTTTTAAATCCTCACCTGAGGATATTTTTCCATTGAGTTTTAGAGAGAGTAGAAGAGAGAGGGAAAGAGAGGAAGAAATATTGATGTGAGAGAAACCTATCATCAATTGATTACTTCTTGTTCATGCCCCAACCAGGGCCCGGGCCAGGGAGGAGCCTGCACCTGAGGAAATTGCCTTTGATTAGAATGGAACCCTTGGTCCCAGGCAGGCTGATGCTCTATCCTCTGAGCTAAAGCGGTTAGGGCTGGTTGGCCCATGTTCTATTCACTATTCAAATCTAAGGCCCCAAGGTGTAGTTGGGGATGGAAAGTAAAATGGTGGTTATATACTGAAGAGAGCTCAGTTAAAAGCATATTTCAAATCCAGATTGGCAAAGATAACCATGCTTTGAGGGCTGATTTCAAATGTCAGGACTATCAGTGTGTTGTCTTTTGTCCCGGAATGACACCACTTACCCACCATCGGGCCTTGTCAGATGTGGATGTCCTTTGTTATTACAAAGCAAAACTGTTTATCTTCAGTGAAAACACGGGCAAGGTAGTGGGGCTTTGTGCTGTAGTCCACCTTGGACACTCACACTCACCACACTTTTTATCTCAGTATTTAAGCACTTGTAAAAATACATCACTGACACACCCCCTGGTGGGAGGCAAGCAGCAGAGTCATTTGGCATCCCTGGGAGAACGGGTTACAAGAAAACTGAAAGATGCTTATCCTTCGTATTCATTTTTCTTCCAAGGACTTCTAAGTGCTTTCTGTCTTGTTCATTCTCATGACATGTGCCCTAACAGGGCACAAACATTGTGTTTTGCAGGCGGGACTGTTCAATCAATACTCAAACCAGAAGTACCATATCACATTATCAAGGCTCCTCCTGTTGTTAATATCATCTACATTGAGTTAAACATCCTTCAAAATGTTGTTACATTCTTAAACAGGGGTATGTTGCTAAGAACTTTGAATTTATCAGGGGTGGTGTAGGGCATATCTCTCAGGAACATTTAGGTCTGATCCTGGCTGATGGCAGAGGATGACCAGGCAAACAGCAGAGCTCCTGAGGTGAAATGTCACATTTAGGTGACCCCTCTTCACTGTCACACCTGTTGCCAAATGTACAGACCCCTTCCTAAAGGTTATGTGTTTTGAGACTATCCCCTCTTTTCTCTTGTACATCATCCTTAAAAGTAAGATTGGGGCAAATGAGTTACTTACATGTAATTTTATTCAGGCAATTACATAAAGAAAATATAACCAAGTACACATTCTATTCAAGGAGAGATTGTTTTAAAAATTTGAAACAGAATCTATCTATGTCCTGATAGGGAATTAAATGCAACTCAGAGCAGCTCAGCACTTTCTTAGTTTAACCAGTTCCATCGACCAGATAGCCTTCTTGCATGGCTCTCTCAAAATCCTCATTCCTCTAAAACAGGCTTTGATTTTATTTTTCACTTCAGATCAAGTTCTCTCCCTGCCTCATCCCTTTCTTACCCCCTCCTCCATAGCACTTCTAGATTAAGAAAATATATCTTTTTCTTCTTTCTCTCTTTTCTTTCTGCCTTCCATCATTGCCTTTTTCTTTCCATAGTATAATAGCTGTAATTCTAGATTCCAAGGATAGAAAGATTAATAAGACAGGATTTTCAATTCTCTTTTCCTGAATAGTGTCAAGTGACTCCCTGAGATTTCCATGGGCCCCCATATTCATAGACACTAAGGCTAAGCCTAGGTATTGAGCCCAGCTCTGTCTTCAAGCCTTTGTTGAGTACTTGACTACATGCCACACTTTCTACTATATCTTGAGATTACTGATTATAATTCAGTATGTCTTTTCCCTCATAGTATTCATAATAGAGTAGAAGAGGCAGGCACCTAATTAAAATAAACACAAGTGCTATAGAAAATTGGATGGACACCTGTAGGAAATAAATAAGGGCTATGCATGGGTTTTGAAGACATGACTAGTTGACCTAAATCTTAAATAATGATAAATAGTTAACCTGAGTAGGGTGAGGTAAATAAGGGGTAACATAAAGTGTATGAATCTTACCCACAAAAGAGATAGTATGAGCAAATAAAATGCATTATGGAAAGAAAAAAATTAACATAGTGAAAGCAGGCAATTGCAAGTAGTTTGGTGTTGCTAGCCCAGGGCACAAATTGAACATCTTGAGCCATCCTTTGTCCTGAAGATTTATTGCTCTAACCCAAATAACTTCCAATGAGATAGCCATGCAAGGATTTTGAGATAGCCAGGTTGCCACAGTTCCAAGAACACTTCCTACTTCTTCTACCATCCCATTTTACTTATCTTAGTTAGTATGAGCAAATAAATGTATTAAACTCAGATGCCAGGGGTATGAGTTTGCAAATCCAAAATGTTTAAGGTGGGAAAGGGACAGAGATGAGGCTGGCATGGTTGGTGAGAGACAGATAATGGAGGGTCCAGAAAAATCATAAGTTATAAAACATCATTTTTATCTTCAAGGCAATGCAAAGCCACCTTAAGAAGGAAAACCATATGGACAGTTGAGACAATATTTTGTCAGTTGTATGGTAGATGAACTAAAGGCAGGAAACCAGGTTCAACTTACTTTGCCTGGACCAGAGGAAAAAACGTGCCTGGGGTCTGAACTGAAGCAATAAAACAAGAGATAGAGATGAGTATAAAGATTTAAAGAATGATTTTGGGGGTTTAATTCGGCAGAACTTAGATGAAGAAGAGTGAGCAAAGGAGAGCCAGTGGGAAGAGGGAATGAGAAGATAACCAGAAAGTAGAATTTTCATGGATATGTCCCATTAAGAGGAAGAATGCAAAAGAAAACACAACAGGCAGGAAAGCACAGGGTAAAGGGTGAAGGCTTCGGTGGTTAGAAGCGAAGGAATATGCTTGCAGGCATCACTCCTCTGTGATTTTCCAAAGTCAGCTTCCTCCAGTAACTACACACTAACTTCGAACTTCCAATTTTTACCTCTTTTTCACCAGTTATTACATAAGAACCGTGAGCCCTGCATTTGACTTATTATTTAATTGCCAACTTGGATCCTGGCCAAACATATACCCATTTCAAATTAACATATACAAACACATTCACTTACAAGGCCACCTCTTCTCCCGTGTATAACCCCGAGACAGCACCTCAGAGACTCTCCCTGGATAAACTAAAGCCAGTCTGAATAATTACTCTAAAAAGTTTTACTAAAGACTTCTACCACTATCATATAATATTTTAACAGCTGAGGGATATGTAATAACACAAGCCTAATGCAACATTGCGCAGTGACAAAGTTCTCATTTAACGTATAATGATAACAAATTGCCACATCTGATTAATATTACCATTCCATTAAAGAACCCATTATGGTGTTAGGACAGAAAGTCAAATGGTTTCTATTTTATATTGAGATTTCAATCCTGGCCAAAAAAAATTAAAAGGAAGGCATTCACAAGTTCATGTTGAATATAGCTCCATTTAACCATTACAAAGTTCATGGAGAGTACAGGAAGTGAACTACTTATTGCTTACATTGAAAGGAACACTCCATGTACTCAGCTCCCTCGCAGATAGAGGCCCCAGCAGCAGAGGAAAGGAAATAAAGCAGATATTTCTAATACTAATTAGCTTGTGCTATATAAACACTTCATACTGAGAAAAGGCTTTGTTATTTGAATTTAGGGACATTAATCTATGGTCCTTATTAAAGGGGATAACTTTTGGCAAATACCATTATTTGATTTGTCCTTTCACTGTGAATTCTCCTGCGCTGGGCTTCATGATTCTAGTTTAGGCACCACCCTCACTGAGTAACCAGGTTATTTTTATACCGCATATGTAAAGTATGATGAAACTATCATCAACATCCAGTTATTAAAACATGGTGAACCCTTGGAATTTTAGCCAGTGACTCAGAAAGTGAAGGTACTCTCCTCATGTTGCTTGACAGGTTTATCGTCCAGTGACAAGTGGGAAAATGTTGATTAGTCAAACATATAAAATAGCAAGTTATATACCACTAAAGTATTCAGGAAGGGGAAAAAATAGATTTATCAGGGCAGGATAAATAGCTTTTTTTTTTTCCTTCCACAAAAAGTTCTAGTAACATTATGAAAAATTCACGTTTTTTTATAAACTGTTGATACAACATGTTTCTCTCCCAGTATCAGACATCTCTGGAGAGAGTTGTTCAAGCTTGTATAAGACTAATTTCAACTAGAATCCTTATCTAAATCTAAGCCCATGTCTCTACAAACTTGATCCCAAAATCTGTGAACTCTGGGCAGCTCTTGTCTAAGTTCCGTGACTCTCCGTTTCCAGGTCAAGTCAGAAAAGCTGACATGAACAAGCCTCTTTGTGTTGCCTTCCTTTCTGGCAAGAATTTAGGAGAGGGGGAAAAAAATGAGCAGGGTAAGATTAGAGTCCCTTTGAACCCCAATAGAACCCAGGACCCTGGTGGAGTGAAAGTGGTTTCGGGTGATGATGTCATTTACACATCAATGTCTGTCTCCCCTGTTATCATTATTCTACGGGGGCTGTTTCTGTTAGAACTTCAAACAGTCTTTATGGCTTGCAAGTGCGTGTGAGCTATCAACAGCCAGTTTCCTGATTTGTCCTTTTCTCCCTCGGCTCTCTTTCTTTTCTTGACTCTTTCATTAACACAGACTTGAGCTCGCTCGGTGGTTTCGTTCTAATAATGCTAGCACACTCTGCTGTACGCTAATACAATCACAGCACGCTCAACCCTCTCTGACAGTATTCTGCATCTCAACAGAGCCGTCTGTCCCAGTCAACTAATTTGGAGCTGATATGCATCCTTCCTTCAGCCTTGGCATTATTTTGGAACTATTCACAATATAATTTGTTGGTATCAGATATCTAAATGAACAAGTCACTTCAGTCTTTTTGAACCCTATTTATTTCATCTTCTAAATGAAATATATTACCAATTAACTGACTTTCATTTTTAAATCTTCTTCTTTCCCCTTACTTTTTAAACCCTCACCAGATCCATCCCATTTAAGCATTCATTAGAAGAATGCCATAGATGGTTTTGGTGCTTTAAAATAAAATTCTCGCTTAATAATATTTTTTTAAAACCTGAAAAAATTTAAGTAATAAGTAGTAATGTCTTAGACTTTTCCTACTTATTGACAAATCTTAGCTGCAAAAAAATCGTGAGAGTTATTTATTGAGACTACCCATTAGATTTTTCAGCTGTTTCATCAATGAATATTGTGAAATAACTAAAACAGAGAATGCATATCTTTCATTTGAAATCAATGTAAACCATTAATGTATAGACATGTATGTCTATAGATTGTATGAAGGAAAGTGATGCTTTGAGAGAAGGTAGGTCCATGAAACCATCACTCTGCATTTCTGAAGTACTTTTCCCACATCACCAGAGCCTCATTATAATAGGGATCAAGGTCTATGTTTAAAGATGTTGTAATAGGACAGACTATGATATAAAGCTCTCAGAATTAAGGTTAGCCTCTGCAGAACAAGAGTAGATATGTTTCATATTGAGTGTTTTTAAAGAAGAGGCTTTGATGAATAACTCTTAAATAAATCTTAAAGTATTTATTTTGAAGGTGTAAAGTATATGTATCAAATATTAATATATAAAAATTATAAATAGTGGCATTGCTGCTGAGCCAGCTAATGAGGGACTCTGTTCTGAATCTGGCCGTGCCAGGTGGCACCAATATGAATAGGAAACAAAGATGTTTCAGTTCCTCCTCTGAGAAAATCAGTAAGCCCATCTGTAGGCTTTCTTGTCTCCAATAAATGTTATTTCCACTTTACTTTTCCTGTTAGCAAAGCATACAGCATAAAGAATCTCTTCTGTTTGGAAGTACTGAGAACAAGTATAGCACCATATGTCATTTACCAGCAAAACCTCACAATGTCAGCATAAATACTGATAAAGCTAAATATGCTAAAAAGGTTGATGTCAAGTTACTTATAATCAAAAGAGGCAAAGGACAGAAATACACCAATCTAATTAAAACTATCTGAGATAATGTACATACAGAGTCCTCACATGATCCCTGGCACAAAATCTGACTAACCCTTCCTCTCCACTGTCTGAAACAGCCCTCAAAAGCACCTGAAACTGAGAAGGCATGGAGTAGCCTGCGTTTCTGCCAAACTTGGTGAAGTTAAATAGCTTTTGTATTGACCAAAAAAGCATTCTGCAAACTTGTAGCCTTGCAGTCCAGCCTTTGCATCAAATTAAACAACTGAAGTGTGATCTGAATTAGAGCTAGGAATATCTCAGGCCCAAGACAGAATACAATTTCCTTCCCTATAAAACCATTATAAACTTCTTAAGTGCCATGATTTACTGCCCATCTGTAAACCTGAACTCAAAATGGATATATTCTTCAAAGAATAACAACAATATTGAAGTAGTTCAGGAGAAAAAAAAGTCACCTACTAAAATAAGAGGATGATGGGGGCACAGATGGGAGACAAAGTTGAATAGGAAGTTAGCTAGTTCTTAAATCCCCAACAGCACTTTACATGGACAGAATACATTTCGATAAGAATCTTGGCCCCGGGGCAAATTGAACCATGAAAAATCAGCTCCCTGAGTGTTCCTGTCAGAGGCCAGTGATGGAGGGATCCCTGTAAATTCTTAATCTGCTGTTTTTTTCAGGGCAGGACAATATAGCTCTGCTAAAAGGAAAGTCGAGCTGCTGAACCTCCACAGTAGGTAACCCAGAAACCAATCAAGTTGAGCTGGCAGGGGAGTGGATTCCAACCGGACTCTGTAGTGAGGTCTTTTCTCCCCCACTGCAGGTACCGTACAGAAGGGAAGATTCCTAGGACTTGTGGCTTAATTTCTCTGGCTACCGCACTAATCGCACGCATCCCATAATTACTGTCTTTCTTTCTTCCTCCAGACTGTCATTCTTCTGTCTCTTAGCTCCATGCCACAGGCAGACAGTGTCTGCACAAAGGCTGAGCTAGTTAGCCCGCCACCTGAGGGAACTCCATGCCTCCATCACACTCCCCCATGCCTCGTTTCTTTTTTTCTCTCTCTTTTTTTCCCCTTCACTTGTCACCCCACCCATGCTCCTTGCTAAAGAATATTTAATTTGCATTCTTTCCCAGCTAAAGCAGAGTTAAAGGGCATTGCTTCATTAAACGAGACGCCTGTGCAGAAAAGCCTCAGCAATCTGTGAACCAAGCCTGGGTTCCTATAGAAATAACGGCCGATGTCCCAGATACAGCCAGGGTACCACAAAGAGATGCCCTAAACTGCCTCCAGTGGTGTCGGAGCTGGCATGGCCCTGCCTTGAGCATTTTAACAAGTGTGACCTGTAACTCTCACCATAGGCTAGGCACTGGAAGGCCTTCTACATTGATTTGTGGTTTTTCAATAGTCACGATTAGGGTTGTTGAGAAATTTCGACTCAAGCTAGCCAAGAAGTTATAATAATACATGTGATTATCACACTGAATGGGAGTGGGGCTTGTACCTTGTACAATAAGCCTAGTTTGCCTCCTTGTGGGTTGTGAACATCCTTCTTAGTCTGTGTTACGTCCATGATGAGTCTAACAAAAGCATATTCGAAAGGCTCTGGCTCAGAGAGTCATATAGTCAACAGCTTTGTTGCTGTGTGTCTCGAAGGAACCCTGGGGTAGGCATGCTAGCCATGTATGTAAAAGGTTGATTGGTTTCCAGTCCTGGAGCATCTGGAGGCATTGTGGGGACAGTTTATGGTAACCCTGGAGGTGCAAAGCACTTCGTACCATGCTGAGGTGACCCCATCGGTAAAGTGTTAATTGGCTCTGAAGGGAGCCTCATCTGGTCAATCCAGATGGAGGTGCAGATTTATCTTCCTAGATTGAAAACACCACAAAAATGCCAAGCCACCTTCTGAGAAGAATGGGCTTGGTGCTAGGCAATAACAGATTGTCGATAGAATGAAAGGTTAAAGAGCAATCAAATGATTCATACTTCCCCATTTACTATAATGAACCAAGTGGGAGTGTTTACAGAGCATAAAAGCCATTCAATTTATCTGTTTTGTTTAATTTTGAAAACTATTTTATACGCCAATGTCAATTGATTATTGCATAAAATACACTCAATAATTATAAATAAGTCAGAAGGAAAAATGATGTATAATGATGTATGTCACCAGACAGTCTCAATTAAGACATAGTTTAATTCACAGTAGGCACCTCCTGTATACTTTTTCAACAATCTAGAGCTCTCTAACAATAGCATATACCTCGAGTACTTATTAAAGTGCATTAGCTCTGGTTTCCCCTAAAACTAAGCCTAAGAATTAAAGCCAGTTGTTTCTCAAATTTAAATATTGCTATTTTATTGTTAAATACCTAACTCTTCCAGTGTGGGGATTATGAGACACTTTATACAGCATCATGAATATAGAGTGATGACAACAAAACTTGGTACATGGCCTCTGCTCACTATATGGAAGCCACCATCCTTATGCTTAACAAGGAATTAGAAAATGGTAAAGATTATAGTGTACATCCTCCTCTATGGAGAGCACCTTGCTTCAACTAATGAATCTCATTGTGGTTCGAAGATAATTTATAACTATTACTTATCCCTTATCAGTCGCTGTGCTATATGTTTTATGAAATCTCTAGCCTCAGGACCACCCTGCAGAGTATTATTAATCAAATTCAGCTACCTAAAACTCTAACATCTTTAAAAGGAGAGAAAAAATATCATAATATATATCAAATACTGATATCTTTAAATAATTTGTTATTCTGGGTCGCAGAATAACATTATTCGTGACTCTTTGCTCATACAAGTACATGTCCATTTCTTACATTTTAACACCAGACTGAAGACACGGGAAGATGGTCAGACATGTAATCTTTACATAGGTGACTTGTGAACAATGCTGACAATGGAACAGGCTACCCTCAGCTCATGGAGACAGATGGGATCGGCTACCGCAGAGAGAATACAGGCAAGTTGGGACACAAAACCTTGACTATTTCTTTGACCCCTTTGATGTTCTCTGCACTTCAGCTTCGATTTACACAGTGAAAGGGCTGGTACAATCGTGGCTATTACTGCTGCTTCAATATGCTTTAGATGAGCTGGTGAGGAAATTTTCCTCACCGTGGCTATTCCACTCAACAAAAACAGTTTGGCAAAGGCCAGAGCTTAAAAAGATTACAAAAAAAAGCGCAACCAGTATGCCGGGCTCATCACAGAGGTTTAACTATTTGGTGTCATGGTTGTTCATGTGAAGAAAAATTAGCTATGTTTGTTTGTTTGATATATTTTCTCACCAGACAGTCTCAAAAGCAGTGTAATAACTAAGGAATGGGACCATTAAAGGTTGCATTTTCCAAAACCTGTTTTTCCCTCATCTTTACACACAGAAAGCCATTTTAAGAAACAGGCTTGTTTGTTATTGTTGTTGTTTGTTTGTTTGTTTTCTCCAGAATTAAAGAATTTCTTCATTTATCTAAGCATTCTTGGGGAATGGGAAAAGGTATTTATTATCTAGGTGAATTTTCTATATAACTGAATATTACCCCTGCTAAAGCCAAATTGTTTTAAAAATCAGTTTTGGTCAACATTTTCCTAAAACCCCCATCTAAATAACAGAATCTTTAAGATTAACTTCTTAAGTAAGAACAAGATAATGTTCATATATAATCAGTCATGTCCCTTGAAAAGGTTTTCTAAATTTAGGCTGCATAAATTAACCTCATTTTCTCAATGAAACAACAAGCCAGTTTTATGCCCTTAGCCAAAGACCTGTTGTTGATTGAGGCAGAATCATAAACATTATATTTCACCACCTCTCTGATCAATCCATGAAGATTCACATAAATTAAAAAGCACACACACACAAATTAAGTACCGACATAATAATGTATAACAGTATAATTAAGAGTCAACATTTACTGAATCCACTTCTTAATTTTGTCTTTAAAAAGAGGCCATGAGATAAAGCAACAGCTTCATTCAGAACAGCTTTGTGGAGGTTTCACAGTAATCACTGAGGAGAGTTTTACCAAGGACATGGGACTAGTTACAGAACTTGTTAAAACATATTGTGTTGCTTTTTAAAATTCTATTGCGTATTTCTCTTTGTCGAACATAGACATTTAACATAAAACAATTTTCCCACTTTGAAATAAATTTCTAATTGAAAACTTCCATTTTCATCAATATAAACAGCTTTCCCTTGTGTCTTTATGAAAGTGGGTACTGCATTTGAAAAATTATGTCTATTCAATTTTATATTGTTTCATTACCCATTATTGAATTGTCTTTTACAGGCAACTCAAAAACATGTGACATTAAATTTAACTGTAAGTCCACAAAATCAAATATCTTTGCCTCTTAGTTAAGCAGTTCTATACAGCTAATTAAAAAACGATTGAATTAGCCCTAGCCATTTGGCTCAGTGGACAGAGCGTCAACCTTCAGAATGACACATACCTTGCCAAGGGCACATACCTTGGTTGCAGGCTCAATCCCCAGCCCTAGTTGGGGCACATGTGGGAGGCAAGCAATAGATGTGTCTCTCTCACATTGATGTTTCTCTCTCTCTCTCTCCTCAAAAAAAAGGAAGAATATCATTGGGTGAGGGTTAAAAAAACAAAACAAACAAACTATTGAATTATTATCTATCGCCCAATCAGACCAGCAACACTACCAGAGATATTAAGAGTAAACAGGAGATAGCTTTATGGGTTTAGTTTGTTCTATGGCTTTCCTGTTCACATCTTTGAAAAATCACATTTTGTGATATTGGTGGCCTAATTTTGAAGATGATTCCTAACATAGAAAACTAAGGTAAATGCCTTAAGTACTTAAGTACCTAAGAACACTCACAGAGACTATCAAGAATCAAGAAGGAACTAGACCAATTAACTTAAAGCTGGTTTTGCTGAGAATTCTTCACAAAACAAGTGCCCAGCTACAAAGGCCCAATAAATTAGTTACCCATTCAGCCACCACAGATTGTCAGGGGTTGTTTCCAGGAAGAATAACAACGTTCTATAATCCCTTAGAGAGTCATGAAAATATACAGTCTTGAACTTATAATGGTTTGACTTATAATGAGAAGAGGAAGGCAATTACTCCAAAGATGAAGCTCAGGAAAAGTATTTAATTATAGGCTACCTGAGCATTTTTTAAGGTATACTATTCTAGGCTATGCTATGATGGTAATTAGGTTAGGTATATTAAATGCATTTTCGACTGGCAATGGGTTTACTGAAACATAATTCGATTGCAAGTTGAAGAGCATTTGTATTAAAATCAAAGTACTGGTTTTATGTATTGAAGATATATATTTTTAATTTCTACACAAGATTCCAGGCAACCATGTGTCAAATTGGGGGGGGGGGGAATCTGTATTTTTGAAGATGGCACAAGGATATGGAAAACATCTCTTTAATCTTTGTCTTTGAGGGGACAAAGCATTCTTAAGCAAAGGGGAAAAATTAAACCAAGAAAGAAGTTAAAGAAAAAAATGCAATAGTAGCAAAAAGAGAGCATAATCAAAGTACAAAAGTTTGAAAGTGGAGCAATGTGATATTATAACAAAGATAAAAGTAATGGAATATCAACAATACTAGAGAAAAAGTATGACAGAAAATTCCTAGCCTCCAGTTATGGCAAGACAGTAGAATATCTGAAATTATCCTGTTAACAGAGTGGAGAAATATTTAAAAGCAAAACAAAACAGCAATATAGAAAGTAGTATAAGTATTTCACTGAGTCTTCAAGACATAAAAGAAAATATATGGGTTGGGAGGCAAAACAACAACACAAAAACAAACAAACAGGGACCTGAACACAACAGCAATTAACAATCCATGGTTTCTGTAATACTGGTGGTAAAATGCATGGTGAGAGGGCTAGTTTGGGAGTGGCAGTCAATATTTCTAATCCACACTTTGGTTTTAAAGTCTATGTGTGAAGAGAAGAGACATTGCACCTTTCTGAGGGAGTAGTTGAAAAGTATGAATAAAGGCAGGACTCTCAAAGGGACACAACCTTGGTATAAGTAGACCTAAAAATTCTGTCCAACACCACAGGGAGATATTTAGGCAGTTGTTTCTGTCAGAACTCTGAATGACCAAAAACAAGCTAAATAAATAAAAGCTTTCCTGAGAATTGCATATCTGTCCCTATGTCAATTTAAAGTTTGAAATCTAATCTCTGCAAGGTCTGGAAAACCTCAAGTCAAGAAATGAATTTAAAAATCCACCTTCATCTGATGATATCATTAAGACACATAGTAGAATATGAAACCACCAGAGAAGTGAGAACCATTAATTCAGGCCACACACAATTCCCATTAACAAGTCACAGTGCAGATAAGTTCACAATTAAGGATTGTAAAACATATAAGAAAACAATTCATCATGAGCTAGAATCAACAGAAAAAACAACAACAAAAGGATTAGCAACCCAGGAACTTAAAATTCAGAATAATCCACTAGTTATTATAAAATGTTTTTAACAAAGATATAAAGAAAAAGAAATACACACACACACACACACACACACACACACACACACACAGAGCTGAGCAGTAGGAATAAGTGAATGTGAAAAGAACAAAGAAAACCCTACAAAAGTAAGATATGGTCATTGAAACCCTATATAATAAAAGGCTAGCATGCAAACTGTCCCCTCGACCAGAAGTTCTACCAGTGAGGGGAGCTGGTGGGCTGTCTGTGGCCCCTCCCCCAAAGCCAGCTACATCCCTTCAGGGGCGGGGCCAGCCAGTCAACCTTTTGTGTCCCCTCCACTCTGCTGGCCCAGTGGGGTGGGCCAGCAGGACTCCACATGTGCACGAATTCATACACCAGGCCTCTAGTTTGAAAATAAATACCAGAGCAGATATGGTTGAAAAGAGACTTAATGAACTGGAAAAACTATGTGTGTGGAAATTACATAGAACAAAGCATAGAAAGATTAATAGATAATAAACACAAAGAAGACTTTAAAATATATGGGAGTTAGGAAGAAAGGATTGTTTTACTTCTGATAGAAATTATATTAGGAGAAAAGAGATAAAGGATAGGAGAAAAAATATGCAATGAAATAATAGCTCAGTTTAAAGAAAGACCACAAGCCCTAAATAACATAAATAAAACTAAATTCCTTTCTAGAAATGTTGTAATGAAACTGCTAAATGTCAAAAAGGAAGAGTTCTCAAACAAGCCTGAGATAAAAGATTATGTATAAAATAATGACACTTTAACTAATAACCAATTTCTTACAGCAACAGAAAAAATGAAAGACAATGGGAAAATATCTTTATAGTACTGATAGACAGTACCTGTCAACCTTGACCTCTACAACCATCATCATTTACTACTGAAGATGAAATTAATATATTTTCAATAAAGACTACATTTTCCATTAATCATGATCACTGAAAACTATTAAAAATGTATTTCAGGGTAAAGAGAGAATAAAAGAATACATATTAAAATACAAAATGATAAAAACCTAGGACATATCTACATACACAGCAATTAAAAATAGTAAATCCTATGAAACAGATATAAGTAAAAATTGGTTTTGTGAAATCCAATGGGGATCAATGGAGAGAATCAAAACAGATAGCTTAAATTTTCTGGATAAAAGAAAACTCACAAATATTAAGCAACTCACAAATATAAATATCCTTCTTCTTTCTCAATAACCACCTAGAATATATATAGAAAATAAGATGCCAGCCCTACCACTTTGCTCAGTGGATAGAGCATCCACCTGTAGACCAAAGGGTCCCAGGTTCAATTCTGGTTAAGAGCATGTACGTCAGTTGCAGACTCCTCCCTGATCTGGACCCTGTTCAGGCTTGTGCAGGAGGCAACCAAACAATGTGTTTCTCTCAAATCAATGTTTCTCTCTGTCTTTCTCTCTCTCCTCCACAGTTTCTAGAAATCAATGGGAAAATATCCTCAGGTGAATATTAAAGAAAAAAGAAGAAGAAAGAAAGAAAATAAGATGCCACTCTGAAATGCAACAAAACAATAAACCATCTATAAATTAATCCAGCAAAATCCTCATGGAGAAATTTTTTTTAAATATTTTAAATGCCATAGAAGTGATTCTGAATAAATGGAGGGATATAGCAGTCATTCAGAGGTTCTGACATTTCCTAGCCCACCAGTCTAATCCTCTGCATGCTTTGCATATTTTTAAACTGATGTATAGTATTAAATTGTCTGAAAATAGTTGTGATTATGGACTCTGGTTCAACTCAGAATACCAAAAGACCAAAAAAAAATCTATTAAATTCATGTCTGAATGTAAACTTCAGGAAAATGGATTTAATTTGGTGTATATTTTGGCCCATTAAATCATGATCTTACTCTGTGTATGTAGTGGTCTTCTCTCTTCAATTCAAAATCTCCTGAAATTCATTCATTGTATAAGAACAGACAACAGTCAATCACTTTTTCTCTTTTACAGAACATTTAGGTTGATAATAATTTATATGAATTTTCCTTTAAAAAAGCAAAATACTATAAGTGTATTTTTGTACACATTTGTGAAAATTTCTCTAGGAAATTTATGTAGATTTTTTTTTTCATTTTAAGAAGGTTGCTTGGTTTACATTCTTTGCCAACACTTAAAGTTAAGAAACCTATTAATTTTGTCAATTATATAAATTACTGTTTGCCTCTTTGCTAGTGAAATTACTAATATTTTCATGTAATTACTGACTACCCAAATCATCTCTTTTGTGAATTAACCTTTTGCTCATTTTCAAAAGAAAATTTCAGTGAGAATTTTTTGTATAATGAAGTACTTTTTATTAAATGAAGTACTAAAATGATAAATAAGGGAAAGATTAGAGACATCATACAAATGAATTTCTGCCAGGTATTATATTTGATAATACCTGGAACAGGGTAAATATGGATTTAGTGATATGATTACTAGGTGGAATTGCATTGAGCTGAATGATTTTTCAAAAGGTTTATGACTATTGGATTAATGTCATTCTAAAAGGAGATTGCTTAGGATTTCTAAATTTTCTCTTTGGCCCTGGTTTGTTCAATATTTTTATCAATAACTACAGAGAGAAATAGTATGCATATTATTTATAGATATTATCTAAACAGTTTAATATACTGAATCATATGCATCCAACTTATTATAAAAATTAAATATAGGGTGTTTGAAGAATTTGGGGGGATATATAACAAAAATAATGAATTAATCAAAAATATTTCAAAGAATTAGAAAAATTGAGTTAAATCTCTGTGAAATTAAACAATCATTTATACTTAGATTTAAAATGAGTAAAATAAAAGCTACGCATAATGAACTATACATGTCATTAGCATTTAAGGTGAAAAAGACAGTGATTCTATCTCCTTGAAAGCCCTAATGACCAAAACCCTAGAAATTCTTTTTAAAAAAAACTAATGCAATCCTAGACTGTGTATACTCTGTGTGTCACTATGTTCTACTCTAGGTATAGCCATTTGCAATATTACTATTCCACTTTTAGTTTATTTCCCATTTTTAAAAATAGAGGTGTCAATAATTGATGTACAGAAGGAGAAAAGAAAAGCCAACTTTTTTTTTTCTCTGAGGAAAGGGTAGAAGAACAACTATTGCTGTCCAACTGGAGGAGACTCAGATGGCATGTGAAAGCAGTGTTTAAATATTTAAAAGACAACTGAACAGCAATTAAATCAGTTACATGTGTCTCCAAAGGAGACACATTAGCTAAATATAACTAAATGATGAGCCATTATCACGGGGCAAAATTTTACTCAAAATGCAGGATTCAGGTCAATTCTAGCTATATAAAAATTGAATCAGCGATTTCAAGTGGTAGCAATTTCCATATCACTGGGAAGATTGCCAAGTATATTGTAATGTACATCCAAGCTAGGATTAGAGCAGAGGTTTTGTTGATAAATTTCAACATTTATAGTTTTTCATTTTATGACAAAGACAATTTTTTTAGTTACTTATTGACTCCCCTGTCCTTTTCAAACTTTTTTTTCAATTGGTTAATAATTAGCAGCAAAAAAATTTCATAATCTGACAATTGATAGTTTTATGATCTGATTATCCTTCCATAGTCAAAATTGTTAGGGGGAAAAAATCTTCATCTCTTAAAATATCTTCAAGAGATGAACTTCAATTCCTAAAGGTTTCTTTCAGGCTTTGTCTGAAAATACAAGGATAGTGAAATTATAAATATTCTGAGTCATCAAATTACTCAGTAGAAATTACTAAATAACTTAACTATGGATTAGTTAATACCATAAGTGTAAGAGAGCTTTTGAATGTTTTTTTTTAATCAAGGAGAGAAAAACGGTTTAGAAAACTAGATATTATAACAAAGTCCAATATAACAAATTAACTGTGTGTAAATGAAAGAAATGTGAGGAAAGTTTTACATACTTCAAGGTCATGATAAAAAAAAAGTTAGACAGAATTCAATTTGAGAGGTGGACAAAAACTATTGGCGATAACTAATCCCACTTTAAAGTGTATTTTTTAAAACTATAGTGCTACATACTTTAAACTGGCATCTATACAATGGTAGAGTTTAGAATAAAATGGCAAAAATGAAACTTTATAAAAAACTCATGATTTTGTATCATCATTAAGTCATTATTGATTTGGCACCTCTTACATGACAGGCTCTATAAATCTTACATTAATTAAGAAATTAAGTTTGGCTCAGTGGATAGAGCATAGGCCTACAGACTGAAGGGTCCTAGGTTCCATTCTGGTCAAGGGCACATGCCCAGGTTGCAGACTCGATCCCCCGTGTGGGCCATGCAGGAGGCATCCAATCAATGAGTATTTCTCATTGATGTTTCTATCTCTCTCTCTCCTCCCTTCCTCTCTGAAATCAATAAATATATTTTTTAAAGAAAGTCAGTAATCAATTCAGACTAACAAAATATGCAGTTTTCATATAGGATTTACTGTAATAGTACATTTAGTTAAATGTAGTGTTAGATATTTTAATTAAAGAAGACAATTTTATCCTGGGGATCGCAATATAAATCTTCTTTATTATAATTCTTCTCTGTAAGAAACACTTTATGGCATGGACTTCATAACATCTAATTAAGTCCTCAAAAGAATTATTTTCTCTTTTGTTAGGTTCTCATCTATGTATAGAGAACCCTAGTTTAATGCACTCTTTGATACAGTTTCAAACTTCACAACATACTAGTTAAACAGAAAATCTATATATTTAAAAGGCTAAGTGTCCATCCAACTGGTAGATATGACACACACTGACCACCAGAGGGCAGACAATCAATGCAGGAGCTGCCATGATGCGCACTGGCCATTTTAAAAACAATGGCACCACGAACCTGGCACTGACAAACCACCACCCAAAGCGACACCCCACAAATTGCAGCCAACGTTGCCACCATTTAGTGAATTTTGCATATTAGTCTTTCATTATATAGGACTAGAGGCCTGGTGCCGGGGTCCCTCAGCCCAGCCTGCCCCCTCTCACAGTCTGGGAACCCTCAGGGGTGGGAGGTGACCCAGCGATTAGGGGAAGGCAACACCCCCATCACACCTCTGCTGCTGCCACTGCCAGCAGCACAAGCTTCAGCCAGCCCTAATTACCTGAGCATCGGGCACACCCTGGGCAACTGGACCACCAACATCCAAGGCTTGCCTGCACCTTGGGCCACCTCTGGGCAGCTGGGGGGGCTCAGGGTGGATCTGGCTGTACCACGTGACTGCCAACCCCCCTGCCCCAGCTGGGCTGAAAGGACTGTGGAACTCCAGTGGGGCTGAGGGGACTGGGGGCCACCATCTTTGTGATGGCATGATGGCCAGTTTGCAAATTCTCTCTTTATTAGATAGAATTTGCTATCATGGAAATGCACAATTTTGTGACTTTTTAAAAGTTGTGCATTTTATCATAATAAAATGTCCTTGTTCTGGTTAGTGCTTTTGTTTAAAGTACATATTTTAAATTTTTTGAAATATGAAATATGTACTGAAAATTGCATGTTATAAATATACAGCCTGATGATCCTTCAAAATTCACCACGCATGTAACCACCAAAAGATCAAGAAATAGAAAGTTACCAGCAATCCGTAAAACTCACTCATTGCTCTGCCAGTAACTACCATACTCTGATGCAACCGCTTTCCTAATCTCAATCACTGTCTATTGGTTATGTCTGTTTTGAAATCCATGTAGATAGAAGCTGGCTGCTTTTACTCACTGTGTGTGAGATTCATCCATAGCACTGCATGCTTGTTTATTCCTCCTTGCTGTAAGGAGTTTCTTTATATAATATAAATTTATACATTTACTACTGATTGATATTTGGTTGTTTCAGATTTTATTATACTGGTAAATAGGACTGCTACCAACATTCTTATTTCTGTTTCATGATGGATATAGGCACTCATTTCTGGTATGCTACATACCAGAGAGTGTAATTATGGGTCAAAGTAGTTGGCCCCAAACTGTTTCCATTGTGGCTCAAGACTGAGTTCTTTAAACTATTGTGTGTTTTTTTCAATACAATATACAAACAATAGCATGCTTACAAGTTACCATGCTATTCTCTTCTTGCTGAACCTTGCACAGACCTGTCTATTCTAATGTTCCATTTCTCTGATGTAGTGGATGGATTCCAAACTCTCCTTTATCTGAGAATAGTTTACTTTCCCTGATGAGGCAAAATGTCAGCGATGGGTATCTCATGTTGTATTCATTTATCTTCTATCATGGAGACATAGCAGAAAAGGGAAGAGGTCAGGGGAACCTGTGCAAGAACCATTAACAGTTCCTGGGTTTCTTTGTCATTTGTGAGGTTCTGTTACATGCCTATACCAGACACTACTTCTATTTGAGAGTGAATTAAACCCCAATAGCTTTCAACCAGAGGCCCTTCCCAAGCATGTAAAGGTGAGTGATGCTTATAGTTCTCTTCCTAGCTTCTCATTTGCCCCCCCTTTTTTTTTCGAGAGGACAGAAAGGAAGAGCAAAGAAGATCCAGTTTATTATTTAACTTGGTTTTATTATTTAAAAAATTATTTTCCCTATACAGACCTACAGAGAAACAAAATAGTAATTATATATGACATTCCAGAGTGGTAAGGAAAAGGTTAGAGGAAATGAAAATATTATTTTCATTTAAATACTTAATTTCACCATTGGTATCAATCAATGAAGAAAAGTTCGAAAATAATGGAACAGGAAATCATAATGATAATTCAAGAATAGCTTACAGTAAAAAAAAAAATGGTTTGCATCTATAGATTAAAAGACTAGCACAGCTAAAATACTGGTCTTCAAAGATAAGGGTATAATCTTTTGACCCTTGAAGTAAAAAAGAAAAAAAGAAAAATCAAAACACAAGCTGTGACAGGCTGCATAGATGCAACCTGTGATGAATTGAATTTAAGTAGGCTGGTCTCCCTCTTGTCTATAACAAGAAGCAAATCCAGAAAGTAGAAGACAGTGAAACAATCAATGACTATAAAATATTCAAGAAAAAAGTATAACTTTGGATTTTTATACACAAACTATTATTCAATTAAAAGTTTAACTATTTTGCACATGGAAGAATACAGGGAATATAGCTTTCATAAGTTTGTAATAAAAAGTCTACTAGAAGACAGAAATACAGAATCGAGCCAACTAAGAAATCTACAAAAAGAGACAAAAGGAATAAAACAAAACCAAAGTAAAGATTATGGTTGTATAATATAATGCAAATATTATGAGAAGTTAAGGGTATGTTGTTAAGGGACATGAGAGATAACTGAAAGAAGGATGATATCCTTTTAAAAAATATTTAATAGCCAGGGGACAAAAGGCCACATTTAAAGCTGACACTTAAAGCAACAGTGGCATAAGAAAAATTGTTCTGCTACAATGCATTTCTGTAGTGCAAGTCAGTTCATCATGGGTTATTGACAAAAGAATCCTATCAGTAAGGGTGGAAATCACTTGTATCATAACTTAGTTTTTACAGATGAATGTAATTAGAAGAGTATACATAAACTTTTCAGTAGAAGGGTAAAAACTCTCAGCTACCTTGCTGATAGCAGGAATTCTTAGGAAAATTTGAAGGAAATTAAAATGAGTATCAACACCCTGAAAAGGACTTTCTTCCCTGTTTGCATCACTGTCATATTGTGGCAGGTGCACTGCTTCCCCTATATACCACAATGGCAGCCATACTGGCTCAGAAATCCATTTCCAACTGATTGTCAGTATCCATCAGGCCAGCTCTAAATAAAGTGCCAACAGCATTTCCACTTAATTGTGTTGTATATTTTAAATCTCTATTGTGGCAACCTCTCGTCACACTGAGATGCTTACTGTGCTCTAAGTTCCTTCATCAGGAACTAATTACTGATTTTGTTAGTTCTCCTGTTTGCACTGGTGTGAATTGCATTCTTCTAACCCTCCTCTTTTCAGAAGTATTTACTTTTGAGAAAGCAACTTTGTAGAATATAGAATTTCAAAACTAAATACATGTCAGGGCCAAAATGATTTTGCATTTAAAAGTGTATAATTAATACCAAGAGCACTAAGTTTATCAACTAAAATAAATAATGGTTATGGAGAAGGAAAGAAGTGGAATTAAGTTAATTGTATCCTTGATCGTCATAGGTCAGAGTTATTTCTCAAGAAATAGAGAATTTCCTGAGCCAACTAGGCTCAGTAGATAGAGAGTTGGCCTAGGACTGAAGGGTTCCAGGTTCTATTCCGGTCAAGGGCACATATCTTGCAGGTTCCTCCCTGGCCTGAGTCCTGATTGGAGCATGTGCAGGAGGCAACCAATCGATGTGTTTCTCTCACATTGATATTTCCCGCTGTCTTTCCCTCTCTCTAAAATCCTTGGGTGAGGATTAAATATATATATATATATATATATATATATATATAGGTTTACAGTTGTGAGTACTTGAAACAGAGTTTATTCTTATATTATTATTAATTATTGTATTATTTTCCATATAACAGAACAGTAAACCTACTTCTTCCCCACCCATGGCAAGGAATGATAAGAGATTATATTCTTTGCTGAGTGATGGTCAGAAACCAGTGACTGGCAGAAACATGGATACAAAAGGCTGAGTCCATTGTTATAAAATGAGACAATTCTATCTTCTCATTAGATTATCTATATCTCTCTCTGGCCATAAAGAAAGTAGATTTCAGCAGAACTCAAATCTTTGCCCAGTTTTCTTTCTTTCCCAGTCTTAATTTTCCTACTCCCTCACAACTTACACTTTGAAGTACTCTCTAAATAAATGATGTGCTTAAGGATCTCTATCTCAGGCTCAGCTTACAGGGAAACCAACCAAAGACACTAATATACTAGGACAATAGAGGAAAGTATGTACAAAATATATAAAAATGGAAAATTGTAGCAGACAGTTATCTATTAAAAATGAAGCAAATATTATAGAACTAAAAAAATATCTGAAATTAAAAACTCATTGGAAGTTTATAAAAACAGACTGAACAGAGAAAAAAAACAAGTTAATGAATTGGAGACAGGGCAATAGAAAATGTTCAAAATGAAGCAGAAAGAGAAATTTAAATCAAATCTCATAAAATAGTATAAGAAACGTGTGAGACATGTTGGAGTTAGAAGGGCTACAGAGAATGGACAGAAGCAATATTTAAAGTGAAATGGCTGAACATTTTCTAAAACTGATAAAAGACATCAACCTAAGAACAGAACCTATAGCAGTATAAATATAGCAAATATGAGAAATAAGGTACATTATAGCTAAACTATCAAAATACAAAAACAGAATGTAAACTTTAAATTAGTTAGAGAATTTACGTACAAATGAATAACCATAAGACTCACCACTAAGTTTTCAACAAAATCAATGGAAAGTGAATGAAAAATTTAAAGCCCTAAAAGAAACTAAAACATCCCAGTGAAAGTATCCTTCAAAAATGAAGACAAATACAATGCAAGATTATAAAATTTCTGAAAGAAAATACAGGAACAATGTGTGTGACCATGGATTTGATTATGAGTTTTTAGATAAAATACTGGGTTTTGATCCATAAAAAAGTAGTACTATCTTAAATTTTAAAACTTCTCCATGAAAGACAGTGTTAAGAGAATAAAAGGAAGAGTCAGAGATTGGAAGAAAATATTTCCAAATCACATATAAGTGCCTTATGTTCAGAACAAAGAACTCAACAGTAAAGACAAGCAACCGCCGAAACTGGTTTGGCTCAGTGGTAGAGCTTTGGTCTGCGGACTAAAAGGTCCCGGGTTCAATTCTGGTCAAGGGCATGTACATTGGTTGCAGGCACATCCCCGGTAGGAGGTGTGCAAGAGGCAGCTGGTCGATGTTCCTCTCTCATCGACGTTTCTAGCTCTCAATCTCTCTCCCTTTCTCTCTGTAAAATATCAATAAAATATATATATATATTTTTTTAAAGACAAGCAACCAAATTTAGGCAAGAGATTTGAACATCTTATCAAGGTATACAGGGAGGAAATAAGCATATAAAAAATTGCACATTACTTGTAACTAGGGAACTGCAAATTCAAACAACAATGAGATACCACTGCATACCTACTAGGATGACTAAAATTAAAAACCCTGACAACACTAATTGTTGGCCAAGATGCCCAGCAATGGGAACTGTCATTTGTCATTAGCTGGAATGCAACATGACAGGCAGCACAATCAAATAGTAGGCAAAAGGATTCAATAGAAACTTAACAAATTAAATAATCAATAAGGCAATGAAAATGTATTCAACATCACTAGGAGATGCAGAAAATACCAAATTTAATATTATCACTTATCAGAGTGCCAAAATTAAAGTAATTGACTATACCAACTGTAGTGAGGACATAGAGTAATAGGAACTCTCAAATGATGTGGAAATTTAAAATTGTTTTATCCGCTTGGAAAACTGGCAGTTTTATAGCAAACATATGTCTAACATAAGACCCAGCAATTGCATTTTTACATACTCATCCAATAAAATTCAGTGCTTACTTTTACCAACTACACAATCCAAAATATTTTTTAAAAAATCCAGAATTCCATGTTTGAGGACAGATCATTGGAACCTAGAAATCTCTATAAAATATATCCCACCATGATGAAGAAAATATAGGAAGAGGTAGAGAAAAACACGAATGCAATACTGAAGTGATGAAAATTTAGTAAATTAGTCATTACCACAAGAGAAGTCTATTAGACCTACCCATGATTCATGAGTGCAGCAGAGGTGCAAACTGAGGCTGATTCCATTTGACCCGGTGATCTTATTACCAAGTTATGTGTGGTGGTTGAGATTTTTGGCATTCCCTTGTTCCCTGAGGTAAGAGACTTTAGAGTATAAATGTTTTACCTCGGGTAAAATATAGCACATTGAATGCTAATGTACTTGCTGGAAGGCACTCATCTGGCTTCAGGAGATATACTTATTTTATTGAGCAGATCATATTTTACCCTCAGAAATGTTGGACTGAGAAAATCAAGCCTGTTCAAATAGCTCAAGAAAACTATGGCATCCAATAAAATGTAAGTCAATGTCTAGTCTCTGAAATAAAAAAGTCTGCTACCACAAAAGAGGCCATTTAACATGAGGGAGTTTCCTCCAGCATTTTGAGATGTTTTTAATGAGTACTTGCATAGTATGCATGTTCCCATTCATTTTGTGGTATTTGAGCTGACCTATCAATAACAAATTAAATATATTATGATTCTAAAGAAATCAGCATTTCTTAGATTCCTGACAAAACACAAGGGCATTATTTATTTAGCTGAATTGTCACTCAAATTAATGATCCCTGTGTTGACCAGAAGTCATGAGGTAAGTGAAACAGGGGTATCAGGCAATTTGTCCATGGCCACCCACTGCGCTAGTTTCAGAGCCAGTACTAGTTAAGAACGTTTCCTGGTTCTTTGCTTCAGTTCATAGACCACAGCCCATGCCTCATAACGCAAAATGGTGAAATTAAGTATTATAAACTAAAAGAATATTTTTATTTCCTCTTACATTTTCCTTGCCACCCTGGAATGTCTTATATTATTAGTATTTTGTTTCTCTGTGTGTCTGTGTAGAGAAAAAAATTTTTTTGAAATAATAAAACCAAGTTAAATAATAAAGTGAGTCTTCTGTGCCCTTCCTTTCTGTCCTCTGAAAATGGGGGTGGTGGGGTGGTGGAGGGAGAAAGTGAGAAGCTCAGAAGAGAATTATAGGCATCACTCACCCTTACACGCTTGGAAAGGGCCTCTGGTTCACACCCATGTCCTCCATGCACGGTGGGAGGTCAGTTTGGTCAGAAGAGTACTTATTTTTAAGACATTGAAAGCCATATATTATTAAGTGGTTGTGTAAGCAGTTAGGAAAAGCGTTAGGAAACTTTTCCCAGGATGTTAAGAAAAAAAAAAAGGAGTAAAAATAAAATAAAATTATGGAATCTGGAAGATACTTTTTAAAATTATAGTGTTCTCATGTAACACGTGGAAGATTTTATATTACAGCAAAAACCTGAGAGAAATTAAAGATTAAATACAAATCCTTGCTTGCTAAAAAGAAAAAAACAAATTCAGAAAATGGGACTTGAAAATACCAGGGAAAGAGGTCTGTGTTCCCTTTCTCCCACACCATCAGCCTTTATCAATATGCTAACTAATATTTAAGAGATAGGAGGACACATTTTTAATACTGATAAATTATAAATCAGGGGGTAAAAGAAAATTCAGAATGTGGCCCCTTATGTTTTTGGGAGGGAGCAGCCAGATGAATGATAATGATTATGGTGGGAGAGAAGTATTAAAGAGAAAGAAGATAAATATGATTACGTTTCATTTAATGGTGTAGAATCAATGTACTCATGGAACATCCAGGATGTAAAATGTATATAGTTAGTAGGTACGGGTAAGGGTCTAGAGCTAAGAATAGAGATTTGGGTTATAGATAAAAATCGGAAAGTTACTTGTTTATAAGTAGTATCTGTTGGCATAAGGCAGAATGGGGTGTCTAGATAGGCAACTAAGTAGGAAGAGAAGTGAATTAAAGCCCTGTTGATGTGGCTCAGTGCTTGAGCATCAACCTGTGAACCAGGAGGTTAGGGTTCATTCCCTAGAGGACACATGCTTGATTTGTGGGCTCAATCCCCAGTGTGGGTATGTAGGAGGCAGCCAATCAATGAATCTCTCATCACTGATGTTTCTCTCTCCCTCTCCCTCTCCCTCTCCCTCTCCCTCTCCCTCTCCCTCTCCCTCTCCCTCTCCCTCTCCCTCTCCCTCTCCCTCTCCCTCTTCTTCTCCCCCTCCCTCTCCCTTCCTCTCTGAAATCAATTATATATATTTTTTAATAAATAGTTTATTTAAATATATATATAGTTTTCTAAAGAAACTGTTAAAGACACATGGTCCTGGAACAACAACCTTTATAGGGAAAGCAACTGAAGGACAGCCTACAGTGAAGACTAGGAAGAAGACCCAGAAGAGCAAAGAGATAAAACCAAGTAAGTGTGACCCATAAACCAAGAAAGAGGAAAGAATGAACTGTGTGCAGCAGGGCCAGGAATCGGATGTGCAGGATTGTCTGAGGAGCTGGTAGGGAGTACATGAGAAGATTTATCCAAGGGATTTTGGCTAAAGAAGAGAGGCCTTTCTTCACATATGCACCCTATCAAGAGAGAAGCAGCTGCAGAAGCCAAGGTTTTTTCATCAGAAACTCTGAAACATGGAAGCCCAGCTGTGTTGCTTTTCATGTCTAGATAACAAAGTGAGAATGAGCCAAGAAGATTCTCCTATTCCTTCACAAATAAGAGTGTGGCTGTGGGACTTCCATTATAGTAGCTCTTGTGCTCTGGGGCATTTGGGGCTATTGTTTTCACACACCAGTAGCAGGGAGCCATAGACAGGTAGGTCAAATCTTTTTAAAAATGGAAATCCAACTGCGGCTAGCTTTAGTAAACATGGGTTTTGTGGCTCACAAACCTGGGACAGACAGGAAAGGATTCAGGGACTCAAACACGGCCTCTAGAGCACATTCCTTTTTCTCCAACTCTTGTTTCAGCTTTCTCTATGTTAGCTTCATTCTATTTTCCTTCAAATGTCTCCTTCCATAATGTGTGTGTGTGTGTGTGCGTGTGTGTGTTCTATTTGGAAGGAGGTGGACACAGATGGCTTCTGGCAAAGCTTGGCTCTTCTTCCAGCTTAATGACCTGGAAGAAAAATGAAGGACTTCTCGTTCTATTTTCTTATTTAACAATCCTAGGAAAATCACCAATTTACCAGATTGGCCATTTCTTATACTAAACACTATCATTGTCTGACTGGGTAAACTCCCTTCTCCAAGTAACGGAGTCCCTGGAAGGAATAGCTTTGCTGGTATGGGAATGAGGAGGAAAGGAACAGTGGGTGTATAAAAATGAGATACAGATTATTCCTGTGAACTTGACCAATGGCATCTACAGCCTTTGGAAGTCAGAAAAGGCTTGGTTTACAAGGATTAAGTGCTACCTAGGTCAACTAAGGCAAGGATTGAAAAGGGTTTGTAAAATTAAGAAATTAATGATCATTGTTCTGTAGACAAAGCAGTTTCAAGCAATGTTGAAATCAAAAGCCAGATGGCAGTGAGCTGGGGAGTAAACAGGAGGTGAATAAGTACAAACTCCATCAGAGAGGACTCCTGGAATCTAGAAGCTTTGCTAGGAAAGAAAAGAAAGCAAAAGTATACAAGGATCAAAAGACAATTGTGGAAGGGATTCATTTGGAAACGTCTTTTAAAAGTTATCATTTAAGCTTCTTAAAATACTTGAAATCCTATCACATTTCTTTTCTTCAGGCATACAAATTCAAACCTTTACACTTCAGGATATAGAGCCCATTAGTCTTTGTTCAAGTCCTACATGCACAAAACGGAACAAGACATTTAACCTCTTAGAGTCTGTTTCTTTATTTGGAAAGTGGAATAATAGTACTTATCACAGAGTAGTATATGAAAATAACCTAAATCTCATTTTTATACATCCACTGTTCTTTCCCCCTCATTCTGATACCAGCAAAGCGATTCCTTCGAGGGAAGAGCTTCCCCTGACTTCGTTACTTGGAGAAGGGAGTTTACCCAGTCAGACAATGGTAGTGTTTAGTATAAGAAAATGGCCAATCTGGTGAATTGGTGATTTTCCTAGGATTGTTAAATAAGAATTAATTGTATTATTTTCTGTCAGAGAGTTCTTGAAAATAGTTCAATAATCTATCACAAATTTGCTCATGCAAATGTAATGTCATCAGCTCAGAGACTAAAAGTTGAGCATGAAAAAAAGTGTTATTGAATTCTTTGACTTTATCAAGATCCTTTTGGATTTGTTCTCATGGGAACCTATTTTGTTTGTATTGATTTGCAATTGTACCTTTTACTAATGTTTTTTATAGGTATCAGGAAGCTAGTTTTTAATTCTGTCAGTCATTCTTTTGGGGAAGTAAACAGATTTTATATTGTCATTGTACACTCTTAAAGGATGACTGGTATTTGTTCAATAGGATGTTGAAGACAAGAGGATGTTAGCAAAATCAAGGTTTATGGGGAAAGTGTGACCCAGACTATTGAAGGTAAGTTTGACTGTTCTCCAATTCCCTGTTATCCTCATACTTTTCGAATCTGGAAAGAGATTTCTTTACCTTTTGTTTCTCTAATAAACTTCAGTTTATTTTTTGATTCAGGATATTTCCTTTTCTCATTTATTGTATATAGAGAATTGAGTAATAAGAGTCACACATTTATTTTTTTTAAATATATTTTTTATTTATTTTTTTTTTTACAGAGAGGAAGAGAGAGGGATAAAGAGAGAAACATCGACCAGCTGCTTCCTGCCCTCCCCACTGGTACATGCCCTTGACCGGAATCAAACATGGGACCCTTCAGTCCTCAGATCGATGCTCTATCCACTGAGCCAAACCAGTTTCAGCAAGAGTCACACATTTAAACTGGTAAAGATTCACATACACTTTCTCACCCTTCTGTCATTACATACTTCCAGAATTCTGGCTCTGATAATCACACAGATGACATATAAGGTCAGCTCCCATCAGTTTCTCAAAGCATCTGCCTGCATGAATGAGAAAGAGGTTGTATAACTTATGTTACGCCTCCTTCAGAAGAGGTTCAGATACACCAATATTTTCTCAACCCAAGATACTGTAAATGCTATAATGACCTAAAAATATAGCTGGGAAGTCTTAAATACAATTCCCAAATCAGAATTGCAAGTCCTCCATAAATCAGAATCAGGGTTCTAATGAAAGCCATTTTTCAATCCTCAAAGTGACACACAATGTGACTCCTCCACTACAAAAATATCCAAACTGTGGTTTCTATGCAGTA
The DNA here is from genome assembly GCA_963924515.1 of Vespertilio murinus. NCBI lineage: Eukaryota > Metazoa > Chordata > Mammalia > Chiroptera > Vespertilionidae > Vespertilio > Vespertilio murinus. The sequence goes on from OZ004705.1 coordinate 186,241,711, forward strand.
TTCACTTGATAAAATCAAAAACACAGTGGGGGGGGGGAGAAATGTTGCCTCTAGATAAGACACATTAAAGGTTTTGAATAAAAGCACTGATTCTCTCATGATTTTAAATTGAAATTATTTTAAAAGAATTGATCAACACTAATGCTAATAGAAAAACATTTAGAATCTTTTAATAGGAAGCTAAAGGACATGCTGCTCAGTTTAAATTCTTCAAAGTAATATTTTAAGAAAAATTAACAATAGGAAATCACCACCAAATGCACTGCTCAGTGGCAATTGTCCACCATGCACAAGACAATTAATCAAACACAAACTATCCTCTAATTAACAGCCAACTATCCCTGATGCGTAACCTGGACATAATTCTACTACATTTCTATTAAGCAGGAAGAATTTAAGTCCTAAAAGGAAATAGTTAGGTGATTTTTTTTCATCCTAAAGGTAAATTAGAAAGATATACTGGCAGTAAGGTAGAAAAATGCTGAAATTACAGTCAGAAATTTGATTTCTAATACCAGATGGGCTATTAATGCTAGCTTTGTGACCTTGGATAGCTCTTCACATGATAGTGACAGTTTTCCCAGCTGTAAAATGAAGGAGTTAGTGGTAATTAGATAATTTCCAAGGTCTTTTTTAGCTCTGGAATTTCATATATAAAGATGATATAAAGATGCCATAGCTATCAAGAGTAGTAAAAACTAAAGAATGAATGCCTAAGCAACCTCAGATACTGTAGATATCTGTAAATAATAACATCATCTATCAGTGCATTAAAAGGCTTTATGTCAAAGGTTTTATATGTATACTAGAGACCTGGTGCACGAATTCGTGCACAGTTGGGGTCCTTCGGCCTGGCCAGTGATGGGGGCTGCCCGGGCCGTCTCACCCAGTCCTTATTGGGATGATGGGGGTCTACCAGCTGGCCTGAGGGAAGAACCGTGGAAGTTTGGCCCACCATGGGAGGTTGGGTGGGTGAGCACACTGACCACCAGGGGAAAGCTCCTGTGTTGAGTATCTTCCCCCTGGTGGTCAGTGCACATCATAGCAACTGGTCATCTAGTCATTTGGTTGTTTGGTTGTAATGGTCACTTAGGCTTTTATATAGAGAGATAGTTATAATTTTTAAAAAGCTATCTTACACAGTAAGTTACTGTGTAAAGCAGAAAAAAAAACAGACTTCAAACTTCAGTCTACTAGATACAGACATAGAGCCATGTTCTTCCCAGCATACCAAATATTTTGCCAGGTTATGGAGATTATTGACAAAGCCTGACTAAATATGACTCTCTGTACACCAGCCTTTATACGTTAAAAAAATGAAATTGAACTGCAACTCATAGATTCCTAAACAAATTCACTTCTTGTTGTAAAACCTTCTACTAATACAGAGGTATCACTCACCACTTGTATTATTTTGGTATAGTTTCAAGTTTTGCATTTTCAAAACAAGTGCTATTATAAAAATAAAATCAGGTTAAAAATAAAAATGGAAAATTGCAAAGATCTTTAATTTCAGGATTTTTAGTTGTTGCTTTTTCCTTTTTCAGAAACAGATGTTCAAAAGGACTGTTTGCTGCTGCAAAGTATTCACCTTCCACATGCCACATATAATGTGATTATGAGCCTTGTAAGATATACAGTATATATAGTATAATACAACCTTTCTCTTAATTATATGCCTAAAATTTGCTTTTGTGTGTAGGAAAATAAAATTTATGGAACCGGATAATGTAGCTGTTTTATTTAAAACCACTTTATTTTTACTAGCTAGGACTAATAAAACTCTTCAATGGATTCCAAGTTTACATTTAGAAATCTTTACATGTCACTGTAGTCAGTGATCACAGGTGAAGAAACAGCAAAATAAGTGAGTGAGAATAGATGCCTGGTTTGATGAAAGGTAGTGATACCTTCTGCATATGACTTAAATCATAAAGTATTTCCTTCAGAGGGTGATAAAATATTCCAACCATCTTCAGAGTGACGGTAATTTACTGTCTTGGAGAGTAGAACCTTTGAGACATGATGGTTGCGGGAGATTAAAAAAAAAATGAGAATTCTCTCTATTGACTTTAATACATTTTTGGGGAAACACCTGTTATAAAAACATTCTAAGTCCTTTTTGCTCTGGGCCACATACAAAAAACCCCATACCCCCAGTGAGAAATATGAAAGCTGGGTCACAGTGTGGGATCCCAGTAATTGGTTCAAGCCCTCTCCAGAATTTCTGAGCTTTTAAACCCACAAGATTTTCATGTGGAAAATTATATTATACTGGATCCTTAGCAAGCAGTATAAAAACATTTAAGAGCCTAATTGTTCTGGCTGAGACAGCCAATAATACATTGAACAGAAATGGCCAGAATGGGCACCCTTACCTTATACCCTAACTTAGAGGAAACATTAATGCTAGCTTTGTTTTGGTGTTTTAGTGTTGTTTTAGTGTTTCACTGTTGTTTTAGTGTTGTTTTAGTTTTAGTGTTTCATTGTTGTATAAGAAGTTAGCTGTGGGCTTTTCATAAATGCCTTTATTGTGTTAAGGTAATTTTTTTCTATTCCTAGTTTGCTAGAAGTGTTTATCATGAAAAGGTGGCAAATTTTGTCAAATGCTTTCTGCATCTATTTAAATGATCATGTTCTGTTAATGTGGTGTATCACATTAATTGATTGGCAGATGAGAAGCCATCCTCATATCCCAAGGATAAATCCCACTTGGACCTGATATGTCAGCCTTTTAATGCTGTAGAATTCAGATTTCTAGTATTTTAATGAGTATTTGTGCATCTATGGTCATCAGGGTTATTGGCATGTACTTTTGTTGTTGTATAAGTGTCTTTGTTATTTTTGGGTGGGGGAAGGGGGAAGGAATTTCCAGGCAGATAGGCATTAATTCTTCTTTAAGTATTTAGTAGAATTTACAAGTGAAATCATCTTGTCCTGCATACATAAAGAAAATGAGAGATATGCATACAATGGAATATTACTCAGTGTTTAAAAAGATGTAAATCCTGCAATATGAGACAATGTGGATGAATCTGGAGCATATTATGCTAAGTGAAACAAGTCAGTCACTAAAGGATAAATACTGCATTATTTCATAAAAACCAAAATCATATTTACCAATCCTAAAAGCATTTGTTAGAACCAGAAACAAGTCAAAGATGTTTATGGTCACCATAATTATTTAACATTGTTTTGGAAATACTAGCATAGTTACAGAAGAGAATATGAATCTAGATTAGGAATAAAGACAGGAAAAAAACTCAAGAGGTTTGATAGCTAAGAGCTAAGTTCTTTCCCTCAAGAATGTTTATAGTGGATTAACTGAAATGGGTACAAACGTGCAATAAAGCATCTATCAATTACTTCCAACTCTAGCAGCTCATGGTGGCTTGCTCAAGAGCCAGTCCCTAATAAAACTACCAGTAGCAGATGAAAAATTACAGAATACAGGACAGCATGTCTGTTTTTGCTGAGGTAAAATTGCTTGACTATTTTTTTTTCAGAGTAAATGTTTTTCTGAATTGTGTCATTGTTTAAAGGGAATTGGCAAGATTTCATATTCACCTTATAAGATATTCCCACACAATTAAAAAGAAAAAGAAACATAACTAGTCCAGGATGATAATATAAATTGGGGTCTGAGCTGGGGGAACTGAACAGTAACCAAAGGCAATTGCATACAGTGACATATCATTTAGAATCCTGAGCCTTGAACCTGGGACAATCTGAGTGGAGCCAGAGCCTTCAATATGCACAATAAATTCCCAAGAGTATCCATCCAAAGAAATAAAATAGAGTGTATACATTCTAAATCAATAAAAAGGAAAAGTAAAAATAAAATTATATTGATCCAAAAGAAAAAGAAAATATAAGTAACAACATGAGAGCACAGAGAGAGCAACACAAATGAAAATCAAAATCAGCCTGGCCAGTGTGACCTTCAAGCAATGAACCAGGAGGTCATGGTTCCATTTCTGGTCAGAGCACATGCCTATGTTGCCAACTCAGTCCTCAGTGTGGGGCATGCAGGAGGCAGCCCATCAGTGATTCTCTCTCATCATTGATGTTTCTATCTCTCTCTCCCTCTCTCTTCCTCTCTGGAGTCAATAAAAATATATATTTTTAAAAACCCGCTGTAGTACATGAGGGAGTAACATATCAGGGCAGAGTATTGACACTCAATGCTGAAAAGATGGAGTAGGCTCCTCTTCTTCAAAGTGCTTGCATTACACAGAAAAGCAATTGTGTAAACATGGACAATAAAGTCCAATGTCCATGACTTTCAGGTCAAATTCTCTGAAACATCAGTTTGAGTAGTAAGAAGCCTTATAAAACAATATTGGTTACATTGGTTCTCAACGGGAAAGACTTTAAAATCTTAAATTAAGAGTCTCAAGTGTAATTCAGGATTCCCTCTTTAAGTAAATTTAAAACAAGTCTCAACCCTTGATGTAAATTGTTTCCACATTAACACATGTGGTTGCAAGTTTAAAGACTCTCGTGATAAACATAAGTAATTAACTAAATTACCAAAATTTTGGTTTGTTTTAAACTCATAATTGTCATCAATTGAATATATTTTTCTTCCAGTTTAAATGTGAACAGCAACTCTGCATCTTTGTTTACTGAAAACATAATGAGATTTAGTTGTTCAAAAACAAATAATTAAAATTCAACCACAAAATAAAGCTTTTCTTAAAAAATAGAAATAGTTAGACTAAAGGACATGTTGATGTTAGCAAGACATTATTTTGAAGCATCTAAAAGTAGTTATTGCTTAGAATTAGTGTTTCAGGATGAAGATATAACTATCCTGGAGTCCCAATATTTAAAAGGAATCAGTCAGGAGCATAAAGGTATGTAGAAACAGAAATTATTTAATGGCCTGTGGAATAATCTCTCTCTCTCTCTCTCTCTCTCTCTCTTTAGTAAAAATATTTTTTTAAATCTTTATGGTTCAGATTATTACAGGTGTTCCTCTTCCCCAACCCCCTTAGCTCCCATCCATCTGATTCCCAACCCCACCCCACGTCCTTACCCCCGCCACTGTCTTCATCCATACGTGTAAAATTTTTGTCCAATCTCTTCCCGCACCCCTCAGATGCCTTTTCCCCTGTGAATTGTTATTCCAAACCTTTTCTATGTCCCTGATTCTATTATATTCACCAGTCCATTTTGTTCTTCATATTTTTTTTTATTCTCTTGATTTTTAGATTTGCTTGTTGGTAGGAATGTATTTGATGCCTTTTTGTTGTTCATAATTTTTTGCCTTTACCTTTTTCTTCTTCTTCCTCTTCTTAAAAAATAACCTTCAACATTTCATGTAATCCTGGTTTGGTGTTGATGAACTCCTTTAACTTTTTCTTGTCTGTGAGGCTCTTTATCTGACCTTCAATTCTGAATGATAGTTTTGCTGGGTAAAGTAATCTTGGTTATAGGTTCTTGCTGTTCATCATTTTAAATATTTCTTGCCACTCCCTTCTGGCCTGCATAGTTTCTGTTGAGAAATCAGCTGACAGCCGTATGGGTACTCCCTTGTAGATAACTAGTTGTTTTTCTCTTGCTGCTTGTAAGATTTTCTCTTTGTCCTTTGCTCTTGGCATTTTAATTATGATGTATTTTGGTGTGTTCCTCTTTGGATTCTTCCTGTTTGGGGTCCTGTGCACTTCCTAAACTTGTAGGTATATTTCTTTCACCAGGTAGGGAAAGTTTTCTTTCATTATTTCTTCCAGTAAGCCTTCAATATTCTGCTCGCTCTCTTCTTCTGGCACCCCAAAAAATCTGGATGTTGGTAAGCTTTAAACCATCCCGAAGGCTTCTTACACTAACCTCACACTTTTGGGTTCTTCTTTCTTTTTGCCTCTCTGGTTGGGTGATTTTTGCTTTCTTATATTCCAGATCTTTGGTTTGATTATTGGGGTATGTTGATCTATAGTTGAGTTTCTGTATATTCTTTATTTCAGACTTTGTATGCTTAATTTCTGGCTGGTCCTTTTCCATTTTTTTGGTATTCTCTTTAAGGTCCTTGAAGGTCTCACCAAGCTTCTTGGAGGTCTTATCAAGTTTCTCAAAGGTTTTTAGAAGATTCTTGATTAATCTTATAAATGAGATTCTGAACTGTGTGTCCTCCAGTAGTTTACTCTCTTCCATCTCTCCCATTCGTGTCATTTTTCTGTGTTTCCTCATTTTGGCTGCTTCCCTGTGCTGATGGAGTGGCTTTGTGTGGTCGGTGACCTATATGGGTCGGTAGATCAGCTTCCCCAATCACCTGAGGTGGTTGCTTTTGCTATATCCCTTTGTGGGCTTAGTACAAAGTCTTGGTGTAATTAAGCCTTGATTGCTGTTGGTACACTGGAAGGAATTGACCTCCAGGCCAATTGCCTGTGAGGATCCACTGTGTCTATAAAGGAAGAACTGCTGCGCTGGAGACACACCTTGTTTCAGTGGGGCTTTGGTGCTCACTGAGACTGTCTCCCGAATGTGTCACTTATGGGTTTGAGGGATTAAAACTGAGCATTAGAACTCTGGTTTCTGGGTCTCAATGAGGTGCAGTTCAGCTACTGTCTGAGGCCAGTACTGTCAAAGAAGCTACAGCGTGAACCACAGTCTTGTCCTCCTTGGATCTGTTTGCCCCAGGTTGCAATTTTGCTAAACTCAAGAGAGGGCCATTCATATGCAAAGTTCGCTGCTTGGAGCTTGGATGTGCTGTGAGGGGAGGAGTCTCAGGGCAGAGTCTCAGGGCAGCACTAGGCTGGGGCATGGCCCAGAAGGATGACTGCTGTCTCCCACCTCTCAGATGGCATCCCCGCATCTCACACCACAGCACAGCAAACAACCTCAGCTCTGCAAGCAAGCCAGCCAGCCTCACTTTCCAACCAGATGGCAGACAGTCTAGCCTCTCCTCAGAAACTGGATTTCAGAGAGATTGGGCGCCTGTCTCTCTTTGGGTTAAAGAAAGCACTGCCCACCGCCAGCCTGGATCTGCCGCCAGCCCTTAGGGGATCCTCGCCCCCCTACCTCAGTTTTTCAGCGCTTGTGCCCCAGATTCTCCTCTTTCTCTTTCAGTCTAGATGTAGGGCTTCCTCTCATCCAGCTTTCATTTGGTTTTGGGGAGATAGACGTTTGTTTTATAGGGTGTTTTTTTTTAACTTGTGCTCAGCAGCCATTTAGGAGTGTTTACCTATGCCACCATCTTCCTCCAGATTTTCTGGAATAATCTCTTTTCATACTATGGTTCTCATATGACTTGATTTGCTTACAATGCAGCTAATTCACTCTTTTTAAAAAAAAAACAATATATATTTTATTGATTTTTTTTTTACAGAGAAGGAGAGCGATAGAGAGCTAGAAACATTGATGAGAGAGAAACATCGGCCAGCTGCCTCCTGCATACCCCCTACCGGGGATGTGCCCACAACCAATGTATGTGCCCTTGACCGGAATCGAACCTGGGACCCTTCCGTCTGCAAACCAATGCTCCATCCACTAAGCCAAACTAGTTTCAGCTAATTCACTCTTCTTGAAATACCTAAGATACATCTGATTCTTCCAGCATGGAATGTTGGAAGCTTGTTGAAAATTGTTCAAATACACCATACCTAGTAGGTATTCCTAGTAGGTCAAGGGAGAATTGAGATAAAGACACCAGAAATAGAGAGTTGGAAAGATGAAGGTGATAAACAGAGATTCCTACACATGAAATTCAGATTATTTGGTGATGACTTTCATGCCTTGATTCTGGGACCCACATATTCTTGCTATTAGGTAAACTGTACAATAAACTGATCTAAAAGTCAAAGAATATACTTCATCTTATAAGTAAGAACCCCATCCTTTCAGTCTGTTGTGTCCCAATAGGTCCATAACTGGATGTTTAAGAAGCCATTTCACCTTTCAGTTAGGCCAGTCACTAACAGATGATGGTATATGTGATAAAACCAGTTAATTTATAGGCATGAACCCATCACTGTACCTCCTTTGCTGTGAAATTAGTTCATTTCACAATGTTATGGAGAATGTCATGACAGTTGATAAGACCTTCTCTGGGTGCACAGATGGTATTATTAACAGAAGCATTACAGAAAGGGAAAGCAAATCCAAATCCAGAATATGTTTCTATTCAAATGAGGACAAACATCTGCCTCTTTCATATGAAAAATGCCTAATGTCACCACCCAACATTGGTTAACTGCCCCCAAATCCTCCCTACCAAGGAACAGTACCATTCAGAATGCTCATGTGGGTTTTTCTGGTGGCAGATGAGACATTCAATAGTATCATGAGCCAGGTGATACCTCCTGCTGATTTTTTTGTACAAATGTCACCTTCTCATTTAAGCCTTTGCTAATTGCTCGAGTTAAAATTTCACCTTTCTTACTTCTCCTCCTACAGATTCCATCTCCATACCTTGCTTTCACCTTTCAACTTCTAAGATAACCCATGACTTATTGTCTTTATTTTTGTCTCCACCCAGTAGAGTATAAGTTTCATGAGGGCAGAATTGCTGTATTTTATTCACTGCAGATTCCTCAGTATCTTAGATCAATGTGGGCCAAATGTTGGATGCACAATTAGTATTTGTTAAGCAATAAATGAATGAACGCTATAAAAAACTACATATACTCTGTGAGGAATAAGTATATTTCATCAATTCAGAGAAAAGAGAGGCAATGCTACCCCTGTTTGCAAATTTACACAGCAGTACCTTGTCACTTTCTTCCAGTTTCTTCCCAGATTTTGATGATCAATTGTCTTCCTCCGCCAATCATGCATGTTCTTTGGTGCCTAACTCAGTGGCCCTCAAACTTGATAATGCATCAGTATCACCTGCAAATCATTTTCAGGATATAATTTCCTAAGCCTCAAACCCAGAAATTGTACTGAATCAGGATCTCCAGGTGCAAAACCTCAAATGTAAATTTTTCAAAAGATCTCCTAGCAAAACTGATACCCAATTAGGTTGGGGAATGCCTGGATTAAATTATTCATAGCCTGGTGTTAGCTACTCAGCTGCCAAGGCAACACAGAAAAGACATCAATTACAGCTCTACTTGTCTTAGGCTAATGTACACAATGCTGAAAATGATATCCATGTCTACCATTATTCACGTCTTGGAAGTATAAAATCTGATGTGCTTTTTATAATGCTTCCTCCACAGCATCCATTCAACAGTTATCTAGACTTTTTGTGCAATGACGGGAGATGAGGTTAAGGTTGATGTGTGTAACCCACGCTGGACAAACAAGAATAAGATGAGGGGGGAAAAACAATATGAGAAGAAAAAGAAAAAAGTATCACTGGTATTGGCTAAGAACATAGTTTTTTATATTTTATAAGTTATGAGTAGTACCTTCAAAGACTAGTTTAAAAGAATAAACAAATATTTCTGTTTAATCTGATATGCTCCCAAGGAATAGTAAGAAAAGTAATGCTTTAATAAAAGCATTTTAAATTCCTCTTTCAAACTCTATCAAGTTTTTGTTTAAAATTTTTCTAGTTTTGCCCTGATCGGTTTGGCTCATTGGATAAAGTGTGGGCCTGTGGATTGAAGGGTCCCAGGTTCAATTCCAGTCAAGGGCATGTACCTTGTTTGCAGGCACATCCCCAGTAGGGGATGTGTATAAAGCAGCTGATTGATGTTTCTCTCTCATTGATGTTTCTGACCCTCTATTCCTCTCCCTTCTCTCTGTAAAAAAAAATCAATGAAATGTTTTTTTAAATTTTTTCTAGTTTTATGCACAGTTGGTGTGGCTCAGCAGTTGAGCATCGATCCAGAAACCAAGAGGTCACTGGTTCGATTTCCACAGACTCGAAACCCATTGGGTGGTGTGCAGGAAGCATCCAATCAATGATGTTTCTCGTGTTCTTTGATATTTGAAAACACTGATGCAGTAAACATTTTGGGGGGCTTGAGGCTCACTGAACTTCTTGAATTTATAGGTTTATGTCATTTGCTAAATGTGAATTTTTCGGTCATTTTTCTTCAAACTTTTATCAGCACTGCACATTTTCTCTTTTTTAGGACTTGACTAACATAAATGTTCAACATTTTACTATTATTCTACAGGTCCTTGTATTCTTTTAATTTTTTAAAATATATTTTATTGATATTTTACAGAGAGGAAGGGAGAGGGATAGAGAGCCAGAAACGTCGATGAAAGAGAAACACCGACCAGCCGCCTCCTGCACACCCCCCACCGGGGATGTGCCCGCAACTAATGTACATGCCCTTGACCGGAATCAAACCCGGAACCCTTCAGTCCGCAGGCAGACGCTCTACCACTGAGCCAAACCGGTTTTGGCTATTCTTTTCATTTTCGAAAACCTTTTTTCTTTTTGTCCTTCTGATTACCTAATTTCTATTGCTCTATCTTCAAGTTCACCAACTCTCTCTGTTATTTCCATTCTGTTCTTCAGCTCATTCAATGAGAGTTTGGCTGTATTTTGTTTGTTTGTTTTGGTTACTCTAGTTTTCAGTTCTAAGATTTCTAATTGGTTCATTTATATATCTTCAATTTCTATGCTGAAACTTCCTATTTTTTTCGTTGCATAAGTGTTTATAATGGCTTGCTACAGCATTTCTATAATGAGATGTTAAAATCTCTGTTAGATGATTCCAACACCTGTATCATCTCAATTTTGACATCTTGGTTGTCTTTTCTATGTAAGTTAAAATATTCTTAGTTCTTCAAATATCAAGTAATTTTGGGTTGAATCCTAGATACTTTTAATATTACATTATCAGACAGTAGGTCCTATTTCAACCTTATTAAGAATGTTGACATTCTTGGTTTAGCAGGCCATGGATCTGGTTAAGTTCAGGCTATCAGTTCTAAATCACTTTCTGTGTGCTATAGTCCTAATGTAGGTTCCGTTTCTGAAGGCTTTGCAGTTCTGTTTGTATCCATCCCACATGAGCAACAGCCAGTGATCACTCTGTGACTGGGATGGTATCTATTGGCTAGTTCACTTCTCAGAGTCCTTAATATAGAGATTAGGCTCAAATCAGTACATGCACAGTTCCAGGGTGAGCCCAGAAGTTAATAATCAACTCAGGAAATAATTTTTCATAGTACCAGCCTCACCATGGTCCCTCCCAAGTTTATTAATTCTCTTGGGCTCCCTTTTCACACTTCTCATCGTAAAGCTGGGATTTTAGTCACTCTTCTCGGCTCTCCACTACTGAGACCACACCCATAACTAGAGCCAGTGGCAGGAGAACAGAGAGGGGAAGAACAATAAGTGGTAGAAAGTGAGTTTATCCAAACTTCTTGGATTAGAGAACCAACTCTTACTTACTAGCTATGACATGAGGATGCATCACTAGTGTCATCTGACCTTAGTTAACTAACTTTTAGTTATCACAACCACAGAAAGAGGTATCCCACTAGATTTGGTGTAAGATTCATCTTGAATACCTAGTAAATGCTTCACCCTAAGATTCCAATTCAGTAAGCTAGGACGACAAAATTACACTTTAACAAATATTCAAAGTGGTATAATGAATGTTATTTAACAACTGCAAATAGATTTAAATATTTCAAGTTCCTTCTGGTTTTACCCTAAGCCTTTTTATTAGGAAAAAAAATACTAGCAAAAGCAGAGCTCAATTTTTTTTTTAATCCAGAGCTTCTAACCATCAGTTTCTCTGAAACCTTGATTTACTAATTCACTTAGGTCATTTTTTAAATTTTTTTTTAGTTTCTCATTTCCCATGAATTCTTTCAGTACTTCTGTCCTTTTCCCCTACATTAGTGAACAAGACTATTTATAAGAAGGCTTGATGGATAGGAAATTATTCTGAGGATTTTAAGTTATTATGTTTAAGAGCTGAGAAGGGTATGTTTATACTAGGGATAAAATCAACATTAGTTATTTTCTTTGTGAAATTATTTACTAGTTTCACCTAATCCACAGTCCCTTTTGACACAGCAGAGAAAACAGATAAATTTTCAGGGATTAATTAGTCCCTGCCATCTCACTGTATCAGTCAAGTATCTTCTTAAGGGTTTGAACTCTGAGTTATCTTACTAGTTATCCAGAAGTTTGGTTAGCAATGCACTTAAATAAAGATAGGATGAACAAAATTCCAGCATTTGGAAGGAGCAAAGTAATTATTTCTTTTTTCATTCTATAAATATTTATTGAGATTTTGTAAGGCACCACTAGGCACTGTGGGGATTTCAAATATAAATAATATCCAGTCTTTGTTCTCTAGAGGCTAACAATTTAGTGGGAAAACAGACACATGTACAAGTAATTACATTACAAGGTAGATTATGTGATAAGGGTTATAATTTTAGTAGCATCTCTAATGAAATAAATATGTCTGCTCATTCAAACAGCACTTAGGGGAGTGGGGGTATGTTCTCATTTCTCTTTCAAGAAAGCTCAAAAAGAGTTGTGATATCTTTAAGAGATCAAAGCAGGTTTTTCAAATACATATTGTGAGGTAAATATCTGCCACTTTTATCTGTAAAGATAACATTGCATCAGTATGATTCATTCAGAAATTGTAGTTCATGTTCAACTTACAGTAATGGCAAATAAAGATGTCACAAACTCTCTAAGCATAGCTTCTGGTTACTAGCAAGGTAGTTTTAACTGAGTACTCTGAATATTCAATTTGAATGAATCATGAAAAAAATGTATATGGATATTCTTTTGCTTCTCATTACTCTACTTTCGGGGCAGGAGGAGATGTATAGCCTTAGTATTATTTTATTTCTACCACTTGGTTTATTTCTTTTTTGTCTCAGCACCTGGTCTGAGGGTGGACCAATCATTTGAAGGGACTTATATGAATGGCGTGTTAAAATCTATTACAGTACCAGTGACAGCAAAGCTCAAATATATGGGTGCTTCTTTGACCCTGGGATTTAAACGAGGATCTCAACTGGTTTTATAGGCATTAAGTAGTCACGCCTCAAATCAGCTCTGAAACATGGATATTACCCAGAGTCGGTGTGATGAACCAGAGGGGCACTGGAAGACATATATTTAAACTAAACCCTTTGGGGACAAGCCGAGACTGAACAGTGCTGCCCTCTCTTGAGCGCGGTCATGTGTGCTAAATGCAGATGTTCTCTAACTTTGTTAATGCCTGAAAACTATGGGGGCGACTTGTGAAGGGCACAGTTATCAGTACTTCTAGAACCAGGGTATTTTGTTAAAATACTGATTTTACTTCAACAGATCTGGGATTAGACCCTATTTTAAGGACCAGAAGCCAGCACTAGCATCATCTAAAACCAGCAAGTCCAGGTGGGGCCTACTTGTTAACACACAGATTGCTCAGGCCCCACCCCCAGATATCCTGGCCCGGTAGATCTAGGGTAACACTCCATAACGTGCATTCCTAACAAGCTCCCATGTGATGCTAATGCTGCCTGTCTAAGGATCACACTTTGGGCAACACTGCACTGGATTGATCACAAGAACTCCTGGAGACTAAGCATTCTTACTTTTAACATTCTCACCTGATAATTTCAGGGAACATACACATTTGAGAACCAGGAGGTCAGTAGAGACTGACTCGGCTATCGGGGGCTGATTCTGGAAGAGGAACAAAGGGTATATATCCCTGAAGCCACGCATTACTATAGTCAATGCCACAAGAAACAACATAAGAAGTGGAACAGTGAATGGAGGTAACAGTTCGGAGTCCTAGCATTTCAAGGCATGGCCTGGCTTATACTGGTAGGCAGAGGACGTGGGTGGGATCTGGCCAAGGCAGTGGACAGAGCTGGCATGACTCAGCAGTTGAGCATCGTCCTATGAATCAGGAAGTCATGGTTGGATTCCCAATCAGGTCATATGCCCAGGTTGCGGGCTCAATTCCCAGTGTGGGGCATGCAGGAGGCAGCCAATTGGATAGGTGATTCTTTTTCATCATTGATGTTTCTTTCTCTCTCTTTCCCTCTCCCTTCTTCTCTGAAATCAATAAAACAAAATATTTTTTAAAAAGAGAGAGAAGTCTAAATTGTAATTAAAGAAGGGAAGCCAAAGGTCAAAGACACTTCTGAGGATTAATTAGCAGAAAATAAGTCATGGGGTAACAAGCTAGGGAATCAGCAACGGGTCAGGACACAAAGAATAAAGTAGTGCAGAGCGAGCTGCTCCGGACAGAGGCCAATTTTAAGTTGTATCAGCTGGCCCAACACCTTATCTGGAAGAACTGAGATAAACCAGTATGAACATTCAAAACATATCTACTTATTTAGACACTAATACCTGCACACTAATGTAAGTTTCTAATACTTTACGAAATGTATTTCCATTCCCTAATCAATTTTCTTTTATCGGCTACCTATCATTTTCACAACTCTTGTTCATATTTATCCCAACTTTTTCTCTGCCATTGTAAAATAATTTTTTTCAGAAAACAATTCTATCTTGGACACTAAAGTTCCCAAGTTGTTTGTAGATTTCTTTTTCTTTACATCTAAAATTCTAATGACATTATCTCTCAAACTAAGGCTTGAAGACAATCTATAGCATTCTGTTATAAAGGCAGATTTCTGGGCATCACCTACTCAATCTAGGACTGAGCCCCCTTGAAGCGTGCATTTTAAGGAGCTCCTTTAAAAATGTTTATGTATGTAAAAGGCTGCAATCACTGTAATTATTGTTCTTTCCATTCTTTTCCCTGTTTGGGTAGACCTAAACTAGTAGCTTAAGGTTACTTCTTTGAAATAAATGATTCAAAGTATCTTGTCAATGGCACAAGATCTATATCATTCTTGGATATCCTGAAATTATCCTAATTAAGGTTTCTATTAGTTAAAAACAATTAACAGATTTTTCATGTTAAAATATATGATGCAAAGATTGTTTTATACCAGATCCACATAATATTAAACCGACAGAATTATACTGTTGGGGAAATAAGGTAAAAAAATAATAATAATAAATAAATAAATAAATAAAATATATTTTTTTAAAAACTAGCTCCAATGTTAATTTGAGATAACCCTATGAATACTAATACCTACGAACATGGAAAATAAATAAAATCAGGTAGAAGGCTGAGTAACATTGTCCTCCACTTTATAACCCAGATCATCATGTTCATTCTATTATGTATTTATTGATTTTGGGTGAAGTTGGAAGGAGAAGCCCATCACAGTAGCCTCTGGGCACATTTACAGCATTTTAGACAAGACATTCTACAGTTTCTGTATAAAATCTGAGCAGCTTAAAGTGAATACTAGCTCTGTTATTTAAAAGGATTTCTGGTTTGTTTCAACTTGAAAGTGATTTAATAGGAGGCCCACAGAGAAAATCTGTCTCAGTAATCAAATTATAACAAGTAAGGATTAAAAGTATTAAGAACTTTAAGCAAACTTTTTAGCTGCCCTGGTTTTTTCCTGGTTTGGGGGGTTGGGGTGGAGGGTCATTTAAAGTTGGCTGTGGGAATAAGGACAACAAAATTATAAGAAGGGAAAACACAAAAACTGCAATAAAAACAAAAATCTTGGGTTCAGTGTCATCTCCAGCAACAGTGTTTTTTCAAACACTTGAGTTTGGCCAAAACCTAGCAGCCTTTTTTCCCAAAGATATTTTGTCTCAGTCTACTATTGTTTTTTCTTTATTTTTTGTTAGTGAAGCCAACTGTATTTTACAGGTAAATTTAACTTACATTTCTGGATGCAGTTGTACATAAAATCATCAAAGTCTTTTGTCAAGTGAGCCACTGGGTCTTGGAGAAGCCTTGTGATCTTTCAATAGACTTTTAGAGCTTTTTTCTCCCTTTCTTAGAAATGGGAAACAAGCAAACAAGATTAAACTCCAAAGTGTTGGATCAGGGATTGGCATTTAGAAACCACAGATCCAAATGGGTCTCCAGCTTGGCAAAAACACTTCTCTTCTTTATTAGGTGAGAAGGAAACATTTAGGGTAAAAACAAAAATGATTAGAGTGGGAACGCATTGCTTTCATCTTTTATAAGCAAAAATAAGTCCACATATTCTTTTCCTAATAAAAAATATTTTAAACATTTGAAAAACAAATTAATTTTCATATACCTTTTATTACATAAATTGCATAAATATATAGTGCATATAGTAAATGCATGGCTACATATAAACATATACATTTCTAAAGCTATAAATCCATTTATAAAGTTTCTATTCCTTCAGAATTTATTTAGTCACTGCTTTTCTAAAGTGACTTGTATAGGACAGAATAATGGCAATGATCTCAAAACAACATATTGTTGAATTCACAGATTTCTAACAGATCAGTGTCCCAAATATGCAAAATGATTATTAACCAACCTACTTTTAAACTCTTCCATAAAAAAAAATTCAAATCCTTTTGCAGTCATGAGATAAGATTAAGAATAAATGGATTAGTGGTGGTTTCCTACAAGATAGTATGGCAATACTGGCCTAGTATTTTATGTTCCCAAACCCCCAATAAAAAAGAGAAGCTAGAATAACAAAATAAATTTCATGACCAAAATTGCATCAAAATTTAATTAAAGACTATTCCTGCAACCCCCAAACATGGACCTGCTATCAAGTCCCACATAGTGTCCGCCAACCCTATGGGAGAAAGTGGAGGGAAGACAAAAGCATTTCTAATGAGTGAAAGAAACAGAAACAAATTACTAATAGATGTTTCCCCCCAAAATGAGATATCTCCATTACTGTGAAAAGCTCAATGAGCCAATATATAAACAGCAGATAATGTGGGAGGTACCATCTGAAGCAATAATTCAGGAGTGAGTTCAAGGAAACACAGAACAGACAGATCATGCAGGGGCATTTCCATACCAAGAACCCTCAAATTCACCAGCCTAAGGCCCCTTTCAAAACAACCCTTAACCTAAGGAGAATGGCTGGGAAGAGAAGCTAAACTGGCGTGGGGAAGGGGGTTGGGGGGAGGGAGATTCAGCAAGGGAAAGAGAAGCTACTGAATAAAAGTATGGGGAGAAGGGCAGACCATGAAGCTAGGAAAGCTCATTCAACCTTCCCTTTCTTTGAATTCAGGAAAACCCTTCTTGTTTAAAATCAGAAAGAGGAATACATTATGGACAGATCCCATGTAAAGTTTTTGTAAGAGGAAAAAAAGTAATGACCAAACTAATATTCATGTATATAATAGAGGCATGACAGAAAACATCCCACAAAATAGATAAAAATATTCTCTAATGTTCCAAAACAACAAAATAAGCTATAAGAATTTAAGAAAATAATCAGAACTATGAAAGAATACCAGAATTAGAAGCACTCAGAAATGAGTTGATGGGGGGGGTGGATATTTGGAAAGAACAAATAGAACTCAAGAAAGATTTAGGAATAAAAGTTTAAAAAAATGTTTCAGAAATAATGACTGAACTAGAAGGAACATTTTACAGAAAACACAGGAGAAGGAGCATGTTAAATATTCCCACAGGATTGCACTGAGGAAAACCCAGACCATGGTAAATTCTTCAGTATAAATTACTCAGTTTCTTTTACAGATAAATTGCCAAAGAGAGAAGGATGAAATGAGCTTATAGAGCAAAAAAAACTTAAGACACACACCAAACAATTGCAATGTATGGACTTCATTTGAATCTTGATTTGAACAATCTTAAAATTGAAGCAATTGAAATTTGGACACTTTTTGAATACTGCTTAATAGTAAGGAATTAATGATGGATTTTAAATATGTCATAACTCTCTTCCTTGGAAAAGAATAAACAAATGACTCTAAAAATGCCATCTTTATGTTTTATAAGGTCATATTACTTAAGTTGCCAAAATGCTAGCATAAAATATTGTAGCGCACCTCAGAACCATTAACATCAGATTACATTGGTCAAATAGAAATTTAGAAGTCCTGTGGATAAAGAACTAAAATGCTAGAAAATACATTAAATGAAATATATAATAAACTAGAGGACCGATGCACGAAAATTCATGCAAGAGTAGGCCTTCCTTCCCCTGGCTGCCTGCACTGGCTTTCCTCTGGCGCCTGGGATTGGGCTGCTTCCCTCCTGCCTGGATTCATCTCCTTGGATGTCCAGAATGATGTTCAGTCTAATTAGCCTTTTATTATTATAGATGATTGTTTGGCCACAAATCCATCATTTTAAGATGTTCACTGCTGAAATTTTGAGTTCAATCATTCATCTAGTGGTCTAATGCTATAATAAGTCTTCTATGAAATTATTTTTGTGTCTAAAATAAGCTCTATATGGTTTACATTTGAACCAATTTTCTTTATTTGGCCTTTTTAGTAATGGCCATATTAAGACGGACCTGAATCTGACTAGTTTTTTGTCAGTGAACACTAAGTGGGTAAGGGGGAGAGATCAACCAAAGGACTTATATGCATGCATATAAGTCTAACCAATGGACATAGACAACAGGAGGGTGAGGTCATGAGTGAAAGGGGTATGTGGGGGGAGCAATGAGGCAATAAGGACACATATGTAATACCTTGATCAATAAAGTAAAAAATGAATGTGAAAAACATTCACAAGTTATTATCATATAACAATTTTTATTTATAGCTGTGTCATACAGGATCCTTGCTCACAGAAAAAGTAATCCACTACAGCTACTTTTAGAAGAGAATTATTAAAAAGTAAATTGAAGAAATTTACAGAATCCCTGGGAGAACCAAGGTTTGAGTTTGAATACTACAATGCCAGGAATAGAGCACCAAAGAAAAATGACCAAACCTCATGCCTTATTCTTATGTACCCACGGCAGCTAGCCAGGTATCTGTCATCTTGCTGCTTGACACCTAAGACATCGGGGACTGATTGTCAGAATCTCCAGAACATAAAACTCCAGTTTGCCTTAAAGAACTAAGTGCCTCCACTCCCAGGATGGCCAACTGTTTGATCTCAACATCACCATTCTGCTCACTTCTGCCTCCGGGTCTCCATCAGGTGTGTCAGGGTGGTGGAAGCTAAGTCATAAGTTGAACTCTGGCCTGGAAACACAGCTTTAGTGGGCTAGTCTTTATTGTATAAAGGTTATTATAGAAGGGAATCAAATACTAGGTGAACTGAAATACTTTCCAATGAGTTCTAAAATCTTTAAGTGCTATTTATATTTTCCTTCTTTAATACAAGTCTTTTTGACTCCTCTAAGCCTCCTCAGAGAGACCAGTCTTTTGTGAATGCCTTCATCTTTACTGGGCTTCTCCAGTCTTCACACATTCTGTAGTAAAATGTTATTAAGCTTCCCCCTATATTCTAATGTATCTAACACCAACTAGAGCGAAAGGGTGACTTTTTAAAAAAGCATATGTATGCTAAAATATCCCACTGTATTCTGAACTTTATGAAAATAAATTGACTTTGCAGATACATGTTTTACTTGTTTGGTATGATTTAGTTTTTTTATGTAGCCATCTATAACATATTGCTTATATATTAGCCTGCATTCTTTTTTATTGATTTCAGAGAGGAAAGGAGAGGGAGAGAGATCGAAACATCAATGATGAAAAAGAATCATTGATTGGCTGCCTCCTACACACCCCATACTGGATATCAAGTCTGTAATCCAGGCATGTGCCCTGACCAGGAATCAAACCATGACCTTCTGGTTCATAGGTGGATGCTCAGTCACTGAGTCATGCCGGCTGGGCTTAACATGTATTTTTTAATTAAACCTATAGTAGTTTTATATTTTTTTCACATCATTAATAACCCTTATGAAAAGTTTTTAGAATATGTTAAATGTATTTTTTTAAAGCAAAAAAGAACATATATAACCAAATTATTTTTTTCAAAATAACAACCTCAAAATGACAATTTGGCTATAAAAAAAAGGGGGGGTCAAGTTTCAAAATTCAGAATCTTTAAAATGGAAAATCTTCTGTTCCTCTTCTTCTCAGCTCAGCACTCATTGTTCACAGCTACTTTTGGGGCTTAAGGAATCACACAAACTATATTTATGTGTGTTCTCACCTCCAAATAGAATCCCTTTATTAAAGGCCTTTTTTTTTGCTTTTTTTTTTTCCTGACAGCCACACATACACATAAAATCATTTAGCTATCAGGAAACCCAAGGAAGGGTGAGGAACTTTTGTCTCCTAGGGGAAGTGAGTTCATACATGCATCAGCTCGTGTGAGTTTGCCTGCCAGATGTGATCTGACTTAGACATTTCCTAATTCTGTTTGCAATCAAAACGGGAAAGAAAACAAATGGTCAAATAAAAGTTGTTGAAGACCGTGAATTGAAAAGTAGGGAAATGTGGAAAGAGATGAAGGTAGGGCTGAGGAAATTGCTTGAAGGCAAGGATGAGTGGTTTGAAAGGGATACAGAAGTTATGAACAACAAATGGTTTAATGGTGCCAGGGGAACACCATGATTCTGGCTATAAAACTCTGAAGTGGCCTGGAATAGAAGAAGGTGGAAAGAGAGTGGTTAGAAGTCTTTTCATTCATTGGCCTAAAACAGGTATATTTCAAAGTTCCCAGCACTGCTAAAACTACAAGGCGGTTTTCAAGTGGCCAAAATAACAAGTCAACTTGGTACAAATATCCGTGCACAAATATTAGGGGTCAGTTGTTCAGCACACAACGCCAATGAGCTGATGAGCTGAAACTCTTGTAATCAACATAATAAAGAAGTGATAAATAAAACCAAAGAAAAGAAGAAAACTACAAACTGTAAAGTGTCTGTGCCCCTGAGAACTCCCAGCGTCACCCTCACAGACAGTATCCGAGTTTGATAGACTGTTAGTTTCAGGCTTCCTACTTGCTCCAGGAGTATCGGACCATTGTCAAAAACAATGACCAATCTCATTCAAGGTGGCCCAAAGGGGTCTGGCAACCAAAGTTCAAATCTCTGGAGAATTTTTCCATCCTTACACTGAACTATACTACAGGTCCTACTTGTGTTTGCCATATGGGTTTATTCTTCAGTCAATTAAAAGATAAGCAGCCCCAGAAACATGTGGCACAGATTCCATGATAGAGAAACTATACTATATATCTTCCATAGGATCTACAATTTAACAGAGAATAAAAGTCTGCATTACAGTCACACGAAAGCTACCGGTATCAGATTGTTCTTAGGCACGAGAAGGTATATGTATGTTGCCATTCAGAACAGAAGAAAAACTGCAAACTATATAGTGTACTTAGTATTCTGCAATTTTTCTCCTTTTAAGAGGCAAAAATAGAGTCTTTAGCTAGCTATAATATAGTAGCCAATGTACAACTGTTTTGTATTTATGGGAGCCACTGTCTTCATAGCATGTAATGCAGTTTAAGCAATGTTTGTCTATTATGCCCTGAAGAAATATATAAGATGACTAGAGACCCAGTGCATGAAAACTCATGCACTGGAGAGGGATCACTTAGCCGGCCTGTCCCCTCTCACAGTCCAGGAGCCCTCAGGGGCAGGAGGCGACCTGGTGATCAGGGGAAGGTGACAACCTCATCACACCTCTGCTGCTGCCACTGCCAGCAGTGCAAGCCTTGGCTGGCCCTGGTTACCTAAGCTTGGGGCCGGCACTGGGCAGCTAGGAAGCTGCCATCTGTGGCTTGCCTGTGCCTTGGGTCAGACCTAAGTGCCTTGGGGGCTGAGGGGATGGGGGATTCCTGAGGCAGGCATGCAGAGCCGCTGGGCTTGCCTGGGGGTGGGGAGGACTGGGTGCCACTATCTTGTGGCTGTGGGTGCCGCCATCTTTGAGGGGGAGGCAGTCAATTAGCATATTCCCTCCTTATTGGCTGTGGGTGCTGCCATCTTTGCAACGGCATGAGGGTCAATTAGCATATTCCCTCTTTATGAGATAGGATTCTATCAATTGATGTTGATATACTCTGTTTATCTAAAAGTACATCAGTATGCAAATGTTTTTAATAATATTTCCCATCATTCTTTAAGTCCTAACTCACTTAAATATGATTTAAGATCATGATTTGTTTTCCCTCTGAATAGAATAACATGCCAACCTACAAGGTATGCCAAGGAAGTACTCAGATATAAGTATCTATTGAGGAAAGTGTGTTGGGCACCCAAAGAGGGTGCCAAGATCCCTTTAATTTATAATGTAGAGCAACCATGCTATTTTACCGCAAGCAATTTTTTTACTTCTCTTTTTGTCTTTATTTTTAGTCTCTATGATGTTTTGTTCCCAGATGTAGGAATGTATCTGAACAGGGGCTGCTGCTAATTATTGAGTAAATATCCACATGAAGTCCAGATGTTAATGTGTGATCATTTTTTTCTATCAGCAAATAGATTCCTTCCTGTGTCATGTTGAGATCAGATAAGACTCATCCTACCCTTTGCATTAGTCATTTGGAGCCCTTCCTTACTTTATTTAGTTTTTAATCAGCTACGTATCATTAACCTACACACTTATGAAAGGTTTATATCCAAATGAAATAACATCATTTATGTCTCTTATTTTGTAAAGCACAATCTAATTTAGGTTCCCATAAAAAGGGAACCCTTTAAAAATAGTTTATTTGTAATTTATAAAGTAAGCTGTTGAAAGAAAGCACCAAGAGAATGTCTGGAGAGAGAAAAAGAAAATAGAGAAAGACTATATTTTGCTAGATGTTAACATCGAATGTTTTCCTCCAGACTGGTTATTAATAAATAATAGCAGGGTAATACAAGACCCTCAGTTAATTTGGGGGATTTTGAAAGTCTTTCTGCTGGAAGAAAACAAAACAAAACACAGCCTCTCAAGGCTTGCCAATACATCAATAAATGCTCACCACATAAAAAGTATTTTATATTTTAATTTGAAATTTATTTACTGAGTCTATACTCCAGAGCAATGCAGCTGTTTAAACAGCAACAATTACCACAATGTTCTCTCCAAGTGAAACCCTTATTGTACACTGACTTTACATTGTTCTGAATCCTCTAATAGCAGTATAACTGAGCACTCAACACTAGAAATGTTGCTTTTCCTTCTATACCTGTCACACCAGAATCAAATGAGATTGGAACAAAGCCAAAATTGATCATTTGACGTGAAAAATCAATGAGCTTAAAATTGTTATGGTAACTGTCGTACAATTCTTTTTTTAATTCTTGGAAATATTAAAAAACATTTTACTAAAATATGTCTCAGTTTACTCCATAAATACATACATTTATTTCCATGTGTAGACAAAAGTGGGTGAAGAAATCCAGGAGGCAGTATAATTTCAAGCTGTATTTTTGCTCAAACTGGGGTTCTGATAATATAAAATCTTCCCACTAACCAAGGAGCCAAAGAGCCTACTCATTGTCGGATTTGGCTCAAGTGATGGGGGACTGTGTGTTGTCCTCAAGTAAGGTTAGATGGAAATCAAGTTCAACTGGATCAAGATGTACTTTTTGTTGTTGTTGTTAATCCTCACAGGAGGACAGGAGGATATTTTGCCATTAACTTTTAGAGTGGCAGGGAAGGGGAGAGACAGAGAAACACCAATGTGAGAGAGACACATTAATTGGTTGCCTCTCCATGTGCCCTGACTGGGCGCAGGGATCGAGCCTGCAACCACGGTATGTACCCTTGACTGGATTCAAACCCAGGATTTTCAGTCCACAAGTCAACACTCTAGCCAAACCAGTTAGATATCTGTAATACTATCTACAATAAAAAATATATACTTTTTTAAAAAGTTTAACTTGGTCATATTCAAATTCTGAGCATGATACTGATACATCTGATAGTTTGTATAAGAATTTATAGTATGAAATGATTTAGTTAATAAATATGCAAATGTAAACTGGCTTTCGTTTTTTAATTTTCTGATAGATTTGGGTTGATTTTTGCGATTTTTGTCATGAAATTTTGCTTAAAGGACATGAGGCATTCAAACATTCAAAGAAAACTTTTGACATTTAAAATAAAAAGTCACTGTCTGCAGACTTACCTTTGGTGTGCATGATCTATGAAAACCCTTCAATGACTGATGCACAGGTTAAGTAAATGTAGCTTGTTAAATAACAAGCCAAACACTATGAAAAAATTTAATATGTTATAGACTTGAGAATCTTATAACATTAGAACACTAAATCTCTAACAGTAAACTATTACTTCTTACATCATAATGAATAACAATCATATGAATTAATCTGTTAATTTGGCACCAGAAAAAAAGCAGGCCACATGCCTAAAAGAAATTGGATAGTATGTCTACAGATTCTATTTCTCTTTTCTTCTGTTAGTAAACTAATATTTCTAACAGGAATAAAAATGAATGGGAACATACAAAGTGTGTGTGTGTGTGTGTGTGTGTGTGTGTGTGTGTGTGTGTTTCGTTTAGCCTAATGGCATATGGAGAAAAGAAAGTTATGATTAGCTATTAGTAAACATGAGAAGGGTTTTGAAACATTTTAAAGGAAAGGAATGTTTTTCATGAGATCACAGGTCTTTTACAATATTTTCCAAAGCTGTCATCTTTGGCCTTGTGCTTTACATTTCAGGGGCTTGAACCCTCACCTGCATCCCAACATCAGGGAAGTATTTGAAATATTAGATTTCCTTACAATGCAAATCAATATCTAAAATTTAGGAGGATATGAGTAAGTAAAGCTTCTATTCAGAGCCCTCACTAAGGGTAGGCCCCTAAAAGACATTGTCATATAAATTTCATAATAATTATGTTTCAACTAACAGATTAATGATTGTTATCTTTATGTAGTACTAACCATCTGGAAACAAAAAGTATCACCCTAGCTGGTTTGGCTCAGTAGATATAGTGTCAGCCTTCAAACCAAAGTTGTCCCAGGTTCGATTCCAGTCAAGGGCATATGCAGGAGGCAACAAATTGATGTATTTCTCTCATATTGATATTTCTCTCTGTCTTTCCCTCTCTCTTCCACTCTCTCTGGAAATCAATGGAGAAATATCCTTGGATGAGGTTTAAAAAAATTATCTTTGGTGGTTTGAAAGCATCTTATTAAAATTACAATTTCCTTAACTACTCAGTTTTATAGAACTATAGATTAAAAAGCTTTTTTCAATGTGATTATTACACCTACCTGATTCCAGGCAAGAATATACCTACATTATCTAGTAAATGTATTCAGTGAGGGGTTGGGGGGGGAGATGCAGAAAATACATAAAATTATTTATGATCATTTCTTAGTCTCAGAAATTTTGTTAGGAAATACTTGTATATATAATTATAAGCCTTTTTACACACTTTAACGCTGGAATATAAAACTCTGTGTTGGTCCTAAGATGAGCCATTTACAGACCAACTTTTTAATGATAGCACAATAGCATTCAACATTAATTTAATATCAAAAAATATAGTTTTTATTTCCAAAAATTTTCACTGCATTTCTTAGTACATTTTTTTCAAGAACAGAAAATTAATCACTTAAGAGTACAAAGATTTAGCTGCACAAATGAAGTGAAGTATTAGCAATGTGGTTTTGTAGGAAGAACAGGGATCCAAGGATTTCCGGATGACTCTGACTAATAATCCATAACACTCTAGGCAAGTGACCTCACCTCTCGCTTACTGTTTTTAAACAGTAAAATTGGAATAATACTTGATACCTGAGAAAATTAATTAAAACAAATAAATACTAGGTGTACTGGTTAATAATTCGGATATTTTTCAATAGATGGAGTTACACATATGTTGATGTAAATGTGATTTGATATGTATGCTATTTTGTTGTATTGACAACAAGCTTCAAAATTTCATATGCCAAATTTGCTGAAGGTGTTAACATTATAGATATTTTTACACTTAAAAATGCCAAATTTTGTGGCAAAAAGAAGAGCATTTGTAGGAAGTGATAATTCATGTCTTTATTCTGAAGAAAAGTGCTGTTGAATACTTCAGGAAGTTATAGTGAACATGCTCCATCTTAAGATACTTGTGAACTCTGGTTTAAATGTTTTAAAAGTGATGATTTCTATGTGAAAGACAAAGAACATCCAGGTCAACCAAAAAAGTGTGAAAACCAACATTTACAAAGTATTATTGGATGAAGATGCGTGTCAAACTAAAAAAAAAAAAAACTTGCAGAAAGATTAAATGTTGCTCAGCAAACAATTTAACAATTTCCAATCATTTACAAACAATGGGAAAGATTTTTACAGGAAGAAAAATGGGTGCCACATCAACTGAATGAAAGACAAATGGAAAATCGAAAAGTCATTAGTAAAACGTTGCTTCAACTGCACGAAAGAAAGTCTTTTTTGCATCAAATTGTGACTGGCGATGAAAAGTGGATTTATTTTGAGAATCTCAAATGCACAAAATCATGGGTTGATCCAGATTAACTATCAACATCAACTGCAAGGCCAAATCGCTTGGGAAAGAAGACAATGCTCTGCGTTTGGTGGAGGAAGGTGTGGTGTATTATGAGCTTCTAAAACCAGGTGAAACCGTTAACACTGATCACTACCGAAAACAAATAATAAATTTGAACCACGCTTTGATTATGAAATGATCAGAATATTCCAAAAGACACAGCAAAATAATATTGCTTCATGATAACGCACCATCACACAACTTCAAAACCAGTTAAAGACATGTTAAAAGATCTTGCTTCAAAATATTAACCCATCTGCCATATTCACCAGACCTTGCTCCTCAGATCACCACTTTTTCCAGTCAATGATACACACACTTTCTGAGCAGCACTTCAAAACATATGAAGAAGTGGAAAATTGGGTCTCTGAAAGGTTTGCCTCAAAACAAGAAAAGTTCTATTGGGACAGTACCCACAAATTGCCTAAAAGATGGGAAAATGTGAGGCTAGCGATGGGCATTACTTTGAATAAAGCACTTTTGATGTTTTTCTTTAAATTATCTTGTTTCCTTTTATTACAAAACTCGCTATTATTATATTATTAACTGGTACACCGAGTGCAGTGGTCAGCAAACTCATTAGTCAACAGAGCCAAATATCAACAGTACAATGATTGATTGAAGGTTTTTTTGAGAGCCAAATTTTTTAAACTTAAACTTCTTCTAATGCCACTTCTTCAAAATAGACTCACCTAGGTCGTGGTATTTTGTGGAAGAGCCACACTCAAGGGGCCAAAGAGCCGCAGTTTGCCGACCACTGACCTAGTTAGTATAGGATTCATAAAAAATGCCTAATCCGTCTTTTTACTTAATTGCAAGTTATAGGTCTTAAATTAACTTCCTAATTTCCACAACAGATATAGTATATTGAGAAGTCCCAAAGCTTCCCTAAAGCAGCTAGAATTTCCCCCTCCAAATAAACAGATATAAGATGGATGAAGTCTAGTAGAGCACCAGAAAGGCAGAAAAACAAAACATACTACATTCATAATGGCAGAGAGGTTAAACACCCTATTAGTACAAAAAGTAAGCTTACTATGAAAATATACAGATTTATGTAGACTATAAGGAAAAGAGTGTGCTTTTCCTTTTTACACTTTGATTAAAAAGCTTTGTTAAATTTTAGTGTTCTCCCTTCTGAAAGAAATATTAAGCACAAAATTTCCAGAGTCCAATAGAAAGCTGTTGAAAGGACAGAAAGGATTTTTTACTAAACACAGGTAAAGAGGTTGAGATCGTTTAAAATGAAGAGGATGCTTTACTACTCTCTCCATATGAAAGGCCATTATGAGGGAATGTTAACCGATGGCTCCATACCATGACAAGATGAAAGAGTTTAAAACAATAGCAGACATAGCATATCTGGGGGATACCAGCAAGACTTAGCAGGATAGGCCGTAATTGGGATTATTACACAATGTTTTGTTATGTGGTTAGGCATTAAAACAGGCTGTGAAGACAGGGCATGTAATCAGGATATTTCAGAATAGAAAAGATAGCAATTCATCTTGAATGGGGTCCCTGGTACTTAACCACTGACCTTTGAGATCACTTCTAGCTTTTATATTTTATAGCTTATTCTCAGGAAAAGCAATGAACATTCTTAGATTGACTATGGTTTACAAATTCTTACTTTATTACACTTATTGTAATTCTAACACACTAGGTTTTTTGCCAGGTCAACAGCAACACATTGGAGGAATATGAGAAGGTCTGCATTCAGTCATGAGTCTAATGTTGATCTAATCGCTTTAACCAGGGCGGTTTTGACACAGATTAGCTATAAAATGATTGAATTTCTGACTTAGTTTCATACACATAGTGAATACTAGTAGGTTTCCATTTCTAAAGGTAAGTATAATTGCACATGTCTAGCCAGGTATAATTAAGTCTGAAAAGTTGAAATATGTTAGCCAATATTCAGAAGAAATGCAATCGTACGTTTTCTTTATTAAATGTTACATGCCCTATAAAATGCCACAAAAGGGACATTTCATTTTTAATAGATTATTGGTTGTATTCAAAATGGCCTTCTAGACCATTAGGTAGATTTGTCTCCTTGGAGAACTGAAAGTGATACAGTCCTCATCATTTAACGGCTGACCTCTTGGTTCCCACATATTCCAAAACTAGGATTTGGCCTGCTGAGTTTTGGCAAGCTGTATGTTGGTATCAAGCAAACTCCCTTCCAAAAAAGTGTTGGATAGCACTGCCATAACTCTGCGCTGTACTGAAATCCAAATGTGAGTTTCCTGGAACACATACGGGAACATGAAGTCAACAGATTTCTGAAACTACGTCTTAGCACTTTGCTTTGTCTCTACAAGTGCTTCCCTATCTTGGAAGAAAATCTATCACATTTTTTTCCAGTGGGTTCAGAGAGAAAGTGCTGCAACTAAAACAGCCACTTTGCCAGTCAGCTTCAAAGTGTTATACCCTAACTTCCATGTAAAGCCAACTGAAGATAAAATGTTTATTAATGTACATTAAGGGCATACTTCTGAAAGAGCAAAAGTCTAGAGTGACATTAATAAGATCACACGTAGAATTTAAAGTTTGTCCCCCCCATGATTAGGACAAGGTTGAATATCAAGACTCAAATATGCTATTTTGTGCTTCTGTTCATAAGAGAATTTGTTAAAGGTTGTTTTACATGGCAATTTCTTCAACTACTTAATTAAAAGTAGTTGAAGAAATTATATATTTAAGAAATTATGTTTACTTATTCATTTCCCACCACCTTCCATCCTTATTTCTACAAGAATGCTTGTGTTCCTCACCTGAACATGTTCTCCACTCTTCAGATTTCAGGTACCTGGAAAGAAATGACAAAGTTGAGCCAGTTTCTGCTGTGCCATACTGTTTGTCTCAGAAACTCAGGTTAACTTGAGAAATGCTTAGTCTGCTCTCCATAAGTAACCACTAAATTTCTGATGGATGCAGATTATGTTCCAATCTGGTTCATTCACCACTCAGGTAAGCCTGGACTTTTTAATTGTCATGATAAGTAGATTCTAGCACAAGGCCTAATACACAGAAGAAAGAGGGGGAAAGAGGGTAAGTACGAAAATACCTTTTCCAGAATTTAGGAACTACTAAATATATAGTAGACAAGATATCTCTCCTGAGGATAAAAATTATTTCAAGAAGAGGATCATATATGTTCTTCAAGAAAATTTTTCATGCATGACCTAAAAAATATGACTTTTTAAAGACAATAGATATAATATATTCATGGATATTGAGAGAGATGAGCCTCAAAGCAAAGAATCAGGGCTGACGGGCCTCTGCTGAGCCTAAGCAAGTCAGACAAGTTTACATGAATCAGGACAGCTGGCACGAAGTCACTGTTTGCTTATTACCACTCTCACCCCAATGTGTTTTGGAAAATGTGTTTTATTCACAAGATGACCCTCTGACAAAATGCCTCCTGACATTATTATTTTAGGTTTGAGTTGTTAACCCTATGTATGGCAATTGCTGTGTATTGGAGAGATTGTCCCACGTAAATGTGTGCACAGCTCAGATTTACAGTAGATAGGTGTGCTAAGGTCTGGCAGATGTCAGGCAAGCAAGAAAGATGTTTATCTGAGTGAGGGGCCAAGAATCTTCTTGAATTCATAGCCCAATAAAAACAACTGAGTTGGGGGAAAAATGGCGGTGGAGTACTAAGTGGATGTTGCATGGATACACTCCCAGGTACAAACTGGAATTACGATTAAAATACAGAAAAACTTACCGAATAATCAACAGAAGACTCTCTGTAGAGAACCCTGATACTGAGGACTGAAAATGGAGACGGGATAGAAGCTGGTAGGAGGAACTGGGGCTCCAAAGACTGGCTGGGAGCCACAGATAGCAACTGAAGACCCAGAGAGATATCTCAGCTGTGGGCGGTTGCCACTGAGAACTCTGGAGTCTAATTCCCAAGCTGGTCCCTCGAGCAGAAAGCACCCGAAATGAGAAGGGTACCCACATAGTATCTGGCTGTGAAAAGCAGCAGGGTTGCCGTCTGCCCAGGGACAGACAGCTGGGAATTCAGGCACCCTCTTAAAGAGCCACTCACCTGGTGCTCCAGCGGAGGGAGGATGGAGAGGACTGGAGCTGGGTGAGAAGCCAGAATTGGGGTCTCTGCTGTTAGAGCTCAGAAGGTAGAAATCCCGGTTTCCTGTGTGGAGCCATTCCCCCACTCCACAGAGGTAAACTTTCTCATGCAGACAATTGCAATACAGGTGGTACTGCCTCGGGGGAAGACAGCTGACACACACTATTAGAAAACGCCTAGCCCCTTATGAGACTGAGAATAACAATTAGCCTCCAGTCAGAAACAATTACTTCCCCCTGTTGAAAAAAAAACTCTTGCCAAGAGGAATCCTATCAGTCTGAAGCCAGAGGCAGTCTCTGGAGGCTTTGAGTCTTTGCCTGATCTAAAAGTGAAAAGCAGGATTTGACACTGTCCTGAACTAGAGCTTGAAAGACTTAGCAGATCTACTTAATACATAGTTACAAACCCAAATAGGCAGCCAAAATGAGGAATCAAAGAAACAACCCACAAACAAAAGAATAAGAGAATTCTCCAGAAGAGATAAATGAAACACAGATAAGAAACTTATCTGAAACAGACTTCAGAATAATGGTGGTAAAGATTCTTAAGAGCATGAGAAAAGATATAGTAACTAGGAAAAAAAAAACTAAGTTGGTTGATGGGGTCGTACTGTGATAATGAGTACAATAAATAGTCTGCTACTAATCAGATTTACCTTCTGAGTCAGTTGGATGTGTAAGTAATAGGGAGATAGAGATGGCAAATTAGAAAAGAAAACTTACAAAGCTATTTAAATGAAAAGCTATGTAAAATATTAAGGTTCAAGCCAATTTTTGAAGCTACATTCATGGGGAGGAAATAATGCTAAGTCAACAGAAAAACATATTCCCCAATGCCCTTAGAGCATTGTGAGGTTCAGGATACCCTTGGAAGTGAGATGCAGTGCACAACTAACAATGCCTGCAATTGTAGTATTTCACAAGGACAATGGCATTAGGAATGCAGGGGGTAGAAGCCATGGGCTACCTATGGAGATTTTAATTGGGAAAAATCTGATACTTGGCATTTCCAAACAGAGCAGTTTGTTAGAATCTAATGAAAATATACTATCTGATAAACTCACTAGCTTAGTTTTGTAAAGCATATGTATATTTTTTCTTCAGAGATGAAACAAGTGGAAAAGAGAGATAGAAACATCAATGATGACAGAGAATCATTGATTGATTGCCTCCGGCACTTCCCCTAATGGGAATCAAGCAGCATCCCAGGCATGTGCCCTGACCAGGAACCAAAGCATGACCTTTTGGTTCATAGGTCAACACTTAACCACTGAGCCACACAAGCTGAGCTCACTAGCTTATTTTTAGAGCAGTGGGTAAATCAGTGAATTGACTAAAATATCAAATGCTCTTAGAATCAACCACTACTTTCTTCTTATATAAGTTCTTCCCTTGGTTTCTATAAGCCTGATTTTTATCCTAACTTTCTGTCCATTCCAGTTTAGATATCTCAATTTCTCCTTCTGTTCACCCCTTAAGTGGCTATGTAGTCCAAGTTCCATCTTTTGTTCTCAGATCTTTCTCTGTAGATTTTTTTCTGGGAGATTTCATCCCAAATAAAGTTTCACTTACCACTTATATGCCAATGATTTTTCTAATTGATGTGGTGAAGAAATAAATCATGACAAGTTTTCAATTCTCAGGGGAAAAGTGAGGACTGGGGATGTGGTGAGCAGAAATAAGAGTGAATAAAGTTCAGGTAGGAGAAGAGTGTATTTAAGCATGGCATCCTCAACAGCTTTCAGAACACGGGGCTACTCAAAAGCCACTTTACTTCAAAGCGGTAACACTTAACCAAGGAGAGCCATTTGCGGTCTTTTCGCCAACATAATCAGGCCCAGTGTGTGTTTGGAGGAGCAATCCCCAAATCATATAAATTTCATTTAGCCAGGAAAAAAGCGTGAAGGATGAGGGAATCTCAGCCATTGCTCTGTTTTATTTCACTGGTGAAATTGTACATCTTTTAAAAAATATGATCCAACATTA
Source organism: Vespertilio murinus (assembly GCA_963924515.1). Taxonomy (NCBI): domain Eukaryota; kingdom Metazoa; phylum Chordata; class Mammalia; order Chiroptera; family Vespertilionidae; genus Vespertilio; species Vespertilio murinus. Next base: position 186,274,044 of record OZ004705.1, read on the forward strand.
GCAGATTCAGGGAAAAAAAACATTGAGGTCAGAACACTTGGGGGGTCAAAGAGAAAGTCAATGCTCAATATGCCAAACTCTGGCCTCGGGGGACAGCCATTCCTCTAATCATCCAATGGGTTAGAAGATTATGTGCTTTTAAATCAACAGGTGTTTATCTCATAAAGTCCAATATTATACTATGGAACAGGCTCCTTGGCTGCCCTAAGGATACTTAGGACAAAATAGGAGGGGGAAAAAACTCTTTTGTCCCTGAGGCAATGATTTCAGCTGGCTGGACAATGTCTGTGTGCATGTGTGTAGGTTCATGGTGCGAAAGATATATTTAAATATATGGTCATGCTTATTTTGAAAAAATTCACTAGATGAATTGAGGACATCAACTATACAGATGTCAACATCTGGCCTCTCCCAGACCCACTGCTCTAAAGAGTTACAATCTTCCGAAACCGGTTTGGTTCAGTGGATAGAGCGTCGGCCTACAGACTGAAAGGTCCCAGGTTCGATTCCGGTCAAGGGCATGTACCTTGGTTGCAGGCACATCCCCAGTAAGAGGTGTGCAGGAGGTAGCTGATAGAGCTCTCTCTCTCTCTCTCTCTCTCTCTCTCTCTCTCTCTCTCTCTCCCCCCCCCCCCCCCAGTAAGAGGTGTGCAGGAGGCAGCTGATAGAGGTCTCTCTCTCTCTCTCACTCTCTCTCTCTCTCTCTGTCTCATCGATGTTTCTAACTCTCTATCCCTCTCCCTTCCTCTCTATAAAAAAATCAATAAAATATATTTTAATAAATAAATAAATAAAATAAAGAGTTACAATATTTCCCGGAGCAGTGAGCATGGCTGCCTCAACCAGGACCCACAGCAACGAAATCTTAGATTCATGTGCAAAACATCACTCTACCTGCTCCATGTCTAGCAAAGATATGGGCCATAAGCAGTGTGACTATGTCAATGATACTGACATGTGTCTTTTTTTAAATTAATTTTTATTGATTATGGTATCACATAATTGTCCTTATCCCCCCATTCCTATCCCAAACCCCTCCCTACATATTCCCCCACCCCCCTGTAGTCCATGGCCACTGGCTAGGCCCATGTGCATGCATACATGACCTGACATGTGTCTTTTATATTTTATTTGAATGGGTCACATGTAAGCAGTCTTATACTTCTGAATTAAAGTTTAAATATATTCTAGGCAAATCATCCTTTTGTAGTTTGCGTATGAGTTCATCTCACTTAAGAGAGTCATAAAGTGCCAGACTGAGTGGTACTTGGGCTTCCCTTCATCACCTATTTGTTCTGTGTGCCTCATGTGCTCGAGATACTAATAGATCAAGGGTGGGAGGGGGCCCAGAGAGAATAGCATGTGGTCCCTGCCTGGCATGGCTCAAAGTATGCTCCAGATACAGACACAGACCACTAACCCTAAAGCTAGGATTCCCATGGTAAGTGAGGTAACAGAGACCACAAAATACCTTGGGAGAACAGACAGTTGAATGACCTTGGAATCTGGGGACAAGACTTTCCCCCATGAGGAAGGGTAGTACAGGCAGAGGGACAAGCATGGAGAAAGACATGGAGGCCTGAAGAAAATGTATAAAAATTAAAATGTTTCATGTTTCCCCTGGCAAGAGAGGAAACAGTTTGGGGGATGAGTAGAGAGGCATTTAGGATTACATATCTCCATGTATCTGGGGAAATTTTAGATCCCTGTGAAAATTGTCTGACAGACAATAAACCTACAAAGGAATAAATATAAATGACCAATATATATTTTTTTAAATCCTCACCTGAGAATATTTTTCCATCATTTTTTAGAGAGAGTGGAAGGGAGAGGAAAAGACAGAAATATCAATATGGGAGAACCACATCGACTGGTTGCCTCCTGCACGAGCCCTGACCAGAACCCAGGCCAGGGAGTGGCCTGCAACCAAGATATGTATCCTTAACTGGAATCGAACCTGGAACCCTTGGGTTCATAGGCCAATGCTCTATCCACTGAGCCAAACCAACTAGGGCACATTTTTAAAATTCAATCTAACCAGATATTAAAGAAACACAAATTAAAATGAGATATTTATTTTTTTATTTATCAAATTAGAAAATTAAAAATAATAAACTATGATTTGGCAAGAGTTTCCAGAAAATGAACATTATTACATATTTCTTGGGATATATGCTAAGGAAATAATCACTAACTTGCAAGAAGATATAAAAACAAAGAAAGATTCATAGTGGTTATTTAGCAGTAAAAAGAAGAAAAAAACCTTGGGGAAAAATTAAATGTATAACAACAAATTACTGTACAAGCAATTTACTATACAAGCATACAATACAATATTATGCAGTCATTATACATATTGAAGGAGAAGAGTTAATATAAAGGACTTCTGTGCATCCTTTATTTTAACTGAAAAAAAAATTCTTTAGAGGCAGAAAACAATGATAATACACACAGAAATAGTAAATCACTGGTAGACATAATGCCGATTTTTGTTTCCTTTTTATGCTCATCAGCATTTTCTGGTATTTCTAAAATGAGTATACAATGATTTGTATATCAAGAAATATTACATACCCAACTTTACACAAAGTAGAGGCACAGTTATTGCCTCCTATATTGAGCCAAGAGCAAGGTACTTTGTGATAGTGAACACAGATTTTCTTCTGCCAGCGAAAGAAAACATTTCGAAGAGGAGGAGGGCTTTAGATATCTTTTTAAAATAATAATCACTTATTAGAGTGTGAACTTATTGCCCTCCCTCATTCTCCTACTTACTCTATACCACAAGGCCAAGTACCCTCATGCAGAGCTGTAGTTCCACATCCAGAATGGAATGGACAGCTTCCAGAGATTTCTCTTAGCTCCAATATTGCCCTCCACGGGGCCATTTTGTTAGGGATCTCAGGGGACATATTAACTCTCTGAAATTGCTAGGGTGTGTTTCATACTCACCATAGAAAAATACAGATGTTCAACCAAGTAAGGGGGAAATATTCAGTTCAATTACATTATTTTAAAGTATATTCAAACTACATTTGCCTTCAAGATTCCACACACCCTGCAGTTTATTGATTACAGAGGAGGTATAGTTTCTTCCAGTGAGTTAAGGAATAAATGTCAGGATACATAGGTGTCACCTATGTATGTGGAAAGTGAGTTTAACTCTGATAAGAATCTACATGCTATGAGAATTCCAGGAGAACCATACAATATCTATAAGCCATAAAACCCTTGCCCAAGAGGTTGATGAAATTGAACAAGCAGTAGTTCAAAATATAGCCACAGTAGCTATCATACTGACCGCTCAAGGTATTGCCATATCCACACAGACCTCTCTAGGACCTTTAACATTTCTAAAAAGATCCAGGAAATAAACAAAGAAGATATAAGTTTAGATAATTTGGTCAAACTACTATACAGTGTGCTGAAGGCACTCATATTTATTGGAAATGAGATATATTATCTTGATGCAATTAGGGTTCCAAGATCCTGGCTTAAGAGAGGAATACAAATTCTGATCCTTCTTAATATTTGTGTCTGTTACAGAGCTAAAATCCATGACCTTCAGAGTTGTAAATGTTGCACAGCCATTGTCCAGTCAAATGATCCAACAAATGATATCCAAAAAAAGAGCAGGAAAACCACCACCTAAAAAAATTCAATACATAATCACACCACCTAAAACAGAGGTGCATACTGGGTCAATTATATCTCCAGAGGGCAATGGTCTGTGCTTTAGTTTAAGCTAAAGAATGACCACAAAGTGCAGAATTAAGAATCAAGTCTAGCCGAAACCAGTTTGGCTCAGTGGATAGAGCGTTGGCCTGCGGACTGAAAGGTCCCGGGTTCGATTCCTCTGGTCAAGGACATGTACTTTGTTTGCGGGCACATCCCCAGTAGGGGGTGTGCAAGAGACAGCTGATGGATGATTCTCTCTCATCGATGTTTCTAACTCTCTATCCCTCTTTCTTCCTCTCTGTAAAAAATCAATAAAATATATATTTTTTTTTAAAAGAATCAAGTCTATCTGCATGGTCTAAATTCCCTCCCCCACAAATTAATTTATGTTCACAGAGGGTACCTATACTCACATGTCCTAATCAATCCTTGAAACATGATTTGGATTATGGGAAAGGACCCAATTACTTGTGCTATGAAGTTATAAATCCCTAAATTCGAGTGGAAAAAAATAGCAGTAATCTAGTATGTTATATAGATGAATAAAATGTCTTTAGTGGTCTGAAACCTCATCTTGACTTTCTCTAACCACATGTTCAAATATGTCATGATTGACTCAGCCACTTGCCCTTCTAAAATTATAAATTAAATGCAATTCAGTTTATCTGTGTGGGGTCTTCAGGATGAATCTCACAAAATATATTTACCAAACATCAAAGTTTGGAGAATATTTTTCATATCCTTCTGGTCAAAGTTTTTGAGACTGAGTATATGTTGGTAGGCTAAGTATCTGTTCTATATATTATTCACCATTCTGTAATAAAAGTAAAGGGACATAAAGAAAGCAAGTTAATTTTCTTCATATGTAATTTCTTCTAAAAGTTAAAAAAAACTTTAATGTGATTTTTTATAGAATCTAAATGTATTAGTCATTAAAATCTTTAAAAACATTTTATTTCAGGGTGATAAAAAAATCTATTTTGCCTTTTACTAAAAGCAGTGGTCTATGAATACTTCCCATATTTCCTTATTAGGAAGATGCTATATTTCCAAAGGATATCTCATGTTACCTACCAACACCACCCCCACCCACCCTATCCTCCACCACTGCAGACATTTTACTTTTTATTTTTTATGTAAAACAAAGACATAAAAGATGAGTTTGACCTGGTTCCGTTATCAAAATTATCTAGATCATATGTATGTGGATAACTAGTTTCTTACCTGGAAGTCATTTTATAGCATATTTAACAACACTTTAATCAACCTGCTCATCTCTGCTCACACATGAGAGATTCCATGAAGTATCCCACTGGACATTAACGTGGTACTTTTTCATGTGTCAATTTTTCTGCATCCTTTCTGTTTCTGTTTCAAGTGGAATGGATGTGTATTATAATGACTCATTCTCCCTTCTTATGTACAGCTTAGAAAGAGCTTTCTATATTTAAAGATATAATTCATAGAGATGAAAGAAATTTCTATAGCACTAGGTGTCATTGTGATATCATTCAAATATCGATGGACAACTATATATCTGATAAAATTAGAAAACGTATACAATTTTTAAGGGGAAAGCATATGAAATGTTGTCATCATCTTAAGGCTCCTACTCACTACTGAAAAGAATACTACAAACCTTGGAAAAAAAACCAACCGTGATGCTAGTTTTACTACCTCAGAAGATGCTGTTCACTCTACATATGTTTTAATTCTGAAATCTTCATCTGCTACTGTCGTTACCTCCCTAACATTAACGGGGAGGAAGCACTGCGTGTGTGAAGTAAAATGTGTTAAAGGTAAACTTTCAGGTGAAGAGGAGAGGGGAGAAAGATGAAGAGGTTCTTTCCTGAGAGTCCCTATTTTTTCTGAGTTAGCGTAAAGGCAGGGTAAATTTTTTGAGTGAGGGAGGAAGTGATATGTGATGTGTAACTGATAGATGAAGAAAAGTGAAGGTGTGACATCTTTTTGTAAGTAATAGAAGAGTGTACTGAATTATGTCCCCCCTCAACATTCATATGGTAAAGCTCTAACCCCCATTGTAACTTTTGTGAGGACACGGCCTTTAAAGAGGTAAATAATGATAAATGAGGTCATAAGAGTTGGGCCCTAATCCAATTGGAACTCATGTTCTTATAAGAAGAGAGGGGGACACTGGGACATAAGTGCACACAAAAAAAGCCATGTGATGACATAGTAAAAAAAAATGACCATCAGCAAGCCAAGACGAGTGGACCTAGGAGACCACTACTTTGTTATGGAAGCTCTAGCAAACTAATACTGAGAGGTATACAGCTAGGTAAACATAGGAAGATTACTGAGGAGTTAACATAGGCAGGCTCATTTGTAATGCTGAGGTAGATACCAATAGTGACTTTCCAATATCCGTTCTCCTCCTCTTCTTACAGACACAATAGAATTTCATTTGGAACAGAGTTTGTCCGTCTTATACATACATTCACAGCCTCTCTTACAGCTATAACTGGTGGTTCTGGCCAGTGACAAAGAATTATGCTGGCCATTTCTGAAACAGCTTTGCTTTCCTAACATAAGCATTGTCACTTTTCTTTTTGTTACATTCTTTCTTTCTTTTTTCCTGCCTGTTCTTTGGATGTGAGGCTGAAGACAGTAAACTGCTTTTGGCTTTAAAAGGATCATGATATACCTATGAGCATTAAAGCCAAGTGAAATAGATCATGGAGCAGAAATATAAAAGGAGCTCAGAATACTAATAATATAGCAGAACTACTGTGCCAGCCAACTACTGTCAACTTCTGGATTTATTATTTTTACCAAAACAATAAACATCTTATTTAGTGAAGCCATTGTACTTGACAATCTTCTCTTGCATGCTTCTGACTGGTTGACAGATTGACAGCTACACAAACTTTGTAGACACTTAGAGTGACCTGAGACTGAAGGTTTGTCAGGCAGTTATTGCAGAAAGACCAGAGACTGGTGGAAGCCCAATCTAGACTACATGGATGGGGGGGGGGGGAATAAAAGAGTATAAGGAAGGGAGTGTTTTATGGGGAAAATTAGAAGGAGAAACAGAGGCCTTAAAAATGTTGGCGTCTGGCTGGTGAGGTTCTGTGGTTGAGCATCTACCTATGAACCAGGAGGTCACGGTTTGATTCCCCATATGAGCCATGTGCCTGGATTGCAGCTACATCCCCAGTTTGGGGCATGCAGAATGATTAATGATTTTCTCTCATCACTGATGTTTCTGTCTCTCTCTCCCTCTCCCTTCCTTTCTGAAATCAATAAAAATATATTTGTATAAAATGTTGGAGAATGGATGTAGAATTAAGTGAATAAAATGACCAGAAAAATAAAAGTGGTGATATTGGAGTTCAGGATTTCATAAAGGAATAGTTCCAGATAGCAGTAACTTTCACGATAAAGCCAGGGGTAAAAGTGGCTCAAGTACCAGAAAGTAAAGCTTTCTGGACTTGAGATCAAAGATCTTGTCATCCACACAGACTGTGATGACAAGCAGGAAATGTGGCAGGATATGACACTATAAGCTATACACGGAAAGTTTTAATGAAATCTGCACGTTATCAACGGTCAATGTAGCAGAGTAGAGGGTACTATAGTTAGATCACATGAATTTCAAGAGAATAATCTTTCATAGGACAACAGAGCAAAAAGGAGCTAAGAATACATATTTTCCTCCCAAACAATTGCTATTTGGATTAGCTACCATTTATCTTCCCAATTCTCTTTAAATGTTTAGTAAATTAATAAAGGGTACTTGTCTTCAATCCAAACCACACTCATTCCCCTATTCAGAAGCCCTGTGAAAACCCAGGAGCTAATCACACATTCCTAATTTTTCCCCATTTCCCTAAGAGAGCAGATTGCCATTTTAGACCATCTTTAGACATTGAAAAATAAACCTCGGCTTCAGCCATGTTTATGTGTCCCTATTTTAATACAATTTTCAGCTATTAAACATCTTTCCCTTTGAAGGACCTATATGAGTGGGAGTCCTTTCTGTGCAAATAATAATTTCTTCTTAGTTAGGGCTCAAAGTGGAACTTTCCTTAAAAGCTGCTTCCTGAAGAGGACATCCATTGCCAAGGTGTTCATTTCCAAATCAACTTCCTTTCTTAACTGACCCTCCAGTGAATCTTTGCAGGGTATTTGGTCAACATTCTGCAGACTCTCGAACTGCAAAGACCGGATAGACACCACAGCTTTGCCAAGACAAGTTAAGCTTACTTGTCTCAAATCCATACCACCAACAGCTTTCATTTCCAGTTGCATCAGGTTACCTAACACAGCTTCTAACCCTGTCTAATTATTAAAGTCCATCTTTCACTGCGTACTATCCTTCTCTGAAAATGTGGTTAGCGAAGGTACCAGAAGCAAAGATACTTCTCCCTAGTTTACGGAATCCTACATCCTCTGGCTTCAACCTCCCTCTCCCATCTCTTTCCTAAGACCCAGCTCACCGACCTTCTTTATTTTCTGTGCACAGCCAAACTTGTTTCTTTCTTCTACCCGGGATCTGCCCTGACCTGGTCTTCCAAGGTGCGGCTCCTTTTTTATCTGGATCTCATCTTAACTCTGCCTGTGCGGAGGGACGTTCCTGACCACCGAAAGGAGCGAGTCAGCTGGCCTTCACAGTGCCATCAGTACTCATTCTCTGCAGCTCATGCATCACCATGTGTGGTAGGCTGAATAATGACCCTCCAAAAATGTTCACACCCTCATCTCAGACATGTGTACATAGTAAGAAAAAAAGATATTTTTACATGGGATTAATTTAAGAACCTTAAAATGGACTAGCCTGGATTAAACAGGTAAGCCCAATACAATCACAAAGACCATTTACAAGAGTAGCAGGAGGATTGGGGTCAGAGAGAGGAGGTAAGATGATGGGAGGGGACGGTTGAGTGTTACATTTTGAAGATGGAGAAAGGGGCCACAAGCCAAAGAATGCAGGAGGCACCGAGAAGCTGGAAATGGCAAGGGAATGGATTCTTCCCTGGGTCCCTTACAGGAAGCAAACCCAGCCGCCATCTTGATTTCAGCTCAGTGAGAACCATATCAGACTCTGACCTCTGTAACCGCAACATAATAAATCTGTATTTTAAGTCACTAGGTTTGTGGCAATTTTATAGCTCTAATGAAAAACTAACACCCTACCTGACAAGTTCTTGTTTTGTTCATTTATTTAGTATTTGTCTCCTCTTACTAGAACATAAACTCTGTAAGAACAAGAGTCCTGTTTTCATATTTATTCACTTAGAGCAGTGCCTGATATATATAGTAAGCACGCAATAAATTAAATCGAGTGAATAATTGTTTTGGTACACAAAACCTGAATTTTATCTGCCAAGGAATTTTATTCTTTTCCTAGACTTAAAAATTGTATGCTTACCAACTGGAAAAGAATAGGAAATGTTTGGCAGAGATGAAAGTGCATAAGTCATTTTAATCTCAGTATCGGAGGGCTGTGTTACTTAACTTTCCTACACTAAGAATATGTTCCTTCTTATCCTGATTCAGCTCTCTTATAAAAAGGACATGGTCTGCCTTACTATTTTGCAATCCTCTGCCAAGGTTTACGCTGTGGGGTTTTAATTTGAATCTTTAGATTTCCATATAGCCTACTACATGGAGAGTTACCATAATTATTTTTAGAGGTATAAATGCTGGTAGAGCTCCCATCATTTTATCTGGAGTTTATTTAGAACTGAAAAATTATTTCATCATAGGTTATTTTTCTAGGGATATAACTATATATGAGAATTTTCTTAAAATATAGATTCAAAAATACATTTCAGCATTTGTAAATTTAAGCATATAAATGTAGGGATAATTTTGCTGCTATTTTAAACTAATACTCTGTTTAAAAACTTTCATGAGATAGATTCAGTAGACCATGTCAAAAACAACATTTCCAAGTTTCCTTAACCACTGACATAATTTCCCCTGAGTCCACGTACATCTACAGTTGGGCTGGTAAGTTACAGAGTTGAAAAAACTGAGATGGAGTAAAGGTTATCTTTTGTCAACTAGAAGATTTTCACAAGGTCTGTTCTCATAGACTCCACTTATTTCAATTGAAATCTTATTATCAGAGATTGATCTCAGTGTTGTCTATAATTAATGTTTGTAAGCTTCTCAATCCAGATCTAATAAAGATTATTGAAAAACAACAAAATAACTTTAATTACATGTTCAATAATACATCAAAATAGAAGATTAAAAAGGCTATTTGGAAGCAAACAACTATTATTAGAAACTGTGGGCCAAGTATATGATGAACAAGGCAACTTGACTCTGGGTGGTAAACACAGGATACAAAATATAAATGAGGTATTACAAAATTGTACACTTAAAACTTATATAATTTTATTAACCAATGTCACTACAATCCTATATAATTAAGATGTAACATGCAGTGAAGCGTAATGACTGACCACGTAACGACCAGATCGTGGGATCAGCAGGAGGGTGGGCCAGTGAGCCACGAGTGGGTGGTGGAGAGCTACAGGAGAGGGGAGGGCAGCAAGCTATGAAGGGGTGGGAGTGGGCGGAGGGAGCTACAAGAGGGCGGGACAGCGGACAGAGAGCTACAGGAGAGCGGCAGCGAGCTACTGGTGCATAGATTTATGTGCAGGGCTACTAATAAATTTAATAATAAACTAAAATAAATTTGTGTTTAAACAATTTTTTTTGAAAAAGTAAATATGGCTTCAGTACATTTTAAAACTTGACCAGCCCCATCTGTAAGTGGAGATAGCAATTATCTCCCATATGGTCCCACATCACAATGTCATGGCAGCAGTAGAGATGGCGGGAAATTTTCTGTGTTGGAAGGGGATTGGAGGAAATCTTGGTATTCATCAGTTAGAGAATGCTCGGTAAATTTTAGCAAATGCACATGCAAATATTATGCTACAGTTAGAAGAAATAGATCATATAAACAAAGAACAACAAAGCTCTGAAAACAATAGGGCTTAAGGAAAATTTGGAAAACAGAATGGGATAGATACCTTTACCATCCATTTACCACTCATTCACTCCCTCCATAATTATCGAATCTATAGAAACTTTTTGAATACTTTCTTTTCCATCTAGTCATTGAACAGATCTTTAAGTCCCTGTTGTGTATCACTCCCTGGGCTACCGTCAGGCTATTCAGTGTTGAAAATGACACATTTTGGACCCTCAAGAAGCTTAAATTCTAGTAGGGAAGCAGAAAAGTATCATAATTGAATTACTTAATCACATATATTCATTTGCCTTCTTAATAATATATATAGTTTTATATATATATATATATATATATATATATATATATATATATAATTTTCATATATATAATTTTAGGGTGATATATCAGCTTAGGAACTGATACAAAGAAAAAAACACACTTGAGAAGCACCAGGCACCGTATTAGTGCTAAAGAATGCAAGTGACTATAGTGGCCTCTAAGTATGTCAACCAAGTGAGCAATGTCTTATACATTATCTCTAGGACAGCTGAAACTCATTAGTTTTTTGGGCAGGCCCATGAAATATGTCCTCCACCCAAACATGAACAACAGTAGGTCCTGACCTTAGTCAGAAAACAGACAACCAAATGTCCTGTGTGCTATCCATCTGTGGTATTCACCATGACAACAAGAACCACTTCAAAAAACAATATGTGGCATTTGATAAAATAGAAGGTGCTGGAGGGAAGAGGCCATCAGTTCAGTGAAATTAGATCCAGCTGTGAGCCACTCAGGCCAGGGCTATCTGTAAATCTCTTTTTTTCCCTGCCCTGTACATTATAGCAATCTACTACAGATCATAGGAGCACAGCCAAAAGCCATATGTTTGGCATCATGTGGACAGCATCTGGTATTTTTTAAGATACAACTAAAAATGTTGAAAACACAATAAAACAACTGTCATTCACTTAATGCTTATGCTTATATCTTAGCTCATGGATGGTTTTATAACAAATAAACAGTTGTATGAAGCCTCGGTTTAGTCACCTTTCTTTATATATATTTTTTCCTTGGGTGAATTTCTCTTTCTTCTCTCCTTTTGGCTTGGTCCACTGTACTTTTGTATATGTGCGCGTGTGCTACTGTAGATGGTGAAACATTGCTGTGTAAGCAGAATGAAGCTGTCTCTTAAGGTGGATTCAGCCAAGTAGTCTACAAGGTCATAAATATTATTTACACTCAATTCTGTTTACTAAAAGTCAGTAGGGGTCTGGCTAATATGTTTCATAATGTCTAGAATTCAGGCTTACATTGAAGAAACACATGTGGTTGGCGCTTAGGAAAGTAGACATGGGCCGTTTTGCTAGCCCTCTGGATTATATATGAACTAACAATCCAGACCAAGTCTACTCTCTGATTTGGAAGTCTGTGTAAACCACAGAGTAGTTGGAAACCTGTTAGGTATTTGTTTAGGAAGACACATAACCAAACCCCACCCCCCAAAAAAAATTACATTATCGATCAATTCACATCTTCTATGCATCTGTACATACAATGGTGCTATTAGAAAACAGAATGAGATTTATAACTTTACCACTCATTCACTCCCTCCATAATTATCAACTCTATAGAAACTCTTTGAATACTTTCTTTTCCATGTAGTCATTGAGCAGATATTTATGTCCCTATTGTGTACCAGCCCTTGGGCAATGTTCAGGATATGCAGTGTTGAACATGAAATATTTAAAATTCTAAGGTATGTTTGCTTTCTCACTTTATCTGCTAATTCAGAAGACGACAAGTACACTAACTGCCTTTGAAGGCACTTAATGTATATTATTTTATATGGTGAAGACTACTAGTAAAGTTTTTATAATAGATTAGTTTGAAAGCCAAGGTTAAAAAAAATAGCAATGTTTCCCTGTAGAATTTGCATATAATTTCTAAAAATCAAGGTATAATGAATATAAAACACCAAATTTATATTTATTTAATTCCTCCAACTTTTTTTTTTTACATACATAAGAGTTTATGTTTTTAACTGTGATTCATTTGGGACAGTAGCCAGGATGTGGCCTGGTCTGGGAATACATAGATTTCATGTTTAGAAAGACTTTGGAAGAGTTCTATCATTGGGAAAATTAGTTAGGACAGTTTCTCAGTGGAAAGTAGAAAGGCATAGGATTTATTTCTAGGGAGGAAAAATTAGAGAATTGTTTTCATAGTTTAGTTACTTAATTCATAATTGAAATTAAGTATTCATAGTCTGGACTTATTCTTTCACTAAAGTGAAGTTCTTTAACTAAGTTAATCTCTAAATAAATTACTTAGTCACTTAAAACATGTAATTTATGTGTGGTGAGTTATAATTGTTTTTAAATTAGTAATCATGCTTAATGGCATTACTACTAAATTCTAAAGTCTGTTTTATTCAAGTGGAGAATGTCCTTTTTAATCTTGCTGCTTCCCACTTTTGTGCTCCCACACAGTTTATTTATATACCAACCACAATACTTATCAATATAAACTATAATTACTATTACTAGACGATGAGTTTGCCTAGTATCAAGGCCATGTCTGATTCATCTTTGTGCTCCTAGTATCTACCTAGAAGCAGACTGAAAAAATAAACACTGATATGTTGAAAGATATTGCCTATGTATGAAGCATAGGCCCACGAAAATAGAAGACACAGTATACAAAAATATTCACACTGACTAATGGTATACAGGAATGAATCCAAAGAACAGTAGAAAGTGACTAATGGAACCAATGACCATTATGTTCTGAGCAGAGTCCAATACAGTCAAAAAGTACAGGGTATATATATATATAATAATAATACATTTTGTTACTTTTATTCAAATAGCCAATGCTTCCCAGTTGGTGTGGCTCAGTGATTGAGCGTCAACCCATAAACCAAGAGGTCCCAGTTAGATTCCAGGTCAGGGCGCATGCCAGGATTGTGGGCTCCATCTCTAGTAAGGGCCATGTAGGAGGTAACTGATCAATTATGTCTCTCTCTCATTGAAATTTCTATCTCTCTATCATTCTCCTTTCCTCTCTCTCTAAAAAATCAATAAAAACACTTTTTAAAAGCAAACAGCCAATGGTAATTTGAACGGAGGACAGGGCATTGCAGTACACTGTCAGCATTGGCCTCAAGGGAAGTTTCTCCTCCCATTGATGCACATTGGGTTTGTTTTATAACTAGGAGGCGGTGAAACAGTCTGATTGCAGCAGAAGTCACAAATAGGAAAGAAGAAAGCCTTTGTTTCCTATCTGACCACACAGACTGGACTTGAGCTTCTATTAGTAAAAGGTAGAGGGCCAAACAAAAATTAATTGAACTTAATACAGATCATGTGTGTGGTTAAAAAAGAAAAATCAAAGTCTACAGAATGGCTTAAAATAATTAACTACTTACTCTAATCCTGTATCTCATTAAAGGTAAATCACTTTTACCTTTAATAAAATCCCATATTTCAAGAGTACATTTATGGGTTTTAACCAATTGAAGTTTGCTTATATGAAAGTTTAGCATATTTACAACTGTTTCTTCTTCTTACTATTATGGAAGTGGGTGGGTTGGTCACCGGGGGACTAGGGAGCATGGGCCAAGAAGGTGTTTGAGGGGAGGAGTGTGTGGTAGATGGTACCAAATGCAGCACTTTGAGGTAATGCCAAATTAAAACCTGGCCTACTGCCCAAAGCCATCATCAATACAAAGAGCAAATCAGAGAAAAAGATCCTGCAGCAAAAGCAATAAAATATAGCCTGGGAAGCCCAGTAAAGAGGGAAGGTTAGAAGCAGAGTGTTGGGAGGAAGGGCAAAGCAGAGTGAAGCAGAGATGGATGCAGGTCTGTAGCCCTGGCAGCTCTTACAAAGCTCCTGCCAAGCAAGGAAGCTGCAGCCATCATGTCCTGAAGGGTGGCCATCAGAACCGGACGTTAGAAAAACATCAGAATAAAACTAAACTAAGCCCTTAAAAGATTCTTGCTTAAATCATGTCAATTTTCAATAATTTGTATAAAATAAAATGTTCGAAACATTGTGAAATCTTACCAATTAACCAACCATCCTGATAAACTCTAGCATTTGTAAGCGTAGGCAAGACTACAAATGGAGGCCAACATATCATACTCTATATATTTAAATTATAAATCAAGGCAACTTTCATAAAATATATTCTATTTACCTACATTGACAAATATTTCAAAACAGAAAAATAAAAGGTTTTGCTTTATAATGGAGAAAATTAAATTTAATTAGTATGTAAGTGGTCTGTGGATGGACTGAGTAAAAAAGAACTATATCATTTTTTTTAAAATATATTTTTATTGACTTCAGAGAAGGAAAAGGGAAACATCAGTGATGAGAATTATTGATTCACTGTCTCCTGCATGCCCCCTACTAGGGATGAGTCTGCAACCTGGGCATATGCCCCTGACCAAGAATCAAACCATGGCCTCCTGGTTCATAGATTGATGCTCAAACACTGATCCGCACAAGCTGGGCATCATTCTTTATTTTTTAAATCATTTTTCTTACCTTTCTTTCAGCTAAATAATTATGTTGTTATTGTTTAGTCTTAAAAGTAATTAAAAATTTTTAGGTGTTTTGTTTTGTTTTTGTCAATAATCACCAGAGGATTTTTTTTTCCACTTATTTTTAGAGAGTAGGAGAGGAGAAACAGAGATAAACATCGATGTGACCAGGGCTGAGCTTGCAACTGAGGTATGTGCCCTTCACCATAATAGAACTTGGGACCTTTTGGTTCACAGGTCGATATCTCTATCCACTGAGCAAAACTGGCAAGGGCAGTAATGAAACACTTTTTAAAAATATAATTATAAGTGATATGAACAATAGAGGCCCGGTGCACAGATTTGTGCACTGCTGGGTCCCTTGGCCTGGCCTGCATTGATTGGGCCAGAACTGTCTCTCCGACATCTCCCGAGGGGTCCCAGATTGCAAGAGGGTGATTCTCGGGTGATGCACCCCAGAATCGGGCTCCCTCCTCACCAGTTCCAGGTGTATCACCAAGAACTGCTGCTTCTAAGTCACTGCAGCTTGGCAGCTCCTGCGTTGAGCATCTTCCCCCTGGTGGTCAGTGCACATCATAGCTCCTGGATGGTCAGATGGTCACTTAGGCTTTTATATAGATATTTTTATAAAAACGTAAATTAAGGTAATTTCAAAAATCAAAATATTAAAATCATTTCACATATTTTAAAAGTTAGTTTCTTCTAGAATATTCAAAATTCCCTATTGGAAGTGAAGGACAAGATTATAATTCACATCAAAATCTGAAGTTTAAAATATTTAAAGAATGCTGAAATTTTATTTTTTAAAATTAAATGTATACAAAAATTAAATATTTTAATAAAAAAGAAACTATTAGCAATTCTAATACTTAGTGTCAATCTAGCTATAACTGATATTATGCTTTAGGCATATTACATGTATACCTACATATATAAATTTAAATGAAATATAAGTTTTTAAGTATCGCACAATATTCTTCACCTACCTCATGAAAAGTAAATACAATGCTAACTTGTGAGCATCTTCAGAAACAAATTGAAACACAAAAACCGCTAAAATAAAAGTAGGTGTTAGGAAACTTTGTTAATAAGAATTTATTTCAGCCGAAACTGGTTTGGCTCAGTGGTAGAGCGTCGGGTCTGCGGACTGAAAGGTCCAGGGTTTGATTCCAGTCAAGGGCATGTACCTTGGTTGCGGGCACATCCCCAGTGGGGGTGTGCAAGAGGCAGCTGGTCAATGTTTCTCCTTCATAATTAATATATATTTTAATCTATCTCTCTCCCTTCCTCTCTCTAAAATATAATTAAAATATATATTTTTTTAAAGAATTTATTTCAGTCACTAACATTCAACAAGTATCTAATTAACTAAATGCTTCTTACACTCAAATAGGTGACAGAGGTGTTGGCTAATGCTGTGGTAGTAATCATGAAACATATAAGTGTATCAATTCAGTGTGTTGCACACCTTACACAATGCTATATGCCAAGCATAGCTCAATAAAACTGGAGGGAAAAGTCTTTCCTAAACCCTGAGCTGCATCTATCTCAAAAGAGCAGCAGCACAATCTACAGACTCACCACATTCAGAACAGTTGCTTTTTGTTTCAAGAACACAGCAGGGAAAGGGGGGGGAAAGGTGGAAGAACATTTCCTCAGGGTCTCAAAAATGTTAGTCTTAACAGATTTTCAGGATGTTAAAGGTTCCTGGTTGCTCGATCAGGGCTGAGAACTAGTCACCAACTACATCGCTAAAGAAGTGTAAGGTCCAGGGCAGAGATCCCTTTTGCCTTGTTCTAGGGGCTGTGCTGCCTGCAACAGAAGCGACTGCAATGCCAGTGAAGGTCCTTTGTCATCATATAAAGAATGAATTAATATCACTAAATAACAAGGACTCTCAAAAGTTCCCATGCTATTGTTATGTCTGAACAAACTAAATAAACAATACTTTTTTAAGTTTAAAAAATTAGTCTATTCAACAATCTCTAGACTGCAGGTTCTTTTTTTAAAATATATTTTATTGATATTTTACAGAGAGAAAGGGAGAGAGATAGAGAGCTAGAAACGTCGATGAGAGAGAAACATCGACCAGCTGCCTCTTGCACACCCCCTACCAGGAATGTGCCCGCAACCAATGTACATGCCCTTGACCGGAATCGAACCCGGGACCCTTCAGTCCGCAGACCGATGCTCTACCACTGAGCCAAACCGGTTTCGGCAAGACTGCAGGTTCGTGATGCTGGTATCACAACCGTGGAGGCCACTGCTATATGCCCTGTATACTAGACGTATCATACTTTATTGCAGAGTAGGAGTTAATACGTATGAAATAAGTTGATGAGTGAAATATTTTATGCCTACTATGCATTATGTGACAAACTTAGAGTTAAGACACGGGTGCCCCCTGCGTATGATCTCAAGGAGACACCTGAGACATGATTCACATGCCAGAGTAGAATGTATTAACCTCTTTGTTGGTCCTTTCCATGACTTCTATGACAGTTCAACCCAAAGCAGAGAGCTTTCCTGCTATGACGAGAATTAAAGACAAAAGGAGGGTCATTGCTCATCAATAAATGCCGAATTAAATCGGGACCAGATATGAGATCTCATTACTTCCAATTTAATGCAAAATTTGAGAACAGCCCTGTGAATCTTGGAGGACATTCCCGTACTCCGACAGCCTTATTGCAGCGATAGTCTGGACTCTGGCTCCTTCTCTGCCTCCGCTCCAAGCTGAAATCAACTGCCAGTCTCTGTTCCAGATTGGAGCCGTGCCATAAGCATTTCCCCTGGCAAATGAGTCACTTCACCCATGACTGTAGGGCTTGGTGGCACAACCCACAAACTCAATCTGGAGGGTGGGTCATCTGGAACTGGTAATGAAACCAGGTTCAGGGCATCAGTGCCAAGCTTTGAGAGGAATCTTTCAATACCTCCATCCAAACTTCAATTTATAGGGACTTTATAAAAAGGAACAGAGAAAAATAAAAATTGGTATAATAAAATGAAGCACATTTTTAGAAAATATGTCCTTTATAGCTATCAAAGATTATAGTTTCCATGAAATTATACTTTTCCCCCCCTATTTTTCTTCCTCCAAAATAATCACACTTACCCAGACTCCCAGCCAGGTAATTACATGAGTATGTCGACTCATTTAATGACAGCGTATTTTTACCAGTTACGAGTAAATAATGTATTTGTACAACTGGTAATGATTTGCAACAAATTTGACTTATCAAGCAATACTGAGTTTAGCACTGATAAATATTAAAATGTTGGATGGGATTCAGACCACATTGGTTGGAATATACCAGTGTAGGTTTCAGGGCAAGCAGAGCAGCATAATAAAAATCAAGCGCATTAACTCCACCTAAAAGGCCAGCCTGACAGCACTGGAGACCAGTATCTTTCCTTTATTCCCAAGGCACGTGTAATGGAGGCCTCAGACTCCACTAGTAGCAAAATCTCCTCCAAAGTACTTCCCATTTTCCAGGGAAGAACACCGTATAAGGAGAAAAAGGCAAAATCTCCACCTCACAATTTAAGATTTAATTTAAAATTTTTTCAACAGCAACCCAAAAAAATGTTGCCTAGGATTAAGGGAACCTGGACTATGGATTTCATGCATCGGGAATTGCTTGGAGACAGTGTTTTACCTGTATAATCACTGTTCCACCCAGAGAAGACTTGGTGCAAAGCTGGTACTTTGCCTATGCCCGGTGCATGAAAGTCATGCAATGGGGTGCGGGGGGGAGGGTTCCCTCAGCCCAGCCTGCTCCCTCTCAGTCCAGAAGCCCTCAAGGGATGTCCTACTAATGTCCTCTGGCCTCCCTCTTCAGAGGTGACCAGGCTGAGCAGAGGATGATGCCACCCCCTCACCCGCTGCTGCTGCCACTGTGGCCACTGCAGCCACCAAGGTGTTTTCATCAACATGGACTCGTCCCTTCACCACAAAAAAAAAAAAAAAAAAAAAAAAAAATTGACAACTTTCTTTAGGCATTTTCAAGATGTGTCTTTCACAGGATATGACTTTTTTTTTAATATATATCCTCACCTGAGGATATGTTTCCATTGATTTTTAGAGTGTGGAAGAAAGGGAAAGACAGAAACATCAATGTGAGGACACTTTGGTTGCCTCCTGCACGAGCCTTGACCTTGGCCTGGTCAGGGAGGAGCAGGCAACCTAGGTACATGCCCTTGATCAGAATCGAACCCAGACTCTGCGGTAGGCAGGCCAAGGCTCTATCCACTGAACCAAACCGGCTAGGGCAGGATATGACATTTCTTGGCCCCTCCAGTAGCGGACCTTCGATTGTTCCTCCAGGAGTGAGGTGGCAAAACCCTAGATCACCTTCTTGGATTCAGTTTTTTTTCTTCTACATTTGATATAGGCTCAAATTCTTAAAGTTTCTATACACAGTGTATTTCTGTTTAAAACACTAGTAGCTAACATCTCCTGCCTCTTCCTCACTTATTTATATCTAACCTTCTTCCATAAAGAATATTAGACGAGCCCAGCCCTAATGGCTCAGTGGTTAAGCATCCACCTATGAACCAGGAGGTCAGTTTGATTCCCAGTCAGGGCACATGCTAGAATTGTGGACTCAGTGCCCTGTAGAGGGCGTGCAGGAGACAGCCGATCAATAATTCTCTCATGATGTTTCTCTCCTTCTTCCTTCCTCTCTGAAATCAATAAAAATTTATTTTTTTAAAAGAGAATATGAGATGAATTTCCTTTTTCTCCAAGGACTATTGTTATGAGAATCAGGAATATTTTCAAATATCCACATAAATATGTCTGGCATTCTGCAACCTGTTGTGTGCATACAGCTCTAATCCTTCAGGACCTTAAGTTCATACTTTGAACATAAGATTAATTACTATTCTGTTTTATGCACCCAATGTGAACCAGATAATATATCACAAGAATGGATCCTGAAGCACTATGATAAAATATCTCACCATCATTATTTTATTAAGGAAGAGTATATAAGGCTAGTACATTATTTTTATTTTTTTCTCCATTAGTAGTGGTTGCAATTAACTTAATGTTAAAAAAAAAAAAAAAAAAAAACTCAAGGGACATTTTAACTTTAATGACCCGTGTGTGTGAGGTTATGGCTAAGTGCAAGACTTCTGAAGTTGGTGTAACATGGTTTCATGGCAAATAATTACCTGGGAATTGCATCCATGCTGGAAAAACGCCACAAATGATAAATCATCTTGTGCTCTTCGGCAGAAAAGAACTAAATGAATATATACATAACTGTGTCTATATGTGGAGTCATTAAGAATCAGCTAATAAGTGTATACATAGCAAGTACAAAAGACTCATAAAATATCATCCATGCACACCCATTCCTACCGTCATTCCAGCAGGTTAACAATTCCAAGTATTTTGGTGGGAAAGTTATGCTTCCATTTCTTAAAACCAAAGGTGAGATCATGCGTAGTGCTCAGGCCCTCAGAGTCCTGGGTACAGCCAAGCTGTAGTTAAATTGGGGTTTCAAAGAGGGTACAGCATCCCCCAGTAACTTCATACCACTTCCCCCTCTGAAAGAATTCTTGAGCAGAAGTTTACCTGTCAGCATGTGTAACTAGGGAAATACGTTCTCAGTTTTAGGGGGTTATGTGCTCCTCCCCACTGTGGGTTATTCACATTTCTTGAAGTTACGGTGAAGGTTCTCCAAGGTTCTGGTTGACTTACGTTTGGAATAAGTCTTTTCCTTCTTGACAGAGGGACTGGAAATTGTCTAGACTTTGGAACTAACTTTGTGATCTTTGGATAAGTACTCGTAAAGTGAGCGGTGTATATGCATGTGGTTTACCTTCGAAAAGCAAGTTAAAAGATGGATTAAAGTACCTTTCTTAAAAGTGTGTTTTTTAGAAAACTTCCTAGCTGTCCCACTGTTGTGGTACAAGAGTCATGCTGGCTAAAAAAAATTAGCAAGGAACTTATTACCTTCTGCAACTGATTTCAGCAATGCTGCAGAAGCTGTTACTAGCTGCTTCCCGCCCCATCACCACTGAAATTAAGTAGACAGTGATACTACTTGCATGCTACACTTACCAAGGTATAAAATGGAAGTGTTTGAATAGTAGCAACTCAAGCCTCCCTTCTGTAGCGACTACCTCTGGCTTTTCTTCTTTGTAATAGGGACTGTGGAATAAATAACCCGATGAACATTTGAAGTAGTGAATAGTTAATCGGAGATGAATGTTTTCATAAAAGGACACATCTTTTTTCTAAAATTGCATTTCTCTGTAATCATCTACATGACTTTAGTTGCAAAAGTAGCAATTTAAATGTGATAACTCTGTGAATAGAGGTCTGGGTTGAAGGGTTCTCCTGCTCTCTCAATTCACATACCCCTTTCTGCACACCACTAGGGTGAAGACCCTGCATTGTATTATCCTAACTTTGTCCTCAAATCCTAGAATCAAAATAAAATAATTCAATTACTTGATGTATTGCTGGTGTTCCTTCACAAATAGAACATCACCCTTACCTACAAATACATGCACACAGGCTGATCCGTGCACACAGAGTAAGTAAACCCCATGGTGGCATTATCAATGAGAACCAAAGCACCAATCACTACCCCAACCCGTACACACAGGTGCTCCAGGTTGTCCCAAGAAGGCACCTCTGTGCTCGTCTCTCCTTCTATCAGGGGCACTTTGCTCACCATGTGGAACTTTCCTGTTGCCAGTTCCTATGACCAGGGAAAAGCATTATGTGCTCCTCAGTTTGGCTTTAGGGAATAAAGTATCATAACCATACAGCTAAAGCATAATTTGTATGACAGAATTAGACCCAGAAATTCTGATACTACTCACGTGCTACACTTACCAGGGTTTTTGTGAATTCCCAAGAAATGCCGTTCTTGGACATCAGCTGCAGTATCTACTCTGGTTTTGTTCTCTTAGCTGTCCTTAGCCCCTGCCCTGTCCACTTACTACTGTGAGTGGGAGATGTGGCTGGTTCCTGAGTTACTACTTTTAAACATTAATGATGGGAATGAGGAGAGGCCGACTGTTACTAATGTAACAATATACAAAACTAGAGGTAGTTGGAATCCCAAGTTCAGGAATATGTTGACCTTGAAAGACGCCCATTTGTCCCAGGAGGAATGTGGGCTCCCTGGCACATCTGTCCACCTCGGTCCTAAGCATTTATCTAGGATGTGAAAGTCACTGAGGTATAACTTTATCAGCTATTTATACAGGGATAGATGGCTATCATCCTGTGTGGGCCAGAAAATTTTATTTCCATTCATTCATTCATTCATTCATTAACTCACTCATTCCGAGCAAGACTCTGAAGTATAGCCAGATCAAAACTGGGCTTGTATCTCAGCCAGTTCCAGCTTCAGGACATGTATATTGTATTTACTGATAGCTTCCTTTAACAAGCCACTACAATTTGAAACTTTTCCAGTGCTAGCCAAAGCTGCAGAGAGAGCTAGTTCCACAGTCCGCTCTGTAAGAAACGCCAGGTCAGACTGCTATAAATTTCCCAGGCTGGATAAACTAGAAAAGGCTGGCCCCTTCATATGCCTCTTCAAAGGAGTCAAGGCTTAATCTATCACTGAGTGAGAATAAGATGATCTTTATAAGGCCTACATATAGCTCAAGTAATGAAGATGGGAGGAGAAGAGGGGGAAATCAGAAAAGAATAAGATGGGGGGGGGGAATAAAAAACAGAAAAAAGTGTGCCAGAAACAATAGAGAAGTAAAGCAGGAGAGAAAAGAGGGCTAGTGGCAAAGAGAAGTGAAGAGCTGTGAGGACCAAGAAGAACTCACCAACTATTACACTGAATTATGTGGAGGACAAATACATTAATGAATGTAATGTAAATATCTGTGTTTTCCGATGGTCTGAGGCTCTTCAGCCCAACGTCATGACCCACAGGTTGAGAGCCACTAGCAGGGTCCCCTAAGACCATCAGAAAACACAGATATTTACATTATGATTCATAACAGTAGCAACGAAAATAATTTTATGGTTGGGGGTCACCACAATGTGAGGAGCTGCATTAAAGGGTCTCGGCATTAGAAAGGTTGAGAACCACTGTTCTAAAGGCAGAGACATAATAGGAAGAGAGAATTCACTTGGAGGAAACCTCACACATGTGCATGAAGAAGTCAGCTTGGACACCCCAGCCCAACTATCACCTGACTGCAGTGATATGTCAAGTAAAACCAGCAGAACTACCTAGGTGAGCCTTGCCCAGCCAAGCCACCGAATCATGAGAAAGTCTTTGAGGACTATATTATTAACAAGATCTCAGAATTCAAAAAATTATTTTGATATAACTTATACCTTGTACATTTTTCATATGAGAAATATTATTATGGTTACTCAATTATTATAGTTATCCAACTGTAATAATATAAAAAGAAAATACAATTTTGAGAATTTCCTTAGAAACCAAGAAAAATGACTCCACTGCATCTAGAAATAAAGCAACATTTAAAATTCCAAGTGACTAAGAGTAATATTTTATTTTATTACTCATGGGCACAGAATCTATATTACTGGTAGTATCCCAAAGCACTTTAGAAGACTTATGTGAGTAACAATGAAATGATTGCATTTCCAGAAAGGACACTTAGCAATTTTATTGCTGGTTCTTTCTGTACTTCTTCAGTGATTCAATCTTTTGGCTAGACCTTTTAACTTCTACATCACTAGAGGCTTGTCCAAAATATATTTCAAATAACCGCATACCTTGAGAACCTCATTCTCAAAACCTTCAGGAATATTTTGCCAATTTGATGATCTCACTGGCAAACATCTTTAGCTGTACAATTTTGCCCCTACATCACATATTATTTGTGGGAACAAAATGTAATTATTATAACCTATCTGGCCATGTTTACTTTCTATTATAGAATTGTTATAAGCATATTGATCGTTTAATTTGAAAGCTTACCTTCATCTGAGATTACAAGCAATAAAACAAAATAATACATATTTGAAAATATAATTGGGTCCTGAATGAGTGGCTCAGTCGGTTGGAACGTCATCCCGGTACACCAAAAGATTGTGGGTTCAATTCCCAGTCAGAACGTGTAGAGGAGGCAGCCAATAGATATTTCTCTCTCACATTGACGTCTCTTGCTCCCTTCCTCTTTCTCTTAAAAACAAAAACTATAAACATGGAATATAAATTAAAATGTAAAGATGTTTGAAATCACATATTTATGTACTATTTTTCATATTTATAAGTTGGTCCTCAGACTACATGTATTTTCTACCATTTTTCGCTGGTGTATTCTGGGTTTCTCTAGCCACACAGTCTGAGAAAGTACTCAGATCAAAAACATAGCAAATGTCCTGAATCAGTATTCAAACAACAGAAAGAATTCCAGCCCAATAGGTTACGGTTTTTAATTTTATGATTTAATACATTTTTTGGTAGAATTAATGGGTTCTATAAAAGTTTTTCTGCCAGAAACACCACCTAATATATGCTTCTCCTTCCTTTAATGACAGAATCTTGATTGTGCTCAGGGAGACAAAGTGCCAAAAACAACAAAATACTTAGGAATAAATTTAACCAAGGAGGGAAAAGATCTGAACACTGAAAACGGTAAGATGTTGATAAAAAAGACTGAAGAAACAAGTAAGTGAAAAGACATCCTGTGCTCGTAGGTGGAAAGAATATTAATAGTGTCAAAATGCCCATACCAAACAAGGTGGTCTACAGATGCAATGCAATCCCTATCAAAATCCCAATGGCATTTTTCACAGAAATAGAAGAAACTATGCTAAAATGTGTACGGAACCACAAAAGATCCCAAATAGCCAAAGCAATCCTAACAAAGAATAAAGCTGGAAGCACCAAACTTTCTGATTTCAAGTTATATTACAAATCTATAGTAATCAAAACAGCATGATACTAGCATAAAAAAATAAAAAATAAAAAACAGGCACACAGTGGAAACCGGTTTGGCTCAGTGGTAGAGCATCGGTCTGCGGACTGAAAGGTCCTGGGTTCGATTCCGGTCAAGGGCATGTACATTGGTTGTGGGCACATCCCCGGTAGGGGGTGTGCAAGAGGCAGCTGGTTGATGTCTCTTCTCATTGATGTTTCTAACTCTGTCCCTCTACCTTCCTCTCTATGAAAAAATCAATAAAATATATTTAAAAAAAAAAAAAAACAGGCACACAGACTATTATAAGAGAGTACAGAGCCCAGATATCAACCACACATATTTAAGGAAATTCTGGAGTAAATACTAGTTAGATGGTAAACTTGAAAGCAGGGACATTGTCCTCTTTCACTCTACATGAATGACCAGCACATAGAAAGTGCCAAATAAATGAACATGCCCAACATGGTTATCTCAATATACGGCGTACATTTACAAAATCAGAAACTATTTACAAGATAACACTCATAAAGGTACTAGTGGGTCTAAAACATGTATGCAGGTATGATTAATACTTAACCCAATTAAAATCTAAATTGACCAAAAATGCACACATATCACTGAAAATAAGTTACATTAGGTTTAGGTATGTTCTTTTCCTCTGGGCAACCTTAACAGTTCAATTACAACACAAATCTAAGAATAGGTATTTTCAAAACATAGGGTGCGCTACGCACAGAATTACTGGGTTAGAGCAATGTAATCAAGGTACTGATTGGGTTGCTGCCCCATCCTATTTCCTAAGCACTATAAACTGGGATTTGCAGCTAAGTACCTTACATTTATAAACACAGAATATTTAAATACTAATGACAATTTAAAAAAGAGAAACTTCAATGTTTATCTTTCAACTTCAAGTACAAAACATCAGTAAATTTTCTAAAATAATTAAAAATTTTGTAGCCTTACACATTGCCATTATTTCGCTAACCAAACTGTTTATGCAAGGAAACTAATAAAATATATGTATTATTTTGATTTTATGGGCTTTATAATATAAAAATTAAGGTAACATAAAAAAAACGAGTAAAATTTTAAAAAACAAATTCTTAAGGATCTAAAGTGAACTAATAATACAACTAAAATGTAACTATATGCCATACCTATATTAGGTTGCATTTTTCCATGTATAGTAAGTATAAAAAAACTACACAATTGCAACTTTATTTTCAAACTTGAATTATTTTAAGTATTTATGTTTTACAACTACAAAGTCTTAAAATTTAACGTCAGTAGGGATCAAAATGTTTTTTCCTCCTCATTCAAATCTTGGCAGCCCTAACTCTCAAAGCTCAGAGATAAAATTTGATTTAAAAGCCCACTAAGAACAAATTGCTTAATCAGAAATCTGGACTTCACAATTAAGAAATTTCATCACCCACAAAATATGGGGGGGAAACTCATGCAGCCAAAAACATAAAAATGCTCATTTTTATTTAATGCTTTGTGGATCAGAGCTAAGGAAAACAAAAATAGACATTTTTCTTACTTTACTAGTTACTAAAATCCCTAAACAGTAGCTTTAGAATAGCCTATTTTTATTATAAACACATGTATTTTTTACACACAGGTAACATTATTTTTCTTTACTCTGTGATATCCCAGTTGTAGTTTTATTCCAACTCATGCAAATCTAAAAATGTATATAATCAGGTCACACAAAAACTGGTGAAAGACAGCATCTCACCATTTCAAACAAGTTCGGGAACCTCAAGCAGAATAAAAAAGAAAACAGAGGGAAGGCAGGAGTGGGTGGTTGGGTGGGAAGAGGTCAACCAACAAACTTGTATGCAGATATGCCTAACCCGTGAACACAGACAACAGGGTGGTGAAGACCTGGGTGGGCGTGGGCTAGGAGTCAATGGGACAAAAAGGAGGACATATGTAATACTTCCAATAAAAAATGTTTGTTTGTTTTTAAAAAATGAACAAAAGAAAACAAAGCCTGAGGGAATTAAACATAATAAGATTGCTGAAAACCTAAAAGGTTTTACTAACAGGGGAAAGCCTTAATGGTGTGTACGTGTGTGTGTATGTGTGTAGGGAGGGGAGTGACATATTGCTTTAAGACTAACAAACTTCTCAAAAATATGATGGAAGCCTGAAGATGTGGAATAATATTTTTAAAGTGTTATAAAAAAAAATCACTCACAATAAAGACTCAAGAAGATCTCAAACTGAATGGTAATAAATGAATACCAATACCAAGACGGCACAATGTTAGAATCATGAGACAAGGATTTCAAAACAGCCATCATAAAAATGCATGAGTCATTACAAACACATCTGAAATAAATAAATAAATTGAAAGTCTCAACAAAGATACAGAGAATATAAAGAAGACATTCAAAGGAACTCTGAAAACTGAAAAATACTGTAACTAAAAATTAAATAAAACCACTCAAATGGTCACAGCAGAAGTGGGAAGACAAGTGGAAATAATCTGTTAACTACAAGATGAAACACAGAAATCAGCCAATCTATTATATCTGTGTCATCAGAGACCCAGAAGGAAAACAAAAAGATAGGGTTAAAAAGTTTCCAGTGTTTAAAAAAAAAAAAAAAAAAAAAAAAAAAAGGGAAAATAGACCTCTGAACTCCAAATTTTATATCCAGCAAAAATATGCTTCAAGAATTAAGAAGAAATCAAGACATTCTCAAATGAAGGCCACTAAGAAAATTTGTCACCAGCAGACCTACACTAAAACAAGGACAAAAGGAAGTTCTCCCAGTGGTTGGCAAACTCATTAGTCAACAGAGCCAAATATCAACAGTACAACGATTGAAATTTCTTTTGAGAGCCAAATTTTTTAAACTTAAACTTTTTCTAATGCCACTTCTTCAAAATAGACTCGCCCAAGCCGTGGTATTTTGTGGAAGAGCCACACTCAAGGAGCCAAAGAGCTACATGTGGCTCGAGAGCCGCAGTTTGCCAACCATGGCTCCAAACAGAAAGGAAATGAAAAAAGTAAAAACTACAACTCAAAGATATAATGATATTCCACATACATGGACTAGAAATTTCAATAGAGTTAAGATACCAATTCTCCCCAACTTGATATGCATTTTTAATGCAACCAATGAAAATTCCAGCAAGATTCTTTAGTAGATACAAACATTATTCTAAAATTTCTATGGAAAGGCAAAGAAACTAGAAAAATCAAGACAATTCTGAGATAGAATTAAGTAAGAGGAATCATTACACTAATTTCAAGACTGATTATATTGCCACATTAATAAAGTCCATATGTTACTGGTGGAGGACTGAAAAAACAAAACAGTGGAATACAGAGCCCATATAAATATGACCAATGAATTTGTGACAAAAGTGAAAAACAAATTCAAAAAACTTGGTGCTTTGCCCTCACTGGTTTGGCTCATAGGATAGAGCATCAGCCTGCGGACTGAAAGGTCCCAGGTTCGATTCCAGTCAAGGGGATGTATCTATATGGTAGCGAGCACATCCCCAATAGGAAGTGTGCAGGAGGCAGCTAATAGATGTTTCTCTCTCATTGATGTTTCTACCTGTCTATCTCTCTCCCTTCCTCTCTGTAAAAAATCAATAAAATATATTTGAAAAAACAATAACTTGGTGCTTAAACAATTGGGTATCTACAAATATAAAAATGAACCTTGTCCTAAATCTCACACCTTATACAAAAATTAACTCAAAACAGATCAGATATTTAAGTGTAAAACAAACTATAAAACCTGCAAAAAATAATATAGGGAAAAAACCTTCAGGACCTAGAGTTTGGTGAAGAGTTCTTAAAACATGACACCAATACATGGAAAAAAAGAAATCCAATAAATTAGAATTCACCAAAATTAAAAACTGTTGATCTTCACAAGACTGTTAAAAATAAAAGCTACACAATAGAATATTTGCAAACCCCATTAACTGACAGAGGCCCATACCTAAAATAAAGAACTCTCAAAATTCAACATAAAAAAAAAACACAAAAGACCCAAACAGAAAATGTACCAAAAAGAGAAATATTTCACCAAAGAAGATAACAAATAAACGTATGAAAATATGTGCAAACATTAGCCATTAAGTAAATGCAAATTTAAAAGCTTAAAGAGATACACTCCAATGAGAACAGCTAAAATAAAATATTCATGAGGATGTGAAGAAAGTGTATCTTTCATAAACAGCTGATGGGAATAAAAAATGATACAGTCACTCTGGACAATAGTTGGGCTATTTCTTTTTTAAAAACTAAACATATACTTACCATTTGACCCATAATCACACTCCTGGGCATTTATCAGAGAGAAATGAAAATTTGTATCTGTATAAAAACTCATAAATGGTTGTTTATAGCAGCTTTATTTGTAATAGTAAAAAACTGGATAACCATAGGGCCCTCAGTGGGTGAATAGTTGTACAAAAACTGTGGTATATAAATACCATACAGTACAGCTCAGTAAGTAATGCAGGTCACAAAGGCATTAAAGGGTTAAAATTATTTAAATGGACCTACATTTGACTGCACATTGTACTTTTTCAAAGATTAAATTGATTCCATAGTTAATTGTATGTAAAGGTAAGTACTTATAAGCTTAATTTCAAGAGATACATCTCTTCAGGCTACTTCATATAGTAAGATTTCAGTTTTAATATTCAAAACATTTACAATACCAACCAAGCCATTATGCTCAAGTAACATTTGACAAAGGAGGCAAGAGCATACAACAGCGTCAAGACAGTCTCTGCAATAAATGGTATTGGGAAAATTGGACAGGTGCATGCAAAAAAATGAAACTAGATCACCAATTTACACCATACACAAAAATAAACTCAAAATGGACAAAAGACTTAAACATAATATGGGAAACCATGAAAACCTTGAAAGAATCCATAGGCAGCAAAATATAGACATATCATGTAACAGTATCTTTACTGACACATCTCCTAGGACAATGGAGAAACTAAGGAGAAAATAAACAAATGGAACTACATCAAAATAAAAAGCTTCTGCAACTGCAAAAGAAACCATTAACAAGAGCGTCCACTGCATGGAAGAATATATTTGCCAATGTTACATCCAATAAGGGTTTAATCTCCAAAATTTATAGGGAACTCATACAACTTAAAAGATAAACAATCCAATCAAAAATGGGCCAAGGACCTAAATGGACACTTTCTGAAAGCAGACATACAGAAGGCCAAGAGACATATGAAAAAATGGTCAGTCACTAATCATCCAAGAGATGCAAACCAAAACAATGAAGTCCCACCTCATACCTGCCAGAATGTCTATCATCAACCAATCAACAAATGACCAGTGTTGGCGAGGATGTGGAGAAAAAACCGAACCCTGGTACACTGCTGGTGGGAATGTAGGCTGGTGCAATCACTGTGGAAAACAGTATAGTTTCCTCAAAAAATTAAAAATGGGCCCTGGCTGGTTTGGCTCAGCAGATAGAGCGTCAGCCTGTGGACTGAAGGACCCTGAGTTTGATTCAGATCAAAGGCACATGCCAGGGTTGTGGGTTCAATCCCCAGTAAGGAGCATATAGGAGGCAGCCGATCAATGATTCTCTCTCATCATTGATGTTTCCATCTCTCTCTCCCTCTCCCTTCCTCTCTGAACCAATAAAAATATATTTTTTAAATTAAAAATATAACTCCCATTTAACCCAGTAATCTCACTTCTAGGAATATATCCTAAGAAATCAGAAACACCAATCAGAAAGGATATATGCACCCCTATGTTCACAGCAGAACAATTTACCATAGCTAAGATTTGGAAACAGCCTAAGTGCCCATCAGCAGATGAATAGATTAAGAAACTGTGGTGCATCTACACAATGGAATACTATGCTGCTGAAAAAAAGAAGAAAAAAAAAGAACTCTTAGCACTTGCAACAGCATGGATGGACCTGGAGAGCACTATGCTAAGCCAGTCAGAGAAAGATAAATATCACATGATCACACTCATTTTGTGGAATATAATGAACAACATAAAGTGATGAACAACAATAGATCTAGTCATAGAAACATCAAAGAGATCATCAAACCTCAGCAGGAAGAGGGGCAGGGTAAGAGATCAACCAAACCAAACATAACCATTGGACACAGACAGTAGGGGGTGGGGGCATGTGCTGGGGGTGGGAGTGGCTGGGGAGAGGCCAATGGGGGGGAAAGGAGCCATATGTAATACTTTCAACAATAAATAATTATTTTTTTTTAAAAAAGGAGTTAAAATTATTTAAATGGACCTAGATTTGATTGCACATTGTACTTTTTCAAAGGTTAAATTAATTCCAGTTTATTGTATGTAACGGTAAATACTTATAAGCTTAATTTCAAGAAATACATCTCTTCAAACTACTTCACATAGTAAAATTTCATTTTTAATATGCAAAACATTTGCAATACCAACCAAACAAAAGTAAAATGAAATTGAGTCCATTTAAAGTGAATGAAACCTATTTCTAAAAAATAAAGTAAGATACTGTTTGAGATGTTTCAATACTAGTAAAAGAATACACAAATGCACACATCCCCCAAGCAGCCAATATTTTAATACACAATATTAACTAACATGTAAAAAGTGCTTTCATGATCTGTTATCAACTAAAATAAAATCAAAATTCATCATATAAAGTTCAAAAATGTGTTCTTTGACTTCTAACCTCTGCTCTTCTTTAGCATTACCTGTGAAGGAGAGAAAAAATATGAAGATTCATATTATACCTATAGCAAATAAAACATAATCCTCAACAAAAAAATTAAATACTCCTATGTTTATAATATGTAAGACTCTGAATGTATAAAATCCAATACAGAAGATGATTAGGAAATCTTTTTGCCTTATAAATGGTCTGAGACTTCTACTTCTCTCAAATAATGTAAAACGTGCCTAGATTCTCAAAATCTGGTTTTATAGTCACTTCTAGATGTTAATTTCTCCAATTGTAAGCCAAAAGTGTCCATATTAATGGTTCCTAACATTTGTAGACAACTTAGTAATTGTAAGAGTTACAGAATGTTCTAAACTTCTAAAATATTATTTATAAATCAAGTATTTAAGAACTATAAAGCAATACAAACCCATTGCAACACCATATATCCTACATTTGCTTTGGAATTATATCCATTTAAAGACCAAGACTAGTCATCTAATGCTGAAAAGCTTGTTAGATAGACAATTTTCAAAACATAATAGTCCATGACAGAAATAAAACAACAGGTTTTTAATCTTAAAAGATGGGAAGCATTAGACCAGAATATATTCAAAATATTTTTAAAGAATTTACCCACTTTTAGGTTAAGCATACCTATCATTTGTTAATAAAAACAAACCCTAAATTTAAAATACATACATACATTCTTCAAGCTCGTAAACCCTGATTTACCTACAGAAAAACTGACTTTAATAGTCTAGAATCTTCTTAGAATGCTTATAATTGTAAGAAAATTTGAAACCCCTAAAAAAAAAAAAATTCCAAGGCATGAACATTTCTACACTTGCACATATGCCACCAAATAGGTCTGTATCCTAAGTTAGTATTTCTCTGTTATATGTTAGTATGGATACTACAAAAGTACTATGTACTTAAATGAATTTACAAAATACTGAGTATATTATGTATTCACATTTACAAAATGCTAAGTTAAACAGAGTTCAACAAGTTTCTTTACTGCTATATTTCCCATAACCTTTTATAACTTCACAAAACTATACTAATAAAAGGGTAATATGCTAATTAGACCGGGAGACCTTCTGGACAAAGCCATGTTGGTGGGGCCAAGGCAGAGGTGATTAGGGGCGATCAGGCCAGGAGGGGAGGGGAGTTTGGGGTGATCAGGCCAGCGGGGAGTTGGGGGCAATTGGAAGCAAGAGGCAAGCAAGCAGGCCAGCAGGGGAGAAGTTGGGGGTAAACAGGCGCGGGGGGGCAGTTGAGGGCAATCAGGCCAGCAAGGGGGTGGCAGTTGAGGGTGAGAAGGCTGGGGGGGGGGGGGGCAGTTGGGGCAAGCAGGCCAGCAGGCAAAGTGGTTAGGGGCGATCAGGCAGAAAGGCAGGTGAGAGGTTAGGAGCCAGCAATCCCCCAAGAGGTTCCCAAACTGGAGAGGGTGCAGGACCCCCCTCCTCCCCCAGCCCCAATGCATGAATTTCATGCTCTGGGCCTCTAGTAGTTATATAAAGATATTAACACTATGCAAAAATGAACAAAAAGTACATGGTACTCTCTATATTATTTATGCATTTTCTGTGAGTCAGTTTATAATTATTTCAAAACAAAAGCATACAAAGACATACAGTGTCAAAAGTAAGTCTCTCTCCAACATTGCTCCCAGTCAAAGTTGATTGCCAATTTCTTGCATATTCTTATAGTAAGAGATTCTATATACATAATAACATTGTGACTATTCAAGGAGGTGTAGTATGTTATCTAAATATATCTTGACACCAGAAGCTTTTCATGGTGGGGCATCTACTAACATCAAGTGGAAATGACCTCAGGAATATAGTTGGAAAAAACTCTGCTCTAGGCCTCATACTCTCACATTATATAGAACTATCAGTAAGAAGCAATCTCTCTGTTTTTATAAGTAATTTGAGTCATAAGTCACGAAAAATACAGTTAGAAAAACAAATAGGCAATCAGAAAAGCAAAATGATCAAGAAGAAAGGTTTGATAAATTTCAAGGTGATGACCTTCTCAACTATCTATAGCCCACTACAAATCCTACATATTATAGCAAAATATTAATTTTCTCATAAACAGTAATAAATCAGTGGCCATGAATCTTTGCATCAGCGATCCATAGAGAGAAAGAAAATCTGCCTCCTTAATTAAATCCATTAACATGAAAAGCTAAGTGTCAACTGAGTAGACAAAGCTGAATTAAAAAATCTAAACCAGGCAGAGGTGATGCACCAAGTGGTAATCTTAAAATCAATTCTTGTTCAAGAAAAAAAACTCATGCCTGGCTAACATGGCTCAGGGGTTGAGTGTGGACTTAGGAACCAGAGGCCAT
Source organism: Vespertilio murinus (assembly GCA_963924515.1). Lineage (NCBI taxonomy): Eukaryota > Metazoa > Chordata > Mammalia > Chiroptera > Vespertilionidae > Vespertilio > Vespertilio murinus. The sequence goes on from OZ004705.1 coordinate 186,308,167, forward strand.
GGTTCCATTCCTGGTCAGGACACATGTCCGGGCTGTGGGTTTGATCCCCAGTGTGGGGTGTGCAGGAGACAGCCGATCAATGATTCTCTCTCATCACTGATGTTTCTATCTCTCTCTCTCCCTCTTCCTTCCTAAAGTCAGTAAAAATATATTTTAAAAAATAAATAAATCAGGCCTTACCTTTGCTGCAGCCAGTACATGCTGGTCTTTAATGATTCCACACTTATTCTTACAAGCATCTGTCCTGGACTCTTCTGCCAGTCGACGAATAAACAGTAAGCAGTTCAGATGCACCTGTAAAAGAGAAAATTCAAAAGTATTTTAAAAATATTGATGTTCCGAAATAAGGGCTTTTAAAAATAAAAGATAACAAAATTTAATGTTGTACTAATTTAGTATTATGATTAAGTCAATTATTTTTTATTTAAAGTAACAGAATCTATTTTAATATAGGTCCATCTTAGAGTCCATACAGATGAGACAGTTATTGAAAAAGGCCATGTAAGGCTAACCAAAGACAATAACATTATTACAAAGAATCCTTAGATCAAAATTTATGTAGAACTTTATTAAGTAACAAATATTCCTGCTTCTGATTCCAAATAAACTTATGTATTTAAAATTTTCCCAAAATTTAAAATCAAAACAACATACTTAAGGCTAATCATCTTTCAATCTATAACCCAAGGCTAAAGATGTTTTTAACCAGTTATTTGAAAGACCTATTCAAAAAAAGGCAATAACTGAGATTCTGAAGATTTACTGAGTTGAAGAGTATATGTACAAAGGTCATTACTTATTATCTAACAGTATCAAAATAATCCTACCTACTATTAATAATCTTTAAATCACCTTTTAAGAAATTATTTAAAATAGATAATAAGTAGACAGAACAAAATTCAAAACTCCACCAAGGACTGTAGCTAAGTAACTTGTTAGCATTGTGGAAAGCTGGGTAAAAGATACATAAGTAGTTTCTACTATTTCGCCATTTCTTGTGAATCTAGATTGCAAAATAAAAATATAAAGCAAGAGTCTACAAAAGGGTAGACTGTCAAAAATAAGTCTCTTTTCCATACAGTCCCATATTGATTTATTCAAGGTGTTACATTAAACATTAGGAATAAAATAGTCCCAAACTTCCCAGGCCAATGGCAGAACCAAACCTATAAAGAAATCAAGTAAATGACAGTAAAATAGCATTAATCCTTTCTAGGAAGATTCAGAAAGGCTTCACTGAAGAAGTGGTATTTGAACTGGGTTTTGAAAGGAGTGGAGTTTGCTGAGTGGAGTGAGAACATCTTCAGGCAGAAGAAATATCATATACAAAACACAACATAAAAGTAGATTAGTTTTGTGTTAAAGGTAATGGGAGCCACAAAAAAAGATATGTATAGAAGAAGCTGCATGCACAGAAGGAAACAGCACTGATATATGAAATTCCCAGTGAACAGCGTCAAATTACCAATAGCTAAACTGTATGATGTACCCCTTCTCTGCTTTCAAAATTCAGCGGGGAAAAAAAAATAGGTCCGAGGAGACTGCCTTAACTGTAGAAAGGCTTCCGGATGATGTGGGACATCTGCTGGGTAAGATTATGAAGTGTCAAAGGCAAGCAGAAAACCCTAAGCAAAGAAACCAGGGTAATGCATGGCACACATACAGAGTGAAGGAGAACAAGTAAGCCAAAGAACAGCACCCGACCTAGGAACAGATGGTGGCCTAAAGAAACTCATCTCCCCTTCCACTGAAAATGCTCCCATCTCAGCTCACCTTCTTTCCCGCACCTGGATCCCACCTGCTGTCCGTGAGTCACTTTGGGGCAGACAGGTACGAATGTAAGAGGAAGCCGATTACTGAGAAATTTTTGCCAACCTATTTAACAGTATCCTGGATATCCTTGAGCAGGTACATTTCTTCCCCACCCACTTGGGACCCCAGGACCAATGAAAACTCCAGTGGGAAAAATGACCTTAAAATGGCCTGTGAATCAATTTCACTTTAACCCAAGGCACTTGTGCCACCTTTATCACCACCAATGGAGGAGAAGGATGGGGATGGTTACAAAACAGAATAGATATTGCCTTTTCTTATGGGATCTAAGACAGGAACATAACAAAAAAAAAGAGGGTAGGAGGTATTAAATGGGCTATTTTTTCCAGCCAGAAACAATAATGTTTGTCAAGGGCATGTACTTGGATTGCAGGCACGTCCCCAGTAGGAGGGGTGCAGGAGGTAGCTGATCAATGTTTCTCTCTCATCGATGTTTATTACTCTCTATATTCCTCTCTGTAAAAAAAAAAAAAAAAATCAATAAAACATATTTTTTAAAATGTCTGTTTTTTTCAGAGACCAAATAAAGGAAAAATGAAGACAACTCTATAATATCCTTGTTAGCCACAATTCTTGACCTTGATCTCCTGAAAACCAGGTACCCATTTATAATGTCTCCTCTACTCAAAGGGCTCTTGGCACAAACCTGAGGCATCTCCCCTGGGTTAAACCTAGGGGGAAACAGTGTTCATTCTGCCAGAGGGGGTGTATGTTCCAGGCATTCAAACATGAAAACTCCGAATTTATCCCACAGCCGCTCGGCTGTGGCTACGTACTAGCTTCAGCAGGACGCTGCAGGCATTATGAGTCAGGAGAGGGGTCTGGCTTGGAAACCGAATTAACAGGCGTTCGCGTCTGTCCAGCTGTCTGTCCAACGAAGGCGCAGCTGAGAGCAAACTACTTACAAATTACACTTCTGAGTCGGGGTTCTATATAGTAAGCAAGCTAAAGCAGAGAAAACACGGCGACATATCCGGTTAAGGAGGTAAAGGGGCGTGACAGTAATGCCTTTTACAATAGTGAAATAAAAAATAAAAAAAAACGACCGGGCCCGAATTCCAAGATCGACTCCTAAACGGCCGTTATCTTTCTTCCTCAGGCAAGTGCACGCCACTCGGTTCCCGAACAGCGAGGTTTGATATTTAAAGGCGATAAGCAGGAACTTAACGCTATTTCTGGATAAACAAACAGACAAACAAACAAACAGGGCTCCGGTACCTCCCTCTCGGTGCCCTCCGAGCGCCAGGACCCGGGCGGGCCCGTGTGGTCCCGGCGGGCCGCGCCCCGGACCCGGGCCTGGGAGAACGAGACCGTCCGGGGGCCGCGAAGTGAAAGGTGGGGGCCCACCTCCCCGCCCCGCCCCGCCCCGCCCGGGCCCCCGGAGGCGGCGGGCTCACCAGCAGGTCGCACCGGGTCCCCAGGTGCAGGTGGGGCTTCTGCCGCCTGAAGACGCGCCGCAGGAAGCCGCGGGGAGCCTTGCGCTTGACCCGCTTCCTCTGAGAGAGGGTGGCGGCGGCCGCCATGCTCCCCGCCGCCAGGCTCCGGCCGCCCGGGCTGCGGGGTCCTCCCGGCGCCGCTCAGAAGCCGCCGCCGCGGGGAGAGAGGACACCAGCCCGCCGATCGCAGCTCCCGCCGGCCGCGCCCTCGGTCCCCGGCGTTTGAATCCGCCGCCCGCGGCGCGCGCCCGGCGCGCGGCAGTGACGTCACCGCGCTGGCCCCGCCCCCGGGCGCCTGAAGCTGATTGAAAACACCCGCGGGCGCCGGGGCTGGCCGTCCTTAAAGGGCCCGGGCCTCCGGGAATGGCCCGAAGTACTTATAAACAAGTGACTTTCCGATTTGTATCTATAACCCAAATCTCTGTTCATACACCGATCCTGGGGAGTGATTTCTCCCGGGTTTCACAGAGATGTCGGAAAACGGTGGGACCTGTGGGTATGCCAGGACAGCCACACCTGCTCTCCAAGCTCCCACTCTATGCTGAGCCCAAAGCAAAGGACTGCAGGAGTGAAAGACGTTTGTGATGTTGTATCAGGATTCCTAAGGAACCAGTGTCTTCCTGGCAAGGCATGACTTTCGGATACTAACAGCTAACACTTTACACTTTTACAGAACTCCATTTGATCCTTTCCCCAAGTCTTTTCATGAGTCCATTGAGGCTCCCATTCATTTTAAGGCCCTTCCGGGGCACCTTGCAATGACTCCAGGTGTAGTTTAAACACTACCTCTTTGAAAACTTTGCCATTTCTTCAAGCAACTAACTTCTCCAGTGTTTCCCAAACTTTTCACATGTGTACCCCTTCTATAATTTTCATAACGCTGAGTACCCCTCGTCAAAAAAAAAAAAGATGGATGTATTTTAATAACAATCAAAATATGTTTATTTTTTTATTTTTCTGGTGCATACACAAAATAATAATAAACGAAAAATAAAATTACTCATAATAAAATATAAATAAAAGTTATATTATAAATAACGTTTATTTGCACACCGGACCATCTCACGCCTCACAAGACTATCTTGACTTGACTCATGAGAATGTAGAATTAGGCGCAGCTAAGCACGGTGCAGTGCATATCCCCACCAAACTCCAGTGCAACATGTACCCCCACCAAACTCTTCCCGCACCCCTCGGGGTACGCGTACCACACTTTGGGAAACACTGAGTAGTTCTCAAACTTCATGGTCCATCAAAGGAAGCAACCATCCCTGGGGATTCTCATTCAAGAAGTCTTAATGGGACTTGAGAATTTGCATTTCTAACCAGTACTCCGACCATGTTTGCATTGCTAGTCCCAGGACCAGTATGAGGTCATTGTGATTTTCATTGACCGCTAATCCTATGCCTATAGTAATTATTCTGATTTCAATAACCACACAGATGAGCTTTCTCTCTGACTTCCATTTCCAACACCTACCTCCTCAGTGATCTCATCTTTCATCCAGAGACTAGATACCCACATATTCGCAATGCCATGGCAGGTGTATTTTTTAATTGGATAGAATTGTGTTGTTTTCAAGGCCATCAGTGAGATAATCATTAAGCACACATTGGGGTTGGCTCTTTAATAAAAATGGAAGTTCTGCTTGTAGCTCTGCTTAGAATTTGAATTCATTTTCCTGTGAGCTCACTGGTGAATAAAGTGTGACTCCAAACTCTCTGAGCATTGCTTATTTTTTCTGGTTTTCTGTAACACCACGAGCCACTTACACCTGCAGTCACACAATAAGCCTTGCCATTACCAAACACCATGCCCTTCCATATTCTCAATCCAATCATCTCACTCTTCAGCCTCATCTCCAAACTTTTGAACTCTCTCCAGTATCCAAATTGCAATAGTTTGTGGATGCCATTGGGATCGCTGTCCTCTCTCTTTTGATCTCTACCACATCCTAACCCTACTCTACTCCTTGCCCCACCCCCACCCCCACAGTCTATGTGCACCATTCTAATATTCCCTTGCATTTATTCTCAGCTCTCTAGCTATTCTCTTTTTTCTCATACTCACCTTTAAAAACCCAGCCCTGCTTAAATTGAAATATCAATCTGCCTACGCTGTGTCTGTGCACTGATAGTGCCTTAACAGCAACAGATAGGTCTGGATCTGGCCTCAATTTAAATTCATGACCACTCAAGTAGACTCTAAGTCAGGGGTGGGCAAACTTTTTGACTCGAGGGCCACAGTGGGTTCTTAAACTGGACCGGAGGGCCAGAACAAAAGCAACCTGACCATGCTGGCACTCTCATCTTGGGCTGCTAGTGAAGGAGCGAAGGGGAGAGCAAGAGAACCCTCTGCTCTTTCGGCTCCTCGGGTGGGATAGAACAGCCATAGTTTGCCCAGGGCTGCTCTAAGTGCTGCCAATAATAAAGCATGTCCTACATAGTACCTTATTTTTTGTATAGACTTTCACCTTTATGTATGAAGGAGTTCCAGAGTAAAACATTGGAAAATTTTTGTCACAACCTAAATTTTCAAAATGTTCTCCTTTAAAAAAAAAATGTTTTCAGTAATTTATATTTTTTTGATTCAAAGAGTTAAAAATGACAAGGCCACTATTGAAACCCTAGCTCCCAAAGCAAGAAACTTCCCAAATTACAAATGCCTTAAGTGTGGACAACCCTTAACCCCAAATCCAGGGAAAGGAAAAGTCTAAAAAAGAAGATCTGGGCAGGAGTAATGTTGACACCACAAGAATAAATACTTCCTTTTCTTTATCTCAAACATTTCTTTCAATGTAATTTTAGTCCTGATTTGCAGAGGTCAAAGTCCCTTTGATACTGCTGTTTATTTTGGAAAGACAAAAAAAATTTAAGGAAAATTATTGAAGAATTCTCACGATCACCACCCCATCGCATGCTATTCTTAAGACTTGGTGTACATAAGAAACAATTATCATTATATTAAGCTATTGAGATTTTTTTGCCTTTTTTGTGGATGACATCTCAATATCTGATAAGGTAGTCTTTCAAATAGTGGTTCCTTTTTTTCTAATCTATTCCAAAGAAATTTATTCTAAGTATAAAATACATTTTATGAACAGAGACTTTAAAATATATTTTTAAAAATATCTAATGTATAAATTTGGGTATATGCATTCAGTTAATTGTTATGACTATATTAAAAATAACATGAAAAATTGCAATAGCCTAGAAGAAGGCCCATGATAATAATGCTAAGTGCAAAAAAAATACCTATATACCAAGGCAAATGTAATATGATCTGCAAAATATTAGAAAATATGTGTGCATACACGCATACACACACACACACACACACACACACACACACACACACAGGAAAAAATATACCAAAATCTGAACATGGGTTTTAGATATGGGGATTGAAATTTTTGATTGTTTTAAATGTTGTTCAATTTTCTGTAAAAAACATACTTGAAAAAGAAATGAGATATTTCATGTTTTTAGCTAATTAATATTGAATATAACTTAAAATGTTTACTGAATAAATGTCACTAAAATATTTCTCTAAGAAAATTATTTACACTAGAAAAAATTAAAATTAATTAACAGTACCTTTTGACGTTTGAAACAATCTTAAGAAAACATTTGATTTTGCTTTTCATAAATTATACTAATGTACACATATGGTATATGTTACTAGTTAATGTATTTCTGTGGATAAACATTTTAAAATCATTATACATGAAATGAATCATTTATCAAATTGTTACTGACTTGTGTATTTGTGCTCATTAGCAAAACATGAGAACAAATGTTAACAATACTTAACACTAGGTAGAATCTCATAGTTTGCAAAACTAGTTTTTGACATATTGTTTTGTTAGACCCTTAAAAATTATGTTGATTATAATACTGGTTAAATTAAAAATTTTAATCTGCCAGATGCAGTACAGTTTCCAAAAAATCTTGTAATTTCAAAATACTTCTGTCATGAAGCCATTCATCATTTGTGAGATACAGAATCTCACAAACTTTTGGAAACTGCACTATGTCCGTTGATTGTGTGTGTGTGTGTGTGTGTGTGTGTGTGTGTGTGTGTGTTTCATCAGTACCATGAGTTGTAAGACAAATTTTTTCAGAAGCTTTGAAAAATTTCACCTTACTTGTGTAGTCTCTTAATTCATATTTCAAAAGTTTAGCTCAGCTAAGTGCATCTCTTCTTAAACCTCTCTCCTTCACTGAGGGTCCTATTTTTAGATCGAATATGAAGTGGTTACAGGAACACAAATCTATTTTCCAGTGTTGATGAAAGATACTGAACTTAAAACAAATTTTTGTTATGAATGCCAGAAACCTTAGGCATTTTGATGTGTTTTCCAAGATAAAAAAGATGGCTTTGAAATAGGAAATAGGAATCCAAAAGAAACAGATATTGTGAGGAAATATTAAGTGAAAATAAAATTTGTAATTTGTGGTAAAAGCCTCATTGCGAACAATAATTTTTTTCTGTAACATTTTATTATCAGTTTGTACACTATAAAGAATAATAGTTGCTAAAACATTATTTGGAACAGATTAGGACAAAAAAGAGAAATGATGCAATCTACTTTTATTTTCATCTTCAGAATAACGTTATTTATTTTCATGTCTCCTTTTATGTCTTTCAATAAACTTTATTTTCCCTCTTTTAAACTTTATTTTTATTGTTGAGATTATTACAGATGCCCCATTTCTCCCTCCCTTTGCATCTCTACCCGGTCCCCAACCTCTCTTACCTTGGCCTACCACCAAACCATGGTCTGTGTAGATGGGTAAAATTTTACCCATTTGTTTAATGGGCCCATATCAAATCATCAGGGATTTTTATTTTTAATTTAGTGACTCCAGGGAGTTTCCAAATGACACCATTTTCCATGGATACCTTGTTTAAAAGTCTATAAGAAAACTGAATGCTATCAATTAACTCTAAGGGAAAGAAGAAAAACTTACTTCTTGCCAAGTAAAACTTTTTATCTTCTATCCGAGAGCAATGACAATATTTGTCCGGGGGGGGGGGGATTTAAGCAAATGGGGAATATTCCAACATAATTTATTATTTAGTAACTATTAATTGAAAGTAAGAAGGAAGGGAGAGCTAGGATTTAGTGAAGGAAACACTGACCCTCCTTCTCCCACTTCAGGCTTCCCGGTCTTGATCAGGGACAAAGCCTGGGAGAGAGACACTTTTTATTAGGTAAGAGTATTAGATTTTAATTCTTCCTCCAGACTGAATTATAATCGTGGAGTAATTATGAGAATAGACTAAACTTTTTTTTTGCCAGAATTATGCTTTGTTCTTTCATATATATATAATTTTTTTTTTAACAGAGAGGAAGGGAGAGGGATAAAGAGCCAGAAACATCCATGAGAGAGAAACATCAACCAACTGCCTCCTGCACACTTCCTACTGGGGATGTGCCTATAAACAAGGTATGTGCCCTTGACCAGAATCGAACCTGGGACCCTTCAGTTCGCAGGCTGACGCTCTATCCACTGAGCCAAACCGGTTTCGTTTGTTCTTGGCAGAATCATCTTTGTTCCTTCTTTTTATGTCCCCATGATAAACCATGACCATATTGACTTGAGTGGCAATCAATGGATCTTGACGAAAGTCAAGGTCTTCCTCAAGACAATCCAGATCCTTTGTGGCAGTGGTTGAATTATTTTCAAATGATGACTGAGCTTCATCAGATCATACTCAAGCATTACATTCATGAGCCCCCTAACTACAGTCACACTTTATCGGAGCTGAAGCTTGGCCGTACAGGTTATCTGTATTGTATTTGAGGGAAGAAAATTGGAAATATGCTATAGTTTCGTATTTTACCAGGTATTTATGTTAAAGTGTTAAAGAAAATTTTAAAGAATAAAAAGGAATAAAAGATATAACTTCCACCAAAAATAAAAATTCAAAAGAAAGCAGAACGAGCCAAAGTCAGAAGGTACAAACAGCAGCATTATACGCACAAGTATGTGAGAAAATAAAACAGAAATTTAAAGGATAATTTAAATATTAGTATTCTGAAAATGCTTACATACAAAATAAGCTAGAGAGAATTATTGATTTGGGTTTTTTTTTTAAATGTGAGCTCCATATATAAAATCAATAATGGTCAATATACTTGCATAACAAAAAGAAATATGTACTTTAAAAAGGTATCACCTGTAATAGTAACAAAAACCATAAATTTCCTGAGAATGAATCCAATAAATGAGGTACAACAACTTTTATGGAGAAAATAGTAAAACATTAGTCAAAGGCATATAAAACTCTTAAAGAAATGCTGTAACATGTGTATATATAGCAATCATAAGTAAGAAAAATATGACAGTTTCCCCAAAAATTAATCTATAAAGTAATGCAATTCCAATTCACAAGATTTTTGTGGGGCCTAACAGGCAGATCCAAACATTCATATGGAAAAGTATAGGAACAGGAATAGACAATAAGCATATAAAAATATGCTTAAAACCATAGGAATACAAATGCAAGTAGCAATGATTTACAATTTTAGAATCATCAGATGGACACAAACTTTTAGGTCAGATCACATCAAATTTTTGTGAAATATAAGGAAAGGTAAGTTATTTACTACATTCCCGGAGAGACTATAAAAAGTCAAAACAAGATGCATATGCTCTACTAAACTGAGTTTCTATCCTTGACAAACTTTCACAGATATGCACAAAGAAGTATCAGCAAGAATGATCACTGAGCAGGCTTTGCAACAACAAAACTTTGAAAAAATAAAATTGCCTCCCAGTAAATGGCTTACTTATGCAGTGGGATAATATTATACAGCTGTTAAAATTTTTGGGATAAATCTACAGGGATTAATAAGGCTAAATCTCAAAAACATAATTTTGAATAAAAATAGAAGCTGCAGAAATCTATGCAGTATAGTGCTGCATGAATAAACATCAGTGTAGTATGGTAACACAGATTTAAAAATTATCAAATTCAAAACAGCAACACAGTTTTACAAATATAGTAAGCATATTAAGCCCACAGGTACCAACTTCAGAATAGTGGTTGCCTCTGGAAATGGAGGAAAATAAATCATGGGGCTCCAGCCATTTCCGTTTCTTAAACCAGCAAAGAAGATATTCACAAAGTTTAAAGCAATATGAAGAGCTACATTATCTCAGTGGTGAGAACATATTTTTTGTATTTTTAAAGTTGCATGATTACTTTATATATAAAGTGCATAGAGCTATATGTACACAGATTTTTATTGCAGCATTGATTGGTGCACCCACTGTGAAAAACAGTATGGCATTTTCTCAAAAAATTAAAGATGAAATTCCCATTTGACCCAGTAATCCCACTTCCAGGAATATATCCTAAGAAATCAGAAACACCAATCAGAAAGGATTTATGCACCCCTATGTTCATAGCAGCACAATTCACCATAGCTAAGGTTTGGAAACAGCCTAAGTACACATCAACAGATGAATGGATTAAAAATCTGTGGTACATCTACACAATGGAATACTATGCTGCTATAAAAAAAGAAAAAACTCTTATCATTGCAACAGCTTGGATGGACCTGGAGAGCATTATATTAAGTGAAATCAGCCAGTCAGAGAAAGATAAATATCACATGATCTTATTCATTTTGTGGAATATAATGAACAACACAAAGTGATGAACAAAAATGGACCCAGAGTCATAGAAGCATCAACAGACCATTAAACCTCAGAGGAAAGGCAGGGGAGGATGGAGGTAGGGGTAAGAGGCCAACCAAAGGACTTGTATGCATGCATATAGTAATCATAACCAATGGACACGGACACTAGTGGGTGAGGGCATGTGCTGGGCTGGGGGCGGGAGGAGGGGACGGGGTGGTGTGGAGTGGCCGGAGAGAGGTCAATGGAGAAAAAGGAGACATGTAATACTTCAAACACTAAATAATTTTTTAAAATAGAATCAATATCCAGAAGGTCTCCTGGAAGGTATCTTGGTCTAATTAGAATATTACCCTTTTATTAGTACAGATAGAGGCCTGATGCCCTGGTGGAAGCAGGTTGGTCTGCCCTGAAGGAGGTCCCGGATCAGGGTGACCCTTGGGGGGCGAGACCAGCCTAGGCGAGGAGCCTGGGGTGGTTTTCAGGCTGGCCACACCCGCATCATTGGAATGAGGATCTCCACTGCAGGGCATGACCTGCCTGAGCAAAGGGCTGAAGGCCATTTGGGGGCGGTTTGGAGGCCGGCCAGATCACGGTTTTGTCTAGATTAGAAAGACATCCAGAAGATCTCTGGAAAGTCTCCCAGTCTAATTAGCATACTATTCTTTTATTAGTATAGATATATACCCATGCTATTAAAGACTAGTGCAAACCTTCATGAACATATGTTCCATTGACTGCAGTGATGGCCCTAATTTTGTACTCTTCCTATCAAAGTCAGAGCGTTCTGCCCACTCTCAGACTCTGGGTTTGATTATGAGACGTTCATTGGCCAATGGAATGTTAGCAAACACGACACAGTCGGGGAAAGTCCTTGTGCATCGGATTTGCTCTCTTGATGCTCTTGCTCCTTCACCAGAACCATGAGACCGTCCCTGGGCTCACTTGTTGAGGAAATGTGAGGGACACCCGGAGGAACAGCTGTCATCACTATACCGACCATCTTACACCAACCAGCTCCTCAGAGCCTTCAGCCAGCAAGAGATAGATGTCTAAGAGAGTCCCACTGAGATCAGTCAAGATGAACCCAGATCAATTAAAAAAACACACACAATTAAATTGTTGCCCTAACCCAGTGGTTGGCAAACTCATTAGTCAACAGAGCCAAATATCAACAGTACAATGATAGAAATTTCTTTTGAGAGCCAAATTTTTTAAACTTAAACTTCTTCTAATGCCACTTCTTCAAAATAGACTCACCCAGGCTGTGGTATTTTGTGGAAGAGCCACACTCAAGGGGCCAAAGAGCCACATGTGGCTCGCGAGCCGCAGTTTGCAAGCCACTGCCCTAACCGGTTTGGCTCAGTGGATAGAGCATTGGCCTGCAAACAAAAGGTCCCAGATTAGATTCTGGTCAAGGACATGTACCTTGGTTGTGGGCACATCCCCAGTAGGAGGTGTGCAGGAGGTAGCTGATCAATGTTTCTTTTTCATCGATGTTTCTAACTCTCTATCCTTCTCCCTTCCTTTCTGTAAAAAAATCAATAAAATATATTTTTTTAAATCTGTTTAGCAATCATAGACTTGTGAGGCAAAAATTAATAGTTTCAAATCCTTTGACCAAAACAATGAATTACCAAGGAAAATTCCAATTGGAAAATAATTGACATGGAATGCTTACAATGTCATTTTCTAATCAAATTTTTCCCAATAATTTATCTTTTTGGTAAAAGAACTGAAACAGCGTTCTTCAACACTACTTTCCCTTAAATGTATCTTTTCTAAATTGTCTCTAAAGTGAATTAAATTTGTATGAGTATCTAGAAATTTACATTTACTAAGAGTTTAGAGTTAGAAAACCTCAGCTTATATAAAAAATAAATTTTTGTAAGAACCAATTGCTTCCACAATATAACATTTTAACAAGCTGTTAAGGAGAATTATTAACAAGATTTTAAATAAGTCTAAAAGCAGTTTCTTCACATTAAAATTGTAAATAAATTTTACAATTGAAGAATCATAAAATCAGAAGAATCTGCAAGAGATTGCTTGATTCTAACAGCTGGTACATAAGTTAAAAATTTAACTCAGCATTCATTTTAAAAAATACTAATATGTGCATCTCTATTTATCTCTGCTCTCTATCTTATAAAAAAAAACTATGCTATACAGAGTACAGTTGTGAGTTGTTGCCAAACTTTTGCAACGCAGGTACTTTCTTGGCATACAAATAGCAGACATATTTTTCTGTTTAGGTAAATGTTAATAATCACAGCTGGTTTGGTAATTCAGTTATTCAGCAAAGACATTGTAAACTACTTGAAAAGAACCCATCTGGTTTGCAGTTGTAAAACTGAAACCAATTAAAACATTAAAACAGCATTTTGTTTTTCATTTTCATCTGTAAAAATATATTTTGCAAGTTCTAATTAGTGTTTGATTTTTTATATTGCTTTTATTATATGAATCTAACACTCAAATAATTTTTAAGTTCAACAAAACTATTCCTATAATTGATATTATATTGGGACAGCAGATGAATTAAAAGATAAAGAATATAAATATACATGGATTGATACCCATAGACACAATAATGTAGTACACAGAATTTCTATGTATCAAACCAAATAAAATAGGACAAAACGCCTACCAATCACAAGAATTGACTGCTTAGGTATAGCCTAAGAAGCTGACAATTTAGTTAATGGACAATATCTACTTTTAATAAAGGAAGGATGGAAGGAAGGAAAGAAGGAAGGAAGGAAGGAAGGAAGGAAGGAAGGAAGGAAGGAAGGAAGGAAGGGAAAAAAGAAGAAAAGAAGGGAGGGAGGGAGAGAGGGAGGAAGGGAGAGAGGAAGACACAGAACTCAAAGACTATAATAAGAAATATACTCATTTTTCCCACTCAATTTCCCTTTAATATTTATTCAGTGATAAGAGCTTTTCACTTTGACTCTGAAATAAACTACAAATAGCCCCATGACTGTTCTTCTCAATTTCAGATAATAAAAAGTACTATGATCTCTCTGGATTTGGTACTTAGAATGGCCAGTCTCATGTAATAATCAAAAGTATTCAACTTCATTCAAAATTAGAGCTCTGCCCAGTTCCCAGAGGAAGCTTGGAGGCCTGTGGGAAACCAGTAAACAGAGAGCAAGTACTTATTTTGTATCTTTCATACACTTTCTATTGTGTCTTCACTCCTATGCCTCCATCTTGCTAACTGGTTTTTGATACCTCTCTCCAGAGAAAATATGAGAGGAAGGACAAGGGGTGAGTTGGGACAGAAAAATTCTTAATTGACTGCCATTGTTCTAAATTGGTTTGTTTGTTTGTTTTATGTCTCAAGGGCTTGCAGGTATTTATAGTTAACACTTTCCACCCAGCCAGCATGGCTCAGTGGTTGAGCGTCACTCAGGAACCAAGAGGTCACGGTTCAGTTTGATTCCCAGTCAGGGCATATGCCTGGCTTTGATCCCCAGTATGGGGCATGCAGGAGGCAGCCCATGGTTGATTCTCATCATTAATGTTTCTCTCTCTCTTTTATTCTCCCTTCCTCTCTGAAATCATTGCTAATATAGTTATAATACAAAAATAAAGTTAACACTTTCCCTTCTGGGTAACTCTCATATTTGTTTGAAATGCCCTATCCTACCCTCCTCACATTCAAGGTGGTCTCTTATCTGCAGTTCCCTTACGTAGGACTAATGAGCTCCATTTCCATAGTTGCTTACTTCTCCCCCTTAAGGAGTTTGATGATTCACCTTGAACTTCTTTTGGGGTTGTTTTCCCTCTCATGAATCTGCTTTTACAATATCTAATAAAGCATCTACTCTCTCAACCACATAAGATGTGTATAAAACGCTCAGGCATCCTTGACCCTACAGATCTAGAACAGTGGGTCCATACCAATGAGGGAGCCTCATTCCACTCCCACCGCAGCTAGCCTGGCCCTTGTCCTATGACTATATTTTGCTATAACTCCCTAACTACAGGGCCATAGCTCAGCCTCTCTGAGTAATTCTGTTACAAATTCTCCTACTTGACTTGAGATGAAAAGGGAGTAATTTTGTTAAAAAAATCCTCTTCATGAATCTCCCCTCCCTCGCTGCTCTTTTTATTATTTATATTTCCAATGAGAATAGGGGAGTGGGTGGGTTTAGAACCAAGAAGCTCATTTATAGACATTTTCTTTGAAAATTTTCATCTTGGTCTGGCATCTCATTTTACAACTTCATAACTTACTACATTCTAACATTTCAATTAAATTTTCACTTTCACATCTGGCCTTAATAATGGTTTTTGTTCATAATAATACCTAGCCAGAGCAAATATTTAAACACTGTACAGACAACACACTCCCACCTTTAAATTAATGGTAAAATTATAAATATTTGACACCTGATATAAATCTTTTTTTCCATGATCTCTGTAATGTTACATAATACATAAAAGGTGAATGAAATAAAATGATTGGTTTCTCTTTGTAACGGCTACTGCCATTGCTGAACTAGCATCTCCATCGTTCTTCTTTGAAAAACAGCCCACATCATGACCACACAAGTCATCAAGCAACACAGGCTGGATTATTCCTAATTTGCTTTAGTTCTGGCCATATGGATTGGTCCAGGGATGGGTATATGCCTCCAGGTGAACCAATCAGAGTTCTTGGGATTTTTCTGCTAGAGATAAAAATCTCTTTACTCCCTAATCACAAACCTAAAATTTGGGATGCCACGTTTAGCAGATTTGTCCCCAACACCCAGAAAGAAACATGGGATAGAGGCAAAAACTTTCTGACATTCCTGCAGCTATCCTAGCTCTGGACATTTTCCTTTAGGTGGTCCATCCCAGCATCTTTCCTGTAAATCTTCTTTTTCCACTTAAGCTAGTTTGAGAACTTTTTGTATTACTTTAAATCAAACATGATAGGCTCCGGATTATGTGTTTCTCAAAGTGTATATGGTGTCTGGGATTTTAAAATGTTTTAAACCCAAATA
The DNA here is from genome assembly GCA_963924515.1 of Vespertilio murinus. Lineage (NCBI taxonomy): Eukaryota > Metazoa > Chordata > Mammalia > Chiroptera > Vespertilionidae > Vespertilio > Vespertilio murinus. The sequence goes on from OZ004705.1 coordinate 186,324,089, forward strand.
AATAGAATTAAGCTCAAATTTAAGAGCAGCTATAATACTGTTGATACTAGAAGTTGCAGTATTCTAAAAGTGTGGACAAAGAATAAAAGGAGATATTCCAGTATTTAACATTAAAGGCAATGAATGACAACAGCAATAGAAAATGATAAGCATATATTTTAATTTTTTTGATTTTGAGACACCTAAGTGATTGTGCTCCTTTCACTTTAAGGGGACTAAAGGTCAAGGTAGCACATTCAAAAAGACTAATATTTTTATTTTAAAAAATATATTGTTATTGATTTCAGAGAGGAAAGGAGATGGAAAGAGAGAGATAGAAACATCAATGATGAGAGAGGATCATTGATCAGCTGCCTCCTGTACAAGTTGATGCTCAACCACTGAGCCATGCCAGCTGGGCCAAATAGACTAATTAATGGTTAATGAAAGCATTCTTTTTCATTGCAAAATATATAACAGAAAGATAAATGTAAATTTCCCTTCTCAATAAAAAAAATACCATAAGAGAACAGCTATATATATAAAAGCCTAATATGTTAATAGTCTCCTCAGGGGTCCGACCATGAGTTCAATGGCTGACGTGATGTGTACTGACCACCAGGGTGTGGCACAGGATGAAGGAAAGCCCCGGCTGGCAGCAGGAAGGCCCCAGTTGGCCCTGATTGCCATCTAGGCCTAGGGACTCTACCCATGCATGAATTTTGTGCACTGGGCATCTAGTATATAAAATATTAATTACCTAAATCCAAACATATCAAAAATACATATATGTTTGCTTTTATCTATTTATCACGCTCTTCATTCAAAAACTAATTGAAGTAGAAAGGGAGCATTCCAAACTTCCAACAATTGGAATATTCCATTCAAAAAATCTCCAAAGTAATTACGTTCATGAAATTTTCTTATTAATAATTTGGCCATTATTATTTTCTTCTGGCTTCAGATACCTTCCATCTATACTAATAATAGAGAAATATGAAAATTGTCTATTACAGTGTCACATCATGACAAGATCAGAAAGCTGTGTCCCCGCTCTCTGCTCAGGCAGCTGCAAGACCCGGGGTAAGATAGGATATGATAGGAGGAGATAAGAAAGGAGAAGGAAAAGAAGACAAGCCTGCATGCAGACAAGCCAAGAGGAGAGATAGAAATATACAAAGGGAACAAGAAAAATTGCAGGAATGGAAAAGGGAAGGAAATGCGGGGCTGCATGTGGGAGGGGGCAGGTGGGCCTGGCAAGGGGCAGGGCGAGAGCCCCAACCAGATGCGGAAGGAGGGTCGTGGCCCCACTATTTAATATAGGTGCATATTTAAATAGCAAGTTAAATTAAATTATACTCCTCATTTTGCTATTGAAGGAATTTTAGGTTATGAGCCTAGATAGGGGTTTATATAGAATAGTCATCCATAGAATAATTTATTTTTTATATGGGATTTCAAAATAAATTTTATCTTAACTACTTTTAGTGAATTAATTTGTTCATTTGCTCATAAAATTAATTGGGGTATTTTATTTATCAAGGGTATAGTAAAAGATATTTTTCATGTTTTATCAGAATCTTATAATTACATAGAGAAGAAGACCAGACAAGCTCAGGAAGTGTGTGGCTAAGTAAAATGTAATAGGATTACCCAAAGAATAAGACCTAGACAAACCTTGTTGAGATGGAATTAAGAAATTGAAGAAGATATAAGAGGGTATGGGGGGATAAGTAATAATGGAAGGAGACTTGACTGGGGTGGTAAACACACAATACAATCTATATATGTAAAAGCCTAACATGCAAAGTATCCCCTTGGGAGTTCGACCGACCAGGAGTTCAATCACTCGCTATGATGTACTCTGATCACCAGGGGACAGCATGGAATGAAGGAAGGCCATGGCCAACAGCCAGCAGTTGGGGGAGGGAGGTCCCAGCTGACATCTGGCAGCCACTAGGGACCCTACCCCGGGCTCCAATTTCATGCACTGGGCCTCTAGTATGGAAATGATGTATTATAGAATCATACACCTGAAGCCTATATAATTTTCTTAACCAACATCACCCCAATATATCCAATAAAAAAATAAATTGATGAAAACTTCACAGAGGATATAACATTTGATTTAAGAATTCAATTCAATCTTCAGTTTACTAGTATGCATGAAAAATTTATATGGGTATTTATGTGATGGCGGTTTTGGTCACCATCTTTCTCTTTAGGAGTCTATGTGCCTGTGTTTATAAAGTTAGTGGGGCATAGATGCTGGGTTCAAGTTGAATATAATAAGTATTAAATGCGAGCCTGGGTGGAAGGTGGTTACCAAATGAGCCACTTAAAGTCTATCAGAACTTCATAAAACATGTGGAGCTACTTAATGGGACCTCTTCTCTCTTAATGCACTATTGAACTTTAAGTTATATTTTCCTGTTAATTGTAAATGCACACTCTTAAAGTTCTATACCACTAAAGTAAAAAAAAAGGTATCCTTTATTAGACATTCACTTAACGAAGTTTATTTTTAAAAAGAAGACAATAGTGTGCCAGAATCTTATCATTATAAAGTGACTTTTGTTGTTAAATGGGAAAAAGGCCGTAAATCAAATTTAATTTATATTCTCTCTTTTAAAGTAGAACATTCAGAACAGAAGAAACTTTGAACTCTGTTGTCAAACAAACATGTATCTATTACCTTTCATATGTTTCTCATAATCCTTTTAACTATCCCAGGCAATTGTCAAAGCTACTTATATTTAACAGGCTTTTGCTTCCTCCAAGCTTAAGTTCTTCATCTATTTGATCCTAAAGTAAAATGTTGAATTTGTGACATCAAAATCCCATCTAGGGAAACCATTTCTTATGTGGTCAACTTTGACTTTATGGTTTCACTCTAAGAGAAGAGGAGAATTAAAGGAAAATAGAATACTTACATAAATTATTCAAACAGTAGTAAAAGTTATCCTCAGAGCAATAGAAATAATAGTTAATGGAGCTCCTTCTTTATTACAGTCCCCAGTTGCTGCATGCATAGAAGTAGAGTTAGTACCACTACTTTTTTAAAGATCATATTCTTAAATATATGCAAATATACAAAACTTGTATGAAAATCACCATGTAATGTCTCCAGTTAATCCCATTAAATATTAAAGGTTGGGGTTACGGGGGAAGGAAAGTGAGAGCCCAGAGAGGAGGTGAGTTGGTCACATCTTCCAGGGCTTTGAGCCACATTTGTGACATCTAAAACAAAGACAAACGTCTTATTCATTGGTGCAGTACTTGGGTATAAATGTGTTTTATGCACAAGAGTCATATATTTCTATTTTCCTCTATTGTAATGGATTAAGGTGGAGTCCCATAGCCCTATAATATTTGTATTTACAAATAGAAACCATATTTATTCGGAACGCATTTGTAACTAAGTGTACAGTTCACAGCTTTATCACTTGTTTTATGAGTCCATTTGGCTTGGCACAGGAAAAAAAATAATTAATCAAGCCTGTAGATTTCAGGGCCTGGTCTTTACTTATGCAGAAACTGCTTGTTTATTAACATTAAGCATCTCCCATTTGGTCTCAAAGAGACGTATAGTTACATGGAAACAGAACAGCTTTCAGTAGATGATTGCACAACTACAGATGCTTTTTTTCCGACACCGTCACAGCTGAGGAGGTCCGACCAAATGAAAAACAGTTCTGATGAAGTGAGAAACAGAAAAGCGGTACCATGCAAACATTATTACATAATAAAGTGCAGGCCAGCACACATTTTTTTAAAACTCTCTTTATTAAATTTATGTGAATCTAGAGAAAAGGGTGAAAAGTATATTTACTGCTGATAAAAATTATTCTCCGGATAATTTCAGCCTCCTCGTTTAAAACTCATTCTTTGCAAGTTTCTCGTTCTCCCCGTTTCCTTTGAGCTCTTTGTCATCTACTCCAAAGTTAAGCTTTGCGGACTTAATAAAGAAATAAGAATTTGCAGGTGGCATGTTCCTGAACACACCGTCTCGTATCAAGTGATGGTACTAAGCACTTAAATAAAAATTAGGAGCCTGTCCTCACTCATGCTGGTCTTAAAATATTTGCAGATGATTTATCCTAACCTGTTGCAAGAGCTCTGTTCATATGTGTCTATCCTGCCCCGCCGGGAACGATGCCAGCGGAGTGATGCACGAAATCCTGGGATGTGTTATGATGCTATCCCTGAAAGATTTCCAGCCTGAGTTATACTCACAGCATTATACTACAGGGAGCCCAGCACCCCAACGGATTTCTAAAGTACATGCAGATGTGTTTTTCTGAAAATGCAGTCCTAGAAATATTGCTTATCCTTCTGGTATGTGCTAATGTAGATACAGACACAAATATTAGAATGAGTAATTGTAGAACATACACAAATGGATCAAGCACATTCATTTCTTCCTACCAAAGAGCAATTTTTCCCCTCCATTACTTTGTATCTGTAACTATGTGCAGGGTGGGGCAAAAGTAGGTTTACAGTTGTGAGTATGTGAAACATGGAGTGTATTCTTGCATTATTATTTATTACTTTTTGTGTTACTTTCCATACAAACAATTATAAAACTACTTTCCCCCCCCCCACTCTGTATATGTGTTTGAGTGTTTAACATATATTATCTCATTAATCCTTAAAATGACCTTATAAAGGAATTCTACGTCTGTTTCACCAATAAGGACGTTATGCCTCTGAGAAATTGGGGCTCATGTGAGACAATTAATTAATTAAGTGGGGAAGTGAAAATTAAGCTTAAAGCTCTAGCTTTAAAGCCATTGCTCTTAGCTAGAATTTCTTTCAAGTCAGCTAACCCAAACCCAACTCAATACATTAGCACAAAAGGGATATGATTGACTTTAATTAAGTATGCTTCATTAAAAGCAACATAATAAATGAATAGAATATATTCATCTTAACTAAAAGCAGTAGGAGGGAATTTGTACTCTACTAAATCTCCCACTCTAAATGTCTTCCTGCTCCCCCTTGCCAACATCTAAAAATATTTTAGAGGAATATAAGCCTACAAGCAGCCTGGTGCATGAGCTTCGTACACTGGAAGGAGGGGGGATTTGCTCAGCCTGGCCGGCACCCTCTCACAGTCCGGGCCCCGCAGGAATGGGCCTAAGATGGCAGTTGGACATCCCCTGAGGGGGTCCTTTGCACTGCCTCAGAGGCTGGAGAGACTCCTGCCACGGCTGCTGGGCTTGAGTGGTGCTCCCTCTGTGGGAGCCCACTAACCACCAGGGGGCACTCCTGTGTTGAGTATATGCCCTCTTCCCCCCCCACCCCACCCCCCACGTGGTCAGTGCATGTCATAGCAACCAGTCATTCAGTTCATTTGCATATTAGGGTTTTATTATATAGGCTTATAGCATCTGAGATATTTTGATGCTTCACATTTCTATAGCATTTTAAAAATATGTTTTATTATTTAAATGTCTACAGCATTGTCATCTGCTCAAGTTAAATCATCCAAGAACACTTTGCATAATATTCCTTTAAGAAATGTGCCAAATAATGAGACATTACAAGTTAGTACAAATGCATATGCCCTTTGAACTGAGTTACAATTATAGGAATTGACATGTACGAGTATACATGGCTATCCACTGCAGCATTTCTATAACAACAGATTAGAAACAACCAGATTTTTATAAAAAAGTACTAGTCTTCTAAGTGATAGTATACCCATGGAATAGAATACTATGCAACTATGAGAAATAATAAGGAATCTCTATGCACCGTCTTTATTTCTTCCAAATTTTAAATTCTCTGTTGTTTAAAGTATTACATATGTCTCCTCCCCTGCCCCAATTGAGCCACCCCGGTGCCCCAAAACATGCACTGTCAGCTTGGCTTGGGCTGCTGAAACAAAATGCTTTAGACTAGCTTAAACAACAGACATCTATTTCTCACAGTTGTAGAGGCTGGGAAATCCAAGCACAAAGTGCTATTCGATTTGGTTCCTGGTGAGGGCCTTTTTCCTAGCTTGCAGGTGGTCACCTTATCACTATATTATCACAATGTAGAAAGAGAGGGGAGTGCCCAGCTGGTGTGGCTCAGTTGGTTGAGCAGCGTCCCATGCACCAGGAATCCCGGTCAGGACTTATACATGGGTTGCCAGAATGATCCCCAACAGGGGGTGTGCAAGAGGCAGCCGATGGGTGTCTCTTATCATTGATGTTTCTCTCTCTCCCTCCCTCTCCCTTCTTCTCTCTAAAATCAATAGAAAACATTTTTTTTAATAGAAAAAAATTGGGGAAGAAGGAGGAAGGAAGGAAGGGTGGTGGTGCTCTCGGGTCTCTTCCTCTTCTTATAAGGGCACTGTCTCCTTATGGGAGCTCCACCTTCACAACCTCATCTAAACCTAACCACTCCCTCTAGGACCCCACCTCAAAATATCATCACCTTAAGAGTAAGGTTTCAACTCAAATGTGAATTGAATGGGAGACAACATTTGGTCCACAGCAGCACTGATAAGAAAAGCTTTCGAAGATCCATTAAGTGAAAAGAAAGCAATGTCAAGACCCATGCCATAGAAAGTTATGTGTTTAAAAGAGGAAGCACAATCAGAATATATATTAATATTTTCTGTTATTTGCATTTTAGAAACTCAGAGAGCTTATACCAGGGGAAACTAATTGAAGTGTTTATGGAAAAAGAGTGGTAACCCAAAAGGTAAAGAATAAGAGTACTTAGTATCTTTTTAAACATCAGAATAATATGATTGTACTAAGCAAATATTTTGATTGAACATTAAAGGGAAAACCAATATTAAAATTGGGCATTGCCTACAAGTTGCAGTTGAAGTCTATTTAATGTGTGCCATACTTTGCTAATCACAGGCCTTACTGTTGGTGAACTTCAGGACTTGAAGTTTTGGGAAAATGAACATGTGTCTTGTTTATAATGAACCTGCAAGGTCATGATTCTTAATCATTGTTGTCTGCTATATAATTCAATGTGGTGGTAAGCTGCACAGTTCAAAATGCAACAAGTTCTAAACACCTGGCTTCAAATCCTTGCCTTGTTTTGACTCTAATCAATGTGAAGTTCAGATTTGGAAGTTAGCCAGTGTGTTCCACTATAAATCCCAATAAATAAGAGAGCAGTTGGCATTCTTTGTAGGCTCATTCGTGGCAATTGGTGTCTACCCACCATCTCGGTTGGCACATCATTCCAGATAATATTCTCATCATTGTAACAAATGCTGTCGTTTATCAGGTGTTCATCACATTACGATGAAACTAAACTTGAAAAAGTTGAAAGCAAAACTTCGTAAGATGTCTGTGCACTCTAGAAATAAAAAGAGGCTTGGCAGGCATAAATATGTGCTGGCAACACATCTCTTCTCGTATATCAAGGACAAAATTGAAACCATATTTCCATGGGGTGCAAACATTGATTGCTATATGTTCTTATAAACAGAGAACTACAAACGTACTGTGCATTCTCTTGATCCTTCTCTACTTTTATGTGAAGTCCAAAAATGTATCAGTTAGAGGCGGCTTCTGAATTCGGGTCAGCAAACCAAGATTCATATGTCAAGAATAGAGGAAGATACTCTAGGTGAGAGTGAAAACAAACAAAACCACAGTTGTGTTCAACTTGAAATATTTAAAACTATTCTTCACTAATGGTTATAAAATGAGTACTGGTAAGTACAACTCCATAAATTATCTCAAAGCCTCATTTAAGTTGTTTTGTCTTTTCATTTCTCTTCCTTCTTTCACTAATGGTCAGATTCCATGAACTAAACATATTGCTTAATCCCTCCCATTTAATTTCCTTCAGGAGATATATCATTACCCACAAGGCATTGCATTGTTTAGCTACTACCATCCTTTGGAGCCTCATCTCTCATTACCTTCCCTTCTTTCTCTAACAAGCTCCAGCCACACAGAATTTCCTTTAGTTCCTCAAATGCTCCCTGTGTCTTTCTGCCTAGGACCGTGATCGGCAAACTCATTAGTTAACAGAGCCAAATATCAACAGTATAATGATTAAAATTTCTTTTGAGAGCCAAATTTTTTAAACTTAAGCTTCTTCTAACGACACTTCTTCAAAATAGACTCGCCCAGGCTGTGGTATTTTGTGGAAGAGCCACACTCAAGGGGCCAAAAAGTTTGCTGACCACTAACCTAGGATTTAAAACATGTCACTCCCTTTGTCTGAAAAACCATTTCCCATCAAAGTTCGCCTGGCTAACTTCTATTCATTCTTCAAATTTCAAGTATAATAAATTTACCAGCACACCAAGAAGATGTCAGCCCACCCTTTAATATTGTCTCGAGGACTATCATTTTTTTTCCCATCACATCCTTTGCCTCTTTATAGCACTGATGATTAGAGCCAATCATTAATTTTGAAATTATTTACTTAGTGTTTGAGTATAAATAGCTTAAAGGCTGATATCTTGCTTATCTTGTTCTTCATTGGGCTCTAAGTACCAGTTAGTGATTGAAACACTAGAGTGCATGAATAATTTTTGGGGAGGGAAGGAAGATAGGTAGAGAAGGAGGGACATAGAATAAAGAACAAAGGAGAAAGGAAGCAAGAAAAAAAAGAAGAACGGAGAAAGACATAAGGAAGGAAGGGGGAAGGAGGAGAGGAACACAGGGAGGGGAAAAAATGGAGGGAAACTGAGTGCCTACTAGCCACAGTTCAGTTATGTATAAGGAGACAATTACTGGGTGGGAAAGTTATATTTCAAACCCATCACAAGCAAGTATCAAAAGTAAGGGGAAGAAAATCAGAGAAGTTGAGTTCAAATAGAAGCAGGTGGGAGTGTATAGTGTGATGGTTAGTTTTATGTCAATCTACTGGCCACCAGTACACCCCAATTAAACATCAATCCTGGGCAAGATTGTGAAGATGTTTCCAGATGAGACTAGCATTTGAACTGGTGAACTCAGTCATGTAGATGGCCCTTCCTGATGTGAGTGGGCATAAATTCCTCAGGGCTGGAATAGAACAAAAATCAGAGGAAGAAAGCTTTCACTCCCGCCTTTTTTTTTTTTCTTTTTTTTTTCTTTTCTTCTTCTTCCTGCCTGCCTGCTTAGATTGGGAAATCTTCTCTTTGGCTCTGCGACTGGGATTTAAAAGATTGGCTCCCTCTGGTTCTCAGGCCTTTGGACTAGGACTGAATTACACCACTGGCTTTCCCGGGTCTTCAGCTAGCAAAGAAAAGGTGGAGAGACATCTCAAGCTCCATAATCAATGAGTCAGTTACTCAGAATAAGCCAACAAACACTGATTCTATTTCTCTGGTGAACCCTGACTAATACACATAGGTAGAATCCAGAGATGAGGAAAGCAAGGAAGGGCCAGTGCCTGCAAAGAATGTTTTTACAGCCAGTAAAAAGTGTATAAGCTTCTCCCTAACCAGTTTGGCTCAGTGGATAGAGCATCGGCCTGTGGACAAAAAGGTCCCAGGTTCGATCCCAGTCAAGGGCATGTACCTTGGTTGCGGGCACATCCCCAGTAAGGAGTGTGCAGGTGGCAGCTGATCAATGTTTCTCCTTCATCGATGTTTCTGACTCTCTATCCTCCCTTCCTCTCTGTAAAAATTATTTTTTTAAAAAGTGTATAAGCCTGGTCCATAAAGGGAGCTGCATTCAATAATTTTAGGCCATTTGTTCCCATCTGGATTTTGATTCTAGTTAACCTGCATAGTTAGGTCAACACATACTCCTACCTGGCTTGCTGTCAAGTATTATATATATGAAATTTAACTTCCGTTAATGAAAACAAGTGTCCTTAAATGAAATAAAATCCTACAGTCCCAGAAAAATGTCTAGTGAAGTTTTATTCCCTTTATTAAATAGATGTTATACAAATAATACCTGTGTATAATATTTGTGAAAAATGAATTCTATTAAAATGTAATATTATTTCTGGTTACTTTTAATAGAATTAATAAATTAACATATATCTGCCACATTCTTAAAACCATTTTCTTTCTTTTATTAATTTGTTTACCAATCACCCAATAGAATTTGGAAGACACAAATAGAACAATTCAAGTTAGAAGAGTCAAACATGAACATTTTGAGTTACTGGAAGTTAATATTACTAAAGAGTTTACTGAGAATACAAGACCTCAAACTAGATTACAAAACAAGCAAACAAAAAAGTCTTCTTAAGGCATTGTGCTTTCCTGAATTTGTCTATTCTGGTTGTTATAGAATTCTCTGTTAAAATCAGACAGGATCTGCTATAGCTGGTTTGGCTCAGTGGGTAGAGCATTGGCCTGCAGACTGAAGGGTCTCAGGTTTGATTCCAGTCAAGTGCACATGCCTGGATCCTTAGTAGGAGGGCCTTCAGGAGGCAGCCAATCAATGATTCTCTCATCATTGATATTTCTCTCTCTCTCTCTCTCTTTCTCTCTCTCCCTCCCCCTCTCTCTTCCCCTCTCCCTTCCTCTCTGAAACCCATAAAAATATTTTAAATAAATCAGTCAGAGTCTACACAATCTTTTTGATATAACAAAAACAAAACCTGAACATGTTCTGAAGTCACAACTTCATGAAAACAAAGGTTTCTCAAGAATAATTACAAACGTAGCTGCCATCAATCCTTTTCATCACTTTTGTGCCTATCACTCACCTTCAGAGAAACAGCGCTTGTTCCCCTTTATTTGATTCTGGGTTGGCCACGTACTGCTTTAACCAACAGAAAGCAGGGGAAGTAATATCCTGGTACTAAATGGGAAGAGAAGGAGGAAGTGCACATTCAGTACTAGAGAATATTATACTTCATTATTCAAGACTTTATTGTATTAGTGCTAAGAGGAAGAATTTGACAAGCTAATAACTTTGATTTTTCTTTTATCCTTAAGTGTTCTTGCTGTTTAAATCATCCCTCCACTTCAAAAACGTGTCACCCTAACTTAGTTTGGCGCCCTGCAGGCTAAAGGGTGCTGGGTTTGATTCCAGGCAAGGCCATGTACCCTGGTTATAGGCTCCTCCCCAGCCCAGGCCCTGGTCGGGGCTCAAACAGGAGGCAACCAACATCTTTCACTCTCTCAAAATCAATGGAAATATTGGTTCAAAAGATAAGTCAAAAAATGTGTGACCTGAACAGTTTTGATCACAAGGGCTGATGTTTAAAATTTGGGGCTTGCCATGCCAGTGCTGAATGCTGGATCCCAAGTAAGAAAACACACATCTGTTCCAGTATTTATTTGTTAATTCATTTTAAAATGAAAATAAATGCATTACATGTTAGCATAAATAACATCTTTATTAAAAACAACTATATTTTCTTCTAAACAAAAAAGTTAATTAAAAATAGAATTTTATATTTTTGCAGATCTCATTTAGGTCTGGCTTAATGGAAGACAGCTAAATTGCCATATTTGTTGTTGTATTCAATCTACTGCCATATGTTGTTTATGAAGTATGTAAAGAAAATCCAGCCCAACACACATATGTAATGGGGGGGAGCATTTTAATAACCTTTTCAGATAATTCTGGAAATTCTTCTTTGATAGTACACCAGAACTCAACAAGTGGCAGATTTTTAAAGGTTAGCTGCAATGTCAACAAACTTTTCATATTCTGTGACATTAAAATCCATTGGTTCCTCTTCTACTTCAAGGGAATTATTAATCCATGGGTCATTTTGTAATATCCTTATTGATTATTTAGAGATTATAATTTCACAGAGTTGTGCAGATATTCTAATTGTTGACCTGTTATTATATAATATTTAATAAATTATATTTGGTTTTTGAAAATAATGTGGTATATTTTAACTTAAAAGACCCACATCTAAATAACCATAATTTTGTCTGTAAGTTGTTCTTTCAAACAAAAATGATGTCCCATGCCCTGGCCGGTTTGGTTCAGTGGACAGAGCGTCGGCCTTCGGACTCAAGGGTCCCAGATTCGATTCTGGTCAAAGGCATGTACCTTGGTTGTGGGTACATCCCTATTGGGAGGTGTGTAGGAGGCAGTTGATCAATGTTTCTCTCTCATCGATGTTTCTAACTCTCTACCCCTCTCCGTTCCTCTCTGTAAAAAAATCAATAAAATGTACAGTATATATATATATTTTTTAAATGATGTCCCGCAAAAAAAGTGGCCATTTCAGTTTACAGCTGAAACAATTGCATGAGTGCTAGTGCTATTGCTCTCGACAAATACCAGTTTGTAGTGAAACTGCTTTATGCATATTTCCCATTTTATCACACAGAATATTAAAAAGACATGTTCAAGGGTAAGTCCTAATAAAAGTACTTTTTACCACTTAGTAAAAGAATATTCTCAAATAAAACTGGATTCTTTTTTCTTGCCAGTGCATAGTGGTGAAGAAATTAATGACTGCTAATACGATTTGGGGCCATGGCTTTGATTTGTGCCAAAAGTTTTACTCACCAATTCCTTTTCCACCACCAGACCAAATAGCAACACTTTTTCCTGCCAGTAAAAAACATGTGACTCAAAGGAAGATATTTGGTTCTTTGAATATTTCAGTACCATTTGTGTGTTGTCACTTATTAACATAAAAGATCTTCCATCCTTGGTTTGTTCTGATATTTAACAGCTGATACTGGAATATAAGGAAAACGGTAAGCACAGACACATCTGTAGGTATTTTCCATTTTGAAGGAAAAGGTGTAATTCTACAGGGACAGTACTGACTTGATTTTCTTTTTGCAGATACATTTTTAATTTGATGAATTACTATAGCATTGAAAAGTGGCAGTTCCATGGTATCTCTTACCAATTTTTTTTCACCCAGCAGACCATTCAGCAATGTCAACTCCACAGGCATATAATATGTGTTTCCCCAGGCAACACAACGTGATAACTTGCCTTGCAAGAGGCTTCTGTCATAAATTTTTAGTTTCTAGCTTGAAACAAATATTTTTGTTTATTAAAAAGTTTATCATGTCTGCATTTTAAAAGTTAGTCTTTCTGAAAAACAGTGCATAATTAGTCTCAGATTGTCATTGTAAGGCGACTGGCACCACACTATTTAAAATAAGGACACATAAAAGTAAATTATTAATATCTAGAAAGCCTAGAAAAAAACAGCTTTATTTTATTTGTGTTTTTATTTATAGTTTCACACCATTTTTAATTGGATTCCTCCCTTCCATGAATCAAACTTTATGATACATCATGTCTTCTTTTTTCTTAGTTTCTTTAGACATGGATGGAGCAGCTGTGGGTTGAGAAAGCAAGCCCTCTAATCTTTTAAAAGCCAAAATTCATTCACTGTAAGATGCTGCAAATGGGGAGCTAGAATCGGCACCATCTATGGCCCAAGGTCACATAACCAAGAACAGAAGAAAGGACCTCAATTATTATTTAAGTAACTTATTTTTGTTCACTGGAGATACGTAGAACACACTGGAGTGTGGAACTCAGGGGAAAGAGCCTTCTTCTATGGGATTAAGGTATTATTTGAGGACACCCTTGCCAAGCCAGCAAAGATTGTCTAAAACTTCCTATATAACCCTTTCAGGCAACCTGCCTCTCCAAGAACACGCAGGGGGTGGATTCAGAACTGGGGGTCCCTTAGCATATAAGCTTGAACCAAATGAAGTCTAGAAAACCAATCTACTCATTTCTCTAATACACATAGTTCTTATGGTGTTGTTATGCAATCATGAATTGTAGAAAACCAACCGACTCATTTCTCAAATATACAGAGGTGTTATGGTGTTGTTACGCAATCAAGTCTTCAATATGCCTAATAAAATCCAAGTCATTTTTACTTACAAAACGAAGATTTTAAAAATAAAATAAAAACACGCTTAAAATCTCAGGACATGAATGCTTTAATTATAAACCAAACATTTCTCTACTATAACAAGTTTTTAATCTGAATCAATATCTCATTTTTACTTTATCTCTGACCTAAGGAGGTTCTAGTATAGGGCTTTCCCCAGTTAAGGGCCAATGCCAAATCAGGATTTATATGGAAGAGCCATTCAATGCCCAAGTTCATAGATTTTTGGCTTGTGCAACCCCAGTGAACCCTCCATAATTTCAACACCCACACCCATAGCCACCCTGGACCTTACTTCTACTCAGAACTGTTTCATTCCTTAATTTTAAACTTTCATTTTCTACCTTTATTTTGACTAGAGTTTAATTAGTGCATGTATGATCTATGTTTATCTTGTTTGCCATTGCATCTTATACAATTCATATTACAAGGACTTATTTCCTGACATTACATCCTATATTTTTTATTTTCTCTAATTCCCCTTATAAGATCCATGAGGGCCTAAGCTTCATTTTATTCACTGCTGTGTGTCCCCAGCATCTAGAACAATACCCAACTTATCATATGTGCTCAGCAAATACTAATTGAATGATGCATAAATGAGTGCCAGGGTAAGTACAGCACTAGGAACATAACCTGTGGTTCATAAGTTTGTATTGCATAAGTGACTAAAGAATAACAATGACTAATACTTAGATGAGTATTTAACCTATGCTCAGAACTTTCTAATTTCTGTAAATGGATCAATCTCATTTTATTTTTAAAATGCCCTGTAAAAAAATGTTTGTTTAATGCCCTGTAAAGTATGCAGCATTATTATTAATACCATTTTGTAGAGGAACAAATTTAATTCTTCAAGTATACACACAAACCAAAATTGACTTACATACTGTGAAATTTCAATTAATGCACACAAAAACAGTGGTGGTGGTGGTGGTGGTGGTGGTGGTGGTGGTGGTGGTGGTGGTTGCGGGGAGAACACTGGAAGATTCCCAGCTCTGCACAACTTAGCAGCACGCTGTGCCTACTGAAGACAGTGGCAGGGGGGTGGGAGGAGGGGGAAGAGGGGAACTAAAACTTGCAAGTTAATTTCACCTGCAGCAAAAAAAATGTCTATACATCCATATTTGTTTTACCCATTTTAATGTACCCAAGTTTCTTTGGGGAGCTAGTGGAAGAACAAATGTAGCATAATCTGCTTCCATTCCCTTTTCCCAGCAAAAGTACCTTTAATGCTTCAGACCACCAGAACTATGTGAACACATGAAACCTCTAAGCAGTGAACTATTTCTAAGATGACTGGGTCCCATTCACTTAGTTCTTGGAGATCACATTTAACTCTTTTTTTAAATCATCTCATACATATAGAGGACAGAAGCTTTGCCATCTACTCGAGTGCAGTTTTGACCCACATTGAAGACTTTTTCTAGGACTTTCCATTTAGTATGTTGGTTAGGAATAATTTATGTTAACAATAAAAGAGATGAAAAGCTCTTTTTGGCTTTTGTCTTCACTCCCACTGAAAAAGTAACCAGTGACACTCAATAGCTTAGAGGAAAATTAGCCTCACCACTGAATTAAACTTTTTATGATCTGTGAATTTTAATTAGGGAAGTTTTTCAATTGCTTCTATAATGAGCTAAGGTGTCAAGTAAAAGGAAACTGAATCATGGACATGGATGTCAAAGATCTAATAAAAAGTAAAACATGCTGTAGCTGGAGTGATTAGGACTTGAGTGGTGAACGAACAGTACCAAAGTGGCAATGTGTTTTGAAACATTTATAGTTTAATTTACAACAGTCACACAGACTTCTGTTTGTATAGGAAGAAGATCAAGGACAATATAATGCCACTGCAGGGTGTAGTCCATTTTTATCAATCCAGGACTAGCATCAACAAGGGAAGAAATTAATCTTAAGTCATACAAAAGTTAAAAAGAAAATTTAATTTGGGCATTTTAGAGATAAAACACACACAAACTAATAATTTACTTTTCATAGAAAACATAGTTTTCTATTGAACAGTCAATAAAATATGCCAGTTTGTTGTTTGTTAGGGAGATGAAATCAACATTGAAGAGATGTGTTGACTTACTTGACCAACTCCTCCTTCCCTTGTGCTCTGAGACTCACCCTACCATCTATTATTCTCTTCTTCTATTGTATGGTCTGTTAGCCAATTCACTAGACAATATGTTTCTCCATAATTACAGCCTCCTTCTCTTTCAAGTACAAAGGAAAAAACAACAACAACATACAGCAAAACCTTCCCTTGAATGTATGGCTTCCACTAGATAACACTCTTGTTCCCTTTTTACCAAGATTCTTGAAAAATAAAGCTTTCTTCTCTTTAAAACATCATAATTTCCCTAGCCAGTTTGGCTCAGTGGGTAGATAGTCAGCCTGTAGACCAAAGAGTCCCTGGTTCAATTCTCGTCAAGCGCACATACCTCAGTTGCAGGTTTCTCCCTGGCCTACGTCCATTATTTCTCCCTGACTTTCCCTCTCTCTTTCACTCTCTCTAAAAATCAATGGGAAAATATCCTCTGGTGAGGATTAAAAAACAAAACAAGAAAATGAAAAATAATAACACTGTCATAAACCTTCTGTCCCTACAATTTCATCCCAATGGCTCTCATGTAAGTTCAGCAAGGTTTATTTTTTTTTCTGTTTCATAAATACTGCTCAATATATTCCCTCTTCTCAATATCCCCCAACCTAGTTTAGACGTTTGTAACTTCTCCTCTAAATTACTTCAATAAACTTTATATATCTCTTCCTATCACCAGCTTAATCTTTCTTTTATAATTTCTACTGATTCCAAATTTCCATTTCTCACAAAGCAGACCTAAGCATTTTTCCCGTATTTGAAGTCTTATAACATCTAAAAATATTTTCTATAACATTCAAAGATTTTACCAAAGTCTTCTAGGCCAAGTTAAGGCAAATTAGATTGCACTTTAAGTGGGATGAAATTCACTTAAAAGTTTTATTCAGGTGTGTGTAAAAATTGATAGATATTTTGGTGAAATCACTCTGGATGTGGGGAGTTGATTATAATGTGGAAAGATTGAAAGTAGGAACACTGTTTAAAGAGGTTATCAGTCCAGGTAATGGTAACATGTCAAAGGCCTAACCCCTAAAGTGACAGTATTGAAGATAGGGCTTTTAAGGAGATGATAAATTTTAAATAAAATTATAAAGGTTGATCCCTTATCTAATAGAACCCATGTCCTTATAAAAAAGAGACACCAGATATATATCTCTCTCCCATCTTCTCTTCTACTTCCCCCCTTCTCTCCCTCTTTTTCTCCAACCTTCCCTCCCTTTATCCCTACCTCTTCCATGTAAGGACACGGCAAGAAAGTCACCATCAGGAAGCCGGAACAAGAGTTCTCACCAGAAATTGAACCTTGCCAGACTTTCATTTTGGACTTTCCAATTTTCAGAACTGTGAGAAAAAGAAATTTCTGTTGCTAAGTCACCCAGTGTATGTCATTTTGTTATGGCAGCCTGAGCTAATACAGACATCTTGGTAGGATAATAACTTGATATATTACCTGATGTTTACTTCTCTCCTCAACCCCAATTCAAACAGCCATGCTACTCTGTTCTTACTTGATTTAAAAGGATCTGACTATAACATTCAGAGAAAAGAGGGAGTCTTCCTGACATTGCATCCCTTTAGAATATAGAGAAGATGCCTAATGTGGATAAAATGTTTGGGAGAGACATAATTAGGGAGATCAGGACTTTGCCCCACAGTGCCCTCACCCACTCTTGGAACCCCTTTCCCAGCAGCCAAAAATGAAAATATTCCCTGGAATTAAAAAAAAAAAGAACAAAGAGATGAAAGTGATGAGAATAGAGAGATTGGTGGTATGGGTCAAGAGGGCTACACCTAAATAGGCCACATGGACAGGAATGGGAATTGGTTCAGCAAAGGGCTACAGTGAGGAGCACTGCTAAGGTACCTAGAAACCATGTGGGAGTCATCATCTGATGAGCATCCGTGTCTACTTTTATGTAATCACTGTCCATCCCTTGTGCTCAGAGATTATGCAAGCTGTTCTTTTCATCAATGTTTAATAAAGGTATCTCCTCAATAGCCTCTGGCACTTCTCCCAGCCACTTCTCAGCAGGAGTGACAACTGTTGGTTCCTCAGATTTTACTTGACCCTTCTCTGACTTACCCCATATGGACAAATAGACAAATCATTTTGTACTATCCTAATGACTCACAATACGCGAGAAAGCCCTAGACACTCAGCGGTGAAATGATGGTCTGGAAGGGATGACTTCCCACACCTGTAGTGAGTGGAGTGGATGACAAATGAGGCCACCTCATGATGCTTACTGAACTGAGACAGTAATGAAATATATTCAAGTAGATAATTAGATATGACTCTGAAGCTCGAGGGAGTCATGACACAATAAAAAAACAAATAAAGCCATGGAAATGGGTGAGATCATTCTACAAGAAAATTCAAAGAAAAGGGGAGAGCCAAGTTCTAAAGAATAACTGTTGTTAGAGAGAGTATCAAAGGAGAATGAAAGAAAGAGTGTCCAATGTAGTAGGAAAATAACCAGAAGAACAGATACAGAAGCCAAGGTCAAGAAGAGCTCTGAGAAGGACCTAGATGCTGGGTTGTATTTCCTGAGAGGTCTAAAAAGATGAAGACAGAACAAGAACGTATTGGCTTAAATGACAAAGATCAGCATCAATGAAGATAAGGGAATGGATCCAGGTTGGAGGAAATTGGAAAGTGAAGAAGAGGTGAGGAGGCAGAAGCAGAGTATGTGGACAGTTTTATTCGATACATTTGGATATGATAAGTAGGACAGAGAAATAGGTTGGTAGTTAGAGAGAGTGCTTAAACAACAAGCACTCTTCTTTTCTACTCCATCTTTTGGTTTTCAACATGGGATATATTAGAAAATGTTTAAGCTGGTGGGATGCTCCAACAGAGAGGGAGATATTAAATAAGTAGAAAAGAGAAGCAATAGTAGAGATAAATCTTTATAAAAGGCAGAAGTGGAGGCTCTGATTTTTAATTGAAGGAGAAACACTTGCTCCACGATTATAGGAAGAAGGAAAGCAAATCCTGCAGATCCCTATAGCCTGTAGTTTTGATAGTGGGAAGGTGAAGGTATTATTATAGGATCTTCTATATTCTTCTTAATGAGGCAAGAGTAGAACAGGAAAGTTTAAGAAGAGAAGAGAAACTGGTAAAAGTACCGTTAAAGAATTCCAAATTGAGCCTACAGAAAGACATTACAAAATTACTGAGAGCTTATTTGGAGTATGTAATCACAAATTTTTAAGTTAATCCATTAGCCTAGTTGTGAGAGTTTTTCAGGTTTGGGTTCTGAAGACATAAGAAGGATGAATTTCTTTTTTTTTTTAAACAGGTATATGGTGGAAGGAGAAAGACAAAGAATCTGACAGTTTTTGTGGCTACTCAGGAGAGAACGCTGCTCTGAGATAGCACTGCCTCCTGTGCATACTTTGAGCTTACTTGTTACCACCCAGAACTATGATCGTTGGTTATGTTCAAGCTTTGTTATTACACCATGAGACTACTTTAAATGGTCTATATTTCACCTCTGTCGTTTCAAAAATCAGTAGGCACTAAAATGTTTGTTCAGGGAGTTCATGGAAAACCTTGGGAACTAGGTCAATATTTAAAATATATATATTTTTTAATTTCACAAGTGAACTTCAGCACCTGAGCTCACATGGAGACGGGAAGCACAACTATAAACCTGGAATGATCAAACCCCAAGAGAAGAAATGTCATCAGGGCAGAGAATGGTGAAAAGAATGAGGCCCAAGAAGAGCAGTGAGCCCTGAAGACAAATGCGTTCTTCAACGTGTACAGAGGTCATGTAACATTGAGAAAACAATCCTCTAATGGTCAATGATGACATGATCTATTTCAACATGCTAAGGTTTCAAGGATAAGGGGTGTTTTACAACCACCAAAAGTTCTGTTTTTTTCTTTGCTGAGAAAAGGGTTTTAATTACAAGGGATCATACTAATTTAGCTTGTCTTACTGAAGGCAAAAAATAGCTTCAGTTAGTGCTATAGGATTCTGGCCTTTGAAGGTGGGGGGATAGGCTGGGGATAGTACAATGTCAACAAAATAAAATCAGTTCACTTCAGTAGATATTTATTGAGTACCTACTATGTTTGGGGCCCAGCATTCAGTTGTAAAACTTCCAAGTATAACAGCTTATGTCAAGACTGCCTGCTCCACTTACTCAGGAGCAATGCACTGTATTTATTATGGGCACCTCTGTGTGTATAATCTATATTAATAAAAGGGTAATATGCGAATTAGAATGGACATCTTCCAGACAACCTTCCAGACAAAGCCACGGTGGTGAGGCTGAGGCAGAGGTGGTTAGGGGTGATCAGGCCGTCAGGGGAGAGCAGTTAGGGAGATCAGGCTGGCAGGGGAGAGCAGTTAGAAGGATCAGACTGGCAGGCAAAATGGTTAGGGGTGATCTGGCAGGCAGGCAGAATAGTTAAGGGCGATCAGGCAGACAGGCAGGTGAGCGGTTAGGGGCCATCAGTCCTAGATTGTGAGAGGGATGTCTGACTGCATGTTTGTGGGATCAGGCCTAAACTGACAGTCAGACATCCCCCAGTGGTCCTGGATTGGAGAGGGTGCAGGCCGGGTTTAGGTACCCCCTCCCCTGGCCCCCCTTCCCATGCATGAATTTTGTGCACTGGGCCCCTAGTAGATTATATTTACTTATATTCTTTGTCAACTATTCTCAGAGAATGCTCTTTAGAATACTAGAGTCAGTCCTATCTGCTATTAATGAGTGTTCTGGAGAGAGGAGAGCTTCCAAAGACGAATAAGTTTTGGATACATTAAGCTAAACAAAGTTAAATGGGTATTAACTTTTAGAAGACTTTAAGATGCTAACAAGTATAAGAGTTTTCTAAGAAAATAAGAATAAAATAATAATTCAGCATTATTAGACTTATTTGATTTTGGACCCTTTTCATTAACTTTTAACACATCAAAGGATTACTGTTTCACTACTTGAGAAATTCTGAATCATGTAATATTATATGTTTTATATTAAAACTGCAGTGTGTATTATATGTGTACAATTTTATGTTAATATGTTCTTCTATTCCTATTCTCAAATCTGAACAAATTGTGAAGATATTTTACCATCAATTCATTTAAAAAATATAAATAAGTTCATCCTCATCAAATTTAGATATTTTAATCAATATCAAATAGCTATAATTATATATATTCATAAGCTTATTTTTAAAAAATGAAGAAAGATAACATGAAATATTTTATCTCAAACTAAATCACCAAGTAGATTTTAAAGATATAGAAGAAGTACATTTCAAAATATCAATACAAGTATTTTACAGTATATAAGAATATTAAGATGATTTCAGTGTTTTAGATTCTCAGTGAAATAATACTTGATGCCTTACCCAAAATTTTTATCCAAAAATAAAATAGTGTTCTACAAATGTTTCTTAAGTCTGTTTTACAATTAATTTTTATAATTCATTGTGGCCACCAAAACTTTGGCCAACACAATTGAACCTGTTCAGATTTATTAATTTTCAGTTTTTAATCCTTCCTAGATATCCCCATGTTTCATGTGTTATATCAGCTGTCTCCAGGTGTTTAGAACCAGCTGAAGTGGCAATTAAATAGTTAATTTAAAAACGCTTCAGGAATATATGTTACATTGCATGACTGAGTTCTCCTTAGGGGTTACATTTACTATATCTTTTCACTTTGGCACAACTGGCATGGACTTAAAGACAGTTTATAATGGAAGTAATTCAGAGGCAAAGAGTAGGTCAATGAGGCTCTAAAGAATATAAAAATTATGATCCTCTGAGGATCCCTATAGAGGGTCATTTAAATAAAACTAAGGAAGGAAATAAAAAAGATTATATAACATACATTCCCTTTAAAATACATTGAGGGTTTGTTTTTTTTAACTATCATTGAGACCCTTACTACCTTTAATGATTCCCCGTTATCTGAAGGACCAAGTTCAGACATTTTAATCTGGAAAAAAAAATCTTTCTCCATGTACTTTTTCCACCTTCTTCCTTAATCATACTATCTCTCTCCTCATCTTTGTTTCCTCAAGTTATACTGTTTCTCACTGCTGCTCAGAAACACTCACTTTTCCCCACACTGCTCCTGTTCCTTCTCCCTCCCCTACAAGATTCAGGGCCAATCTCATTTTTCCTCTGAAGATGTTCCTGACTCTTGTAGGTAGTTTCTTTCTTCTTTTTTTCACCTACAACACTTAGAACATTTATCATCTGTAGAACTTTTCTTTTTTTATCTAACTCAACTGAATTTCTTGGAAACAAGGCCAAATGACTTACTTATCTTTGTATCTCTGCCACCTACCTCAGTGGCTGGCCCAGAAAAGTGTAAGTAAATATTGAATAAATTTTTAAATAAACAACTTGAACAAAAGAACAGTTCTGATGCCTTTAATTATTTAACTACTAATGGCCCATTGCACAAATTCATGCACATTGAAATGAAATTAATTGGAAGAAATATTTTAATATCACTATTCACCCTTTCTCCATAATAGAAGTATCAACCAAATTCATGATCAACAATGACAGATGGAAACATATGCGTGCAATTGGTGCCAATGAGAGCTTTATATGTATCACACATGTGCTAGTCAACTTAGCCTTTTATACATATAGAATAAGCTTGCTTAATTAGACCTGCTTTCTGATTTAGCTAGATTTTTTCCATACTAGGGAAGCACCCCAACTTCTCTTTCAGGTAATTGTCAGCCACACAACAGTGAACATCAACACGAAGTAGATTATTATTGTATATCAAGCAGGGAGAACAAAGGGTAAAATATTTAACTGCAGCAGTGTTTGACTATATTCTGTGCAGTGGCAAAACCTGAAGTCATTTTCAAGTTCCACCATTTCTTACTTCTTTTCAGTTGGGCCAGGTTTCTAAGTTTCTAAATCTCCATTTTCCAGTTAGTGAAAAGAAAACAGGATTCCACTGAGTCTCCTATCTATCTACTTCAGGACTTTTGTGAGGTTCAAATGAGATGAGGCACAGGAAAATGCTTCACAGACATTTTGTTAAACTGTAAAATGCTTTCACCTGGATATAAAGAAAGTTGTGTTCCTGGGCTAAAGAAACTACAAGGAGGCTAGTCGCGAGGGAGAGGAAGTCCAGCGTTGCTACATAACATCAATACTCAGATAGACACTTAGCATATTAGCCATATATATATATATATATATATATATATATATATATATTCTGCAAAATGCAGGTCACCAACAGGCCAGACCTCCTTGGCAGGTGTGTATGAAAGTGTGGATCATGATAGATCTGTTTGAAACTGGTTTAATAAATGTTCCAACCAAAAATAGAATATATATTACTTCCCATAACTGTGAATTTAAGGTTCTGCTAATAATACACCAAATATACAGAAGCTCTTCCATGTTCATGGCTGAGTGTAAGTTAAAATGATGATTCCTTCCTCTAATATCATGACTCTCGGGCTTCCAAAGCAATGCATGATGACATAAACACTATGGGAAAAAAATAAGTATTGATGCCAATGTTTCGAAGACTAAAAACAGTCTTCAAACACTGCTAAATGATCGATGAACATTAAGTTATTAGTGGGTGAGCTAAAATGGAAAAGTGAATTTTTTAGAAAGCCTTGTGGTTGGGGCAGGTTTCTATCCACAGATGATGGTATGATGCCCACCCTGAGAGTTGCTTGGAAAGTGAGTGGTGAGGATTTTTGTGGACACCACTGTAGGTCAGAACAAAGAGCTGGTTAAAAGTACAGAAAACCTGGGAATTGATTTCAAAGTGGCAACAATTACAATATGAAAGAATTAGAGCCAGCCATTTGGGATCTTTGAAAATATACTGAGGCCTTTCAATATGTAAGTGGGAAAAATTGTTAGTCACAATTAATAAAAAATATGTTAGCTACTTTCAAGGAAATGCAAAAATAATTGCAAAGTTCAAAATAACGACCATTCATAATATTCCTTAATAACCTATCATTTCACAAGCCACCTCCTTTCTGGTTTCCTTCAATACAAGTGCTTCCCCATTGTATCCCTGTACTATCACCTGTTTCTCTTGTCCATGAAGGTCGATGTGACAGCTTCAACAGAAGGCAAGAAGGCCATTGTTAAGCAATGGTGATCCCACCCTTACTGGCTATACAACTTATGTCACCATTTCTCCCACCCACTCTGTACATGCACTGTAAAAGAGACATTCCCATTCAAAAATCCCTATTGCCAGATCAGTTTCAAGTTAATATTACAAAAATAATCATGCCTGTAGTGTCATGCCGAATTTATTTTTTGTGGTAGAATTCATGTATTTATTGCAGATCTCCTGATGAGGTGGCAGAGAGGAAATTACATTGTGTCACACAGCAGAACTTTATAAATAGCTTTGCAAATGGCTTTAGTCCTATACTAATAGAATCAAGGATGGTCTGAATGAGTCACACTTTTCAGTTATGTTACCACATTAGAGGGTGAGAGTACAGTATGTGTCATAAGGTTACTTGGAAATTTGGGGATTCACAAATTTCTAAGGATATGACTTAAAAGTACACACACCAGAATGAGTAAAAATTGCCCTTTATAGCTATTCTTTTGGCATAAAACTAGAATATATGTATGTTGGCCCTCACTTAAGTTTTATAATTATATTTATTATATTTTTAATTTGTAAATGGAAACCATCCTTCTCAGAACCTACAGTTTGTATTTGCATCCACAAAAGTCTTAAGTTAAAATGCTCTAGTAGAGAACATAATTATTTATACAGCCTGAGTGTTTCATTTTTGTTTAAAAAAAATATTTTTATTGATGTCAGAGAGGAAAGAAGAGGGAGAGAGAGATAGAAACATCAATGAGAGAGAATCATTGATCAGCCGCCTCCTGCACACCCCACACTGGGGAACAAGCCCACTGTTCCCTGACCAGGAACTGAACCGTGACCTCCTGGTTCATAGGTCGATGCTCAACCACTGAGTCTTGCCAGCTGGGCAATACTATGTTTTAATAACTGTTGAACTTTAGGAGTAAAACTGTTGAAATTTAGAAGGAGCAGGATTTGTATATTTGGCCAAAGTCCTAGATTTTACATTGGTCACAGTCATATTGGGTAGAATTTTAAAGAAGATAAAAAGTACAGCTAAAATGTCCAAAAAACAAGAAGAGTCTCTACTCATACTCTAAGAATCAATGTTGCTCTCTCACTTTTTTTCCCTCTGGGCTAGCCCTTTTCCCAAAGGTGTGGCAAGATCAAGATATTTAGGTGGAATCTGCAGACTGGAAGTACATACTAAGTGGCAATTTAGCTTTTGGACTAAAACAAATGAAGAAAGTGATCAGCACCTATGAAAAATGAGTAAGTGATTAGGTTAAAGTAATTAGGGAATTTTTAGAAAGTTCTGCTCTGTGACACAACGTAATTTCCTCTTTGCCACCTCATCAGGAGGTATACAATAAATACCTAAAATATTTTTCAGGTTTTATGTAGTTATATTTGTATTTCTTTTCGACAGTGTTAAACTGGTCTTAAGGTAAGAGATTGGCCAATACTGTTATTCAGTTTTAGCATTTCTTATATTGGCTATTTGAATCAATGTATTCTGAAATCTAAAGTCCAATATCATCATTATTGGTGCAAAAATACTAAAACATAGAAAAATTTTTAAGTAAAATGAAATTATCTTACTTGAAAAGAGGAGGAGCTTTTCTATAAAACATACTTTAGATAATTTTCTATATATTATGGTTATGATCATTTAGTAAATGTTTTAATAGGATGTAGCAATATGACTGACCTAAAGTTGCATTTATTTATAGTATATTTATTCTGAATTCTGGTTAAGGAGAATGGAAATTAAGAATTTGTAACTCATCTGGAGCCACAATCTACCCCCACCTACATCCATAATTGTTGTCCATCAGAAACACGTGAATGAACTAAAGAATAGACTATGACCTCATGAGTTACCAAACACCTCACGCTCCCAAAGGATTTTATCTGGAAAATAAGTTGTGCTGATATAAAATTCCTTTTTAATTATGTTAAAATTTTAAACCCCCAGTTCAAGAAATGTAAAATCTTAATAACAAAACACTTGCTATTTGTCGAGACCTTACCCTGTGCCAGCCACAGATATAAGTGCTTTATATTACATTATCTTCCCTTCAGCCCTCTCAACAACCCAACTGAAGCAGATACCACTTTGACCTAGTTTACAGATGAGGAAATGGGCACTTAGAGATGACATATCTTACCCAAGGTCACGGAGGTAAGAAAAAAGGGCCAGGAGCTAAAGCAATCTAACTGGAAGCCAAACCAGTACTCTTAATCAAATTTAATTTCTACGAATTGTTTAAAATAAAATTTGTTCATGTAAATGTATCTATGGTAATATGTCATAATGTTCATGTCAAAAACAATATTTGAGCCCTAGCCAGTTTGGCTCAGTGAATAGAGCATGGGCCTGCAGACGGAAGAGTCCTGGATTCGATTCTGGTCCAGGTACATGCCTGGGTTGTGGGCTCGATCTCCAGCAGAGAGCATACAGGAGGCAACCGATCAATGATTCTCTCTCATCATTGATGTATCTATCTCTCTCCCTCTCCCTTCCTTTCTGAACTAAATCAAAACATATTTCAAAAACAAACAAACAATATTTGATATTTTGAAACTTGCAGAATACTGATCAGACACTACTAAGAGAATGTGTAAACAGGCCCAACATTGCTACAGGGCAATATGGCACCGGGTATCTTAGCACCCCCAGAGTGTGCATTCTCCAGAATTCAGCTTCTAAGGATTTATCCTTAGGAATTGACTGGACACACATGTAAACATGCACATGCAAGGGGCGGGGAGGGGGGGGTGGTGGGCATCACATCATTGACTAACAGAAAAAGGAACAAAGGTATCAGGAGCACTGGTGACCTAGGGGATGAGACATTCATGCAATGGAGTCCTTTGACCCAGAAATGTATTGTGTGAAATGGAAGAATATCTGCAAGGAGGTTAGACAGAAAATGTGGTTAAATTACTTGAATAGCAGGACTCCGTTTTTGTTGTTGTTGCTTAATATATTTATTGCTGCCAGAGAGGAATGGGGAAGGAAAGATAGATAGAAACATCAATGATGAGAGAGAATCATTGATTGGCTTCCTCCTGCATGCCCCCTACTGGGAATCGAGCCCGCAACCCAGGCATGTGCCCTTGACCAAAATCGAACCCAGGATCCTTCACTCTACAGGTTGACACTCTATCCACTGAGCCAAGCCAGCTAGAGCAAGGCTCTGTTTTTATAGAAAATAAGGATACTAATCAGAGAAAATATACTGAAGGATATACACCAAAATGTTAAAGCAAGCTATCTCTTTAATAATTAATGGAGAAATTATAGGCAAATTTGCTTTTGGGAAATAATTTCTAATAATTTGATTAAGTGTGGTTGGTTAAAACAAGAAAAAACAAAAAACATGATATGGCTACAATGAATATTAAAGTATAATGTATTATAATGTAATTAAGATTATATGTATAATATAATTAAGATGATAATAAAATGTATAATAAAATATAATATATTTTAAAATTTTAAATCTAATACTGTGCTGGTTATTTATTTATTACCCATCTGTTCCAAATGCATCCTTTTGGCCTGCTCTGTGGATATTGAACTGGACCCTTTAAATCTTTTTTTTTCTTTGCCAGCTGTCACTGAAGTGCTCTCAGTGAGGGCTCTCCACAGACATGGCAGGAGGAAAGAGCCTTTGTTTCCTGGTTTCCATGTTCCCCCTGGACACACCCCTACAGCATCACATCGGCATCTCTTCCAGGCCTTGCACCCCACAGCGCAGAATGCCATCCGTTCCCAGCTCCAGCGGCTCTGCAGAGCATTTCTTTCTTCTTTTTTAATATATATATATATATATATATATATATATATATATATATATATATATATTTTTTTTTTTTTTTTAATATATATTTTATTGATTTTTTACATAGAGGAAGGAAGAGGGATAGAGAGTTAGAAACATCCATGAGAGAGAGAGACATAGATCAGCTGCCTCCAGCACACCCCCTACTGGGGATGTGTCTACAACCAAGGTACATGCCCTTGACCAGAATCAAACCTGGGACCTTTCCGTCCTCAGGCCAACCTCTGTCCACTGAGCCAAACCGTGAGATATGGCTGTGTTCTCTCCAACAAGACTAGGATGTTAGGCTTGGGGAAATGGGG
Source organism: Vespertilio murinus (assembly GCA_963924515.1). Taxonomy (NCBI): domain Eukaryota; kingdom Metazoa; phylum Chordata; class Mammalia; order Chiroptera; family Vespertilionidae; genus Vespertilio; species Vespertilio murinus. The sequence goes on from OZ004705.1 coordinate 186,352,167, forward strand.
GATTCGTATTGGTTGTCTGTCTCAGCCTTCAGAATAGTGACTGCTTCTACAGCTGCTATTCATGTATCTAGAGTCTTCTTTATTTCTTACTACCAATCCCACACAACACCAATTCCTAATATTGTTACTAAAAAGTTTAATAAGTTAACTATTTACTAACATGCTGCATTAAACTTTATTCAATCACTGTGTGGTTTCTCTCCTCATATTGGGTTCTGACAGAGCTATTTATCTTAAATGAGAAATTTTATTGAAAGTAATCATGTAAAAAGTGATTAACCAAAAATATTTTGTTAAAAAATAATAAAAAATTACAAGGTAACACTCATGAAAAATACTATTTACACATAAAGTTTCAATTATTTTATAGTTATTAACTTACTTGAAAGGAAATGTTAAATGCAATAATCATAAATCAATTCAAGTTGAAATCTGTATTATTTTTTCTTGTAAAAAGGAAGTCATTTTATTTATTATCTTATTTTCTATTTATTATAACATCGAATGGGAATTAAATAAGGAAAGCACCAACATACAGATCATTACTAAATATTAGAAAATTAATAATTATATTTATCCTAATATATCAAATTTAATAAAGTATGCTGTAATCATTATATGACTCTGAAAATTTACATTTAAATGTCTTTTTTTATTTTTTACTATAAATAATAGTGTGAGTTTATATTGTGCAAAGCCTTGGAAATTTGAGCCAGAAAAAAATATATAAGTTGAATTTAATTCCTTTCAGCCAGTTATGCCTAGGGAAATACATATTGGAATGTAGAAAGTCAGTTTTCATGTGTTTGAAGTGAAAAATTAATCAGAAAGCAAGTGTGTGGAACTCAGTAATAGAGCTATCGGTAACTTTAAAAAAATCCATAAAAGTTAAATCTAAGGAAAAGTTGGCAGAGAGCAACTGATTTTCAAACACGATGAGTTTCATCACAGGTCTAAGCTGTTCAGTTAAAGGCAAATGTCCAGGAGTGCTTACTGAGTTCACTGCCCATTGAAAACATATGACTCTTAAAACTTTTGTTTATGCATACAAGTGTGACTTTAAGGATTGGAAAAATCTATGTTCACAAAAAGCTAAACTTTCTGAAACTTAAGACCACCCTGTGCTGTGACTTTCTCATTCTCATAAAATAAACCGGGTCTTACTTTGTCGTTACTCAGAAGGAAGACCACCAAAGAAAACCCAAGGTGTGACTCCACGCAACGACTCCATAAATAGCCCTTTTTGTGAAATCAGCACTTAATATCGCCTTCAAACTAGTGTTCTAACCTGTCCCAACCACACACATAGTTTACATGTTCTGTTTTGGTTCCCCGGTTTTGGATTTAGACATCGACCCCTGGGAGACTGCGAAGAAGTCAAGGACTAAAAGTAGGAAATGTTCTAGGATTTATTCGAGTCCACGGGTGCTGGGAAAGAAGCAGGCTTCGGTATGCTGTCTGTATTCAGATCATTTCTGGATAGAATCTTGGCTCCCTTCTTTGTACCATTAGACTTAAACTATTCACCTAATATTTTTTTGTCCTTGGCTTTCTCATCTGTAAGAGAGATAAGAATTCCAACCTCACGGAGTTCCTATTGAGGAGTAAATGAGATAATCTATATAAAGTGTCCTGCGCTCAGTAAATGTTAGTTTCCTCCCCTGCCCATCCCCATTCTCATTCTCAGGAACCTATTTTTGCCAAACACCAGTTCAGATGTTCTGGCCAGAGTTAATGACAAAAAAGAAGGTAGGAAGGAGGGCATGAAAGTCATGAAAATGAGAAGTTAAAAATGGGGAGACAAGGAGAGGAAAGTGCAAGGCAACACAGACATTAAAATGAATTTGTTCTGCTCAAATTACTTTTTCTTTTCCTTTTTCCACTCCAAGCTTTTAGTCATTAACAACTTGCAAGAGAAAGCAGACAATATACTTCACCACACAATCAAAACACAACTAACTGAAGAGACTGCTGGTTCCAGGTGGTTTTTTTATTTATATAATATGGGCAACTTCTTAATAGGAAAAATAATGCCCATGTAATACAAAAGATTCTAAATATGTGAATGCCTTTACTGTTTTAAATTATGTGGCATAAAACTAGTCACAGTAATTTTCTGGCAACACATACCTTTCAACATTTGTATTATCATTGTATTATTTTGTTTATCCCTTTTTCATAAAGCACTCAGCATCGAAAAAAATGTTACTAGTTCATTGTCAATAGTTAATTTTAAGAAAATGAAAAAAGTTTAGAAGTTTTTTTAAAAAAGTAAGTCATATGTCATAACCATTCTCAGAGAACATTTAATATGTAGAAAGTTTAAAAGTGAAGCCACTTGAATTTGGAAGTCTAAAATAGGGGTCACTTACTTGGTTTAGGTTGCTTTGGGTGCCAGAATTTCGTCTATAAAGCTCAGTCCAAGCACCTATAAAGAATATTTACATGAGCTTTTTTAAAAAAGGGTTTTTTAATTGATTTTTTAGAAGGAAAGGGAGAGGGAGAGAGAGATGGAAGCATCATGAAAGAGTCATCAGTTAGCTGCCTCCTCCATGCCCCCACTGGATATTGAGCCCGAAACCTTGGTGTATCAGGTTAGCTAATGCTCTAAGAAACTGAGCTGGTTGAGGCAGATTTAAATATAATACAATTTCTACCCTCATTATGAAAAATATATTTTTGCATATGATTCCTCTTGACATGTATCATTAACAGCCATTACCATTTCATATGAAGATTCAAACATGAATCTGTAAACCTTTGGGAAAGAAGAAAACAAAAAGATGGAAAATAGAAATTAAAATAACACATAGGTCAGCTTTTCCCTCAGATTTCACTAAAATGGCTGAACTCAGCATCCCAAAACAAAACCATGTTATTAACTTTCTGTAAGACACAAGCTCACTCTATCTCTTAAAAAATATGTGTGATGAGAACATGTTTGGAATCAAATAAGAGACTAAACTTCAGAAACTCTTATTTTATGTAGCTTTATGTATACATAAAATCAAATCAACAAATATTTGGGAAAATGCAGCCAAAAGAAACAGATGATAAGCTCTGGAAAGTAAGAACACATGATGTGCTTTTCAAGTATTGATAAAATCGCAGAAAGGATAAAGGGTGGAAAACATAGGAGAATAACAGAGGGACGTAATGATACATGGATGTATTTTATTTTACTTGGCAAGCAAAATATCAGGGAATAAATTTAGAATGTTATTCACGACTTTTTTCTTTGGCTCATTATTTTGAAACAATTTCAAACCTACTAAAATGTGTTTTTTAAAAAATTAAAGGATATATCCTTTACCAGTTTTTTAGCATATTACAAAATCTATTCTACCATTCTCTCTCTCTGAGCATTTGCCTCCTTATACTTCAGCATGCATTTCCTAAGAATACAGATATCAGCTGATGGAACCAAGTACAGTTCTCAAATACTGTAAATGTAAAATTGATGCTATACTTTTATCTACTTTTATTTATTATTCTACAGTCCATATGCCCATTTGAAAAAAAAAACATTCCTTATAATATTTTTTTCTTCTGTCCATGACCCAGTCTAAGATTATATATTGCATTTAGTTATCACTTTTCTTTAGTGTCCTTTAATCTGGAAAAGTATCTCAGCCTTTCTTTGTCATGATTGACATTTACATTTTTTAAAAAGATATTGATTAGAAACCAGGAGGTCATTCTGTTACCACCAATTCCAGTCCAATCTCACAAGTTTTTTCTTTGCCATCCCTGTTCCATATCATTGTCTCTCCTCCTCCCTGGTGAGAACCCTGGCTCTCACCACCAGCACACTCACTCAATTACCTAACCCTATAGTAACAACAAAGAGTTTCAGAATCCCTACTTTCATACCACTAGAAAAGAGAAACAGTCAAATTTTATATCTAACTTTTATAAAATGTTAGTGGCTATAAAAAAATTAGTTCAAAAGGTTTCTAACACTAACAAACTTTTATCACACATTAACAACTCCTTATCAGAGATATGATTTGCAACTATTCTCTCCCATTCAGTAGGTTGCCTTTTCATTTTGCAATGGTTCGCTTTGCAGAGCAATACATTATGCGCTGGGTTTTAATAGGGCTGCGGAGTGTAGGCCACTGTGGCAGAATGTTCCAGCTGAAAAAGAATGAGGCTCAGTCTTGCCCAGAAGATGGAAACCAACCGTGACAATCATGGACCAAATTTCTCCTGATTCTATGGAGCTCCATTTGCAAACACCAGTAAGTGATCTCCAAGGATGAGGGTTCAGGATACTCCACATAACCTGTCTGCAGAGGTTTGGGTTATTATGGCTACCCCCTCTTGTCCCAGCAGCCTCTTCTTTGCTCCCACACTGTTATTTTGATACAGCTGAAACTTCAACTCCCCAGCTCAACCCCGGTTCCTCCTAATGAGGGAGCGTAACACTATCCAGGCGTCTCCCAGCACAGTGATCTGAATTTCGTTGCTCTGCACAGTCTGATTTATGTCAGCTTGGTTAAAAATCACCCACATGCTGGAAACCCCTGTGGAGAGGTGCGCATTGGCCCCAGACCATAGCTCTCTTCTTGTTTTCTCCTACCTGCTCAAAATCTGTGGTTGGAGGGACATGCTGTGTATTTGTAAAAATATCCTCACAGGGACCCAGGGAAGAACTTTGGCCTCCTTGAAATAATTTACACCTAATTTAGTTCAAGAAGCATAGATGAGGGGATTCCTTTATACCATCCATAAGAAGTATCACTTGCGAATTTTTTTCCGTGCAAGGTTTTGAGCACACACAGCAAATTCTATCTTCTGGGGCTAGACAAATCTCTCAGAGTAAGAGATTATTTTTGACAATTTAGTTCTAAATCCTTAAGGGCGGGGGCGGGGGGGGGGGAGAGTCAGGGCAGATGGCCTGGGGCCAGTCAGGAAACCCTTAATCACCCAGAAAAACAAGGAACGGGGAGAGGTCATTACTCTTAGTGGGCCAGACTGTAAAACAATGTTTTTAAGTCTTCAGATTTATAGCAAAGCACCTTGAAATATCTCAGGCAATTATGAAGAACAAGACCCGCTCCAAAAGGCATTATGCAAAATTTTCTTGCTCATTTTTCTTACAGAAACAGAACTGCCCAACCATCTCCCAACCTCACAAGAGAGCTGTCCTATTGAGTCCATTACTGGATTCTTTCACCACGGTAGATTTAGCACAATGGCTAAATTAATCCTAAACGTCATCCTAATTGAATGAAAGAAGGAATTAATTGGGGACAATGTGGACACATTCATTTGCAAGCATATCATTTGACTTTAATATCTTCCATCTGCAAGTGTGAAAAAGACGGCAAGAGATGGCTGCAAGGCTTTCAGGTGGGTGGGCCACTCTGGACCAGGAGTCATAAATCCCGAAGTTAAAGGCAGCAGTAGAGATGGAGAAGAAAAAAGAAATTCATACTTGCTGAGCTCTGCACTGTGCTAGGCTTTTTGTCTCAACCCTTTCGTTATAGTATATCGCACATACATTAAATCCTGTAATAATTACAACCATCAAACAAAAGCTTATTATCAATGTTATTATAAATGAAGAAATTGTGATGTCAGTCGGGGAAGTGGCTTGCTCAAGCCCACACAGCTGGTGCGTGACAAAGTTACAAGCCATTCCCAAAGCCCGTGCTCATTCTGGCTCTCCAAATTCGCAGGCCTGTTTTAGCAACAGGGCCTGAAACACGGTAAACCAAAATATGCAACGGCATTTCACCATAACGAAAATGAGTAACAGCCATGACCTATTGATACGTCACTCGTACTTCCTGTACATGTTCATCAACACATCCATGATGCTGCTGCATCTTACAGACAAAGGAAAGAGAGTGTAAGAGAAGACAAGCTATCATCTTAACTGTTGGCCTGTGCCGTCATGAAGCTAACGCAGACTAGTAAGAAACTGATTAGGCATGGAAGGAAATCATTGCAAAAGAACAATTCTTTCTCAGAAATAGGATGAGATCAGGGAAAGTTGTTGAAATCTCGAAAACTAATTGATTGCTGTGGCAAGGCAAATAAAGTAATTCTGCTTGAAATGATAGTAACATGTAGGTTAGAACAACACCTAGCACCTCATTTGTGTTATCACCTAGGACAATGGTCGGCAAACTCATTAGTCAACAGAGCCAAATATCAACAGTATAACGATTGAAATTTCTTTTCAGAGCCGAAAACTGACTTCTGCGCATGGGCCACGAAGTTTCAATCGCACTGTATGTGCGTGCCCAAACGTGGTATTTTGTGGAAGAGCCACACTCAAGGGGCCAAAGAGCCACATGTGGCTTGCAAGTCGCAGTTTGCCGACCACTGACCTAGGAGATAAAAAGATGGGTAGCTTTTAATAAGAGGAAACCCCATACGGAGAGCTGTCAGAAACCTAAAATAACTGAATATAGAGGTTTTGTGTCAAGCATGGGAATACAGAATTACTGAGATGTCTCATAAGAGCTACACAAGAAAAGCTGCCACTAGCTATTAAACACAGCCATACAGTGAGCACACCCAAACAGATATCTTAGAAAGCTCTGCCTCTAAACATAGGAATCAGGTCACAGATTAAAGTTTATAGCTCAGCCCTCACCAAGCCGTTCAGTTGCTTGGAGCCTCCCCTCATATGTACACCAGAAGTTTTCGAGTTCGATTCTGGTCAGACACATTCGGGAGGCAACCAATTCATGTAAATTTATAGTTCACATTCTAAGTGATCCAAGTAATATTTCTGATGCTGAAATATTTGAGGGCCTTTTCCATAAGAAAGGCTATATACTTTCTTGAAGAAATAATTGTGCTTTAATCCAGCTGAGTCACTGAGATAGGTCGCTTAGACCTGTCTGGGTCACAGTTTCTTCATCTATAAAAGATCAACAAATGCTAATTTTGTTATTATTAATATTAAATAGTCATAAGAGATCATCGAAGATCATTTTCAAGGGTAAAATTCTGATAGTGAGCTATATTTTTGTCAGTAAAAAATTATTATTTTAAAAATATGGCTCATGGTCCTGATTTCCTGAAACTGTTCCCTGAAAGGAAATCAGACACGGGGTCGATGGGAACACGGATGGGAAATCTCTCTTAGAGACAATTCCAACAAATTATAGACTTACGTTCCTTTCGACCTTAATATTTACAAAGTTATATCCTGCTGATATGCCTTAAAATGATATATTATGTCCCTCAACATAATATATCTTTTTTTACAACTAGCATACAAAGGTGACTATTATTGATAACAAGATCAAATTTCTGGGCTCTCAGCTAGAATCATTGCCTTTGTGTTAAATAACCATTGGAAATCTGGTAATTTTTTATCCAAATGAGTAAAGTAGCTGCTGTGAAAAAGAAATAAAGGATGAAAAGTATCAGGTAAAGTTACACATAATAGGTAAAAGCTATAAGTTATCAAACTATAAAGTGACAATGGTAATTAAGGTTGCATGAAGAAGTCAACGACAAAGTTTATAAATGATTAGAAGAAGAAACACACATCAATCAATGTGTAAAAGTACACCTACAAATGAAATAGTGAGGATTTTTTATGAGAACAAGAAAAATAGAAAGTAGAACCTAAATTATGCTGAAAAAATTAAGACCACATGTCTAAAATATTAATAAATTAATATGGGCTAAACTCATATTTTAAATTTTTAAAAAATCTCTCATTTTATATCACAAAGTAAAACCCTATTAATTATCATTTAACATTTTTCAAAGTTGATTCTGAAAGGTAAATAAGAATAGTCATAGATTAAAAAATATGAATGCAAGATTTCCTATTCCCAGATGTGTGTGCCCTACCCGATCCCCCAGACTGTGAATAGGATGGATTTTACTCCCATGGTTAAATTACGGCATCTGACACAGTTGCACTTAAATAAGGACATTATTTCCGTGGGCCTAATCTAATGACATCAGCCCTTTACAGCAGAGAGTTTTCTCGGTTGGTAGAACAAGTCAGAGATCTGAGGCACTGGGAGGATTCAACACACCTTTTCTGGCCTGAAAAGGAAGAGGAGGGCACTTGGCAGCCGCTATAAGCTGTGAGCACTCCCAAGCTGAGAGCCAGAAAGGCAATAAGAGCTTCAATCTTATAAAGCTGAGGAACCCAATCAGGTCAGCAAGAATAAACTTGGAAGCAGATCTTTCTCCAGAGTCTCCAGACAAGAACTAAGTCCTGTACTTGGATTTTCATCCTTGAGAACCCAGTAACACTGTGCCATATTTTTTTAAAATATATTTTTATTGATTTCAGAGAGGAAGGGAGAGGGAGAGAGAGAGAGAAACCTCAATGTTGACAGAGAATCATTGATCATCTGCCTCCTGCACACCCCACACTGGGGATCCAGCCCCCAACCAGAGCATGTGCCCTGACCAGGTATCGAACCGTGACCTCCTGGTTCATAGGTTGATGCTCAACCACTGAGCCACGCCAGCTTGGCTATTTCAGATTCTTGACATATAGAACTGTGAGCTAACAAAGGGTAGTGTCTTAAACCATTCAGGTAATGGTGATTGTTATGCAGAAATATAAAGGTAATATACAGAGAAAGCTATTTTAATATTGATTTAAGATTAAATTGAAGCCATAATATATTAAACAAGATAAAAAGGTATCTTATTACAGAAATTATGCAATTCATAAGGAATATCGTCTAAAGCAGGTATGAACAGATAACCACAAAATAACCTCACTCAACATTCATAGTGAATACAAAGATAAATACATATATGTAAACACTAGTAAAAGTCAACTCTAATTCACCTCTTGCAACCCATATTGGATGAAGTGGACAAAAACTAAGTAATAATATAGGAGAACTAATAACATAACTAGTGCCGTAGTTCTAATTGAACTTTGCCCCCTAAAAGAGATGATACAATTTGCTATTACAGGCTGTAAGAGCAATAAGTGATAGTGAATGGTATTGTCTTTTTGATTTATAGTTTTAATTATTTGTTAGAAATACTTATCTGGGTTTGGATTGCAACTTTTTGTGAATATTAGATCATTACTCCCATTATAAGTGTACAAATGTAAATTGAAGTGAACACCAGAGATGAAATCACCTCATAAGCGAGTGGAAAATGCAAAAAGGACTAGAGAGGTCCTGGAGGAATCCTAGGATTTGAACAAAGAAGAAATGAACAAAGAGACAATGTGTGCAGAAAAATAAAAGGGAAATCAGGAACGTAAGCTTCTTACACACAGGAAAGTTTTCAGGAGGGAGATTATATAGACAATGCAAAGTGCCGCTGAAAGTTTACAAAAGACAAGGAATGAAAAAAGTTCTATTGGCAAGCTTATTGATGATCTTAGCAGGGGACATATCAATGGAGAATGTGAAAAAAAATGAATAAGGCAATGTTTCCCTAAAAATTTGTTAATAAAAGGGACAGAGAAATTGGAAGTAGCTGCCAGTAGGTGGTGTTGGCGGGGGAGGGGGTGAAGAGATTGGTGTCAGAGAAGAATTACCGCGTTTCCCAAAAAATAAGACATCATCTGAAAACAAGACCTACTTCATGGAAACATAATACATCCCCTGAAAATAAAACCTAGTGCATCTTTGGGAGCAAAAATTAATATAAGACACTGTATTATTTGGGGGAAAACAGGGTATTTGTTAAATAGATGGAGAAGATATGAGCATAGTAAATACCTGTGGAAAGAATCTAGCAACTAGTAGGAGGGAGTAAGGGATAGGGGGAAGGAGTGGTCGTGGGGAGAAATAGAAGAGAAAAAGTTTATGAAAGCAAAGGGCTAATGTAAGGATTTCTTTTTTATGAGGTGAACATTATTTTAATTCAAAGGTCCCTCAGTGTCTACATATGACAGAAATAAGCAAGGCTGAAGGTTTGAACCAGGACTGATAGCGAAAATGAAAAGGACATGTTCGAAAGTAGAAGGTTCCATTTCATCCAAAGGCCAAGAAGGGGTTGTAGAGGCATGTTCTTTAGTGGCCTCCAGTGAAATTGGGAAATTGCATTTTAGAAGTAGGCAGATACAGGTTTGTATTCTCCTATGCCATGTGCTAACTAGCTGATGTCATACAAACCTCTCTGGGCCCACCAGTACAATTTCTCCTCTATGGAATATGGATGGTAACTTTTATCTCACAATATCATGACTCGGTAACTAAGGTGATAAACATAAAATACATAAGGTAGTGGCTGGCATATAAAAGATGATGAGGAACAAATGCTAAATGTACAGTACCACATACACACACACACACCTAAAGTCTTTAGCTATGTTCATATACCCTAGTTCTGACCACTATGTCTCACCTAAATTGTACTGCCAAGTACAAATCTAAGATAAAACTGATAGAACAATGGGAACCATGATCTACATAGAGATATAGAGATTGGCAAACAAACAGCTACAAAACTAGCTAACAAGATAGACAGGTTAATAGCTACAGGTAATATTACTAGAAATTCTTCTTATTTAGGCAATTTTTAGAAAGTTTTTAACATAATTTTCCATAGTATTTTGCTATTGCTTCATGTCTAAATTTTCTGTATTTTTTTTGTTTTAGATGTTTCAGCTTCATAGTTATGAGTGAGAACTGAAGAATCAAATAGAATGATGATTATTTTAACGGTAAAATTTTAAAAATATCTTCCATGACGTAAAAATGTTGGGAAATTTAGGGAAAATTTTTCAATTACTAGGACTTAGGCATAAATCCCAGATCTTAGGGATAAATTTAGCCAGTAATAATATCACAGTGGCAAAATATTACTATTGTGCAATAGTTAAGTATGGTAAGTATGATTAATTACACATTTAGGACAAAATTCATCATTCTGTTCGATTAAGCAGTTCCATAGCTAAAGACAAAAATTTCATAACTTATACACATGCAAACAAGACCACATAGCAAACACTCAACAACTAAGTATTGACAAGTATATAAGTGTACCTGTGTTTATTTAAATGTAAATGTGACCGTAGAGTTACAAATCGCAATTGCAAACTCAGGAAGGAGAAAAAGAAGTGTTTATAGAAATGAGATTTGGCATAATGCTCTGAAAGTTACCAGAACCAGGTTTAAACCTCAGCCTCCCCGCTTACTAGCTATTGCTCCAATGAAATAGCACCCATAGAATGTGTGTCTATACACAGAAAGAGATTTATTTTAAATGGCGGGCTCGCATGATTGTGTTAGCTCAGTGCATACAAAATCTGATAGGTAAGGACTATGCCATGGTCTGCAAATGGCAGCTCTCGAGACACATGTGGCTCTTTGGCCCCTTGAGTGTGGCTCTTCCACAAAATACCACGGCCTGGGCGAGTCTATTTTGAAGAAGTGGTGTTAGAAGAAGTTTCAGTTTTAAAAATCTGGCTTTCAAAAGAAATTTCAATCATTGTCCTGTTGATAGTTGGCTCTGTTGACTAATGAGTTTGCCAACCACTGGGCTAGAGACTCTGGTGAGTGATACAGTTAGAGTCCACAGTCAGTCTGCTGGTCAAACCAAGAAGAGCCCATGTGGAAGATGAAGTCCAAAGGAAGGCTACTGGTGGAATTCCCTCTGCTTGCGGAGGCTCAATATTTTGTTCAGACCTCGAATTGACTGGATGAGGCACCCATATTAAGGAAGGCAATCTGTTTTACTTAAAATCCATGGATTTAAATGTAAATATCATCTAAAACACCCTCACAGGCACATCCAGAATAATGTTTGGCCAAATATCTGGGTACCATGGCCAGCCAAGTTAACACACAAAATTAAGTATCACTTAAGCTGTGTAAGTTGAAGCAATTAAACAGCCCTCGCTGAATTTCAGCCTCTGTAAAATTAGATTAATATATTTACTTCTTAATATTTTATGAGGCCATGTACATACAGCTAGCACATGGTAGACTATTAGCAAATATGAGTGCTCTATATATATGCATTTGTATGTTCAAAATCCCTCAATTGTGGTTATAATTTAAAGTGAAATAAAGCTGTAAAAATAAAGAAGAAGCAAACAAGACAATGTGTTTTGAATGCATACTCACAGACTTGATAAAGAACAGCACAATAGAGAATCTTTTGTTGTTTACTCTCTGTGCTTCCAATGCACTATATTTTATGGTATTTCTATAATTTTATTTAAAGATTCCATTTAGTTTGATGCCCTAAACCAAACCCAGGTGTGTGTCGATGATTAGTGATACCCACTATGCCATTCTAAAGCAGTTATGTGCTGTCAAATTCTTACTTGGGACATGTAAAACCACCACAGTTTCACTGTCTTAAATCATGTCCCACTACATTATTGCCCAGCCAAAACTAGAACAAAATATTAGTGACCTTTCATTTGGAAGATTAAACACTTTTTTTTTAATATTTAAGGATGGATGAAAGAAGCCAGATAAAATAGAAGCTGCTTATAATCCCTAAGCTGTGCTCCAACTTTAACCAAAGCCTCTTTCTGAGATTTGAAGAAGTTCAGCGCTTACCCCCAATTATTCTTTATTTTTGCCTCTCTCTGCAGTTTCAGGTTCCAGCTGGAATCAAACAGACTTAAATACCCCAGATGAGGTTGTTCTCAAGATGTCCAGCCCAGTTTTCAAGACTTGAGAGGTTCAGATAGGTCAGATAAGGTTTGGGATCAGCAGCCAAGCACTTGGATGCTTAGCTAAACTGAACCTTCCAAGTCTGCCCAACACTAGTGCCTATAACTAGAGATATAATTAGTTCTTCGTGTCTCAAACACATCTGGATCTCCCACGATGTTAAGATATTATACATTTGACATGTTGCATGTTTTTTTGGAGATTTTGTTTTGTAATATTTTAATAAGTTGAATTACAATCAAAAGAGAAAAACACGTTTACCAATTCATTTATATTTTCTCCAATTATAAATGCTATTTTATATTTTAAAATGCACAATTTTTAGACTTAGATATGGGAATCACCTAATTCTATGGCAGACAAAGGCATATGATATAGTTGCCAGTATGCCTTGATATCCATGGGGGATTTGTTCCAAGAACCCCACAGATACCAAATCTGTATAGTACAAGTCCCTTATATAATACTAGAGGCCCCATGCATGAAAATTCATGCACTGGAGGGGGCCCTGGCAGGACTGAGGGGACTGGGTGCCACCATCTTGTGGCTGTGGGAGCCACCATCTTTGAGGGCATGGCAGTCAATTAGCTTATTCCCTTCTTATTGGCTGTGGGTGCCACCATCTTTTTGATGGCACAAGGGTCAATTAGCAGATTCCCTTTTTATTACTTAGGATGATGGGCATAATATTTGCTTATAACCTACACATATCCTTCTGTATACCTTAAGTCAACTCTCGATTAATGCCTATTACAATGTAAATGCTACATAAATAGTTGCTATACTATATTGTTTAGGGAATGGTAACAAGAAAAAAAAGGAATTCAAAAAAGGAAAAATCGAGGCCCACCACACAGAATATGTGCTTATCTTTTGTTTGTTGTGTTATGTGGTGGAAGCTTCGTGTTGTAGGAGATATACACTGCAGTATTCAGAAATGATGAAACAAGGCAGCAACTTACTCACAAATGGTCCAGAAAGAAATATGCTTTGTATTGTATCTTTAGACTTTTCTGTAACCTTGTAATTATTTTGAACTAAGAATAATTTTAAAAACTAAAATGGAGGGAAGAAACTGGTAAAGGTAAAAAAAAAGTCACCTTTCCAGCACCTCCCAGACCTAAGACATACCCTACCTAACGTTCCATCCCCAGCACTCTCTATCCCACCTTCTAGCATCTACAATGGACTTACTATTGTATATTTATTATTCATATGGTCCTTGTTTATTGTCTCTCTCTCACCAACTAAAATAAATTATTTTGTCTCTCTCTCACCAAAGGGAAAGATAAGAGAAAATAAGCCAGCACTAGTGTGATAAATGTTGGTGATCCATCCTTGTCTATCTCATCTTTTTCTCCTATTTACTTAGTGTGGATGATTTTTCACTCACCCCCATAGATTTCACTCCCACTTCAAGTCAGTAAACCCAATTTACATGACCAGCTCTCACCTCTCTTCTGAGCTCCAGTTTTATATTCTCTATCCACTACTCTCATTTATACTATGTTTAATTTTTCCATCCAATGTTAGGAAATTGCATAAAATAATTTAATTCATTATCTAATTAATGAAGTAGTAAATGCTTAAAGGATCAAGAACTGGTTTTGAGATCATCTTTCTACTAAACCACACTACTTGCCAAGATTTTTCACAAGGAATTGACAATAACTAATGAGTCTGGATGACTAATTAATAATCGTTTTGTTTACCGTGGTGTGAACTCAATCCTGGGTCTCTTCTTTACCAGAAATTTTATATAACCCATTTTCTAATAGCACAATATAGTCAAACTTTGACTATCTCTTCCCCTCCAAAAAAATGGATACTAAAAAATTTGAAGAGAACAAGGAACCAAACCAGTTTCCACTGTAATTCTATTTCTAACTTCAGTTACTATACTCAAACTTCTGTTATATCAAGTTTTTGAAGCTAAAACACTTAAAGCAGAAATTTTCGCTTACCTAATTGGCTACCAATGCAAGCGTAGATTCAATCCATCTGTCTCTAAGTGGATATGTGTATTTCTGCCAGTTTGCCCTTTGTTTTTGGATTTATATTACCCTTATAAAGCTTGATTTCCCATGGAAGAAAAGCTTATAATAGGCACTCTTCTAGTCTGGACATTTCAACTATAATATCTTTTGATACTGGACATAGATTCTATCCAATTCTAGCAAAATAAGGAAAAGTTAGCTAAGGTTTCCCACTACTGTGGATTATTTATATGCTGAGGGAAAATCCCAGATTCTTCATCCACATGGTGCAATTATCTGATTCCTATTAAAGTGATGTACTATAGACAGTGAAACCTCTTGTTCCAGCTCTAATAACTCATGGATCCAGCCCATCTGCTCCTATATTCAAGGGTTCAAAGAATGATTACTCACATATTCTTCCAATAAAAGCGAAAAACCTTTCTTAAAGTTGAGAAACTGTAGACAAATGGGATTTTCACTGATTTGGAATCATAGGTCATCCTTTCTCTGCATATGGCAAATAGAAAACACTTCATATGCATTTAATAGCCATAACAATGAAGGCAAATGTGTACTGAGTGCCAGGCACTACTCTAAACCCATTACATAGAATATTTCACTTAATTTTCGCAATAATGTTTTGGGTAGGTATTATTACCTCATAAAGAACTGATACTTAGAAAAGTTAAATGTCTTGCCCACGTCATTTCCACAGCTTCTAGAATCTAGATGGTAGAACTGAGACTTACCCTAGAAGTCTGTTATCAGCGTGCACAATTTTAACCATTAAGTAAGGGACATCAAACAGATTCCATTTGTGTGTGAGCTTTTATTGATTGACTATATGAAACAGGGTGTTGAAAAAACTCAGTCATCAGACTCAGTGTGACAGAATACCAAAATTCATAAATAGTTTACATTAAGAGATATTCACAGAATATGCCAAACCCTTCTAGGATTTGTCTTTCTTTATGCTATGCTAATAACAAAACACTACTAGTGATTTGAATTTCTGTTCTACTTTATTTTCCTTCACTTAGATACTAATGGAATTTGTTCTTGTTTTGTTTGTTATTGTTGTTTTTAAAGAAGAAAGTAATAAGAGAAAGAAAGTGAAGAAACAATGCTTAGAAAGCCATCACATAGATGACTGAATCAACTTTCTTCAAGTCCAAGGAAATTTCAGAAACAAAGAAAGAACACCTTAATTTTCTTTTCAGATGGAATAGTGTTGACTTATGCAGATAATTAAGACCTAAATGTGAAGAAATCCTATGTCTACACCAGTCATCCATGTTGCTTTTTTTCCTCTGGTATTTCTTGCTTTCCTTTTCCCTAATTTGACCAGATTGTCAGCCCTTAATTTCTTGATTTAGGACTGAATTATGGAAATTTTTCCTAGTTTTTGTTAAAGATTTTTTTCTAGCTGAAGATAATCTGACTTCTATCCAAACTAGAAAAAATTTTCCAGTAGGAAAAGGAGGTCTAACAAAGAATAAAAACTTCCCTGGACCCCAGAGAGAGGGTCTTGTGAGGCCCTGCTTCCCAGAGAAAAGCCCAAACAAGACAAAAGATCTGAAATGTTTTGATGGACAACAGTACATACATACATACATATATACATACATACATACATAAACATTTAAAAAGGTACCTACTTGGTTTTCAGGAAAAACCTCTAGAAACCACAGACTAACTATGCTGGTTCTAAGAGTTATTTATAGACACAGGTGTCAATAAAATTTTTCTCTCTAGCTCAACAAGTATCTTAAAAAAGAAAGGTTCTGTGATACTTCTGGTTTATGAGACCACCAGCAGCTTCAGAGATGTCAATGTCTCAGCATGGCAGAGGAAAGCAGAAAGGTCCTCCAAGAGGGAGCCAGCCAAGGAATGGCAACAGCAAACCACATGAAGGGTAATTAGAACCAATGAGGAGAGTGGATATCTCACTATCTCCACTAGGAAATAGGATACAGAAAGCCCATGGATCCCCTCCCCCACTGTCTTACCACATAGCCTCTCCAAAATCTTGGATAAATTCTTAGATGTATAGCTTACAGCAGTGATTTTCAACCTTTTTCATCGCATGGTGCACATAAATCAATTACTAAAATTCTACAGCACACCAAAACCCATAATTTTTGTTAATATGACAAAAGTAGATATAGTTTTGATTTATTTGTATAGACGGCTATTGCTATGTTGACTGTTGTCATTTTTTAAATTTGATAACCTAACGGAAAAGAGGTCAGTGCCCCGACTAAACAGTCAAGTATTGCATGCTTTAAAAATTCTTGCAGCACACCAGTTTGCCACAGCACACCAGTTGAAAATTGCTGCCTTAGAGAAATGTGAAGGAAGGAAAATCATAAATTAACAGAAATATTCTACTCCACTATAATGTGTAGCTGAATAAATAGCAAGCTGAATTATAGAAAAATTTTAAAGTTATTCTTTATTCAATTCTGTGCACAGAGATTCATCCCCCACTACATCCATGTTTACAATCTAAGGAATAATCAGGAAGGTTGGGTATTAATAGTATTTAGGGCAAGATAACTTCTTACCTCACAGTGGCTGAATACAAGTTATACAAAAATGTAAAATTAAGTTTGAATAGTAATCAAGTCACCTAGGAATCCCTATCACTCAAGGACATTAACATTTGTATGAAATTATATTCATAATATAGAAGAGGTGTTCCTATTACTCAAGGACATTAACATTAAAACAAACAATTTAATGAAAGGTTTCAATAAGAAACCAGCACAGAAGAGCCTGTGGTATGTTTCATTGCGCCTCTCTATTCAATGTGCTATATCCTATACCATGTCAAATACTTAAGGGCTAATGCAAACATGTTCCAAACCTAAGCTTCCACTTGAAAGTTTTCTTCCTGAGCATAACTGGTTAAGCCCATTTAGAGGAATCCTAACTCATGTCACAAATGTCTACTTAAGGAATCAAAGTAATAAATTACCGAGTAAGACCAATGTGACATGTGCAAATACACATGCTCCAGGTGCCAACATACTCACACAGAATAACTTAACATGCTCTGTCTGCCCAGCCAAGGCAAAGAGAAGAGGGACTCAACTGTCAAACATATTTTCAACCAACCAGATTCATGTGGATGATTCCAAGGAGTCAGGCCAAAGAAAACAGCCATCCTTGCCTAGTTGGAAGGGATTGATTAGAGCCAGTAAAACTGCTAAGTACTACTTGGTTGCCAGAAAAAAAGACCAGGGGGAAAAAAAGTAAATTTGTTAAACTGGAAAACAGGCCTCATAATTTTGGTAAAAATCTCCAATCACCAAAAAGATTGTAATATATATATATATATATATATATATATATATATATATATATATATATATATATGGTTATATTCAAGCATTTTGAGACCGGCTCTGTCTCAAAGGATACAGGAACATGTTACAGATAACCCAAATTGTTAAGGATGTGAAGTCTAGAGAATTCACCCCAGATATGATAATGCTAACAAATGGCTTTGCGAGGGGCCTGACTTAGGTGGGTTCATCTCTATATAATCATGAGATAGAGTCTTCTCCTCAGTTGCCATGACTCTTCCAATGCAATGGGCATCTATCTGGCTAACTCCTAATTGATCGTGTCAGGTTTCTTGCTTCAAATGGGACACCTAGAGATCCATACCATGTGCAGTATTCCTGTTCTGAAGCTGGATCAGGTAGAACCTCAAATACTTAAAGTGGCACTTCTCTACCTTTTTTTACTGAAGTAATTTTAAGAACAAGGAAAATAAGGACTCCATGGGAAGACTCAAAAGTAAAATGTACTAGTATGCCTCAAAGAAATGCATGGTGATCTGTGATTTCAAGTACCTCATAATATATGCAGAATACATATTAGCGTGGAAAACAAGGCCTTTGGGTTATTTAAAGAGATTAGGGCTTTAATCACAGTCATTGAAAAAAGCATGAATAAAAAATACTACTGGTATTATTTAAAAACTAGATGCCCAGTGCAAAAAATTTGCGCACATGGGGCTGAGGGGGGCGGGGTTCCCTTAGCCTGGCCTGCACCCTCTTCCAGTCTGGGAGCCCTCAGGCAATGTCCAACTGTCAGCTTGGGCCCACTCCATAAGCCATCAGTTGGACATCCTTAGCGCTGCCACGGAGGCAGAAGAGGCTCCTGCCACTGCCATTGCACTCACCAGCCATGAGCCTGGCTCAGGGCTTTTGGCTGAGCAGCTCTCTCCCTGTGGAAGCGCACTGACCACCAGGGGGCAGCTCCTGTGTAGAGCATCTGCCCCTTGGTGGTCAGGGCATGTCATAGCAACAGGTCATTCTGCCACTTGGTCAATTTGCATATTAGCCTTTTATTATATAGGATATGTTCATAATTTAAATTTTAAAATATTGATATTCATAGAATATTACATTATTTATATAAACATATCCCAGTAGAGTAAATGAATTATCTGTTAACATTTTTTGGGGGAAAAAATAGAATAAGGATGATATAGACCATTCTTACAAAACTGGTATATTCTCGATTTTCCTCCAGAATTAACTTGTAATACCTTATCTAGGGCCTGTTCTCAGTTAAAAGATAACCATCTTACTCAATAAAGCAAATTCAAATGAGTTGTCACTGCTAGTTGATCAATATATTTAAATTTTAAAGTCATATTTATTGTGTGCCTCTGGTTACCAAAGTCATTTATTTAAATTATTAAATTAAATAAATATGAAAATAGTAAATAAAATCCCTCCATGCAATAAAAATTTTCTAAACTATTTTTTTTGTTTATCTTTCCAGATAGATAAAGATCTAATGTTTCACATTTTATGGGGGGAACTTTTTTAAATTGTATGATGAAATTTTAACTAGAGCATCCCAGAGTCAATGTCTTTAAGGCAAGGAGTGTCTCTAACAAGGAAAATCCATAGGTGAGGGATTTGGAAGCAAACATGCCTTCTGATTGTCTTCAAACTAGTTGCTCTGTCTCCCCATTAAAAATATAAATATGACTATATATGGAAGAAAAAATTCATTACAAATGAAGATGATGTTGCTACATTCAGAAGTTAATATCTTTAGAGCCAACCAATACAATAATGATAATATAAGGATTGAAGGCAAAATAAGAGTAAAAGAGTGGAAAAGTAATTATAATTCCTACTGTGCCCTGCATTGTCTCTACTTTTACAAAACATATGGAAGGCTTCATCATCCCTAGATCTTAGTCTATATCATGACTTCTGTGGGTCATAGTCACTTTTTCCTTGTGGTCCACTTCCTCTATAAGAACACATTAAAAATTATATTTTATATCTGCATTGGAATAAAGGCAAATATAACCCAGGATGAATTCCATTAGTATATGTAAATTATTGTCATATTCATTTTTTTCTTCTGATTTTAACAGAAATTGAAACTATATTATTTGTTGGCCCTAAATGGATTGTAGGCCCTGTGTCTATTGGCTAATGTATAAGTTAGTCCTCTCAACGGGAGATAATGGTGGTTAAACCCCACTAGCTATTCACCCCTCATTCTAGAATAACGAAACTCCTAAATTTTAGCCAAGCACATGGCCATCCAAGATAAAGAGTACAGTTCCCAGCTTCCTTTGCAGCTAAGTGTGGCCAAATTCCAAGTTAGCCAGTGACATGTGAGTAGAAGCAATGGGCACAATTTCCAGGTTGTGTTCCTCTGCTGCAGTGGCTTCCCAGGGCAGAGTCATAATGCCAGCCCAGATTTTATATAGTAAATGAAAAATATCTCTCTAGGTAGCTTAAGTTCCTGCTATTTTAAGTCTAGGTTACATACAGCCAAACCTATATCCAAAGTAATAGAACTGACTTTTACAGTGAGCCAACTGAGGCATGGATGTGACCTTCTCAGTGTGACTTAGGACAAGTTAAAACGTGGCAAAAGGTCAACCCTGGCCTATCCACATTCAAAGCTATGTTTTATTCACTGCCTTCCCACATTGTGTTCTCCCTTCACAGAAACAAAAGGCCTGGAGAACAAAGCAATTATAAGAGAAAGAAGAGCATAAACTTTATGAAGCAATGAGTGTCATCAAAAGGGAATCCAAACAAAAAACAAATGGAAGGAAAAAAATAAAACAGATCCCATGTGGATTTTTGCCAGTGCAGCATGACTTGACACTTTGAGTTATGCCTGCTTACAGGAAGTATTAGAAACTTTCCAAGAAAAGAATAGTGCGCATAAATGATGGGCCCAGTACATGTTGCTTATTTGTTAGCTTTGACTATAAGTGTATTAGTTTTTGGCTCTGGTAATTTCTGATTTCCACGGATACAAAGCACCACACAGAGGTGGGAATCCACAAAGCATACCTGGAAAAAGCATCTCAGTGAGAAATATTTCCGAGTACAGATCTGGTCATTTCCTTCTAACCTGTGGGATAGAAGATCGTCTCTCCCGAGAACTTGCTTGCCTTCCTCATGATCCCATCAGGGTGAACAAGGACCCAGTCCAAGCAGTTATTTCTGTTCTTTGAATGCACTAAACAGTATAGTTACTAATTAAATTTAACTTTTAAAGATTAAAAAGAGTCTCAGATTGTCTCTTTCAAAATAGCTAGAAAGAAAACGAAGTTTTATACTACTCTATAAGAGCC
Organism: Vespertilio murinus; assembly: GCA_963924515.1. Classification (NCBI taxonomy): domain Eukaryota; kingdom Metazoa; phylum Chordata; class Mammalia; order Chiroptera; family Vespertilionidae; genus Vespertilio; species Vespertilio murinus. Next base: position 186,373,385 of record OZ004705.1, read on the forward strand.
ATGTTGTATGTAAAAGGGTGTCTTTCAGTAAGTAGACAGGTTTCTCCTATTCACTGTTAGTTATAGCAAACAAAATGAAAGTGCACAGACATAATTTGTTTCATGGAATCTCTTCCTTTTTATGAGTGTCCAAGTCATTTTACATTTACATACTGTGTGTGTGTGTGTGTGTGTGTGTGTGTGTGTGTGTGTGTTATTGATTGGTGTGTTGTTTTTTAGAGAGAGAGAGAGGAAGGGAGAAGGGAGAAAGAAAAATATTTGTGTGAGAGAGAAACATTGATTGGCTGCCTCCTACATGCTCCCTACTAGGAATTGAGCTCATAACCCGAGCATGTGCCCTGATTGGGAATCAAACCAGTGACCTTTTGGTGCAACCAATTGAGCCACACTGACCAGGGAAATTTTAGATATCTTAAAAAGAAAAATTAAGTTTCTCTTTCATAAATATATTCATGGAATATGTAGCATTCAGCTCAATTTATTATATCCCTCAATAATAAATATTTTAAAATATTCAACTTTTTATTTGGATATAGCAATAGGAGTATCACCAGACAACTTACCCGTGATCATGTATTTTAACCTTCTAAGATAAAAGTTAGCCCATAAAGACAGAAAACAACTAATCGAAGTCATATCATTGTCCACCCTGTCACTAAGATGCCGGCGGCCACAGCCAGAGCTAGACAAAGGAATGTGAGGCAGAGACACATTTCTTCTCTCTTCAGGAGTGGCCCCCAAAGCGGCATTAATGAAAGACGGTTGGTAATAGTGTAGGGGAAATATTAGAACTGTCTTTTTAATCTAAGCCACAAGGAAGTAACTAAGCTATTTTACATGGGTCACCACCATTGCCCTCATCCAGTCTGCATGTCAGAGCCCTCAGCTCCATGCAATGAGCAAGGTATCCAAAAACAAGAGAGGAGGCACTTGTCTCAAAACTGTCAGGGTGACAGCAACACGCTGGCTCATGTGCTTGTTTCCAGGGTAACTATTATGTTGTAGTTTTTGTAGACCCAGAGAAGTAAAGCCAATCATGTTTTAAATGAATATTCCCTCACAAAGTAGACTAAAAAGTTTCTGTAAATAACCTATGATTTGAAAACTGCTAGCAATTTAAACATAAGCAAAACACAAGGAAAAATGGCAAAATTAATGTGTCATGTACAAAAATATCTGTCTAGAACTTCAAAATTATCAAGAACACTATTTGAAATATGGGTTTACTTTTACTATTATTAATAGTGAAGAGCCACAATTTTTATCAATGAACTTTATGTTAAGAACCAATTGTACGTTACAATATTAACTTACCATGTGAAACAAGACAGTTTTCATGTAAAATGTAACAATTGTGTTTTTTTCAGCAATGCCATATTCTCCAGCCAGCAATTTATAACACTCTACTAACTTTAATGATCACTATTTAGGAGCTACTTCTGTGATTCTCTATTTAATAGTAAAAGCCATGTACCATTGGGAAATATTTTCTATTCATAACAAAAATTGTCTGATATAATTTATAGAAATCAATATGCTGACAAACTACAGATTCCTTCATCAACAAATAGATTGGAAGGGTTCACAGAAAGCATTGCTGAAGATTTGACAAAACAAGCATTAGATCACATCATGAAATATGGGCGATTTGTTAAAAGTCAGATAAACAACATGATGTTCACTCATGCCTCAGCTTATAGTATCTGTCAGATTTTGTTTAAGTAAGATATATAAAGAACTACTTTTTATTGGCAACCAAAGGGAAGATGAAATAGGAAAGGCAGATTCTCAATAGCACAAACATTCTTTAATAAAACAATGTTAATTTATACAACCATATAATACTATCATTGCTAGAGCCACAGCCTTGACTAGAATATAGGAAAAGGATCCCAAGTTAAACTTACAGAGGGAACTGTAGAAGAGTTTGCTTCCTGCAATGTTCATAGGTTGTGTGGTAGGAAAGAAGTTAAATCTGGTGTTGCCCTTCAAGCTAGAGGATGCTAAAAGTGTGATATATATTTAATAGAAATAATACTTTAAAAAATAGCCCTAACTAGTTTGGCTCAGTGGATAGAGCATCAGCCTGCAGACTGAAGGGTCCCCGGTTCAATTCCAGTCAAGGGCATGTACTTTGGTTGTGGGCACATCCCCAGTAGTGGGTGTGCAGAAGGCAGCAGATCAATGTTTCTAATTCTCTATCCCTCTCCTTTCCTTTTTGTAAAAAAAAATCAATAAAATATATTTTTTAAAAAGAAAAGAAAATTGAAGCTTTAAAAAAATAGTCAAATTTTTAGAATGAGGGAGAAAAAAATCAGGAAACTGTTTTGTGCCTCAGTTTTCCTGGTTAGGTCATTGCAAAATTCTTAAATGAACTGTTGGGCTTAAGGGTAAAACACTTTTCTTTTAAATGTTTAAAATTTGTCAGCCTTTTCAGTGTGATTACAGTGACTGCCCATAGTCACATAGACTGCCCTGAGATTTAAAAAAATATATAAGCACATATAATCTATATGTTGCATTTAAAATTGGATGTTTCAACAATGACTATGAGTATTGGCTTTCCAAAAGCAAATGCTGCAATTGAGATATTTTTTAGAAAGATCCTTGGACATGTTTCTACTCTTATAGTATTTTGTTACTAAAAAACATATAAATGTGTCATCTATTTTAAAAAGCATCTCTTTACATCTCCTTTTTCTATGTGTTTATGAGGTTGAAACACGAATTGTCCGTCCGATTTAAAGACCTTCCATATAAAGAATTTTCAGTGTTTTGGACCCCTGTTAAAATGTTAAGCTAGAACACAATTTTTGTAGTTTGCCAGAGCTTATTAATATCAAAGAATACAGAAATGTACCACATTTCATGAAAAGATTATATACGTGGAGAACAATATTTTTAAAAAAATGAGTATCTTGGTGTTAAAAGTACAACCAAACTATGCTTCCTGCCTATATAGCCACATCCCTTCGCAAAGTGTCTTCTGCTACTATCAAACCATTATTACATCTACCAGAAGACTTCGCAGGCATTAAAACCACCGGAAGTCCTTGGAAGGGAAGAACCGCTGCCTTTGCAAAGGGTTAAGCCAAGATTTCCAAGAAGCTGACAGCAGCCACTGCTGGAAACCCACGCCTTGCACCGTCCCTTTAGCTGTCAGTGCCCAGCGCCCGTGGTTTATTGGAAATCATTAAGCCCGCGCGCCCTCCCGGCCGATGTTAATAAGGCCCACACCGTCCCCGCCGCTCCCAGCGCCTCCGCGCCACTCGCCGGGCCCCCAATTATCTGCGGGCGATCTGCAGGCCTGCGGAGGGGGTTCCACGCGGGCAGGCGCTTAATGAACAGGCCGGCTTATAAACACGGGCTAATCTCTCCCACATGAGCACCTGAGGAGGATCACCAGTGACAGCTGTTTGAATTTCCAGGGAAATTAATGACCCCTAAAGAGGCAGCGCTTATCGGGGCCGGGAGCGGGTCTGATAGCGGAGAGCCGCCGCGGGGCGGGCAGCCCGTTTATAACGGTCCGCTAAGTGCCTGGTTCTAGGGCTCCATCCGGGGAGCGTGTATGGGCATGGGCTCCTCTCCTAGGCGAATGCTGGGTGCTGGCAGGGCGACGTGGCTCAGTCCGGTCCTCACGCTGGGCTCCCCCCGGGGCCGCTAATGAGCATCTCCCTGTCCTCAGATCACAAGCCATTTTTAAACCATCAGGGCCGTGGTTGGCATCCTGACCACTTAGGGGAAATCCCATCAGACACATCCATTGTGTTGGTCCGCAGGGCATTTGTAAGGCATCGGCTCAGCCCCAGAGCGGCTGGGTGGGGGTGGGGGGGTTGAGTTGGGGGGAGTCGTGCACAGAGGGAATGAGGGATAGACAGGCCACACGGCTGGCTGGCTGGCTGGCTGGGGAACAGAGCCGGAGCAGGTAATTAGGTGCAGATTGGCCATCGGGCCAGAAGACTCTTAAAAAACAGATCTGGAGAGAAGTCACACATGGCAAAACTCGCCACCCTCTTCTTCCCCGCCTGCTGGGCCCCCCTCACCCACCCTCTTCCTCCCCCTCCGTGTCCTATGGCTTCTATGTCTCTTTTATGGCTTTTATGTCTCCACAGGACATGCTACCTTGTTCTCAGTTGTCTTTACATTCCACACACTCCACTTAACAGAAAACGGTCTCGTTTCCAAGCAGGGTTTGCAGAGCCTCACGTCCTGTGAGAGGGGCCGCAGTGGAGAGTCAGAGACAGAGAGAGATGATGATAAATATGCTGTTCTATAAATAGTGCTCAAGTGGAAAAGACCTCAGCTAAAACAGGAGGGCAAGCTCAGCAGTGAAAGGTAACTAAATGGAAGCATATTGTAAACATCTTGTGGGGTATTAATTTCAGAAGGCAGAAGGGAATTTGATTGCTATTAGAGAAGGTGAGAGTAAGCTTCTCTTGAGTATCTATAAAACACCATGGTTTGTTTTGTTTTTTTTAATGCCATTTTCTCAGATGGTTAACTAGCCAAATGTTCTGCTGAGATACAAAAGTATGTTCCATTCGGGCTCCATGGCAGAGAGGAAAGATTATGCTGCTTGCATAAGAGGCTCATACATCTCTCTGGCTGATTTCAGTGGGGCCTCCTATGTCTCACAGAGATTTAAGCTGGCCTCTGACACCTAGAATTCAGGAATACTAAGCTATTGGCAATGCCTCTCAGAGAAGGCAACCCCCTCGTGATGAGCTATGCCTCTCTCTCCCCATGGATCTCCAAGCGAACTGGCACACCTACCTGCTTATTTCCATGAAGCAAATCTGAAGCCTGGGTAAGCCTTTATTGTAGAGCTATGTTCATCATTCATGGAGCTTTGCTAGTTATTATACGGTTGCTTCAGGATACAAATTTAAAAACAACTGAATGTTTTGCGTTTGGTTCATTAAAAATGTAGATTTTTAAATGAGGAATTCATAACTTAAAAACAGTATGCTGGTAATAAATTCTTATACACAAACAATTTCTTCACTGTTATTATGTTCTATTGTTCTTTTTCTCTCTATAGTGAAAGTATGCTCTAAGCTAATGATTCAACTACTGCTATATTTGCATTTCTCTAAATACTTCTATAGGCAACAAACTTCATTTGATAAACATTTCCAAGTAGGAATGATCATACTTCATCCTCTATATGTTAAAAATGGAAGTGAAGTTACTCTAATGTGAGCAGAGAAGATATTGTTATCAGATAATATGACTGTTTTGGTGAAATAGTAATGCTTATAAAATGTTTGTTAAAAATAACAAATCATATTTTTAAATAATTGATATTGGTGTTAGCAAGGGTTATACACTTATTTGCTTAATTGTATACTTTGGGGGGGGGGAATATTTTCTGTTAGTTTAAAAAATAAATCCTAAATAAGTCATGAGTGAAAATTACAAATTTGTTTCATATATTATTCAAACACCAGTACGTGACTAATAAAAACACACCCCAGCCTCCACTCTCCTTTCTCTTGCTCTATGGTTAAAAAAAAAACACAGCACAAAACCTAACTTTATTTCTTTATTCTATTATGTATTATATAAACACTAGTTTAAAATTTGAATTTTATTTTCATAAAAGCCCAAATAAACGTAGAGCTACAGATAAAATTATTCATCCTGTCCTTATATGCATTCAGTAGTCCAAAGTGGCATTACACAGGAAATTTTTTTCTGATTGAAAAATAGAAAATATAACAGACTCTTGCAAACCGATGGCAGAAATAATCAGGAAAAAAACTTTAATGTGATCAGACTTGTTTAAAGTTTATGTTTGAGGATAACATTTGACTACATATACTCGACAACATCATTCTTCTACCTACAGTATACAATTACATTAGGGTGGGTAGACATGAGCTCTTTTAAAAGAACAGAGAGAAAAAAAATGGGCTGTTAGCATATCTGCTTCACTGCTTCAGGGAGTGAAACTCTGGCTTCATTCCTCTCCTTTGGAGGTAAAAGCAATGACAGAACCATGGTTAACCATTTGTTCCTAGAATCCCCATGAATATGTAGGTGCCCGTGTGGACAAAGAAGAAGAACAAGAGTTCTGGGTGGTGGAGGGAAGGTTAAACTTCCCACATTGGGATCCTGGCTCCTCAAAAGCAAGTTGCTTTTCTCTGTGCCTTTTTACTCATTTATAAAATGGGAACAATAAATGTGATAGGTCAATATTTTATCTGATCACCAATATTGGCTGTTTTCTTCCTGCCAGGTACCTGGTAGGATTCATCTCTGCCCCGTGTTGTTGGACCTGAGTGGGTGACTAGCTTTGCCCAGCTGTGTGACTTCTGGACAGAAGCATTTAAAAGCTGGTACCTGATTCTCCATCATTTATCTTCCCTGATGTTCCGTAAAAATTGTGGAGGTGTGTGTCAAGATGGGACCTATGACCTGGATCCTCAAGAAATTATAATAAAGCCTGCCACGTGCTAATTATAATTGTACATGAAAGCATAAATAAGAAATAAACCTTGGCTGAAGTCATCTTACACCACCTGATGTAGGGGCTTATCTGTTACCACAGCATTGCCTAGTTTATGCTAATTGATAGAATAATCTTACATGCCTCTAAGTATTTTGGTAAGGGTAAGCTGAGTATACACACTTACAAGAACATCCTAGAATATTATAAATGCTTCATTCATTCATTATTCAAGTACCTGCTAACTACCAAGCCCTGTCCTAAGTGGACAGAATATAACATAAAAACAAAAAGTACCTGCTCACATGGTATTGACCATATAGTTGGAAAAGCAGTTGGTGATCAAAAGATCACACAAATACAAAATTGTCACTCTACAAACTGGAATCTTTAAGGGCTATATGGTATAAGAAAGCACATGAGAGAATTGACTAAGGCAGGGAGGTCAAGCAAAGTCTTCCTTGAGGATGTGAAGAATAAGCTTAAATCTGGAGGTCACAAGAGTAATGGTAATTCGGGAAAGGTGAGAAGAAAAAGCCTTTCTTGAGGAAGGAACCTGTGGGCAAAGATTTGTGGTGGTCAGGTGCACAGTACCTACAAAACACTAAAAGTCTCTGGCTGGAGTCATGACTAAAGGAACAAGATTAGGACAGAGAGTTTGGTAGGGGCCAAGTTGTAGGCTACTGAAGATTTGGGTCCTTTTCTAAAACAAAATGGGAGCCCAGCTGGTGTGGCTCAGTGGTTGAGTGCCAACCTATGAACCAGGAGGTCACAGTGTGATTCCCAGCCAGGGCACAAGCCCAGGTTGCAGGCTCGATCCCCAGTAGGTCGTGTGCAAGAGGCAGTCAATAAATGATTCTCTCTTATTGATGTTTCTATCTCTCCCTCTCCCTTCATCTCTGAAATCAATAAACATATATTTAAAAAAATAAAGAGCAATGGGAGCTATTGAATATTTTAATCTGGATGGGATTATTCAGGCCAAAGGGTATAGAATGGATTATAAAGAGTTATGATGGGGCATAGTGGATACAGAGGTTAACTAGCTAAGAGACTCTTGCTAGAATCAATGCAATAGATAATAATATCTTGTAATAAGATGATAGTTATAGTGGAGGTGGAGATGGAGGAAAAAGATAGAGTAGGTCACTTTTTAAATATGTATCCATTACCTAGTCTAGAGTACCGTATTTGCCGGCGTATAAGACGATTTTTTGGCCCTGAAAAATATGCCTCCAAGTGGGGGGTAGTCTTATACGGTGAGTATATAACAAACTCTGTATTTTGAGTGGAAATGTTAGGGGGTCGTCTTATACGCCCAGTCTCTTATACACCGGCAAATACGGTATGTAAAAAAAAAAAAAACAACAGATATATCTCAAGGTATTAAGTAGTTTACAAAATTTTTAGAAGGGTCAAAGCTCCAAGTTGGTGTGCTTCCCAGCCAAAAACAATGTAATAAAGAAAACAACCACACAAGACTGACTATTCTAATGGAAACTTTATGGTCCTCAAGATGCTGAGGACCAGACTGTACAACTACTGTCTCAGCTGTCCCAGAAGAACCACTCATCTTCACAACTGGGCTTATGAGATGCCCTGAGCCATTCACACATGGCTGTTACTTCTCAGTCAGTGCTCACATCAGTCTTACCAAAGTCACATGAGCACATCTATCCCATAAAAACTCAGTCTCTTGAGAAACCTTAGCTACAAAGAAAAGTAAATTTTATTTTTAGTTTCTACCCTTGAAAGCACAGGTAAGGCATTTTTAATGAGGATGAAGTAGATATGGAGTGAACCAGACTAAAGTACTTGCCACAAAGAAGTGAAATGAATTGGAGTTTTTGATGGATTGCATGTATGAGATAAAGCTGGAAAATGTATCAAAAACCACTTGCAGGTTTTTAGGGGTTTTTTTGCTTCCCAACTGGATGGATGATAGATGCTGTACCCTGAACTTGGCTGGAGAGGCATGACTAGGAGTCTGGTATTGGGCACACTGAAATTGAAGTACCTTTGAGACAGCCAAGAGAAAATGTAAAATATACAGTTGGATATGCAAGAGAAGGTCTTGCTGGAGATAAATTTATGAGTCATCTGGTGATAATTAAAGACATGTGGTATTAGTTTTCTATTGCTGCATCATAAGTTACCACAAGTTAGCAGCTTAAAACAATACCCATCTATTACGTCAATTTCCCTGAGTCCCCAGTCTAAGCGGGAGTAAACTGGGTCCCCTGCTCAGGGTTTCATAAGGCTGTAAAGTGTCATCCAGGACAACAATCTAATCTGAGGTTCAGATTCCTCTTCTAAACTCACTGGTTGGTGGGAAATCATAGAACTAAGACCTTCAGCTCCTAGAAGCCACCCACAATTGTCACATTGCTTCTGTAAGGTCAACAAGAGAGCTTCTAATTTCCCTCATTTCAAATACTCTCATTTTGAATCTTTTGACTCGCTTTTAAAGAGTTCACCTGACTTGACTAGGCCTGATCAGGATAATATCCCTTTTGGTTAACAAAGGTCAACTTAGTAGGGACTTAAATTATATCTGCATTTCTTTAATCTTTGCCACTTAACATAAAGTAATCATAGAAGTTAAATCCTCCCATCTTGTTCACAGTCTCACCCATACTAAGGAGTAAGGGACATAGAGCATGTATTTACCAGGAGGTGGGAATACTGGGGTCCATCTTGGAATTCTGCTTACCACACATGACCAGAGGTAAGATATTCCTTGGAGAGAGTATAGAGTGAGAAGAGCATAGCGTCTAGGAGAACAACCATGAAGATTTCCCATACTTAATGATGGGATAGAATTATCTGAAACTGAGAGAAGTAGAAGCTCTATTAGTTGTATTGTTATCATAATTGAAAGTCCAATATACTAACCATAATCCATCAAGTATTTGAAATCATTGATCTATTTCAGACTTTGCAACTTAGTAAAGAAGTTCAATGTGACCTGAAAAGATTACTAGTATTTTAGACTCATAATGCAGTAGAGTTTCTAAATAGAGTAAAAGTTAGAAATGACCTAGTAAAACCACCTTATTTTACCAAAGATGATACAGATAAGAGTGACTTTGCCAAAGTCATTCAGCTAGTAAATAGCTGAATCACAGATCTCCTGACTCTGAAATCACACATATTTGTTAGTTTTTACTATTATTTAGTCTGTCCCATGAAATTAACATTGTTCATGATGCTTTATGCAGAAAATTATACTCAAAGTTAGAGTCACTTAAGAGTCACAACTCTATTCCTTATTTTATTTATATCTTAGTAAGTAGCAAGGAAGCATCTTCAAAAGATAATGCCTTCACCTTTCTTAACAATTACACTTTCAAACGGCGTTTAAGAAGTCATATGTTATCAAACCATTTTGTAGGGTTGTTACATACCCTACACTGAGTATTTGATCTTCTCCTTACTGCTTCAGGAAACATTCCTCAATGTTTTCCTTTATATAACCTATCCAAAGGGCTATAGACATTAGTTGATATCATTTGATTCCACAGCAAGTATATTATCTTCATTTCTGTTGAAAATACTTGAACTATGTTATAAATCCCTTTCTATCACAAGCATATTATAGCCATTTCTGATGGAACACTTGAATTATATTGTACATTTTCTATGTTGGACTTTCCCTACCAGTACTTTAAATATATGGGCAACCAATAGATAGTTTTTTACTCATCCATAGAGGTCTAGGGAGCAAACACTAGTAGATTTGAGTCCAGTCTCTATTACATTACAACTGTGTGATCTTGCCGAAACCGGTTTGGCTCAATGGTAGAGCGTTGGCCTGCAGACTGAAAGGTCCCAGGTTCGATTCCAGTCAAGGGCATGTACATTGGTTGCGGGCACATCACCTGTAGGGGCTGTGCAAGAGGTGGCTGGTCGAGGTTTCTCTCTCATCGGCATTTCTAGCTCTCTAGCTCTCTCCCTTCCTCTCTGTAAAATATCAATAAAAATATTTATAAAAAAAATAACAACAAAAAACAACTGTGTGATCTTGCAAGTTACTTCTCTACATCTGTTTTATCTGTTAAATACATAGAAGAATATGGTAAGTCTGCACTTAATGTCATAGATAGGTTCTGTGACTTTAAAGAAAATGACATGTAATGATACCAATTTCACCATAGGCTAACTGAAATAACCAAGAGTTAAGGTCCTATGGCATCGCATCAACATTATAGCAATGTTATTTGAGGACCTACTATACCTACCTCACAATATTTTTATGACAACTTAAGGAGGTGTAACACATATACTCCACAGAGTGCATCATAGATTATCAACGTGTTGGCCACTTTACTTCCATTGCCTCTTGGTTCTTTTGGACAGGTATTCCTGTCATACTTTTTTGTCATACTCGTAGCTGTTTTGATAAATAATGGATCCATCCTGTCTTTGCTCACATTATGTACACTTTGTTTTTCCTATAAATAACTCTATAGTCTTTATTAAAATTCTGTATATTTGAAAAACACTATACATTCACGTTAATAATTATTGTTCCCTTATTGAGATTCTCATGTGAGAGTGGGATTTGGCACCAGAAAAAAAAAGAAGATGAAGATGAAAACTCTCTAGAAAATCAGATGAGAACCTCCAAAAAGGGAGAGCAGCAGGTATCACATGAAAAGCCCTCCAGGTGACTCAGAGATCTGTCCTCAAGTAGGGGCTGCTGGTTCCCCTTTCCCTAGTCCTCACTGAGGTTCCTAGATACCATTAGTAAATTTTCTGATGCTTTTATTATAGAGAGTAAAACAAACCCCAGAGTACTTTTTCTTCTTTGTGGCAAATCATCACTCACCAGCAATCCTTTGTTTCTCTTCAAATTGGTCTAAGCTGCTTCTTTCTTTTTCTATTTCCATTCTTACAATGGTCTGACCTCATTTACTTTTTGGGCCAGGCAGATTTATTTTTCTATTTCTTTAATCAATGTCTTCAGTTTAAGCTTAATGTTCACTTTATGTACTTTGTATGCAACATGTTCATCTTCGGTCCAACTCGTTGTGACAATAATTGTACTTATTACAATTCCTTTTCAGCCCTTTGGTATCACTTACTAATGTAATGTACTTGCTGGCAAACAAAGGCGTGTTTCAGTTGTTCCTCATTAATTCTGATTCTTATTTGCAAACTGAGTTTACACACACTGACTATGGCATGGCCAGGAGATACAGCAGTTTCAGTGCAATACCACTCACTTCATATTGATGTACTAAGGAAACGTGTGTTAGATGTTTAACAGGCTTCTTTCACTTACAACAAGCAATTCGAACACCAGTGCAAACTGGCTTTACAAAGAAGGAATGTAGTCGTTCATGAGATCTGAGAAGCTCCCACAAGTGAGCCGAAGGAAATCAAGACAACCCTGAGATCTTCAGTGACTAGAACTACTCACTCACGCCTTTTGTCCTGTACCTTCTTTATCTAACCACTTCTCATCTCTTCTTCTCTTTGAGCAGCTTTATTCCTTCCCCAACAGAATCAATATCTTCTTGCCCTCTATCCACCTCCTACCAGCTCCATGACCCAGGTATAAAGTGCCTTCGTATGCAACTCCAGAACAGAGCAGTTCCCAGGAGGCCTCTGATTGGCTTAGGGTGGGTCACTCACCCTCCTCTGGACTAAACCATTTTAGACAGAGAATGCAGCAATACAATTGGTCATGCATTCACCCTCATCAATGCAAGGCAGAGTACCACGAAAGGAAGTATTACAGCATCATTCGATTGGAGGCGGAGAGGATAAATTCTCAAAGGAAGACAGAGCAACATCATGGCCCCCACAGATAATAATCATAGATGTAAAAGTTAACATTAATTATATGGCATCAGGCCTTCAACTTCTCCTGCCAAGAACTAGAGAAAAGCATACTTGGCTAAAAGACACTGTCCTAATTTACATTTTATTTCCTCGAGGAAACAATTTCCGCTTCTTTACAACTCAAGAAAAGAGTGTAGGTGTTTTCCAAATCAAAACAGAGTTTAATGTAAAGTTATATTAAATCACTGTGAATTTTCCTCAAAGAAATGGCTAGTGGTCAAATAGAGTCTCATTGACAAAGCAGCCATAGGCCTATCCACAGACTCACCGGTGTGCTTGAAGAAAGCCTGCTCCCCGATGCCAGATCCAAGGGTCCAAGGGCAGCTTCAGGAGTCCTCGAAGTTCTGAACCAGCCACGCTCAGCAAACAACCCAGACCAAAATGAACTTCTCCACAATGCTGTGAGCAAAACGATGAAATGTTTTGAGTATTGGATGACTGGTTCCAGCCAGGCTTATCCTTTTCACATTCCAGCCCTACAAAAAGTTGAGAATGACATTAACAGCATAACTACAGAGCACTTGTGCTGTGAACTAAGGCAGAGCAACCTAATCCTGGCTGGCTACTCCAAGTGTGGGCCACAGGCTGGCGGCGGACATCGCCTGGGAGTTTGTCAGAAGGGTAGAATCTCGGGCCCTGGAGACCGGATTCCCAAAGACATTCCAAATTTGGGAAGTTCTGACTTAACAGTAAACTTATGAAAGCGTCGCCTCAAAGGCAAGCTAGGTTATTATATCAAGCAATCTAGGCTAAACGTAAATCCTGGGAAACAGCTAGGGCCAACTCGACCAAAACTCTTAGAAGACTGCAGGTCTTAAAAGGCAGAGTAATAAACAGGGAAAAAATCCCCTCCCCTCCACAAAAAATAAAAATAAAAAAGGGCAAGGGTTATTATTACTGCCACAGCATTTATATGGAGGCACAACAACAAACAGCAGCGGGGAACCCCAGTTAGTAATGGTATGTTTGAGTGGGAAGCTCGATTCCTATGTGTTGTGTGGCTAGGTTCTCATGCGTGCACACAAGCTTGGGTGTGTTGCCGGTGTGTCTGTCTGAGGTTTCTTCCATCTTCCTATTGCCTCTCCCATTCCCATCTCCTAGATCCTTGGTCAGCAAACTGCGACTCGCGAGCCACATGCGGCTCTTTGGCCCCCTTGAGTATGGATCTTCCACAAAATACCATGGCCTGGGTGAGTCTATGTTGAAGAAGTGGTGTTAGAAGAAGTTTAAGTTTAAAAAGTCTGGCTCTCAAAAGAAATTCTAATCACTGTACTGTTGATATTTGGCTCTGTTGACTAATGAGTTCGCCGACCACTGACCTAGAGGTTCTCCATAATGACATCTTCCAGCACAACTTTCCATTTACCTTCCACCAGGAAGAAATGAAGACAGGATACTTGACAAGTAATACTGACTCAATGAATATTTTGTTACACTCAAGGAACAAGGGTAGGAATTTCTACATCAAAACACAGTTTCATCAACTATAATTCAAATCAAAGTTATGATAAATGAGGGTAAATTACAGAAATGACTGGTGGACAGTCATCTTTAAAACACTATCCTCTTTTATCTTGAAAAATTAAAAAATATATATTTTTTGTTTTTCTCATTTTTGGAGTTCAAGAAAATGAAAAATAACAGAGTTTTCCTATTTCATTTCCTCTCTCTCTAAATGCACTTGTTTCAAACTCATGCATCTGTTCAAATCTAAACGGGAGTCTGAGCACTAAAATACATTGCTAATTGCAATGTTAAGATGGAACTTTCATCATTTATTGCTAAAAATAATATATGTTTACCAAACTTCCTCAGACACCTATAATTAAAAGAAAAGGCTAGATTGACCGAACGAAAAGAGAAAGGGTCCCTAGTTGTAAATATTTTACAACATGCATTAACAAATCCAGTTACCATAAAAATGCTATCAAAAAGCCAAGAGGTCCAGGCAAGCAGCCCTGCCCACGTTGCTCACTAATCCCTGCCTCAAACAGGTGTTGCTATTGCTGTAGGCAAAGCTATAATATACAATATTGTACATTAGTTAGTACATAATACTCCATAATGTTGGCAGAAGTTTCAGGTAGAAACAAAGAAGCATAATTCACTTCCATCAACACCCAAAGAAATGAAATTTGGCCACCATGAAACAAGTTTGGGCTCATGCCAGCCTGTCATATTAAGCTGTAATTGACCTATGGAAGCCAGGTCTAATAGGAGGGAACGCATACTTATAAGTACAGACAGGCTGATTTCATAAGCTTTCAACCTTGTGGCTGCCCTCTAACACGAGGCTCAGAGCGGAAGTGCACTGCATCCATCAGAACAACCTGTGGTAGGAGGTTATTAAAAGGACCTACTACTCGTAAGCCTTCTGGTAGATACAATAACTTCCCTCCTTCGGTGGTTGTGAGAGCCATAGTCTAACAACGGAGAATAAAGATTTGGTCCGGAACCCTTTTTATCAAACTGGCAAGCAGCGCAGTTCACAGATGGGGGCTTTGCCACTTCTCTCAACACCTTTACCCAGTAACAGCTGAGCTGGTGCGTTCTGCACCTGCCACAGCTTCCCGAGACATTTCAGGGGAAAGGCCCAAGAACAGGAAATTATAGCTGACTATCCCGAAGAAAATGAAGATGATTATGTCTTTAGTGGGAAGAAAATAATATCCCATTGAAACTTTCTCTTTTATCTATGGTTGCTTCTTCTATGCCTATAGTTTTTTAAAAAATAAAAAAGTCGTAATAGTTTTCCTGAGCATGGAAGCAAAGCTTAGCAAATGGTTGCCTTTTGCTTGCTTTATTGTTCTTTTTGCTCTACAAACTATCTCTAGAAAAAATTGAAAATACCAATATGCTAAAACATACACACACACACACACACACACACACACCTATTTTCCAATTACCTAGAGACAGCTACATTGTACGAAACACCTTTGTAATTGTTTTTTTTAAATCTATACATAGATTTTTAATGGATCATATTATATGGTGATATGATTTTAATATTTAATAGTATACATGTATAACAGCATTTTAATTGTTGCCTGAGATAGCATGGAGTAGAATGTAATTTACTTAAGTAATCATGTGTGACAGACATTTAACTCATTTTCAGTTATTTACTATCACAAACAACATTATAATGAACTTGCTTGTGCATAGAGCTTTGCCCTCTCTGTCCTAGGGGTGAAATTATTGAGCTAACAGGAATCTGTATTTCAAGGCGCAAGTTGGGTTGGAGGTAAGTCTTCCTCGGTCACTATCTACATTGCTTTTCACTGCCCAAGAGATAGACTGTTCTCAGCCAGTGGTGACCAGGGAGGGCTGAAGTACTAAACAGATTCCTCGTACATACGGAGGGTGTCAGAGAAAAGGCTGCCTTGTACTGATATCTCTATTCACCCTCTTTGAATCGTATGCTCTCAGGGAGAATCCAAATAGTCTCTCTCATCTTTGAAAATGTATGTAGGGTAAGTCTCACACAGTCACAATGGGATCATTTGCAGGGCCGATGGCAAAATGAAAACGAGGAACCCCTTGTTCATAAATTCTTGAGAATGTTTACGCAGCAATAGCAGAGCAGCCGAACCTTAAACCAAGCCCAGGCCCTCTGAGCACAGGGTCTGTGCAGCCGGACAAGTCTCAGGAGTACAGAGTGGCCTCATGCTCACTCAGTCGTCCACCTGCACTTGTCAGGCCTTCTGCGTTACATCTCAGACCTTCCTGTTCTTGCTGAATAGCAGGCAGAATCCGTTATGCAACTCCTAAAGTAACCATGTGTTACTTCCCATTAACCATGTCCCACCACTCTCCTTACACTGCATGTAGGGGGAAAGCCACTCTAATTCCAGAAGCAAATACCGTCCTCTATCAGCGAGAAGTTGAGATTTACAGCAAACCCACTTCCCCCGGTAAAGATGAAGCTTCCACAAAAATGACCTTGAAACACAAACCTCTTTCACTAATGTTATTTTTCCACTCCCTGAAAGTTTGTGTATGTGTGTGAGTACATGATTTAACTCAATAAACACAGCATGCTATTTTTTTTAAGTTTTTAATTTAAAAAGTCCTGGTCTGTGTGTTCACATTGAATTAAAGAAAGCAACGCAAAACTAAAGGAAATCGGGCAATGGTCTGAAATTCGGCAGCCAAGAGACATTTTATAAGCAATGCCTCCTTGGCTATTGCTTTTGGCTTGGTTTCCATGGAAATGTATATTCACTGCAAGCCAAGGTTTTTCTGTGGTCTTAGCTACAGGAGGGGAAAAAAAATGGTAGGAAGAAACGCAGAGAGATAGTCAGAAAAAAATTTATTTAAAATATAGACAAGGTATATGAAGCCTTAGAGAGTGAATGAAATTCTATTGGCCCTTCAAGTCCTGAATACTTGGTGAGTAAATAAACCATCTCTGAATATGGCAACATTAACCAAAGACAGAAAATGTTTACATTAGTATCAATATATTAAAACAGGCTTTAGGTATAATCTTGGCCTTTGGTTATTTATTCACTAAACAGACATATATTAGGTGCCCACTATGTACCAGATAACAGCCATGGATTACATTACATTACAAACAGGAATAGGGCATCTTCTTGGTGTTGGACTCAGCAGAATACAAAGACAAAAATAAAAGGAAGTAAAACTGCCCCTATGGGGTATAAAATGGAATAGCAGAGGAGTCAGAGAGCACTCATAATACTGTGTTTCCCCGAAAATAAGACCTACCTACAGGTTTCCTTCTGAGTGAAGTATAAGGCATCCCCCCGAAAATAAAGCCCCCAGGCTCTGTCTCAGAATGAAAATTCATTTACCATAAACTGGTCGCTAAGGCTACCCCGACTGGCGTCTAGCAACCAGTGACCTTTCTCGAAGTCCTGACCTCACTGCTGTGTGAATGGAGAGAAATCAGCCTGGAAACTTTGTGAAACCTAAACTGCAAGAAGTTGTGACTTGGCTGAAGAATTCATGGGACAAAATCACTGACAGTTGCATTGCAAATGCACTGCGAGCAGGCTACCTTGACAAGAAGTACTCATTTAAAGACAGTGCTATTGCTAAACATGTGAGATTTGGTCCACTGATTCTGAAAAAAATGGAGTCACAAGAAATTCACCAGGAAATTCAGGAATTGGATTGTTATGATGATGTTCCAGAAGATGATGACATGATTGTCATTGAATAAATGAGTAAATTCTTGATACTGTAGGATTCACAGTTTGTCTGGTTTGTGTTGACAACTACCGTACTACCATACCATATACAGGTAATAAATTTCCTTTATTTTCACTTAACAATAAATGTGTACTGTATTCTTCTTCATGGAAAAATAAGACATCCCCTGAAAATAAGACCTAGCGCATCTTTAGGAGCAAAAATTAATATAAGACACTGTCAATTATTTTTGGGGAAACAGGGTAATTGCAATTTAATGCAATAGGATAGGCCACCACTGAACAGACTAAGTTTCCAGAGGTATAGTCCATACAAGTTAACGCAAACTATGAAAATACTCTAAATTGGCCTTTAGTTATAGGAGGCAAAAAATAATAAAATAACAGAGTCACATGATTAAGGAATATAAGAGAAAAAGAGAGAATGGATGGGGTAGATGAGTAACTTAAGAGAAAAGAAAAGAGAGAATCTAAGAGACAAAAATTCTAGAAGAGCAGAGAATAAAAAAGGGAATAAGAAGAAAAGGAACAAGACATAAACTATCATGAAGAAGGAGAGATATTGGAGTCAAGACCCTCAAGAAGGAGAGAAATATAGAAAGATGGAGGACTGTGAATTAGCATTAGAACAAGAACAGAACAGTGAGCTCATTCTATACTTTCCCAAGTCCTTTATATAACTGATCAAAGCAGAACCAATTCACAAGGAAGGACATCTGTGGAAACGCACTCCAGTTTTTGGAAGGCGGTGGTCCCAGATGAAGTATGTAGGATGATGGCATATAGAACAGCCAGGGTGCAGGATATACAATCTAGATTGCATTCCTTATAACTGCCACCTTTTTACACCTTTGCATTATCTAAGAAAAGCAATTTGTCCAAAGAGCGATTTAGAATAAGATCTATTTTTTTCTATTAGGATTTTCTTTTTATTTAACAGGAGCACATTTGAAACATAACGAGTATTCAACATCAAAGCAAATATTCAATACTTTCATGATGAGCGCTATCTTAGCTCTCCCAGTTAGGGGGAAGCACTTGCTCATGGACCAAGTAGTTACTTGGGAGACAGAGAGCCAATAAAGATATCATTTGTTAAAGATGCCAAGACTTTTTATGAAATATAATATTGGCAGACAGCTCATTTTGGATGGTTACTTGGGTTTGCATTTGAAACCATCCAGCTTAATATTTAACCAGGTTGATTTTAATTGTTATTAATAAATGAAAAAAAATTAGAAAACAATGTTAACAGTCAGATCTCCACAATTTTTGTCTACACACTCTCTACTCAGATGTTCCAAGATTATGTGTTTACACCATTATATAAAAACCACCGCCTCAATAGAGAGAACTATACCTAGTCAGAAAAATCAAACAAGCCAATGATGAGTCAGCCTTTCTTTATAAATCTATGTTAGACCAGGATGGAAATTTAAACAGTAACGAGTAATGTTTTATCACTCTATGTTGTTTATCAGTGAACTCCTAACTAGATATAAACTCTCTGGAGTTTACCTTCTCCAGAAGGTAAGAAATTGTTTACTTATACAATTTCTCTATGAAAAGAAGGTAAACCCTAAGGCCAGAGAATATTGGTAATTACAGACTACTACACAATGTGGTTATCTTCCCTACTTATGCCAGCCACACTCACCCCACTCAGCTACTACCACTGTCACCATCGCCACTCTTTGCTAGTTTGCTAGTTTTAGTTTCTCTTTGGTCTACAGCAGATTAGTTTTCCATAAAGCATGTCCATGATAGTCCCTGTCTTCGTTGAAATAAAGTATTGTTCTGTGACAAACTACATTCTGTAATTTATAACACACTTCAGAGTTCTGGATGAACCTCACACATTTGGACTCTGAAAGCAACTTCAAAATGTTCCAACGGGAGAGCAGAAATGCGAATGTTGGGGCGTGTATCTGATCTCCGACCAAAGCAAACATGATCTTTTGGAACATTGGAAGAGCAGTCTGCAGAGCCACGGGCCTGAGGATTGTAGGGGGAAACATCACAGAGTGTCTTTTAGCTGCATACAGAACTGAAATGGAGTGTTTGGCACCCACGGATGTTTCTACCGCTGTGGTTTTCCACTAAGGCAGGTGCTCACGACATCAGGTGATTGGGAGTACTGAGTCTTCAGTCTCCGAGTGCTCAGTCTTCGAGCACTGAAGAGTACTCAGTCCTCGAGTCCTTTGTTGGCATTGTGTTCACATATGTTCTAGGAACTTCTCTCCGGTAAGCCAGTTTGATTCCCAGGGGCCCACCAATAATTTGGTGGATGTCTAGTTATGTGAACACACTATAGAAAACTGCCTTTGATTACAGCTCCTAAAATTCAAACACTTTGGTTAAAGTCCTTCCAGTATTATTGTCATTGGATCCCAAAACACAAACCTTTTAAAATAGGGGTGGGGGACAGGATGAGCTGGAGTGGGGAAGTCAGGGACTCGGGGGAAGGCCCTTTCTTGGTAATCTTAGCCACACGTGGCAAGATTCCTCGAGGTTGTGCTCCTTAAATTTTAGAGGGCACAAAAACAACAACACCTGTGCTCTTCTCCATGCTGATGATGATTTGAAGAATGAACCGTGGAGATCCTTCACCCTGGAAAATATCCCTAGGGTTTCTTCAAGAGAAAGGGCTTATGAAAGTGAGTAGTTATTTTTTTGCTGTCTCCCTACCCATAATGCAGCAAGTTCTCATGTCTGGGTTGCAAATTGCATTGCTGAATTTCTGTGGCAGCCTGTCAGACAAAGAGAGAAGGGGTTTTGTAAACTGAGATTAACTAAATAGTGTGGTCTAATCCCGCCTCGTTTGTGTTTATGTGTGCTTCACTGTGGGATTTGCAGCCTTAGCTCATGGAGAGACAGAATAAACGCAGTGAACACAAAGAATCCAGGCTTTGTGTTTCTGGAATTAGGATCAGGTTCAGGTGGGAACTCACTGGAAAATGTATCTGCAAACAAGATACAGAGATAGAGAAAACTAGGGGGGAAAGTTAAACTTCCTCTTGGCTTTCATTTAAAATCCTCTCAAAAGAGGAAAAGCAGCATCCTTACGTATACTGGCTATGTGGATGAACACACTGACAGATGTATTTTTTTAATAGAATGTCATTCTCAGTCTTGTTCTTTCCACACACCGTTCCGTCCATTTCTGACCCTAGGTTCTTGCCACAGAAACACCAAACCAGTGTTAGAGGACTATTTTTTTTCTCTGCCATGCATCTGGAAAATTCTTACTTATAACCCGTCAGTGGAGAGATGGCAGTAATTGACAGAGGGCAGGGACTGTGTCCTGAAAGGTTAAGAGTAGAATGTAAGCTATGTCTTAAATGTCCCCACCAAGGCTATTTTGCCTTATTAAGCTTTTTCAAAGACTGCATTCATTCTTCTCCACTCCAGATCAAGTTGACTGATAAGGAGCTTTTATTATTTCTTCTCACCTGGATAAGAAAGGGCCCACGTGCTATGAGAGGGCCTTTTGTTAGACAGGTACGTGTCCTTTGTGCTCATGTTTTCCTTGGGCCCTCCCTTGCCTCCTGGACTTTACGAGTTTTCACCTTGGGAGAGCTGAGGGCAGCTGTGGAGCAGGATAGTGGTACTCTGAACTACACAAAAGTGGTAGGATATGACATGCATAGCAAAGGAGCCGATCAGAAAACCTATGTATGGGTGACCTTATTGCATTCCTACCTCATACATTATCTCGTCAGAAATATAATGAAGCTAATTTGTGTGTGAGCGAGTCTACATTGTTTAAATAATGAATAAGGAATCTGAGGAACCTACAGAAATCCTTAGAGATTGGATCAGCCATAAGAAATTGCACAAATAACCTCTCCTAATGTGAATTACCATGTAGCCTTTAAAATGAAAAAAAGAATGTTTCCATTGTATGCTAAAAATAAAAAGGATAAATGAGAAAACGGTTTATTAACCTCAGGCTAAAACATGGCAGACTGAACAATTCACTTATCTTTGTTTTAACCTAATATCCCAAATTATAGTAAAACTGTTTCCTAAGATATAAATCCAAAAAGATAAAATAAAAGGGAAAGGAAATAACAACCAATTAGAGATGTCAACAAATGTTAGAAACTAAAAAGTAGACAGAGGAGCAATAACTGATCAAGTAGAATAGAAGTGGGTAGGTACCTCTATTGATAAATAGGTAGGTAGGTAGATGATGATAGATAGATAAATAGATAGATAGATAGATAGATAGATAGATAGACTGATGTATGCTTTAGGCACCAAGAAAATGCAATTGAAAATAGTTTATATTATGAATTTCAAATTTTGGAGCTAGTGCATTTCATAAAATAATTTGCAAAATTATATGTCCTCTCGCCTCTTTAAGTTGACATTAAAATTTTATCATCATTTTAATTATTTATAAAGCATATACTGCCTGGCATATTATAAATATCTATATATTTTAAATCCAAATTTTGAATGTATGCTATATAATTTTAATACTCTTCCAATTTTATGGCCACCATCATTTATTTAAAAACCACATTAACAAGGTCTTTGATGAGCATTCTTTTTTCTCCCTTGAATTTGTAGTTTTATTATACCTCTCTCATAGCTATTATAATGAAGTATATACTTTTATGCTTCAAAATCTTTTACTGATCTTCCATCACACTTCTCTGTAACAAAAATATATGAAACATTTTAAATATAAAAATTAATTTCCTGGTACCACAGAGCTCTAGGTAATCACACATATTCCAGTTAAGTTATTATGTCAAATATTAATACTATGTAATTGGTCAAAATACCATAAAGTTTTAAATTATTATAACATTTTATAATTATTAAACATAAAAAATAAAACTCTATTGGAAATGTAGTTCTTTTTTACTTTTTAACCCTCACCTGAGAATATTTTTTCATTGATATTTAGAGACAGTGGAAGAGAGAGAAATATCAATGTAAGAGAAACATATCAATTGCACTTGCACTGGACTGGTATTGAACCTGAGACCCTTTAGTCTATAGGCTAACGCTCTAACCACTGAACCAAACCAGCTAGGGCAGAAATGTAGTTCTTACCCTTTGGAAAGCTTAGGACTCTGCAGGGTACAGGCACTTCATTTGAAAACCGCTGGCTTAAATAAGAAGGTAATTTATCTCACTGAACATTAAGAGCGGAAATAAGCGTGGTTAATTTAGCAACCCAATGATGTCATCACGGACTCAAATTTTTATCTCTAGCTCTCTGTTCTGCCCATCTTTTTTTTTGCGTTACAAAACGTTTATTAAAATGTTTCTTACATACCGTTATACTGGCTGAGATGCAAAAATATTCACTGGGTGCTGCATGAGGCCCACAGGCCGCGAGCTTGACATTACTCTGCTATTCTTAACATAGACACTTACCTCTTAAGCTAGCATCCTGCCTGGCCACAAGATGAAAATGTGTGTGCAGGCCACACACAGATATGAAAATGTCCAAAGAAAGAAAGAAGCCAACTCATGCTGTGTGTAGCTCTTAGAAAAGAGAACCCTTTCTTGGAGATGCCAAGCTAACTTCCTACATGTCGCATTCATTGGTCAGAAGAGCATCACTTGCCTAAATAAATTGCTATCAAAGTAAGCAACCACTATTGGCTTAATGATTCAAGATCTACCCCTGGGGCTAATGACAGGGTCAGTCACTCTCTCCAAAGCGCAAGGCCATGGGGGAGGGAGGATACCCGGATAGACTAGGGATTCTGAAGGAAGGATGAAAGGAGTTGGGAGGGAGTGTACACTGGAAATACAATCAGCAGCATCTCCAGAAATGTACATTTTAAAATGAAGGAAAATCCTAGCTGCTTTAGCTCAATGGACAGAGTTTCAGCCTGCGGACTGAAGGGTCCCACGTTCAATTCCAGTCAAGGGCATATGCACGGGTTGTAGGCTCGATCCCCAGTAGGGGACATGCAGGAGGCAGCCTATCAATGATTCTCTCTCATCATTGATGTTTTTATCTCTCTCCCCCTCTGCTGTCCTCTCTGAAATCAATAAAAATACATATTTAAAAAATAAAAATAAAAATAAATAAAATGAAGGAAAAACATTAGAATGTTAACATTGGTACTGAGTGGTTTTTACTTTGTTCCTTTTGTTTATTTCTACCTAATTTTTCCCCTAAAATTTATCATCAGAAACACAGATGATAAAGATTTTCCCAAAATACTTAATATATGAGATTATCACAGGCAATATTTGAGTGAAGGCAAAACTACCTCAGATGAGAAGTAAATTAGGGCCATTGCTCTGTGCCAGTGTTCAAATACTTTCTAAGAATTAAGGTTTTGCAGATCTAGTAAAAGTATACTTCTACCTTTTTAAAGAAAGAGCAGATAGCTTTATAAATGTTGATTCACAAAGCCAGGACAGTGAAAAATCAATTAGTCCATTGCCCCAACAATATTTGGAACTAAATGAGTGCAGTGAGATAAGAAATAACTGAGTTTTTAGTAACATGCTATTCATCATCCATGTGTTTGAATACTTTTTAGTTTTTTTGTTATGGTTGATTTCTAGTTTCATGCCATTGTGGTTGGAGAAGATGCTTAATATGATTTCAATATTCTTAAATTTATTGAGACTTCTTTTGTGTTGTAACATGTGGTGCATCTTTGAAAATGTTCCTTGTGCACTTGGGATAAATGTATATAGTCTGTTGCCTTGGGATGAAATGTTCTGTAGATACCAATTACATCCATCTGGTCTAGTGTGTCATTTAAGGTCACCATTCCCTTGTTGCTCTTTTGTCTGGAAGACCTATCCATTGTTGACAGTGGGGTGCTAGAGTCCCCTATTATGACTGCATTGCTGTCATAGGAATTTTTAAAGATATCTAGAGCAGATTCTAAAGTTTGGTTGTCTAGGTTCTAGATTCTAGACAACCTTTAGGTTCTTGGCTCTGAGTTCTAAAGTCCAAAGCAGACGGACAATAAAAAGAAGCTGTCCTTTCCTAAGCACATACTCTATGCCAAGCACTGTGCTCTATAAAGGTACAGCTCATTCGATGCCACTCAAACCCTAAGGGGATAAATCTGAAGCAAACCGAAGGTTAATGACACAGCAGGTATGCATCAGAACTGCAATTTGAACCCAGGCAGTTTTCATGATTTTTTAATACTATGATATACTACCTCAACTATGTGCTAGGGTATAAAATATATGGAAACTATAGAGTACATTGAGGAAAAAATGATTTAATATCTAGATAGACCAGGGTTTGAATCCTGGTTGTATTACTTATGATCTTGAGTTTTCCTCTTAATTTCCCCCCAAAACCAAGTTTTCCTTCTCTATAACATGAGACAATAAAAACTATTTGAAGAAAGATCTTGTAAGGTTTAGAGGCCATGTCTATCAAGCAACTAACATAGGAATTTGGCCCAGAAAAAATACCAATTAGCTACTCTGTAAGAAGCACTTGAAACAGCATAGCCATGAGTTGACAAGCACTGTGGAAATACTGATGGGATGTCTCCCTCCTGCCCCCAGCTACTGAGTTCCCTTCCTGAGGCAATAAATGTCATCTTCTGTGTGTTACCCCAGAAGTCTGAGTATCTCACTGTGTATACAACAAATATGTGATCCTTTTAGATTTAAACACATGGGTGTGCACACATATAGTAACATTTTATACATGCACACTGTTCCACACTGAATAAAATTTGGAGTTCACTGCATTTTGCTATATAGAGAGCTGATTCATCCTTTTTCACGGTTGTATAACATTCCAACATGTGCCATATTTTATAATTCATTTCAACCAGTCCATAAATTCTATATTTGGGTTGTTTCCAATCCTTTGTTATTGCAATGTGT
Source organism: Vespertilio murinus (assembly GCA_963924515.1). NCBI lineage: Eukaryota > Metazoa > Chordata > Mammalia > Chiroptera > Vespertilionidae > Vespertilio > Vespertilio murinus. The sequence continues at coordinate 186,398,714 of OZ004705.1, forward strand.
TATAAATATCCCTATGCATATGTCTTTGCACACGTAAACAGTACATCTCACTAGCCCTGCTAATTCTGGGTGAGGTGGACAGTAAAGTCATTGATGAATCTAAAGACTTGAAAGAACTTTCTTTACAAATGCATTCTGTAATGTGTATCTTGATCATATTGTGTTGAACTTCAGGTTAAAATCTTTTAGATGTTCTTCAACAATCATTCTGAGGATGGTCATGTCAATCTTTGCATGTATCCTGAAAATAAATGCAATCTATGACATATTTTCATCAACAACACTTTACACACACACACACACACACACACACACACACACACACTTCTAAATTCTTACAAAGGTGATCAAAGGGACAAGGTTTGGCTGCTTTATCCTGACAGTTTTTCCCACAGTCTGAGCCTAAGAATTAGGGAAGCTCTAATAATATTGTTGAGCAACTATGAAAAATTAATTATTGTTAGTATCCTTTACTGATGGAACTCTGAAAATGAAAATGGCCAAGGTTTACGCAGAAATCAGATCACGGAGGCCAAACACTCAATCCAATGGTCTTATAAACATGAAATAACATAAAACATACACATATACAAAAAATACAGATGGGGCTAAATGGGATACCAGCTATCACACCAGCTCTTTCAGGGACAGCATCCTCTGATAAAAGCAATTTAAAAGATAAAGTGCTGTGAAATCTGTAAAAATATAATAAACTTGCCTATAGCTTATTAATGACAATAAAATATGTATAGGAATACAAGATATTAAAAATAAATAAACAGTGAATGTCTTGAGAGACAAGTAGATACATGGGATTTTTATATGTTAAAGTACTACACTTGAACTTTTGCAAATCTATCCATTATGCTACCTCATTACTAGATCAGAACTACCCCAACCCTAACTAACCATAAATTAAACCCCAAACAATCAGTGATGGGAATTTCAGGCAAAGTGAAACCTGTTTTCACATTCATTTATTGGCCATGTGAAGAATAGAAACCTCAGAACCTGATTCTTCAGGTACATGGTACCTCCTTTTCCCTAAACCTCAAGGAAATAATGAAGTAACAATTTTCCTATGTTATATAAAAATGTTATTGGGTGACATAAAAGATATTAGAATACACCAAGCAATAGAATGTTCATGGATTTATTTTTTAAAGAACTACAAGGTATTTTTGTCTGTCAAATTGACAAAGATTATGAAGTGGCACTACATCTTCTTTAGTATCAGTGGCACTCTTGATCATATTAATAAAAGAAAATTAAAAAGAATACACAAATGCATCTTTGTTAGCATTTTTGAATCTGAAATCAGACCCATGAGATAGTTTTATCATTAATGCTCCCCTGTAGGAATATTCTCCTTAAGTTCCACTCAGGCTTCTTAAATTCAAGATCAATGATGTTTAATCCCTTCTTTTGCTGGTAAATCTCACAACAGCAAGCACTGACATTTTTCATTGTTCCAATAACTTCCAAATTGCATTCAAAATTAGGGACATGTTTCACCAAAAAAAACCCACTTCATTGCTTATTTGATGTGCTTCCCAAAGGTCTTTGAGTGGGAAATTTTGGCAGCGGAACATTTTCCATGGTTATTTCTCCAATTTTCTCTTCTACAAAAGTACACACACACACACACACACACACACACACACACACACACGAAATCTCTGGAAAAAATAGTATTGGTTCTCATCAGAGCTCCAGATTGAGCTAGCTCGAGTGTCCACGGGCTTTGCCTGCTGGTAAGTATTATCACACACTAGGCACTCAAATCAGACGTCATCAGGTGACCTTGCTATACCTGGTGTCCTTGTTTCAGTAATGAAGGTGCCTTTTGACAAGCTACTAATCTCTACGTAGCTAACAAGCTACCTCAGTCAGTGTCTTACGCTCAGTTCACCTTGGCTGTTACTAAAATTTGGATTTGGTGAGCACCTACAATGTGTAAAGCACTGTCTGAGCACCTTCTTCATTGAAAACCTCACTAAACTTCACTTAAACTCTGAGTCCCGCATCACTATACAGAAGGCAACTGAGACCCACAGAACGTAAGCAATGATACTGCATTCAACTCATTGGGAAATAAAGACTGAATTCAGGTCTGTCTGACCCTACAGTCCATCTCTTCACCCCTTTACTGAATCACCTTTTCCAACTTTTAACACTCAGCGGCTTTGTGAAATCGCAAGACAATCTCACAGTTGAAATCAGTCTTGAGGAGTAGAACATTTCCTTAGAAAGACTTTTAAAACGCACACGCCACTGTAGAGGGTTAGCTAAACCCTGAAGACATTCTCTGAAAATGTGGTCTCACTTCTTAGAGCAGCAAATTTTACCCTGGGAAGCGGTTAGCAAGAGACTGAAAGAACGTTAGAAAGGAAAATTAAGTATTGAAGAACAGGAGAAATGTTTTTAAGTGGAAAAGCATATCAGCAAGAGAAAACAAGTCATCTCTCCTTAGAATCCACAGACTCAGCAGACACGCAACATGTATTTTAGGTGGATGTTGAGCATAGCCTGAGGCAAGCACATGCATTGGGGGCCTGGCTCCTCAACAGATCACAGTTCCGGAAGGTGAAGGGACCCCAAAAAGGAGAGTCAAGAGTAGATTTGGAATGGCATCTTGCAGAAGACTGAAAAAAGTAAAAATAAACTTTTCTGGCCAAAACAGCTTATCTACGCTCGTTCTACAGACTTTACTGTTCATGTAGAAATAAATCTTCATTACCAAACAAGTATTTCAAAGAAAACCTAAGTTATCTGCAGAATATTTTGAATAGAGGGGGGGGAAAGGTGACTTATTTCCAGGAGCTGCCCCAAAACACCTCCTTCAAATCTGTCACGTAGTCTCCTCCCTTTCCCTTCAACAACTACAATTAGAACCACTTCTTTAAATAAGAACATTGTCCCTAAGACTTCAGCCATGAACAAAGAAATAATTTCAAGAACCCTAATGTTAATATTAGATATGCTTCATGGTGTTTAAACGTGTACAAATGTAAAACCAGGTGTAAGTATTTTATAACTCTTATGAAGTCAAATAACTTTATAACTTGTTTTGAAATAATTGACTAGCCTGTGGGCACTGACAACAATGCGGTGGAGGCCACGGGAGGGGGGAGGAAGGGCTGGGTGGAGGTGGGCAACAGGGGGAAAAATGGGGGACATCTGTAATAGTGTCAGCAATCAATTTAATTAATTAATTAAATGATATAAAATAAACCATACTAGAGAGCCAGGTGCAGGTTCCTCCTTGCCACAGAACCCATTCATCCTTCAGAACCCTCCTGCCTAGAGTGTTTCATAGCTGCTTTCCTCCCATTCAGAGAGCCAGGAGGGGCCTGAGATCTGACCTGGGCAAAGTGCTGATTAAAAAGATATAAAGAGGGAGAAAGCAAGTCAAAGAGACCAGTGGCTGGCCACCCTGGGAAACAGACTACCTCCGTCCATGTCCTATCTCCACTATGTTGGCTGTGTCATCTATCAGCCACTAAGCTTTGGGCTCTTCATCTTTAAAAATGAATAATAGTAAACGAGATAATAACAGATGTAATGATCCTGGCACAGTGTAGCAGTTCAAAAGATTATAACTGTGCCGTTATTATACTCTGACCTTCAAAAGGAGAACATTGTCACCTAAACTCCTAAAAGCTTCGTTAGCTCTGTGGACAAAGCATTAACAGTGCTTTGTTAATATTTGAGCAATATCTAAGCTGTGTAGAATTAAAGCCAGGCACATAGTAGTTACAACAGATACAAAGAGGATGAATAGTATTCTCTCCCTGCCATCAAGTATTTAATTCAAAGAAGAACTCTGAACTATTAAAATTACAATTTTTGAGAGGTGCAGAAGGAGCTAGAAATGAAAAGGGCTGGGTTCCTGCCCCAGTTTGCACTACATGTTTGTTCTGGTTCACACGCAAGTCACTTGTTGACTCTTATAATGCTCATAATGCTCATAATGAAGAGGCTCATAATGCTCCTCTTCAAGGCAGAGATCTTGTTTTCCATCAGGCCTGCCTCTAGGATTATTCTAAAGCCAAATGGGCCCTCGGGCACTAGTCAATGTAAGAAATTATTAGTGATTTTCAAAATCAAAGCGCTACCTCATCCAATTCTCTCGTTTTGCAGATGACAAAACAGAATCCCCAGAGAGGTTTCCTGATTATCATCATAAAGCTAGAGCTGGGACTCTGAGCACTGAGACCTGAGCACTGAGGATGCCTCTCGCCCGGGTTACCAGCATCAGCTACCCCAGCCTCCCTCCTCTCTCTCTCCTCCCTCTCCCATCACAAACCCAAAGCACCAGGCAAACTCTAGAAAGTCAATCTGGAGCTCTTGTGTGAACTGTTGAAGTGACAGACGAGGCAAGTAATCAGAGTGCAGAGTCAGAGAAGGTTTAATAAACGTGCGATTGCAGAGCAGGTGCCCTGGAGCTCGCGGGATCTTATTTCAATCCCCCGCCAGGACCGTTGTTTACGAGCACATCAATAAACCGGCCCGGCCGGCGCTTCGCATTCCCGGGGACCGTTATAAAGGGTCCCCAGCCCTCCGGTGCTGCCCACGGAGGCTCATTAGGGAGCCTACCCCAGACCCTTGGCTGCCGGGTTTCACAGAGCCCCGCGCTTTGTGAGCCTATCAATCGCTTCCCACTTTTCATGAGGTGGCTTATTTTGTTCCATGTGACACCCTGACACCTCCGCTCACTCGTGAAAACCCTCACTCTGGCAGGTTCGGGCCCTCTTTATGGGGAGAAAGTTTTATTCTCGGCACTTTTGACTGGGAGCGCTCGTTGCAAAGGCTCGGCTCATAAAGTCTTACAGTTCCTTTGTTGGCCTTATCATGACCTGAACATTTTGTTAACAAAGCACCCTGTTAATGTTTTGACCACAAGAACTCATGTGCTCGGGGCCGACAGTGTTGCCAAAGCGGTGCTTGCTCCTAAAAAGGGAAAGTTTTAATTCCATTTTTCAAAATAAGTCATCTGACCGCAGCTATATTAGGAAATGTCATCAATCCGCCCCAAGAAGCCTGCAGTGTGTGGGGGAGTGGTGTTGGGGGGAAGGGGGCTCTGGATCCCCTTGTCGATGTGGCTCCCAATACCGTAACCCTCAGTTCCCTGTACGGAGCAGGCGAAGGCCCACGTGTATGCAGCACACCAGCCCCAATGAACGTGGGCTTGAAACCGGGCAGTTTAATTATAGAATACACAAAGGCACACTCAGTGGGTGCAGCCAGGCTGATACCTAATGACTGGGCAGAGACTGCAATATAGCAAAGGTCATCGGAGGGTCGAAAGACACAGACAATGATTCAATTCATTTCCCGGACAAAGTCACTCTCAGCTCGGGACATCCCCGGAGTCCTGAGCGTCCTAAACATGACTCCTATATAGGTAAAAATTTAAAGTTGTCCACCTACCTACACCAAGAGAGAAGGCAGTGATCTCCTGCTCCGAGGGAGGAAAGGTATTAGTAGGAGGAAAGGTACTGACATACTGCAGGTGCTCAAGGGAAGGAGGTAAAACACTCTGCAGGGGAGACAGACCACAAGGAAGTCAGACCACTCCATTCTCAAGCACAGACTCCCATAGGGGGGGGGGGGAGGACAAAAGGAGCTCATAAACAAGAGATTGCTGGAGGCCTTCAATAATAAATCCCTTCTGCCCAGGTGCAAGACAAAGCAAACCTATGCCATCTACCTAAGTGGCAGGGAGAGTCTAAATTCTCTGGAGGAAAAGACCACCAGGGAGGAAACAAAGGGGATGGAAGAAAAAACACGCTAGCCAGGCACTGGGCATAAACTTATCCCTCCCTCCTGCTCGGTAGGGATTTGCAGATCATCTAAGGATGCCCCTATACCTCAAAAGAAAACCTCTTCTCTCCCCCAAAGCTTTCCCAGAATCCAGAAAAATCATATTCTTTCCCTTTCTCTTGTAGAGACTTTCTCAACCCCATTTTGCTTTGATGAATTTGTGCATTCTAGAATTTCCATCGGAGTGTAATACTTAAGTGTACAAAGTTATAAAACCTTTTATGTTTTATATGCTTTATGGGGTGATTTGTCTCCTTTCCTACCTTTATCAGTTTGTACATTCATTGATAGTAGGAACCATCTACAACTTCTAACTTTCCCTCCCTTCCCCAGGGAGATTGCTCTTACGGAATCTCTTGTCAGGCAGGATGACCTGCTATGTTCTTAGCAGATTACATTCCTTACCTCTCAATGTTGACAAAAATTCATTAAAATAAAAGAATAGGTGAAGGAAAGAAATAACGGTAGTGAGAACTTTGTCTCAGTGAACTTTCAGTTTCCTCAATTCTCCTGAAAGCAAGCCAGATGCCAGATGCCAGCATGTTTTCAACTCACAGGGTACTGATCTCAATCCCAGGCTTAGGAACACTCGCCTCTCCACTCCCAGGGCCAACATGGCTAGCAATCTTTCTATTAACTACCACCATCACAACCCCACTGGAACAATGGTTCCCTTCTCTTTCCGGTCAGAGTTCATCTTGGTCAATTTACATTTCTGAACCTCTTACGATTAAGTCTTCTGGTCCCATGGCCCAATCCACAAAGCACTGTAATAGGTAGGAATCTGTATGAAGGTGAAATAGCTCCTAATGACCCCACCATTCTCCAAGAGACCTAAACTGAACAAATGTCTGGATCGCTGGAAGTAATCAAAACGAAGTTGGGTGGTAATATTTAGCAAGACAATTGTCAGAGGAATTCAGAAATGGAACTATAGGATATCACATACTTTTCTAACTATTAGGGCTTTGGATTGTGCATCTTTCTAACAAAAAGAAGATAGAGAATTGAGGTGAGACATTGCTTCTAACTCAGTCACTAAGCCAGAGGGAAACTTCACCCAGACACAAAACCAAAGTTCAAAATAGTAATGCGAAGAAGCAATTGGAGATGAAAACAGTTCCATCACCAAGCTTCCAGAGAATATTCAAAAAATAATCCAGGATAAAATTTGGTAACAACAAGCACTCGAAGAATTCTATGTTTTGAGCGAGAGGTAATCACTAAAATATCCTTTTTAAAAAAAATCTTTCTAAATGTGTGTCCTATTTATGGAACAATGAGCCGTTTAAAGCTTGAGAAAATCGTGCTCTTATAAATACTTATTACGTAAATAATAAGACATAAAGTAAAATTTGATTTGTTTAAAATTTTCCAGACAAAAGATTTTACTACTTAGGAAATGCCCTTTGTGCTTTAAACTATTAAATTAGGTTTTGTAATTGGTTGGGCTTTGTCATCCGAGCCATGTTTCTATTACGTGAAAAGACAATAGGACAGAGCTTTAGGGGTCAGATTGAAACAAGCAACTCCCATGACTCATAAGCCATAAAACTGCGTGGCCAAGTGACTGAAGCACTGGCACCTGTCTCAGACTCATCACCACATGCACGCCTATAGGATCGTTGAAGAAAAATAGGCAGCTACTCGATGAACCTTATGATTGTATTAAAAGCATATGTATCATTCTTGCTTCTATATGCTATAGCTCTGACCTAAACTTGATACGATCTCTAAATTAATCAACTTAAGGACTAACATCCTAGGAAATATTTTATTTATAAGTCTAACATGTAACTGTCCTTGCCAAATGCTTCCTTGCTATCAACATGATAAAACTATCCAATGAGAGTGTCAATGGGGGGTTGGGGGCGGGGGAGAGACACAAAGAGGTTTTAATAAACTTAATAAAATTAATTAATAAAAAGGGGATGAAGAAAAGGGACATCTATAATACTTTCAACAATAAAGATAATTGTTTTCAAAGAAAATGTAAAACAAGTAAAAATAAATAAATAAAAATAAAAACCTGAGGGAAGATCATTTATATCCAAAATGCCATATCCAGCCAAGCTTTAATAAAATATGAAGGTAAAAAAATTTTTTTTTCCTCCCATTCAACTATTTCTAGGAAGTAACTGAAGAATGAATTCCAGGAAAAGGAGAGAATAAACCAAGAAAAGCATGTGATTTGGAAAATAAGAGCAAAGACGGGAAAGAAAAAAGAGTCCCCAATTTGATACTAGCATACTAATAGTTCAGGGAAGACCGGGACTCGGGCTTAGCAGGAGGCATAGGGAATGACCTGTTGTGAGAAGGCATCAGAGGGCTTGGGGGAAAGAAGGAGATAAATATTCTAAAAAATGAAGCTGATAGATTACTGATATTTGACTGGATTGAAATGAATCAGTACAAGTGGCTGAGTAAGGTGCTGTTGTTTTTTATTACAAACTTTATACTACTATTTGACACTATATACTATATACGTGCATTAAAACAATAAAATTAAAATATTAATTAGAAAATCCCATATCAATAATCATTTTATATCTAATCCCTTTGAAATTTTGATTTATAATGCTACAATTCAATACAAGAGGAGTAAACACATGTTCCAGTATCTTTTATAATACCTGAGGGGGGGGAAGGAAATTGGTGAATCAACAATGGCGTTTGCATGCAGGCTGACTTTAATGATCTGATTTCCCATCTTGGTTCAGATGAAATGCAATGGCTTTCCTGGACTGCACCCATTTTACCCTTCAACTCAGCTAACTTTTCTTCAGCCCCTGTTAAACAAAAAGAAACAGCTGGTGGAATCTAGGTGAATGTTGTCGTTTTGACTCCTCTCCAAATTTGACATTTAACCTGGATGAGTGAGTGAAGGGTTGAAGGATCATCGCTTTCTCATGTTATAATTTATGTTTATGTCAGGCAAGCGAACACTGTTCATATATCAAACTGTCGAGTATTGTCACCTTAATAGTGTAAACAATTAAAAAGAAGAATTGTAACAACCATTTTAATGGGCTTCTTGTTCATTTATTTCATAGAAAAAAAACTATAACTGATTTGTGAAAATAAACCATACTTTGCCTCTTTCTCTCTTTTTAAAGTAATCCATCAACCAAGCTATCACAAGTGTTCAGTAAATCTATTTTATCCCCTGTATTTTAATAGGAAAATTAGAAAATGAATCCAAGTGGAGAAAATATCATTGCCGGGGTTCCTGTGACATTTTTTTATCCACAGGTCACAGGAGATTTTCAAAGTTCTTAAAACTACACATTATTAAAAAGACTGGACTCCTTTTCCCAAATAAGATAACCCACCACCTCCCTCAAGTGGTCAATTGGATTTGTTTTCTGTTTCCAAAGCTGACTTGTGGTTTATTTCCAAGAACCCGAGAGTCATGTATAATGGATTCTTTTTCTTTAAAAATTCTTTGGCCTTTGGGGCGAAGAGGGCAGATTACATTAAATTGTGCTAGTATTTTAACTTCTCTGTGTCAAGAGAAAAAGATCCTTAATCAGGGGTGAGGAGTTGTTCACAGGCCAACTCAGCCTTGCTTTTCCTCCCACCCGCTCGTTTCTGCTTAAGTGCTTAATCCAAACTCCACCATTTCTAGTTACTTAAGGTCTTATGCCAATTTTATTTTTCACTAGAGTGGAGGTGTTAATTCCTGCTTCCTGAACAAATTGGCCTTTTAGTGATTACACACCACTCACCAAAACTTAATTTAGTATGTTATTTCCTAACCAAAATGAAATACTTTTCCAAGGTTTCCTTAGTTACCCTAGCTGAGTAGCTCAGTTGGTTAGAGCAATTGCCCTGATACACCAAGGTTGCAGGTTAGATCCCTGGTCAAGGCATATGCAAGAATCAACCAATAAATGCATAAATGGGTGGAACAACAAATCTTTCTTCTCTCTCTCTCTCTCCCTCCCTCCCTCCCTCCTTTCCTCCCTCTCTCTCCCTCTCTTTCTCTCTTCCTTTCTCTCTCTCTTTCTCTCTCTCTCTTCCTTTATCTCTGTAGAATTAATAAATAAAAATATTTTATTTTATTATTTAAAAAGGTTTTCTCTGTTAATCTCTGAGAGGAAGAAAGGAAAGAGAAAAGAGGCTGAGGCTGTCTTTCTATGAACAGCAGCGAGTAAAGTTGTCATTAATATCGACACCCAAATCATTTTAGTACCAAAACTTCAATTCAGGACACATTTATAAGTCACTTCTAAGTCATTAGGCTAATTTCAGTTCTAACAATTCCCCAGAATGGAATATGCCAACAAAGATGTCTTTGGGTATGAATTTGAATAAAAATATATGAGTTGATATTACCACCTAGTTACCATCCAAAAACATGTTGATGCTTTTGGACGGTAACTAAGTGAAATTCCTTTTCTATTATGTTCACTCCTCAGGCTCCTCAAGAAGGATTGAAAGGAACCCGAAAAGCAGCCAGCCTGGGAGTCAGACAGATATAAGAGCAGGCACAACTGAGGAGACTTTCATTGCCTTTACTGTCTAAATAATGCTTACTCATAGTTTTCAAGTTGATTCAGATAGCCTAGCAATCAGCTGAATCAGATTTGGGGGGGCATTCCTACATATTTTTCTCTTTCAGCCCTCAACCACAAGATAAACTAACTCCTACTATGAAACTGTCAGTCTCTCTGGCATTTTGGCTTCTCAACTAACTTCTCAATGAAGCCAAAAACCTAGGAATGAAAGAATGTCCACACATGCACACAGAGCGTGCTAAACCTATGTTAAAAAATAAATAAGCCAAGCGTGGAGAGGGTCCTGGATACTCGAATATCAAAACAGACTGAGTAATAGCAAGGTCTCATTCCTCTCCACCTCATTTTACTTCTGAAAAGTGCCTCAGTCATTCCTGAGTTCATGAGTTCATTACTACCCCAGTGCTGGGTTTGAGACAATAGGGCTTCTAGAGGAAAAGAAGCCAGTGAAGTAGGATATTTCAGTGTATGTCTCCTACTGGGTGAAGGCAATACATTAATACTATGATGGAATAATTAAAAGCTAACCTGGGAACGCAGCCTCCACCAAGCTCCTTTTCTGTGAGAAATCACTCGTCTGTGCTTCTGTTACTGCCAAAGAAGGATGTGGTTGGGGCTCGGGAGGGTGCTTCATTCCTCTCTTTCATTTTCTTTGTCTCTCATTTCTTGCTTCTCAATTTGTTCTTGCTCTCTCACGTTTCCTTTCCCCTGAACTTACCCTCCCCGCAAAACACAAATGTACAATGATAGCATGAAGTTGCAAAGTTGGCTTTCCCTTTCACCTACCACAGCTAAAAAAGCAGGACCAGTTAGCTAGATAAAACTTTCATGGAAGAGGTTTGCCATCTACTCCAGATGTGCTCATCAAAGGGACTCAGCATAATTTCTGTGTTACAGGAGGGGAAACTTCATTTCTATTACCTTCCAAGGAACCAATATCTTGGTTAATTTTTGTGTGTAAGTTGCTATATAAGAAAGTGTGGTCTGGGATAGTATTGCTTTAGGGGCCTTGGGTTGAGACAAGCATCAGCATGTTCCTCGTTATATGGCTAGAATGCCATAATGAAGTTTCCATATTTTGGCAAATTGAAGGTCATGGCAGCCAAACACACGTCATGAAGTACAGATTCAACATTCACACCCTAAAATGTCTGGGGGGCTTTGTGTGGGTTTCCTGAGGTGTAACCAGCAGACTCTAGATGTGTCTGAAATGAGACTGTCCCTTTGTTTTCTGTGACGTACACTCTTCTAGGTTTGGGGCCCTAGTTTAATAAAGAATTGAGTGCTTTACTCTCTCACTGAGGACCCATCTAATGCCACTCCTGAGGGTGGCCCCTGGCCTAGGGGATTGTGGGGAGTGATAGGTGCAGAAAGATGAGACAGGGATGTGCATTGCCTAAAACAGTGCTGCAAATTTAACCTCCAGATTCTGGGGTGGATCTGAGAGTTCAGATGTCTAACAAGTCCTCGGGACCACATTTTGAGCAGTGGGGACCCTGGACCAGGGCTTCTCACACTATCAACTAAGAGGGACTGGTCCCACCCACCCATCCAATCTCACACTCTTTGCTCCATTTTTCCTCAGACATTCTCCTGAGCCAGAGAGAGTCCACGGTGACCCACTGATCACGTCTGCAGCACCCCAAAGACCAGACACATGGCCAGAGAGTCTGCTGAGCTCCAGAATGGGTGTCTGAGAAAGAAGACAAAACGAATTCCTCACTCCACTGCTTGAGGCCACATGGTCTCTTTAACACACGGGGGGGACGCTGAGTTCCTTTGGTTTTCCTGAAAACAGCCGCTGACACAAGCCTTCTATTTATACTATTTAAAATCCATCCACAGCCTCGGCTTTGTCAAGAAGCAAGGCATGAGGTTAGCTTTCCATATGCTTCTCATCTCCAGGGTCTGCTCACCAATTGCCTCCTCATTGTGTGTTTGCCCCTGCTGCCTTGCAGCCTCTCCAGATGAAATCCAAGATCGCTCGGTAACTGTAGCGGGACAACTCCTCAGACCGGTGACCTCCCAAATAGCCTCCTCATTCCTCTCATGTTCGGGGAACGGGAAAGGATGCCAGAGAGCTATGTGAGGGTGAACGAGGGCCAGAACTGTAATTTATATCTGTGACCTGACAGAAAGGTGGGAACGGAGAGAATGTTACTCAATGTGTTTTTCCCCCCACTGTCCTAATCTGTTCTCAACAATGTTTTGCCAAAACAAGGCATATATTTTACACGAAGTGTCTCCCATTTAAACGTGTTTGCCATAGTAGGTATTTTAAACTTAAGGAGAGCGAGAGAACTCTTCTATACTAGAATGTTAGCTCTTTGAAGGCAGGAATTCTGTCAGCTCATTGGCTGCTGTGTCTCCAACAACCAGAACAATGCCTGGCAGGTAGCTCAGGCAATATCCGTTGATAGCTGGCTAGCCGTGTGAGTAGTGAGGGCATTGTGAGACTTCATGCCTATCGTCCAGCCTACGTAGGAAACACATACTTATCCGACCCAGTTCACCTCCTGCCAGCCTCCTCTGATTCTGTCCTCACCTTATAAACTCCCTTCTCTTCTGCACAGATTTCCTGCCCAGTATCCCCACCTTCACATGCCTCCTTTGTTCTACATTTTCCCCGACCTTGTATGTATAAAGCCAAGTTTGCTTAGGAAAGGGGTCAGTTTCAGCACCACTATCCTTTCTAAGGACTTTACCCAGAGCCACTCCATGGATGCATCACCTACAACAGGACAAACTGAATCTGAAAGCAGACTTCCTGTAAGTAAAAACTAAACAACAAAAACCTCACTGATTCAGAATCTACCCATTTCTCATGTTGATAAAACCACAAGAAATCAAATTTTGGCCATCCTGGAAAAGTAACGACTTTATGTGAATGGTGGCCAAAAATACATGAATAGTATCTATTTTATTAAAATAGCACTTTTGCTGTGGCTGGTGTGCTAGCTCAGTGGTTAGAGCATTGGCCAGTGCATAGAAGGATTGTGGGTTCAATTTCTGATAAAGGGCATGTACCTGAGTAGCAGGTTCATTTCCTGCCCTGGACACGGGATTACAGAAGATAACCAATTGATGAATTGATGTGACTATCTCACATCCATGTCTCTCTCTCTCTCTTCCTTTCTCTCTCTCTCTCTCTCTCTCTCTCTCTCTCTCTCTCTCTCTCTCTCTCTCTTTCTCTCTTTCTCATCTCCTTCCCTTCCACTCTTTCTAAAAGTCAATAGGAAAAAATATCCTTGAGTGAGGATTAACAACAAAAAAATAGGACCCTAATAATTTTTCCAAAGTATACTCTTCCCCAGATCTGATATACACCCCATTTTGCCTCAGCTCAGACCCCTTCTATAGGGAGTGTTATAAGAAAATCTCTGTTATAGATCAGAAAATGGGATACTTTTATGGTGTACTAGAGAGAGAAATCACTGAGAACCACCCACAGTAACTGCAGGAGAGCCCCGTTACTGATGTTTTCAGACCTTCAGACAGAACTAGGTAGCGCCAGGCAGGTTAGTTACCTTTTCTACTCCAAGTAGAAGAGGCTCCCAGATATGAGGCAGCTCATCCTAACACACCCATTAGACTTCTTATTTGAGCAGAACTCTCTGGCTCAGAGTCCACGTGAGTCACAATAACTTCTCCATCAGCTCTTGTGCTAACAGTTCAAGTGACTCAAATACTTGAATCTGACATCTAGACAATAAAATAAGCCTTCCAGTTTCAAGCTTTGGGTCCATTATTTTACACATCCCTCTGCAATCTGGAAATAGTGCAAAAATCCCACCAGACCCTGGGAAAACTTGTGAAGGAGAATAGTGAGTGAAATTTTCATTAACCCATAGCAAATTCCAAATACTCTCAGGAGAAATCACATTCTAACCAGCACCAAACTTACTTTTGTTGTTTTTGAAATTTTCAGCAGTGTTAATGAGAACATGAGAATTTTCATAAGACTGGAGTGTACTCTGACTGAAGTGGTTACACCACAGTTTAGCAGCAGCCTCGGGATAAAAAGCACTAGAAGCAACTTACATTAAATGCTATTGGAGCTTGCAGGTCTAGATCACTAGTTCAAGCTAATTATATTTTCTAATGGCATATTGATTGATTCAAAAGCCATGAATATGAATTTAGAAAGTTCCAATAACAAAATAAAAAAATATTCCAGACTCATAAAGGTCAGGTTTGCAAAGGCAGGATTATTGTTCAATTGATAGCTATATCTATAGCTAAATATCTATACATATGTATAGATATAGAGATAGAGCAATAGTTAGAGATAGATAGAGATAGAGATATATAGAAATAGAGTTGGAAATGGAGATGGAGATGAAGATATAGAAGATGGGGTTATATATATATGTAGTTAAATTTTAACACCACAAAATATACTTCCATTTAACATTATGTTTTCTAAGACAAAAATACTTTAAGGATTAAATTAAGGGAAAAATCTAACTTGCTTGATTTATAAGCTTAACCCATATTTCTGCACCACCCACCACTCAGACACCCCCAATATCTGCATGGAACCCTGGGAAATATATTTTCTACTTACAAAGTTCAAAAAATGGGGAAACTTGACACTTATTTAGCTTAGAAATGTAGACTTGTTTTCTTTAAAAGTGAGGGGTGAGATTCAGGAAATATTTAGGAATTTTTGCTCCAAAATCAAATAAAATAGCCATCCTAGAATGGCTCGGTCAAGTTTTTGATGGAAAGCTTTTCAACGTTCTCCCCTTTACAAAGAAATTAAGAAAGCTGAGAAGATATATCACACACTGTCAAAGGAAGACGTCAGGTTAACAAGAAAAGTATGTCAGTGTAGTGATTTCTTCATCCAGAAAGAAGTGGATAGTAATAGAGTGGTTTGAAGAAGTTGTTGCAAAGATTCCCTAGGTAGGTAGCAGCTGGGAGTAGGACCAAATAGTTACAGAAGAGTACGAAGCAGCGCCAATAGGGAGAGGCTCCTCAATAAGAAAGAGAATGCAATGGAAGGGAAAGTTTCCAACTGCACAAGTTTCACCAGGGCTTGAGTACGTATGTGAGGAAATATCTGTTGAGTCTTCATGGGATTCAGAGCAATGTGTGAAGTAAGAATCACATCACTACCAGAGACTCTCTGCAGACCTGATGAAAGGATGGCCCAACCCTGACTAAAGGCCCACCTGGGATCCGCTGCACGATGGGAAAGACAGCTGTCCAACCAGGTTCCTGTTCCTCTGCTCACACAACTTCTTGGAGTAATACTCAAGGACCAAACCAAAGGACATCGCATTCTAAATAACTCTGTTCTTCAATGTGACACCTCAGAAATCCCCCACAATGACAGAATGTTGGCTCCCCGGATAAACTGGATGCAGAAATAATTCAGGGCCTAAAAATTGAAAAAAGAAGGTGCTATGCTAAGCAAAAAAAACAAAATATGCTTAAGGAAAATACATGCTTTCTTTATTTTGATCAAGTAATTTGATCACTCTAAAAATATAATCATTTGCTGGTTTGTCTTGTGAGAGCTGGAGAAAAAAGTATATCTTAAAAAAGAGTTAAGTTCTTCTTTAAAGACAGTTTCCCTAGGTCTGACTTGAAAAACTATAACATAAAAGAATTTTCCCCTAATGGCATTATCACACCTTCTACTTGTGACAAACTGCTTTATGACTACAGCGTCCCCAGTTCCCACAGTAAAAATACTGTATTGAACGTTTTAGAGAGGGTAAAAAAAAGAAATCTGTTGGTTTCAATTTGTTTTAAATAAACTACAACTCAACAACATGAAATAATCAAAAGTAAATTGGAACTTAGTGGTTGGGTAACCCAATCAGAGCATGTGCCTAATTGTGCTCACCCAGTCAGCGCCAGCACCAAGCTCTGATGAAATGAAACCATTCTACTGAAATATCCGCCCCCAACTCCCCAAGGGTCTCTGGGAATGCCATATCCATCACTCACCAGGGGTTACTGCCTTCTTACTACAAACATTCCCACTGTCAGCAGACGTCTGAGTGAGACTTGAGGGGGGAAATTAGTGAGTCTTGCTTTTCGCTCTCACAATGCTATAAAAATGCATAGTGTCTCTTTCCATAATTACCTCCTTACCCCAGAATATGTTACCCTTCCCAGAATATCTTTTGGTGGGTTTAACAGTTTGGAGTTCCTTACATTCAAAAGGAAGCCAGTGCAGATGGCATCGGAAGAAGTAAAAGTTCAAGTAGTGTATCTGAGTGGTTCTCAGTCTGCTCATGTAAATCACCTGGGACATGGGAAAAAATACCATCCCGGAGATGCTCTGAGGGAGGAGCCCAAGACATTGGCTTTTTATCAAAGACTAGAGGCCCAATGCACAATTAATAGGTGCGCGTGTAAGGTCTCCTAGGCCGGTGGTTGGCAAATTCCTGCTCGAAAGCTACATGCGGCTCTTTGGCCCCTTGAGTGTGGCTTTTCCACAGCCTGGGCAAGTCTATTTTGAAGAAGTGGCGTTAGAAGAAGTTTAAGTTTAAAAAATCTGGCTCTCAAAAGAAATTTCAATTGTTGTACTGTTGATATTTGGCTCTGTTGGCTAATGAGTTTGCCGACCACTGCCCTAGGCCATGTCATCAGGGCCATGTGACACTCCTCAGACACTGCCAGCACCCCACAATGCTCCAGAATTCCCACCCACTGTGGCCACCGCAGGACCCACCAATGCACCTCTGGTGAGTCCGGTAGTTGGTCGTGACACTGTGACGGCGTTGAGACCACAGGCCTTTTATGGTATAGGTTCTTAGGTGATTTTACTGTGCCCTATGAGCAAGGCAGTTTTCACTTTATTTTTTCACTGACTTTCACTTATTAAAATGGTTCACGTATTTTCAGCAATCTTAAAGCTGAAAGAAAAAAAAAGAGCACCCTTGGAGGCCATCTAGTTTGTGCTTCTCAAACTTCGATCAGCACCTAAGTCATCTGGGGATCTTGTCAAACAGCAGATTTCGAGTCAGAAAGTGTCAGGGAAGTTCTGAGGTTGTTTATTCCTAACAAGCTCTCAGATGGCTCCAAGGTGGCTGGTCTGAGGACCAGACCTAGAGCAATAAGGAAGTTCTTCTTCTGTAGCCATCACAAATGAGGAAACTGAGACCCGCCGGTACTGTGGCCTCCTTACAGCAATGTAGCTAGCCAAGGGACAAACTCGGGTCAGAACTTACATCATGACTTCCGGTCCAAGGTTGTCACACAGCAGGAACCAAATGGAAATAGCATTCATTCCTTTAAAATGTAAATACATACATACATACATAAATCTTTAAATGTTTTATGGAACACTGGGGGGGGGGGGAAACTATGTTATAATAGGATCTTGGCAACTTTGAGTATAAAACAGATTGCAATGTGGAGTTCGTGTCCAGAAACTAAGGAGATAACTACAAGTAACACAAGTAGGAATCCTATTTGTGTTTGAGGGAGATGTTTGTTTTTAATCAGGAGGAGGAACAAATATTGGGTAAGAGAATAAAACAAACTGAACAGAAGAAACAGACTACGTACAATCATGGAGGGCACCAAGAGGGAGGCCATAAAGCAACAATAGACAGAAAATAAGAGGCCAGGCTGACTAAAGGGATATAAGAATAAAAGTAGAGAGCTGGAAATGTACCACAGATTCTAGAATAAAGGAAGGGAATGAGGGAGATCATAATAACCTGGCCACTCAGTGTATTAATTTCTAAATGCCAATAATTAGCTTATATTTTATTGGGGTGGGGAAGGAGTTCTATAAAGAGTGTGTCCAATTCTGTTTTAGATCCTGCATTTTCTTTAAAGTAGGTGGAAAGTTTTACTGGAGGATCAAAAACTAAGGGGGTTGCCATGATGATCTGAGTCAGGTGGATTCACCTCAAGTACAACCCATAAAATAAAGCAAGAGTGATCTGTACCTCTTGCAAAAGAATTAATCTCCATGCAGGCATTGATCCCTATGTCTCTGCACATTGGAAGAATTTTCTTTCTATTCACCAATGATAGTATTCATTTCCTATTACAGGAACAAGTTTAGTTCTTGGATTTTGACATGAAATCCCCTGGATGAACTCTTTTTATTAGGAGTCAATGACGGATGGAGAAGCCAGGGAGAGGACTCACCCTGGCACTGGTTCGTACTATCCACATCGTCTGGAAGGGCTGAGGTTGCCAGTGGAAGAGAATTCCCATGGCCTCACTGTTCAGTATCAATATTTAATGATAAAGAGAGATGTGTTCTTTAACGTGATAACCTGCTCCTCACGTCTCCAGAGGCCCCAGCGTAGCTGACTTTCAGGGGGCCCGCATCAATCTTCCAAAACACATCTGAAACCGTCCAGCGCACATTCCAGCTGGAAATGGGAGGCACTGACCCAAGTCCAAACAAAAACAAAAATCATCCAAAACCTCCTTTCTTTCCAACATCACAGGCCTCTGAGTGATATGTTTAGATTCTCCCAGGCTGGAGTTCTTCCAGACAGGGCTAGAGACCGAAGCTACAGTGAATGTCTCAGCTGACTGATTAGAGATCAGCGAACCGACCTGCAAACACACGGCTAAGGTAGGAGAACGGGCCTGTTAAGTGTATGAGGACTAGGGAGCATGCTTCTGTGCTAATCACTGGCATAAATTTAAGAAGCATTAATGATTAAACACAGACACAAGTACAGTCTCACACACACACACACACACACAAACATTGCTCTCTCAAAACTCACCGATTCCCACATTTTATTTTTTACATAGGCTGTCCACAGAATAGCAAATTAATGATCTAACAACTAAAATAAAAAGTTTACCAGTTGGTAGCTATCAACATAGACTCGAGATTTTTTTTAAATATATTTTATTGATTTTTCACAGAGAGGAAGGGAGAGGGATAGAGAGCTAGAAACATCAATGAGAGAGGTACATCAACCAGCTGCCTCCTGCACAACCCCACTGGGGATGTGCCCACAACCAATGTACATGCCCTTGACCGAAATCGAACCCGGGACCTTTCGGTCCACAGACCTCTATCCACTGAGCCAAACCGGTTTCAGCTTTTTTTTTTTTTTTAATATATTTATCTAGATTGAGTTTTTACCTTTTGATGCACCTCGGTTTGTACCTTTGTTTCGAACTTTTGCTTGAAAGAAATAGTCTAAATTGCTTTCCTGACACACTCCTGTCACCCAGTTCCTTCTGTTCAGCTTCATCTAAACACAGTCCGCTGCTTGGAGATGGAGGTGGAGTTCTAATTATTTATCTTTAGCTCTCAGGAAAGTGCACGGAGCAGGGGTGTCTGCAGCGTACAGGTTATGATTAAACATGTCTGGTCATGTCTGTGGGGGTGGTAGCTGCATGGTCGGGAGAAAAGGAAGTGGTTCTGCCAAGAGTCCATTTGACTAATGAGCCTCCTGGAAAGAGTTTATACCGAGGGAATTGAGCAGAAACACAGCAGAGCAGTCCCACGAGCAGCAGGTGGAACAATGCTCAGGCACAAAGCCTGCCCACTGCTGAGATAGCTGTCATTTCTTACCTCCCCATCCCTCCCTCTGGCTTCCTTCCAGTCCTCTGTGGATGGGGGCATGGATTCTAGAAAGATGGTGGCTCTTCTTCCAGGTGAATAAGTTGTTACACATACACAAGCACAAACACACACACACACACACAATTCTGAGACACATTGGGTGAGGTACAAAGGTGTGAAAAGTAAATTTTTTGAAAAGCAATGAAGTACAGCATGCCATTGATATGGTCATAGTCCAATGGGCCTCAGTAATAAATAAATCCTCTGAAAATGTATAATAGCTTTTTGTAAATTGAACTGTGTGCCCCACAAAAAGATAAGTTGAAGTCTTAACCCTTGGTACCTCTAAATGTGATCTTATTTGGAAACGGTTTGTGTGGGGTTTTTTTTGCAGATGTCATTAAGATGTAAATGAAGATGAGGTCACACTGGAGTAGGACAGGCCCTTAATCTAGTGTGACTACTGTCCCTTTAAGAAAGAAGAGACACTGAGATACATAAGGAGGGAGAACACCATGCAACATTAGGGGCAGAGATTGGAGGGATGTAGGGAAGGACTCCTCCCTACAGGTTTCTGAGGAAGCATAGCCCTACCAAC
Source organism: Vespertilio murinus (assembly GCA_963924515.1). Lineage (NCBI taxonomy): Eukaryota > Metazoa > Chordata > Mammalia > Chiroptera > Vespertilionidae > Vespertilio > Vespertilio murinus. The sequence goes on from OZ004705.1 coordinate 186,419,172, forward strand.
ACCTTGATTTTGGAGAGCTGACCTCCAGAATTGCAACACAATTAACTTCCATTATTTTAAACCACCCCGTTTATAGTACTTTGTTATGGAAGCCGTAGTTAACTAGTGCATGAACCAAATACAATAAAAGTTTATTTCTCCCTCACCTGACAGTCAAAGGTGGCTGGTAGGTAGCCAGCCTTCCTCCATACTCAGTATTCAAACTCTTTTCATCATGTGGCTCTGCCATCCACTGGGGCAAATGCCAGAAAACTGCAGCCCGTGTCTCATTGTAAACGAAGTCAAACGCAGCCACACTCGCCCACTGTCTATGGCTGCTCTTGTGCATCAACAGCTGAGTTGAGCACAGGCAGTTCTGATTTACGATGATTTAACATATATTTTTTTAACTTTACGATGGCGCAAAAACAATATGCATAGTAAAGCATGTGAGATATTAAACACTTTATTATAAAATAGGTTTTGTGTTAGATGATTTTATCCAACTGTAGGCTAATGTAGGTGATCCTAGCAGGTTTAAGGCTAAGCTATGATGTTTGCTAGGTTAGTTGTATAAATGCATTTTCAACTGAAAATATTTCCAACTTACAATGTGTGTTTTTTTGGAACATCATTCCATCGTAAGTCAAGGAGTATCTGTAGTTGCAAGAGTAACCCTATGACCTTCAAAAGCTAAGATATTTACACTCCTGCTTTTTTTCAGAAAAAACTTTACAGACCTCTGCCCCAGGGCATCATCATCATTTCCATCTAGCCAGGGAGACTGTGGAGACAGTAAAGCAACCTTCCCAGAAATGGCACATCACTTCCAAATATCTAGCATTGTCTGGAAGCAATCCAGTTGCAAGAACAAGTTGGAAATGTAACATAGCTATAAATCCAGAAGGAAGAAAAAACAGATATTTGGGGAACAACTAGCAGACTCTGCCCCTGGGCAGCAGTGGTACATGTCACCCACATCAATAGTTTTCATAGAGCCACCGACATGGGTTTCATAGAGTCCAGAAGCTTTAAAGAAGACATCACCAAAGGGAGTCAGAGCCAGGATGGGCGACAAGAGAGGAGACAGAACAATGCTCATGGTAGCTGAGAATGCTGTTTTCTAGAGCAAACAGGAGACACTGCCTGGAAAATTCTAGAGAACTGGTGGGAGGAGGAGACCTTTGTAGGAAGGAAAAGTACTGCTACAACTGCAGGTGGGGGATAAAGACAGAGATACTGGTTTTTCCTGTAATTATGGCTCTGCATTTGTCCCAAGCTTGATATGGCCTTGGCTACCCAGTTTAAACCAAATATAAAAACAGCTAAAACACACTTAGAAATTTTAAAAATTTCCGTATCATTGGGGAAGTTTATCTCTAGTTTACTTGCAGTTTTCTTAATCTAGATCTTATACTAAAGATCCAGAGTATGAAGGTGATGATACTAAAGAGTATATCATATAACAGATTTACACACTGAACATCAATTGCTAACATCATAAAAAGAGAAACAATAACACCTTATGAGTCTTCGATAGTCTTCCCAGATATATCTAGTCTTGCTAAAGAGATTGAACTTGAGTCTGATATCACCTCAGAACAAGTTGTCAATTTGCATAAAATACAAGAAAACAAAAGAACATAGTAAATTGAGAGTGTGAAATCAGCAAAATTCACACTGTGGGACACTTGACCAAACATGAGAAAAAGAAAGTGATCAAGGGAGTAAACACAGATTTAAAAATTTTTTTAAACCTTATCAAATTTCAACTAATACTCAAGACTAAACTCTAGAGTCTAAGGATGCCCATTTGAATGTTAAAACTGAACACACACATACATACAAGGAAGTGATTACTATAACACTCAGGATAATAGTTACATGTGGCAGAAGGTAAGGGGTTGAGATGAAGCATATAAAAAGGGCTTAAGGGTGCTGGCTAGGTTCTATTTCTTGACATAGTGATGGTTATAAATGTGTTCACCTTAGAATTCATTAGGCAATTCATTAAGAAATACATACATTAATTTGAAAGAGGTCTTTATCTACACTTTATTTTACAATAAAAATGTAAATATCTTATATAATAAAAGCCTAATATACTAAGTGTCCAGTCGACTAGTTGGCCATTCAACCAATCAAAGTGTAATATGCTAATGATATGCTAAGGCCATTCAACTGCTCACTATAATATGCACTGACCACTAGGAGCAGATGGTCTACCTGTCGATCAGTTGCTATGATGTGAACTGACCATGAGGGGGCAGACACTCCGACCAGTAAGTTAGCTTGCTGCTGGGATCCAGTCAATTAGGATTAAGCAAGACAGACCAGATACACCCTGGAACCCTCCTGTCATCCCTCCCTGGCCGGCCAACCTCCTGCATCCCTCCCTGGCCCCAATCATGCACCAGTAGGATCCCTTGGCCTGGCCGCACCCTCTCACAATCTGGGACCCCTCAGGGGATGTCAGAGAGCCAGTTTTGGCCTGATTCCACAGACCAGGCTAAGAGATCCCACTGGTACACAAATTTGTGCACTGGACCTCTAGTTAAATTATAAAAGAAAGAAAAATGAATAAGAGCAAGGTAAAAAAAAAGACCAGAATGATTCTAAATTTTAACAAAATACAGGGTGTATTTTGGCCCCAAAAAATGTACACACACTTTTTTCTGATATCTCATTTGATTTTCTTTCTTTTCAGGTTTAACCCATTAGAATTAATAATTATTCAAAGTGTGTATACATTTTTGAAATACCATATGTATTGTTCTTTAATAGAATTCCAAATGTGAGTTTAATTTCTTTTCATCAAACCCATATTTAAAAAATCTCCACACTAAATCGATACTTTAGAGATATTGACATAATGGGTATAATATTTTTTGAAATTAAACCAATGTAGTTTCATCCCTGATAAACCTTAAATGCCCATGTTCCTATAGTTTTCCCTACACTCTCTTAATTCATTGGGGCTCATTGCTTCAGGAAGAGGGCAACACATAGCTAAGAACAGCAGTCATCAGTCAGCTTCCAGATTTACATCTACAGCAATACTACTGCCTCTGTGCAAAGGTTTTTGATTTAGCAAGGGCCAGGCTTTCTTGAAGAAAGAAAGGAGACTTTATAAAAAATTTTAAAAATGAACACTTTGGATAGAAAAGCCAAGCCTGAAGGACTCAGATTAATAATTACATATCAGAGAGTAGAAAAGAAATAGGATATGACCCAGAGTCAATTCTGGGAACATGGGAACTAATAAAAGAAAAGACATTTCTGTGTTAGGAGAAATAGCAAAAGGAGCAAGAGAGGGATATGTATCAAACGTGAGAAATCTACTATCCTCCTCTCCACCCAGAGGTCAAATCTCAGGGACAGAGAGTAGTCAGGCAACAGAAGAAGCACCTTGGGGGCACCCAATGGTCGCCTTACCCAAGGAGTCACTGTTGTTCTGCTTTGCTGGGCACAACTTAGGCCCCTCACAAACCATCCTGAGAAGTTCTGCATTTGCATCCAACACGGTGGTAGCAGTGGAAGGTGCAATCCAGTCTCTGTGGTTGAAGAAGGAGCTTGTGTGGGAGTTGAAGGACTAGTCCCAAGAGGTTCACATACTCCACTGACATGCGGAGAAAGAAATAAGATGAACCCATGTGCTCTGATGGGAAATACGGAGATGTTCAGAACCTGGTCTAAAAAAGACCTGCAACATTGATCAGAAGTCTCTAGATCAAAGGGACACGAGCATCAGTTATAGAAATCAGCAGGATGCTCAAAAGGTGAGGAACACCCTGGGACCAGGCAAGCCAGGTGCTGCAAGGTGAGGCCGGCAGAGGCCAGGAGAACAGCAGAAAGATCAGAGTCAAGCCCGCCAGTACCACTGCCTTCACTGTAGGCAACCTGCCCCCTCGCTCCCAGATGCCACTGCAAAAAATGAAAAGAAATCTTTCCAGATGTCACTTACTGGAAACCAACCATGCTTCAAAATAAACAATGACTAAGGTAGCTAATTTTGGCTAAAATCTCATTGGCTCCAACTAAGGCTACTAGACTAGGAGAAATTCTCTCCTCTGAGGAGAGAGGAGCCTGAAGACCAGCACTGCGATTGATTCTAGAAAACAAAATCTCGTTTCTGCCTTCTTAAGTTGTGACGTATACATTTCAATTGCTGTAATAGACGAAAGTTTTCCATACTTGGGTCAATGCTACTGCCTGTCAAAAAGTCACTTCACCTTCTCTAAACTACTACTACTACTGCTACTACTACTGCTACTATTTCTACTACTATACACGTGCACATGTGCACACACACTCACACATAAGCTTTGCCACCTTTCAACCCTGATGTTGGACGCTATCAAAACAATAATACCATCATACATTGCTAAGAAAACTAAATATGACAACAAAGAAACGTTAACTCTCACACGTTTTATAACTCCATGTGTCAGACAGCAAGGCTCTATAAAGGTTGAAATCTCATTAGGTAAGTGGGCGTGCAAAGACCTGGTTTGATTTATGCCAGAAGTAGTAGGGGGCCTTTTAAAAAGAGGCAAATCTCTTGGGAAAGTTTCCATTGCCAGTAACCTAAGCATGGCATACTGGCATACCCTCCTCCCTCGTGTTTATGGCACCAATATAGGAGAAACATGCTTGGCATCTGCCACGCCATCTCCAACACATCCGACCGCACATGGGGCCCCCCCCCCCCGTGTCAACACAGCAAGAATGACTCACTGACAGTAGCCCAGCCTGGGAATGTCGCTGGAAAGGGAATGCTGGTTGCACATCGGTCTCTTCAGCCACACCCACACACATGGCTTACAACCGTCGGCGGCGGCACATCATTTAAAAATACAATGTGCAAAACATGCAATGTGGAATACATTGCAGAAAAAGTTAAATTAGACATTAATAAGGGTGAGGTGGTGAGTGGATGCAGACTGACAATTTGAGTGGTCTTTTCCCACTTTATTATCTGTGATGTGGTTGTGTGCAGATTTGGTTTAACAAGTTTATAAACAAATCAATCTGCCCTTAGCAACTAGGAGATTAACCCGGCTAAATAAAGAAAGCACAACCACTAAACATATTTCCTAGGGTTTTGCAAAGAAAGGCTTAAAGTAACAGTATCTTCCCAGTTACATAGTTATATTTTTTATGTTATAATAATACGTATTTTAGTCTTATATTGATTATAAGAACATTATTGAAACATGGACTTATCCTTAGAGGGGTTATAGAACTAAACGAAATACCTCACACTAAAAGCAGACTGCCAACATCATTCCGTTTACTAAAATGTCACTAATTTCGCATATTAGATTCCACAAACTAGCAATGCTTGGACTAAAACATGCTTTAGGGAATGTTTGAGTGTTTATATTCATATTATTAATTTATTATTCTTAAGTAAAAGTTTTTAGCCCTTTTAAAAATTAAATCAGTTATCCCAATAGGGTCTATATAAATCTAATAAGTGTTATGGCCTTCTTAAAGGCAAAACACTCATGAACATTTCCAAAACAGAATATCGTTGGACAACTAAGTAGACTCCCAATGCTTCCAATTAATCTGTTTGTCGCTCTTTGAGTGGTTCCTACATTTTTAGCAACATTTGGAATTGTGGACATCACCTAGCATCATTTCCTCCCTTTTGCGGATGAAGCATCTAAGGTTCTGAGAAACCCAGTGGCATTCCTTGGTTCAGAACTGGGTTTAGACCCCAGGTCTCTGAAAACCAGCCCCCGAACCTAACACTTCCATAACCACATCAAGTACAGTTCCTACACCACCTTCACTGTTTGAATTGTAACAGCTGTAACAAGGAAGGGCAAAGGTTCCCGTATCCATACAATAAATCAAGACCGAGTTTAGAAACCATATCCAACCAAATAAGCACAGCTGACATCTTTCTCCCTAGTCTAATATACTGAACCTAAAGATTCGGGGGCCAAAACTGGAAAGAATATTTAAAAGCAAACTCAGTTCCAGCGCCACTCCACACTTGAGCCTGAGAAGCAGATGTTAATGTCCCTTTTATAGAATAACAAGAGGTCTGGTGCACAAAATTCATGTATGGGTGCGATCCCTAGGCCTGGCCCGTGATCAGGTTAGAGCCAGGGCTGGGCAAACTACGGCCTGCAGGCCGGATCCGGTGAATAAAACTATTCAATTTAAAAACAAAAACAAAAAGACTGTACCTTTTTATGTAATTATATTTACTTTGAATTTATATTAGTTCACACAAACACTCCATCCATGCTTTTGTTCCGGCCCTCCGGTCAGTTTAAGAACCCATTGTGGCCCTCGAGTCAAAAAGTTTGCCCACCCCTGGCCGTTAGACACTGGTGTAGAAGGGCAAGTTCCAGCTGACCTCTGGGCCCTGGGCAGCACCTGGGACTTTGCGCCCCCAAATGGCCCCCTCCACCTGAGTAACGGAGCCCAAGTTCCCATGCAGTGAGCACGGCTGGACGCTGCAGGCTGGGGTGCAGCGTGGGCCTCTGGGCCACCCAGTGGCACTGCACAGAAGCCAGGCAGGCAGTGTCCTCTCTCCTGGCCGACCTCACAGACCAGCTCCTGCATGAACCCATGGAGAACCCGACTGGCCCCTGTAGCCTGGCTCACCTGGAAGAAGCCATGCGGATACGGGGTGGGCTGCTCGCGGGAGCCCAGCACCTGAGCATGGGGGTTTCCCCAGGGCACAAGCCCCGGCGTCCCAGCGGAGGGTAGGAGGGGGAAAGAGAGCAAGCTCAGCAGACACCCAGCATTCTCACCACACCTCCGTCCCTGTCACCCCTGCTCCCAGGTAGCCAGTGAGAGGTCACATTGTGTTACCCCGATGCCTTCCATGGTCCATGCTGTCCCCTGGTGGTCAGCACATGTCATAGTGAGCTGGACTCCCAGTCTAAAGACTGCCCATGAGGACAATTTGCATATTGGGCTTTTATTCTATAAGATTTAACCTTGGAAAGACAGTTAATACCACTCTCTATTCATTGTAATCTCTTAATTCTCATTGTCTTCTTCCAGCCGAAGGCATGTGTGTCTCAGTAATCTCTTCATTTAGTAACTATAATCTGCCATTTCTCCTCTCATGCAGTAATCCTGGGATTCCACCCAGGGCAGAGGGCAGTGACTTACCAGACCACTCAATGCCTTGTATTTTTTTTTTCAAACACATTATTGAGCTAAAAGCCATTCTCTTTCCCCACTTACAGCCAAGAATACTTGTGTCCGTTGTCCTTTTCTTCATTACACATTTTCTATAAATGGTTTTAAAAAGTCATAAGTATGATGATTGATTGTTTCTAGCCCTTTGATGAAATTGCGTTAGTCCACAATGCACCAGCATGCCACAACCTAATTCACATTTTAGGAAGTCAGGTTTCATTCAACTAACAGTGTAACACTTTCCTGTGTAGGGACATACCTCTTCCTGAAAAAAGAGAAAGAAGATAAGAGAGAACAAAACCAGAATGCATGATGTCTGAAACAGAAAAAGAAAGATACCTCAATGAGAAGAGGTTAAAAGAGTGAATAAAAGAGTAGACAAGAGTGAAAGATGGGAGATAAAAGTGGTCTTTCTTCCAGGTATCGGTGAAAGGTATTAAGAATATGGGAGACATGACCAGGTAAGAGGCAATGAGCAGGTTCCACAATGCTGACTGTCTAACATAAGGTACAACCTTGACTTGGCTCTGCCCTGACCTCTAGGTCATAGGTAATAATTGTAGTAAGAAAAATAGCAATTTCCTGTAAGACATAGAGGAAAGTAAATAATGAAGTTCCTTGAGAGAAAGAAAAGAAAGAAGACAGAAGCTAGAGAGGGAAGGAGGAAGAAAGGAAAAAAAGGGTTGAGCCAAATAACCAGAAATCGAGAATGTTTTGTTCTTATTTTAACCCCTAAACTTGTTAAGGGATCTTAAGTGAGACCCATGACCACTGAAGACTCACAAATAAAATGGAAAATTGGTTAATTCTTTTCTAATTAGTCATTCAAAAAAAAACTAGTGCCAACCTGAGGTGCTCCATACATTAACAGTGTAAGAAAGCCTATGTGAATGATAAGAAAGAGAAAAATAACCCTGATATACATTCAAGGGCCACCAGGGAAAAGAAATGGTAATAATATTTCTAATAATAAAGTGCATTGGGAAAGAGTGTATGTAATTAATTAGATCACATAAACTGCCCTTACATTTAATTAAGGGGCCAAAGATAAAAATGCATTTGTAATATTTTCAACCTCCCTATGCTCGGTTTGGTAGGCTGGGCTTTGAAAGAAGCCACCTCGCCTTTCCTGGTGAGGTGGTGTTGGCCAGGACTCCATGGCTGGCCTACCAGGCTGGTTGAGTGGCCAGCAGGGTGATAACAGGGGTGTTAGTAAACAATATTGCTATTTTGGGTGAAAACTAAATGAGCAGAAAGCTATGTGGACGTTAATTTCACCTCTCTTTAAATTGTATCATAGAGTCTCAGAATTTAAAAGAAACGCCTCCCTTATCTTCCAATTCCAATTACAAAGAGGCGTTCTGGATTCTGTTTTTAACTTGCTTCTTTCAGAGTCCTCTGCAGCCCCCTGGCTCCCTGGGTGCTCCACCTCACTTTGCTCACAGTGGCACCTCTGATGGAGCTCTGAGGACGAGGAGACACTGTAGGAACAGGAATGCCAGTACCACTGTGTCTGCCTCCAGTAAAGCTCTCAATATAATTTCCTAAATGAATTCAGCACTGGCCATCACAGACACTGGAATTGTTTCCTGGCCACTAAGTACAATGCCTTTCCTTGGAAACTCAGTGCTCTCCCTAGCAATACAAGCCTTTCAATTTGCCTAAAACATGCAATCTTGCAAATACAGCTCCCTAGAATTAATTCCAAAATAGTATGCTTTCAAAGCAACAAGTGAATAGTAGAACATTCTGGTTTTTTAAGGATATAAAGTGACATGATATTATAAGAATACATATTATTTTCTCACAGGTCACAGCTAAACAATGTATAATTTAATTTAATAAAAGGACACCACCATAAAGGAAAAAAAAAGAGAGATGTAGAATAAATGTTGCCAAATAACCCAGAAAAGTGGCTCCCAACCCCCACCCTTTTTTGTTGTTTGCTTATTCACACTTTTCTCCCCTGACCTTCTCTTTCTTGAACCTTAAATTCCCTTTCGCATATTTTAAATTCTCTCTGCTCTTCTAGGCTCCATTCAGTCCTCACCTCTTCAGGGAGGTCTTCCCCCCACCTGTGGGCCCACATCAATCTCTCCTTCACGTGAGTGCCTGCAACTGAATATGGATACGAGCATGCAGTTCAGCGCTCACATGTCCTCTCAGGCATGTCTGACCATCCTCACCCCTAAACAGAAAACGAGCTTCTTGAAGTTATAACGAATAGTCACCATTCACATAAACAATTGCAATGGTGCCAGCAGGTACTCTTTGTGGGGACCTTGTTGTGTACCAGGTACCCATAACATGTCATTCAGTCATGACAGCCTTGTGGGGCGCAGATGATGATATCCTCATTAGACATATGAGAAACCAAATGACAGCTCTAAGATACATTTGCAATAAGAAGACAAGAGCTGGTATCGTAGAGCTGTACACTTGAAAATTGTGTAATTTTGTTAGCCAATGCCACCTCAATCAATTTAATTTAAAAATAAACAAAGAGTAATAAGCAGAGACAGAAGGCAAAGTGCCTGTAATCAGACTGAAATGGACTGAGGGTGCTGGCTGTAAAGGCCTTTATTGCCTCCCCTCCCGCCTTCCCCTCACATTCCTGGGCAGCCCCTTCTTCTGGGAACAGAATGCCTGGCAGCAGGAGCAGCGTGCAGCCGGCCCAGGACAGACAGATTGCCATCTCTCCCCTGGGCGCCTGGTGCCAAATGGAATGCTGGCTGTACATGGCCGGCCGGAAGCCCCTCCCCCTTTGCCTTCTCTTAAGACTTCTCTCCAACTGGCTAGTCCAGCATTCCCTTCCCTCTCTCCCAGTGTGGCTCCTCAATCTTATCACCTCCCTTTTCCTGCACTCTCTTCCTGTTCCCACTTCCTCCTCTGTCCTGTGGGGTGAGCGCAGGTGAGTGACAGACAAAGGAGACTCAGAATCCCGGAGCTCATGGCTTCAATTTCCAAAACGCTCACTTACACTGAGTGTAAGGGCGGTGTTGGGCAGGGCCCTAAAACCTGTTGATTCCCACCAGAAGGTGATTTCTTTCAACCTTTTCTATTTGTTTGTTTGTTTAAAAATATTTTCATTGATTTCAGAGAGGAAGTGAGAAGGAGAGATAGAAACATCAATGATGAGAGAGAATCATTGATTGGCCGCCTCCTGCACACCCCACACTGGGGCTCGGACCCACAATCCAGGCATGTGCCCTGGCCGGGAATCAAAAAGTGGCCTCATGGTTCCTAGGTTGACGCTCAACCACTAAGCCACACAGGCTGGCCTCTTACAACCTTTGTAAGCCTGTTTCTCCTCATTTTTCTTTTCTGAAAGAGCGTTAGTGTTAGTTATTTAATCTTCTCTTACTATTTTAAATCATGTAATTTTTCTCCTTCTAGCCACTCTAAAGCCTAGGCCCATAAAAAAGCAATACATTTGCTGTCATTCTTTAAAAATTGCCTAAGATTGTCAAAACCTGTTTAGCTCAGTGCATAGAGTGTCGGCCTGTGGACTGAAAGGTCCCAGGTTCGATTCTGGTCAAGGGCATGTACCTTGGTGGCGGGCACATCCCCAGTAGGGGGTGTGCAAGAGGCAGCTGACCGATGTTTCTCTCTCATCGATGTTTCTAGCTTTCTATCCCTCCCCCTTCCTCTCTGTAAAAAATCAATAAAATATATTTTAAAAAATAAATAAATAAACATTGCCTAAGATCTATATTTCCTTTGATATATAGAAAGGGCTATTTTAAAGTATGTGACAAAATAACGCACAAACACATACAAAATAGTCACAGATCAAAGAAAATAATTATATAGAAAAAAAATAGGAAACCTGTCTTAAAGTCTCTGATTGGTGGGACTTTGGCTGATTATTTTCATTTTCCACATTTTCTTGAATAATAATTTTTAAGCAATATACACGCATAGCTGACTGACCTAACACAAACAAGCAAGCAAACAAACAAACAAAACAATGAAAGAAAAATTGTAAGGCTTTACAAGAAAAAGTGCCTGAGAATTAGATGGGCAAGTGGAAGCAACTGGAGGAATGTAGACACCCATCTGAAATAGGCAGTTGGAGATGAGGGTCCAGTAAAAACTGGGGATGTTGCCACCCGGATGGAAAAGTTTGGGGAAACTTTTTCCTCTATTTATTATTGAGAAAAGTGTTTTCGTCACTGCAGCCACTCCAGCCCTACAAACTGCTTCCTCGCAGCTTCCTTGATTGATTCTAAATAACTCACATAATCCAAAAAGAAGGGAAGGAAAAGTCGAGTCTGACACCAAGAGGGCCTGAAATTGCTTTTGGCAAAGGAGCAGGGAGCTCCTCTCCGGGAGGAATGAACTAAGAATCTCCAGCTTGGATATGAGCCTGTGCAAGTGATAACCCCATCCAATTCCCAAGAGGAAACAGCTATAGAAATAAAAGGAAAACAGCACATCAGTGTTTAAAGCTGAAGAACACAAAAACACTAGACGGAGCCTTACAAAATGGAACAATGGTCCGAGGAAAGCCCAAACTCCGGGGGCGCCAGACCATGAAATGGAGAAACAATGCCTGCTGGAGTGGCATTGAAGACTCAAAAGCATCTATTAATTCAAGCAAGATCAAAACAGAGATCAATCTATTCATGGGACTTCCAAAAGATCATTAAAAACTAATTACTTTCTGTTTACCTCAATCGCTTTGTTGCTTTTAGCTGTAAATTGCTCTTCCTCACTTCAGTCTAGATGGCGGTGGCATAAAACAGTCTGTCCCAGCTCGGATCACAGTGGGTCAAGTGGCCCCATCCTAGAGCCCAGACTCTGAAGTGTTGCTAAGCATTATCACAGACGCTCCACTTTCAAGCCCAAAGCTTATGTACCCAACCGAGTGACACCTAATTACATAAAGCAATGTCATGAGTTATTCCAATTAAAAAAGAGAAAGAGGGGGCGGGGGGAACATACTGAAATTTCTCAAAGTTTTAGACGTAATTCATTTAGGGGGGAAAAAATAAGTCAACCCCTTTTTTTTGTAGGACTGCAGTCAGTGATTTGACATGGTGGTAAATCAGTTCTATTGTTCCGAAAGAGGCTATAGGACAATAACGGAGACAATTCTTATTTATTTTCCAAATCTGTTGCAATTGTCCAAAAAAAACAAAAGAAAATTTTCTACCACTCAAGCAAATTTATTCTGTCAAGCGGCATTCTCAAGACAAGGGTAGCTTAAAAAAAAAATCTAACAATATTTTCATTTGACCTTGGCAAATAATTTCATTTTCCTTTCAACCTAAAGTTTTCCAATTACTTTCTTTCAAATTAAAACCCTTGATCTTCTTTCCATTATCTGAATATATTTTCTAGGAGAACATTCGATGTGCCCTCGGGTGTTTGTGAGGAAGCCAGGAGGCTTTCAATGGACCACAATTCTATTTGTGAAAAGAAGAAATGTCAGTAGTCAGGAAAAAAATCAGTTTTTAGAATACCATCTCCACATGTCTTGAGTTGGAGATGGTCCTTGGTGGAGATAGAAGCACTTTTCCTAGTCAGTATATCAGAGAAGGAAATGTTCACAAGACACAGGAAACTTGAGACAGAACATCTTGGAATAATGAAGTCTAAGACAACACTATGAGAAAGGAAAAGTCGTTTAATTAACTGGACTGGATCTCACTCGTGCTGAAAATAAAAGACATTTATCTTGTTAAGGAGGTCAAATGTAAAGGGTGGTGCTAAAGAGAGGTGGTGGCGCTGACACTGGCTACTCTCCACACATACCCTCCTTTCCCAGAATAATGATTTAGGTTCGTTAACTGTGTGTCCCAAACTCCACAGAACATCGAATTCAGCTTCTTGACCTCATCTCCTGGCGTTTTCTTCTCGCATCTCTTCGCTGTCCTACCAGGCCTGGCTGCAGAGAACTTTTCTCTTTATGCCAAATACATTTTAACTTTTGCAACAGCAGACAAACCTGTAGATTTATGGTTGACTAATATTTTCAGACCTGCTACTTTCATCCAATCATTAGTCAGCCAGCACAATTTTTCTTACTGGTTCAAGGTGCATGTGAAAACATAAACACTTTTGACTATTGAACTTACCTGACTGATTGAAGTGATTAGAACAACAATTGACTAGGTACAATCACTTGTTTGTTTTGCTTTTAATTATATTTGATTACTCAAATTAGACAAAGTAGTCAAATTGTGCTTTATGTTGCTAATTAATTTGGATGATTAGACAGGTTCAATTCCAATTGCTTATATAGAGAAATATCTCTTGTGCAAATACACTAAGTATATTTTCTCTAAAGCAAAGGATATGTATTAGCAGAAAACTATCCCTATAACTAAACCCACACAAATTTTGGAAGAAGTCTAGTTGACTCACCATGTGCTTTAAAATAGCCACCCCTGTGAGATAGCAAGGTAGTTTATTCAATTTTATTGGTGAGGAAACACATAGAGTTTAAGAAAATTAGAAGCGTTTTTGGAATTACTTGGCTCTTTAATGTGGAGTTGGTGGTGGCATTATTTAAATACATTGCCACTGGGTAAAAAAAAAAAATCCTAGGGTCATTTGTTTGCATTACATCTAATTTCACTGGGGACATCACAAAAATTGGAGGGGCATGTAGATTGTTTTGTTGGTGGAAAAGTTTAAATTACGTTGGCCAGAAAAGCAATTTCTCAACCTCCAGCCTGAGACGTGGAAAATAAATCATGAATATTTCATCTTCAGGTGGCAAATTTTGTATATTTAGATTAATGTTTAGCTGAAATAGACAATTTACTAAAAAGGGTATATGGGTCACCAAAATTGACTAAAAAAAAAATCCACACACAAATCAACAACCTCTGAAGAAATTAAACTAATGGTAAAAATATTAGACTTCTAAAGACATCAATCCAACTTTTTAGGAATTTTATCACAGTCTTAAGAAACAGGTAATTCTCATGTTAAACAAACTTTTCAGAGTAAAGAAAAAGATGACAAATCATTTGACTCATTTTCACCAAGCAGACTAGCACTGATACCAAAACAAGACAAGGTGCAAGAAAAGAAATTATGGCCGAATCGCATTTATAAATAAAGGTATATATACTTTAAATAGAACACTAGAAAATAAAATTTTGAGTTTTTTTTTAATTAAGTATCAGGACCAAATTGGTTTTATCTCAAAGATGGATAAATGATTTCATTAAAAAAAAATCTATCAGTTCTCTGTATTAAAAGACAAAAACAAAAAGTTTAAACTGAGTATAATTTAACACCTGATTTTTAATCTTAGCATTTGGAGGCGGCTCAGATAGGGGTGACCAGGCAGGCAGGCAGGTAAGTGATTAGGAGCCAGTGGTCCAGGATTGTGAGAGGGATATCCGACTGTCGGTTTAGGCCTGGGATGGGGCCTGAATTGCCAGTTGGACATCCTTCAAGGAGTCCCGGATTGGAGAGGGTGCAGGCTGGGCTGAGGGGACCCTTCCCCCCATGCATGAATTTCATGTACCAGGCCTCTAGTGTATATTAAGCACCATACTTAATGGATCAAAGATTAGGAGCAGTATATATTTATTAGTTATACTATGGAAAATAGATAAATGAAATTGAAAATATATAAGAACTAGTTTAAATTATTTCTACAATTATTTGAATAACTTCATATTATTCCTTCAAGTTTGAATTATTACTTGGCTTTAGGATGGCATCAGGAAACACAGAAGTACATCAAATATAAGCTCATAAAGATTAACCTTGCTGCTAAGTGTGCTTTATTGTTCTGAATTAATATCTATGAAAACTGGTGTGTTGATGTTTTTCAAATTTAACAAATAAAATGTAAGAATGGTAAGGCCAAAGATGGCTAAGGTTTATATATGTATACATATACATGTCTAAACATATCATTTTCCCCACAATTCCACTAACATTACAATATAAAAATAATAAACTGACCATAAATTCAGGTCAACTAAATAGGATTAGTGTGGAAAAAATATTGCAATTTATTATTTAAGATTATGACAACAAAAAATTTTAATATTATTTTCCATAAAAGGTCACTATATCATTGAATTCCTCCTTATCTCTCAGAGATACTAATTATCTGGTAGCCAGGTTTCTTTCTGTACTTGTCATAGGCTTTGGAAAGTTAAGAATGATGAATATCTGTTCCCAAATCAAATAGTTGCCTTAAAAATAATAGATTTTTTTAAAAATTTCATGTAGACCTATAGCTCATTTATAGGCAATAGAACACCTAATTGTCAGGGACAGTCTCGGCGTGTGCTCCAAATGATAAATATTCCTTAGATGCAATGTTGAGACAAAAGAGCACACATTCATTTTAAAATGAAAGACGTAATAAGTTACACAAAACTGCGCTTTCAAACGCATTACACCCCATGAATATTGCACAATAAATTTAATTTCCTAGAGTAAAAAAACAGTCTTTTAAGAAATAGAATGTACTCTCTGGTGTTCAGACTGTTAACATCTTGTAGATTTTTATTTATGTCAACTGGTACTCAGCTAATCACAAAACACATTTTTATATTTTACTATGAACTATAAAAATCTTATTAATTTTTACTCACATCTTTCCTAATTGAAATAGATTTTTCACTCATATGCCCGCTCAAACATGAGAAGAAAAGTGTCAACAACTCTAGTCACTCCAGAAATTATTCTCAAGGAATTGAGGCATGTGGATGAATTTGAATTTTAGAACACGTTGTTGATGCTGTTGTTGTGGTGGTGGTGGTGGTTGAGAAAGAGTCATTCTTTTCCATTGGATATTGAGGCTCCATGGACCAAACTTGTTTTTCAAAGGTGCTCAACTCTTCCCTGAGATGATGAGACTATAACTTCAGGTCATTACTGATCTGAACAACTTTATCACCCCCTAACTTTTCAGAGACATTGCCTATATATGCCCTATAAGGCATGAACTGACTTTCTTGGATTCTCTCCCAGAATGTCCTAAGA
This sequence comes from Vespertilio murinus, assembly GCA_963924515.1. Lineage (NCBI taxonomy): Eukaryota > Metazoa > Chordata > Mammalia > Chiroptera > Vespertilionidae > Vespertilio > Vespertilio murinus. The sequence continues at coordinate 186,435,291 of OZ004705.1, forward strand.
AATACTAGACAGACAGACAATCCTACCATATCAGAGTCACCCCTCTACCTAGTAGGAAAAATCCGAGGATTCTGGAGTTGCAGAGGATATAAACACTGTGAGATTCTGTGCAGCAGTATATCCCCACCTCCCTGAAACACCGCAGAAGAAACTGAGGAAAAGAGCAGGCACAACTCTATGGAAATGCTAGTGGAGAAAGAAAAGGCACCTTGAAGCTCCAAATGTATAGCTCTGTATCCACCTCAAAAGTAGTTTAGAGCTCACTTTTTTGTACATCCTCATTTTTTAACATGGTTTATTTTTTTGTCTTTATTTTATTTTTTTCTTTATTGATTAAGGTATTACTTACATATGTGTTCTTATCCCCCCACTGCCCCTCTCACCTCCCCCACTCAAACATGATTTTATCCTTTGTATTAAAGAAGATATTTGGGCAATAAGCATTCAGACATTTAACTTTGAAATAAAGATTTAATAGATGATCAAATGTAGCATCTTGGCCAAAGCATATTGGTACTCAGAAAAAGTAACTAAAAAACTACAAGAGCATAATATGCTTTTCTAAGGGAAAGTTGGTGACTCTTAAAAAATCTTGTACATTCTCAACTTTCATCCAAACTTAATTATTTTGTGGATTCAATTTCTGTTTCAAGCAAAACACAACTTCCTAGTACTGCGGAAGAAAAGACATAAAATGGGTTTCGTGGCTCTCAAATAGCTCTTAAAAATAATATCTTGATGAGTTAAGTGTAAATGAGCCAAAACATATGGATTAAATGTCCCTTTAAATACACATGGCTTTAAAAATTAAGGGAAAAAAGGTTTTGGCAAATGTGTTTCAGATTTGGTTGAAAGAAAGCATTTGAAAGAAATAGTTTGAGGGACTAGACTAACCCAAAACATACCTGAGCTCTTCCAACCTTCTATTGTACAACCAACTCTAACACATATGGATTTTATACTATAATTCCCCTACCACACCCACCCCGAGTTCTGAGTTTTCTTTCTATGTTGGAAGTCATTAAAAACAGTCATGGTATCATTACTACATTGAAGAGACTATAGCCTACTACTGTGGTCAGTTCCAGTTAAATAAAACAAATGTATTTGGCCATCACTCTATAAAAATAAAATATATTTTTGTTTGAAACTCATAATAAATATTTCTTATTAGCTCCTGATAGATAATAAGAATACATCATAGATACACATCCAGGTAGACACAGGCCCGAATATGAAATGTCCGGATATTCATGTTATGACTCTTTACTTAACTAAAGTCAAGTAACAGACAAAAGGTCAATGGGAGAAACACCGAAGCACAACTTGAACAATATCAGGTAATTTTGACCTACATGGAAAAGTTCAAAATGTACTTATCAATGCAGGCAACTAGGAGCAAGGACAACTGGCCAATCCGGAAGTGGATCCACAGAGTGACAAGTCCTAAAACCTGGGACAGCCATGTCTTATGTTTGTCTTCAAAGTGGCCATGCCCTACACACACCACACAGATCATAAAGCTATCAGTATTCAACTCCATAGGCAGTGGCATGTACTTCTGACATGTGCTTGGGGCTAAAAAACACTAAAAATGTAGTTATCAAATAGATAAACCATTAGCTTTATACATTTGTGAAGGTATCTGTGTTGCTATCTGATTGTTTCAAGTAAATTTCACTATCTCTATTAGCACAGGTGGAATGGTTATTTATTGCCACTCTCTCCCAGCTAACACTTGAAAAACAACCAGAGATGTAAATAAATGTCCCTACTCATTATGCTCCTAAGCTGTCCTAATGAGCATGTACCCTTATCTAAGCAATCTAGTTATTATGCCACGAAGGGGTATTGTATTTATTCAAAGACTGAGGGCATTTCCCAGTTTTAGTGAGTTTATTATATATGACTGACATATGACACTATATAAGTTTAAGATGTACAGCATAATGATTTGACTTTACATATATTGTAAAATCATTACCACAGCAAGTTTAGTTAACATCCATCATCTCATACAGGTACAAAAGAAAAAAGAAAAAAATATTTTCCCCTGTGATGAGAACTTTTAGAATTTACTCTCTTACCAACTTTTATATATACCATACAGTAGTGTTAACTATAGTCATCATGACGGACAGTATTGTCCCTGTCTTATAACTGGAAGTTTTTACCTTTTAAGCACTGTCATCCAATTTCCTCTCTCCACTACCCCCAGCCTTTGGTAACCACCAATATGGTCTCTTTTTGTATGAGTCTTGTTTTTTGTTTGTAGATTCTACACTGACCCCTGCTCAGAAAAAAAAATCTACATATAGATTTGTAAAAAAAAAAATCTACAATCTACTTTTGACTTCTCAAAAACTTAACTACTGATAGTCTTCTATTGACTGGAAGCCTTACAGATCATATAAATTGTTGATTAACACATATGTTGTATGTTGCATGTATTATATACTTTATTCTTACAATAAAATAAGCTAGAAAAAAAGGAAACTTATTATAAGAAAGAAAAGATACCTTTACAGTACTGTATGCATTTATTTAAAACAATCTTCATATAAGTGGACCTGTGCAGTTCAAATCTGTGTTCAAGTGTCAACTCTATTTGTCTTTCTCTTACTTATTTCACTTAGCATATTGCCCTCATGGTACACCCATGTTGTCATAAATAAAATTTTCCTCCGTGTGTGTGTGTGTGTGTGTGTGTGTGTGTGTGTGTGTGTGTGTTACAATTTCTTTATCCATTCATTCATCAATGGACACTTAGTAGGTCATTTCCATGTCTTTGTATAGCAAATTATGATCATGGGGATGCAGATAGATAACTTTTCAATGTAACATTTTCATTGTCTTCAAATATATACCCAAAAATGGAATTGCTGAATCATACAATAGTTTTATTTAAATTTTTTTGAGGATCCTCCATCCTGTTTTTCATAGTGGCTATTATACCATCAACAGTGCACAAGGGTTCTCTTTTCTCCGCACTCTTGCCAACATTTGTTCTCTTTTGTCAAAGACTAAAGTTTTATACTCACCAGATCATATCTACCTTCCTAAAACCATTATTGAGGACTTTCTTTAAAAAAAAAAAAGATTATGTTTTAAAATAGGTCACACAAAAAAGAGTTGTATCTGCATCAATTTGCTAGAGGAGCAATGTCTGAAGCAACAATTCAAACTGCTATAGGCTGTTAGGGGCCTAAGGGAAAACCCAGAGCCTGAAAGTGGGGTGTGGTAGTGTAGTTGAGGGGTTGCTGGGAGGGGAGGTGAATGTGCGCTCAAGGAAAGTGATGGCCTGTCTAGCATGTGGCTAACACAGACTGACAGGGAAACTGAAGAGATGAACAGTGGATTTGTCTCCGGGAGGGTCAGCCTGGCCCCATGCCCGTGCTCTCGTTTCCTTTTAAAGGCGTGGTGTAACTGCAGCTTTATGTGTTGAGTTGAGGATTTACTTGAAATATACTTAGACGTACTGCTTCTACACCAGGGAACTGATGCAAGTTCTTAAAATTCCTGCAGTTCCCTCCATGGGGAGCAAACACTCTATAGCTAAATCCCATAATGCGCCACCTTGCCAATGCTGCTAAACCCCAGATCAGATATCGCCTCTGTAGACTGGGGTCTTTGGGGTTGGAAGTTTTAAGTCTAAGAGCTATCTAGACTGCGAGAGGGTCGAAATTTGCTGTAACAGCAATTCTCTTGTCCAGGATAAAATAATGCCCTTATTTTATTCCTGTCTGTTGCCTTCATACATGGAAGCTATTATTATCCTTTCTGTGGCAGATTTTTGTAGTATGTTCTGCTTTGCTTTTTTACAGACTTGGTAGTACTTTTCAAAAATGTGTTTGCCCACATATGCTGAAGGAAATAAATCTAAGTATCTATAAACATCAATATAAATAGATTTGACTCCAAGAAATAACATGTGTCTCCCTGCATGTTAGGTAACTACAGAAATTCTCCTGAAGGCTAATAGATAATACCCAAAATTGTTCACATGGTGTCTTTCAAAATTACTCGTGGCAAATACTCTGACGATGGCTTCCTCTTATGGAGGAACAAAGGTTCAAATTTACCTTACATTCCAGCGTTCATCCAGAGTCATTTGTCACTGCTAATGTCTTTCCCATGGAACCAAACTGTGTGTGGGGAGAAAAAGCCCTCCGGTCTCCTAGAGTGTTGGCTGCTGTGTGGTTGGCGGGGAGGTTGTGGTGAATGTTGAGAACCACCATCTCATAATCATATGCTTGAAGCTTTAAATCACGACTGTCAAAATTCGTAGCTGGAAAATTGTGGATCACTTTGGAAAACCAGAGATGTACGACAGACTCACAAAACCAGCAACATGGACAAGGAACCTCTACGTTTTACCCAGCGTTTCTTTGGCATAAATGCCAGGACAGTCTCCTCAATGCCTTGGAACACGCGCCCTAGATACAGAAGGCCCAAGTTCACGTTCTGGTTTGGCAATCCGCTGGCATGGTGTTTAACTCTGAAACTCAGTGGATCCTTGCACTTAAAAAATCACATTATAGTAATAAAGGATATTACATATATAAAATTATTTTGTATGTGATGAGTGTCTTTGTAGCAATTATCATTTTCTAAGGCATACTCTTCTCAGAACACCTAGAAAACCACATGAAGTAAGAGCGCAAATTTCTTAAGACCAAAAAACGCCCGATGATGCCATCATATCTTCTCTCTACCACCTTCAGTGGGATGTATTTCCTCACTCACAGAAAACTAATACAGAGCTTATCATAGACCAAAATGCCCAATAGGTTGCATTAAACTTCTACTAAATTGAACTGAAATAATCGACCTTCGGTTATGTTAGTGTAACAGCATGCCTCGTGCCAAAATAAAGGTTCCAGAAGATGAGGCCACTCTCAGGCTGAACCTTCCATTAGCCTATCAGACTCGGCTATCCCAAAGACTCCATCTCTGGGTGCCAGCTGTCTCCATCCAGGCTGCTGACGAGTTCTATAAACGTGGAAATGGCAAGGGCAGAGTCTCTGCATGCTCCTGGAACACAGGACAATGAGCCAGAATCCAAAGACTGGCTGTACTAAAACAAACAAACAAACAAAAAGACCCACAAGCATCACAGAGTAGGAGATAAAATAGCGAACTGTGGACCAGAGGGAGTGAGCAATCAGGACATTCTAAGAACAGACGGGTATAATGCTGCTTGAGAGCAGAATGATAAAAAATATATTTAAAACCTGCTTCTGGTGCGTTCCCTGTGCGTGGCACCAGGCCAGGCATTAGTTTGTAATTTTGAACAATTGGAGGTGGACTAAGATATTTTCAACAAAGTAGCAAAATAAAAGACCTAACATTGAGTTGGAGCTTATTCTCCATCACACACTGTTCCAACTTCACATGCATCTTCTCATTTAACCCAACAACCTGTCTGAAGCCGCACACATAAGGAGTGGGTAGAAAAGGACAGTGTCAGAGATAGAAGGAATCTGCCCACTCACTGTGAAGAAATATTCCTGGCATGTAGGGGCTAGAAATCCAGTGAATCTCAGCCCCTCCTCCCTGCTGTATAGATGGAGAAGGTAAGACCAGAAAGAGTCAGTGCTTGGCCTGACACCACATTGCTATTTAGTGGTAGAGTTGGAAGTAGGGCCAAGTAACTCTGGGTAAGCACTAGAAACAGTGGCTCCAATCATAAGAAAGGCTCTCCCCACTTAAAAATCTGCATCAAAAAACAAAAACAGCCAGATGCATTTTTTTTTCATCCCATGCTCCTAAATGTTCAGAGCCATAAGGTCTGTCATCTTTTCATTTGCAAAGCACGTTCATTACCTTCACATAGGGGATATTTAAGGAGTGTTTGTATAGGAAGGACTGGACCAAACCTGTGGTGAACAAACAGAATGAGCGTATACTAGAAGTCATTTAAAAGCACAAGTACTTACTGAGAATCACAGCACACACGCACACACGAGAGGGCACAAGGTGTTGTGGGAATTACAAAAAAGCACAGATTTCCTGTTTGCCATCCACAAGGGGAGAAGACATGTTCACAAATGACCACTCTCTACTCAAATCACAAGAAGTGGTCTGGGAATGTGGATAAAAAGGAAGGAATTCAGATGAAGAATGGGTAAGGCTCTGGGGAGAAAAATGAATCAAGTTGAGCCTCATCCCATGTGACAGAAATGAGACTGCATTATCCAAGATCAGGTCCTCCTACCTAGACTTTAACGTATTCTGAGCTCTCAGTGATAGTACAAAAAAGGTATTTATATCCTTTCTCTGCTAATTTGGAAGGAAAGGGGGGAAAGGAATAAATATTCATTTTAACCCAGAAATCCAGGCCAATGCTGACATTTGTTATGTTCTTATCTTAATTGCCCTAAGCAATTAATTTATGGAAAAAGCAGCCAAATTTATTTCAACAATGTGTAGCGGTACTTGCTGACCAAACAACGTGTCTAATTTGCTATCTGAGTAAATACCTACACGTTAATATTTCATTATTATCATTATAATGGGCAGAAATGAATCAACTCCTAGGTTTTCTAAGAAAATTCACATGGCTGTGATTTTAAATTTTAAAATGTGCAGGAATCTTCTGTCATGACAATGCTAAACTCTTTAGAATCTCAGGATTAGGATCCTGTGGTCCAATCAGCCCATCAATGAAATCTCTTCTACAACATCCCCACCAAGTGGTCATCCACTTTATGCTTGGTTGCCTAGAGATCCAGAATATTCCTCCTTAGCAGAAAATTTCAGCTTTGACCTACTTTAAAAAAAATTTTAAGCAGGCCAAATATGTCTCCCTCAGGTTTCTAACCAATTTACCAATGTCATCTGTTCTCTCTTCTACATAACAATTCGATGGCTCCAATGATAACTAAGTTCCTTGTCCTCCTCTCTCTCTCTCTCAGACCAGCCCAACGTCTTCTATTCTCCAAGCTTACTCTTCCTAGACTTCTCAACCTCTCCTCACATACTATGACTTTAGATTCCACAACCCACCCTGAAGGTTCTCCTCTGGGCTTAGTCTGGTTTATTGAGTGAATTTTAGTGGTGCAAAAATTGAAACATAGTGCTCAGAAGCGGATGGAACGTTGCAGGGAAGAATGAGACCAACAGTCAACCTCCCTCTTCTAATACTGTCCTCCTATTACAGTGCCCTAGGATCCTTTAGCTTTTATTAACTCATGTCCCTAGATAAAATCAGGCAAAACATAAGGGCAGGGTAGTATATAGTATTTGAAGAACAAAGATTTTTTCCCCTAAAGAGCTGGAGAAAATCAGTCTTTGTTTATAAGTTTCCAAGGTGAAAACCAATTATAAAGTTTATATGCAATTGTTCAAATCAATCTCAATATGTTAAGGATGCTCTACTCAATATGTTAACTATTGCAGGACCTTAAGGTTACAGAATGTCTGAGCACCCTCTTTTTGATTTGGGGAGGAGTGTCCTCGGCAGGGTTGGACTGCCACAGACTTGCAGCGATGCAGGAACAGGGTATACAGGTTTTCCATAAATTTGAGGAAATCTCCTAACACAAAAGGCAGAATCAAAACAAAACAAGCGAGTAAAAGAAGAGAGACAGTGGTGCAGGAAACAGAGAGGGGGAAAAAATGTTAAGCATATTGAATCTGTCAAATTATAAATTAAAATGATTAAGTTTTTTAAGAAGAAATTCAAAAGAAGGACAAAAGTCCAGAGATGGAACATTAGGAAAGAGAACAAACAAAAACAAAAAACTAATTGGTCATTAGAGGAATTTCAATATCTGAAAGTGAAGGCCTATTTGCAAGATGTAGTTTCCTGAAACATCAAAGTGACTTACGCACAAGTATAGATCAGGTCACCAGAGCAAATTGTACACATCCTTTATTAATTAAGATCAGATAATTCAATTATTAGGCTACCCACACAGGCATTCTACTTCATTTCTATCGTATTAAATACTCAAGTTGTGAATGGAGGTAGGAATTACGTCAGAAGAAAAAGACGTTTCATTATCAGGAGGTTACAGTGTTTGTTTACATGGTCGGCAGCCTCTGGAAAAAAGTCAGTGGGGTCAACGCTGGAGGACAAGATTCTTAGGCAGAGCCATCGCCTCCCTTGTCTGTTTACGGGGAGCGCTCAAGTGTGTCGCTGCTCACAGAATGCTCCTTATCTCGTTTGGCGTCTGGCAACTTTTTCAGTGCATGTGTCCCATGACTAGGACTGTTAACAAACCCATTGTAAGGTAGTCTCTGAGGTGCACACCCCTGCCTCCCCCCAAGATGGTACCAGGACTACAATGAAAGCTTCAGTTCTTTATTGGAATATTTGGCGCAACATGATCCTTGAAGAGTGCAATTTTTTTTTAATTTCTTTATTGATTATGGTATCACATGTTTGTCCTCATCTCCCCATTCCCATCCCAAACCCCTCCCCATAAATGTCCCCACACCGCTGTTGTCCATGACCACTGGTTATATGCATGCATACAAGTCCTTTGGTTGATCTCTTCCCCTAACCCCAACCCTCCCCTACCTTAGTCTGGCCGATGCTTCCTTGTCTCCGGGTCTGTTTTTGTTCATCAGTTTATGTTGTTCATTATTTCCCCTAGATGAGTGAGATCATACCTTTGAAATCAATTGATTAGGAGGTGCTAACGTTGGTCAATTGCTTACTATTTGCCAGGTATTGTTCTAAAGTGCTTGGCAGACAAAAGCTCAAAACAGCTCCACAGAGCAGGTGGGATTATTAATTTTTTAATGTTATTATTATTAGTCCATGTTCCAGATAAGAACCTCTCTCAAAAACAGAGAGAGTACGTACAGCAACAGGATTTTTAACCCCAATAGTTTGGCTCTAGAGCCCACTGAACTCTCTGGCTTTGAGGCTTAATAAAAGATTCAGACATTATATACTTTTACAGCAGAAATGTATTCAATATTCCAGCTTGGTATTCCCTCAAAATTTTGAAAGGTGCCACTATTTGGAGGCCTGTATTGTGCATATAGGTTAGTGATTTCAGAGCAACAGACCCAGAAATTAAATAAGTAGCACCCTGAAAAGTCTAAGCCCTAGCTTCCTAAGACGCCATAAACTGCCCAGGACATGACGGAGCCTCAGTGTTATGAACAGAGACTTCCATCTGCGCCAGGCACTGTGTTAATTGCTTTCATGCATCATTTCATATAATCCTCACAATGATGGAGACAGAAATTAGTTAATTCTAAATGTTATAAGTGAGGAAACTGAGGCATGGAGAAGCTAAATCATTTACCCAAAATCCCACTGCCAATAAGGTTAGGTTCAAACACAGTTCTTGCTAACACCGAAGCCCACATATTCTTCCATACTACTAACGTTAATGGTGAAGAGTCCTGGTACCTTAAACCATGAGTGTTTTATAGCTCTGTGCCCCATGCTTTCTCCCTATAGTTTTCCCTAGAAAGATACCTCCTGAAAAGTTTTTGAAAAATTCATTCTTTCCCTTACTTATAGTGATTTTTTTTTAGCTGATGGATGTGCATAATAAAAAAAATTGCATGAAGAGAGGGAAGCGGTCTCTGGGCCAGTCAAATTAACACCTGATTCACTAAGGAAATAAGTTTAATTCTGCTACGATGGGCAAGGCATGGCGATGAAAGCCATAACAGCCCTTGTGCTTCGGAAATTAACCATCTCATAGAAAGTCTGTGTAAAAACACCATCTGTGTGCCATGGCAGTTCAAAGGAGGGGTGACCACACTCATTAGGGGCAGCAGTAGAGGCTTTAAGGGAGCGGTTTCAGGTAACATTTCCTTCCCAACAGGTGAAGGAAAGACCACTAAAATGGTACCAAGAGAGTGAGTCCAAACCCCCTCTTCAAATATTCAAATATGTCTGAAACATGGAAAGAAAACAAAACTTAGAAGATTCCGATGTTCCAAGTCCATGTCCAGGGAATATATGTTTGTGGTGAGAAGGGCCTAATTCAAGTCTCTCTCTCTCTGCATCTTGCCTGTTTCTGCCATTGCCTAGTTCTAAGAAGACGGTTTAGATAACATCACTCTATGTGAAAATCCATCCAACTTGTTTTATCTCAACTTTGGCAATGGCAAACTACAATACTATCCAAAGTTAAACATCAGGTGCCACATTTCATCCTACGTAGACATCTTTACGTAGAATTAGAGCCCTTGAACAGAAAGGTTCCATACATAAGGGAAAGTCTGACAGATCTTTAATTAACCACCGGAAGTTGCTACATATGCAGCATTCGTCAACCCCCTCAGAGGACACCCATATGTTAGGTTTATAAGTTTGATACAAACATTTTCTCTTAGATAAAGTTTTAATAACATTTGTCTATATCTAAAGTAATAAATGACCATTGTGAAAAATTTGGAAAATACAAAAAGGAATAAAAAGATGCCGAAGCCGGTTTGGCTCAGTGGTGGAGCGTCGGTCTGCGGACTGAGGGGTCCCGGGTTCGATTCCGGTCAGGGGCATGTGCGTTGGTTGCGGGCACATCCCCGAAGGGGGGTGTGCAGGAGGCAGCTGGGCGATGTCTCTCTCTCATCGACGTTTCTGGCTCTCTACCTCTCTCCCTTCCTCTCTGTAAAATATCAATAAAATAAAAAAAATATATTAAAAAGCTCACAGTTGAGCATCAACCTATGAACCAAGAGTTCACAGTTCAAATCCCAGTTAGGGCACATGCCCGGGTTGCGGGCTCAATCCCTAGTAGGAGGTGTGCAGGAGGTGCCTAGCATTAATTCTTTCTCATCATTGATGTTTCTCTCTCTCTCTCTCTCTCTCTCTCTCTCTCTCTCTCTCTCTCACTCCCCCTTCCTTCTTCTCTGAAATCAATAAAAAATACCTTTTTAAAAAAAGGAATAAAGAAAAATAATAACCATTTATGGGCACTACTAATTCTGTTCTTTTATCTGTATTTTATATGCTTGAGGTCATATTATGACATCTTCTATAGTTACTTTTATAGTTACTTTGATAGTTACTTTTACGTTAGTTACTTTTATAGCATAAATTCATTCCAGAGTATTCATTCTCCTATTAACAAACATTTAACTAGTTCTATTATTCCTGCCACTATAAAGAATGTCCCATTGAACATCATTGGGTCTAAATTTGCTCATTGCTGATTAAATTTTAGGATAAAATTTTGCAATTGAAATTATTGGTTCTATATACATTCATGTTCTTTAATCTCCTGATAACTATTTCCAAATTGTTTTTCCAGAAAGACATTCTCAATTTATACCCAGCCAGATGCTAATGGGCACATTCCAAAGTGTACATCCAATTCATAAATTCAGGGCATCTAGTAGAGATGCCCTGACTCTCATTGGCACACTGACACTTCATCTTTCCTTTTGTGCATTCTGTTTTTCCAACACCTATTCCCTGCCAGCCATCCAGTTTTCTCATCTTCCTCAATTTCTTTTGACAAAAGAGAAAGGATCTTATAAAGTCATGCGTGTTTAAGTAATCTATTGCCACATTTTAAAGAGAATGGCCTTGAAAGGCAAGATTTAACCTACAGTAGTGAAACACTATTAGTGAATATGTAGGGCTCTGGGAAAATAGATACAGACAAAAGGTTCAGGATTTCTCAAATCCCACTACCTAGGCAACCATGAGCAAAACTGTACCTGTTCATATTGTGAAGGACAAACCTCCATCCAGGGAGCTTTCCCTTACAAATGGCCCACATTCACATGTTTATCTAGTGGCTGAGGGCTGTGCTAAAAGCCTATCAGAAAGAACTCTCCTGGGCCAGCCATCAGAAGGATTGCAGGACCAAAAGTGGAAAGTGAGTGGCATATATTTGGGCCCAGGGTTTCAGATCCAGAGCTCTGGGGAGATAAGTGAAAGTCCATGTCTGTCAACTTGGCCCTTTAAGAAAATATATAAAAATCCTATGTACCTAAGGAACTGACGTATCTAAGGAAATGTTGTACCTAAGGAAATGTCAAACAAGATTTGACAGCCTAAATAGTTGTCATTCTGCTTGTTAATGAATAGCGATACATGCAATTTAGCTTTAAGGAAAGGGAAATGTCTCCAAAGCGCGTAGCTGTTGAAAGATAAAACAATCTTCCTCTGAGCTTTGCCTTGTGAACAAAGTACCTTTTATAATTTTTCACTGGGTAATGTCTACAACTAAAATTTCTATGAGGGAAAAGATAAAGAAAGTTTGTTTTCAAGTTTTCCTCAAAGAATTAAAAGCAAATAAGTAGCAAAGTCAGAAAACAATCCATAGGAGCTGGATTCAGTTCCTGAGTCATAGTTGAAAGCTAGTCATTTCTTCAAGAAATAAGGAAGAAATTGTGTAAATTCTTCTACCTCCCTAGAAACCAGTGTTTATTTTCTAAAGAAAACAGCTTCATCAGCCCTTGACCCCAAACCTGCCAGACAACAACATTACTATAGCTACCTACTCTGATCAGATGAAAGAACTTCATTATATCTCCTTCATTAAAGAACGTCTGCTTACTCAGTGCTGTTTTGGAGGATTTTGTTGTTGTAGGGAGGGAGATATTTTTATAAAATAAAGAATATACAATCGCCCTCCCCCTCCCCAGGAACTTCTAGTACACTTAGAAGATAAGGTAGCATCCCCTGAACTACTAGAAACTACTGAGGACTGACAGCCACTTAGAGTGTTATCGTTTTCTGAGAGGGCCTGCTGCTGGCTTTGTGGGCACTATCTCTACAGTAGCAGGCACTTAGTTGGTCAATGTTATTTGAAGAGGCTTAAGAGGTACTACAGCTGCTGTGGCTCAGGATTCTATTTTTAATTGGGATGAATTTAATCTCTTTAAGAGAGAGACTCTCAAGAAACATTTATGGTAAATCTACTGACAGCGGCCGAATATAAAGATAACTCAATAATCAACTCCTCTGAGAACAAAGCACGTTTCTAGAATGTCAACCAGAATGGAAGAGTTGGGTGATTTTAAGCATCGATGGTCTATGAGGTGACAAAATGCAAGTTGTAACTTACATTTTGCATTGTTGAATGAGAACTAAGGTTCAAAGAGGTTATGTGACATGGCCATGGTCACAAGGTTAATAAGCAGAAGTGGTCTGACTAGAATCTACATTTCCTGATTCCATTTCAGTGATGTTTCTTTTGTTCACTGTTTTCTAGTGACACACATATTGAATGAATTTATTGTCATTGCTGTCATCCCAATAACATGGCAGGGTGACAGTTAACCATCCTTGTTCCTTTTATGTTAGTGAGTGGATCTGGGGTCCTGTAGAATAATCATGGGTCAGAATGAAAGATTCAACTGAAGGTCTAGATTACCCAAATCCATTCAAACTAACTATGATAACCAATAGGAGCATGAAATAGACCATATTATAATATGGCTGGATCTACCCACTCCTGCTGGAAGAGGAAGGATAATTGTTCCCTGACTGTTGTCATACAATAAGGAAGCCATTTTCAGATAACAAACAGGAAGTGACCTCCCTATTAAAGAAGGTACAAAACATCCCTTCCAATACCACAGAGAAAACAGACTCATCAAAGAAAAGGTAGATGAGATTCTCTGGAGTAGGAAAAGAAAGCTACAGTATCACTCAGCCAATTCCACAGATACTAAGACTTAATGTTTTTTATAGTTAATAAGTATCAGAAGCAAAATATAAAGATCTCAGTGGAGTCTAGGGGTATAGAACTCATAATAGACAACCCAGGCTGTATTAACTTTCCCCTAAATATACTGGCTAATAGTTGTCTCATTTCTTTAGCAAGAATACAAACATTTGACGTATAATTTTAACATCGGTGCACATATGATAAAATAGCACCCACACATTCAAAGATTTAATATTTGTATTTTCATTTATTGATAAGTAACCCCCCAAAGTCTACCTTTGTGAGTTTTTGGTGAGACAATTTGAATCATGGGCTGGGGTTGAACCCTCAGCTAGTGGTTGGTCCTAGGTTCTGCATCTTAACAAGGTTTGGTTTTTATTTGTTTTGTTACATATGCAAAAATTCTGATGATGTGATTAAAATTTTGTATTGTTAACACAAAATAACTTCAAGAAATTAATAGCAAAGTGTCAAGACAGTGAAACCATGTAGAAAAGTGATGTGTGAACTTAACTCTCCTTCACAAGTGCTCAATTCCACTTATTACAGTGTATAAATCAATGCATTGCTTATATAAAGATGTTGTAAAGTTAAATATATCAGGGGCAGTAGAGAAACCTGTACCAAATAGATCCTCCATTATTTTTACCGTTAAGATACTGCTGACCTGAGTGGACAAATCTGAGAAAGCAGAACCTAAATTATTGTCTTAGGGAAACATATCCAGATGGATTTACTGCATGCTATGTAAGCACAGAGCCTGGTCTTAGGTGAGCTCCTCTCGATAGTAGGAGTGTATCCAATGCCCAAGAGAAGACGAACAACTTACACTACCCTGTAATTAAGGACAAGACCACACATACAGAAAAAATATTATAAACTTTGGGCTTAGATCAAGGAAAGGGGATGGAACCCAGAAGGTTTTTATTATTAATAAATGTCACTATGGATTACTATGGATTTCTTCTTGCTTACCATTTATCTTTTATTCGTCCTCCCAGAGTTTCTTAGTTGAGACAGACGAAGCAAAGTTATACAGTGTGCTTTTATCTCCCATGTCTGCCCACCTCGTCTTCATTCTAGCATCCTCCTCTTCCCCCCTCCCCCGCCTTCCATGGCCCCTCAGAAGATTTCAACACACTCCCCTTGTCCCAGATGGAAACAGGCTACCTGAGCGTTCTTCTTTCTGCCTTCCTGGAATGCCAACCTTGTTGCAGAGTCCTGCTGGTTACGCTAGCTCATCTGAAGGCCAATTTGAAGCAAGGTGCTGTGACAGATTCAGTCGGAGGGAAAAATAACAGATCATCCACATGGTAATTTAATATCAGGAAACTGATTCAACAAGTGCTGGAAGATTTTGTTTTTAAAGACACGGAAGTCCACAGGTAATAACCACAAGGGATTACAGTGACCTAGAATCTTGGAAGAGGAGCTCACAAGCTGGGACCCACTCCCGATCGCTCCTAAAGGGTACAGGAAACTGATTGTGGGACACCCAAAGAAGCTGTCTCTCTAGGGTGAAATGTCACTGATAGGAGCAGGAAGCAGATGGCAGGGATCAAGTTCTTTTCTCCCTCCTGCAAGGGTCTTCCTCTAGTGCCCCAAGGAGCCAATGGCTCAAAGCTGGCATTTGCAGAGTCCTAGCCCCAACCTCACAACGTGGAATATAAAAAGATGTGCCTCGCTGAGCAAAAAGCCCAGTACTCTAATGAACAGTCAGTGGCCTCAGTGCCCTGACCAAGGAGAGATGGGAGGAAGGGTTATTTATTGCTGGGCAAAGGGTAGCTCCCATAACACAGCACCTCCCCTGAGAGAATACAACCCAGATTGAGCTTTTTATTTTGGATTTAGAGCAAGGCGTACATACATAAGTGTATATATGCCATATTTTATGGCCTAGTATTCAGGAGTTTAGAAGAGCAGGAAGTGGAATAGAAAGAAACTAAGAAGCATCATTCATTAACAATTTAGTCTAGCCCTAACTGCTTTGGCTCAGTGGATAGAGCGTCGCTTACAGACTGAAAGGTCCCGGGTTTGATTCCAGTCAAGGGCATGTACCTTGGCTGCAGGCACATCTCCAGTAGGAGGTGTGCAGAAGGCAACTGATCGATGTTTCTCTCTATCCCTCTCCCTTTTTCTCTGTAAAAAAAAAATCAATAAAATATACTTTTTAAAAAAACAATGAACTCTATGCTGAGCACCATCTTCCCCCACCGCATTTAAGATTCAGAGTCTCCACAGAAATTAGGAGTCATTATTCCCAATTTGCATAGAGTTACTTGCTGAAGATTTCAATACTCAGAAGGCTTCTGAACTTGGGTTGTTCTGGCCTCAAAACTCCACCTGAAACTTCCCCAGTGGACATGGAGGCAGGCGATGGGAAAGCCCTCCTCTCTCCACTGGCCTGGGAGGAGGCGCCTTGCACACCCAGATGGCACTTCCCCGCAGGAGCTGCAGAAACAGCACCACATGACTGCTCTGGAAACCTGCAGCTTGTTACTCCGGCCTTCCTCTCACACAGGGTGGTCAGAGCAGTTGGAAACAAAACAGGAGGTGATCTGGGCCTGGGAAAGGAAGCAACCATGTAATTAGCACAGTTACTAGGGTGCAGTTTCCATAAATAACGTGCAGTTTACTTTTGTTATTAAGAGACATTCAATATTAAAAAGGGTAGGGGGTGTCTAAGGCAGGAAAAATAAAGGCATGTTCTGAGGCACATATCTTGGAGGGGGGAAAACTTATTCTAAGAAATGATACCTTTATATTTGAATGACCTTTATGTCCTTAAAAAAAATCCCCTCAGGGTTTCCCTTGAAGCTTTCAGACTTGATTGTTCCTCGCACTGGTAATGCAAAGGGGGGGAGTGAGATTTCCACCTGAAAACCAGCCTATGGGGAGGGTGGCTTGCTATTTTCCTGCACAGGGAGTTTCCTCACCATGACTCCTCCCTTGGGTCTGAGCTGCGGTAGAGGAAGATCAAAGTGTTAGATCATGCAGCCTCCACGGTCCCTCCCAGGATTCTTGGAAATAGCTATAAACCATCCCTAAGCTAGATGTTTGAGTCTTCTCACACTTTCTTCACTTCTAATTGCCTACGTCAAACTTATTTCTCCTTCCCTACCTTTTCTGGGAATGCATCACTCGCTATTTCTGTTTCAGGAGTATCATCCTTTTCTCTTTTGTGGCTTTGCTATCTAAGTTTAAGCATAAATCCACTAAGCAGAGTTGACTTCTACTGCCAGGGTCTGTCCAGCAGACTATAGACGTACAAGTGTTAAATCATGACAACAAAAACAATAGACTCGAATAAGAATGCAATCACAACAAGAAAACACTTCATGTTCCCAACTGGATAAGCTCTACAAAGCTTTGACTCCAGACAGCTTTATACTCATGCATATGCACAAGTCCACACACACGTGTTCCTATGGTTTCTTGTAACCAGGGTTCCCATTCTGCCCCAGGGTTCATTGATAGAGCACCTCACTGCTATGCTCTCTAGGAACATTGCTTAAACTAAATGCATAGGAAATGTCATGGGAGAAGAAAAGGGTTAAAATAAAGGAAGCTGAAAGGGAAAAGATTTATAGAGGGTAATAATGGGTGATGCTTTTTATAAGCAACTACTTTCTAAAGTAATTTTATTCTGCCACAGTTCTTTAACAATACATACTTCTTTGAACACTCTGATTCTCTCCTTCCACTTTCACCCAACTCAGAGGTATGGAAAAGAACCCATATTTCTCAATCTTATGGTATTTCTTGGAAGGGTATGAGGCCTAGACTACATCATGCTATGTGTTTCTCAGCCTCAACAGCATTGCACCATGATCTATGATTGAAGAAAAACATTGAAAGATAAAATAAAATGCCAAGGAGGAGGAGGAGGAGAAGGAGAGGAATGATACAACCCTAAGGGACTGAAGCTTGGATGAGGCCAGTATAACTGCTCACACTGATTGCATAATTGCTCATTATGAGCTTCAGATCTTCAACAGCAAGAGCTGGTCACCTTGGATCAGAGACCTGTGACCTGCTTCTCCCACCACTGGAATTTCCTTCCTTAAGCTTTAAGATCAACCCAGACTGGTTCTCTGGCCGCACTCATGGGAAACTCTCCAGTGCAGACTTGGTCTTGTACTCTGAATCTGTGATTTCCTGATTTGTTCCCTGGGCTAGAGAACCTGTCCGTTCATCGCCTTGGTGCCCAAAGTCCTTACTGACTGGGTTCTCACCTATCTTTCCTCTTCTAATTTTCTTCTTTATCTGCACCTCCCCCACTTATGAACCATCCTCATTTCCCCATCACAAACACACACACACACACACACACACACACACACACACACACACTGCTGGACACATGCCTCCTCCATCATTTAATGTAATCGCCAGGTGTTCATAAACAGTGCTATCCCTTTTTGTCCCTTTGTAGGAAATAATGTTCAGTCAAACTGAGCTTCCTCCACCCCCAAGGGAAAGATGCTGTTTCCAATGCCAGGCCTTCCAACTTGCCTCAATCCTACTGTAGGGGATTGGGCCTCCAGACTAGATTTGAGACCATCTACCTCCTAGTTCAACAATAACATAGAACTAGCACAGCCACACTCTCCATTTCTTCCCTGAGAGTAATTACTCTAGAAATGGATCTACTCACTCACAATTCAAATCTATGATAAAAAATTATATTTTGTTTTGACATATAACTAGTTTGATATTCCATTTATCTCATTAATGGTTCACCAAATACCTTTCTAAGTACAAACAGAATAATAACTTTGAGATTCTAGTGATAAAGATAGGACCGAGGTTGACTCCCGCTAAGGGAAGATCTCAGCTCAATCACCACTTCCCATAGAGTGGTCCTCACTTACAGGTCAGGAAGCTAGTTTTTTTCAGAATCTTCAAAGCTGCTTGGGTGATGGACCTGCATTGGACCAAATTCCCAGGAAACTGGCATCTAAATCATATTTTAACTATAGTCCATTGAAACACTGTAACTTGACAATAGAGAAACCTGTTAATATTAGCAGCATTGGGATAAATTAGCATCAGGCACAAATTAGCTCCCTGGCATGATGCACTGGGAAGAAAACTGCATTGCCTCAGTGTTAGTCCTGCCCAAAGTCACACCTTCAATCCATGAGGAAACATCAGACACGTTGAAACACAGTTTGCAAAATAGCTGGTCTGCACTCTTTTTTTAAAATGCCAAATGGGGAAGAAGAAAAAAAAGACAAAGACGGAACTGTTCCATACCAAAAGAGACCAAAGAGACATGATATTTAAATGCAACATATGGTCCCTGAACACACCCTCCCAAAATATTTTTATTGGGACAACTGGTGAAATACAAATAAAATCTGTAGATTCAATATTAGCACCAAATCAGGGTTAATTTCCTAAAGATAATGATTATAATGTGGCTATGTAAAAAGAATTTACTCATTCTTTTAAAATGCACACCAAAGTATTTAGGGATAAGAGGTCATTGTTCCTGCAACTTATTCCCCAATGGTTCTTTAAATAACAGTAAGTACCAATAGAGAGATAAAATGGTTTTGTGAAAGGTGGGAAAATGTTAACCAATGGGGAAATCTGGGCAAAGGAATATTTGTTTTTTGTAACTTTTTTTGAGAACCTAAAATTATTTCAAAAAATAAAAAATTTCCAAAATATATACGTGTGTGTGTGTGTGTGTGTGTGTGTGTGTGTGTGTGTGGTGAAAATTTTTTCTTTCCTAGTTCTTAAAATGCCTAAACCGTCTACTCATATCACTGCCCTTTAACAAGGCACCCAAAAAGCCAATTCAATTAAACAAGAGCCAGTTGTTTAGGATTTCCTCAGTTCTAGGGTTAATAAAACTACATTTACCCCTAGCCAGTTTGACTCAGCGGATAGAGGTTGGCCTGTGGACTGAAGGGTTCTGGGTTCGATTCCTGTCAAGGGCACATACCTCAGTTGCAGGCTCCTCCCTGGCCCAGCCATGGGCAATGTGATGTTTCTCTCTGTCTTTCCCTCTCTCTTTCACTCTCTCTAAAAATCAATGGAAAAATATCCTCAAGTGAGGATTAAAACAAACACCTCTTACATCTAACCTTCTTTCTTCTCATCCTCCTCCTATCTTCTGTTACACCCATGCTTTTTAAGGCATCACAATCAATGACTGTAAATTAATGTTAGCAAGAGAGTACATAGTGCAGTGCACTCAGGCTGTTAGGATGCAATTCTAAGCTTTTTTTTTTTTTTTTTTAGCAGTGTGTCCCAGGGCAACTGATTTTTTCATCTCTGAAATAGAGGTGATAATAGCCCTAACCTCATGAGAGTGCTGTGATGATTAAATAAAATAAAAATGGGAGGTGCCTGCCACATAGTAAGTATTCAACAAATGTCACCTATTAATCTTTTAGCTCAAACATATTGAGAACCTTAAAGAAATAAGAAAAGTTGACTCTTAAAAATAAAGAAGTTGGGTCCTAGTCGGTTTGGTTCAGTGAACAGAGTGTCATTCCTTGGACTGAAGGGTCTCTGGTTTGATTCTGATCAAGTGAGGTACCTGGGTTGCAGGCTTGATCCAAGTGCACGAGGCAACCAATTGATGTGTCTCTCTCACATTGATATTTCCCTCTGTGTCTCTCCCCCTCCCTTTCACTCTCTCCAAAAATCAATGGGAAAATATCCATTTTGATTAATAAAAAATAAAAACAATAAGTAATTTTGGCCCAGTTAGTGTGGCTCAATGGTTGAGCATCTACCTATGAACTAGGAAATTGCAGTTCGAATCCCAGTGAGGGCACAGGCCTGGGTTTCCGGCTCTATCCCCAGTAGGGGGCATACAGGAGGCATCTGATCAATGATTCTCTCTCATCATTGATGTTTCTCTCTCTCTCCCTCTCCCTTTCTCTCTGAAATCAATAAAAATATATTTTCATAAATAAGTAAGTTGGCACTATTTGTAACATGTTCACATTATTAGAACCTCATGGGCTAGAATTCGAAAGGAAATGTAAATTCAAGCAACTATGTAGCCATGACCAAATTAAGAATTTCCCCAAATCCAAAATAATAGAAGACATGAGCATAAATAAGCAACTTAATTCCATTTTAGGGCTCTGACAAATCTAAAACAAAGTGGAAATTACAAGCAACAGCTTAAGAAAAAAATGAAACAAAAACCCAAAAAACAGTACTTTGCTTCCCATTGGGAAACTTTAAAAAGATAGGAAAGAATATTTGACCATGAGACAAAAACATGAGTAACTTTCTCATTTCCTGCTCACAAGATGCTCTGGCAGCCATTACTTAAACTGTGTGGAGGACATATAATAAGAGACTAAGCAGATATAAATGTTCAGCAGGACAGTTCTTTATGGCTCCTTGGCACCCCGTGCCAAACATTAATAAGGTTTATGAGAAGCCAGTGAGCACTGTAAATTGCTCTCTCTCTTCTAATTTGAATCATGCTGCAGACTTCATTTGTTTCCTGCCTGCTGACCTGACAATGCGAGATAAATCTGATAAAGTCCTCTAACTTGGAAAGAGATTTGTTTTCCACCCAGGGAATCTATCTCTACTAGGAAAAGGCGATTGGGCCTGGAGCCACAGGCAATAATGTGTGTACCTGAGCTGCCCCTTTGATATTTGGAGTTGTTGTCGCACAGGGCACTTTGCTTATTCAGCCTTTTTAAATGGTCCTCAAGGAATGTTCTCGTGCAACCCCCTCGGCCGCAAACTCGCCTGCAGTGAAGTGATTTAGGACTGAAATGTCATTAAGGGAGCCATATTTTACGAGCAAGGGCTGGGTGGTCATCATTTTGGGTCCTCTGTTACTCCAAACTCCATTGCTTATTTCCATTTTTTAATATTTAGGGGATAAATAGTTCCAAGATGCATATTCCAGTGCATAGCCTGTCTGGGTATTCTGCAAGCAGATCAAAGAAAATGGAATTGACTTCATTTTGATTTTCAAATAATTCAGACTGGTTTGCATTCTGCCTCTAGTGATGGTCTTCGTGAAGTGTGTTATACTACAATTGCATTAGGCAAAGTCATAACTGACAATTGCCTGGAGGGAAATTTTTCATTTTATGGGGGATGGGATACCAGACACTTTTTATACAACATTATATTCTCATTCTTTCCTAAAAGCAGGGGATTGCAAAATCTGGATTTCAGAGTAACAAGAAATTCAAGCAACAATCTCCATCCAAAATAGTGAGGTTCACTTATAAGTATGAGGAATACTCTTTTCTTTTAATGCAAGGATCTCAAAATACATCCTGAAAAGCTAAAGAAATGATTAAGTTAAAACTATGATAAATTTTATAAAGTTACATTGGCACAACACAATCTGAATTTTAACACAAAAATAAGGTGTAGCTAATATTTATTGACTAGAGGCCTGGTGCACAAATTCATGCACTGGTGGGGTCCAGCTGGCCTGCTTCAATGCCAGGCCAGCAGGGAGGAGGGGCTGCGGGCAGTTGGCTGGCTGACCTGCCCCCTGGTCAAACTCCCGGTCGAACTCCTGGTAAAGGGGACAATTTGCATATTAGCCTTCTATTATATAGGATATTTACTACAGTATTGCCAGCACTGAACTAAGCACTTGACATGGATGACCTCTTTGAATCCTCGGTGTACCCCCTACATTGTACACATAGAGAGAGTGTAGCTTAGTGGGAGAATATTCTGCCCAAGATCACAGTGCTTTTAGAATGTAGAGACCAGGTCTCTCTTCGGAACTCAAGCTCAGCCACTTTGCCACTCCCCACTCCCCTACCCCATCTTCTAAGTCTAACTCTTTCCAAGACTGAGCACTAGTGATGCCATAAAACTAGCAATTTCTTAGAAGACCCATCTGAAGTTCTAGTGAGGAAAAACACTAGGATGTAAAAATAAAGCTGTTAACTGAACTTGGAATAGACAAAGGAAAATTCTAATATCCCAATAATGTCAAGTAGCCCGTTTGTTGGAAATGAAGCAAATATGCATTGAGCACCTACTGTGTGTCTGGCACTGTTCGACACTTGCATATATGGCGATAACACATCCTTAGATTCTCTGAGTCCATTCGATGCTTTTATCAGAAGCCCAGGTATCAGATTCTACACTAGGAGCTAGGGTTTCCAAGTTAAATAAGACAGACCCTGGTTTCCAAGACCTCACAATCCAGTGCCAACCTGACAGAAAAGAATCAGGAGTGCTGTGGTCTTTTCTACCGTTGTGCCTTTCTCCTTTTCAAAAAAAAAAGTTAACCACCCATATTCAAAATAGCTCTCCGAACCTTTGAGATATACCCTGGTGGTTTTCCTAATTACCCCCTAAAAGAAGCAATGTGCCAAGAACCACCTTCAACCTGTAGAATCAGAATGTGTGAGAGCTAAAAGGAAACTTCAAGATTACTCACCTGAACCTACAGGTGAGGAAACTGAGGCCTGATTGTGGTTCTAAACCATGCCATCTGGCTCCAAAGACTTTGCTCTTCCCCAGTGCATCATGCTGAGCTACCTTCAGTGTGATCAACCCAAGTCCCTTTTGCCCGCCAGATGAAAATGAAAAATTTTATTTTTCATCATTTTGGATAAATTGCAATATTGTGGGTTTGTATAAATTCGCTCACAAATTATACTCAATAAACCCCAGTGAGTAATTTAAAGGCATGATACCACCCCCCACTCTTGCTGGGAGGGCAAGGTGATGATGGAGCAGGAGAGAGGAGAATGGGGAAGCTCATAAATTATGAGAAGCAAAGGAGTGATTTCATCAAAGTGCCAAGCTCAGTCCATGGAATGTTTCAATTGTATAAAATTTATAGTTTTCTGAGGGGAATGATTTACGGGCCCTAATTTTCCACAATAAAAATCTCAGTGGGGACTCTGTGAATGAAATATCTTTTTAAAAATAAATAAAAAATGTAATTCGAAATGAGGGTCAATGGTGCCACGTCTGGAGAATAACTCCTTCTCGGATCAGCTCCAAAAATGAGTCACAGGAGAAAGACTCCATAAAACATGTGTTATTTTAAAAGGCATAGGAAGCTGTAGAATAAATAAGCAATATGCAGAAAAGTGAACTTGATTTGATTTGTTCAATTGACAAGATTATATCTTTATCATTAGGTTTTAATTAAATAAGAATAACTGGATAGAAATCTAAGGATTTTAAGGAAAGCTAAGGTGTTTAAAGAATAAGAAGGAAAGAAGGAAAAGAGAGAAATCTTATTACAATTAAGAAAGTATGCCTTACATAAATGAAAAACAAAATATAAATATCTGTTGCTTCCCACAGATTTGATCAAGATAGAATCAGATGGTATACATGCATATAAGTACAACCAATGGACACAAAACTCGGGGGGGGAGGGCATGTATGAGAGGGGAGGACAATGGTAAGCTATGTACACATATAATACCTTAATAAATTTTAAAAAAAGGAAAAAAAGGAAAAAAAAGATAGAATCAGAGACTAGATTTCTTGAGATAATTCTCAGTCCCTTTCTTCAGGGAGGTCTTTCACAGGAGTATGTTAGGAGCCTTCCCTCTGCCCATAGATGCAGCCAAATGCTAGTCCTGTGAATAGGGGATAGGCCCACTGAGTCACAATCCAGCCTCAATGCCACCTTCATGATGTTACGTTCTTCATAGCTGCAGCTCCACCTTAACTTCCTATTGGCAATGAATCCCCCACTAGACTTTATCCCTGCCCTTCCAGGCTGAGGTCCTGATAAACTACTTGGGCCTCTCCAACTTCTCTCTATCAGGGACTGAATGAACCCCAAACCTAATATATCTAGGCCTTTGTCACCCATTCCTGGATAGATGGCTTTGTATCTCAGCACCAAGAGTCAAGTTTGAGTTGACCACACAACTTTAGACAGTGACTATTCATAGCAAATTACCTTCTTAAACACACACACAGTAGTTTATAAATTCCCAGGCTCCATCTGCACCACCCAGAACTTGCCGTGTAGCCAAAACCATCTCACTATTGGTGGTGATGAGATTGGTGGTGATGAGATGTAGTTGGCACAAGAAGCTGAGAACCAAATCTCTGAATTCTACATCAAGTACTACGATTGATTTGCTAAATGAATTTGGTAAAGTGTCAAATATTTGTAAATGTCTTGCTTCTTTCACTTTTGTGTGAATAGACTCTAAAGTGGTTACCTCATGAAATTTACTTATTGTTCAAGTTCTTGTATAATTCTATTCCATTGAGAGTGGGCAGGATGTGTGACTTGCTTCTAAAAATAGACTATGACAAAGATGATGTCATGATTATGGTACATTATGTAAGACTCCACCTTACTAACAGACTTACTTTAGGGACTCTAAGTGGCTGGCTTTGAAGAGGAAATGTTCAAATTTGGAAAAGGACCTATAGGAGAGACCCATTAGCATGAATCAGGGTCAGCCTCCATCTGATAGTCAACGAGAAGATGGAGTCCTCAGTCTCACAACCATAAGGAGCTGACTTTTGCCAACAACCTGAGTGAGCTTGGAGGTAGATCCATCACCACTCAACTCTTCAGATGAGAAGTGAGCCCCAGCTGACACCTCACTTTCAACTTTGCAGAAGACACGGTTAAGACAACTTCTGACCCACAAAAATTGTAAGATAACACATGGGTTGTTTTAAGCAACAATATACAATGAATACAACTTTAATTCAAATAAATACCAAAAAATTACAATTATAATTCAGTGAATGATATAGAAGACATTTTAAATCCCTAAATTACCAACAAGAATCATATAGTTTGTATGGAAAGATTAAGTAAAGTTAAACAATATTGTATGATACATGAACATTACGTAGGGCAGTTCATAATAGATTTCCAAATAAATGAGGTAGGCTTAAGTGCCTTAGGGGCATTGTGGGAAGAGAGATGACTGGATCCCAGGAAGAGTTTATGACGGAAATTGAACTAGTTCCACAGTTCTGGCAAGATGGATAGGGCTTGCTTTGCCAGAGAGGAGGAGTAACACATTTGTGGCCCAAGTACCTCTGTTAGAAAATGGTGAACACACCCTGATCTCTGTAAACTGAAAATGCACTTTTCTATGGGATCAACCATTCTATAGTCCTACGATTATATGATCTTGGCAAGTTATTTTATTGTCTCAACCTCAACTCCCACTGTTGTAATACAGAAATAAGAATGGTATCTTTCTCATTAGGTTGTTTTGAAAGTCAAATGAGAAAAAAGGATTGAAGTCCTTAGTACACATAAGCATCTGATACATGTTAGCTCTTATTATTACCAACTGGACTGTTAATACTTATTGGAAGAAGAGAGCACATTTTAATAGTGAGCCCTCTTTTCACCAGATCCTTCAGCCAGCTCAGAGGCAAGCGAGGAGTCTCGGCTTCTCCCAAACTGGACCATTCCCAAGAAATGGGGCCTTTTAGCCTTCCACTCCTGCTTCCTCACTTGTTGGGCATTTTTATGAGAATGCAGATCCCCTGAACTAAACCATGAATGACAAAGGCCTTTTCACCTTCTTAATTCTCACCAGGCCCAACCAAAGCTTTGCCCGTAGTAAATCCTCCTAAAGTAGTTTAGTTTTTTGTTTTTGTTTTTCAGTGATTAGACCAGCATCTCTGGAGGCTTGAGGGAGGTGGAAGGGAGCAGAGATATTTTTCAAAATTCTAGCTTCTATCCTGTGTCATTTGAAATGTTTTGCTTTAGATTCCAGGATTTAATCCCACCTTGTCCAGCCTCAGGGGATTTTCCTAGCCCAATTAGTATGGGTAGTTCAACTTTTTTCTCCCCAACATATCCATCACCAACCACTTACATATTGCTCTTCATCTTTTCTTTAAGAATCCACCTTGAGACATGTTCCTTGTTTGCAAGTGTCTCCACAATAACCAAGTGCTATGATCAATAATGATAGCAATAACCTGAGGAAGACCCATCAATTTGCATTTTTGCAAGCTGCCAACTATCTCCATGGAGAGAGCATGCAACACTTCCATCATACTAAAAAGTCAAATTTATAATGCATTGCATCTATTGGATATTAATAAATATGAGGCATGTGTAAGTCTTTTGGTTAGCTGATGGAATTTACAGCCTTCCCTGTTGTTCAGCACTGAGACTGGATCATAAGACCCCAGGAGTTTACTGGCATATTCACATATGGTTAGATATTATGCACGCATTTGGCATCTTGGTATATTTAAGAAGCAGTGTGTCTTCATACAGACAATTGGCATCTGGCTTGAATACTCAAAAGTAGGGAGGGAAACAGAGATGCCAATAAGAAATCAAAAGAAAACAGGGCCTGGAGAATGGCCTTTCTCTCAACCAAGAGAGAAATGGAGACACTCCAGCTCAGTCAGATGATCAGCTGCCCAAGTCTGAAAATGTGGTCTGCTCTTTAGGGTTCTTCCCCCTAAAGTTAATCCAGACCATTGCTTCCTTCAAATAAATAAAAAAAGATCTGAACAACAAGGTGATTTATTTTAAGAAGCAAACTCTCTGGGAGGAGGATGTGGTGGAAAAGGCACGAGTTCCATCTGCATAACTTACCCACTGCGTCTCTTTGGGCAAATTGTGTAACCTCTCTGCACATTGGTTTCCTTGTTTGTAAAAATGGGAACAGACATTTACAAGACATCATTGTGATTCAGAACAAGGTCATGTAATAGATACACCCTTATAAAATATTAGTATTACTGGCTTCATTGAATCATTCTGTAAGTAAGTAGGGTATACATTATATTTCATTTCAAAATCAGTACCAACCACAGTAAACATTTTCGGGGTCTCCCTTCTTCTGGGAACTTGTGCCTCAATTCTCCCCTCCAGGTCCCCCAGACAAGGCTTCATCAGTAGTGTGGGAGCCACCATGTTAGTATAGCATGAGTTCAGCCTGGCCCCAGATGATTGGGACAATGTTCCTGAGACTTAGCCATATTCTGGCCCTCAGATATAGAAATAACCCCCATATTCATATAGCCAATCCCATGTGGCATTTTTTTTTCTCAAGCCAGTTGCAGGGTTTCACCTGCAACAAAAAATGATTTATAAAATGATATGGGAGATAATAATGATTAAGGCTACACAGAAATGGAGAAAATTTCAAAATGGGGAGAATATCAAAAGGCAAGAAAAAGTAATGGATCAGAAATGAGACTACCTAACATATCTGGTTACTGCTATTGAAATATCAGCATTTGTGACTTACTAGTCATGTGACTGAGCGAATCACAATCTTGACCCTAATGTAAAAAATGGAATTGATTTGAAATTCTCATAACCCTTGGAGTAGAAATGTGATCTTATCTCTTATTTCATCAAATATAGTTAAAATTAGCTCAAGAATCCTATGCTGGCTCAGTCATCCACTTCAGCTTCCCCTGCTTCGGTTGAGAATCCCAAGAGGCTTAAATAAACCAAAGGGAGGGTCCCCTAACTTTCAATCCAAAGCATGTAAAAAAGTGCCATAGGTTGGCCTGGCCCCTGGAAAGAGAGGAAAACTGCCAGTAGCACTACTCCCTTACCCACACACTAGGCCAGTACCTTCCAAAGTCCCTACTGCCCACAGGCTCCGTGCCCAGACTGGTACAGATGCCCATTCTGACCAGACCCACAACCACATCTTTCTTTCCAATCCCAAAGAGCACCTCAAAAGTCTGATTGCTTTCCTTTTCAACATCTTGAATTTTTTTTTTTTTAAAAAGGGGGGGGTGCTTCTTCCACTTTTTCAGGTGATTCTGGAGCTACCACATACCATCCTCTCTTCACCCCCCTTTTCCTCGGAGTAGCTACTCGATCTGTCTTCCTCGCTGAAGTGTGGCCACTTTCAGCCTTCAGCCTAATTACCCTCCCTCCCCACTTCCTGGAGAGCAGAAATGGAAACTCCTAACACCACTCAGAGCTTGCTTCTCTTCTAAGACAATGAGTTCTTTGGGAACTGGGAGAGCATTTTTCTTTTTCTTTTTGTCAAACCATACCCATCATTGTCATCACCCAAAACCTAGCAAGTGCCAAGGTTTTGGGGCTCCCTGTTCAAGGGCAGAAGTCAGGCTTCTTGATGAGTGCAGAGAGGTAAGCTATGCTACTTCACCTTGCATTTGTTTTTAGCATCAAATGAGAACAAAGAAGCATGAAACAGAGGATGTATGGTGGACTCCCATGATGAGCAGTGTCTATTCTCATCAGAATTTTCAAGGACAATCATGCCTCCTGTGCCTCCTTTTTAATAACATATTTTGCATTCAGATTTGACTTTCCATGTACCTATTTTATCCACTACTCTTACCCAGGAAAATTTGTTAACATCTTATCTTTGGCCTTGGTGACATCACTGAAAGCAAAGGGCTTAAAATAAAAGGTTGAATCATATAGACATTATAGAATCATTTGGACCTGATATAAAGTTTCCACATCATTTTATATCCATCAGAAGTGAAAGTTCTGGGCCTATCATATATTCATGAATATAAACTTGGCTTTTGTCCTCCCTCTAAAACTATTCTTCAGAAATGAGAGAAGTGTTGTATGTGGAAGTCCTAACAAAGTTGCTAATAGTACAAGGTACTTTCTCAATTGTTTTAGTTTGAACAGCAAAGTAATGTTGACTGAAATTACATCTCACAACGTTTATAGAAATCACCTGAAATAATTCATTTGTAAAAATGAAATGGGAGGCAAAGAAACTTAACACAGATTTAGCATTGTAAGCAGACTTTTTGAAAATAACTTTATAATAAATGATTATAATATAGAAATTAAAAACAGAATAAAATTTCAGTACCAGCATCATACACAAAATCAAACAATATTATCATTCAAATAGTTAGGTGGATGTAAAGATAATATTGTTTGGAAAACTTTGACAGGTTATTCAAACATTCTTCTAGTGGTAAAAAACAAAAACAAAAAATGAATAGATTAATGCTGAAGATGTAGGTGTGGTATTTAAGTGAACTTGTTTCATCAAATATAAGGGTAGAAAAGAAGTATTTCTAAATCATATACTATTTTATATTAACATATTCATGCTAAAATGAATATTTTTATTTCAAATATATATAGGCAACTAATTAATCAATCACACAATATAGATACAAATTACCTATTTTAGCTATTCCTAAAAGAGTTTTGTATTCAAGCTGGCTACAAAAGTTATTTTATTATCTTTTCATTAGAAAAATGGAAAATAGCCCAACACTTTGGGTTCTTTTATATTAATACATATACAACATATCAAAATTAAGAGATATTTAATTCTGTGAAGCAATATACATAAACTCATGTATTCCTGAAGGGCAATCAAATGACTAATTATTAATAACTGAAGGATGCCACCACCAAAGTTCTAGCAATGAGAAGTAACTCCTAAAGGAGAGAGTCTCAGAAGCAACTTCTCAGTAAGTTTAATCCTATGTGAGAAGCTGCCGATTTGTGGATCTACCAACTGTCTGACATATAGCTGATACTCAATACATATTTGTGGATTTACTGACTGTCGAATGCCTACATTCTCTCAATTAATTACTAGTTTAAACTTGTATTTTTTACTCACTTTTTTTTAAATCCCCTTTTTGAAAATTTCTTAGACTACTGAAATATCAAGTAGCAAAATGGTATAGGCCCGTGGTTGGCAAACTGCGGCTCACGAGCCACATGCAGCTCTTTGGCCCCTTGAATGTGGCTCTTCCACAAAACACCATGGCCTGGGTGAGTCTATTTTGAAGCAGTGGCGTTAG
Organism: Vespertilio murinus; assembly: GCA_963924515.1. Lineage (NCBI taxonomy): Eukaryota > Metazoa > Chordata > Mammalia > Chiroptera > Vespertilionidae > Vespertilio > Vespertilio murinus. The sequence goes on from OZ004705.1 coordinate 186,465,617, forward strand.
AAGAAGTTTAAGTTTTAAAAAATTTGGCTCTCAAAAGAAATTTCAGTCGTTGTACTGTTGATATTTGGCTCTGCTGACTAATGAGTTTGCCAACCACTGGTCTAAGACATCTGAACTTATGAATTTGTTTATGGAGGTCCATTGACAAATAGGGAAACTGATCCTCAAATAAACACTAACATGAGGGACTGGCACTTGGGTATGAATATTCCTTGGTAGGCTCCTATTATACTGTTCTCCAACTTGCCTTGCCCCCACCCCTTTAACCTTGTTTCTAAATCTCTAACAAGAGTAAAGAAAAGAAGTGATTTCAACAAAGTCAGGGGGAAAGACAGAGAATTGCTGCTAAAGATATAAGCAGGTTAGGGCAGGAATATAATAGGGTTGCACAGTAACTGTGATACAGAATAGGCTTTTAAGAAGCTCAGACAGTTATGGAACCTGAAGTAACCTCCATTCATTTATTTGTATTACAATAAGTCCTCTGAAGCATACTCTTAGTTAAAAGGCAACTAAGACAATCATGCTGGAAACAGAGAAAGCAGCAGGAAAAACGGAAGATTAAAAATTATCTGGATTGACTCCCGAAGAGAAGCCATAGGCAGGAGTCCACAGGACCCGAGCAGGGCTGTTGAGGACAGGACCTTGTGGACATCAACCATTCATAGGGTGGCCAGGAGTCAGAAATGACTCAACGGCAAGTAACATACACACACGTCTAAGAGAAATATTTCTAATTCTCATTGAATAATGCTTCAGGATTTAAATAGCACCGAAGACAAAGAGAAGTGAAATTCTAAGGGGAGTGGGAAATTTTGGGGTGGGCAGGAAACATCAAAGAGAGAGCTTTCCAAGCACTGAGAGGAACAGCTCAGCTCACTCAGGGTTGAAGGCCACCTCACTGAGGATCTGAGGGCAGCAGCAAAGACATGGAGGCGGGCAAGGATGGGAAGGGAGCAGACACCAAATACAATAAGTAATTGCCACAAATTATAGGCTAGAGGGCAGGGGAAGAGAGTACTAAAGAGCTCTCTGGCTGGTCAATGAGAGGAAAGGATGTCTCCTTTGGGTGGCCTGCGGAGTCCAGAGGTGTGACTCGTCCAGAAAAACAGTGGGGAAACTCCAGATTGGACCACACGCCCTTCCATTTAGTGTTCTGGAAGAAATTTTGAATAATTCTTCAGGTCATTAAAATCCAGGGAAAATTTCAGGGAAATTATCCTACCCAGCACTTTGTAAAACCACTTACCATAAGAATAAACAGAGTTTGGAGGTATTTTTTGTAATGGTAAGAGGCATTTTTAAGTGCTTTTCTCCACTTCCTCTCCTTACTGCCCACACACACACACCCCTCCCCCGCCCTGCTCCAAGAACACACACATATTGAACTATATGTTGGGCAAGAACACACACATATGAAGGGCATGTTGGGGTGGTGGGGAGTCAGGAATAAAGAGCTTAAACAAATTTTAGTCTTCATAAGCCAAAATTAATCTCTAGAGTTGAGAGAAGTAGAGTTGAGATGAAGAAATCTTAGTTCAAGTTCAGATTACTTTTTATTTCAACTGATTAAAAGCTTTGAGAACACTCATGCTTCAGGAATCATTAAAATCAAAGAAAAGGTTCACACTTAATATGCATGCAATACAACAAAAGTTATCATATTTCTTAGACATGTACCATGAGATACTTTTTCCCTAAGGTAAGGAAAGCTAAAATGATGTACACTGCTCTTTTTATTCACTAGCTTGGCACACTAAAAATATGTTCTCTGGAAGTTTGCTTTCACCTGAGTATTATTTTAAATAATTAGCATCTATTAGTATAGGGTCTTAATACAGAATGTAGGTCCTGTGATGTAAGCATTATTTATCGCTGCATTTTTTAAAATATATTTTATTGATATTTTACAGAGAGGAAGGGAGAAAGATAGAGAGCTAGAAACGTCGATGAGAGAGAAACATCGACCAGCTGCCTCTTGCACACCCCCTACCGGGGATGTGCCCGCAACGAATGTACATGCCCTTGACCGGAATCGAACCCGGGACCGCAGACCAACGCTCTACCACTGAGCCAAACCGGTTTCAGCTATCGCTGCATTTTAGTAGCTAGTTGGATACCAACGGACAGGGAAATCACCTTCCCCAGACAAAAGTCGTATTCTAACCTAAGCCTTCTATTAGAACCCTAACAGCTTTTCCCCTAACAATACTATCAGAACATTTCTCTATTTCACATCCATCTCCATCAAAACACATATTTGTGAGGGGAAATACAAACCCACTCATTTCTTTATCTGGTCACCTTTAGTTTCAATATGTTAACATCAAGTAAAAATTATGCTGTTTGAAAGAAAGAGAAGTCTACAAATTGGAATAATCTCATGAAACAAATAACTTTCCCTGTAATTACAAATGATTCTAGCCATTGACTGTGGTTATAAACCCCAAGCTTATATCTGTTGCAGTGACTCACTGCCTTGAATTTTGGTTTCCAAAATTTACCCTTTCATATCTTTGATATAATTAACCTCTTCTTAAGGAAATTCTCCAAGAAAGTTGGATCAACGTAAGTCAATTTCATACTCATACATAATGCAAAATAGCAAGAGACAGATTTCAGATGTGACCCAAAAGTTCTTTAGAGGAGAAATATGATTGTGACATCCTTCAGTGAACAGCTACTGAGATCCTACTACATACATGGGACCATTATAGGTACTTAAGATACAAAGATTAATAAGACCTATTTTTATTAGAGATTTAAAGACAAGGCCACAAAGAATAACAATGCCCTATTGCCCATGATCACAATGCTCTCTGAAGTATTTGATGCCCATGAGAAAGAAGCTGAAATCCAATTTACCTGGACTTTTGAGATAGAGGTAGCATGACCTAATAATGTAAACAACCAGCTAAGAGTGAGAGGCTCTGGGATCTAAACTCTAACCTGTGCCAACTGAGAGTTGGAGATAAGCTGGTGAACAATGTAGGAAACATTATAGAGTGGTCCACAGAATGGCATTCCATTATGCAGATCCAGAAAATAGCCTTCTGAAATTACCCAGAACTGATCAGGTCCCAAAGGACACTAAAACTAACAAGAATTCAATAAACTGAATGGAAAATTAGAATCCCACTTACCAATTTGCACTGAAAACTTGGTTTTGCCAATGAACCTGGAGTTCTATTGGTCTACTAACCCAAAAGAGAGACTACACTGAAAAACCAAATTATTCCATTCTGCATTTAAGAGCTAACTTCTGAGAGAATGATATTTACCCTACCGGTTAGACATAGCAAACGTCTCCCTCTGCTGGCTCACCATTTTGTGCATAAAAACTTTAGCCTGGCAGTTAAGTACCTGCATGTCTGATGTAGCCTGACGCCAATTTTATCTTTATTCTTTCTCCCATGCCTGCCTGTAACCCCCAAAAAACTGAGCTCCAATCAAATAGTCTGCCATTCATTCCTCAATAAGCCATGATTTCTCATGCCTTCATGCCTTAACAAACGGTTGATTCCACCTAGAAAGTTTTTTTCTTCTTCTCTCCTCATATTCAAGACTTGGATCAAGTTTCAGCAACCCCTCATTAATAGAAAAAAATTAATAGAAAATATTAATAGAAAAAAAATATGTCCTATTATTTTTATTAGGATAACAAATGAAACAATCTTGGCTAGTGTACTGAAGACTGAAGCAGCATCACTCCTAGTTTGTCTCAAATCCTATTGCACTAATAAGAAGAAAGCTGATCCCTGGCTGGTGTTATTCAATTGGTTGGAACAATGTCTTGTGCACCAAAAGGTCATGGTTTGATTCCTGGTCAATGCACATGCTTACGTTGTGTGTTTGATCTGAATCAGGGTGGGTCTAGGAAACAATCAACATATCTCTCTCACATCTATGTTTCTCTTGCGCTCTCTCTCTCTCTCTCTCTCTCTCTCTCTCTCTCTCTCTCCCTTCCTTCCTCTCTAAAATCAATTTCTAAAAATAAGAAGAAACCTGCCACAAGTCACTTCTATTGATCTACAAACTTCTCATCCTACCTACTTATATTGGAATTATTTACCTTTATAATCAATTTAGCTTAACATTCCAAATACAAAGTATATAGAAAGTGTACAATGAAGAGAAAATCTTGTAATGTAGGAGTGAAGAAGAGTCAATAGTGTTTACTTCTGCCTCTCGGGTATCTGAAGTTAACATCAAGCAATGTTAACATGCTAGGATAAATTAATAATTTCGTATGTGTTTTTATTCTACCAGATAATTCAGATTTATGACTGACCAAATGTAAAGATAACTTACAAAACTCTCAAAATTTTATTTGGCCTTGTACAGAAATAATGTAATACCTTCCTAGGAAAATATGTCCCTCTTTCTACTGCCATTAAATAAGCAATATGGAAAATATTTCATAAGAAAGAAACAGTTCATTGGGTGGATTAAAATATGATTCCTTTTCACACAAATTCAAGTACATAATAGACTTGAGTGAGGGGTCCCTAGGACACTGAGATAAACATAGAAGTCTTGCTCCATTTCTAGAACTGTGTAATTTAGTTCCACCAAGACTGGCAGAGCTCACATACTTTCTGAGTCAAAAATTAAGAGTATGTCATTTTTACATGTTTGTGAGAATTCCAGTATCCAAATGATCAACCAGCAAATAAATCTTTAGAAGCAGAACCACTGGATTGGTCAAAGTTCCTGACATTTCTAGAAATAGCCATGACAGATGCAGGAGTTCACAGTTGCTATGGGCTCCAAATATTGTAACAAAAATAAAGAAATAAGCATCTATACTGACCACTGAGGAGAGCAAAAAACCCCAGATTATATTCACCAAGTTCCTCCTTCTGACAAAGTTAGAAAACCAGGTGTGGTACTTGAATTCAAATTAAAACTAAATCTACACAGAGAGTTCAACCACTATGAGCGAGTAATTATGATTAATCATACCAAATAAAGTTTTTATAAGACTATGTTAAACCTGAATCATCTGAATAACTACCTTAACTGGGCATTTCATTTTTCTTACACAGCTCCTTAAATTTTGAAATCATATGATTGTGTATAACTTAAATGTTTATTAGGACTCATAAATGTAGGTGATGAGTTATTTTTAACTCTTCTGAGTAGTTGGAACACATGGGATATGAATTAACAAGTTAATAAGTTAGAATTTGAGCAAACTGAAAAGATTTCAAGATATTAAATGAATTTCCATATGGTCATTTTAAGGCCAGAAAATATTGAAGAAAAGCAATCAGTATGTCATCAAGATACACAATATTCTTTAGACTGAGATATAACTGTTTGGGTTTTACTATTTTAACACAAAAGAAGGCAACCAATGCTCTTTGGGCTTCCATGAAAACAATCAAGTTGCCACAATAGATAATGATGCAGTTCAGCATTGAGGTCCCACACGATCCTAGGCAGATTGGACCTGACCCCGTGCACCCTAGAGACTTTTCCACAAATAGCTCGCCAGAGCACATCCCTTTCAAAGGAAAGCTTTGGAAGGAAAAACAAGGCTAGTTTAGATGCTGCTCCCATATTAACAGATGAACACCCACACCCCCTACATGTATGTATTAATTCTCTCTTGACATGATTTAGTCACAGAAATCCCACAGATGACTGCTAGGATGGACCAGTATTATGCACTAAAGAAAACAGTGTAATAAGGATGCATTGTACTAAATATTAATGTTACACAGACTCCAAATTTCAAGAGATGAGTTGACTCCATGAGGCCAAGTTTATATCGGAACGTAGGGATAAACACTGCTACCAGTGGCCCTATAAATCAGCGAATTGCTTCCAGAGAAGACTTTATCTTTGTTCAACACTATATGTATTTATTTCTATCTGTATACCTATCCTTCCCTTTAAAAAAATTTTTTTAAGATGACAAGTTTTCAAATAAAACAGAAATCTCATCTGATGAAGATGAAGACTTCGCTCTATTTTTACAGTATGGTTTCTTTAGCAAATTCCAATTTTTGTAAATTATAGTTCAACCAATCATCACAAAATATGTGCTAGGCACTGAGAAGTAATCTTGCTCCAAAGAAGCTTCCCACCTCCATGGAGAGACAAGTAAGAAAGGATTGCCATGAAAGCTGTAGAAATTATAACAAGTCATTCGGTGCAGCCAGAAGTACAGAGACAAAGGAAAATATTTAGGCCACCAGGGAGTCGGGGGTTAAAAGAGTTCAACAAGGGGAAACATGTCTGAGCTCTTGGAGAACCCCTCTGAAATGTGACAAGTAGAAATGACCAACCGGAGGGCAGGGGGCACACGGCCAGCCAGAGCAAACAGACCGTGCACACCCACCCACCAAGGCATGAAACCGTTGTTGAACTGGCATTGTATTTACACGTAGAACAGCCGTGTTAATATATTCTATAGTTTCCTTATAACTAAACTTTGCATGAAAGCCACATTGCTGCTCTTCCCCGCCTTAAATGGGTGGGGGTGGGGGAAATCCCATGAATTTTCTTAGAAATCTTACAAGATCATCCAAAACACATTCTAGTGGAAAGTTACAAACGCAATTACAGCAGACATAAATTCAAAAATGACTTACAGTTGAACTTAAACGAAGAGGAAGCCTCCGCCAATTTATATCTTTTCCATCATCCTTGGATTTCAGGGTTAGCATTTTATTCAAGAGTTTATTCAGCAGCGCCAGGAGGCAGAAGTTTTTCCTTGCATGCACAGTGCAGAGGTTAGAGCTTTGGACAGACCTGAGAGTTAATCTTGTCTTTGTTTCTCAGTAGTTATGTGACCCTGGATAAATATTTTATCTTCTCAAGCCTGTTTCCTTGAGTATAAAATAGGCGTTAAAATACTAGCACAGGCCTCAAATGGATAGTCTGACAATTAAATGAAGTTCTGTTTAAGTTTAAACATCTTTGCGGAGAGCCTGGTATGCAGTAAGAGCTCAATAAATAATTTTAAAATAAGAACAAAATAAGGTATTACAACATTGGTCTGTAAATTCAAGAAGCAAAACTAGGAATTTATGCAATTATCCAAATAACTGAGAACGAATCCTCATTCTTGAGCCATAACCACCTAGTTTAGATATAAAAATGGTATGGGTTTCAGATGAAAATGGTTTGGGCTTTGATTTTTCCTAACAGAGTCAATTCTTTTTCCTTTTAGCCTATAGGACCAACCTCAACTTCTGGTCTCACTAAAAACTGCCTAAACTTCCTGGATGTTTGTTGTCCCATTTTACTCTGCAGTTAAAAGATACTTATATCGTGTACTATAAAAAAGATGTCCAAAAGAAAAGTACCTACACACCAAAGGATGGGGTATTGGGATATTTGAGAAGCCTAACACTCATAAACAGCATGGCACACTTAAAACAGCTGGTGAGCCGAAACCGGTTTGGCTCAGTGGTAGAGCGTCGGTCTGCGGACTGAAAGGTCCCAGGTTCGATTCCAGTCAAGGGCATGTACATTGGTTGTGGGCACATCCCCGGTAGGGGGTGTGCAGGAGGCAGTTGGTCGATGTTTCTCTCTCATGGAAGTTTCTAGCTCTCTATCTCTCTCCCTTCCTCTCTGTGAAATATCAATAAAATATATTTTTAAAATAAATAAATAAAATAAAACAGCTGGTGGAAGCCCACACACAGGAGTAGTTTCCAAGGACACCCTGATACCTTAGCACTGTCCCCACTGACGGGCTCATCAGTTGGCGGTACGGCACCGTGGTTTTCAACACTGGTTGCAGGTTAAAATCACTTGGGGCCCCTTTTAAATTCTCTTGTTTCTTCTGGTTGAATTGGTCTAGGCCAGTGGTCGGCAAATTGTGGCCTGCGAGCCACATGCGGCTTGGGAGCCATGGTTTGCTGCTCTGTTGACTAATGAGTTTGCCTATCATTGGGCTAGGCAGCAGCCTTGGCATCTGTATTTTTAAATTCCCCATGTGATTTAAATGTGCACCCAGTATTGAAAACTACTGGTGTGGCATAACACCCACTTCTAATTTGGAAGACAAGAGAGGGAATAAAAGTACTTGTAAAATACTCAAAGATGGTCACATTCTTACTGTTGTTTTTTAAAATAAATTTGCAAGGGGGAAATAATTTGTCATTAAATGCCTTTTGCTCAATTTAATTCATTTGAACTATAATTTTTACTGAACGCTTACTAGGTGCACTATACATTGTACTAAATAACTGTCAGGAATATTTTTAAAAGTCAGTTCCCTTTTTGGCAGAGGGAAAAATCTGATTAGGAAGACATTTTCACACAAAAACATAATTGGCAGTCACTGTAACATAATAATATGAACAAGTGAATAGTCTGATTCTAAAGCTCTGAGAAAATCAGGGAAAATGGCCAAGGTAGCTGGGATTTCTGGGGGACCCTTCAAAAAGGCAGGGGACACTAAGACAGGCCTGAAAGCAGCGAGGTTTGCAAAAGAGAAGAAAGAGGAAGAAATCTCTGCCTTTCATTTTGGGGATGTACATTGGGAAGAATCCAGTTTTCAAGTTAGCTTTCTCGGTGGGCCTACTTATTGTTACCTGGTTTCAAAGCATGCCCAGCCTGCCCTGGCCTCGTCTGGGGCTCTTCTTTGTTCCTAATTCAGAACCTGTGTAGGATATGAGTAAGCATGCACCATGATTAAATGGCAGCCGTAACCTCTTTCTGCAAAGGAAAATTCTCCAAGATCAGCTTACAGGGAAAAAACAAAAACAATGACACAAGTTTGTAGAAATTTGATGTTCATGAAACTCTTAAACTTATTTCATTTTCACTCACTACCCTAGTGGGCTTCCTGGCTTTCTGCGCCCGCCCCCCCCCCACCCCCCACCACCACCACCACCACCTTTCCCCACTTAGCTAACGTTCTTTACCATTGATCTTCATTCTACCATTTTGGTCCCTGGTTGTGTCCTCCCTGTAAAATGTTGGCAGTATTTACTTTAAAGTAAGTTTTAATATTGGTTGAGAATTTTTCTTTTTTCATTTGCAATTTGTGGTTGGGAAGGGATCTGCTTTTTGTTTCAGGTTGTTTAATAGTTTCCAATATAATATTCCTTCTTCCACTCCAGTGGGTTCATTTACAAAACACTTAATGTCATTTGTGTCTTTGAAGAACTGTGCTCAGTGAGAACAAAAGTGAGTTCCTTCCCAGGGCTTGTGATGGTTTGTAAATTGATAAACTACTAACTTGGCCAGGTTTATGAACTCATAAAGAGAAGGAAACTTCCGGATGTTTACTCTTTTCTTTTTATTTCCTAATTTATTCATTCAATAACTGTTTATTGAAACATCTCTGTGTGTCAGGCAGCACACATAAGGCACAGATAAGGCTCAGCTCCTGCTTCCAGATGATGCAATTGTTGGGGAGGAGGGTGTGGAGAGGAGACCGAAAAATAGAGAGACATAAACAGAATGTGAATAATGTCACGACAAAGGTCTGCACAGGAAGCCCAGAGGGAGGGAAAGCTCATCCCTCAGTGGTGGTTTAACGCTAGCAAAAGCAAAGCTGCACCAATGAGAGAGAAAAGTCACGTCATACAGAGGAAGTAGTTCGTACAAAGGCCTAAAGTCACAAGATAGTCTGAAGCTTGGAGTATGGAGGAAGTGACCCGAGATAAGACTAAAGAGAGGAACCACAACCAAATATGAGAGATTTGGTAAGTGATGCCAAGAGGCATGAAACTTAACTGTATAATGAACGTGGACTTACTGAAGTGCTTTAAGTACGAAGATGAATGATCTGGCTTCATGTGGCTGTGGTTTGGAAAACAGTGAAAACAAGGGTAAATGGAGTAACCTAAGTGAGAAATAAGACTATGAACCAGAGTAATCGAAAGTTTTCTACAGTAAAGGGGATGGATTTGAGAGGTAGTAGGAGGTAGAACTGATAGAATACACAGGTGATTTGATGAGGGTATATACAGAAATGGGGAGAAAGCCGGCAGACAAGATAATGTCTAGGCTGTAATGTCTAGGTTTCCAGCTTGAACAATCACATGGATTTGATGCCACTACCTAAATGTTCCTCTCTTACACTCAGTACGGCTTAAGTAAAGTTTGCCCAGAACCAAGTTAAACAAATGTGCGTAAGTAATAATGGAAGTTTAAGTGATTCGTTCATGATTCAATGAATAAAGTGGGCAAAGTTTTATTTGTGGTTTTAATATTTGGATGATATCTGAATGGAGTACTTCATTTGAGTCTATTACTTTTAAGTAAATTGTCATAGGAAGTAAGACTGGAAAATATACCCTTTTAATATGAATAATCTAAGCACATTTCCCTCTGATTATTAAAATCATAGACCTCTGATATCACTTCTCATCCATTTGTTTAACCTCTGAGTCCAGAAAAGAGACAATCGGCAGGCCGGGTGTCCCTGGTGAGCCGTGTGTCCCAGGGGGCCATGTGCCCCGGGTGAGCCGTGTGTCCCGGGGGAAGCAGTGGGACCCGGGGGTAGGGGCGGTGTGAACCAGAGGAGGAGCGGACTCTATTCGTGTGGTCCTGAGATAGTCACCATAAGACAAGCAGACTGCCAAATGAGGAGCAGATTTTATTCATGGGGTCCTGAGATGGTCACCATAAAACAAGCAGATTGTCAAATGACAGCGGGGAGGGAAAGGAGACCTGGGGGGAGATAAGAGAACAACCGAAGGACTGGTATGCATGAATAATTCAACCAACGAACACAGAACTCTGGGGAGGGAGGGCATGAATGAGAGGGGGAGGGGGCAATGGTAAGCTATGTACACATATAATATCTTAATTAAAAAAAAAAGACAATTGGCAGACATCAGCTTGACCACAGCCAGGATGTAAACTGATTGAAGAATCTCATTGGGTCAAGGATGGGTCTATAGGTTACTGAGTCTGCAGGCTTTCATAGGTACATGGCAGACCCTGAGGCATATTTAGGGTCACAGGGAGCAGCCTTTCTCATATTAAATATGTTATGCTACCTCACATAGCAAACATTTTTTTCTAATGTTTGATATGTTTAGAAGGCAAAGACATTTGAAATGGCAAGAGACCAAAGAAAAAATGGTAAAAGGGCCTAGCCCTCAAATTAAATAAGAATGGATAACTATCCATTTCATGAATAATGAGTCTGGAGCACTTCCTGGCATATGCTCACTGGTACTGTGTGTCAGAAACCAAATCAGTTTCCTGTCCTACTGGAATGTGCAGGCTAGTAAAAAAAGGACATTTAACCAATGATGGAAGTTTGCTGAGAATTCAGAAAATAAATCAGAAGATATGAAATTCCAAAATGGTAAAAAAAATAAAAAAATAAAAATAAAAAAAAATAAGAGTCCCTTGGCTCATTTCTAGAACACTGAGACCTTATGTAAAGTAGATCAAAATGGATAATAATTAAAGAACTTTAAAGAACAGTGGATATATAGACTCATTTTCAAAATGAAAAGCAAGTTAGAACATGTGACACAATAATAATTTGGGGCAATAGTCTACAGAGTGGCAACCAAGTCTTCAAAGAAGAAAACACATAATGAGTGGTTGATATTACATTATTACATGTATATTATAATATGCAATTGATATTATAATCCTATATAATAAAGATGTAATATGCAAATGGTCTTTACGATCAGCAGGAGGGTGGGGCAGTGAGCTACAAGCAGGTGGAGAAGGGCTACAGGAGGGGGCAGGGCAGCAAGCTATGAAGGGAGAGTAGGGGGATGGAGGGAGCTACAGTAGGGCAGGGCAGCAAGCAATTAGGGGGGCTTCAGGAGGGGGTATGGGGAGCTACAGGAGCGTGGGGGCAGTGGGTGAAGAGATATTGGAGGGTAGCAGAGAGCTACTGGCTCACGGATTCATACGCAGGGCCACTAGTATATAATAATGAAATTACCATAAAATACACAGTACTGGTAATATATTACTAACATATTACAGCATATCATATCACAATAATATTGTGTACTGTATTACCTGAGTTCAAAGAAACAGAAACAATAGGATATATTTATGAGTCGCAGCTCTTAGACAGATATCCACTTTTGGTGATATTGGTATAACATGCAGAACCATCTGTAAATTAAGCTCAAGATTTTTCGTCCCTGCTGATTTGGTTCTAAGGAACTCCACTGGGAGTCATGGGCATGAATTGCGAGTGAGAAGGCAATACAACAGGAATCAGTTTTGAAAGAGTCTGAACCACTTGCTAGAGCATCTTACTAGTATCTTCTAGACCTGTCCAAGCTCGGCCTCATATATTTCATTTCAACTTGTAGAGGGTGCTGTACACACCCAACCTTGTGGCCAAATGGGTCAGACAACATGCAATTCATGATGGGAAGCTCAAGCCACAGAATCACACGGTGTCCCATGGTTAGGCAGACATTCTCTTCATGGTACAGTAACAAGCCAGATGCTGTTTTCAAAAGAATAATTATGTACAGAGGAAGGCATAAATCTGCTCTAATAGCCTAGAGGGCTACTAGCCAGAAGCTCCACACAGCATCCCTATTTGCTACACACACATTGTCAGTGGGTCTGCTGGATCATAAGGCCCAGGTGATGGAGGATTAGGCACTGAAGGCAGAATTGCTGCAGAGACTTCTCTTGCTCTGGCTCTCACTCAAAACTGGCAGCATTATGGGATAACTTAGCACACAGCAAGGAGTAGCATATTCAAGTGTGGTATAAGTGACCTCAAATTTTTCTTTAAAACGACATACCGAGCATCGTACCTCTATTCAGACTCTTTCAAAACTGATTCCTGATGTATTGCCTTCTTACTCTCAATTCATGCCCATGCCCCCCAGTGGAGTTCCTTAGAACCAAATCAGCAGGGAAGAAAAATCTTGAGCTTAATTTACAGATGGTTCTGCATGTTATACCAATATCATCAATATCATGCACTCTCTACCATCGTACCTGGTAGAGAGTGCAAGGTGCAACAACTTGTTTTCACCTTACTCCAGACCATCGAACCCCCAAAACTTCATGGAGGGCCCCTGAATTTTTATGGAGTTATGTCCCACTCTCTTATTTAAATATTTCTTACAAAGGCATCTGATTTGCTACTCATTGTTCATCAGGGGCAATCGACACACTATTATGATATACAGGACCAGTACATTGTTTAGTGCACTGTCATTACAATCAATTTCTCTGCAGCCTAAATTATAGCAGACGGCAGAACTGACATAGAGCCCTACCTGGCTCAAGTGTGTAGGTCTTCTTGGCTGTGCCAGAAAAAAGAAAATCTCTTCCAGTTGTCTTCGCAAATTGGTTTGGAGGAAAAGATATTATTCAGGTCAAGCGCTGAATTCCAAGTTCCAGGGCCTGTGTTGATTGGTCCCCAAAGGGCAGGGATGGGGAACCTTTTTTCTGCCAAGGCCATTTGAGTATTTATAACATCATTCGTGGGCCATATAACCTTATCAACTTAGAAATTGGGCTCCTATATTTGCTCAAACATTTAATTAACTCACCCTTAAAGCCTTGGCAGGGCCAGACGAAATGATTTCATGGGCCTTATATGGTCCACAGGCTGGACCTTCCCCACCCCTGCCATAGAGATACCATATTTGGGATAGTAGCTGCAATTGGATGTGCCACCTGGATCCAAGATCCAGCCAATTTCTGCATTACAATTTTTTTTTAATCAAGTAAATTAAATGGAAATGTGATAGGCATTATTCTGAACCTTTCCAAGTCTATGATAGTGGCACTAATCTTTACAAATTCCTCCAGGGATATGATGTTGCTTTCGAATTACTATACTTATAGTGATGGGAAGTTCCAGAAGTTTCCATTTTGTTCTCTAATGTCCCTTCCTACATAGGTCAGAGAGCCAATGTGGGAATTCTTACTGTCACCAATTACTAGGTGTACTGGTTAATAATGCAGATTTTTTTCACTAGATGGAGTTACACATATGTTGATATATATGCGATTTGATATGTATACAATTTTGTGGTATTGACAACAAGCTTCATAGTATACATTCCAATTACCCCAATGATACATTCAAGAACTGAGGAAATAACCATAGAATGGGTCAAGGGACCAACTGGGCTCACTGTGAGTTAAACTTGGGCTTATATGTCTGTCTTCTGATCACTGAAAACCCCCATCGTCACTGGTGGGCTACAGTGGGTAGGTTAGGTCATAGGAATTAACATAATTAAGAATCAGTATCTATGCCGAAACCAGTTTGGCTCAGTGGATAGAGCGTCAGCCTGCGGACTGAAGGGTCCCAGGTTCGATTCTGGTCAAGGGAACATATTTTGGTTGCAGGCATATCCCCAATAGGGGGTGTGCGGGGGGGGGGGGGGGGAGGTGGGCAGCTGATCGATGATTCTCATTGATGTCTCTAACTCTCCCACTCTCTTCCTCTCTGTAAAAAATCAATAAAATATAGATATATATTTTAAAAAGAATCAGTATCTAGCAATTGCCGGAAGTTCTGGGTATTTCCTTTTTCACATGCATAGTCATCTATCAAATGGCTGCAGATTCCTTTAAAGAAAAGACTCACAGAAAGATTTATGGCATTTACTTGAAGCGATAATAAAAGGTCCTTCCCTTCAATTGAAAGGCTTTGAATGTGCGAGTTAAGGTCAGGAGACCTAGACTCCCCTTCAATTGAAAGGCTTTGAATCTGCGAGTTAAGGTCAGGAAACAGTGACTGGCCCTTACTCTCCCTTGTGGCAGCTTTAGTAGCCTGCCTGGCTATTTCCTTCCTGGGGACACTAGGATTAAGTAGCCATCACCGAAGCTCTCTGCAGCCCAATACACTCTGGTGATCTCTATGTCCCTGCTTCCCTTCTACATAAACTTACAATTTCAGTACAAAGAAACCCCATATCATGGTGAGAAAAAGCATGGGGCTTACTTATCATGTCCTGGGACTTTCCTGGTAAAGATGATTCTCTCTAGGCCAACTTCATGCAGGTTTGAGGTTCTGATTTATTCACCTTCATGGTCCAGGGACTTCCCAGTTGAGAAATGAGCAAGCCACCATGCCTTTCTAATGTCACAGTTCACGCAACTGAAAGATCTATGGACCAATATGTATCTCTTTCAAAGGGCTATCGTGAGAATTGAATATGTCAATGAATAAAAGCACATCGCACAATGTAGAGTGTATAGATAATTCATGGTAAATATCAGTGGTAACTATTATTTTACAAGAGACTATTACACAGAAAAGGGCAGCTCGGCCACCATACACTGGCCAGAGTAGCGGAACAAGAGCACACGAACTTCAGAATGTCCCGGGGTTGGTTTTTGCCACTTGACTTTCCCCGAGCAGCTGTTCTCCCTCAAGTTGACTGAAGTTGTATACCTTCGGCTCCTCTGGCGGGGCTACGTGCCTACCCTCAGCCCTGGCGGAGCTTGTCCTCAAAGCAGCCTGGCTCTCTAACCTTCAGTAAACTCAGCCATCCAGGGCCTCTGACAAACGCACAGTAAGGACGACGTTACGACAGAGGAGCTGCTTGATTTATTGTGCCTTATGAAATAGAAATCTCCTCACATCATGGGAATTAGTGATGGAATTTTTCAAAGAATAACAAAATGAAATCAGGAATGGAAGGAAAAAAAATGCCCGGGTCCAACCAAAAAACTTTCTAATAAAAAATGCAAACCAGATGCAGTTAGAGATGACTGATAATTAAGGATGATAAATGACTAATGTTTTCTATTGAATTATCCAGTGCACACTATTGTGTCTCCACGAGGGAATGATTTACATACGGCTGCTGGGCTATCTTTTTACCTAAATTTGATTTCACAGGCAATTCTCCTGATCCTAAAGTGCCCTATCCATCACTGAGTCCTCTACTTCCCTCAGGTAAGTAGCCATCTTACCTTTCAGAGACTTCTCTTATAACAATAAGAAAGGCTGGAATAGATTATGGGTAACTATTCTTTCCAAGGAGCATAAAATTTATGTAACGAAGCACAATAAGTAGGATTCAAATTCCATTTCCTCAGGAAGGATGATGCATTAGCCTGAAGCTACCATTTTCCCCAAACCAGTCTGTCTTGTGACAAAATGTATGTATTTTTCAGGCACAGGTAGGGGGGTGAGATTAAACCTTAAATCCCAGCACAATCCCTTACTCTTGTTGCCATTTATCATGAGTGCAGCCTGTTGCGTGAGATCCTGAAGAGTTTTGGTCTACACCATCTAACACAGTATTAATGATAGGCGGCCGTTTACTATTACCCGTGGTTTAATCTGTACTAGCATTATCTCACGGGACAGGTTGTGAACAAGGACTAGATTAGCTGCCCCTATTCATTTAATACCATGTGAGCATGAAGAGTATCTCAACAAATGGTCAATGATTATTTGACAAAGGGTGCTTGCTCCAGGATTAGGACTATACTAATATTCAACTGAGACAACTAGCTTCAACCAGACCTTCAACCAGGAATATTTGTATTCCTGAAATTACAAATATTCCTGGTATGTAACTTCAGGAATATTTTAGACATTTTAGAGGTGATCGTGTTAACTACAAGAAGAAGGAGAGGGGGTTTTTTGGTTTGTTTTTTCTTGTTTTTAATTTATCTTTATTGCTGAAAATATCACAGATGTGCCCCATTTTCCCCCTCCACCATGCCCCTGCTCCCTGCCCCAGGCCTTTACCACACTATTGTCTGTGTCCATTGACTATGCATATATGCATGTTCACTGGTTAACCAAAGAAGGAGAGTTGTTTTTGTTTTTGTTTGTTTGTTTGTTTGGGGAGTGTTTGTTTTTAATTTTCATCCGAGGACATTTTTCTATCGATTTTTAGAGACAGTGGAAGAGAGAAAGAAAGACAGAAAAGAAATATGGATGTGAGAGAAACATTGGTTACCTCCTGCACGTGCCCTGACCAGGGCCCCGCCGGGCTGGGGAGGAGCATGCAATCAAGGTACATGCCCTTGATGGAAATCAAACCCAGGACCCTTCCATCCATAGGCGTATACTAAACTGGCTAGGGCAAGAAGGAAAGTTTTAATGAAGAACAGTCAATCAACCTCTTTCTACCCCTAGAGAACCCTACTAAAGGGGAAAATAGGCCTTTCCTGGTCAAAGTCGCTGTGTATCCATTACTGTCATTTGAAATTGTCAGTGGAGTTGTTAAATCTTCCCTCTAACATAGGGGGAGAAAATAATGTTTACTTTATATATTTTGAAGGAAAAACAGCCCCAATCTGGGAAGAAAGAAAATGTCTTCTAAGAAGAAACTTGATTCCTCCTGCCCACCCCTGTAGGGCCAGTAGGAGGATTTTGGTTTAATCCACCTGATTACCTGAGGACATTCTATGTGAAGGGATTTAGGGGATTTTTCATGTGGATTCTTATGCAGCACATTTAATTATCTCAGACAATATAGCTCTCTTTACCTTTGCTGCCTTGCTTGTAAAAGAGGCATTCTGCTTTCCAGACAGAAGTTTCCAGCAAACTTTGACAGACTCGGATGAAAGAAACTACATAAGAAAGGAAAGTAATCTGTTGGAGCCTCTTATCTCGTTTTGGATGTCTACGTGTCTTGTTTGATTTCCTAATCACACTCTTCAAAGCCCAGATGTTGCACATCTGGAACAGAGCAGGTTGGACACTGTGGTGATGACAACGTTAAAGAGAAGTCACTCTTCGGTTCCCCATCAGACAGCCAAACTGCTCTGTTAGTTTTAAGTTTAAAAATTGGCCCCAGCTGCTCCAACTTCTTCTGGCTCCTTATTTAGAGCACTAAATAAAGACAAATAACTAATCAGCCAATTGGAAAGAAAGAAAGCCAATGTCATGTGAGTTAGAGACTGAGGTCGCAACAGTTTGGGTCACCAGAGAGTTACTGCATATCTTCTTTCAGGTCTTCTCCGGAAGTGTTGGGTTAAACGGGGCCAAATCTCCTAACATACTCTGCAAAGCTTGTATCTGGCTGTGGGATCTATACCCTCACAGTGAGATGGCCAGAGAAAGCATTCATAGTTATTGTAGGTATTTGACCGAAAGCCTGTTAATATGGCGCTGATAGGAAAGAATGGGGGGGTTCTTCCTTAATGTTCTTGAAACTGATTTAAATATTTGACTTTCCACAAGTGAAAATTATCTGAACAAAAATCCATTTTGAATCCAGTTGGCAATTGGCCAACACTAGAAATTATTAAAACTACTGAGAGTTGATCTAGGATGAAAAGAAGCACATATAAGATCACTTAGTCCCTCCTCGTTTATATGGTATCTATATTACAAAAGCAACAGTTCTTCGATATAAATGCAGTTATAATTATCCGTACTTTCCTTGGCAGCATCTAGAATTTGAGGTTTAAAGACAAAGGGGTGTGAGGATGCTGTTTTGAAGTTTTTTAGTGACAACTGCTCGATCTTCTCTACTAATCACAAGTCACAGAAAGCTCATCCTAGCTCACACATGGCTCACATGTCTGGGGAAGTTGAGGCATGAACTGGCACTGCTTCTTCCAGAGTTTTCAATGTCATACACACTGCATCTTTTATCTTGACTCTACAGTCTCTGTTTGGCTTTATTTTTTATCTATCTATCTATTTATTTTTTAAATACATTTTATTGATTTTTTACAGAGAGGAAGAGAGAGGGATAGAGAGTTAGAAACATCCATGAGAGAGAAACATCGATCAGCTGCCTCCTGCACACCCCCTACTGGGGGTGTGCCTGCAACCAAGGTACGTGCCCTTGACCAGAATCGAACCCGGGACCCTTCAGTCCGCAGGCAGATGCTCTATCCACTGAGCCAAACAGGTTTCAGCTATCTATTTATTTTTTGTATTGCATGAATCCTTGGTTGGAGAGCCCTGAAGCCCACAAATTTATTCGAGGGAGTTGAGATATGGTATTTCATATTGCTGCCACTGCAAGGACTCTCAGGAATACCAAGAGACCAAGCCAGAAGGCAGGTGGCGACCCACAGGGTGAGCTGATGGGCTCCGCAGTTAGCATGCAACTAATCAGAACAAAACAGGGCCTCAACCCTTCAGGTTCAGCGAGCTTCCTACTAATCCTTGACTGTAGAGTGGACCCTTAGCCCAGCTGTGTCCAGACCAAAGTATGCTACAGATCTCTCAGCTTCATGAAAACACCATTGAGACACCATATTTTCTTGAAGATAGGTCAATAATATATTTTTATATAAAGGGTAGCATTTCATCTTCAGTGGTCCCTAGAAATTTAAAATCTCCATCAATGCTGTAAACAAAGCAGATCCTACTCACACTGGAAGGACCAATGAAATAAATAGCAGATGCTAGTAGATATATCACAATGGTTTTTAAGCCTGCACCAGAGGAGGGCAGGTGTTTCAAAGAAGTGCTTAGGTCACACACCTGGTTAGCATGGAGGTAGGCCTGGAAGTCGGACTCTCAGAATGTGGTACCTGTCCCAGCAGAATCAGCATCACCTTAGAAGTTGTCAGCAGTGCACACCTCAGGCCTCTTTCAAGACCTACAGACTCAGGAACTCGATCCAGCCTGGGGCCCAGCAATCTGAGTTGTGGGAACCCTCCTGGATTATTCTGATCAATGCTGAAGTTTGGAAATGACTGATAGGCCACAGCCATCAGAAAACCTTAGCTGAGACTTGTTTTTTTGCAGCTGTGGCCTTTATGTTCTGAACCTGTTCTGATACTACATCTTAACACTAAAAGCCAATTATAGTGTGATTTCTAACGCCATATTCTTCTCCCCGGCTTTTGGAAGAGTTCATTGTAGTTTCTGAGGGGGAGAAAATGTCTCTCTCACTGACCAATGTGCCAGCTTTTATTCTTAGAACCAGGCCTGAATCGAATTATCTGCAAAGGTCTTTAATATCTCACCAACACATGGGAAAGTAAACCGCTAACAATGTGTTGATTTTTATTTATTTTTTTGCTTTCTGTGGTTGAGTTACTGAAAACAACTCATAGCTTTTGCAATCCTGAGCTCTGCGAACTTACAGGAGATCTACTAAAAATGCCATATACTCCATGCAATTTGGTAAAGGGAAATAGGAATTCAAGCTATCAGACAAATGCCAATGGACCGAGTGGCTTATGATTAAAACATAAGGTCTACTTTTCATCATTTTTACAGCTAATTACAAAGATTTATCAGCATCTAAAAGAAGCCCCCCAGAGGAAACAGAGCAGCATGCAGTGATTAATGACAACTAGTTTCTACTTACAGTGGAAAACTACCACACTCCAAACTCTCATGTATGCAATGCGATGGCTATTGCTGCGGAGGGAAAGAACTGATCAGAGTTGAGGGCATAATCAGGCCATAAATGACATTCACTTGCCTACTTCTTCCATCCCCAACTGACGTCCCATCAACTCCACAAAGCTTCCCTCGCTGTCATTTTACTTCTCTTCAAGTCCAAATTTTATTCAAGGCACGTGTAGGGCTGAATTATCAAAGTAGTTGGAAGTCAGACCTGCTTGACCCTTCCACTTAGTAGATGTGTGTGTATCGGTTAAGCTCTTAATCTCTATGCCTCAGCTTCCTCATCTAAACATGTGGTGAATAATACTACCATCACAGATCTGTTTTAAGAATTCAATGTGACAAAACATATAAGATGCTTAATACGTTGTTTAAATAAATACTGAAGACATGGTGCAGTTATATTGGTATTATTGTTCAAATGTAGTTTATGTGTGATGGTGTCATGGACTAGGATGTAAGTTCCTGAAGAACAAGCACTAGTATAACTTCTATAGGAGAGAAGGGAGAAAGGGAGAAGGGAGGAAGGAGGAAAACCATTCAACTCCTCCCACCAACTGGCTGATTCCTGGAATTCTAACCTCAGAGGTCTATTCCTTCACTTCAGGTTTCTGACCTCATGAATCTATCTGGTTTAGCAAACATCTCTCCAATTGGATGAACGCAAGACCTGAAAGTTATTATTTTTTAATTCAAAGTTTGGAGAAAGAGAATATGTAAGATGACCAGATACGGGAGAAGAGACACAAGAGAATAGGAGTCCATGCACCAAGAACAAGCCTTCCATCTTGCAAAGCTCTCTGTACACCAGTAACTAGCAACAAACTGGAAACCAGTATAGGAACCCACATGTTTCTTATTCTGATATGGGAATCCTAAGAAAATGCAAAAGATGTGCAAGTGTCTTCATTCTCTGACAGAAAACGCATCTTGATCACTATCTTCAGAGATGAGTCTCCCTTTTCTGATTAAGCATCTATCTAGAGAACTCAGAAAAAGAAAGAAAGGGCTACTACTCAATAGCTACTATTCTATGTGTCTTCTGTGTATTTGGCTTCATTTTGGTTTATGTAGTTCTGCCCTGTAATTGCTCCAAACTTTCCCAGAGGGACCAATTGGGAAGTAGCTATATCTAACCTTTTCAATTTGACTCTTCAAAAAAAAAAAACAAAGATAATTTTAACGGCATGTCTGACAGATCCTTTTTTGTTTCAATGAAAGGGACAGGAAACCTCCTTCATCTACAGCAGTGTTTCCCAAACTTCTCTCATGATGAGAATCACCTGGTGGAGTTATAAAATACAGATTCCTGAATCCCAACTAAGCTCTGAGCTTAGAGCACTAGTTAAGTATACAATTTTACCTATCTGTTCCCAAAAATTCTAGTTTTGTACTTCTTAGCTGGGATTCAGGAATCTGGATTTTAACAACTCCACCAGGTGATTCTCATCATGAGAGAAGTTTGGGAAACACTGGTCTACAGTAACCAACGGTATCACTATCATCAGTCTCTCTCCCCTTATGTCCACAGTCACAGCCTTCAAAAACAAAAGAAAATTGTTCCCGAGACATCTCCAACAGCCAGAGCACATGACACCTCTGAGTGCTGGCAGATCCTGGGTCCTGGATTCCAGAAAGAGAGACACCTGCTGGCAGCCACAGCAGCCAAAAGATCCCAGCATGAAGCTGTTAGCAAAGGGGTCAGGATAACACGCTGCTTCCTGCCTTGATGGCTGTCTCCAACTGCAGGGCTCGGCCAAGGGTCCGAAGCAACTCACCCAGCAAGCCTGCCGAGGTATAACTCAATGTTACAGTTTCATTGTTCAGAGAAGCTTGCTTCATTTAAGTTTTAAATGTAGCAAATAATTATTGTTTGGGGGATGTCTTCAGAATTCTTCCAGAAACAGGCAAGGCACAGTCGATAATACAAGTTCAGCATTTTACTGGATGCTCACAACCTTGTCTCTTTGGGGTCACGCACATGTTTGCTCAAAAGGAATTCCCGAACTCTAACCACAAACTACCAAACCGTTGGTCTCCGGCTGCTTCACATTTACAGCCACGCCTTCCTGTGCGCTCCGTCAAGCACAGCCTCACAGGTAGGCAGGGAAAAGCCAGGGAAGGGAGGAAGATAACTCATGAGCATCATCTGCAAACTGGCATTGTCTGGGGCAAGTAGGAACCCTTCAGTCATCATGGGACCAGAATTATTTCATTTCACCAGCTTCTAGATACACACTGTGACTCCAAGTTCTGCCTCCTCAAATTAGCAGACTTGTCTTTTCCTGCAGCCCCCTTTTCAGAAATATATATTCAGGAATCCGCAGACATGCTTATGCATCTCCTACATTATTCCTGGCCCTCCCCATAGGTCAGGAACTCAGGTGGTCCTCAAGCCTGAACAGCTCCACCACTGCTGGTCTGAAGGTCAGTTCCTCCAGAAGCCAATGCCAGACGCTGCCATGGCCATCACAGCTGGAGAGCACCTGAACGTGGTAGACCTGGACTATTGTCATTCACAAGTCAAGAGGAAGTCATTTTTCTTGGATTCACTAAGTAAAAATGGGGGGTGAGGAGGGTGATGAAATGAAGGAAGTCTTCCAGTCAAAATTCTAACAGACTTTTTTTTATGATACTTGACACAGTGATTTTAAAACTTATAGGGAAATGCAAAGAGTTAAGAGCAGACAGGATGCTTTTGCATAGAAAAGAAAAAGGGAAAGTAAGATGACTTGCTTTTCCAGATATCAAATATCACATCACATTCTAGAGTTATAGTGATTAAGGCAGTGTGGTATTGGCACAAATGTATATAATTATATCAATAGCCCAAAACAGAAAGCCCTAAGACAAACCCACGCAGAAATGGATACTTGACTTATGGCAAAGGCACGGCTGCAGAGCTGTGGGGAGAGCAATCTGGCATCATCTGTTCAAGTCGAAAATAATGCACAACAGTATGGCATATCAAGTCAACACCAAGGAGTAAACCCAACCAAATGCAAGTATATATTCACCAGGAGACATATAAAAGAATGCTCGCAGCAGCATTATTCATAAATGCCAAAAAAACTATAAATACCCAAATGTCCATCATCATCGCCACTGAAAAACCGTAAACTATGCTGTGTGCACACGGAAAGGACATGAACAAAGTTCAGCTAGATATGACAATCTAGGTGAGTCTTACAAAAATGTTGAGCAAAAGAAGCTCCTAAACCAGGGGTGGGCAAACTTTTTGACTCGAGGGTCACAATGGGTTCTTAAACTGGACCAGAGAGCCAGATCAAAAGCATGGATGGAGTGTTTGTGTGGACTAATATAAATTCAAACTAAGCATCATTACATAAAAGGGTACAGTATTTTTATTATTATAATAATAATAATTTCAATAGTTTAGAATAGCCATCTGGCCCGTGGGCCGTAGTTTGCCCACCCCTGTCCTAAACTATGATGTTTAAAGATGTACTCACAGGTGGTAAAGCTGTAAGGTAAGCAGTGCAGTGGTTACCTGAAAGTCAGGATATTGATTAATTAAGCAGACACCCAGGAGGTCACGTTAGAAAAGTGGTCCACAGAGGGCTCCATTTTGGCAATATTCTATTTTTTAATTCAATTGACTGGGGTGGCATTGGTTAATAATTATTCTATTTCTTTTCTTTAAAAAAAACATATTTTATTGATTTTTCACAGAGAGAAGGGAGAAGGATAGAGAGCTAGAAACATCAACCAGCTGCCTCCTGCACACCCCCCACCGGGGATGTGCCCGCAACCAATGTACATGCCCTTGACCAGAATCGAACCTGGGACCTTTCAGTCTGCAGACTGATTCTCTATCCACTGAGCCAAACCGGTTTCAGCTATTCTATTTCTTAAGTGATGGCTAGATGCATGTTTACTTTGTGATCATTTATTGAGCAATATACTTAATGTTTTATGCACTTACTGTATATGATATATTTTACAAAACAATATTTTTCTTTAATTTAAAAAATAAAGTTGTGCAGGGAGTTGCTCATACCCCCAACACTGTAGCCAGGAAGTAATGCATTCTCGCTCGTTTTTCACCTCAGCCAGTGGAGCAAATGTCCTGGCTGTCCGCGTGGAGGGCACAGCAGCAAGCCTCACCTCTGCAGCACCATCTGCCTTCCCTCCGCCCTGCCCTCAGGACAGACCTTCCAGCATCTCTAGGCAGGAGGATGGAGTGTCCCGTCCCCACAGCAGGCTTATTTATACTCAGCCCACAAAGGCCTGCACCTGCCATTCCCCGCAAGAGCGGGGAGGATAAGTTCTGGGCCCAGAGCATCTCTCTTCACCCTGACCCAGTAGCCTGCAAAGGGCTCCCTTTGAAAATCAAACAAATCAATAAAACTAAACTATACTACCCAGAGCTAACCGCTGTATGACATTGGACTACTTCCATTTATATGTAACATTACTATAAATAAAAGATTGTAAAATACAATCATGTGGTTTTTATGATTGCATTTTATACCCTTTTCAAACCCTTTTTATTTATTATAAATACATGTCTAATAAATATTAATCTCTATTTTTATTGGTTGAAGAGTATTGATTATTTATTTACATTAGCCAGTGTTTCATCAGGATCTAGCTCCAAATTTTCTGAAGGCATTATAAAAATAAGAGCTACACGTTAGTTATCCTTTGGGCTTGGTTCAATTTATATTTTATAAGGGAGTATTATTTATTTATTGTATTAATCCATATTCACTTTCAGCCCTTTGGGTTCATGAATAAAGTTAAGAAATACATTTATGGGAAAGGTATGTGAATTTTTATGCACTTCTATGAATAAATAAAACTAAAATCGGTCAATAAAGTAACATCCTTTGATGGTCCTTAAGTGGATTGGCCTGTGCTAAC
Source organism: Vespertilio murinus (assembly GCA_963924515.1). Lineage (NCBI taxonomy): Eukaryota > Metazoa > Chordata > Mammalia > Chiroptera > Vespertilionidae > Vespertilio > Vespertilio murinus. The sequence continues at coordinate 186,490,731 of OZ004705.1, forward strand.
ATTATTGTTTTCCATATAACAAACAAGTTACACCTGCCATCCCAGGATTAACTTTGAACGCACTTAGGATGCACTCAGAGCACCCGAAGACCAAAATCATAAATTTAAAAACTGAAAAACACACTGAAATCAAGGTTGATGTTGCCTCCTGATTATTATTAATCAGTATTAGACTTTTCACAGATATACACATAATATTAAAAATATATATACGGTAAGGGAGAAGAATTATAAATAACACTTGAACAACCTTACAATTGTTTCTACCTAGTGTAGAACACACCCAGAGAGTGAAACAAAGTGGTAAGTTGTGGTGATTTGTTAAGTGCCTTGCCTCATCATTAGGAACAAAATCGGTTGTCCATAACATGAACCGTATGTAGGTTTCCTTGCTGAGCTGGCGTTCTTTGGTTTGAATCAACAAAAGGAGTGTAGCTACCTCCAGCAAATAAAATGAACTCTATCGCAAGAACATGGAGTAGCAGCAAAAGAAAAAGCTGGTCCTCCAGGCCTTGGGCAGCACCGCAATCCAGGAGCTCTGGGATCTAGGCAGCTATCATGACAGAATAAATGAACGTTAGTCTCACAAGCAGAGAGTGTCCCATTGGCCCCGTTTTGGTCACATGCCAACCCTTGGCCATTGGAGGGGGACCTCGATTGACAGTTCCACCAACCTGCAGACTTCTGACCAAAACAGCGCTATCATGAAATACAGGGAAAATAGGTGCCTGACAAGCAAACCCAACAGCTGTCCACAACAGCCACTATCTTCCAACAGTGCTATGGCTACACACCAGCCACGGGTGGCAAAGAAGGACAGCAACATAGTCAAATATCGGACTGAACTGGCTACAGGTATCAATGGCTCAGAACTGACCGATTCTTAGTTCATTCTGAGAATGTTGATGCCTCTGGAGGAGAAAAAAAAAGAAGTAGAAGAAGAAGCCTGTGATTTACTGCGTCACAATAAATGGCTTCAGATAAAGCAGGCCATCTTAGTTTAAGTAAACAACTCGTTAACCTTGATAACAAAAGTTTGAGAACTCTGTTAATGACTGTAGCCATCTTTCTTCCCTGCTAGTCGGCAATATTTGGAATATATGTGGTATTAATGGAAACTTGTTTTGTGTTTGGAGTAGTGCCCATCAAGTTTTAGTGTCCACATAAATCCCTGGGGAAACATGTGAAAAGGCAGATTTTGATTTGGCAGATCCGGTACAGGGCCTGAGAGTCAGCCTTTCCAACCAGCTCCACAGAGGACTGAGCCTCCCCTACCTGCGACCACCCATGGCTGTGATTCTCCTCGCACATCACACAGTCACTCATTCAGCCACTGCCTGTCTCACCAGCACTTCCAGTAACAGGAGGCCACTTACTTTTTGGCAACTTTTAGAAGACTCTGGTGGGGAAGGATATTGAAATTGTCTTATGGATTTTATTCATATAAGTGCCATAGACTGAATGTTTGTTGTGTCCCATCAAAATTCCCATGTTGAAATCCCATTTCCCAATATGATGGTAGTAAGAAGAAGGCCTTTTGTGGGTTCTTAGGTCAAGAGGGCAAAGCCTCATGAATGAATGGCATTAGTGCTCTTAGAAAAGAGGTCCCAGAGAACTCCATTGTGCCCTGTGAGGGCACAGTGAGAAGATGGTTGTCCATGAACCAGGAAGCAGGCTCTCACAAGACACTGAATCTGCCAGTGCCTTGACCTTGAACCCCTGTCTCCAGAACTATGAGGAATACATTTCTGTTGAGTATAAGCCACCCAGTCTAGGGTATTCTGTTAGAGGAGCCCAAGCAGACTAAGACACCGACTGATCCCATTTCCCTAAACTCAGACACTACACAAACAATGTATTTGTCCTCTGATCTGAAAGCAGACACGGGGTCCATGTTGCTTTCTCCAAGTGCTGCTTGATTCAGAAATCTAACATAGTGATTTACCCCAGTCTTAAAATGGGCACTGTCTGTCATCAGAATTGGGAGATTCATTTCCCAATCAAAAGAAAAAGTGGGAACTTTGAAATGAATCTGTTGTGTGCCTGCTGGACAGAGCCCAGGCCTTGTCCTCACCCCCCCCCCCCACAGTGACTGGCCACATCCTGTGAGCAGGGCCAACCCAGACCCTCTGGGTGCGGTGAGGAGCTTTTATCTGCACCTTGTCTCAGAGGCACTGAGTGACGGAGCCTGGTGTGAATGGCCTACTCTCTCTTTAGGGACAGAGAGTCAACAGGGTTCTTGTAGAGCACTTGGCCTTCCTTGCCCGAAGGAGAGGTGGGGGCACCACACACAGCCCTTCTGGCATTTCACTTCCCTGGGTGGACAGCTGGAGCCGGAGAGCCAGTGATAAGATAGACATAAAACAGAAACAGCAGATGTCAGGTCTTGAGGTGAAGCATTATTTTTAGAGACTGTAGGTAATGGAGCAGCTAACCCTTAGAGGAAAACAATTCCTCCATTTTTAAAATTGAGTTCTTTACCTAAAGGTTCTGAATTTAAGAAATAAAAAACAAAAATCCTGCACTCAGGTCAAGATTGGGTCTACATCTACAACATGAAGGTTGAAGAAACCAGAAGTAAACGTTGCAGTGCATTTGGATTAAGTCCATAGGATTCACATAATCTTTCTCTGGTTCTTGATGATCCTTGTCCATTCATTCTCACTAGAATGTTGGTGAGTGGAAAGCTTATGCAAACACCATGGTCAGCAGAAATGTTTCTTACCCACATTTCCATTGACCAGGATTTTTTTTCCCCAATAAGTTTTCTCCCATATAAATTTTCTGAATATTTTCTCAGAGCTGTCTTTGGACAGGAGTGTGGACAATTCCATGTCAATAGATGCCATATAGTTTTGTGAGAGGAGGATTTAAATCCATACAACCAGACACTATAATTAGGCATGGAGAACAGCCAGAAGAATGGGATGGAGGCCTTATCCCAGAGAAACCTACTGTCTACAGGAGACAAAAGCTAGCAGCTTTGGGTAGTAATGCATGGGTAGTAATGGTCAGAAGTACAGATATCTTGGCAGATGTAGGTTCAAATACCACCTCTAACATTACTCACCATTTAACAGGTCACTTTGCTTAATCTCTGTGAATTTGTTTCTTCATCTTTAACATAGATATAATTCCTATGGTTACAAAGATTAAACATTATGTATAACAAGCACCTATTACAATATCAGCTTATTACATATTTAGCACAGGCTCATAATTATTATCATCAGCATTGCCGCCTATAGGAATTCCTTATTCCCAACCTCTGTCTTCTAGCCACTAATTGCTTTTCCTTCTGTTCGTGTTTCTGTTCTGTTTATAAGAATTGTTATGGACATTCATTTTAGCCACATGAAGCCTGGTCTAAGATACATTGATGGGGGGTGGGGGTGGAGGGCAATGGGGGATAAGGACATGTATGTAATACCTTAATTAGTAAATAAATAAATAAATAAACAAGCAAAATACATTGAGAGAGTAATGAGAATCAGTCTGAATAGTGTGACATACTGTTGTTTTGTTTCATGCCTGGGACCTTTCTGGGTCCTGAATCTTAGAAGCTGTTATCTGTCCCATCTTTGGCCACCACCATGGACAGAGCGGTGTCAATAGAGAGCAGAGGTGCAAGGAGCCGATACATGCAGTGGAGTATAAAGGAATAAACACAAGACCCCAGGCAGGCTCCGAGGCCTTCCTGTGGAGCAGGAACGAAATCCAGCCCACTAGTCCCTTAGGAATACCACTGGGAGATGGACCTGCCCGGTCAAGCTTCTCAGTCATTCCCTTCCCTTTTGCAAAGACGTTCTGCTAGGAAGACTTTGAAGACAACCAAGGCAATAAGGAGGTAATCTCTTAAGCTGCTAGGTCTTGACCTAGGTTCTTTGAGCTCCATTGCTGTCAAAAAACTAAAACCATCTCACTTACAAATGGTGGATGTGACTGACTGAAGGCGATGGTGTAAATGACACACTGTCTGTGTTTCTCCTTAAGACTAGTTGCTGCCGAGGCAGAAGCATTTTAACTATTTTAATTATTACCAAGCCCCTCACAAGGCTCCTGGTGACTGTGCATTTAATATGAGTTATTTAAGCACGCCTGCTTGATTCGTCAGTCACTATGATGTCTCCTACAATTTCAGAGCTCTAGTTTATACTCAACACTGACCAAGAAGCCACGAATGCCTTCCAATCAGTGGGGGACTCCAAAGTTCTCCAGAGGTCGCCTAATAGAGAACTAACAAAACCAGTGTCTCACCCGGCCAGCATGGCTCAGTGGCTGATTATCAACCAATGAACCAGGAAGTCACGGTTCAATTCCCTGTCAGGGCCCAGGCTCAATCCCCAGTGTGGGGCATGTAGGAGGCAGTTGATAGATGATTCTCTCTCATCATTGATGTTTCTCTCTCTCTGTCCCTCTCCCTTCCTCTCTGAAATATATATCAGTGTCTCCTCCACCCAACGCCAACATAATTCACCAAAACACCCTATTAGAAAGTATCTGGTTTTTTCCTATAGCATGGAAGATAAGTAACTTCAAATATAACCTAAGACCTAGCACTGCAGTTGCCAGCATCAGAAAGCCAAGACTACCATCGACACCATCCGTTACCTGTGGAGCAACCTTTCCTGCTGGCTGCAGAGGAACGGGGAAGACAGAGGGAGAGAGAGGAGGCAGCAAAGACTTGCCAACCTTGGCTATTCTTCCAGGCGCCCTGGGGCTTTGCTTAGGCTGCTTAGTAAAGGCAAAACAGTGCTCAAAAGAAGCTTCTCATTTATTCAGTCTCTGACGGTCAATCATTGTCTCTTAAAAAAAGAAATAAACCTGCAGAGGGCATCAGCATCGGGTTCCTTTGATAAAGCTGCACCCGAGTTCCCAGGCCAGAGGACACGGGTCCTTCTGTCTCTCTTTGACCCCACACAAGACTCAGGGGGCTGACCCGGGGCTCCTATCGGCACTAGACACGGGCTTTCCGGGGCCAGGGGCAGGGACACACAAGTGAAATCCCGATTTATCTCCTCTCCTCGCTTCCTATCTTCTGTGGATAAACAAGGGCTCCTGCCCCAGGTTATCAGGCCAGTTCCCCAGCACACGCGCACAGCTCATGGGACCTGAGTCTGCATTCCTCTCCCAAGTACAACTTCCCCCAAAGTCCAAGGCGAGCTTTGCCTCGGGGAGGACACGGTATCAATCCTGAAGTAATAGTCCCCCAGCGGTCTGTATTTTTTCCCAAGTCACACGTTTTTTCAAAGTAGCCTCGCCCGTCTCTCTCTTTGACTGAAAACCACTCTGCAAACCAGAAAGGAATCAAGCAGCCGGGAATTAAGCCTCAGCGGACCCCAAGGGCGGCAGCTACAAAAGGAGTTGCATTCTTTGCTGAGTTAAGCATCTAAGAGAGGCCACCTCTTCCCGTAGGTGACGGGAGAACTCCAGAGAGGATTTGGAACCTGACAGGAAGTAAATCTACCTTTTGTCCTTCCCCACGGGGCCCACTAGCCTCTCCGCATCTCTTCACTGGCAGCAAATAAAGGAGTTTCTTGGGCAGTATCCTGGACAGGTCAACCCCTTCCTATGAAAGGACATGACTGATGGGTTTCGCTTTAGACCCTGGGCTTTCTCTTCCCTTATAGAACGATTTTTTCAAAATGCATTCAAGCACATCATCTCAGTAGAGTCTCAGTCCAAGGGCGAAGGCAACATTATTGTTATTTTCATGTCAACAGTGAGAAATAGATGAATTAAAGCTGTCCTGACGGGGCTGGGATAAACCCCCTGGCTCCTAGGTCTCTGTTCTTGCCACTGCTCCACGTGGCTGCTGCGGCTACGGCTATCCCATGTTGTTGGCTACTGAGCTAAGCCATCAGAGAGCAGTGGTTGTCTCCGCGGCTGGGAGCTGAATGGCAGAGGGACCCACTGGGAGGGAAAGAGAGGGAGGGGGAAATTCTTATTGGGTATAGCTTTTCAGATTGGTTTGAATTTTAAACTGTATAAATGTATTGCCTATTCACAAAACTTTAATTTTAAAAAAAATTAAATAACTGTAGAACTTTCTAGAACACCAAGGAAGCATGGAAAAGCTGGCTGTAGAACTTTATAGGAGCAAATACGACCATGTAAAGACAATGGTTAAAACATGAAAAGAAATGTATGCACTAAATGAGAAAATATCCAATTGCTTTACGATTGAATATATCCTCCCAGCCACCCTACCTCCACCATTCCAACCTCCCTGGTCCCTCACCCAGAGAATAGTACATAGAAAATGGTACAGTCTTGTTTTTGTTTGGTATTTTTGCTTGTCTTTTTTTTTTTTAAGTACCAGAGTAAATATGATGTTTTAATAACTTAATAAACATTAGCTTAACCAAAGACTATGTATAGCTTTTTAGCCTAAGAAACACACCTTGTATCATTGTGTCCCAAGTGTTTGGTTTCAAGCACACGTCAAGGCTGACGGAGCAGCCAGCAGGGAACGACAGGGAAGGGACCAGAGAGGAAAGGATGACAAGCAAGGGCTTGGGGGGGGAGGGGGTCCATCCTGCCCTCCCTCTCATTCTCACTGACAGGTTTTTAAAAGAATGTAATGGCCCAGCCAGCATGGCTCAGTGGTTGGGCCTCCATATATGAACCATGGTTCAATTCCCGGTTAGGGCACATGCCCAGGTTTCGGCTCCATCCCTGGTGTGGGGTGTGCAGGAGGCAGCCAATGAGTCTGTCTCATATTAATGTTTCTACCTCTCTATCCCTCTCCCTTCCTCTCTTAAAAAAAATCTATAATAATAAAAGCATAATATGTTTTTATTAGACTGGAAAGCCGAATGACCTTCGGATGAAGCCGGGCTGAGGGCTGAGCCCCTTGCACAAATTTCATGCATCAGGCCTATATTAAACATATAGATAGATAGATGATAGATAGATAGATAGATAGATAGATAGATAGATAGGTAGATGATAGACAGATAGATAGATAGAATGTCTAATAATAATAATAATAATATTAAGGGTAGATGTCCTTGGTTGGCTGCTTCAATGAGATGAGAAAGAGAATTGCTAGGGTTTCTGAGCCGTTTTCCTTCAGGGAACACTCCGGATGTCAGAGGACAGAACAATGGGCCCCAAGGAAAAGTTCTGAAATAAGCAGCAGTGTTTGACTCATGAACTGTATTTTTATTTATGACAGATTCCTTGAGGGCTGATCAGAAAAAAATGTCCTTTCTGTGTGTTGCTAGGATTTCAAAACCATGACACTTCAACAGCTCGTCTGTCTTGGGGCAGACAGCTCCCGGAGACAGGGCCGGCGATTGTCCTCGGAGCTGAGGACACACACGAGCTGGCAGCCCACCACCTTGGTTTTCAGCAGCTCGCTCTTCCGCAGGCCTCCCCGTCAGCACGGTGTGAGGAGCACCATCAATAAAAGGCGTCTCCCTCCTCGCAGGAGGCCAGCGCGAGACTGTTTCTTGGCTCCGGAGCCAGCATCTGTCAGCCGGGGCCCGGAGGTTCCTGCTGTGCTTATGTGAGGAGTCCCTGACACGGTGGGACTGGGACCCGAACACGGCTCAGAGGAAGAGACCGAGGCTCCGAGGTGACACTTGAGGCAGTCTTACGTATGTAGTTCATTACCCGAGACCCAGAACCAAGGGAGAAATAGCCCCTGGAGCAGTGGCAAAGCCACGGACCTACTACAGCAAGGACCCCTTTGTCGGGGAAGTCGGGGCACCATTTTATAAGAAGCTAAAATTCCCAGAGGGCCGTGTGCCCTGGGTGAGCCATGTGTCCCAGGGGGCCGTGTGCCCCGGGGAAGCAGTGGGACCCGGGGGGAGGGGCGGTGTGAACCAGAGGAGGAGCAGATTCTATTCATGTGGTCCTGAGATGGTCACCATAAAACAAGCAGATTGTCAAATGACAGAAGGGAGGGAAAGGAGACCTGGGGGGAGATAAGAGAACAACCGAAGGACTGGTATGCATGAATAATTCAACCAACGAACACAGAACTCTGGGGAGGGAGGGCATAAACAGGAGGTGGGTGGGGGCATTGGTAAGCTATGTACATATATAATACCTTAATAAATTAAAGAAAGAAAGAAAGAAAGAAAGAAAGAAAGAAAGAAAGAAAGAAAGAAAGAAAGGAAGGAAGGAAGGAAGGAAGGAAGGAAGGAAGGAACAAGCTAAAACTTCCCGAAGAGCCTGACATCATCATTACAGGGAACATCACAGGAGAGAACTTCCACCAGGATCAAGTCCAGACCGGGAAGCAAGGCATGAAAATCCTTTATGGCCTGGCCTCACCTCTGCTCCAGCTTCATTTCCTCCCTTCATCCAACATCACATTTAGTTGTGCTCCAGGCACCGGAACTGACTTGAATTGTTGTCCAAATCTGCTTTTCCAGATGCTGATCCCTGTGTTGGAATCCCCCTCCCTCCTCACCGCCTGACATCACCTGGCAACTTCCACTCCTTCAGGAGTCTGCTTAGATCTCGCCACCTCTCAGAAGTTTCCCTGGCCCCAACCTTCTCCCAGCCCTATGTTCTGAAATGTGTATTGTATGATTATTCAGGTTCCATGAGACCAACAGGCCAGAAGACAATTGCCATTGAAAGGATAGTCTGCTCCTTGCAGTTCCCAAGAGAAGAGGGCATGCTGAGTCACACAGGGCCCCCAGGGATGTCAGGAGGCAGAGGGAAGGAGAAACATGTGGACAACATTCTTTGTTGGGGTTTAATGGGAAGGAACAAATAAGGCTGGGTAAGCAGGTTTTGAATGGGCTAGAGCAGTGGTCGGCTAACCACGGCTTGAGACCCACATGTGGCTCGCGAGCCACGGTTTGCCACTGTTGACTAATGAGTTTGCTGACCACTGAGATAGGGGCTTAATCACTAGGAACAACAAAAGCCTGTAATTATTGAAATCAAGAGTCTAGGTCAGTGGTCGGCAAACTTATTAATCAACAGAGTGGCAAACCGCGGCTCGAGAGCCGCAGTTTGCCGACCACTGGTAGTGTGAATAGTTTCAGTGGGCTCTGGGATGCAGGGTTCCTCCCGAGTTGCCCTGGAGGGATCAGACAGGGGAATAGGGGCCCACAAGCTAAAGCCAGAGGGAGGGTGGTGGCACCTGTGGGCTCTGGACCACACAGTTTGCATCTAGGAAACCTACCCTTGCAGATGAGTCTTTTGCCACCTCTGGGAACTGGTTGGCCCTGGGAGAAGCTGTCTCTCCAGAGTCAGCAAGGCCCCAAAAGTCAAAATACAAGAAACACCTGGTAATATATCCTCACCACTGTTAGAAGTGGCTGTGTGCTCTCCTTTTACACTTACCCTGGGCTTACCCTCAATATATTATATATTGATTTCCAAGAGGAAGGAAAAGGGAGAAAGAGATAGAAACATCAATGATGAGCCAAAACCGGTTTGGCTCAGTGGATAGAGCGTTGGCCTACGGACTGAAAGGTCCCAGGTTCCATTCCGGTCAAAGGCATGTACCTTGGTTGTGGGCACATCCCCGGTGGGGGGAGTGCAAGAGGCAGCTGATTGATGATTCTCTCTCATCAATGTTTCTAACTCTCTATCCCTCTCTCTTCCTCTCTGTAAAAAAATCAATAAAATATATCTTTAAAAAAAGAAACATCAATGATGAGAATCATTGGTCCACTGCCTCCTGCACACCCCATACTGGGGATCCAGCCCACAACCCACGTATGTGCCCTGACCAGGAATCAAACCCTGACCTCCTGGTTCATAGGTCAATGCACAACCACTGAGCAACACCAGCCAGGCTTACTATTTATCTCTTTGTTTAGCACCATCCCCAGCCCCCAGATTGACTACAAGCTCCCTGAAAACAAGGCTATGCTGTTTTCATTGCTGAGAATGGTGAGCAGGTACACAGAGACCCACTCAACAGGCTTCCGGGCGCGGCACCTGGTTCTGAGACACTCAGCGCCATCAGCGGTAGGATTGAGTCCTCTGGACCACTGACAGCTGGTGGAAATGGGTCGTGTCTTCACCAGGAGCCTTGCTCACCACACAGCACCAGCGTCCCCTTCTTTCTTGGGGAACCCACCTAGCATTGTTAAATTTCCCTTCTCCTGGGGTTCAGAAAGCCAGGCTGGAGGCCAAAGGTTTGGTTGTTTTCAGGTTCCTGATCTGCTTTGCCAAAACTAAGAAAGAAAACAAGCTAACAAAGGTAACATAAAAGAATCGACTTTCATTCATTTATTTTGCTCCAAAAGATAAGACTATATGTCAGCCGTGGGCAAACTACGGCCCTCGGGCCGGATCCAGCCCGTTCGGCTGTTCTATCCGACCCGCGGAGCCGAAAGAGCGGAGGGTTATCTTGCTCTCCCCTCAGCTCCTTCACCAGCAGCCCAAGATGAGAGTGCCAGCATGGCCAGGTTGCTTTTGTTCCGGCCCTCCGGTCCAGTTTAAGAACCCATTATGGCCCTCGAGTCAAAAAGTTTGCCCACCCCTGCCATGTAGAACTGCAAAGGGACCTCAGGACATTTTCTGACGGGCTTTCTCTGTGATGCTGTCCACCAGTCAGTCTAATCCGAATGAGTAGGAGCTTCGGAAAAGGATTTGGGCTGGCCCACAGCTGGAGAGAGGTTTTGTCATGCACTCTGCCAAATGCATAGGGTATTTAAAAAGGGGGTGGGGAAAATTGGGGTTTTTGGCCCAACATTTTTTAATAAATGAAAAAAGCAAATGAAACCCCAATTTAATTAAAAATTTTCCCCATATTCTTGCCTACCCATAATTTTTATGTCTCTGCCCCAAACCTATTATGTAGTTACTTAAAGAAGAGAAAGGAAAGGAAGCACTTTTAATTTTAAGGGATAAGGAGAAGAGAGAAAAAGTTCTCTGAGTATTTCTTTTTCCACGTTTTGAGTCCAAGCCGTGGTGGCCTGTGGGTTTCTTTAGCAGGTTTTTCTTAGAGACACTCACAACAGCTTATCAGTGTAAGTCAGTCTCCATGGTGTGTTACAGGAACTCACGCAACAAATGGAACACACCCACCCACTTCAGTCAGGGGCCCGTCAGCCCACAGCCAGAGTTACTCTCTGCAGCTCCAAGTAGCTCAACAGTAATTTCATCTCGTTAGGAATTGAAGTCTAAATCTCTTGTAACAAGAATGTGTAATTGCCTGACTCAATCTCATGAGCGGGAGGTTGTGCCAAGTATCTTTGCTAAACACACATATTGTGAAGGAGAGAAATCCAACAGCATGAACCTCGGAGCTGTCCAGTGTGTCTTAATTCAGTGGTTATGTGTCCCATACAGAGACCTCTGCTCCCCACCTATGCAGTCACTGTCCAGCTTTGGTCTTGCATTCTTTTTTTTTTATTATTGATATTTTTCAGAGGGGAAGGGTAGAGAGAGAAAGAGCTAGAAAGGTCAATGAGAGAGAAACATCCAGCTGCCTCCTGCACCCCCCCACTGGGGATGTGCCCGCAACCAATGTACATGCCCTTGACCGGAATCGAACCCGGGACCTTTCAGTCCGCAGACCGACGCTCTACCACTGAATCAAACCGGTTTCGGCTGGTCTTGCATTCTCAACAAGCTGCAAAGCAGTTCTCCGTGGCCATTTCATAGATGCCTCATGTTCAGGATATCCATCCCTAAACAAATCTTTATCCCCACCTTTCTATTCCAGTTTGTGTCAGGCCACCCACCCAGTCACCCCATTGGAAGCCCAAACATCACCCCATATCCTCCCTCATTCCTGTTCCAGTCATTATAGGACCTGCTTATCTTCTAAATATTCTCCAGCCTCTACTACCGCTGCTCTGGTTGTCACTCTGACGTCCCTAACCTCCTGACTAGCATTTCAGCTGGTGATGGACTGAGCCCGATAATATCACGTTCCCACTGAAGTTCCGAGATAGCTCTTGACACCCTAAGCCTAGTCGTAACCCTAATAACTCTAGTCCTAATCCCAACCCTAAATTGGGGCCCTAACCCTAGCCCCAGCCCTAACCCAAGGGCTTGGGTTACAATTAGCGGGATGGTTAAGATACAAGCCTCTCCGCAGAGGAGCACAGAGATGGTCCGGCCTGGGAGATGCTGGTAGAGAGGGTGAAGGCTGTACCCGTTTTTGAGGGGGTGCAGGACTGGGGTCAGCTGAGCCTGGCCTGGTTAGACTCCATGCTGACCTCCAGAAGATCAGGGGTGGTGCCCTAGAAAGTGGGCTTTAGATACCTACCCAGGTGGTTTTGAGGTAGGTGAGGAGGAGGTCATCGGGAATCATTGAAAACACTGGGACCTGGGAAGGCTGGAGCAGCTGGGAGAGGCTCCAGGTCGCCTCCACCAGGCACTGGAATGTGGGTGAATGTTGACTCAGGCCAAGGGAGGATGGGACCTGAGAAGTGAGGCAGACTGTCCTAACCCTAGCCCTAACCCTACCTCTTAACTCTAACCCTAACCTTATCTCTTAACTCTAACCCTAGCCCTAGTCCTAACCCTATCTCTAACTCTAACCCTAACCCTAACCCTACCTCTTAACTCTAACCCTAGCCCTAACCCTACCTCTTAACTCTAACCCTAGCCCTAGCCCTAACCCTAACACTAGCTCTAACCCTAAACCTAACCTTGTGCCCTAATCCTAACCCTACCTCAAACCCTAACCCTCTGTCCTCTGCCCAACGCCAAAAGCAGCCATCCACATGCCTGTCTCATCCTCCTCTCCCGACAGCCTAGCCCTCAAGGTTTTAACAAGGACAGAAAGGATTCCCTGGGCTCTAAGGACAGTCTGCCTCATCTCTCAGGTCCCAGCCTCTCTGTGACCTGATCCTCACCTACCTCACAACTACCTGGATAGGTGTCTAAAATGCACTTTCTAGGGCACCACAACTGATCTTCTGGAGGTGAGCATGGAGCCAACCCACCAGGTGGGGACCAGATCCCATAGGTCAGGCTCAGCTAGGATTAGGCTAGGGCTAGGGCTAAGGTTAAGGTTAGGATTGGGGTTAGGGCTAGGCTTAGGGCACACAGTTAGGGTTAGGGCTAGACCAGGAGTGGGCAAACTTTTTGACTCGAGGGCCACAATGGGTTCTTAAACTGGACCGGAGGGCCGGAACAAAAGCAACCTGACCATGCTGGCACTCTCATCTTGGGCTGCTGGTGAAGGAGCGGAGGGGAGAGCAAGAGAACCCTCCACTCTTTCGGCTCTGCGGGCCGGATAGAACAGCTGAACGGGCCGGATCCGGCCCGGGGGGCCGTAGTTTGCCCATGGCTGGGTTAGGATCTGGTTCCTTCACTGCCTGTTAGGATCACCTGGAAAGTTCGATTTAGAGTTAGGGTTGTTAAGACTAAGGTTAAGGCTAGGGTTAAGATTTGCCTTGGGCTAAGGTTAGGTTTAGCCTTACATTTAAGCCTACAGCTAGTTATGGTTAAGACTTGGGCTAGAGCTAGAATTAGGGTTAGTGTTATGTTTAGGGCTAGGTTTAGGTTTAGGGCTATAGCTAGTCTTAGGGTTAGGGCTAGTGCTAGGGTGTTAGGTCTAGGATTAGGGTTGGCGTTAAGATTTGGGCTAGGGCTAGGGTAGGGTTAGGGCTAGAGCTAGTCTTAAGCTAGGGCTAGGGCTAGGGCTAGGGTTAGCCCTAGTCCTAACCTTCACCCTTACCTTATGCCAGTGGTCGGCAAACTCATTAGTCAACAGAGTCAAATATCAATAGTACAACAATTGTAATTTCTTTTGAGAGCCAAATTTTTTAAACTTCAACTTCTTCTAACGCCACTTCTTCAAAATAAACTCACCCAGGCTGTGGTATTTTGTGGAAGAGCCACACTCAAGGGGCCAGAGCCGCATGTGACTAGTGAGCCACAGTTTGCCAACCACTGCCTTATGCCCTAACTATAACCCTAACCTATCCTTAGCCATGATCCTAACCTTGTGCCCTAACCCTAACCCTAGGTCAAGGTTTAGGATTGCCGGAGCAAATCCAAGGTATGGAGGAGCTTCAGATGTGGACAGGCCTCAAGGAGTTTGTAAACTTTTTAGGTTGTCAGGTCCCAGCTGTTCTCATCATCACTATACCACTGTTATGACCTACTTGTCTGGCACTAGTAAAAAAAAATTCATTTCCTCCATCATATTCCCCCTTAAAAGCACTGAATACTACAATTTTAGAAATCCTCAGTAAGGTTTATTAGTGGCAATGTAAACCAATTACAATTAAAAAAAAACACAATTAACTCTTAAGACTAAACTCTCAACCACTATTAACTGCCTATAATATAGTCTGAAGATAACTGTTTAAAAAGTCAACAATAGTAGTTTCCGTTGTAAATTAATTACCAAAAATATAACTGTTTTTAATTTCCATAATACTTGAAAGTACAAATATAAATTAAATAAGGTTCCAAAGACCACATACAACAAAACAGTCCATAAAACGAGGCTGATTTTAAAAGAATTATTCAGTTTACTTTGTAGTATTTTTCTTTTTTGTTATATAAATTTAAAACAGTGCGTGTTTTCTGTATCACACATGGAAGTTCACATCCAGATGTCCTTTTTATGAAATCCTTATTCTTTCTTCATTGTCAAAATCTTAATTTTCACTCCTGGCTAGATTTTTCTTCCTTGGCAGTTCTTTTTGTTATCCCACTGAAATACTTCTCACGGAAGGAATTGTGACCATGGTACGGCAGAAACTGGTCACTTAGCAGGTGTGAATACTGGTCCTGGTGCTGGTTGGTTGGTAAATACAGAAAATACAGAGTTTGCGTTAATTTCTTTAGTTAGCGTGTAACCAAAACAGTCATTTACTGTAAGCCAAATCCCCCTCGGTGGTGCATATCTGTGTTCCTATTGTTTTTTATGACCTGAATGAAAAACGTACCACCCACTTTATACTTGCTTGGATATCCAGTGTTTTCACCTGTTTTGCCTCATCTGATCCACATAACCCCGTCTGCAGAGACCAGAGAGGGCAGAGAGAACCATCCCAGGCAACGTAAGTTGAGCTAATGACGTGCATCTTCTGGTTCCTACTTCAGCACAAACTGAAATCATCTATGACTACAAACATTATCAAACAAGGAAGCGTCTACTCCAACAGCATCTAACAGCAATTATTGCACTTGTATAATGTCATACAGATAAGTCAAACTGTTTGTGGGTACAGCTATATTCAGTTAATAAACTGTACCTGGTAACTCCCTCAACTACTCTTCGAAGAAATATCTTCAGTTGGTTATATTTAAAAGCTCTCTCCCTCACTCTCCACCTCAGTAAAATCAGAAACCTGGGCAAAATCCCTGTCCCTTTTCTTCTCACATTCAGTCTTTTTCTTTTGTCAATCCTCACCTGAGAATATTTTTTCCATTGATTTTTAGAGAGAGTGGAAGAGAGGGATGGGAAGAGAAAGAAACATCAATGGGAGAGAGACACATCGATTGGCTGCCTCCTGCACATGCCCCAACTGGGGCCAGGATCGAACCTGTAACCCAAGTAACATGCCCTTGACTGGGAATTGAACCTGCAACCCTTTGGAATGCAGCTGATCACTGAGCACACTAGACAGGATTCATTCAGTCCATCTTAAACCCTTAGACTCTGCATCCTAGTTTCCTCTTCACCATAACTCCAGTTCTGTAGTTTAAGCCTTCCCCACCTTTCCTTGTGCTTTTGTTTTGTTTTGTTTTCCCAAAATGGTCAGTGGCGCTGTCTTCCATGCTCCTGCCCCAGTCTATTCCTCATATTGAGACCAAATGCAAACCTAATATGCCAGCATTTCTGGCTAAAATCCAAACGGGTTTACACTCTCCCCAATTCTGAGGCTCTCCCTCAATGTTTGGAAGTAGATTCAGTTGCACATCAGGGGCTGAGTGTCCTCCCACTTGCCTCTCCTGCACAAGAGGATCAGCACACGCCGAGCAGTGAAGTCCGCCCCCGCTCTGCCTTCCGTATCCATCTCCCGTGACTCCCCAGGCTATGCAAAGTCACCTCCACAGGAAGTCCTGTGGACTGGCCTGGAGCTGCAGTAATGAGGGGGGTAAGACAGGACAGCAATGGGCACCGGAGCAGCCGCAAGCTGGGGAGGCAGAGGCATGAGGACAGGCGGGCACTGGCTCGGCTCCGGTGCCGGCATGCCTCGCAGGCCACGCTGCCACTCACGCAGCTCTCCTGAGGAGGCGGGGGCACAGTGGAAGACAGGCTTCCTCGTGGACCAAAGAGATCCTTAACAGAACAGCTTGCCTTTGACCAGGAGGATATAAACGGGGCAAACTGATAATAATAAAGAAGAGAGAATAATGAAGATTAGAGTAAGAGATGGAGAATACACAGAAGAAGCATGGAAAACCCAAAAGTAATTTTTAAAGCATGTGCTAATTAATGGCTATCTAGACAACATGTAGGGACTACCGATGACATTCTTTGTCTGAACAGTTTAGATTCAAGAATCCCTCAGAATACAGCAAAAGCAAAAAAAGCCCCTAACACCCTAATAGACCATGGGTTGCGTTCTATGGGGATCCAATGGCAGAGAAACACACACTACTAGGAAAGCTGGAAAGACTAGCAACCTTAGAAATGTAACCTTGGTAGGCAGCGGAGGGGAGACCTCTTTTCTGACTTTCCCAGGGAGTAGAGAAAAAAAATCCTATGAGATATATGCCGGAAAGATTCTTTCTGCAAGACTGACTGCCCCTGGATGTAAATAAGTCATTATAATAAAAACTACTGGATAACCCAGTATCTCCAAATCTCCTATGTATGCAGCCAGGGGTCTGGCAAGAGCCATTCTATTAGTACTTCGCAGTGGAAGTCCTGCTTCCAGGTAAGCCAGACACTCCAGGGACTCTGGGTACCATTTTCATCTAAATGGCAAGTCCTGGTTCCTAAGATGCTCTACAGGAAACATCCGGTATATTTATAGGCTAACACATTATGACATATATTCATGTCAATATCATATACTTATGAACAATAACCATTTCAAATATAACCTGGCATATAGGAAATACACTATTACAACACTCAGAATTTATGTTACCTCAATGCCAAAGAAGTGGCATACTTTTTGCTTTTTCTCTCATCCTATCTTTAGTTCAGTTTACCAGGGCTCACACTTGAGATGATGACAGTCAACTGCACATATTTTTCACCACCTTTTCATGCCTCTTCTCTATTTGAATTCCTTGCCCATCTCAAACAAGAATATCTGCAGATTTTTTTTTCCAGCTCACTATCTCAAAGGCCAAAGTGTTTACTTAAAAGGACAAGAGTATCCTCAGGCAACACAACCCTTGATGTCTCCATTAACTAGAGCTCGTCCAGCCCCAGTGTTTAACTTCATAGATATATCTCCCAGTATATCTATGTGTCATAATCCTTTGGTTCTACCAAATTTTAATAAACAAGAAATACTTCATGAAAAATAAAAACACAGAATTGGGAAATGCCAAAAAAGAAAACTCTGACACTGAAAAATTACAGACCACCTTCCTCAAATTTCATTAACTACTGGTTAAATTTTGGAGCACGGCAGGAGTTAAAGAGATGTGAATAAAATATTAAGGTTGTTGATTACAATGTCTATTATTTATCATCTTTTTATAACCAGAAATTAAGTGTTTCTGTAGGAAAGTCTGTGCTAGCTACAGATGGCTTCCTAATGGAAATATACAGCTTTCAGACCTATCACTTAACCTTGTAAGACAAACAGCAATTGTAAATATGACAATAAATATATAACCTCTGAGTCAAGAAAGCAGTAAGTATATATTTACAACTCTGTGTTTTATCTAAATCCACTATTAAATTTCCGCATCTTTTCCCAGCAGGTTATCATCTAAATTTTCCAGCTGAGGAAAGGGAGACTAAGGGAGTTTAAAGAATCTGCCACTGGTCTCACAGCTGGTTGAGTAGCACTGGCAGAACTAGATGAGACTTCAAAGCTTATACTTTTCCCAACACTTTTCTTTTTCTTTTTTTAGTAGAAATTACATCAAAACAATGGTTAAAGAGTTAGCTTTCCACATGGCAGACTAGTGAGTAGTTCAAAATGGAGTTTGACATTTAGAGGACATTCCTCACTGAACAGCAACATTATGGTAGCACACATTTCAGATCTAAGCTTTTAGACAGAACCCCGTTAACCACTGTCCCACCCAGCCAATTTCCTGTCCTATCAGGACTGCTAATTCTAAACATAAACCACTCGAGGAATTTTCACACACTTGCCAAAGAAACCAAAGCCTTACAAATTGTAGTATACTTCTATGTGCACACTGCCCTCTGCTGGCAGAAGCAGATAGGATTTCCTGTGTGGATAAAGATACTAGTTGGAAACAGAGCTGACCATTCCTCGGACAGGAGCTTCCCCTCTCTGATGAGTCCGGACTACTGTACACTTCTAGTCACTAGTTACAGAGAACCAACAGGATGCTACTTCTCTCCATCAGCATTCCATTTGTAAAAGAATGATGTGGAAATACACATTACATATTCACCTCGGTGACTCTATAGTATAAAATTGTCATCTAGGTCCAACCTAGAATTACAAAGTGTTCTCTAAAATAAGAAAGAGTACATAAACTAGTCTTTACTCAAGCTATTCCTTAATTATTTTTAAAACTAACCCTATATCAAAATAGAGCATCACAAAAATCAAAATAAGACATTAAGCACTTTAGCTACTTATAACTTAATAATCTAAAGGGAGCCGAAACCGGTTTGGCTCAGTGGTAGAGCGTCGGTCTGCAGACTGAAAGGTCCCGGATTCGATTCCAGTCAAGGGCATGTGCATTGGTTGCGGGCACATCCCTGGTGCGGGATGTGCAGGAGGCAGCTGGTCGATGTTTCTCTCTCATTGACGTTTCTGGCTCTCTCTCTCCTTTCCTCTCTGTGGAATATCAATAAAATATATTTTTTTAAATAAATAATCTAAAGGGAAACAAATTCTCAAGAAAGAAACTATATGTTTTGTAGTAACATTTGAAACTTATGCTTTAAATGGAACTAATGACAATGGATTATACTATGAGTAAGTATGTAAGAGTGTTTCCCAAACGGAGTGTCATGCATTACTCAAAACGTCTACGTTGAGAACTCCACTTCAGTAAAGTAATCCTTCCAATCACTGCCTTCTCCCAGAAAATGCTATTCTTTGTTATCATCGTCTCCTTGAACAGAGGAAAGGTTTTGGGATTTTCCAAAGTATGGTGATTCTGCTGCATTCTGGTTTGCTTCTCATAAGAAATGAGGTTTAGGTACCAGAGGATTAGAATGTTTTGTAATGCTGATTTCTAAAAATACATATATATTTATTGATTTCATAGAGGAAGGAAGCGGGAGAGAGAGAGATAGACACATCAAAGATGAGAGAGAATCATTGATCAGTTGCCTCCTGCATGCCCCCACTGGGGATTGGGCCCGCAACCCGGGCATGTGCCCTTGAATGGAATTGAACCTAGGACCCTTCAATCCACAGGCTGATGCTCTATCCATTGAGCCAAAACAGCTAAGGCTATAATACTGATTTTTGAAGAGTGCTGTCAGAATAATAAAATTCAGTACATTTTCAAACAGAAAGTTTTAGCTAGCTATAACTATCTATTCCCCACTTACTTTAAATGGGTAGTTTAAATACTGTTAAATTTGATTGTCGTTTTATTCAGGAAAGGCCCAAAATAAACAGTGAACAGTTACTATTCATTTCCTAAACATTTATTGAGTGGTGGGCAAAACAGTCAATGTCTGTGAGTTGAGAGCTTATATACTATTGGGAGACAAACGTTCAACAATGTACCCCCAAATATACTTGCAAACTGTGATTAAACAATGAGAAGGGCACTATCCTATATAATAAACGGGTGATATGCAAATTGACCCTAACTGCAGAAAGACCAAGAACAACAGGTTGCTGTGATGTGCACTGACCACCAGGGGGCAGATGCCCAATGCAGGAGCTGTTCCCTGGTGGTCAGTGCACTTCCACAGGGGGAGCACTGCTCAGCCAGAAGCCAGCACATGGCTGGCCAGTGCAGCAGTGGTGGCAGGAGCCTCTCCCACCTCTGCAGCAGCACTAAGGATGTCCAACTAATGGCTTAGGTCCCACCCCCAGCAGGCCTAAGCCATTAGTCAGACATCCCCTGAGGGCTCCCGGGCTGCCAGAGGGACTTCTGACTGCCAGCTTAGGCCTGATCCCCCTGGGAGCAGGCCTAAGCCAGCAGGTGGACATCCCACAAAGGGTTCCAGACTGCAAGAGGGTGTAGGCCGGGTGAGGGGACCCCCACCCCCCGAATGCACAAATATTTATGCGCTAGGCCTCTAGTCCTATATAATAAAAGGGTAATATACAAATAGACCAACAGGCAGAACCGAACAACCAAACAACCAAAGCATAATATGCTAATGATATGCTAAGGTTGCTCAACAGCTTGCTATGACATACACTGACCACCAGGGGGCAGACAGTCAACCACTCGGCCAGTTACTATGATGTGCACTGACCACCTGGGGGGGCGGATGCTCCAACCAGTAGGTTAGCTTGCTGCAGTCCGGCCTATTACGACTGAGCAAGATGGGCTGGAAACACCCCGGAGCCCTCCCTCGGCCCCTCCCCAGCTCAACCGTGCACTGGTGGGTCCCTCAGCCTGCCCTGCATCCTCTCAAAATCTGGGACACCTCAGGGGATGTTGGTTTCAGCCCAATCCTGCAGGCCACTCTCCTTGAGAGGGTGCCAGACACAGGGCTCATGGCTGACAAGTGCTGCTGCAGCAGCGTGAGCCTATCCCAATCGGGACTGATTGGGTGGGAGCCTTTGGCAGGCACAGTAGGGCTGGGATGAGCAGGAGCTGCAGGCAGGAGCTGCAGGCAGCGTTGGACTGTAGGTTTCAGTCTGATCCCTGCAGGCCACCCAGAGGAATCCCACTCATGTAAAAATTCATGCACCAGGCCCCTAGTTTGCATATATAAAAGCCTAAGAGAACATTACGCCCAGACGACTGGACCACTGGTAGACCAGTCGCTGTGATGTGCACTGACCAGCAGGGGGCAGACGCTCAACACAGGAGCTTCCCCCTGGTGGTCATTGAGCTCCCACAGGGGGAGCGCTGCTCAGCCAGGAGCCAGCTCACAGCTGGAGAGCACAGCTGCCTTGGCGGGAGCCTCTTACAACTCTGCAGCAGCCCTACCAAGCAGAGGCAGCGGGCGCAGAGGGCCAGGATGAGCACGAGTGGTGTGGCACCTAGCTGCCTGACGCTTAGCGCACCCAAGGGGTCCCAGCTTGTGAGAGTCCAGGCTGAGGGAAAATTACACACACACACCCCCGCATGAATCCATGTACTGGGCCTCCAGCATGAACATAAGGACACACCTAGTTAGATGGAGTGAAGAAAATGGACAAGAAAGGCCTCCCTAAGGAAGTGGTGTTTATCTGAGACCTAAAGGATGGATTTAACTTACTCACAGAATGAGAGGTAAAAAACATTCCAGGAAGCAGTGAGAGGAAACACAATGGAGAAGCCTGCGACTAGAACGAGGTGAGGACATTCTGGGAACAGAAAACACACCAGTGTGGCTCAGGCTCGGTAAACAAAGGGAAAGTGGCACAGAACGAAATCGGAGACACGCGACAGGAGAAGACTGGGTTAGCTCTGAAGGTTAACGGAAGGATTTTAAATTTTATTCTAAATCCCATAGAAAGCCATTGGTGACCTTTAAGCAGAGGAATTTCAGGACTTATTTATATACTCAGAGATACTCTGGCTACAGTGTAAGAATCAATCGCAGAAGCAGGGGAACCAGCTGGAAGACCACGGCACCAGCCCAGGGGAGCAGCACTGTGCCATGACCTGCAGGGCAGGGGGTGGGTAAAAACATATGCAGGACTAGCATCCACTCCGTTATCCCCAGACAGACTCTCCAAGTTATCCTTAACTCCTGTCTCCTCACCTAAGTATCCAGTCAGTCATCACGCCTGCCAAGTCTGTTATCCTCTACAACCTCCAGCCTACCTTTCTTAGGTTACAGCCTCATCACTGGATGACCACGCCAGCAGCCTCGGCGCTGGTATCACCGGTTATCTTTCCACAACTCAAGCCTGCCTGCATATCAAGGCTTCGGTGACCTTCATAAAACTTCTACCCCCTCTCCTAAGTATCATCCCTCACGGGCCTGCCATCGCCGACAGGATAAACGTGGAACTCTTCAGTCTATAAAGACCTTCATTCAACCCTAAGAATTCCTTTGGTTCTCCATCTCCATCCATTCCTCCCCCAAATACATAGGATTTCACACATGCTAAAATGTCTAGGGTTCTCTGAGTGCACCACAGCCCCTCTCAGTCTCGCACCTTTGCTGAGAAGACTGGCTTCCTCCCTTGACCCAGCGCCCTCTCCTCAGGCAGGCGCTCTCCGTGGCTTCTGCACCTTGCACAGGTCACACAGGCCCCAGCACAGTAAGGTGAACTGGGCCGGGTGGCCACTTCTCTCACTGGGCAAGCTTTCTAAGGATCAAGACTACACCTTATCAGTCTGTTTAGCCTCAACACCTCACACAAATGGTTCCATAAATGCCTTTCCCTCAGGGAACATGTGATCAAGGCAAGGAAAGAAAACATACAGAAATATGAAAAATGCTTCAATGTAAACATTGCTAGAAATTTTTCTTTCTCGTTTTTCATAGCATCTTTTCCAAAATTTCACCTGCCTGGAAGACCCTATGTAAATAAATAATCGTTTACTCACTCCCAGCAAAATCTTACCTCCGTTCTTACAGGGGGGAAAAAAGGAGTCATCGGGTGTGAATCTCCTCTCTTCCTTGCTGCACCCCAACCTCTACTACACGCAGGATCGATTGCTTACCTCCACGGCTCCTCTCTCACCTGTCCCCACTCACATTCTGACTAAAGTCAAAATGCCCTCTCATGTCCCTGTTCAGCCGGGGATTACTTTTACATAATTCCCCTAAACTTCGGTGAAAATACTTAAGGACAATCATCAGTTTAACTAAAATTACTGTTTAAACACAGGGATTTTCCCTAGAAAGGTGTCACTTTGGGGTGAAGAAGAAAACCAAATGGCTTCTACATTAACTACAGGTCAGGTTTAAACTGTCCTGTTACTTACTGACAGTTCCTGATAATGAGGTAATGATTTCTTCTACCTCACTAGTCCTGACCTTAAGTCATTCATATTCTCAAAGTGACAGTGGTTTATACAGAACAGCAGTTTCACTGCAAACACTTGAATACGAATGGCTTAGGAAACTTATTCCATGATACGTGAAAACCAATGATGCTGTCATCACAGTAGAAGCCACCAAACAGGCAGTGCTCATCGGATTGTGTCAAGAAAGACTTTGGATTCATGAAATATTAAAGCTATGATATCTAGTCTTAAAGAAGGTCGGAGAAAGAAGGCAAAGTGAAGGAAGAGAAAAACAGTGCGTAGCTTTTCTCTCTTGTAATCAGCAGAGAGTGAGATGAAATGTAAGTGGCAGAGCTGAATATAACGGCCTCAGTTCAGCCTCAGGGTAATTACCCACGTCCTGCTTTTGTTTAAAAACCCTGCTCCCCTTATCAAAGCTTCCCACTGTCCTCATCTGGGCCTGGACAGTAGCTATAGAAACCACTTGTGTAAAGTTATACAACTATAAACAGCACTCGGCCATTTCCAAACCAAGGACAAGGAGGTCAGAGTCTGGCGTCTAATACTATTAAGAGAAACCTCTAGCACTATGCTTAATGGGAACAAGGTAAGGCTGAAAATCTTCATCCCAAAATTAGGCATTTACATATCGTTTGTACCTTTTAAAAAATGCCATTCCTCTTCAAGGTATTAAATTACTTAAAAGTCTACTAAAATATTTTTATATTAAAATCTTCCTATCTAGAGTTCTGAAAATGAGTTGACATTTAACAACTGAACTTTGACATCTGGCACTCATCACATAATTTCTAACTGTAACAAGAACATCATGGACAGTCATGCTATCATGATGAACTAGAACGTGAGTATTTTCTACATGCTCTCCACTAAAATCTGTACCTTTATGAAGCTCAAAACTTAAAACCTCAATTATTGAAAGAATACAGGTTCAACACACCAGATGAAAATGTAATGACAACTTATTGGTTATTATATCTAATATTTAATTTAAATTAGGAAAAACTGTACTGACCCTAACAAGCAGCAAAAGATGAGTAATAATAGGCAAAAACCTGTGCAGGCACACATATACATACTCTCTCGCTTTAATTTGGAAACTTTATCCCCTAGGCAACTTTTTAAAACTGTCACAGTTCATTAGAAATTAATAAAACACACATTTATATAAAGAGCAAAAACAAGCAAAATTACTTTGCTGAGGGATAAATTCGGTAGTGAAAATATTACAAAGGAAAGCAAGAAGGTAATTACCATAATCGTCAGATTAGTGGTTACTCCTGCTAGGAGAGGTGTATGATCAGAAATAACCACAGTAGGGGATGCTTCTAAGACGCTGAGTGATCAGTAATCTTGACCATGGTGGTGGTTACATACCGTGTTTCTCTGAAAATAAGACATCCTCCGAAAATAAGACCTACTTAATGGAAACATAATACATCCCCTGAAAATAAGACCTAGCGCATCTTTGGGAGCAAAAATTAATATAAGACACTGTCTTATTTTCGAGAAAACAGGGTAGATGTTCACTTTATAACTAACTATTCATTAAATTGTACACTTACATTGTGGACAAAAAATACGAGTTAAAAATCTCAGGGTTGCATTCTTGGTGGGTTATGGAAAGGGAAGAAGACACAAGTTCATGTTTGAATTAGAAGAGCACTAGAAAGATCATTCTAAGTTAGATGACATGATAAATAAGAAAAAAATACAAAGTAGAAATTTTGTCAGATGAGAATTATAAAGGAAGCTCCAGGGGATTATGCTAATTGAACACATAAATTTCCATTTATCTAAACCAGTCACACCTTGGACTCTCAGACTGTACTTTATATTTTGCAACTGACATCTGCCTAAGATTCTACAACTTCAGTATATTAAAGGCTATTTTACTGTCAAGCTTGAGAGTATGAGCATTAGAGCTGGAACCTGAGAACAGGTGCTCTGCCTTGAGGGAACAGCTTTGCCCCAAGCTTTGTCCAAATAGAGTCACATCCAAAGAGCACCAGAAGTGGCACTAGAGATCTTAAACAATTGCCTTCCTGGAGGGAGGGGACAGACTTGCTTCTTCTTGATTTGCCGGAAACAATAACTTAAAACTATTACAAGACGCCGAAACCGGTTTGGCTCAGTGGTAGAGCGTCGGTCTGCGGACTGAAAGGTCCCGGGTTCGATTCCGGTCAAGGGCATGTACCTTGGCTGCGGGCACATCCCCGGTAGGGGGTGTGCAAGAGGCAGCTGGTCGGTGTCTCTCTCTCATCGACGTTTCTAGCTCTCTATCTCTCTCCCTTCCTCTCTGTAAAATATCAATAAAATATATTTAAAAAAAAAAAAAAAAACTATTACAAGACCATTAACTTAACAAAAAATCCAGTTTTTTTGGCAAGATTATTTAGTTGCAAAAATATGGGGGGGGGGGAGTAAAAATGATAATCTGCTAAAACTTAAATTCAAGGAAAAGCATCTTTAACAGCAAAGCAATTCATTCAGAAGTAGGTGGCATGATATCTAAAACTGAATTCTGCAACACAATATGCAGCATCACCAAGACCCTGCTTTTATAAGCCTTTCTCAAACATCTGTGTATGGTTTATAGATAATCCAAGGACTTTCCTTCTGACCTGTTTTGCAAAATAAATTTTAGAAAGGTCCTCTCTCTCATATACATATAAACACACACACACACACACACACACACACACACACACATTCACACTTTGATGATAATGAATATGGTACTGTATTAAGACCTAGACTAAGTTCATATCCAATTACCAATGTTCTTACTTATCTTGTTTTTCTTACTGATAAATGAAGTAGCATCTATTTCCTACTAGCATGCTGTATGATTAAAATACGTCATACATAATCTCTAATCTTTCATAGCTCTAATCATAAGGAAATTGTCCACCATCCTACAAAGGACAGGCAAAAAACAAAAATATTTCAGCAAAAAAAGACAACCAGAAAGGAACACCTTTAATTCAAACAGCTGCTAAAGAAAAAACAATTACTGACATTAATTCCACTAGTAAGAAAGAATAATGGAATCAGGAATTGGCATTATTTCAGCAAAACACTGGTTTATGATTAGCAATATAACTTTACTACAATTCTACTATATAAACTACCTATCACAAAGACAAATTTCTTCCACTTCAAGCCATCAATAAGTCATTGACTCAAAACAAGTGACCTCAGTGTCTCTTCTCTCCCTTCCTCATTTAAAACATGCTATAATGCTAATTGTTCTTTCTCTCTCCACAACTTCAAAATCTTTCAGTCCTTTAATCAAAGCCCTCAGTTTTGGCCACCTTGTATTTTGATTAAATGAAGAATTCATCACTTCATGTTACTAGACACTTTCATAAAAAAATGCATTAACTTTCATCACATACAACTATGATCATCCACTATTCTTTATTTTAAACTAGAGGCCCCGTGCACGAAATTCATGCACTGGTAGGGTCCCTAGCGGCTGCTGGCCAGGTACTCCCTCCCTTCCCCCTGACACCTGCTGCTGGGGGGGGGGGGGGAGGCCCTCCCTCCCTTCCCTCAGCTGGCTCCGCCCCCTGGTCGAACTCCCAGACAACCTCCTGGTCAAGGGGACAATTTGCATACTATGCTTGTATTATATAGGATAATCTGAACTACTCTGGCTAGTTATAAAAAATGACAACTAATCTACACAATAACACTAATCTAAATTAATGTCCATATAATACCTAGAATAAAACTTACCAACACTTTAGTCCTTCTCAAAATAACTAGAAGTATATGCTAGCAAGTCAGGTAAACAAGCCACAAAACAAAGAGTGCACAGGATGGCCCATTTAGTGCAATGACAATTTTAAGTAAATTTTTATACTTAAACAAGTATTACAGAGTGTAATAGTGGCACAGACGTATAAAAAAAATACTTCAAGGAAGTCTTAATAATGGCTACTATGGGACCTTTTTCATCTGTCCAAGTCTACTGGTAGAAAAGGTTGAAAGAGTATTGTTTTAAGTGACTTTCACTGGAGACATAACTATTACGCTCATATTCCAATCTGTTGTGCACAACTCTGGGGATCAGCATTTCTCTCCTATGATTTTCATAAGAGAAAAATACTCTAAAGGAGTAACCACTCTGACCAAAACTATACATAGCAGCATCAGCTACATGTTGTATCAACAGGAGAAATGAGTCCTGGTAAAACAAATCACATTCGCCGAAACCGGTTTGGCTCAGTGGATAGAGCGTTGGCCTGCGGACTGAAAGGTCCCAGGTTCGATTCCAGTCAAGGGCATGTACATTGGTTGCAGGCACATCCCCGGTAGGGGGTGTGCAGGAGGCAGCTGGTCGATGTTTCTCTCTCATCCACATTTCTAGCTCTCTATCTCTCTCCCTTCCTCTCTGTAAAATATCAATAAAATATATATTTTTTTAAAAACAAAAACAAATCACATTCTACCATGGTCCCATAAGTGATGAGGAAAGACTATCTTTAAAAGAAACTAGTAATATGCCCCTCAAGAATCTTTGCCTTTTAACTTGGCATATTCTAAAGCTAGAAATGTGTTTTGGTAAAGAGGCGACATGACGTCTAAAAAAGGGTACAGAATTTCAAGTACAAAAGAAGAGTTTTGGTCTCAACTCAGCCACTTCCTAGTCTCTAAAATGTACAAAATAATAAGGTCAATGGATCTAAAAGCTTTGTAAACAACAAGGCATTATTAAAGTATTATTTAACATTCACCTAGCTTTCAGGCTATATAAACACGGAATATTGACCAAAAACCTAGCTTTTCTTATCAGGCATCTTCAAAATTTCAACATGGTTGGCAAGAATGTTCTTCTTTACTACTATGGTTCAATAAATCTAAAAACTATTGCCAATAATCTAAAGATACAAAATTTTATGAAAAATCCACATTCTTTAGACTGTTCTTGTATTTGTTTACATTTTAAAGGGGGGAAAGGAAAAACACTTTATTAACAACCTAGCAAGTGGGCCAAAAGTTATACTGAAGTTAAACCTAACAAGTGACAAATCAAAAATGAAGAGATACGTATACAAAAGTGTAAAAATCTAAAATTAATAGTCTTCCATTGCCAAAATCAACAACACTGAACAAGTCCAAGAATAATTTGTTAGACGCGTGTGAGAACTGTTTGACAATTTCATGTCATCACTTGAATTATAAAGGACTGGGATCTTACTGCAATTATAAACACTTCTCGCCATACAAACAGAAGGTAGAAATGAAGTAATTAATCGAAAACCAAACATGATGAATTTAACAAGACAGTATTTTAAAGTTATAGTAAATCCCATACTAGTTAAAACTCACTGATCAAATTTGATCTTATAAAGACATCTCAAAAATGACTTAAGCATTAATCTTTATCCTTTAAAAAAAATAAATTTTAAAAAGAAAATTATAAAAAGCAACCAAATGAAAATTAATACTGCTACTAAAGCTTTAAAAATATCTAAGGTGAGTGCCCTTATCATTTTCATGCAGAAGAAAAATTCTCAGAAGCATCCTTATATCATTCTCTAGTTCTTCTCAGTATCAAATTAATTTGCTTAGAAAAGTATTATAAAACCTGGAAAAAATACTAGACTTTCTTAAATTAAACTCAAGGGAATGAAAATGTGAAATTGTCCACAATTAAAATAGAAATGAAATAAAATCAGAAGAAAAAGGAGGCATTATGATACCACAGAAATACAAAGATTGTAAGAGCCGAAACCGGTTTGGCTCAGTGGATAGAGCGTCGACCTGCGGACTGAAAGGTCCCGGGTTCGATTCCGGTCAAGGGCATGTACATTGGTTGCGGGCACATCCCCAGTAGGGGGTGTGCAAGAGGCAGCTGGTTGATGTTTCTCTCTCATTGACGTTTCTAGCTCTCTATCCTCTCTGTAAAATATCAATAAAATATATATTTTTTTAAAAAGATTGTAAGAGACTACTTTAAACAATTATACACCAACAAACTGGGCAACGTAGTAGAAATCAATAAATTCCTAGAAACATACGACCTTCTAAGATTGAGTCATGAAGAAAACAGAAAATCTGAATAGGCAGATTACTAGTCAGGAGATTAAATCGGTAATCAAAACCCTCCCAACAAAAGCCCAGTACCAGAAGGGTAATGTGTAGGGATCCTTGGGGAGGGATACCACTAAGCTTGGGGAGAATATCACTGCATTCACAATGCCTTCTTCCACTCTGTCTTTCTCCCAAAATGTTTATGTAAGTTAAAACTTGCTTTCACCAAATACCAGTGGTGAACAAGAGACATCCAAAAGAATAAATATTAAGAGGAGGAAGTGGAAGGAGCCAGACGTTGTTAATTGCGCTTGGCAACCAACCTTCTTCCTTGTATCTATTTTTAAATTATAGTAATCTTGAACAATTCACTTCTCTCCAGGACTTGCTTTCCTCATCTGCAAGATGAAAGCATGGACTAGAGAGAGGGTCCCTAAGATTCCTTTCAAGGCTGACAACCATTCAAAGAATTATTAAACTCAAAGGTCAGCATTACCCTGATACCAAAACTAGACAAAGACATCACAAGGAAAAACCCTATGCCAGATACAAGGTTAATATACAAAATATATAAAGTACACATACAACTCCTTAGAAAAAAAATCTGATTAAAAAATGGAAGAGGATCTAAATAAAATTTTTTCCAAAGAAAACATATAGATAGAAGGTCAACAGGAACATGAAAAGATGCCCACATCGCTAAATTCTAAGGCAGTAACACGCTGTTCTTTTCTGTTCACTCTATAGACCCAAAGCAAAGATGAGGCTCGCCCAAGTTTCTAGTAAATTTGGGAGGGCTTCCGTTGTCAAGCCAGGTTAAGTACAGTCCAAAGAGCATTCTTTGCATTTAGTCAAGCTCCATTATAAGGTGTTACTCATATCAATTCTGTTCTGATCTAGACAGACAGATGTTTTGTTCTTTCTTCTCAAGCATCAGAGTGTTGTGGGGGAGGGAAAGGAAGAAGAAAGAAGAAAGATGTGGTGGGCCCTAAAAGACTACTTTCTCCCTTATATAAAGTGATATTTCCTCTTCAGGATAGTCTACAATCAAGTAGGTTATGCTTCTGGAGAAAAATGGTAACCAGCTTTTTCTAATTAAATGAGAGTTATATTAAGAGCACTGTTTTATAATCGAGTTAGCAACAAGGATGCCAAATGAAGTCTGAGAAGTTAAGGTCAACTTTAATTCTGTGCTTCTATTCAATTTCTATATCCTGCTTCAACCCTCTAGCCCAGAGGAGGGGAACCTGCCCAGAGTCATTTGAATGCCTGTGACATCATTCACAGGCCACATACAATTATCAACTTAAAAACTGGCCTGCTCTATTTGGTTGATCTAACTAACTCACCCCTAATGCTTTGGCAGGGCCTGACCAAATGATTTTCCCGGGCCTTACATGGCCCACCGCCCAGATGTTCCCCACTCCTGCTAACCCCACCAAAGACCACATACCTCTTCACCTTCCGACTTTTCCTGAATTCACTGATAATTTTTTTTAAATTCATCAATATTTTTTTTTTATCAAGAACTAACATTTCCAAACTCCATTAGAGGAAAACTAAAAAAAAAAAATCAACTTGTGATCCTTCCAGAATTTATGCCAAAAGTATTAGGATAACTTACCTCAAATTTCTTCACCTTTTCCATTGTTATCAAGCGCCTTGCTGTGTGACTAGAAAGCTTCTGCTCGCAGTTGCTAATAAGTTTCAGGCAAGGATGCCAGGGTACCATCTCTTCAGTGTATCTGAAGGAGGAAAAGCTCACGGTTACAAACACTTCGCATATACACCCCACACAGGATGGTCACTGGGATTACCCAGTGTGTATGAGACCCCTCCCACCACAGTGATGTGGTACCATTTTATTTCATATTCACTGCTTACATAACCCATAAGCAATCTAGGTATTTTAATATTGCCACATCTGAGAAAAGTAGTTTGTTTTACCTGTAGAATGGGAATAAGAGAATACAAATTTATTTTATTGAAGAGTTACAAGAAGTTAAACCACAAAAGTACAAGACGACAACTACTCTACCCTAAAGGATCCCACAAGAACACCTAAAACAGACAAATAGATTCTACAGCTTGACATTCATGAGACTGATTCATCAGGAGATTTATAATTTCCTAAAGTATAAGGTCCACTACGGCATACATTTTCCCTAATAAAATTTTGCCGCTGCAGAATTTTAAGGGCATCCTGGGACCTCCATGAACTTTGTAAAAATGCCAGGCTAACGTTATTTATAAGGTAATTCAAATAGGCTACCACTAAACTAAACACTGCAGGTGACACCAGCTCAACCATGAAATAACCCTGAAGGGAGCCAGAGAGTGAGCAGTGTAACTGCCACTGAACCACGTGAAGGGAGATGACGACGCCTAGAAAACAGGACAGGCAGGCTGCCGGAGTTCAGAACCTGACATCGGACAGGTTACTGGTATCAATACTGGCAGAAAAGCAGGTGACGGAAGCAAGGAAAACAGCTAGGAGCAGAATGCAGAAGAACAATGGGGGAAGGGGCTCACTAGGAATGGGAACCATTGATAACACTGTGATTGCCAGTTTTTACTCTTCCTTTGTAAATCTGTATACCTTTCTCGATAATCTCTGGGAACTCATCAATGGGGACATTTAAAGCTCTGATCCCACGGGGGAGAAGCTGCCTGGCCTCCCGGCTGGCCTGCTCTAACCCATCACCATCGTCTCCACCACCTCCTTTCTGACCTCGCTAGGTCTCTGACCTTCAAGGCGCTCTCCCGATTACCTCAGCCACATGCTCAGAGCCTTCGTCACCCACTTACCAAGCAACATCTATAGTGCATTTCATTCTATTATCAGCGGGAGGAATTCTCTTGAAGTCTTTGTCTGACTACTTCCTTAAGGCTTCCCAAAAAATAATGGCCATTTCAGACTTTACCTCATCTAGTAATTCTCTACAGTTTACTACAGTGTTAGAAATGTTGTACTTCTACAATATTAGTTAAAATCAATTTGGAGTCTTCATACAAAGCATTTATGATATGAAGGAATACATTCAGCACCATGATTGATAGATTAAAATAAAAAGTGATGAGAGAGAAGATGACCTTACACTTGCAAACAGCAGAGTTTACAGATGTCTAATACTATTTGTCAAATTAGTAATGCACCTTTTTCAAAAGAAAAAAAAATATTTTATTTCCTGGTGGTGTTGACAAAGTATCTTTATTAAAATATTACTTAAATATACGCAAACATAAATTAGAGATAAATTCCTTATTCTTATATCCTCTATATAACTATAAAATAAAAAATAAATGTATATATCAAACCAGAAGTACAAAACCAATACAATTTTAATTAATACTTAAGACATCAATGATGGTAAATTGCTAAAACAAAGTCAGCAGTGTTTGGCTTAACAGTAGAAAAAAATATTTTCATGTTTTAGATTCTCTTTCTGACTTGATCTGTAAGTTTAAGTAGCAAGGTACATCATTTGGGTCATCATTATCATTAAATGTGGGTTTTTAAAATATATTTTATTGATATTATACAAAGAGGAAGGGAAAGGCATAGAGAATTAGAAACATCAATGAGAGAGAAACATCAATCAGCTGCCTCCTACATACCACCTACTGGGGATGTGCCCGTAACCAAGGTATATGCCCTTGACCGGAATCAAACCCAGGACCCCTCAGTCCACAGGCCGATGCTCCATCCACTGAGCCAAATCGGCTACGGCATTAAATTTGTTTTTAACCACTCCTCTATTATGTTAACAACTCAACCAAATTTAACAGTATATTCCCAAAATACCATCTAAAAAAACAGCATTAAAGTAAAAGTTCTTTACTATATATTTACTAATATATTTCATAGTAATGAACTGTGTGCAAGTTATTAAATGGAAGCTATAAATGCCTGGACTATAATGATACTCCAGCATTCTATCTTAATTCCACTTGATTACTTTCCCCTACACTCCAAGCATCTATTTAAACCTAAATCAGCCAGATCAGGCAAATCCACAGATCCAGAAAAGCAGCTGCCGGAACTGAGTGACAGGTATTTCTTATGTGTCCAGGGCTTCTTTGGGCATAATAAAAACGCTCTGCAATTAGATAGTGGTGATGGGTGCATAACTTTATGGAGATACTAAAAACCATGGATTTTAAAAGGGTGACTTGCATGGTATACAAATTATATTTTAACGTTTTTATAAAAGCCAAAATAGACTATGAATATAGGCCCTAGCTTTTCCATGAATCAATTTTGAAAATCACTGACTTTTAATTTTTTTTTGGGGGGGGGGGTAAGAAGGGAGGGTTGAAAATCACTGATTTTTTGTGTGAGTCTTCATGTCTCAGGCTATTTTGAAATGTTACTAGTTTCACCTCCCATTTGTTATTGATTTGTTATTGATTGGAGCACTTACTGAAAACAGTTAAAGAAATCATTTTTTTTTTTGTTTCCTAGATGAGACATGAAAAACATTCTGTTCACTGCTCTGGCCACAAAATTAATTTTATTACAATTAAGTTTTATCCCCCAATCCTACTTTGAGGCTCTTTATTAAATTTCTTCTCTTTGTCAGCATTTTTATCATGAGCACTACCAACTGGATTAAAGGACATTGTTCACAAAGAAACCGTTTCTAAACAATGTTTAGAAAACAACACTATTTGAACATGTGGAACCTGGACAAATAACTTAGCAACTCCTATAACACCAGTCACACAGGAGTGGAATTCATGCCCTGTCTAAAGGGATATTACACTGCTCTTCAGAATACTTCACAAGTAGTTATTATGAATAATAAACCCACAAATACCAATGGTCTACAATAGTTTTATACTGCAAGTCTCTGTGAGAGGCAAGAATAAACTATGAGAGCTCAGATGAAGAACGGACAATTCTGCTGAGGAGGAGTGGGAAAAGTTCACAGAAGTAGTGACAATTAAGGAGGCTTTGAAGGAGGACTAGATTTTACCAGAGGGAAGAAGGGTATAGTAAGCAATGGGGACAGAATAAACAAAGGAGAAAAGATACAGAGCATCCAGATACTGGTAAAAAATCTGATATACAAAGTGGGGAGAATCTAGACTCAAGGAAGAAAAACAGAAGTTTGTTGACCGCACTTTAAAACCAGACAGGGAGAAAATCCATTTTCAATCATCAGCCCCAACAATTCTTCACAAATAACTAAGCTTTTAGGTAGTATTTTGTTTTTACTATGTCTTATATTTTTCAAAATGTCCTGGGTTTAAGGAATAATACCAGAATTTGATTATAGCATGTAATTCTTCTTTTTCTTACATTCACTATACATAATTATACAAAAAGCATTTTAGAAATGTTTAAAAGTTGCCTGTCTTTTCTTAATGGCAATTGAAAGCTGTGTTTTCTGTTGTTTGTTTTATAAACATTGCATAGGAAGTTCCAAAGGCCGGGACCAACTAGCCGTGTGTTTGTTTATTAGCTGATAAGGATTACACATTCATGTTGACTCCCTAACAAGGGCTTATGTTTTTGTTACCAGTGTTAATCTCATTTAACCTCTTCACTTTAGAAATAAGGAAAATTAATTCTAAGGAGTGAAATGACTTCTCTAAAGTAAAAAGCAAGCTAGCTTATTGATTTATTCCCAGTACTGTGTTCATGTAATTCAACATCCTGCCACATCCCAGGTATCTGGTATATGAACGGATAGATGGGGTTTTATTAATATTTTCAGAGAGGAGAACATTTATTTATGTCTGTGCAAAAATAGCTCTTGCCTTAGATAAGCTAAATTCCAATAGCAAGCTTACTTGCTTAAAGTAATTTTTTTTAAGATTTCTATGGCAAATTGAAGAAATGGCCCAATTTTGAGCTTGCTACTGTCTTTCCAATCTAAGAATCTCATCTTGTTCAAGACATCTTGTCTTTCATTGTTGATATACACAACTCTATTCATAATAATAATTACTGAATAATAAAACCCAAGCCAATAATGTTGAACATAATCAGGGCCTTAAGCATATGCATAGCTTTTATATTGGTGTTAGCCTTTCAAAAAGATGCACTGCATTTAATGTGAGCATTCTGGCCAATATCTATTAAAGCTAGCTAGTAGTAAGTACATGAATCACTTGGTGAAGTTGTTAGAAATTACCTCTTTATGGCCTGGAAAAAGAGCCACTGAATAGCAGCGATATCAGGCGCTGAGCCAAGTGTGGGTGCAACAGGAATTTGCAAACTTTTTCTCTAAAGGACTGAACTAGAGAGTAAAGAGTTTAGCCTTTGTGGGCCATGTATGTTTGTCACATATTGCTCTTTTTGGGGTTTTTTAACCCTTTAAAAATATAAAACCATGCCAAAACCGGTTTGGCTCAGTGGACAGAGTATCGGCCTGCGATCTGAAGGGTCCCAGGTTTGATTCCAGTCAAGGGTATGTTCCTTGGTTGCAGGCACATCCCCAGTAGGGGGCATGCAGGAGACGGCTGATCGATTTTTCTCTCTCATCTCTTTCCCCCCCTTCCTCTCTGTAAAAAATTAGTAAGACATACTAATTTTTTTTACAGAGAGGAAACCAGTCTTAGCTCAAAAACCTTACAGAAGTAGGCTAAGGACCATATTTGGCCTACTGGCCATTGTTTATTAAACTTTGACATAAAATAAAAAGGTCAAAATAATTCCATCAATAAGAGAAAGGGGCCAGTTTCATACACATATGTAGATTAAAAAAAAGATTACCATATATATTAAGTAGAAAGATATTTATCCTAAAGACAATTAGATAGTGAAAAAATATGCCATATATACAACATCATAGAAAAATAAAAATGAAATAATTTAATGTTACATACTCTGGTGTGTATACTGGTAACCAATAGACTAGTCTTCCACCTAATGTGAGGGTCTCAGCTGCAAAGTTTAACAGGTCAAAAAACATATCACTCAGATGATAATTCAAGGAAACAGGAACATGGCTTTCTGGACTAGACAAAAAAAAATCAAAATTAATAAAAATCTTTAACTGAGTTAATTAGCAAGAAGCAACATGCTTGTTCTCAAAGTAGTAACACATCAGATTTAGCTTTCACTTACCATTTTTCTATTCCCTTCTGGATTTCCTTCTGTGAACCTGTTCTTCTTGTCGATTCCCTGATACCATATGGAGCTAGACAGAAAACACAGGTAACACAGGTAGTCAAAAGTCACCTACTCCCCAGTGAGGGGAAGATGGACTCATGTGCCTCCAGTTGTGACACCGGGAAGGAAGGGTACACGTCACCTCTGCAATATCCCAGCTGAGAACGTGTAACACAAAGAACATTCGATTTAAAAGATTTGGGAGGACAGGCAGGACGTGTGTTCTTCAAAAAGGTCAGTGTCATAAAGACAGAGAAAAGCAGTGAAGGTGTTACAAATTAAAGGAAGCTTAAAAGATATGATTACTGATGCAATACCTAACACTAGAACAGATACTATACTGCAGGGGGAAATATGCTATAAATGATACTGGGTCATTTGACAAAAGTGATGGAAAACTGTAGATTAAACTATTGCATTGGTAGCTGTGCTTTTGCTATCTAAGATCTATCCCTATTCTTAAGAAATGACACACTGAAGTACAGGGGCAAAGGGCCACAATATATACAAATTATCTTCAATTCCTCAGAGAAAAAAAACTGTAT
Organism: Vespertilio murinus; assembly: GCA_963924515.1. Lineage (NCBI taxonomy): Eukaryota > Metazoa > Chordata > Mammalia > Chiroptera > Vespertilionidae > Vespertilio > Vespertilio murinus. Next base: position 186,527,559 of record OZ004705.1, read on the forward strand.
TTTATGTAAAAATATAATGAAAGCAACAATAAAGTAGATTGCTAAAAAGTTACCCAGTTTTCATAAAGTATCTTCATGCTGACATTATAATGCCTTGGTAATTTTTCTTTTATTAGATTAGTTACCAAAGAACTAAAGTGAGCTGAGATGGAAGGGTTGAGATACACTTGCCACTATTTACAGATTTACTGCCAAATACTTTAGAAAAGGCAGATCCGTTCTCATATAGAATGCCAGAAAAGCACCAGAACTCATGAGGCACAGAACACGGTTCTCCTGTGTATTCCTAAAGCTCGGTGCGTTCGCAAGCCCAGTGTCCACAGAAATTCTTGTAACTCTAAAAAGGAGATGTTAGTGCAAACAGGCACTACAAAAAACACAAAAACTTACACATGGAAAAATGTGTGATATATGAAACTCTCTTCTTCGAAATCTGATACCATAATTGCAAATGCCATTTTGGATCCAGTGGGTACACTAATGACCAACTATAGCCAAATATAAAACAAACATGAAAACAAATGTATGCCTCAAAAAATAAGCTGAAGAAATAAAGGGAAGACAAGTTAATATACATATTTAAGAAAACTAAACAGTAAACTCTCTACTACTTAGTTAAATGGGTTACCCTACCTATATTCACAATTTTTTTTCCCTTCTCACTATATAAAGATGGGGGTGGGGAGAATACCAGTACAAGTTGGCATCGTGTGTGTGTGTGTGTGTGTGTGTGTGTTTGTGTGTGTGTTAGTGTGTGTGTGTGTGTGTGTGTGTGTGTGTGTGTATGTGTGTAAAGTCTGTATTTTAAATGTGAATGACTTCAGGAAACAAATCCTACTCCTACTTTTGTATAAAAGCAAACTTACGATCAGTGATGATTGCATCAAAATGTGTGCCCTTCTTCCAGGAAGGTTTGGATGCATCAGAAACCAGGACATCAAGGTAATACTTCTCTAACCCATACTGACGGAGATTTGCCCTAATGTTTTCGTCTGGTCCTCTCCATTTCTGGTTTTTCCTACTAGCCTTTCCTGAGGTGAGAGAAAAAGGAAGACAGGAAGTACTAAATCAAAGTAATATTTAACTCATCTAAACCTACACATTTATTCAAATACAACCTGCTTCCACTTAAAAAAAAATCTTCATTTTATTATACAAATAAACGTTTATTTCAACTTATTATAAAAATATATTTTGAACAGTAAAAGGTACTGATGCTTGGTCTTACTTTTCATGTAAAACTGCCTTAAAACACTAATTCAGTATTTACTGAGTTCAAAGCATATATTAGAAAGATACAGAGTTGAATAAAATATGGTTCCTTTCCTCTAGCAGCAAACAGTCTGATGTAGAAATAGTGATGAATCAGATCAATGAAACAGAAACTAAGAAAGCTAATTTGGGAAATGCATATGATCATGAAGTGGAGGTGGGGGGCCCAAAATGGAGACATTACAGATGAAAAGTTACAGCAGGATTGAAGTTGTTCAAAAAGACTAGTTTAGGGGGGGAAAAGTGGATGATGGGATACCATCAATTAAGATGAGAGAAATCAAGAGGAAAAAGACGCAATTCACTTAAGATATGTCAATCTTGCTTGTGAGCTACCTACACAATATTCAGGAAGAGCTATTCAGCAGGTAGTCGGAGGTCAGAATATACACACATAAGATCCACCTGTATATAAACTTGACTTAAATCCATAAGAATGAATGACATTAACCTAGGTAGTAGTTACATATGTGTTTGTTTTATATTTATTCTATTTTTATATACTCTTCTGTAAAATGATCTACTTCATAATAAAAACAAAATTTAAATGTCAAAAGGAGAATGACATGACTGTTCACTGTAGTGTTGACAGGAGAAAAGCAATGTGTACACACAGAACAAAGAAAACTCAGGGCCTTATAGAGGCTGCAATGGAAGTCAAGGACATAAAATCCGACCTGCTGCGACCACTGTCTCGGGAACCAAAGGAGGCTTTACAAATGTCAACACTGCCGAACGCTGTAAATCTGTGGCCTTAGAGCTTTCAGTAGGCATGACAGCTAACAGATAATGGGCACCAGAGAATGAGAGATGAATAAGGGGAAGGCAGCAAGTGAATACTAGTTTTTCAAGAAGTATTTTGGCAAATTAAGAGGAAAACCAAATGGAAGCTAGAAGATGTCTACAGGATTGACAGACAAGGCTTTGTATTTTTAAAAATAGGAGAAATTTTAGGATATTTGAGTACAGTAAGAGATCAGAATGGACATATCTAACAGCATCTTGGATGAGCTTTGAGGAAATGCTATGTCCATCAGAATTCTACCCAAGTACACTGAAAGGTTGTAACGAGTTTTAAACACAACTTTCATAAATAAAAATTCAAATAAATTACATATGACAATTTCCTTAAAGCAAACATACCACTTCTACTAAAAGCAAGCTGGAACAATTCTGCTTAGTACTTGTCTACTCTAACATATTGCAGACAAAGAATATTTTTTCTTGTTAGCTTACTTATGTGAACTTAATTAAATACAACTCATTTTCCTTATGATAAATATTACTAAATTCCTTATAGTCAAGTCAGGAAAAAAGAGAGGTCATTAAGTACAATATATTAAATTGCTTCAGCAAAAGAAAAGAACGTATAATAAATTTTCACCTATATAATAATTCACACTGAATAGGAAAAAGGAAAAGAGTATTTTAAGGGCTGATTCTAGCTGCAATAATTTAACTGTAGTATATACAAACAACTTTAAATCATCAATGAAACCAGACATTTCTAATACCATTCAGCTATAAGGAATTACTTTTTTCAGTTTGATTCAATTTTATTGAATAATACATCAGCAGCAAAGCTTCCAGATTTTAAAGCTTCCAGATTTTCCAGGTTTTACCAAAACCCCCTCAAAAGCAAGCAATCTTCAAATAGAAACTGTATGTTTTATTAACACGGACATGCTGATTACAAAGTGGCTCTCTCCTAATTCTTCTCTCCCAACCCTAAAGTTCACTACCTTATAATTTGCTTCCTTTTAAAAAATCTCTCTTACTAGAACCACAACACCTCTGAGGGAGGTTTTTTTCTCATTCATCACTGTGTTCCCCAGGATCACTTCGTAAAAAGCAGATACCCAAGGAGGTGTTATTGTTGTAAAAGTAAGTAAACCTATATTATACCACAACTCTTCATTTTTAACATTAAAAGTAGATATATAATACCATATAAAATATTTATTTTCAAGGCACAAGAGCAAAGACTGCAACACTGTCTAGAACCAAACTCACCCAAGCCATGAACTGTGTTGTAGTCTATATCGGTCCCACACACATACGCTCCAAAATGAGCAGATGCTATCAGAAGGCCACCTGGAAAAAACCACAGTTATGATCTGTTAACCAGGAAGTCCCAGGCTCTTCTTTCTTCCACTTCTTAATCTGACCCAGATTCTTACAAACTAGCTGCAGGCAGAGCATCCTAGAAGGACAATGGTCCTGGCCTCCAAACCAAAAGAAACAACCCCCTAAGCTATGCTCATGACAGTGGTCACAGAGCAGGTAATTAATCATTACTTTAAACAGCAATACTTATAGAAAATTATGTGTGTGTTTTTTTTTTTTTTGGGGGGGGGGGGTAAAATAATGTATATTTAGACATTATTTTCATCTCATCCTGAGAGATCCATGCAAAGCATCGATCTTGCTCCTTTTTTTACAAACAAGCAGATGACTGCTACACAGAGAGCTGGCAATAAATAAATTCTGACCACTGGGCTCAATTGCACTGAAGTCAGAGTTTCAAATAACTCAAGAGGACATAACTAAAATGTAAGACATTAATCCTTGCAATAATTAAAATATCAGGATAAGAAATAGTTACTTCTATAACTAGTAAAGCAATTATCTCATTTTAAAACTATAAATATTAAGTTCCAAATAACTACTATGAAACACACAATAATACAATTTTTCTGTTTACTATTCTTTAGAAAGGTCAGTCAAACTGAAAACAGAAGTACATTCTAGACCAGCCGTGGGCAAACTACGAACCGCGGGCCGGATCCGGCCCATTCGGCTGTTCTACCCGGCCCACGGAGCCGAAAGAGCAGAGGGTTCTCTTGCTCTCCCCTCCGCTCCTTCACCAGCAGCCCAAGATGAGAGTGCCAGCATGGTCAGGTTGCTTTTGTTCCGGCCCTCCAGTCCAGTTTAAGAACCCATTGTGGCCCTCGAGTCAAAAAGTTTGCCCACCCCTATTCTAGACTGTGCACAGACTTGGCCAAGGGAAAATAACTAGGCTATTTCCTTAATATACTTTGAAATGGAATCTCGAACATTAAGATGGGTAGTGCCTCCAGAGGGTGGAGATTTATAAATGAATAGTGTTCCCCCATAGCCATTTAAAACACAGTCTGGTAGCATGTACTTACACGTACTTTTCCCATGAAAAATACTGTAACTGGCCATTTCCTATCGGAGTCTCTAAAGAAGAGAAACGAAGGACTGAAAGCACCGCACAAGCCAACACCGAGGTCCCCTCACACGAACTACAGAAGAATTCGTGTGAGAGGTACAGGAAGTAGGACCTCAGAACTCTCACTCTATGGACGGAACAGTCCCTATTTGGGAAAGCTACTGTATGTGATGACATGGAATACTCACAAAATCACTTCACCCAAATTATGAGCAATTACTACAAGTCTGCCAGTTAAGGCAGATACTCACCTAGAAGAGCTAGTTGTCAAGGGAACAGAAAAGCTTTCCTGTGCCTCCTTAAACAGAACCTTATCCATTTGGTTAGTGAGTTTTGAGCAGACCCAATTTAGAGTACACTGCTGCAAGGAGATGAATAATCTGTTAGTTAACTCTGTGCCCTTTAAGCTTTTAAAGTTTTAAATAAAATCATTATAAAGTAGCTTCACTGATCTAGTCACTGAATAACCACTGCCAATCACCTAGTTGTTGTTTTTTCTGTTAAGTTGAAGCATTTTTTGCATTTAGCTATACCTCTGATGGAGTTTCCTGGAAGCTTTCTGGTGGACAAAGGGGCGATAAAATGCAGGGGTAAAGTGTTGAGGGGGCAGGTAACGTGACTCACCTGATATCTTATTACATGCTTTCAAGTGTACAAATACCACAGACTCGGTGTTTTGATTTCTCATTACTTAAACAGCAACCACTTTAAGGTTAGGGGTAATATCATATAAGCAAAAGGTCCAATGAATGAAATTTACTTATGACAAAGAAAGTAATGCCTGATTTTCATCTTTAGAGATTTATGTGTGTGAAATTGAGAGACTGGCTTTGGTTTTGCTGAAAGAAACGGAAAAAAGGAGAAAAATGGAGATACTATTAAATCTATTTTATCCTTTAAAAAACCTCAAGTAAATTAAGCTAGCAGCGTAAGCAAAAGGATATTGCTAGAACAGAGACATTTCCATAAATGAACTACAAAACTCGGGAATAGAAAACTGCAGAGAATAGTGGACACAACAAAAAGCAGAGACTATTCTCAGACCCACGGAGATAATTACTCTCTCCTCACCTTTTAGTCCCCCAGAACCAGGACAGTCAGTTTCCCAATAGCTGTGTCTATCATTTTGCAATGGTAACTTTTCAAAGGGAGCCACACTCCTTCCTCTCACCTCTGGGCCATCTGAAGGCAAAAGCCAAAGGAACAGCGCAGTCTCCGGGGAGTATCCTCAGCTGCCAAAGGGGCCGATTCCCTTGTGAGGGAGGTGAGCAGGAGCAGAGCTACAGCTGCAGAGTCCATCATAACATCACCCCACAGCGACCTACACTGGCAGACACTCGGGCCAATTATTTCCATCACTTTCAGAGAATGAACGTCTACATTTTAATCCTCAATTTCCCTGCTTGCTGATATAATTTGCCAATGATTGCAAATTATGAATATTTTGAAAAATTAACCAAAAAAGAGACTACAAAATAAGTTCATGGTCCAATTGTTCATCATCACCATTCCATATTGGCTATATCTAACACCTTTCACCAAAAAAGCACTTAAGTTCTTAACCAAGTAATAATTTAAAATAAGAATGATAGCCGAGAGAACATCCAAGATGGCGGCCTAGGCAGTCTCCTAAGCTGCCGCCTCATCAACAATTTAATTAAAAAAACAACTAAAATCAAAAAGGACTTCACCAAAACGTCAGGAAAGCTGGCGGAGTGGAATAGCTACAACTAGAAAGAAAGAGAGAGGTTCACGGATCGGACTGGGAGCCGAAAAGCACTGAGGTAGGGAGACGCTCGCGCACGCGGCCGCCGAATACCTGCCTGGCGGTGGGAGGGGAGGAATCCCCGATTGCACGGAACCCTTTCCGACTGCACTGAACCCAGCCCCGGCTGAAATTCCGTGGTCCCAGGCTCATACGGGTGGAGTCTGGACTGCAGAGAAAGGCACCCAGAGACTCAGAGACTCAGAGACCGGGGACCAGGAGTCGCAGTCGCAGTCGCAGCCGGCAGGGTCTACAGACTCTCGCGCGTGAGCAAGTACGCGCTGAGGTCTGACCGCCGCCTCTCCCTCTCCGGAGCGGAAGGAGTCAGAAGCTCCAGGTCTGACCGCGGAGGCTGCCGCCGCCTCTCTGTACAAGGTGGCGGCCTCTCTGTAGCGGAAGGAGTCAGAAGCTCCAGTCTGACCACGGAGGCTGCCGCTGCCTCTATGTACAAGATGGCGGCCTCTCTGTAGCGGAAGGAGTCAGAAGCTCCAGACTACAGAGACCAGCCCAAGTCCGGGTGAGCCCCTGCGGCACCCACGCTCTTGCTTGGGGAACCTGGGCCGGTCAGGCGGAAACTCAGGCGAGTGCACAAGGGCAGGGCAGAAGCCAAGACTGTCAGTTCAGCCCTGAGACTCCGCCCCATCCAAGCTGAGCAGAGGCTTCTGCAGTTTTTCAAGTCTGATCCTATAAGACTGTCTCCGATACAGAAGTTATCCCAGAGTAGACACAGCTGATACCCACATCCAATTGGCCTGAAGGTCAATTCACAACAATAGAGACTTAGCTACAACAAGGCTGTGCACGCAGTCCACAAAGGGGATCACCAAGAGTGTCTACCTCAGGTAACTGAGGAGGCTGACCCACTGTGCTATATAGGACACCAAACACACAAAGCCATCCTACCAACTCTGAAAAATAGTGATAATGCCGAGACAAGGAAACAGATCTCAAACAAAAGAGATGGAGGATATAGAGTTCAGAACTACGGTTCTAAGGTTATGCAACAATATCCTAGAAAAGCTCGATAAACTCCATGAGACCCAACTAAAAAGTATAGATAAACTGACTAAATTGGAAAATATTATGCAGAGATCCAACAGCAGAATGGAAGAACACAAGAATCAGATCAAAGAGCCAAAAGACACTCCGCTAGAGAAGGAAGAAGAAAAGAGGATCCAGAAAGTTGAAGATAGTGTAAGGAGCCTCTGGGACAACTGCAAGCGCACCAACATCAGAATTATGGGGGTGCCAGAAGAAGAGGGAGTGCAAAATACTGAAAACATATTTGAAGAAATAATATCAGAAAACTTCCCTCACCTGGTGAAAGAAATAGACTTACAAGTACAGGAAGCCTACAGAACCCCAAACAAGAGGAATCCAAAGAAAAATTCTTCTCGACACATCATCATCAATATGCCAAGGGTAAAAGACAAAAAGAGGATCTTACAAGCAGCAAGAGAAAAGCAGTTGGTTACCTATAAGGGAGCACCCATACGACTATCAGCTGATTTCTCAACAGAAACCATGCAGGCCAGAAGGGAGTGGCAAGAAATATTCAAAGTGATGAATAGGGAGAACCTACAACCAAGATTACTGTATCCAGCAAAGTTATCATTCAGAATTGAAGGGCAGATAAAGAGCTTCACAGATAAGAAAAAGCTAAAGGAGTTCATCACCACCAAACCAGTATTATATGAAATGCTGAAAGGTATTACTTAAGAATAGAATTAGGGGCAAAGAAAGGGAGTGGATAGATAATTATCAGGGTGAAGGGGTGTGGGGTGCAGAAAGAGACTGGATTAAAATTGTATAACCTATGGATGAGGACAATGATGGGGGAGGGGGTAAGGGCAGAGGGTGGGGTGGGAATCGGGTGGAAGGGAGCTATGGGGGAGAAAAAGGAGAAACAATTGTAATAATCTGAGCAATAAAGATTTATTAAAAAAATAAAAAAAAAAAAAAAAAAAAAAAAAAAAAAAAAAAAAAAAAAAAAAAAAAAAAAAAAAAAGAATGATAGCCGAAACCGGTTTGGCTCAGTGGTAGAGCGTCGGTCTGCGGACTGAAAGGTCCCGGGTTCGAATCCGGTCAAGGGCACGTACCTTGGTTGCGGGCACACCCCCGGTGGGGGCTGTGCAAGAGGCAGCTGGTCGATGTTTCTCTCTCATCGACATTTCTAGCTCTCTATCTCTCTCCCTTCCTCTCTGTAAAATATCAATAAAATATATTTTTTAAAAAATAAAATAAGAATGATAATCAATACAGTTCACTGAATGTCTACCATGTATCATGCAACTTCCTAAGAATTTCATAGACATATAATGCCTCACTTAATCCTCACAATATATTACTTATTACCTTATTACAAATGATGGAAGTGAGGCCCAGACAAGTTAAGAATGTTGCCCAAGGTCACATAGTAACTGACAGAGTAAGGATTTAAAACTAACTCTATTTGCTCTATGGTAGTCTATGCCACACTGTCCCCTTTGGGGTCAACAGCAACTGAAGTATAAATACACTAGCTTACCAATTAGAAAAACAAAAGTAAAATTTGTTATTAGACAAAAGAAGTTAAATTAAGTAAAATTTGCACACTCAGTAAGAGCTGTCGACCATTCACAAGTCTTCTACTATACAATAGGCAGGCCTGGGCCATTGTATGTATTCAACACACTCATGCTGATCACTCTTGGGTCATGCTCATATTAGCACAGTAGTGCTTCCTAACTAATGAGAATTGACCCAATGACATGCATCTTCCCCCTGAGGAAGCGAGATACACATCTTTTTAAAAAATCTTACTAAAATATGAATCAATATATTTGCTAAGATGGAAAGAAAATTGTGTTTCTAGAGCTCATGATGTACTTTTATTTTTTTTAATATATTTTATTGATATTTTACAGAGAGGAAAGGAGAGAGATAGAGAGCTAGAAACGTCGATGAGAGAGAAACATTGACCAGCTGCCTCTTGCACACCCCCTACCGGGGATGTGCCCGCAACCAATGTACATGCCCTTGACCGGAATCGAACCTGGGACCCTTCAGTCCGCAGACCGACGCTCTAACACTGAGCCAAACCGGTCTCGGCTCATGATGTACTTTTAGATAATGTAGCAAACTACCTCACAGAAAAAGGAAGGTATTTGGGTAGGAAAAGATCATATCTCTCCTTTCTCCGCTAGTCTATAACCCTGAGGAAAGCACATGGCCATGGAGGAGGGCACTGAGCTTCTCATTTCTCCCGTCCTTCCGAAGGTACTACCCATCAGTGAGACAAAAGGGCCTAGAAAGAGGACCGGTTGTGCGTAAGAATTGCGTCTAATCGCAACTACTGGCTATTACCAGTTTCAAAACAAAACTAGATAAAGTCCTAATTCTACGCTTAAACCACAAACACAAGCTATAAATTACTAGAGGCCCAGTGCACTTGAGAGTGGTCACTCAGCCTGCCTTCGCCCTCTCACAGTCCAGGAGCCCTTGGGGGATGTCCTACTGATGGCCACAGTCTGGCCTCCCTCTGCAGGTGACTGGTGGGCAGACTGGAAATGGCACCAGCCAGTGAGTGGCCAGCCCCACCCCCATCGCTGCCACGGATGGCCTCCCTCTGCAGGAGGCGACAGGCAGGGGCCAGCAAGCGGCCAGCCCTGTCCCCACATCGCCCCACTGCCACTGCTCCTCCTTAACCCCCCTACCCCCGATTGCCGACCACTCCCTCTGCCCACTGGTACCTGCCTTGGCTGGCCTGGTGCTGCCCGCTCACCAGCCCGCCCCCTGCCCACTGATGGTTCTGCTGTTCGCTCGATTTGCATGTTAGGCTTTTATTATATAAAATACTTAAGCAACATCTTCATAAAGGGCTTCTTGCAATTTTCCATTAACTGTATCATATACACATAAACAGTAAAATGACCGAGCTATACTATCCACTTTCAGGAGCTGCCATAAAGTAACTCAGGGGCAGGTCTCCCCACGCCTTACCAAAATAAAAGCAGTGAGAACCTCATTTGCTGTGGAAGTAAGCACCCAGCCTAATCTGCATGAAGGGAAGAAAGTTTACCTCTACTGGTAACTCTATTTTTAAACTTTATGGTCTGGTCTATGTGTGTGTGTGTGTACGCATATTAAGCTTTATATACATGTATGTATCTCAAAGAATTATTCTCACTTCACAGGAAAAAAACACACGTTTTACTGTCTAAGAACAAGTTTAAGGATTAATAAAGGACTTGACATTTGGAAAAAGATAAATTAGACCCATTCTTCACATAGAATAAGAAAATAAAGTCAAAATGAACCAGAGATCTAAAAGGGAAAAATTAAGACTACCAAAGTACCAGCCAAATGCACAGTTTAATCCTCTAAAAATTGGATGTAGGGAAAATTTTTGCATGGTAAAAAGCTATTCTATGCTAAACCAAAGGATAAATGGAAAACTGGGAGGAAATAGTTTATATACCTGTATGAGAAAGATGAGGCTAAAATCCCTAACATGAAAAGTACTTTTAAAACTGAGACCAAAAATTCTACAGAAAAAATGGGCAAAAGACATGAAAGATAATTCAAAAAAAGTTCTAAAAATATAAAAACTTATTACACTTCCTCACAGTAAGAGAAATACAAATTAACACTGCATTACAATAGATTTTTCATCCAATGGAATTTTGCTATTCCATTATACAAAAATTTGTATTAATAAATTAATTAATACAAATTAACACTAATTAATACAATTAACATTAATACCCTCCGCTGGTGAGGCTGTAGGGGAACAGGGCCTCTTATATGTTTCTGTCAAGAACGTAAAATGATATAATTGAGAGGAATTTGGTAACATTTAACAAAACTACATATGCATACGCTCTTCAATCCAGGATTCCAGCTTCTAGGATTTTACCCTAGATATACGTGTGTGTGTGTGTGTGTGTGTGTGTGTGTGTGTGTGTAACATTATGAAGATATACGTGTATAAGATTATCCATTGCAAACCTTATTTGTAACTGCAAAATACTGGAAACTACCCACGCTCAAATATAGGAATCTATCTAACTAAATTACAGTATATACACCCATGAAGTTTAATTATAAAAAAGAACGAAAGACACAGAGAACCAACAGATGGTTGGAAAGGGGAAGGTGCGGGTGGGCAGGAAAAAAGAGAATGAAGAAAATCTCTATGAACAAGTAGGAAGTGATTTCCAGGAAATACTGTTAAGTACTAAAAAAAGAAAATTTAAAAACAACATATATAGTATACTATCCTTTATGTTAGAAAGCAGTAGAAATAAAATGTACATATATCTGCTAATCACTATCAGACGTAAAAATTGAAAACAACAACACAGGAAGAATGAACTAGCAAACAAAAAATAGGTGGTTACTTACAGGGGATGGGAAAGTATATGGTTGTCAATTTTAAAAGATGGACACATTTTTTGTCACTTAAGTCTTTCTTCAACCCCAAGACTTTTCCTATTTAAATAAACTAGTTAGCTTCATAACATTTCCACAATGTATGATATTGCAATGTATGGTATGCTTCCCCCTAGTGGTTTACTTGAAAAAAAAACATACGCAATAAATTCATCTTTGAAGTGGCAGAAGTGTTAAATATGGGCTATTACACAAACATGTGGATATCTCTTAGGCACTAAATAATAATAATTAAAAGATTATTCTATCCATCTAACCTTTTAGCAAAAATATTACTATGAAAAAGATATATTACTAGGACTCTGATTTATATACACAGCAACATCTCTATGCTAGCTTTAACAGTTAAGTCACAGTACCTGTTCCTACAAATGGATCAAAGACAATATCATTTTTCTTTACTTTTCCATGGTTGGCCATGATGAATGATAAACCAGCATCCATGCTTGTATTTCCAATGTAGTGTCTCTTTTTGACACTGTATGACTCTATAAGCTCTCTTTGTCCATCTGCAATCTAGATCAGAGATGTTTTTCAAATTAGTATAACTGTGCAGAATAGACTTAAGCTAATCATTCACAATAAAACCACCACATATCTCAATGATGAAAACTCCTTTCCACTTACAACTGCTCTAAACTTGCTCCTTTAAAGAAAATGTGGAGAAATACCTTTAGTTCTTAGTGTGTTGTTACTTACTTAGACTTTTCAAACCAAGTCTGAATTGAATTTGAATGCAAGTATTGCAGGGGCTTGTGGTAAGCTTTATCCGTCTTGTTTTTCTTCTAAATAATATTCTGTAGCAGCTTCCACTCACCCACTTAGAGCCTCAGGAAGTGGACAGAATTACTCTACAGTAATTTCATTTCTTTTCAGAATGGAAACCTAGACTGAAGACCTCTGCAAATGAGGTCCCTCAGCTACCAGAGCATCAGCCTGGCTCATCTATACTGAAAAAGCAGTTCGGACTTTCTGACAAGTCTTGTGTTAATGTTTTCAGGCACACCACCTCCTACCTAGGCCCTAAATCTCTAGAAAAACAAACAAACCAAGAGGGGGAAGAAAAGAAAAAACAGCAACCAACCATATAACCACACATTTTTCACTGACTTTAATTCATACAGTTCTGACTCTTCAGCTGCTATCAAGTTCCACATCTAGAGTTAAATAAAAAGGCCCAGAATATAGCACTGAAAGAAAATAAACTTAAATAGGTAAAAAGAACATTTCCTTACCCATCTACCAAAATAAATATTATGTGGATTCTCAGGAATGCAGTTAGGGTCCAAACCATAATCCTCCAGAACAGAGAATATATGCTGTGGCTTCTTTAAATTTACTTTTCCTTCAAATGGCAGAAACTCAAGAGCCTACAAAATAAAAGTAATTTCAATGTCCTAAAAAAAATTTAAAAGGAAAAATAGTGCTTATTTAATAATGCCTATCTTATAAGTTTGGTATTAGGGTTTAGACAAAACATGAAACATACTTAGCACACTCTGTGCTACCAAATAAACACTTGACAAACACTGGAATTATTATATATCAACAGGGATTAGACTATATTAATCTCACAGGTTTTTTTGGCTTTGCTAAATTCACTTACATCTATTCGTTTGACTTTTTCTTCTTGTGTCAATGTTTTATTGAATGTGTGAATCTTTATTTTATATGTAGAATCTGAATGTAGAAATGGAACCTAAAATAAAAGCAGATAGGTTCTTTAGGCTTAGTAATTCCACAGTGTCTGCAGACACACTACACGAAACCACACTTCACTACGCACCATCTTCTCCACAGGGTAGTTTCTGAGGGAACTATACAGCTCTTCTGGAGATTTCCCATGACCCCATAGTTCAAATATGGACCTAGGAAATAAATGGTCAGTACTAACCTCCGTTAAGAAATCAGTTCACACAGTAATGTGTCACAATGACTTCACTCGTTCTTGATGCTCATTCCACTAAAACAAGTATTGCCTACGTTTTCTAAGCTATAAATGAGAAATATGTATCCTGGAAACAAATATAGCTCATGTCCAAATCACACATAGGAACTGAACTTTACACATAAGGAGATAAATTTATCATCAATCACAAATGATGTAGTAAAATCACTTAAGTTATTTTAGTAAATGGGTGGAAAGCTGCAGGAAATCCAATTTTTCCCAGTGTCTTCTCCATAAAACAAAAAGAAAAATGATCAGATAAAAATGTTACTATTAATACTTAGCTATCACTTAGTAACATTCAATAACTAACAATTACTTTTATAACTATTACAGAAATTCTTACATTAAAAAATATACTCAAGCTTCCATATATTTCTAAAAACACTTAAACAATTACAACCAAGCTTTCATTGCAACCAGTGAAATAGTTCTTAGAATTAGTTGAAATAGAACTCAATCTACATATTAGTACAGTTCTGTGCATCTAAATTTAAACTACTTTATAATTGTAATTAACAATACCATTAAAATTGAGATTATCTTTTGAAAATAAATTCCTGCTTCCCTTTGTATTGAATTTATAGAAAGAAGGCCTCTATAGTAATTCTATGCTTACATAGTTATCACTTAAGGAGTGACCTCAGCTATACAAAACACACAGAAAATAAAAAACAGCCATGGAAATTATTACATACTATTAATAATCATTACACAATTGTTAATTGTACCATTTATCAAATATATGTATTAGAAGATAGGAGCTTTGAAGGAAGTGTACAAATCTTGGTTGGTCCTCAAGCAGCTACTTTAAACCTAATAAACCACATCTTTGGAAATCAAACACCTTTGAGAGCTATAACTTTTAATATGCTTATCTAAAGAAGTACTTAATTAAGGATGTGTTCCTTATTTATGATGTTTCCACTGTCTATTTATTTTTATTAAATACGTTAGACCTGCCAAAACCGGTTTGGCTCAGTGGATAGAGCTTTGGTCTGCGGACTGAAAAGGTCCCAGGTTCAATTCTGGTTGGGGGCATATGTACATTGGTTGCGGGCACATCCCTGTTGTGGGGTGTGCAGCTGGTCGATGTCTCTCTCTCCTTGATGTTTCTAGCTCTCTATCTCTCTCCTCTCCTTTCCTCTCTGTACAAAAAAAAAAAAAAAGTACTTAAAAAAAAACCAAAAACTTTAAATACGTTAGACCCATTAACAAGCTTGAGTTTAAGAGATTAGATGTAGTACTGTGATAGTTTTAATAAGATGAAATTAACTGAATATTGGTTTATAGTCTACTCAATATTGCCAACCATTTTAATAAAACTAGGTATACATAAGTTCATATTTGCACTGCATTATTATATGTTATTTTTTAAGGAAAGAAGGCATTCAGTAATCTGCCAAAATGTTCAGAAAACAAAGGAACTCAAACATTAAGTTGGTCCAATTTTAAGATGAATGTTGAAAATACAGTTTAACTTTCAAAGCCCAAAACAGAAAATTTTCCGGGAATATAAAAAGAAAAGGGGAAAAACAGAAAATGCCAATGATAAATTCTAGAAAACACTCAAGTAGGATAAACAGTGAACAGCATAATTACATTAATGCATACCAAATTATGATAATCAGAACTCCTCTAAAAACTAAAACAGAAAAACTTATTATTTCATGGCGGGCCTCACTTTTTGTCATCTTACCAATCTGCTCATCCAACTAAAAACCATCTACAAGAAAAAGTTTAGATTTTTGGTTATAATTAACTGTGGCATTTATCCCATGTAACAGCATAGCATTTACAGCTTACACCTTACTTCTGCTTAACATAGAAGTTTTAAAAAATTATTCTGAAGTAAGTGTTTCTACAACTTACACTGAGATTCACTGTTTCAGCTGTAACTCTCCTGCACCCCTAAGTCCATCCAGTGGCAGATTCCGGTAACTGCAGGCTAAACTGACCTCCCCAACAACCAACCCCTTCTACTTTCTGCCAATACAGCAAAAAGTAGGACAGTAATTTGAAAAGTACTGTATACACTAATGCAGAAGAATATTGTAAGTTTTTCTTACTTGGCACACACTGTCCGTTTCATTAAGTTTCTGGCAATATCTTCAGAGGGAATAGTAAGAATCCAAAAAGGAGACTGAAAGAAAAAAAGCAACATGCAGCTTACTTCAAATAGGCTTTACGGTCTCATGTGCTTTTATTCAAGAAGTCAATAAGGAGATATTACTACTTACAACTTTTAGACAATATGTGATCTGACTCTAACCAAAATTAAAATTGTCCTAAGAGTAAAAAAAGGAAATTATTTTAATAAAATATTATTGTGTAATATCAGAATTAGCCTAGTTATTAATAACAGGGAAGGAGCAAAAGGAAAGGCCAAATAGTACAGGCATGTCACTTGGTCAGCTCTGCCAGGGAGCTGCAGTTCACCACTCCTGTGGGAGCCACCAGTCTGTGCCCCACGGATGGCCTGGGAAGGAACTGGACAGGCAGGCGGGAGGGCAGGTGCCTGTGGTGGCATTAGGAAGGCACTTGCCTGCCAGTCAAACCGGGGACAGGTCATTGGCCAGAGTAGGCGTGGCCACTGTAAACTCAGGAAGATTTTTGAGATATTTAATCCCCTAAACAAATGAGTTTGCTCTGTTGGTTTTTTTCTTGGTTGACTCCTGGTTTGTGGGGCTCTCTTGAACCCTGCTTCATGTATCTGCACCCAAGGCCCATGTGGACCCACACACAGTGGACTAATGGACTGCAACCAGCCTGACGCTCACCTGGGCCCGATTACAATACGGAAAAGAAACTCCAGACGTTGGCTTTGCTTTTAGCTCTACTGAATCCCCAGCCTCACTAAGGGAAATGGGACTTGGGAAACACAGAGATACAATTCCACGCAAATATAATTCATTCATCCTCTCCTGCAAGTCTCAGAAAATTCTTTTTCTCAGGATTCCACCCCAACACTCAGTGGAGAAAGGGATATCCTCCTTCCACCGATAACAAGAATACTTTTATAAGTGACTCTATAAATGACAATACTAGCAAATTTAAGGTTATTTAAACTTCAGATTAATTTTGTAGTTGCTCTTATGTAGATGGATCAAAATAATTAATGGATATAAAATCCCAAAGTATAATCTTAAAATTTTTTTTAATTTTATAACTTGAACATTTGCAGTTCTTGTCTTCAAATCCAAGGTTCTATTTATATTCTATATGATTTACTAAAAAATATAAATTCAACTTACCTTTCCATAAGTTTCCTGATTATTGGTGAACTGACCTCCAAAAAGTGAAAGCAAAGATTGTATTTCCTATATTGAAAATATTATAGAGAAAACACATCTTAATAGAGAGAATGAAAAGTGTATTAAAAGACATAGGTATAATACAATGATAAATGAAAAGAGGGGCCCTGGCTGGTTTGCTCAGTGTTAGTATTGGCCCTCAAATGGAAGGATCACGAGGTTAATTCCCAGGCAAGGGTAAGTAGGTATCTCGGATGCAGATACTCCAGCCCCCACAGAGATGAATGTGGGAGGCAACCAATCAATGTCTCTCTCTCATGTGGATGTTTCTCTCTCTCTCTCTCCCCATTCCTCCTCCCTTCCACTCTCTCTAGAAATCAATGGGAAAAATTCTCATGTGAGGATTTAAAAAATTAAAAATGAAAATGGATTGAAGACCTACCTAAAGCATTTAAAATTCAATACCACACAAATTACATCTCCAGGTTCTAAAAAAAAAAAATTTAGTCACAAATAGTAATTTCTGAGAAATTGTATACAATAGAATTGCTAAAAGATTTTATCAAAAAATGTCCTAATTTTGGGGAGGTGGGGAAGGGAGAAGCACAGATTACAAGAACTATATATTAGTAAATCTGATATTAGAGCAATAAAAATAAATTACAGAGATGATTTGGGAATGTCCAAAAAAAGAAATAACATGTTTGCAAGCATGTTTAAGATTTTCTCTTCTTCTCTTTGAATCCTATTATCATAAAGATTTTCCTCCTTGGCATCAGTATTGCATACTTTTCAGTGGGAAACAATGTATTTTCAGGCTGAGTATTTAGGTGGTTTTCAATTCTATCAGTTTAAAATAAGGCTAACATATACATTTTATGAATAATGGCTTTTTCCATATTTTGGGTTTCATTATGAGTCACAATAAGTAGGGTTACTATATCCAGAGAGATGACATTTTTATGGCTTCTTACAGTTTATATGGCCAAAATACTTTCTTAAAGGGTTGGCCTAAATTATAAGGTCAGAAAGTTTTGATTTCTCTTCACTACTTCTCAACTGGCTGTTGTACCATTACTTTATCAATTGATTTTAAAAAGGTACTTTTAATTTATTTTAATTTTTTATTACTAGCATAGTATTGTTAATGTATTTGTTTACAAGCATATTTAGAACCATACTTTCTCTAGAAACTAAAATAACCAGTGATGTATTAATTTGTGGTTAAAAGACCAACAATTTTAGCAAATAACAGGCAAGAGTGATAAGAGTGCAAATTAACTTTGCTGTCTTGATCAGTTAATTAGATGAATATATATGTTGAATTAAGAAAAAGAAATAAATTATTAACTAGGGAGCATCACTATGAATTTATTAAGCACAAATTATGCTAAGTTACTATTTAACCTAGTAACTGAAATGTGAGGTGTAAACACTGAGTGTGTAAACACTGAAATGTGAGGTGTAAACACTGAGTGTCCTAAAGAAGCAAAGCAAAATATACATGTTATATTAGAGTACAAGGGAGGAAAAGATTACTTCGGTTTTAGAAGAAAAGTTTCAATGGTGGCTGACTTCCCGGGATGGAAAGCTGGGAGATTCAGATTAAGTCTTCTGCTGAGAACTAGAAATACCTGGCATCTGCTAGAGACACGGAGAGATTACAAGAATCGTCAAACCAGGACCCCAGAGAGGACAAGCGTCCAAGGGACAGCCCCAGGCTCCCCGGAGATTTCCCTACTGTCACATCAACTGTGAAGGTAGGCAGCCTTTTTGACAGCTTAATGAAGATAGAGGGACAAAGAGAATAGGGCCCCCCAATGGGAGGAAAGGAGGCTAATCATCCAGTTTAACCTGGAATCCCAAGAACCTACAAATCCCAGGAGTACATGTGAATCAGAAACAAAACATAATGCCTGAAAAGGAGCTCAAGTGATCCTAGATTGTTA
Organism: Vespertilio murinus; assembly: GCA_963924515.1. Taxonomy (NCBI): domain Eukaryota; kingdom Metazoa; phylum Chordata; class Mammalia; order Chiroptera; family Vespertilionidae; genus Vespertilio; species Vespertilio murinus. The sequence goes on from OZ004705.1 coordinate 186,546,376, forward strand.
TGACTCTGTGTGGGACTTACTTCATACTAGGCCTTATATTTTATTTCTTCAAATAAATTTACAGATACAACATTTGGCCCATATTTAAAAAATAACCCAGTACACATATAAAAAAGAGCCCGGGGGGGAAAAAAACCTTACATAACAGAAACAGACCTATAGGACCCCTTTTGGCAGTCACATACTTTAACAGAATGGGACTTTCTATGTTGAAGATGGCCAGTCAACCCGGTCTAATTATCATATTACCCTTTTACTAGTATAGATAGATTATATAGAATAAGATTGCTTAAACCAGAGGGGAAAGCAGGAGGAGATGCTCTTGGCAGACAAAAATACATATCTGGACTGATAACCAGTCATATGCACTATACTGCCAAAGAGGTCATTAAAAAATTGAACTGCTTTCTTACACCTGTTCAGTGGTCGGCAAACTCATTAGTCAACAGAGCGGCAAACTGTGCCTTATACCAAACAGCTGTTCCCCTTAGAATCCCTCCTCAGCCCTAAGCTTAGGTTCTGCCTTTGCAGTTCACCCAGATTAGGTTCTGATTGGTTGGTTTTTATGCCAGTCAACATCAAGAGCTCCACCTCCTATGCAGTCATTGGCTCCTCACAGTTCACCTAGACTTGGTTCTGATTGGTCTGTTCCTATGCCAGTCAGCTTCTCGGGGCTTATCTCGGGGCCAGATCAGTGGCCAGACTGATCAGGAACCCCCACAGAAGCCCGGAGAGAACAAGAGGTGCAGCTGCTGGCCAGGCCTGGCCAGAGAGGGAGAGGCAAGGGCTGACCAACAGCTGCCATGGGAGCTACAGATCAGACCCTGCTTCTTTCTTTAGGCCTCTCTCCCGGCCTGATCCGCAGCAGCCCAGCACTGACTGCAGGACTGACTGCCAGTCAGCCGAGGCTTTGGTCCTTTTGGACATTACGGACCCTGGGTTTTTATATATTAGGATAACTACTGGTGACTTCCTGGTTTAAAAAGAAAAAAACACTGTCACTTCCTGACTTGAAAAGGAAAAAAGAGTCAATGGCTCCCATTTAACTTAAAATTAAATCCAATGGTTACAAAACATTCCAAAATCCAGTTCCTACCATCATCTCTATCCTCATTGCCTACTGCTTCATCCTCCCTCCCCACACCTCCCACATGCCAGGTCACCATAATCAGCTGTCCTGCATCTGCATACTTGCTATTGTTTCTCACTGAAGTGGGCTGTCCAAGTCTCTTCACCCACAGGACATCTCCTTTATCAATTAAGATCTAATTACAGTAGGTCCTCGGGTTACGTCAGAGATCTGTTCCTATGGCGCAACGTAAAGTGGTAAGTCAGAACCCAAATACCTAAGCACGTATACGTCACTCACATGGAGCTCAAACACAGCAGTAATGAAGTGAAACAGTAAAAAATATTTAAAAGAAAGATAATTCCTGACCTTTACTTGTGGTAAAGAATAAAAAACATAAAGCACATATTTACATATGTCGAAATAACAGAACTTTTTTTTATAAATAAATGGGAGATGGTGAAGACTGCCTGTACAGTATTACTCCCTCAATGAAACTCTATGCCCTTGCACCCCTATCTCGCCCATATACCCTCCGGCAGGACATTAATTGTGAAAGACACAATCTGTCTTTGTGAGTCCTAGGGCTAGTAAGCTGAGCACAAATGAAGAAAACCACAGAGTCTGGCACAATGACAGGCACAGGATTTCCCCCCCAGCGGAGTTGTCAGCATCGCTCTGACACCTGCACCCTTCTCTACTCAACTGTTTAACTTGTCAGCTCCCTGTTTTGCTCTCAGAGATTATTTCAAAGTTTACTGTTGTTCTCAATTTCTCCACAAAACTGCTTTGTGCCCCATCTCTCAAGTAAATAAACCCTGAATCACTCATTACCTGGAAACAGGACATGGGGCAGCTACCCCATCCCCATCCTTTGCCCCCCCTCCACTTCCATTGACAGACCAACAACGCCTCCATCTGTGACTTCACATCCATTTCCCGTCTCTTCAGCCTATTGGCAAGCCAATCTCCGGGGGACCCAAGGTCCCTCAAACTATTAACCAATCTTTCTTTCCCTTCTTATGCTCTCTCATGCTCAGTTAAGAGCACTAGTCTATCCTCCCTTCCTCCTTTTTCGTGACCATTAAACCAAGCAATCTAGCCCCAATCCACTCCCCCCCAAAAAATAAACTCTACACAAAAGCTAGAGCAAAATTCCTAAAACTTGACCCTCCCGTTTTCTGTGGCCTCACACCCTTCCTGGTATGACACTTGCCGATCTTCATGGCCTTCGCTTCTCACTTCTCCTTAATATCAGTATTTCCAAGCACCTGTATTGGGTTCACCATTCATATGCTTTCTCTGAAAATTTTCATTTTCTCTTCTAGTATTCATATGCAGAAGACTCCCAAATACTTATTATCAGTCCAGATCATTCTATCATGCTCTGTGTATACTCATATGTGTATTCACTGCCTTCTGGTCATCTTCACTTGATGTTACACAAGCACATTAAATTCAGCACAAGCCAGAATTTAAAGCTTACATCTGGCTATGCTCTCTTATTTTAAATAAAGACACCCTCATATCCACCCCAAGACTCATCCTTGATTAATCCTTCCTCCCCCCCACCCACCCCCACCCCTATTCAATTGATTATCAAGCCCTGATCATTTTTATCACCTATGTTTCCAATCTATTCCATCTTCTTACCCCTTGCCCTAGTTCAGGCCTTCTTTCTCTATTAACAAGACTATTTATTACCACAGACTCCTAATTGGTCTGATTCTAGACTTATTCCTCTCAGACTTATCCTCTGCGGTGCTGCCAACGTGCCTTCCAAAGAAAAATCTGATTCTCTCACTTCCTTACTTAACGTTCTTCAATAAATTCCCCTTCCAAGCTCCCGAAAGGGACTTTGGGTCTCTAGTCCCTTTCTGCCTCTCCGGTCCTCTTCTTATCACTCTCGGCTGCATATTTTGTAATCCAGGAATAAGAATAGCTTATAATTCTAATTTACTTATTTCTCTTCTTGGCCTGGTTAACTGCTACTTATCCCTAAGTAGCTATTCATGGAAACCACCTCAAAGTCCAACCCCCTCTCCCCCAACTCAAGTGGATTAGATTCCCTTTCTACCCTGTTTCCCCCAAAATAAGACAGTGTCTTATATTAATTTTTGCTCCCAAAGATGCGCTAGGTCTTATTTTCAGGGGATGTCTTATTTTTCCATGAAGAAGAATATGGTACACATTTATTGTTAAATGAAAATAAAGGAAATTTATTACCTGTATACAGTATGGTAGTACAAAAGTTGTCAACACAAACCAAACAAACTGTGAATCCTACAGTATCAAGAATTGACTCATTTATTCAATGACAATCATGTCATCATCTTCTGGAACATCATCATAGCAATCCAATTCCTGAATTTCCTGGTGAATTTCTTGTGACTCCATGTCTTTCAGAATCAGTGGACCAAATCTCTCATGTTTAGCAATAGCACTGTCTTTCAATGAGTCCTTCTTGTCAAGGTAGCCTGCTCGCAGTGCATCTGCAATGCAACTGTCAGTGATTTTCTCCCATGAATTCTTCACCCAAGTCACGACTTATTGCAGTTTAGGTTTCCCAAAGTTTCCACGCTGATTTCTCTCCATTCACACAGCAGTGACGTGAGGACTCCAAGTAAGGTCACTGGTTGCTAGACGCCAGTCGGGGCGGCCCTAGCAACCAGTTTACGGTAAATTAATTTTCATTCTGAGACAGAGCCTGGGGGCCTTATTTTCGGGGGGATGCCTTATATTTCACTCAGAAGGAAACCTGTGAGTAGGTCTTATTTTCAGGGAAACACGGTATATGTTCTCATATATTTCCCTGCGCATCTCTCTAGCACTTGCACTTACAAACGTGGCTTCAAAATACTGTTTATAGCATGCACCTGCTCAGCCCTGGACCTAAACGGTGAGCTCCTTGCAGATGGAAACTGACTTTGTCCCCATTGCATCCCCAGCGCCCTGCATCTTCAGTTACAGGTACTCTGCCAGTGTTTCCTGAATGAATAAATAAAACACTTTCCCCAACTTCTCCATCGGCTAAGCTACACACACACACACACACACACACACTCACACACACACACACACACTCACACACACACATACACACTCACACACACATACACACACAAATACACACACACACTCACACACTCACACACTCACACTCACACACTCACACACACACACTCACACACACACACTCACACACACACACACTCACACACACACTCACACACTCACACACACTCACACTCACACACTCACACACACTCACACACACACACTCACACACACACACTCACACTCACACACTCACACACACACTCACACACATATACACACATACACACACACACACACACTCTCACACACACATACACACACACATACACACACACATACACACACACACTCACACACTCACACACACTCACACACACACACTCACACACACACACACACTCACACACACACTCATACACTCACACACACACACTCACACACACACACACGACCCTCTCGCCCCAGAGCCAGCGGCCTATCTGATGCTAAGACACCGCCCTGAGCTCCGCCGTGGGCTGGCTCCCTCCGCCGGACGGAGGCCCCTGGAGTCAGAGGACCCGTCGCGATCGCCTGTCCGCCTCCGGTCCGGGCCCCGGGAGAGGGCGGAAGGGAAATGTGGCGAGGCTGGGAAGGACTTCCCTCCCCTGCACACCCTGCACCGGGGACGGGGAGGCGGGACGCCCCGACTAGCACGCCCCCCGGACCCCCGCGTGCTCGGGCAGCGCGGCTACCGCCCCGCACACCGCCCCGCCCGCGCCGGCCTCTCGGTGGGCGGTCTGGAGGGCCCCGCAGGCTCACCGGCAGGCGGAACTCCAGGTGCTCTTGCGCCATGAGCAGCAGGTACCGGTTCAGGGAGCCCGGCAGCGCCATTGCGGCCGCCCGCCCACGGTGCGCGTGCGCAGCCCCGCCGCGCGGCGTTGCCCCGCCCCCTTCCCTCCCCCGGAGTGGTTTCCGCTGGATCGAGCGCGGAGGGCCGGAAGCGGAAACTGGGAGGGGCGGGCGCCGTCCCGGGAATCTTCGGGCCGCCGCCGCTGGGCTCCCGGTTGGAGGTCTCCGGCCGGAGGAGCCAGCGGGAGGCCGCGTTGGGTTCCGGAGCTGGTCCCGGTGAGGCGGGCAGTGGGCCTCCCGCCTGGAGAGTTCTTCCAACTTCTCTACAGCTTCCTCAGTCCCCGGTCCTGGGAAACGGCCCCGAAATGTCCCCTTTCCCTGCAGACTCCTCTGACCACCCCAGGCTTTGGGGACGGACGGACCTGAACCACTTAGTTAACATTTCGTATACTTTTTGCAATAACCTTTTATGGATACATGCTTTTGTAAGCCAATTATAATAAAGTCTTGAGGGCCGAGAACATCTCTTATGGTTCATTCTGTGCCTCAGAGCAAACAAAACCATGTCCTCCTCCTCAGTGTAAGCACCGATAACTGCGAGGTAACCACAGCCAACTGCGTGTTAAAACCATGACGGAAGCTGCTTCTAACTGCTCACTCTAGCACAGATGTCACAGCAGTGCGTCCGGGTCATGAACTGTGATAATCCGCATGTTACAGGTGTGGGTGTCGTTGCTCTGGGGAGTACTGAGTCCTTTACTGAGAGCTGCGCTGCACTCCACTGTAGCAATGTGCCAAGTACAAGAGGGGGTATCCTACGCCTGAGCATCCTGTGCAGGAATGTAGCGGGGCTTAACGGTGCTTGGCGGTAGTGACTAAGGACACAAGCTGTGGTGTTAACCTTAGGTCCAAACCTCGGTTCCACTATTTACCAACCGTATGTCTGTAAACAAGTTTCTTAGCCTCTCTTATCCAAAATGTAAAAATACTGCCTCCTTCAAGGGATTGTTAGGACCAAGCAAAGTACTAGTAATGTATATAGTGTTTAATGTAATATCTGGCATAGTGTACAGGGCTGATAAATGACATTTTAAGATCTTTCTTCTCAAAAAAAAATTAACCCTGCACAGGCAGGCCATCAGGGTTAGTGTGGAACTACTCTAAGATCAATTAAACTACCTTTGAGGGACTCACAGCCAGATCTGTTCAATGTTTCTTGTGTTTACTAGAGTAGTTAAGGAACCACAGAAGAGTATGGATTTTGGAAGCTGGTGTTCAAACTAGAATCTAGAAACTTCCAATTTTCATTTGTACTGAATGAGGCAAGGAGGTTCATTGTCTGTCTTCTGGGAACTTACCCAAAGCTCGGTCCCTGGTTCATCTAAGAGACTGGGCTCCTCCCATGAGAATTCCTGTTGCACAAGCATTGAAGCCTCTGATACAGGCTGTTCGTTATTTAAAAAACCAGAGATGTTGCTGTAAATATGGACCAGGAATTGGAGAAGTGTGTCGTGCTTTGATTATAACAAACCACTACAGTGCTGAGACTAGCACACACAGTAAGTGAAGAAAGGAGATGACCAAAGTTTCCAACAGCAGGTGTCATGTTGTAATGTCAAGACTTCTCCGGCATCTGTATCAGACGGAGCATCTCACGCCTGAAAAGGGATTGGGTATCACAGAGAGCCATGGGGATTTGTGCGCCAAAGAGGGGGAGAAAATGTATCTCAGTGTTAGTTATTAAAATAGAAGATTTTTCCATAAGTAAAAAACAAAGAGGCTTTTGAAGCGTTTGGAGAATAAAATTTTATTGGAAGAAATTATGGAACAGAAGAGTCTCCTGCATCGTCAGGCTTAATGGAGAGGACTCGGGAAGAAGAGAGACCACCGGGTGCTCTCTGGAAGCAGACCTGAACACGCTGACACTCTGAGGCACCAACTCAACCGTAAGCAGCTGCAGTTGATTTAGGTATGACTTGGCTCCTTGAGGTTAAATTCCCAACTAGGAAGATATCCAGAAGTGGAGCAAAGCAGATCTTGTCCTCTGGTCAAAAGACTCGCCAGAGCAAATCTGAAGCCCTAATTGCAATTTCAGCCCACGAATTTGTTACCTGTGAAACAGGTTCCGAGCACAGAAAAAATGTGAATGGCAATGGGCTGGAGATTCAGTCTTTTCTCATAGTCATCCTTAAACTCTAGCGCTGCCACAATTCAAATAATCAAGGGCCATACATTCCCAGGCAAATGTAAGGTTCAGCCTGATTGAATTCTAAGGCTAGAACTGTCCAGCTGCTGGATGAAATAGAGTTCTCCAAAAGAAGTCTAACATAGGCCACTCTTTGGACCAGTCCTTAATTTGATTATTTTGTTTACAATGAGACTGAGATTGCAAGATACCAAGTTTATTTAAGCTGAATCAGAGATTTTTTTAATACAGGGTGGGGCAAAAGTAGGTTTATAGTTGTGAGTACATGAAATACAGTTTGTTCTTATATTATTTATTCATTATTGTACTATTTTCCATATCACCAACTGTAAACCTACTTTTGTCCCATCCTGTATTTATATTGTTAGAAGAAAGCTAATTCATAAAAATTAGCACTTTTTTAAAGAATTATTTTAAGTTCGATACTAAAAACATTTTAAACTATGTTTTGAAATATCTTTGTATTGAGCTAATGTTATAGATAGCTAGAAAGTTATCAAATTCTTAAACTATTGAAAAGGCTGTGTAAGTTTTAATTGCAATTATTTCATTATTAATCTTTACAAGTAAAAAAACTGACCTAAAAGTGTGAGGTTCCAAGTGTTTTCCAACAAAGAAAAAAGAGTACTGTGAAAGTATAAACTTATATGAATTAAATCAACTGGCTAATTACTTTTAAAAATAGTTTTTATTGATTTCAGAGAGAGGGAGGGAAAGGGAAAGATAGATAGAAAACATCAATGATGAGAATGCCTCCTGCATGTCCCCAACTAGGGATCGAGCCCACAACCTGGGCATGTGCCCTGACCAGGAATCGAACCATGACCACTGGTTGATGGGTTGATGCTCAACCACTAAGCCACACCAGCCAGGCATACGTTTTTTAAAAGGTTCATTAGTCATTGAATATTCTATAAGTACTACATGTTATCATCATAATATTGTCAATTATATCATTGCAGGTTCACACAGTACAACATGAAGCACATGCTGAATGTTCCTTGTCTGTATCTGGTCATATGTGAGCTGAGTTAATAGACTATAGCTGCTAACCTTCTAGGGGCTCAGCAAGCTATTAACAAAGCAATGCTCAAACACGTGTTACTCTAAGTTTGAGAGTCCATAACCCCTACTCCTAATTCCCCCCTCCAGCTCTGGAGAGTTAAAATGGAATTTGGGCATTCATGTCAATTGCAAAGTAAATTATAATGGAAGCAGAACACAAGAAAAAGTACATTTGGGTCTCAAACTCAAGTTCCACTGTCTTCCTGCCTAACATTGAGCCACCTGCTCTCAAAAGTGTTTCCCTCTCCACAGCCTCTTCTGTACACATTATAGTACTTAACACATTTAATTGTAATCACTGGTTTGGACTGATCCTTGTATTAGTAGTTAAAGGCAGTTCTTTCTCACTTTTATATTTCCCGATCCTGGCAATGGCTGATACACATTAAAGGCTCAGTAAATGTTTGCTGAATGAATAAATGAGAGAACTAAACAATAATGATTTTAGGCATTGTAATTAAACATAGTATTCATCACTTAAAACTACATTTAATATCATACAAAAAAATGAGAAACTAGTCATCTTAGCCATTTCCAATTTCAATACTTTAATCCTTACATTCCTAACATCAATACTTTAATCCTTATGTTCACTTATATTCAAGTACACAGTACTAATATACACTGGCACAATGTAGGATTAGCTTTCGGTACCTACTATTTCTCATTCACATAGTGTTATTATTAATCTAGATTAGCAACAAAAGGCAGTTTATAAAGAAATATCTCATAAAATAATACATCAATAAAATTAACATTGTGTTATTAACATACATTTTCTAATCTGAGACCATCTATCTCTACTTTCAAATCAGGATGTTTTCATGATAAAAACTAGATCTAATCACTTTTTAATTCTAATTTTCCTTTTGGTACAGCAAACAAACCATAAAACAGCAATTTCTGTCAGTTTTAATAAATTAATGTAACTATGTTTATTTCCCACATATGTTCTTACAGGTAAAATTACATTACAGTGAATTCTCTCAGCCAAATTGATTGTTATTGCAAAGTCACTGTTAGAAATTATTATATACTAGAGGCCCAGTGCATGAAATTAATGCACATGAGTGGCTGTTCCTCAGCTTGGCCTGTGCCCTCTTGCAGTCCGAGAGCCCTTGTCCGTCAGTAGGACATCTTAGCTGCAGAAGCAGGAGAGACTCCTGCCACCTTCGCTGCGCTCACCAGCCATGAACCCAGTGGCTTCTGGCTGAGCTGCACTCCTCCTGTGAGAGTGTACTGACCACCAGGGGGCAGTTCCTGTGTTGAAAGTCTGCCCCCTGGTGGTCAGTGTACATTATAGTGACCAGTTGCTATGCTGTTTGGTCAACTTGCATATTACCCTTTTATTAGATAGGACTAGAGGCCCGTTGCAGGAAGATTCCTGCAAGAATAGGCCGGAATGAAGCGGGAAAGGGAGGCTTCACTCTCATCTCCACAGCCCCACTTGCTTCCCTCCCATCTCTGCTGCCCCACTTGCTTCTCTGCAGCTTCACTCCTTTCTACAGTACTTGGTTTCCTTCTACGCTGTCTTCAGTCTTCCCTCCGTGCCTGTGCATGCAAATTAAGCACCATCTTTGTTGGGTTAATTTGCATGATCACTCTGATTGGCTGGTGGGCATAGCAGAGGGACAATCAATTTGCATGTTTCTCTTTTATTAGTGTAGATATACAGATTTCAGGACTAATTTATTACACAAATGCTAGGCTTCAAGAAATAAAAGCCAGCATCTGAAATCTGAGTAAAAAGTGACATACATACGAATTCTTTCTCTCAAGATCAGAGACCACTGACAGTACTCTTTACTTTGAAATATTATGTACAAAATTATGAAGCTCTTAAGAAATAGTTAATTTCTTTTTCTCTTTCATAATAGAACTCCAACAAAGTACTTTCTATATCCATTCATTCTTCATAATAAATCACTATTATAACTGACAATGAGAAATGAAAATACTTGAACTTTTAAAAAATACAGAGCCCTTCTTGATTAACAGAATTTGTTTTAATGAAATTTTATCTATAATATCTTATACCTTAGACAAGTAACCATTAAAGAAGTCAATGCCAGAGTATTCATATAACTATATTACAGATCTCAGGAAATAGACATTCAGAAAAGACTTAAGGCTACCCAGTAATAGCCTCTTATAAAACCCAACAAACCTTACCATTGTAATTTGATTTAAAAGGGGCCAAAATATTAGTTTCTGTTGAGCCAAGAATACAAAAATCTTCCACTGCTGTCATTTTAATGCTCTTAGTTTTTCAATCAAATGGTCAGCCTGTAATTTTAAAAACACAACATATTTTTTATTACAAATATGGTAGCTGGTGTGAAAAATTCTACTGGCATCCCTATAATAATAAACCACAGCAGACTATCTGGATAATACGTATTCTCTTCTTAAAAATATCTACAAAAAACCTAAACATAAGTGGAATCATATACTATTTGGTTTATTTCCCTGAGCATAATGTCCTCAAGGCTTATCCATGGCTTAGCATGGGTAAGAATTCCCTTCCTGGAAAAAAAAATTCATTTTTCAAATACAGTAGACATATAATATTATATTAGTTTCAAATGTACAACATAGTGATTAGATATTTATATACCTTAGAAAGTATTCACCCCAGTAAGTCTGGTAACTTTCTGATATCATACATAGTTATTACAATATTATTTACTATATTCCTTATACTGTACTTTATATCCCCATGACTATTTTACAACAAAAAAAAGTATTTTTAATTAGTTTTTATTATGGAAGCATGGCTCATGTAGAAAATTAGAAATACAAATACAAGGGGGGAAATCATGTTTTGAATTACACTGATATTTTAGAGACCATACCAACTATCCTGCAGGATATCACACTATTTCATTTCAAATACACACAAATTCCTTAAATATATTTTAATTAAATAAAGTCATTTAAGCAAGTTGAAGAAAGGAACAATAAATTTGAAATAAGTTTTTAGAAATCGGGTGCTTTTGAAATTTCTTATTTACTATGACTATAATAATAATATGCATTAGCCGAAACCGGTTTGGCTCAGTGGTAGAGCGTTGGTCTGCGGACTGAAAGGTCCCGGGTTCGATTCCGGTCAAGGGCATGTACATTGGTTGCGGGCACATCCCCAGTGGGTGGTGTGCAAGAGGCAGTTGGTCGATGTTTCTCTCTCATCAACGTTTCTAGCTCTCTATCTCTCTCCCTTCCTCTCTGTAAAATATCAATAAAATATATTTTTTAAATAATAATAATAATATGCATTAATAAATGGTAATTATTTAATTTAAAATTTTATAATTACTCAGATATAGCAACTGTAGGTCACTTTGTCTTCATGGATACATAAAATAAGAGACTGGTAAATTACTAGTCAAGTGGCCCTGGAATGATCGAGTCATTTTTTAACCTTGACTGTCAGGCCACAGGTCTATAAGCAGCTGAATTCTATTCTACTTTTGTCCTAGCGAAGCAGAATTTTGCAATTTTTTTAGGCTCAAAGCTTCAATCTCACATCTGGTAGTTGATGCTACTACAGCCCTTTTTAAAAGGAGTTTAAATATCAAAAATTACAAAATCTCAATTTCTACAGTGATATTGCTAATGAAGACAGAGGCTGCATGTAACATTTATTGAGTACTTACTATTTGTAAGGTACAGTTTTAAGTGCTTTACATGTAAATTATTTTATAAATTCTACAGAAATAGGTACTATTACCTATATGCAGGTAATAAAAACTTGGACCTTAAAACTCTTACATAACTTGCACAGGGTCCCTCAAGCAATTAATGAAGCCAGAATTTGAATCCAGATTTGATTCCGGATTCTGAACTATAAATGCCATGATTCTTCTATATCACATTCTCTACCTGAGATGGAGAGACTCAGCCTTAGTTTCTCTTCCTACAGATCTGACGACCTGGAAAATTCTCCAAATTAAAAATATTATTTTGGATATGTACAAGCAGTATGTTAAAACAGATGACCAAACCTATAAAAGCTGTCTCCAAAAAAAGAAAAGCTACATTTAAAAAAAGGACAAATATTTTATATACTTTTGTATGCTGCTAGTATAATAATAACACTTACTGTGATGAACCAATAGGAATTCGGTCTATAAACCAATTTTGATATGAAGCCAAACTCACTGACAGGTGCTATGACATGAAGGTGCAGGTGGGAAATGGAACAGAATGGTGGCATATGAAAACCCATTCTAAAACAGAGAGGTAAGAGATAATTGACAAATCAGTTCTACAATAGTTGAAAGCTATTTTTTCATGTTAAAATGCATAAATGTCAAAGAGATCTAACACAGGTTACCTAAGGTAGAGCTTCACTCAAACATACCTTTTACTGTTTTTCTTTATACACTTTAGAGTATTCACAAAGTTCCTCTTCAAGTTTAAATGCACAGTAACATAAACCCTTCATCAAGAAGGTCTTACAGTGTATCATGCCTTAATATAACCTTCATGAATTTGGAGATGGCATTCCATCCTATCACTTTCAGCCTTTATCATTTAAGCTTTAATTCTCCTAAAATATGCCTCTTCAATGAAGATAAATAAACACAGGACACTCGAGTAGGTCCCATTATTCCAAGACACAGCCAGTAGATGGCGAGTGTTCTCCTTTAATAAAAGTGGTAAATCATTTCCTTATGAACTAGGATTTTAGTAGTGAAATTAATTATATTATCATTAAAGAAAAAATCATCATCACTTGTTTCTTGTTTAACAATAAAAATTTAGATGACAATTATTCATATTCATTTGTTTTAAAATATATAACAATTCTTTTGACTAATAAAATTTCTTTAAATATGATTTAACCTTTTAAAAATTAATTTACAGTTTTGCAAGTCCACTTATTCTAAGTGGAAGAAGGCACAGGAGAAATGCTATATTGTGTCGACATAGGACAATGTAAATCAGATATGCAACACATATTAGAAAAGCTTTCACTACTACCTAGAAAAGGAGACTAGGTTTTCTCTCTATGGAATACAAGTTATATAATGTAGAATCAAGTAATCTAAAAGCCAGAAGAGACTCAGCCTTGTTATTTTAAATATGGGGAAACTAAGATCCAAAAAGCTTAATAAACTTCCTAAAATCACAGTGTTAGGGAGTGGCAGAGTTAGGAGTTAGACCCCTAACTAAAATAGAGTCAGAAGGGACCCAGCTCTACCTTTTCATCCACTCTTTGTTGTACTAAATATAAAATCACATTAGCAAGAGGTGAAGTGAGTTTCTTAACTTTGCAGAATTCAATATTTCTTATTTTTAATCCTCACCTGAGGATAGTTTGAACATAGTACCATTTTCCTATTAGACTGAGATTTATGATGTTTAAGACATGCCAGATATTAATAGGTCACTCTTTTTTTTCCAAAAAATCCCCATTCGAGGATATTTTTCCAATGATGTTTAGAGAAAGTGGAAGGAGAGAGACAGACAGACAGACAGACACACACACACACACACACCACACATACACACACATTGATTAGTTGCCATCTACTGGCTGTGTTGGAATAATGGAACCTGCTTGAGTGCCCTGTGTTTATTTGTTTATCTTCATTGAAGAGGCATATCTTAGGAGAATTGAAGCTTGTCTTTTCCTATAACAAGCAAGCACTCCTGTGAGTAGGATGGGAATGTACTGGTTTTGGCCAAAGGACATCAAATACCATTGGTTTTGTCATTATCATTCTTGGGTATTCAGAGGATTTTCACACACAGTCTCACCTGAGCCTACAAGTAGGCAGAACAAGATAAGAGACTTGTCTAAAATGACACAGCCAGTACAAGCTCAGTACACAGAAAGCATCACGGGTAGCATTAGAATTCAGGTCTCTCTGAATTCCAGTTCAGAGGTGTCAGAGGCCACCTCCACTATACACACCTTGGTACTGCTTTGGTCACACAGGAAAAGTCAGAAATATTTAAAAACAAAAAAAGAGTTGTCAAATTGAACATTTTGTGCTTTTGTTCAAACTTTGACAAATGCCAGAGTTCAGCAGGCAATGAATTCAAGTTAATTTCATGCTAAAAGTGTATTTTTAAACCATATAAAGTATTTTCTAAGGAAATTCGATTTATACACAATTTTATAGAAATGCACATATTGAACAAAGAAAAGTCAACTCATAACTATTCTACCTACCCACTGATTGAATATACTTGTCTGTCCAAACTACAAGTGGTGATTATTAGATGTTGAGACATGAGAGGAAGAAGGTTTACTTCATTAAATTTACATTTTCAATGAACTACACATTCACTTTCAGGAAAACTGCATTTAAATTATAAACTCAGCCAGCTCTGCTTTCCTTTCCCATGAGGAAATAACATTTTAGAAAAATCAACTGTGAATATTGGTTTCTATATGGAAGTATACATACCTCACATTTGTGAAGTCAGTGAAATTTTTCTTTTTAAGAATGGTTTTTCCAACAGTAACCATCCTCTCAACTATAAAACAGGAAAGAAACTACATTTATAGAAGGCATTAAGTTCACTAAAGTGTTATTAATCTTAACTTTGGGGTCCTAATCAAATTCACTTATTCCATTCTAAGTGTGCAAGACTGGTACAGTAGCTGTAAATCAATAAATGTGACACAGCACATTAACAGATTGTAAGACAGAAATCACATGATCATATCAATAGATGCAGGAAAAGCATTGGGCAAAATCCAACACCCATTTTTGATAAAAACTCTCAGCAAAGTGGGAATAGAGAGATCAAGATTGTAGAATCATGAAGAATTCTGCCATCATCTTACCAAGTCCTATTTGGTCTTTCTTTAGATCTGAGCAGTTTCCAATATGCTGCTTTGGCACCACAAGATAATGATGAGATGCTGCTGGTTTGATATCTTTAAAGCAAACTAGGTCTTCATCCTAAAACAAAAACATATAATTTGCTAGTGAGTCATTTAAAATAATTAACTAATGTGTCCTGGCAAGTGTGGGGCAGTGGTTAGTCACTGAAGGGTCATGGGTCTGATTCCCAGTCAAGGACACATACTGGTTTACAGGTTCAATCCCCAGTCCCAGTTAGGAGGCAACTAACTCTTTCTCCCTCCTTCCTTCTCTCCCTTCCTCCCTCTCTCTCTCTCTCTCCTTTTCTTCCCCCCCTCCTCCCACCCTTCCACTCTCTCTAAACATCATTGGAAAAATATCCTTGAATGGGGATTTTTTAAAAAATATATATTTTATTGATTTTTTACAGAGAGGAAGAGAGAGGGATAGAGTTAGAAACATCAATGAGAGAGAATCATCGACCAGCTGCCTCTTGCACACCCCCCACTGAGGATGTGCCCGCAACCAAGGTACATGCCCTTGACCGGAATCGAACCCGGGACCCTTCAGTCCGCAGTCCGACGCTCTATCCACTGAGCCAAACCGGTTCTGGCAATTGAATGGGGATTTTTTTTTAAAAAAAAAAGAATGACCTATTTATGTCTGGCATGTCTTAAACATCATAAATCTCAGTCTAATAGGAAAATGGTACTTACGTTCCAACTATCACATCAATGTTTCTCTCCCTCCCTCCCTCTCTCTAAAATCAATAAAAACATATCCTCAGGTGAGGATTAAAAATAAGAAATATTGAATTCTGCAAAGTTAAGAAACTCACTTTACCTCTTGCTAATGTAACTTTATATTTAGTACAATAAAGAGTGGATGAAAAGGTAGAGCTGGGTCCCTTCTGAGTCTATGTTTTACTACTACTTTGCAGGGGACAACTTATTCTTCCTCCCTGCCTGGCGCTCCTGCCTCTTCCCCTGGGCGCAGGGGTCCTCAACCTCCCTGGCGCCTCCACCCTCTAACACAGCTCCTCATGTGGTGGTGACCCCAACCATAACGTTATTTTTGTTGCTACTTCATAACTGTAATTTTGCTACTGTTATGAATGGAAATGGAAATGTGTGTCTTAGGCTCTACAACATCAGAAAGCACAGGTATTTATCTTTGTCCCACTGCACTTCCAAAACCACCCATATGGCCAGACCCCAACGCTGGGTCGGTACAACTGCTCCCGTTATGGGACACCAACGGGGGCCGCTGCTGGAGGGGAGCGGGGCGGGCACGCAGGGGAATCACACAGCTAAGCCAGTGTTAAAGCCAGTGTCCTCGTCACCACAACCACCCTTCTGCTTCCTTATCCTCTTTCCGGCCTCCAGAGGCGCTTCAGACGTTCGACTTCTAAATAACCAGCTAGTTGGCTCCTTCGCCTCCAAGCTTTCACTCAAATGACACATTCTTAGTGCAGCTTTTTTGCATCCTTTTTCTCTTTTATTTTTCACCACCTAATAAACCATGTATGTAATATGTTGCTTCTTGTTTATTGCCTATGCTCATGAAGACAGGAATGTTTGTATGTTTTGTTTATTGCCTCCGACAGTACCTGGAGCAGAGAAGGCACTCAAACACCGCGTGAGGAATAAGTGAATAGTCCCTCTTCCCCGCGGACAAAGCTCTAACTCCCTGGGCACTGGAATCTTCCCATCAGGATTTGAGCTCACCAAAGTCTTCACTGCTTTCAGAAACATTCTCTCAACCCCCACCTCCTCCGGTAGTCACCCCCTTTCCCTCCCCAAGACTGCCAAACTTCCGTCAAATGTTGTCTGTATTTGCTCTCTTCGAGTGTCCATCCCGCTCCCTCAGTCCGCTGCGGTCTGCCTCTGCCGCCCCGCTGCTGCAACGGCTCCTGGAGGTGACGTCGTCTGGGGGCAAAGCCAGTTCTCATACAACCTGACCTTCCCACGAGCAAGTAGGAGGCCGCCTAACCCAGACCTGCGGATTGGGAAAGGCTGGAAGTGCTGCCGAGTCTTTCCTCCTGACACACTCCCTTTTCTGAGCTTTCCTCGTTTTCCTTCTGCTTCTCTGAAGCTCCTTCCCTGTCCCCGTTTCGGGTCCTTCCCTGCTTTCCCGGCTGGTACCGGTTCTCTTTGGGCTCTGCAGGCCCCTCAGTTCTAGTCCCACACCCTCCCCGAGCCACCTCCCCATTCCCCCGGTTTTACATTTCCACCTGTAGACTGGGCTAGAAATCCGGATCTCCCCCAATACCAGCTACCTAACCACTCACTGCCCATCTCTGCTCAGAGGCCTCACTCACCTCACACTCCACCATCCCAAACCGCCCTCCTCACCCGACACTCCCCGCCCTCCGGCCTCTGCTCTCCTCCTGCATCGCTAACTTCAATGACATGGCACCAGCCACCAGATACCCTGGCCAGAAATCTGGAAACGATCCTTCCCTTCCTCCTCCTCGCTTTCCCACATCAAAATCAGGGTTTCTCAGCCTGGGCTCCGTGGCTATGTCGAGGCTGGATAATTCTTTGCTGCAGACAGCTGCCTGTGCGCTGTACAATATTAACAGCCTCGGCCTCTCCCATCAGGTGCCACGGTCCGCCCTGACCCCACAGCTGTTACAACAAACGGTGTCACAGGCTTTGCCAAAAGCCCCCCGGGGACCGACAGCCCAGAGCTAAGAGCCACTGGTCTCTACCCATCGACAAGTCCTGCCTGTTTCACCTCCTAAGTATCCTGGGTCTTCATCAGGGCACCGCATTCTCATTTCCAGCCGTCAGCGGGCTGAATTCCTCCAGAGCCTCCTCTCAGGCCTCCAGGCCTCCACACTGGCGCCGGAATGACCTTCCAAAAGTCAGACCCCTTGGGGCAACTCCCCAACTGAACATAAAACTCCTTAAAATGCCCCTAACACAACACCCCTAACCACCGAGGCCCCTGGGAACCTCACCAGCCTCACCTTCCACCTCCGACGCCTTCCTCTGTCCTCCCGTTAGCCTGGTTTCTGATAGTTCCCAAAGGGCACAGAGCGAGCATCGGAGGTTCTCCCGACCTCACTCGCTCACTTGGCCAACTCCTGCTTCTACTCACTTCCTCCGGAAAGCCGCCCGAGCTGTCACATCTGAGCTGTCACATCTGAGCTGTCACATCTGCGCCAGGAGCCCCCACAGCTGGACCATCGGGGACGGTCCCTTCTCTCACCACCCAATCTCCAACACAAGTACTTAGAGGAATTCAATTTCACCTTAACAAGTGAATGTATAATTAACTACAAAAAAAAAAAAAACCACACAAAACAAAAAAAAAAATACACCCACAATCTTTGGATTCTCTTTTGGACTTTCTAAAGGTTGTGTCTCTAAAGGCCGGTAGAACCTCTCGTTCAGAACTGAAGGGCAGATAAAGAGCCTCACAGACAAGGAAAAGCTAAAGGAGTCCATCACCCCCAAACCAGAATTACAGGAAATGCTGAAAAGTGTTCTTTAAGAAGAGGAAGAAGAAGAAGAAAAAGGCAAAGGTTAAAAGTGACGAACAACAAATACATATCAACAAGGGGATTGAAAAACCAAGGGAATAAAAAAATCTGATGAACAGAATAAACTGGTGAATGTAACAGAACCGGGGGCACAGAAAGGGCGCGGACTGACAATTTCAGGGGGAAGGGGTGTGGGGTGCGGGAAGGACTAAAACGGTACCCCTGCCGAAACCGGTTTGGCTCAGTGGTAGAGCGTCAGCCTGCGGACTGAAGGGTCCCGGGTTCGATTCCGGTCAAGGGCATGTACCTTGGTTGCGGGCACATCGCCAGTGGGGGTGTGCAGGAGGCAGCTGATCGATGTTTCTCTCTCATCGGTGTTTCTGACTCTCCATCCCTCTCTCTTCCTCTCTGTAAAAAATCAATAAAATATATTTTTTTTAAATAAAAATAAAATAAAATGGTACCCCTATGGATGAGGACAGTGGGGGTGGGGGTAAGGGCAGCGGGTCGGGGTGGGAACCTGGTGGAGGGAGCTCTGGGGGGAGAAAAAGAGGAACAACTGTAATAATCTGAACAATAAAGATGTATTAACAATCATAACAAAATAAAATAAAAATAGAGGCAGGCGGCGCCGGGCGAAGTGTGTCTGGAAAGACCTGGGCAACACCGCGGGCTCTTCAACGCGACACCCGCCAACCCGCCGCGCGCGGCCACCTGACCTCCGACCTTTGACCTCCTCCGACCTTTGACCTCCGCCCTCCTTCCAGCCCCTCCGACAACCACCGCCGCCACCACCTCCTCTCCACAGCGACTGCGGCCCGCGGGGGGCTCGTCCCGGCCTCGGGGGCGGAACCTAAAAGCGGGGTTTGAAAGGCGGGGTGCGGGCTGCCCGGGGCAGAGACCCTAAAAGCGGTTTCCGGCCCGAGGCTCCGGTCCCCGAGGGCGGGCTCCACCATATCCCTTCCCGCCCCCCACAGCCGGGGGCCGGGCCGCCGGGGCCCGCTCCGCCGCCCCCTCCCGCCCCCTCCCTCCCTCCCGCCGCCCGCCGCCCACCTCACAAGGCAGGAACACGGTGCCCGGCTCCTCGTCCTGCACGATCCGGCAGAACACGCAGGGGCTGCGGGAGGGCGATGCCTTTGAGGTGACCTCGGCGGACCCCGTAGGTGTTGCCTCGGCCCCCGTCTCTCCGCCGGAGTCACTGGGCGCGTCGGCCATCGCGCCCGCCCCCCGCGGCCCGGCGCCTCGCCGCCTCGGGGACCCCGGGGCCTCGGCCGAGCCGCCGCCGGCACCGGCCCGGCTTCACCTCCCGGCGTCGCCGCCGGCCCGGCGCTGGGCGGAGCTGCGTTGTGCGCGCGCGCCGAGCCTGGCGGACACAGCCGGACGGCGGCGCGGCGCTGGGCCTCGCAGTCAGCGCCGGCCTCGAAGCCGCGGCCACGACGGGGCGCGCGAGTATGACCGGGGCTCTACTGGGCGGGGCCGGCGGCGGGGTGGCCCCGCCCCCTGCGTCTCCTAGGTAATGACGCACGACGTCCGCCCAGACGCAGGAGCCCGCCTGACGTCCCGGTGACTCCCCAGCGCGTCCTAATGCCCCGCCCAATGAGAACTGTTAGGTATCCTCCCAGTCAGTGGTGGGCAAACTGCGGCTCTTTGGTAAGGTGACCAGACCTCCCGCTTTTGGCGGCACAGTCCCCGATTTTTAACGATTTGTCCCGCGTCCCACGGAATTTTTTTTTAAAAAAAGGACTTATAGATTGAAAGTAGTTGTAGGTTCAAGACAATTTCATTCCTTTTGCAGTTTGCCAGTGGTTTGGGGGACAACAATGATAACTTCATAGCCCCTCAGGAGCCCAAGGCAGGGTTCAGAATCAGTGCATTACTTTGCTCAATGTAAGTATTTACTATTTCCATGCATGGAGTACACTTTTACACGTGCTTTTATCCATGCTGTTCTCTCTGTTTGAGATATAGTTTCCATCTCTGTACATCAAATTCCACCTTCAAAGCCACTCCTCAAATGCTACCTCCTTCCTGAAGTTTTCTTTATCCAAACTGAAAAATAGTACTTCCTCTTATGAATTCACACAGCACTTTTTTAATATTTTTTATTGCATTTCTTACATAGTGGAAGAGAGAGGAATGGAGAGTTAGAAACATGGATGAGAGAGAATCATCAATCAGCTGCCTCTTGCACACCCCCTACTGGGGATGTTCCAGCAACCAAGGTACATGCCCTTGCCCGGAATCGAACCTGGGACCCTTCAGTCCACAGGCCAATGCTCTATCCACTGAGCCAAACCAATTAGGGCCACACAGCAATTTTTAATACGTGTCTGGTAGAACTTATCATTTTGTATTACAAGCTATTTATGTACGTTGTAAGTTATGTTCCTTAATAAAAAGAACAAGTGTCTTTGAATCTCCCATAATGCCTGGTACAGAGCTTTGCATGGAGGTAGAGACTTAACCATTGTCTAATGAACAAAAGAATGATTAGGAATAAGATTACTGCGTAGGCGTGTTCAGTTTGCACACTGTACAAGAATAGCACATATAAAAATGTGCTACTTGACATCATTGGCAAACATTAACTTTTATAAAAGCACAAGCAGGCCTGGAGATTCCAGCCTCCTGGTCAAGTTCTGGAGAAGGGATGAGATGACTCCTACAAAAACCCGCCCTAGATGTATATGGCCACACACACACACACACACACACACACACACACTCGCAGGAGAACATTCACCTACATCCCGTCACACACACCTACACAAGGTATACCTCTCCTGACTTCATTTCTTACAAAACCTACAGTTGCTTCTCTCACTCACCGGGCACTTCAGAGACTCGCTTCCCATTCCCCAACGTTGAAATTGATATAATTGGCCAAGACCGGTTTGGCTCAGTGGTAGAGCGTCGGTCTGCGGACTGAAAGGTCCCCAGTTCAATTCCAATCAAGGGCATGTACATTGGTTGCGGGCACATTCCCGGTAGGGGGTGTGCAAGAGGCAACTGGTCGATGTTTCTCTCTCATCGACGTTTCTAGCTCTCTATCTCTCTCCCTTTCTCTCCGTAAAATATCAATAAAATATATTTTTTAAAAGAAATTGATATAGACATGTGGGGGGAGGAGAAAATGGCGGAAGAGCAGATGGGCGCTTTCTGAGTCTTGTCCCGAGGAAGAGAGAGAAAGCAGCTGAGGATCGCGCTAGGAGTGCTCGTCAACAAGCCAGGAGACTAGCAAACACCAGAGGAAATTTGGGGTCTGCTGATTAGGGAGCCACCGGCAGCTGACCGCCCACGGCTGGGTCCCTTACCGGAGATACTTGCCGGCGCGGACGGGAAATCTCGCCATCTTGGAAGGGAGGAGGTTCGAGTGTCGGAGGCCTGATTATCCCCAGCCCCAAGGAACACCAAATGAACATAGTCGGCGCGAACCCTCGATCTCAGAGGAGCTCAGATTTCGCAGCGATCCGGTGGGTGAGTTCCCCTCGGACCGGTAGTTCTGACTGAGTTCCACTCGGCGCAGCAACACCCCCCCACCCCCCCTGCGCACCAGCGCGCGCAGCGCACAGAGGCTGAGGGACTCGGACCTGTAGTTCTGACCGAGTTCCACTCGGCGCAGCAACACCCCCCCCTCCCTGCGCACCAGCGCGCGCGGCGCACAGAGGCTGAGGGACTGGTCGTGGATTTACTTCTCAGCTGGAGGCGCGCCTGTCTGTGGACAGGGCTCCTAAGACTAGGGATATCTAAGGAGCAGCACAGCTGGATCTGAGTCCAAGAAGTAGCCGCAGAATTACAGGGGAGTGCAGCCAGCTCCGGACCGCCCCACCCCCAGCCATCAAAGACACAGAGAAGAGGAAAAAGCTAGAAAGGCCTTAGAGTCCTGGAAGTCAGCCAGAAACACTGCCACCCAGAGGCTAAAGCACATAGGGTCTCTAGATTGGCTTAAAAATCAGGTCTTGTAATCAACACGGAGGAACGGTGAAACACAGTGAACTGCCACTACCGCCCAGACTGGGAACAGGCGTGCGAGACATAGCAACACAGAAAGTGAATGACCTTCATTACTGCAAATTTTGTTTAATTTTTAATTTTCAATTTTTATTTTTTTAACTGTTGAATTTTTGTTTTTTACCTACTTTAATTGCAAAGTTTACTCAAGAAATTTTTTTCATCTGCCATCACTAGATTTTACCTTTTTAATTAATTCATTTTTATAGGTAATCAACATTATTACTACTACTATTTTACCTTTTTTATCTTTTTTATCTTATTTTCTTTTGTTTATTTTTATTACTACTTTTTAAGTGTCATATTATAATCCTTTTTTTTGCTTTCTATTTTTTTTTCCTTTTTCCTCTATTTCCTTTTTTCTCTATTTCCTCCTTCGGGATTACTATTCTAAAAACTATTCATACCTTGCCTTCTCCAACGCTCTATTCTATCTCAAACCTACCTTTATGACATCTCTCTATTCCTAACCCTTTACCTTTGGTGTCCTGCTTATCTTAACCCTTTACTGCTATAGATTTTCCTTACTCTTTCTGTTTACCCTCGCCAAAATTTTCACCTGTCCTGTGTATATATAATTCCCAATCCCCTGCTCCAATCCCATTCACACCTACCTTGCCACTGCCCCCCCACCAAAAAAAAAAAAAAAGCCTTCTCTCTACCCCTTTGTTGTTGTATGTTGAATGCTAACTATATCAAAGGTTTATGCTTTTTTGTGTGTGTGTAAGATTGGTTTGCTTATTCTTTTTATTGGATTGTATGTTCTTGTTATCTGGGTTCTAGACACCTTTATTGGAGGATATTAATATTGCAAATACATTTCTGTCCAGTGCCTTGTGTGTTGTACCTGGTTGTGTTGTATTTTGTGCCTTTAAATCAAAGCAGGAGGGAGAGAACTACGTTACCAGGCACCCTATAAAGAGAGAGCATGGGGAGACTAAGAAACAACCCGCCTGTGAAAGAAAATCAACCATCACCAGAAAATGAAGTAAACGAGTTAGAGGCAAGCAACCTACCAGAGCAAGAATTCAGAGTAATGATCATAAGTTGGCTAAAAAGAATGGAAGACAAATTTGACAATATGAATAAGACCCAAGAGGAAATGAAGAAGACCCAAGAGGAAATGAAGGTGACCCAAGAGGAAATGAAGGTGACCCAAGAAGAAATGAAAAATGACATCGCTACTATGAAGAACTCAATAGAAAGCATCAAGAGTAGACTAGATGAAGCAGAAGACCGCATCAGTGAGCTAGAAGACAAAATGGAAAAAAATACCCAATTACAGCAGTTGCTAGAAAAAAAAATTAAAAAACAGGAGGAGAGCCTAAGGGAGCTTTGGGACAATACAAAACAAAACAATATTAGAATAATAGGGGTTCCAGAAGGAAAGGAAACTGAGCAAGATATGGAAAAAGTATTTCAAGAAATAATGACAGAAAACTTTCCTGAGATAGAGAACAAAAAATCAACACAAATCCAAGATGCTCGAAGGGTCCCCAACAAAATGAACCCCCAAAGATCAACACCCAGACACATTATAATTAAACTGGCAAAAAACATCGACAAAACCAGAATCTTAAAAGCAGCCAGAGAGAGACAGAAAGTTACATATAAAGGAAACCCCATCAGACTAGCAACTGATTTCTCAACAGAAACTCATCAGGCCAGAAGGGAATGGGATGACATATACAAAGTCATGCAAAGGAAGGGTCTGAACCCAAGAATACTGTACCCCGCAAGGCTGTCAATCAAAATTGAAGGTGTAATCAGGAGCTTCACCGACAAAAACAGACTAAAGGAATTTATCTCCAACAAACCAGCAATGCAAGAAATGCTAAAGGGTCTACTGTAATAATAAAGAAATAGGAAGTGAAGAAGGAACACAGGGGGATAGAATAAAAATGGCATCAAATACCTACCTTTCAATAATTACTTTAAATGTAAATGGTTTAAATGCTCCAATTAAAAGACATAGGGTAACAGAATGGATAAGAAAGCAAAACCCATTCATCTGCTGTCTACAAGAAACCCACCTCAGAAAAACAGACGCCCACAGACTGAAGGTGAAAGGATGGAAAAAGATTTTCCAGGCAAACGGAAACGAAAAAAAAGCTGGGGTAGCAATACTTATATCTGACAAACTAGATCTCAAAGTGAAGGACATAACAAGAGATAAGGAAGGCCACTTCATAATACTAAAGGGTGTAATCCAACAAGAAGAAATAACCCTGGTAAACATATATGCACCCAATTTGGGAGCACCCAAATACATAAAGAAACTGCTGGAGGACATTAAGGGACAGATTAATAGCAATGCTATCATAGTAGGAGATTTTAATACTCCATTGTCACCTCTGGACAAATCATCTAAACAAAAAATCAGTAAAGAAACGTCAATTCTAAATGACGTATTAGACCAGATGGAATTAATTGACATCTTCAGAACATTTCATCCCAAAGCCACAGAATATACATTCTTCTCAAGTGCACACGGGTCATTCTCAAAGATAGACCACATATTGGGACATAGGCAAAGTCTCTTCAAATTCAAGAAGATAGAAATCTTATCAAGCATTTTCTCAGATCACAGTGCCATAAAATTGGAAATCAACTACAATAATAATAAGCCAAAGAAATTAAACACATGGAGACTAAATAGCATGCTATTGAACAAAGACTGGGTTACCAGAGAAATCAAGGAAGAAATCAAAAACATCATGGCAACTAATGACAATGAAAACACAACAATCCAAAATCTATGGGACACAGTAAAAGCTGTTTTGAGAGGGAAGTTCATATCCCTACAAGCCTATTGCAAAAAACAAGAAAGAATGGTAACAAATTATCTTACCCTACAACTCAAACAGTTAGAAAAAGAACAGCAAGAAAGGCCCACTGTAAGCAGAAGGAAGGAAATAATAAAAATCAGAGCGGAGATTAACGACATAGAGACCAAAGACACAATACATAAGATCAACAAAACCAAGAGCTGGTTCTTTGAAAGGATTAACAAGATTGATGAGCCTCTAGCCAGGCTAACCAAGAAACAAAGAGAGAGGACCCAAATAAACAGAATTAGAAATGAAAGAGGTGAAATAACAACAGACCCCGCCGAAATACAAAGGATTGTTACAAAATACTATGAACAACTATATTCCAACAAACAGGACAACCTGGAGGAAATGGACATATTCCTAGAAAAATACAACCTTCCAAAACTCAATCAGGAAGAATCTAAAAATCTCAATAGACCAGTAACTTGGGAAGAAATTGAAGCAGTCATCAAAAAGCTTCCAGCAAACAAAAGCCCAGGGCCAGATGGCTTCACAGGAGAGTTTTACCAAACATTCAAGGAAGAACTAAAACCTATCCTCCTCAGACTTTTCCAAAAAATTCAAGAGGAAGGAACACTGCCAAACTCCTTTTATGAAGCCAGCATCACCCTAATACCAAAACCAGATAAAGACAACTCAATGAAAGAGAATTACAGGCCAATATCCCTCATGAACATAGATGCCAAAATCCTCAACAAAATTCTAGCAAATCGGCTCCAGCAGTACATCAGGAAGATCATACACCATGACCAAGTAGGTTTTATACCAGGAATGCAAGGATGGTACAATATTCGCAAATCAATAAACGTGATACATCACATAAACAAATTGAGAGATAAAAATCATATGGTCATATCTATCGATGCAGAAAAGGCATTTGATAAAATCCAACACCCTTTCCTGATAAAAACTCTCAACAAGGTGGGAGTACAAGGATCATACCTCAACATAATAAAAGCTATATATGATAAACCCACAGCCAACATCATGCTCAATGGGCAAAAACTAAAACCATTCCCTCTAAGAACAGGAACAAGACAGGGATGCCCACTCTCACCACTCCTCTTTGACATAGTACTGGAAGTACTCGCCATCGCAATTAGACAAGAAGAGGAAATAAAAGGCATCAAAATCGGAAAAGAAGAAGTAAAGCTGTCACTATTTGCAGATGACATGATATTGTACATAAAAAACCCAAGAGACTCCATCAAAAAGCTAATAGACTTAATAAATGAATTTGGAAATGTAGCAGGATACAAAATAAATGCCAAGAAATCAATGGCATTTCTCTACACCAATAGTGAACTTACAGAAACAGAGACTAAAAAAGCAATCCCGTTTACCATCGCACCAAAAAAATTAAGATACCTAGGAATAAACTTAACCAAGGAGGTAAAAGACCTATATGCAGAAAACTACAGGACACTGAAAAAAGAAATAGAGAAAGATGTAAACAGATGGAAGAACATACCATGTTCATGGATTGGTAGAATCAACATCATCAAAATGTCCATACTTCCCAAAGCAATATATAAGTTCAATGCACTCCCCATGAAAATACCATGGACATTCTTCACAGACCTAGAAAGAACTCTCCAAAAATTCATTTGGAACAATAAAAGACCCCGAATAGCCTCAGCAATCTTAAGAAATAAGAGTAAAGTAGGAGGAATCTCAATACCAGATTTCAAGCTGTATTACAAAGCAACTGTTCTCAAAACAGCCTGGTACTGGCACAAGAACAGACATATTGATCAATGGAATAGATTAGAGAATCCAGACATCAACCCAAATCAATATGCTCAATTAATATTTGACAAAGGAGGCACGAACATACAATGGAGTCAAGACAGTCTTTTTAATAAATGGTGTTGGGAAAATTGGACACATACATGCAAAAGAATGAAACTAGATCATCAACTTACACCATACACAAAAATAAACTCAAAATGGATACAGGACTTAAACATAAGACGGGAAACCATAAAAATACTAGAGGCATCCACAGGCAGCAAAATCTCAGACATATGCCTAAAGAACTTCTTCACTGATACTAACCCTAGGGCAATGGAAGCTAAAGAGAAAATAAACAAATGGGACTACATCAAAATAAAAAGCTTTTTTACGTCAAAAGAAACCATCAACAAAACAACAAGAAAACCCACTGTATGGGAGAACATATTTGCAAACGATATCACTGATAAAGGTTTAATCTCCAACATCTACAGACAGCTTATACAACTCAATAAAAGGAAAATGAATGAGCCAATTAAAAAATGGGCAATGGACCTAAATAGAATCCTCTCAAAAGAAGACAGAAGGAAGGCCAAGAGGCACATGAAAACATGCTCCAAGTCACTAATTATCCGAGAGATGCAAATCAAAACAACAATGCGGTACCATCTCACACCTGTCAGAATGGCCAACATCAACAAAACAACAAACAACAAATGTTGGCGAGGTTGTGGAGAAAAAGGAACCCTCGTGCACTGCTGGTGGGATTGTAGGTTGGTGCAACCACTGTGGAAAACAGTATGGAGCTTCCTCAAAAAACTGAAAATGGAACTCCCATTTGACCCAGTAATCCCACTACTAGGAATATACCCCAAGAAACTAGAAAGACCAATCAGAAAGGATATATGCACCCCTATGTTCATAGCAGCACAATTTACAATAGCTAGGACTTGGAAACAGCCTAGGTGCCCGTCAGCAGATGAATGGATCAGAAAACTATGGTACATCTACACCATGGAATACTATGCTGCCATAAAAAGGAAGGAATTCTCATTATTTGCAGTAACTTGGATGGAATTGGAGAGCATCATGCTGAGTGAAATAAGCCAGTCAATGAAAGAGAAACACTACATGACCTCACTCATTTATGGATATTAAAGATCATTATAAATGAATGAACAGAAAGATTGATATAGTGACAGTAAAACAACAGGCAGTCTGTCAAATGACAGCGGGGGGGGGGGGGTAGGGAGATCTGGGGGAGATAAGAGATCAACCAAAGGACTGGTATGCTTGCATATAAGAATAGCCAATGGACACAAAACTCTGGGGAGGGAGGGCATATATTGGGGGGGGGCAATGATAAGCTATGTATACAGATAATACCTTAATAAAAAAAAAATAAAATAAAATAAAATAAAGTAAAAAAAAAAAAAAAGAAATTGATATAATTGCCCACCATGCAGTGGGAGGAGCAACACAAAGTATTTGGAAATTGCCTGGAGTGAGTGGGAAAAGGCACAAGTGTCGGCAGCTGTGTTCGCACAGACAGGGCTGCCACAGTGGTGCTCCGGATAGCTCTGCTGGGAAACAGAGGCTCAGGTCGCGTGACAACAGATTCCATGTTACTTGCAAAATGGAGTGCTGTTTTCTAATTGTGTAAGAGCACCCTGTGGGCTGGCAGCAGCCCTGCTTCTGAGCAGGTTATGGAGTCGGAGAACTCTACAACCCATCGGTGAAGACTTGAGCTAAGTTATGTCTCTTTCTGTGCTGTGAGTTTCCGTTTCTTCATCTATAAAACGTTAACAATAATGCTAAATGCAAACACTGTTTTAGGAATGAAAGCTTGGAAGCCTAGCACAAAGCTCTCAATAAATCTGAACGGTTATTACCCATGGGTAGAGATAATATGTAAAACAATTTAAGTGATCCGATGGTTCACTTTCATTTAAATACAGAACTTTAATGCTCCTAAGACAGAGATGGGGTTGTGCTTTAAATATATATACCGTATTTGCTGGCATATAAGACGATTTTTTTGCCCTGAAAAATACGTATTTGCCGGCGTATAAGACGACCCCCTAACATTTCCACTAAAAATACAGAGTTTGTTATATACTCGCCGTATAAGACTACCCCCCACTTGGAGGCATATTTTTCAGGGCCAAAAAATCATCTTATACGCCGGCAAATACGGTATGTTGATTTCATAGAGGAAGGAAAAAGGAGAGAGAAACATCAATGATGAGAGAGAATCATTGACCAGCTGCCTCCTGCACACCCCACACTTGGGACTGAGCCCGCACCTCAGGGATGTGCCCTCACCGGGAATTGAACCATGACTTCCTGGTTGATAGGTTGACGCTCAACCACCGAGCCACACCACCAGCTGGGCTGGACTGCGCTTCTGTAATGACATGGCAAAAACTGGCAGTCGGACATCCCCGAGGGGTCCCGGATTGGAGAGAGTGCAGGCTGGGCTGAGGGGACTCCCCCCCACACCTCTGTGCATGAATTTCATGCACCGGGCCTCTCGTTTAATATATACAAAGTGTCTCTCCTCTGCTCAACATTCTCCAATGGTTCCTTATCTCACTGAGAGTAAAAGGTCACGTACTTTCCAGAACTTCCTACATTATATGCCATCTCCGTACATTTTGACATCAACTACCACCAACATTTTCATCGCTTTCTCTGCTCCGGCCACACTAGACTCGTCGTTACTTGTGCCAGCCGGGCATGGTCCCACGTTTGCGCCTCTGCACTGGCTGTCCCTCTGCCAGGAACACACTTTCTACTGTTAGTGATGGAGATCATGCCTCTCACGTCCTTCAAGTCTTTACCCAAATGCTGTTCCCCAGTGGGATCAACTCTGACCACCCCGACAACCTACCTGCTTGCTTGTGCTCTCAACTCTCCCTCCCCCTCACCTTTGTTTTATTACCTCCATTGTTCCCATTGCCTACTAGATATTTAAATGGAAATATTCTATAGTAATAGTATTATACATGTGTTTATAAATGCTTAATATTTAACTTACTGTGATTATTGTCTGCTTCTCCTCACTGACTATAAGTAATCTCAACAGAAATTTTCATCACCTCGGTCTAGTATTCGTTCACGTAGTGTGTGATACTGGATATAATCGAGAGCAATGCGAAGGTTCTCGGTCTGAAAATCGGAAGGTTGAAGCTAATGTTTGCCACAGTGGGGAACTCCTGAAGGAGGAGGCTTGGGGCAGGGAGGACCAGGCATTTCGTTGTGGGTATATTAAATTGAGATGCCATGTCAGTCTGTTTAGACCAAGTAGTTTTTCAGTAAGAACTCCAAAACTCTTTTTTAAAATATGTTTTTATTTATTTCAGAGAAGAAGGGATAGGAAGAGAGAGATAGAAACATCAACAATGAGAATCATTGATCAGCTTCCCTCTGCAGGGCCCACACCGAGATCGAGCCGACAACCCAGGCATGTGCCCCTTGACAGGAGTCGAGCCTAGGACCCCTTCAGTCGCAGGCGGATGCTCTGTTCACCAAGCCAAACCGGCTAGGGCA
The DNA here is from genome assembly GCA_963924515.1 of Vespertilio murinus. Taxonomy (NCBI): domain Eukaryota; kingdom Metazoa; phylum Chordata; class Mammalia; order Chiroptera; family Vespertilionidae; genus Vespertilio; species Vespertilio murinus. Next base: position 186,577,049 of record OZ004705.1, read on the forward strand.
ACTCCAAAAATCTCAATGCTTTGAAGCAAAAGGGTTATTTCTTGCTCATATTTGTATCCATAGCAAGTTGGCTCTGGCCATGCAGACTTCATCCCATGACTCAGGCTGAAGGATCAGGGATGTTTCTGGTATTAGAACAGAGGGGAGAGAGAGCACATAGAGCCACATGATGACCCTTTACGGCTTCTCAGAATTGGCACATGTCACTTCAAATCACATGTCATCGACCAAAGCAAGACACCCGCCGATCCTGACATCAACAGAGGATTAAATGTAATCCTAAGTCTAGAAAATATTTTGAACAATGATAATACAATACTACAGATGCCAATTTGACGTAGGTGGTTAGACATATGAGCCTGAAGTCCAAGAAAGAAAGCTTCAGAATATAGCATTTACACTCATGAAATTAAAAGAGATCACCAATGGAGTAAGTATCGATAGAAAAGAGGGAAGTTCCAAAGACAGCATCTAGGAATTAGAAAATTTAGAAAAATGAGAAGTGATCAAACAACTGAAGAAAAAGCGGTGTGTTAAAACCAGGAGAATAGACGTGGTGGTGGGCTGGAGGAAAAGCAAAGGTTGCTTCAGGTGGGAGGAAGCCACATGTCAAAGGCTGCTGACAGGATGAGAAGAAGAGACCTGAGAGTTGAGTGGAGATCACTGATAACGCTGATAAACGTGCTTTCACTGTTGCGGTTGGGGAAGAAGCCTGATTCTTTCTAGTGGGTTTAAGAGAGAATGCTAGTAAATACATTAAAGGCAGCAAGTCTGAACAGAGTAAACATGCACAGGAAAAAAAGGAGGTACACACACAAAGAATACCAGAAACCAGAAACCACACCGATAACGATCAGGAGAGGCAGAGATACTGGAATTTCTGAGCTCAGGAGCAGAATGACTGCTGCCAGCTCCAAGTAAACACGTGTCACTCAAGCGCATCTACTCTGGTGTTCATCTACTCTGTTCCTCCCAGCCTGAGGAAGCTGCATTAACTCATCTTACCTTCTACACGAATTAACACCACCTTTGTCACATTTTATTAATTTTTTAATAAATATATTTGTATTAATTTCAGAGAGGAAGCAAGAGGGAGAAACATCAATGAGAATCATTGATTGGCTGCCTCTTGCACGTCTCCTACTGGGGATCAAGCCCACAACCCGGGCATATGCTCTTTTTTAAAAAAAATTGATTAAGGTATTACATGTTTTCATATCTCCCCAATGCCCTCCCTACTCCCATACATGCCCTCATCCCCCAGTGTCTTGTGTCTATTGGTTATGCTTATATGCATGCATACAAGTCCTTCGGTTGAGATCTTACCTCCGCCTCCTCTCCAACCTTCCCGCTGTAATTTGACAGTCTGTTTGATGCATCTATCTTTTTGTTCATCAGGTCATAATGTTCTTTATTTTCCATAAATGAGTGAGATCATATAGTATTTTTCTTTCATTGACTCGCTTATTTCGCTTAGTGTAATGCTTTCCAGTTCCATCCATGCTGCTGCAAATGGTAAGAATTCCTTTTTTTATAGTAGCGTAGTATGCTCTTTTTTTTTTTAAATATATTTTATTGATATTTTACAGAGAGGAAGGGAGAGAGATAGAGAGAGCTAGAAATGTCGATGAGAGAGAAACATCGACCAGCTGCCTCCTGCACACCCCCCACTGGGGTTGTGCCTGCAACCAATGTACATGCCCTTGACCGGAATCGAACCCGGGACCTTTCAGTCCGCAGACCGACGCTCTACCACTGAGCCAAACCGGCTTCGGCAATAGTAGCGTAGTATGCTCTTGATCGGAATTGAACCTGGGACCCTTCAGTATGCAGGCTGATGCTCTATCGACTGTACCAAACCAGCCAGGGCCCTTTATCACATTTTAAATTCTCTCTCCTTGCATCTCTTCTCTAAACTTTTCGTGTTAGAGTACCCCGGGGCTGACTTCTTGCTCTTCTTATCTACATTTACTCCCTTGATCTCATCCAGTTTCAAAGCACTAAATATGAATATGCCCACGACTCTCACATTTCTAACTGTATTCATACCTTTCTCCAAACCAAAATCCAATTGCATACTGGGTATTCCCACTCAGCTGTCCAATAGATTGAACTGCTGATCTCCTCACTACAAATCCCTTTATTCACAGACTTCTGATCTTGGCTGATGGCAATCTAAGCCATCCAGGACTAGATCCTGTCAAGACCTCCATTCTGCTCAAAACCACCATTCCCATCAGCAGGAGAAACTTGCCCAGTGCCATTCTATTAGTCATTTACAAAGCTGCTACCCAAACTCAAGCAGTCTGCTGGAACCTGTACTCTTAACCATGGTGCTTTTGCAAGGTTGAACAAGGATATGTCTAGAACAGTCTTTTTAAAACAATTTTAAATTGATTTTGAGAAGAGAGAGAAAGATTGAGAAATATTGATTTTGTTGTTCCACTTACCTTTGTATTCACTGGATCTTTTTGTAGGTGCCCTGACCAAGGATTGAACCTACAACCTTAGCATATCAGACCTATGCTCTAATCAACTGAGCTACCCAGTCAGGGCAGAACAGTCTATGTTTGTTAAATATACATCTGGATTTGTAAGAAAATGCCTAAGAGGATATGTACCAAATATATTTGCAATGTGATCTCTGGATACATAAATTAAGGGTTATTTTCCTTCTTATTTATAGATATATTATACATCTACAACAATGAAAATATATTACACTTGTCATAAGGAAAACATCCCAACAATTTTTTTAAAAAGAATTCAGGTTTCTAGATGGATTTAATTTCATTTGATCATTCTTTGTGCCATAAATAATCTCATTCTATAATTTTTTTTAAAAAATTATCTTTATTGTTGAAATAATTTTACTTGTTGGGAGTATTGCAGATGTCTTCTTTTTCCCCCCACCATTGACCCTCTCTCCCCCACTTCTGTCCCCTCCCCAGGCCTTCCTATTGTCTGTCCATGGGCTATGTATACATGCATATAAATTCATTGGCTAATCTCTTCCCGCCCTCCCTTCCATACATATTTTAGTTGTTTAGCCCTGATGTCAGAAGTTCACAGGACATTCTCAGGCAGATTTCTTGGCATCCCTGACCTACACGGAACTATAGAGTTGCTACAACCACATGTTGACACAGCGAAGTGTTTCCACTTTACAGTGAGCCTGTAGGAAGCACGTTGTTGGGTTTGTCTTAATCTCATAAAGTATCATGTCAACATTTGGACACCCTTGTTCCACATCCTAGATAGAAGTTTTCTGAACATAATTACAAAGACCTCCCCTGGCTTACATTTAGTAAATAGAAACAAGCGTTTGCTATTTCAGCAGTGTCTCAAGAATATTGGTTTTTCTGAAAGCAAAAGAAAAACAAACATGTCCACCTTTCTCCCTCCTTCAGGAAAACAGTATAAAAGGAAATACTGACGGCTAACGAGGCTGTTGCCTGCCACTAACTATTGCATGTACGCTGGCCTCCACTGTTGGAACAAGGGAACCGTCTAGGCAAGGGAAGAGGAGAAGAGCGTGTCTGTGTGTAGGAGAGGGGGGAAATTTCCAGTTTCTGATTATTAAACTGCCTTTCTTAGGGCTCTCTTTGAACAAATACTGGCAAGTAGCCCAGAGTCCCAACTTGTGGCTGTTTGAACTTTGCTAAAGGACTTTAGGGGAAGTCTGTCGTCGTTAAATGGAAACTGGAGATCATTTGTAATGGAAAGAATGACAAAAGAAGAAAAAAAAACCCTCCCCTTATAATGACTTTCTTATTCCTGTTATTTCCCTGACAAATGATTTTACTTGTCCACAGAATATAATGCCGACACTTCTGCTGTGTTTTTTTTTTTTTTTCCCCATAATGCTTTCCTGAAGGCCATGTTTTCAAACAAATCATTGAAGGCAATTCCTACTTTTTAAATCAAGAACAAGGTTACACGTGGACTTTGCATTTCTGATAAAGAATTCAGCAAAACTGCCGAAACCGGTTTGGCTCAGTGGATAGAGCGTCGGCCTGCAGACTGAAGGGTCCTGGGTTCGATTCCAGTCAAGGGCATGTACCTTGGTTGCGGGCACATCCCCAGTAGGGGGTGTGCAAGAGGCAGCTGGTCAATGACTCTCTCTCATCAATGTTTCCAACTCTCTATCCCTCTCTCTTCCTCTCTGTAAAAAATCAATAAAATATATATTTTTTTAAAAAAGAAAAGAGAATTCAGCAAAACTAAGTTTGGTATGACTAACACCATAATAGTCCTAACTCACCTTTGTCTGGCTTTTACCAGTTTTTGAAGGCGCCTTCATATACATGCATTTTATTCTCTTGACATCTCAGGTAAGAGATATTATTAACCCTATTTTAGAAATGGAGAACATGGAACACAGGAAGATGGATCAGCCTACTCAGGATCATTTCAGTTGGTGGTGGTTGAGGGGACCATCTTACAGCCCTTTTAGGAGCAGCAGAGGCACGTCCTGTTTCCCCGAAATCAACAGAACACAGCTACTGTGCAAATGAGTGCACCTCCACCATCTTCAAATTAATGTCAATTTTCTTGTCAAAATCACATCCGTATTTCTTCATAACATCAAAGCCAATAAATCACCTATACACCATTCATTCTGGTACTTATTAGCTACCCTCAGAGAAAAAGAAAAATCTCTTTACTCATACCCAAACTATCCTATGCTACTTTCCCCCTGACTTTTTTCCACCACTGTGTCTTTGAATCTCCTTCCACTGTAAAGGCGCAATTTCACTGTAAGTATTCTAAATCTATGGCCTCAACCTCTTCACTGAACCATGCCTTCACCCCTTTTCACTGAACCCTGGCATTCCACCAAGGACGTCACTTCCCTTGAGACCTGGCAAACAAAAATGTCTTTTCTCCCCACCTTCCAACATGCTACCAGATTTGGAAACATTGTTGGCATTCTCTGGGCTTCTAACTGCCAGTTCCCGGTGGCTCCATTTCTACCACTGTATGCCCCCTTTTGAGTTGCACGCTATAACATGAAGCATGATCACCACCATCCACTGGTTTCTAGGCCACTGCCTCTGATGCACAGAAAGCTTCAGCCCCTGACCCACGGATGCTGCCAAACTCCAGCTGTTATCTCGGGCAACAGCCTTGGCATCCCTGAGTCACAGCTGCTCAGGTTCCAGCACTCTTTGCCGCCATTCCTCTGTAACATAGCTCCTTCCTGTGGCAAAATCCTAACTTTCTGTTTACCCAGACTTCCTGAAAACCTGAACTTCAATGTCTCTTACAAACCTCTGCAAGCACTCATCCCAGCAACTTTCAAACTCTCCCAACTTCTTAGCACTATCAGTTCCGGTTCTTTCTTCCATTTGTTGTCACCTTGCCATGAGCTGGGGAGTCAGGATCCCTCAATTTAGCAGTGATCACTACTAGTTAGCAGTGATTACACCTTGAACAAGTCATTAATTTCTCAGGTCCTCCATTTCTTGGATTTGGAAATAATAATGGTTGTGCCTATCTCATGATCACCACAGGTTATTATGAAGCTTAATTGAGATAGAAGAGTACCTAGCACACAAGTGTTCAATAAATGTCTACTGGTATTACAACAGAACTGCTTGATGCTGCTTTTATTTTTAAAAAAATCACATAACAAAATTAGTTAAGTACCAACACATGCCCAAATCTATAAAACAAAACACAAATGAACAAACATCTTCCCTTTTCACCCCTCTCTCTAGATACTGCCAATTTAAGGATGACTCTTTAGAAAATACCTTTGTAGGGCCTCAGACCCTGTGATTATCATCATGTTAACTGTGTGTCCTCATCAGAAGTAGATAGGATTAACAGATTGACTAATGTCTATTATTCTTAAAGCAGGAACAGCAAGCATTTCATATGACCTCTTCCCAGAAGACAGGCTAGGAGAAACAGGCAGCGGACATGAATAGACATCTCCCAGACAAGAAAACGTGAATGGCTAAGAAACATATTCAAAGATGTTAATAGATAGTAAAGACTTGTCTTTGTTTGTTGCATGTATTTAAAAATATAAGCTAAGCAGCCCTAGCCATGTGGCTCAACTGGTTGGAGCATCGCCTCAAATACCAAAAGGTTGCATGTTTGATACCCTGTCAGGGCATGTGGAGGAGACAGCTTGCCAATGTTTCTCTCTCTTTCTCGTAATCAATAAGGAAACATATCCTTGCCAATGTTTCTCTCTCTTTCTCGTAATCAATAAGGAAACATATCTGAGAGAGAGAGAGAGAGAGAGAGAGAGAGGCCAAATTATTATGATCTCTGAATAATCTGGCCACTCAGTGTATATTCTATATAATAAAAGGCTACCAGCATGCAGGCCAGCCAACCACCCATATCCCCTCCCCCTGCCAGGCTGGCAGAACCCCACCATGCACAAATTCATGCACCGGGGCTCTACTACACATGCGTGCTCGCACAAACACACAAACACACACACACACACACACACACACACACACACACACACACACACAGAGTGGCCAGATTATTATGCATTCAGAGAGCATAATAATCTGGCCATTTAGTGTGTATCCTATATAATAAAAGCCTAATATGCTAAGTGTCTGGTCATCCATGCAACCAATCAAAGCATAACATGCTAATGATATGCTAAGCCTGCTCAACTGCTCACTATGACATGCACTGACCACCAGGGCCAAACACTTTGACTGGTAGGTTAGCTTGCTGCTGGGGTCTGGCCTATTGGGACTGAGTGAGATGGGCCAGACACACCCTGGAGCCTCCCGCATCCCTCCCCAGCCCCAGTTGTGCTCTGGTGGGGTCCCTCAGTCTGGCCTGCACCCTATTGCAACCTGGTATCCCTTAGGGGATGTTGGAGACAGTTTCGGCCCAATCACACAGGCCAGGCTGAGGAACCCCACTGCTGCATGAATTAGTGCATCATGTCTCTAGTAAATTAGATACACATATGACATATGGCTAATTTTGTGAATATATAAAGAAAACTTACAAATCAGTAAAATATCGAATAACTCAATAGGAAAATGGACAAAGAACTTGGACAGAATTTTTAGAAAAAAAGATATAAACATAGCCAACACATGGAAAGATGTTCAACATCATTTGTAATTAGAAAATTAAAATAAGATATCATTTTGGCAAAAATTTTAAAAGATATTAATATAACCAGTATTTGGTGATGCTGTGAGGTAAACTAACTGCCATACTCATACACTTTTGGCTGTTGCTATAAACTAGTATAACTTTTATGGAGGAATAACTGATAGTATCTTTAGAAATAAAAAGTGCACTCTTCGACTCACTGCTAAAAGTTATCTCAGAAAAATACAATCATAAAAGCACAAAGTTTCATATACAAGAGTTTTCATGAAGAATTCTTTGTAATAGCAAAAAAAAACAAAAAGTCCATTAATGAAGAACTATTTCAACAGTGATGTCCAATGCAATAGAGTGGGATACATCTATAAATACTGATACAAAATATTGTTTACAATATATTGTTAAATTAAAAAGGCAAATTAAAGAGCAGTATGTACAGTATGCGTGTTTATATGAAGAAGATATAGGTAGGTATATATGCATAAAAATACTCTAAAAGGAAATGCAAGGAACTTCTTGCCAATGGCCAAGGCATGACATTTTTGAGACAAGGCCTGGGCACTGGGAGAGGTTTTTATTACCGTTGGTTAGTGATGAGAATCAGTAATCCTATCGAGAGCCAAGTTTCCCGTTTGAAAAGACTCTCAGGGAAAGCTTTCTGGTCGCTTTAACTGACTAAGAAAACAGTGAGACACACACCATTATGTTAGGTGGTGTGAAGATCCATAATAACAGAGACAAATCCAAGTACTCAGAGCTAAAGGTTCTCTTTTGCTGAGGGATTAACAGTCTAAGTTCATTGCTTAGGGGAAATACGATTTGCTGAGCCATCTCTTGATCTTGATTTAGAGCTCTGCTGTTCAATTCAGCAGCCACTGGCCACAGGCAGCTAAATTTAAATAAATTAAAGTGAAATAAATAAAAAACTCAGCTCCTCAATCACCCAGGTCCCGTTTCAAGTGTTCAAGACCAATATGGGAGCTAGTTGCTACCATAAGGGACAGTGCATGTTCTGGAATATTTCCATTATTGTAGAATGTTCTATTGAGCAGCATTGATCTAGAAGATAAACAATATGACACCAAAGATATTCCATCAAGAAACACCATTTTGATGGCTCAATTGACCGCACCAGAGAGGGCCTATCTAGTTTTTATTTTCAACCGCTGCAGGTTTTAAATAGAAGGGATGACAGTAAGAACTTAGATTTTGGTGTGAATTATAAAGCCTAATTTACTCAGGGAAGGCACCTTCTTTCAGGGAGTTACTATGGATAATGGTTATAGGAAAGGAGGTGGGAGTGGAGGATGAATGCTCTGAGGTTAGGATTTTCCCTGAATGAGAAGGAGTGTGTGACCTGATTAGGCCAAAGGAAGTGGTTCAAGATTCTTCTGATAGTTACACAAGGGGCTCATGGGGCTGACCTTGTTTCTGGAACTTGCTTTGGTTTCTGGCCTCCTTACCTTTATCTGATTCTATTGATAAAAATAAGTTCGGCATCTTAAGAACACACATCTTAGCTTCCATTTCTGGTTTCAGAGATTCTCAATGCCTTTCTCAAAGGGAAACACGTTGTTTTATTAGTCTTGTTTCACACGCCTCTAAACTTTAGAAGGAATTAAGGCAAGGGAAATCAAACGAAGGGCAATGTTATTTCTCACATAGTTCAGGGTATCCCTAGTGACTTGTAGCATGGGAATATATCTACATCTTTTTCCACAGAGTCTGGTGAGATGTTTGTTCGCCCTCTCCCACCCAAGACTTTGGATGTAGACTAATAAACTGAGGAAGTGAGAATCAATGACTTTCCAAGGTCTTCATCTTTCGGGGTGGCGGACAGGATGCCAAGGAAAGCTGATCAGAGGATAACGTGTCCACTGAAATTAGAAAGTCGGTCAAAAGAGAATGTTCAAAGGGGAAGGAAACTATTCAGAGATCAGCTAGATGGATAAAACAGGGAAAGTGGTGGATTTTGAGCCAAGATTGTCCCTAGTAACACACCAGAGGCAGTTTTCATGAACTGGTGAGAAAAGAGGAGGATGGCTACAAGGAATGAAAAGGGTATTTGCAGGGTGGCATTGCAAATAAAAATAAAAACATGAGGATTGGACTTTATGTAGTCTTGGCTAGTTCATCATCCTCTCATACAAGTAAAAACTCCAGTGTCCAATAAATACCGGTTGAATGAATCCTTGCAAAAGAAATCAGACTGAATGCATAAATTCCTTTATTGAAAATATTGGGCTAGCACTGCATTACATATATTCAATATTCATAAATGAAGGGCCACACATTTCTGATTGGGCAACACTGTTTTAAGTAGAGAACACAGCATCTGGATATGCCCTCACAAGTACGTGTAATATCATGGACTAAGCTAGGTAAGAGTGAACTATAAGCAAAATGACTGTTTTTTTGTTTGTTAATAGCATATGGTTGCAAATGGCATAACTGGTAAATGTGATCATTATGAGACATTCCCGATATCTCACACCAACACATTATTTAATGAACAGATTAAGGTTAAGCTGCCAGTGTGTTTTCATCAAGAATTCTCAATAGAAGAACTCAGGAGAAAGCATACCCGGGCTACAGACTTAAGATTTTACAGCATTCATTTGAACTTGTATGGAATGTAAGTGGAGTTAAGTAACTGTTGATCTGACCAAAGGCCACTTGGCAATTTGTTCTCTTTTTTTTATAAATGGTCTAAAATAAGAGAATAATCTAAAGGAAATATTCTGCCAACTGAAGGCTTACATTCTAAGAACGGTTTTATTTTTCTAAAAGCAGTTATTTAGATACTACTGTTGTTATTAATTTTTTCTTTCCGAGATTACTGGGATGTAATTTATGACAGACCATTTCTCAGCTTTGGCTATTATTTGAAAAATGTTTTACCTTAGCAATCTTTGGCTTTCGTAAAAGTCTGGCAATCAATAATATTGGTTAAACTTTAACAAGGTTTTATTATTATAGTTAACAAAACAGTGTTTTATGATGTTAATTAAACATGGGTTGATGTTAAAAAAAATAACATAAAATTTTGTTCCAATTTTGGTATGCATGCATTTCTTTGCATTGTTCTTTCTCAAACAAAAGAGTCTAGAGACCAAGACAATTGGGCTAACTGGATATTTTCCATTTGATATAAAATATGCAGAAATTAAAACACCCAATCCCTTTAAAAACAGAAGCCTGTGTGTTAGTGTAAAAACTTGGGAGAAATTATGTGAAAATAAAGTTTTTGTTGCTAGTCACAAATGACTGTATAAGAAACAAACGATTTTCTATTCAAAAGCAGGGTTTCTTCTACTCTAGGTTCATAAAGGTATCCGCTCCTGTAAATATCAAGTCATAACTGTGAGAAATGGCTTATTCTTCTTTACACAACTATGTTCAGAGTAAGTAACTAAAAATATACCTTTTAATGACTACATGGAAAGCTGGCCTATAAACAGTCAAATCAATGAACATGGATGATGAGTTTTTGGAAGTTCACAATTAAGCATTTATATCCATGTATATACTGTTTAAGATCTATCACCCTAAACAACCAGGGCAAAAAAAAAAGCTCAATATAAAACTATATAAATCAAGTAGAATTGTTGCCAAAACATAACACATTTCTTTATTTCAAGATTTGACACATTAAAAGAAATAAACTGGCAACACATTTCAGACAATATACTAAAAATAATAAATAAAAGTTTCTTTTAAAAAAATCATTTACAAATTCCCTTGAAGTGCTGTACAACTTTCAATTTTTCTAAACGAGACTAACCTTTTCCCATGGCAAACAATAGTATGCTGTACATTTTGGTAATGAAAAGTATGTTGATAAATACACAAGGCATGTATATATTTCCACAGTATCTTTTTTTTTCACAGTTACCAAAAATAAAAATTGCATTCAACTCATACAACTATAAATACTCTGATTCCTCACTGTATGGATTTGATGAAAGTGGGAGTACAAGTCTTTCAACAATCTGGCTTTCCGATCTCTCCCATCAGTGCCGGCCCTCCACATGCACCTCCCAGGATCGCTCTGCAATGTGATCATGCTCTGAGACGATGGCAGAAAGAAAGCGTGGTGGCGGGAGGAGGCAGTCCGGGTGGGAGCTTGTCTTCCACCAGCTTCAGGAGAGCTGTCCAAACCCATTCCCTTTAATGTGATACTTTAAGGCAGCCTGAATTTCACTCGAATGTCCACACCTCGAGGTCCTGAACTATGAAGTCTTCCTTTTTGGAAAGAATATCATTGTTGAAAGTGCTACAGGAATTGCTTCGGCCATGGTATAAATCAGCATCTAGCCATAATCCAAATCGACCCCTGAAAAAGTTAAAAAAAAAAAAAAAAAAGAGGGAGGGGGTCAACTCATTTCAATCTTAGGTGGCACACTTTCTGTCCTCCCCTGCCCCATTCTTCTTCCCTTTATGCAACTGAGAGACAAAAACCCTAAACTGCTGGTAAAACAAAGGGTACATTTCCTTTATTTCATTTAAGTGATCTGTCTTTTCTAAAGGGCAAGTGGTAGCAGGGCCTCATTTAGACATATAGATAAACCATTTCACCTCTCATTCTTAATGTCATGGTAGGCCACTGGCCTATCCTAAGAAACGTGAGCACAGGGACTGGCTAACATCAGCTGGCACCAAGGTTTCGGTTACCTGGGTCAAAAGAGACCCACTCGAGTCAGGGGGTAAATTAGTACAACAGTGAAAGCCTTACCCTCCACCACCGAGTTCTAAGGAACCTATGTCTCCATTGATAAAGTATGAGTTTTCTCCGCTCCACTTAAAGACCTGAGGATAGAAACACAAGACAGAGAACAGATATTTTCATCTGAGTCTTAGCAAAAAACACAAACAAACAAACAAAAAAACAGACTATTTCCTCTGGACTACCCATTGGCTAAAGAAGCACCTGATTGCCAGGCCTTCTCTACCCCCGGATGAGACCTCCTCGGGGGTTATGAAGTCAGAGAGGTCTCCCAGGCCCATGGTCACTCTGCCCCACAATCCCTCCCTCGGCGCCAGACCAGGCAGAAGAGCAGTCCCCAAGGTCCCTGAGCAGTTTGTGTTCTACAGTCATCCCGCTGACCCAGGCGGGAGGGAGTCCAGATGGGGACCCGGGACAGCTGCTGCTCCAAGCTCACCCACACCCCGACACTGTGACACTGGGAAATCAGATATTCTCCTATCTAGGTACCTTGAAATTGGGGCTAAAGGTGTAGAGAAAAGTTTCGCCTGTGCCGTAATAGTGGTCACTGAACTTGAAAGGATGCGTGGCATATGCTCCGAAAATCTGTTAAAAAAGAAAAAGAAAAAAAAAGAAAGGTTATCTACTTTCAAACCCAAACCTCCCAAAGAAAGACTTTCCAAAATGTTTTAACATAATCCTGAGGTCTCATACACCGCTTTCGGCAAAGATCATTATTAAATTGGAGCTCTTAAATTAAGGACCACCAACAGAGATACAACAAATGTCCCCAGCTCCGACTAGGATCCGAGGGGCTGTGAGAACTTATTTGTCGAAGGCCAACAATTGTTTCCACGTTAACAGACTCCCAAAGTGCACGGGGGAGACCAGTTTCCTTGAGTGACTGCAGACAACACAATGGGAGCGTTACACACCAAGGAGCATCTTGCACGCAGAAATGAGCGATTGAGAGAACAAAGTCAAATCTTCTTTGTTGTTTTACAAGTGGAACTGTCGCCAGACATTTTCCCAGAGAAAATCCATGTTTCTCTCTTTTGATTTGTAAAAATGGGTTCTCAACACGCTTATTAACACTCTATCCTTAACATGACTGATCCAATATATCTTGGTTCAAATTGGCTTTTAAGAAAAAGCAAACGGCTCCACAGACGATGGGCTTTAAAGGCGATTTTGATGTACTGGCATCAATGGTTCTTCTATTTCTTCTTGTTGGGGGTTCGAAGGAGCAGCGTTTTCAGAATAAGCATGTCTGCAGCCTCAGCGTCCTCTGCTTCTGCCCGGATCCTGGTCCGGAGCGCAGGAGTGAGGGTTGGCAAGAGTGAGCCTATGTGTTTGCAAAAATGTAGGTCATTCTGGTATAGCTTCTATCCCAGACCCTTATTGAGAAATGCTGCCTTAAGAAATGGGGGTTATCTGGAAAACGTAATTTTTCAAAATTATTTTAATTAAAGTATAATCATAGTGGCATCTCAGTTCCTGGATCCTTGAAATGCTAAACATTAGGTAGAAGTCTAGAAACCCTTCCCAACCAATGTTCCTCATACTTCCTGCTGCCAAACCTCCCCACATTGCTGCTAAGAATAAATGAAAGCAAAACTAACAAAAAGGTCAAAAATCCATTTCCCTTCTTCTGGGAATCTTTCCGTAAAAGAGTAAACATTCCATTGAGCTAGGCATCTATTTTTAAAAGCCTGTGCTAACATATAACAAGAAGAGCAATGGCCATCCATGGAAGAGAGTGGGCCCTCTCCTGACCAATGAACAGAAAAAGGCATCCTTACTCTTTTGTCCTCCACAACAGTCTAAATAATTAGATTCTTTCTTTGCTAAAATTTTCTTAGCAACATGGAAATCTGTGTAAGAACCAGGATTGGATGATACTAGGGAATTGTTATTGATTTTGTTAGGTACTAGTACAGGGGTGGGCAAACTTTTTGACTCGAGGGCCATAATGGGTTCTTAAACTGGACCGGAGGGCCAGAACAAAAGCAACCCGACCATGCTGGCACTCTCATCTTGGGCTGCTGGTGAAGGAGCAGAGAGGAGAGCAAGAGAACCCTCCGCTCTTTCGGCTCCATGGGCCGGATAGAACAGCCGAACGGGCCGGATCCAGCCTGTGGGCCATAGTTTGCCTACGACTGTAACTAGTATAAGGTATTGTGGTTATATAAGAATATATCCATTTTATTTTTTCTATTAACTTTTTGGAAAATTATATAAAATGATATGCACACAATAGTATTGTTGGATCTATAACACATAAAAACTTAACATATTACGCAATGTTAGAACAAAGGAATCCATGAGAGTAACTGAAGACAGCCAGAAATGGTAAAAGGAAGGTTGTTAATACAACAAAACTGATAAATGTATATTTGCTCTCCTTTCTTCTTTCAGCTTCTTTAGTAGATAAAAAAAAAATTATATAGAGTAGTCATGATAACAATTTATTGATGGGTTTGTGATATACATCAGGGTAATATGTATAAAAATTACCACAGGAAGTGGAATGATATAATAGAGCAATATAGGATTAACATTTTATACCTCACTGGAGTTAAGTTAGTATAAATCAGACTATTAATTGCATGGTAACTGCTCTGTCCTCTACCACTACACCTTGTGGTATAAATTACTCTACGGTCTGATTCGATTAAATCTGGGCCCTTTGCAGGGTAGTTCCTTTGGTCCATCTACCGTGGTCTATCGTGACTCCAGAAAGGCTCTCCTTAGCGGTCTCCTTCCCTGCTTCTCTCCGGGACACCAGCTGGTCTAAGGTCAGCTTGCCACCTTTCTGGGGCTACCAGCCTCGTCATTGTTTATCACCAACAAGCGCGCTGTTTCTAGAGTGCCCTTGGGCTTGAACTTGCCCTGACTTTCGTAATAAAGGCAGCTCTTTGGAGGAGCGCTTCAGAGCTCTGTGTCTTAGGGTCTGGTCTGTCTCTTCCCCTGGAGGTGGAGCTTGGGGCTCTGCAGAGCTGGGGGCTAGACAAAGGATCTTGTTTTATGAACAGATGCTGGGCAGGTAGAAGCTGGTCTTGGCTCACCTCACCTGGCATGACACTTCTGCCCCACAAGCTGGACAAAGGCAGGAGAAAGCCCTGCGTTCTCAGCCTGCCATGCCCAGGCAGAGCATCTGTCCTGTGAGTAGAGGCGGGTGGATGAAGAGAGCCCTTTACCTGCAGGCCATGCAGGAATGGAATTTAGCTCCTGAAACAGTGATCTCGGGCCGATGACGAGAAGCGCTGGGGACGTGCCCCTGGAGAAGGTGTATCAGAACCCTGGCCCGGGAGAGGGAGCCCCATCTTGTCTGTCAGGCTGAACTGGGGGTGAGTGGAGGGAGCAGGCTGTGCTTCCAGCAACACAGAATCTCACCACTATTACCAAAATGTACTATATTTGCTTGAATGAATGTTTCTTCACTTGTATGCCCTTGGGACAACTTCCAGAGACTTCATGTGAAGACTGTTTTCATAATGTCTACCAGTATGGTTGTTTCACTGGGGGTGGAATCTGTAGAGCTCCTTCCTGCTGCCATTCTGCATAGGTAATGTTTTTATATTAAAATTTTCATTTCCAGAGAAACGTGTAACTATTGTTCTACCATGTCCTCAAACACAGCAAAGCCACACTCTTGCCCTGGGGGTAGATGGGATGGGGTAATTATGTTAGTGTTTAGGTGTCTTCAAACAGTACGTGGCTAGAGAGCACCAGATTCTTTAAGATCTATCCTGACAAGCAGTGCAACCTTAGGGTAGAGGCCTTCTTTACATATCTGCTAACAGGAAGCTGAGGGGAGAGAAAGCTGGGTGGAGATGTGATTCATCAATGCTTGCCCGAGGCAGCCAAGACATTTCCCAACAAGTATGTTATCTTGCGACGGGGATTTATGTATGCAGTCTCAAACCATCTCGCCATATCACACCTAAAACACTGCACCCAACTTCTCAAGCATTCCACTAAATCCCTAAGTAATTCTACTTTAAACCTCTGTTTTTACTATTTTAATGTGTGACTTGACTCTACCCACCATTCGGCTGGATCATGGTTAAATGCGTTAATCAGGAAACAATAACAGTAACAATGATAACATCCAAACTCCTCCGGAACTCTTAAGCTGCAAGAGTCACAGGAACAAACCCAGTTGGGAAAGAATGCCTCCATACCCCATTTCTCTGTTAATTTTCCCCAAGGCAAATTATGACAGTTAAGATCTATTTCCTCTACAATGATCACAATTATATGGCTTCACAGCAAGCTCTTCAATGCTTAATAGTGGCCCCACATGTCATAGGCATTCATTATACATTTTCTGAATGAATGAATGAATGAGTGAATGGCTATTGAGTAAAACCTGCTTCAATACCAGAAAGAGAAAAGAACAGCATCTGTAGCCTGAAAAAATGTAAAGGAATTTCTTCTTGGTACAATACATACAAAACAGAAATAAAGAAAGAACAGACTTAAAAGAGACCTTCCTTTTGTGAAGCAGGCACCCAATTAGGTGGTATGTATATAAAGGATTCCAGGGAAGATTCCACTTGCATGCCAAGTGAGGAGTACTAGTGTCAGGTAGATGGGACATATCTGGGTTTCACCAGTGCCTCAGAGACCAACCACAACAGAGGTAAAAGTGCAATGAGCCATAAGTAGAGCATTCACCCTGCCGTTTCATAACAATTGGGCTCTTCCGGTACAACACACCGTGGCCTTGTCTAGCTATCCATCTCAGCAACCATACAGGCAAGGTTTGTGGCTGCTCCTTCAGCCACCTTGAGAAAGTTCTGGTGAGGCATTAGAATTTCTTTCTGCAGTTACCACCAAATCCAGACTTGACTTCCTCCAACTTCTCCAGCTTTACGTAGTAGAATATCATTATGGTTTTCTACTATGTGGTAAGCACATACAAAAACTCCACAGAATGTGGCTGTATTTGGGGATATGCTCCATTTTCTTTTCTTTTTTTTTTTTAGAGATGCATTTTGAAGTGAGACATAATAATTGGGATTTACTCCAACAAAACCCTTCAGCAAAGAAAAACCAATGAAGAAAAGGCAGATGAAGCTTTATGTGGCAAAATCCTGCTAACCTGTGGGATCTGGGTTCCTGGTACTCGTCTCTACCAGTGTGTAGGTGTGAAAATCTTTATTTTAAAAAAATGTTTTCTGAGAGAGAGACAAGCCTCACCTGATTATCCATGTCTTTGATAACCAGCAGGACAGGACTGTCCAGCGATGCTGACTTCCGATAGAGAGTTTTCAAGCTGGTCCCGTGCTCCAATGTGCTGTATGCGAGTCTCCATGGATACCCCTGTACCCTGGCCGGAAGGCGGCGGGCCAGCTACGGATCCAAAGATGGACATGTAAACAGACAATTCACCCACAAACCACTCAGGAGCGTGAGGCACAAAGGATATGCCTGTGGATCCAACTTAAAATTACACTGATTTACATACTGTTCCCCTTTACTCTGGGCAAATATTTGCCACCATAAACCAAGGGAGAGAAGGGGAAGTGATTGGTTGGTGGTGTTGACCTTGGCAGGACGCCTCCCAGAGCACACTACCACTCTCGGGGGCCTGGCTGTGGGGTCACTGTGCCATACGCTGGGACGTAGAGCACCTAGCTTGAGAGCGAAGCATGAGTTATTAGACGCATGCTCTCCGCTTACTCTTCAGCCTGGCTTTCCCCAAACAGTTCATGTTTCTCCACTGTTCTTTCTCCTAGGAAACCCTCTCGGGCTCAGAGCAGTTTCCCACAGAAGTGACAACAAGAAAACTGCTTTATGCCAGCAGTCAGATGCAGTCGGTCCTCAACCCACCCATCCGAATCTTTCTCTGCATTAACATTTCACTTCAACCTCAAGGCAGTGAATACCAGGGGCACACCTCTCTTCAAAAATACCCAGGAAGCCGAAACCGGTTTGGCTCAGTGGATAGAGCGTCAGCCTGCAGACTGAAAGGTCCCGGGTTCGATTCCGGTCAAGGGCATGTGCCTTGGTTGCGGGCACATCCCCAGTAGGGGGTGTGCAAGAGGCAGCTAATCGATGATTCTCTCTCATCGATGTTTCTAACTCTCTATCTCTCTCCCTTCCTCTCTGTAAAAAATCAATAAAATATGTTTTAACTAAAAAAAAAAAAAAAAAATACCCAGGAAGAAGGCTGTGAAGTACTGAAGTCTGCAGAATGCTGCACATCATTCTAGTATCAGAGCAAACCCCCTTTCTGCAACTGCTTGGTCACATCTCTTGGCTTTCCCGGGCCTTTGCAGACGCGTTTGTAAACTGAGGGAGCTACCCTTAAGGATTCACCAAGGCCTCTGAGACTCAGGTCTATGCTGGTGGATGGGGGAAGTGGAAGAGGTTCCTGACTAAAGGTCAAATGCAAGCACACTCTATGGCATTTCATAAAAAGGAAGTATAGCATATTTTAGAAAACATCAAGTACACAAGTAAAACTACAGAAAAAGGAAAATTTTCTCTTAGGGGTCGGTGGTTTTCATAAAGCCAATGAAATGCATTTGCTAAAGGATCTTTATTGAGCCTGATAAATTAAAAAAAAAAAAAACGAACACTGGAACTCTGCAGCCATCACTGGGATAAATTTGGATCCTAGGGGTGTTAGTTTAGAACACTTTGAATATTGGTTCGAGGCCCTGCCCGGGTAGCTCAGTTGTTCAGAGTGTTGTTCCACTACTCCAAGGCTGTGGGTTCGATCCTGATCAGGGTACATGAAGAATCAACCAATACATGCATAAGTGAAACAACCAATCAATATCTCACTCTCTCTTTTTCTCTCCCCTTCCTCTCTCTCTCTCTCAAATCAATTAAAAATTGGTTTGAAAACAAGAAATGGCATTTTGTTCACGTTTGAGAGATGGCTATAGGGTCTGGCCAAGACCACGCACTGCAGAGAAGGTGGCGGGGAAGGCTGCCGTAACCTTTCGGAAGCAGAGAAGGCGACACTAGCCTTGGTGAGGCTGCTGGCCTTCATTTAAGACCTGGCTCACCCCTCGCCCGGAAGGAGAGCAATGTGGTCAGGGTTGCGAAATGCTTCGTAAGGCTGGAGGCCCCCCATCCCAAGCCCCCAGGGGGGACCACCTGCTCGATGTGCATGTTCTCCAGGAGTGCGCTGTGGGGCTGCAGAACCGGCAGGGCTGTCTCGTCGTCATCTTCATAGTAGCTGCACGTGCTCTTCCTGCGCTTCGCCTCCTCGACGGTGATGATCTGAAATGCAGAAGACAAGTTAAACACACACACACACACACACACAGCCAGCTAAAATCAACCTCAGGTACGCAATATCCTGAAACATGCAGTTTTAGCAGCAGGGCAGAAATTGAACCGGGACTTTGGGGAATGGCTAATTCTTTAATTTCAGAACAAATGCAGAATTTAACATGGCACAACTGAGGCACTTGATAAGTAGAAATTAAAGTTGCAAGTTCTCCCTTTTATTATTGCTGTCGATGGCTCAGTCCTTGAGCAAGAATTATGTGTAACTCCACAAGCAACTGATGCCCTTGAAATGCCCCTAATTATTCTCCTTTGACCTGCATCAAATTTGAATTAAGGAACCAACCGGAGATCATTCTATGAGTAAGTCTTCTACAAATAGGGCTATTGGAAAGATAAGATACTTCTTTAAAATTAAGACTCCCAATGTTTTCTCTGAAGATTGTGCACGTACCAACCAACCCTGAAAGAAATGACAAATGGTAACAGCTACCAGAGCAACAATCCAAAGAGACACAAGTTTAGCTTAACTGACAATTAGGTGAAGATTCTTTACGGACAGCTCAGGAGCTATAAAAGTAGTCCCTCCTTCAAAACTGAGAAAGGTGATACACACATTATTCCATTATAACTATGCTTATGAACTACCAAAATCAATTTTACCTTAAGATCTATTTTTTTTGGCCCCTCCTAAAGTCTGGATAAATCACTGAATTGTTTTTAAATTAAAGACATAAAGTGATCAATTCACTAAAATTCCTGGGTACCAATATTAATAACTTTTGCATTATAGAGAAAAACATTTAAGTTATATGTAGTAAAAGCTGTCAGATAACGCACTGCTTGATTTCCCAAATGCATGGTCATGGATACAAAGCACCTGCCATTGCCGGAGCCAGATTTACAGGTAAGAAAATCAGCGTACACAGGCTACCATCTTCTCCAGGGGACATTCTTAAAGCAAACACTAATCAAAGAACCACAAACCCAGCATTTTCTTTTCTTTTCTTTTAAAAAAATATATATTTTATTGATTTTCCACAGAGAGGAAGGGAGAGGGATCATCAACCAGCTGCCTCCTGCACACCCCCCCACTGGGGATGTGCCAGCAACCAAGGTACATGCCCTTGACCGGAATCGAACCTGGGACCCCTCAGTCCACAGACCAACACTCTATCCACTGAGCCAAACCGGTTCTGGCAAACCCAGCATTTTCAATGCAGGAAATGAAGCATGTATTTTTTTAAAAAAAAATTTTGTGTGAACTCTACATTTAACATGGGTTCAAAACGAAGCTGTGGAAAGCAAAAGTCAAATATGAACATTTTTCCTCCAAAGAGGGGGGCAAACCACACCATTGTTACCCATCTTTAAAACGAATAAAATACCTGCTGGGGTTGAAATGCCTGCACAATCCTTTCTCATCAAGGAGGCATTTCAAAGCACAGCCTGGCAGACCTCTGAGGATCCACAGGCACCTCGTTAGCCCTCGGGGGGACCCCGACATACCTTCACAAAAGGCTCTTGGTTGGGTCTGGCATAATAGAAAATCTGAATGTCCAAGGGCAGTCTTCGGGCCCTCATCCCGGGGGTGAGAACTGCCTGCTCGCTTTCTAAGGAGGAGCCGGCTCTTCCTCTGGCCGCCTCCACGCCAGGGCTCCGTGCAACCACGCTGAGCTACAACTGCTTCATGCAGTATCTCGTTTCCTGCATGATTGGGTTTCTGTTTCCCTCAGGAGAAGGGCTCAACATTTCTACAGGAACACACCCAAATTAGGGCTGGGAACACACACACACTTCCTGTCAGGCAGAGCTGGGAGGCTGTAAAATGACACTTTCACCTTTGAAACGGTGGTTTCCTAACGGTGGTACAACAAACCGCATTGTTTTCTCTTTCTTCTTATGTGCGGGCGGGCGCGTTTTTTCTCATCGTCCTCCGGCTCAGCCCGCTTTCCTGACCCCGCCTTCCCGGGCTTTCTCCAGCACCTTCTCTAAAGCTAAACCCTCCATTTTAAACTGGGCGTAATTTCCCCCACATCAGCTCGGATCCCGGGCTGAGGATGAAAGGGAGCCTTGACCCCAGCGAGGTCCGCTGTACGTAGAACAATGGCAACTCGCTTCAGTTCCCTGGCAAGTGTGCGCGGCTTGAAAAAGTGGGAAAACATCTGCTTTGTGGGAGGCTAGGGAGCATGTCACTTTAGATTCCGTTTTGTTTTGTTTTCCAGAACAGCTGGTGAAGTAATTTTTAAAAAGGCAAAACTTTTTAGGATATTAATCTTTTTTTTGGAGCATGCATTAAATTGATTGGGGTGACGTTGCTTAATAAAAGTATTCCGTTTCAAGAGCACAGTTCTAGAACACCTCCTCGGTACACGGCTTTGTGTGTTTACCGCATATTTAGGATATTAATCTGAGTGACTAAGAGGCATGCTGAGACGCGCTCTCCTCCTCAGAGCTGAGGTCGGGGGCGTGGAAAGCAATGCAGAGCACCCCGGATCCGCTTTCCGCGGTCTCCCTGTGCCCGGTCCACATCCCAAAGGCCTCTGGGTCCTGCTGAGGGCACGGGCGTGCTCTTGCCTAAGCTCACCCTGGGGTCGGTTCCGCTGAGGACCCCGGCAGGCACCCGGGATCAGTCCCAGGTTCGGCAGAACTTATCCGCAGGGCAAGTGGCTAGGCACAATCTGGGGCAGAAGCACTAGGATTCTGTGCCAGGGAGATGGCATTCCTGTAAGCACCGGGCACTTCGTGGCAGTTAGCATTGTCTGAGGGCTTTCTACCCGCTGGCGAGTGCCAGATGCTTTGTCAGGCTCAGTCTCCAGTGCGTGAGGAGACCGTAGAGAGACATTCACAAACACATGGATGCCGTTCCATGTGATGCGAATGCTAACAGCAGCTCCAAGGAGGTTGGAGCCATCTAGAGAGTTCTGAGAGCAGAGGTGGGATATGGGGAGATGTCCAGGAGAAGGGCACAGCAGGCACACACAGCTATGTTCTGTGTTCATTTTGGCTTGAGGACAGAGAGCAAGGGAAGTAGAGAGGAGGCTGGGGAGGGAGCAGAAATAAAGAAAAGAAGAAACTTGATGGCATGACGGGACAGGGAACTCACTGGATAGTATTTCTAAAAACTGGCTGTTCTTCAAAATCACCCAGGAGCTTTTAAAAACACAAATTCC
This sequence comes from Vespertilio murinus, assembly GCA_963924515.1. NCBI lineage: Eukaryota > Metazoa > Chordata > Mammalia > Chiroptera > Vespertilionidae > Vespertilio > Vespertilio murinus. Next base: position 186,599,288 of record OZ004705.1, read on the forward strand.
AATGTTCCTCTCCCAGACCCACTGAATTAATGTCTCTAGTGATGAGGGTCTAGGATTCAGTTTTAAAAAAGTAATTTGCCAAGTGGTGGTTTGGAAGCCTGGCCAGGTAGTAATGGTTGCTACAGGCAACGGAGAACCATTCGGTGCTTTATGCATGGGCGTAAAGACCACGCTTGGGATCACTTGCTTGATCCCGTATTTGGGTCTTTAAGCCTCGAGGATTGCTCGTCTCCAGTCTACTGAACATCTGTCAGCCAGAGAGCTCTCCAAAGACGCATATCTGTGTCTACTTCTCCCGGCTCAAAACAGCTCAACGCCTTCCTACTGCCCTTAGGAAACTAACCAAACTCCAATCCATCGTCCATGGATCCTTCGTGATCGGCCGTTGCTTACTTCCCCAGCTTCCTTTCCTGCTGTCCCCTCAGCTTTGCCCTCTACGCTCCAGCCACACTGAGCTTCTGTTACTTCACCAAATGCTCTTTCTTTCTCCCCTGGGCCATTCCTCTGCACAGACTTTTCTCTCCGGCCAGACCATGTTCCATATCCCAGTCCCACCACATGTGCCTGCATCCCCGCTTCCGATCTCAGTCCAGATCACTTCTTCCGGGCAGCTTCCGCTGCTCCCCTACCTCCTTTCAGATGGCTGGCGACAGCCTGCTGCAGAGCGTGGCACTTCATCTCCAATGACAATGACCTTGTTATAAAGTCATGATTTATCTATTCTTCTTAATGCTAACTTCTACTGATCTCACCCGCTGTGCCCTTAACAGGGGAAAGGTTTGTTGAGTACTCAAAAAAACTATGAAGGCGTCGAAACTAGTTTGGCTCAGTGGATAGAGCGCCGGCCTGCGGACTGAAGGGTCCCAGGTTCGATTCCGGTCGAGGGCATGTAACCTTGGTTGCGGGCACATCCCCGGTGGGAGGTGTGCAGGAGGCAGCTGATCAATGACTCTCTCTCATCGATGTTTCCAACTCTCTATCTCTCTCCCTTTCTCTCTGTAAAAAAATCAAATATATATATATATATATATATATATATATATATATATATATATATATATATATTTTAAAACTATGCAGGGCTTTTCAAGCCAAATCAAGGAGCTTGAATTTCAACGTGTATATAAAAGGGACACAGCAGAAAGAATTTAAAGGAAGAGTGAAACGACCCAGTAGCAGTGGTGGTGGTGATGGTGATGATGGGGGTCTTTCTGTATAACTAGCTTCCAGCAAGAATAAGGCTGTATCCCACTGTAACTTCAGAGCTACACAGGAAACTTCTTCTTAAGCCAAGAAGCTCTTGGAATCTGGACACAAGAACATTCTACCTGAATCCTGCAGTTTAAGGACAACAGTCTAATACTCCTACGTGAGTACTCACCTCCCAGCTCTTGGTGGTCGGCTCGCTGAAGAAGTTGTCGATCATGTTCAGTTCTTCCTTTTCCACCACCACGAAACCCTGCTCTTTGGCATCCTTCCCGTAGACGTCAGGAGACCACTGAACAAAGAATGTGTACAAGTGGTCCACCCTGAAAAACATGTTCATCGTAGGAATCAGCACCAAATCCACTCTCCTGGCAGGCCCTGGTAGGGACTTTGGCACGCACAGCCATCTTGTTCCTGCTTGGCAAAGCCGCTTTGCTAATTGGGAAACTTCTCGCTGTGAAAGTCGTCTCTGTGAGTGCATTCCAAACTCAGAAAATAAATCAACACATGAGAGCAGAAGTCCACAGACGTGGAGAAACTCTTTCAATCCGAGGAAAAGATCAAGCGATGGGACAAAGGACTAAACAATACAGTGAAATATATCAATGGTTTCCTTACTGGGTCTTCATTTATTGTACACCTGTATTCACTGGGGGAAAATTTTTTATCTGCAGCTTAAGAAGGGAACCAAAATAAACACTTTAATGGGTCTTTTTGTAGAGCGAAGCACTATTATAATTTTAATGAAACACCTTCAGTGACTACAGAGTGAATGATACTAGATTTTATTTAATATTAGAAACAGGGCTAATTATATGGACACGGGAATGTCGTTTGCTTCCAATTTCTCTGTTCTCACACACAGATTTAACATCTGAAGGTTCTGAAGCATCTCTCCAGGCTTAATCAATAGAGAGATGGCTGGTTTCCAGGCAGAGAATGAGAGCTCTCAGTCCCAGCTCCTGCAATAGTGTGTGTGTGTGTGTGTGTGTGTGTGATCACTGGGGGAGGGTCTGTCAATTTTGGTATGAAACATTCTTGCTTGCATACGCCGTTCTCTCTATAAGAAATACCTCAACCTGAGTAGGAACCCGGGGTGATCAGGTAAGTGGGCTTCGACAAGGCCTCTCCTCCCGGGTCTGCTGGGTTTGTCAGTGGAGTGAGCGGCCTCTCCCGCAGCAGTGAGGGCCAGCCCTTTACACTGAGTAAGCACTGGGCTTCTTAGACTTACCACAGGGGGAAGTCTCTAGAAAGGAGGGAAAAGGCATTCTCAAAATATCAGAGACAAACATTTTATTTTATTTATTTTATTGATTTTTAAATATATTTTATTGTAATTTTACAGAGAGGAAGAGAGAGGGACAGAGAGTTAGAAACATCGATGAGAGAGAACGATCAACCAGCTGCCTCTTGCATACCCACTACTGGGGATGTGCCCATAACCAAGGTGCATGCCCTTTACGGGAATCAAACCTGAGATCTTTCAGTCAGTAGGCCAATGCTCTATCCACTGAGCCAAACCGGTTTCGGCAGCAAACTGGCTCTTCTTCTATGCATGCTGAACTCCAAGGGGACAAGTACATTCTGTACCTGTTCATTCTGGCATTTCATAGGATGGGCAACTACTTTTTGGCTCTGGTTTTATTAATGAAGAATAAGTACTACTATTAGCGAGAAGCCCTGGGCGGCCCTCTGGGCTGCCTACTTCCTGTTCCTCCCCCTCCACCTCCATCAGCAGGCTCACAGCACGGCTGGCTCTGCGCTCTGTGCCCGGGGAGGGCGCCGTGGGGCAGCCCCTCACCTCGGGCGCGTTCATGGGCTTGCTCTCCGCTGGCTGTGGCAGGGAGGGCAGCAGCCCTGATGGCCGCCCTCTTCTCTCAGTTGGTGGGTTCTACCTTACGGCCAACAGTCATCCTGGCCGGGGAGGCCCCGGGGGATATGAGATGAGAAACCTTGAAAGTATGTTCTGCCATGGGGCACCCCAAGAGGGAAGGTTCACGTCTCTTCTCAGCCATCCAGGACACAGCCACACCCTGGTTTCCCTCTATAACAGCCTTGCTCAGAACAGTCCCTCGTTTTCTCATGTAGAGAGAGGGCCCTCAGACCAAGCGTCTGACGGAAAAGCAGGGGACCAGAGAATCAGCGAGGCCTGTTCCACAGGAGAAAATGAAGAGTTCCTTTGGGACCCAACTGATTACTTCATTCTTAGGCCCCTGGAAACCAAATGGAAGAATCCACGTCCCTCTCCCCAGCTCCACTTTCGCTCAATGCCCCATCCTCTGTTTATGTTATTTTTACTAATTAATTGGGGAGGAGAGGAAAAGGATATGACTTCACCATTTTTCCTTCCAGATTAGAGTAGAAATTTATTGAAGTTTATTTAACCTAATTCTTGGAATGGCTCTTTTTGGCTCACTGGGTTTTCCTGGTGGTGAGTTCCCAGAACTCAAGTCTCCCCCTCTGGAAACAGGCCTCAAGTTCTGAAAATTCCCCTCCGGGCCCTCTGCCTCCCCCTCCCCCACTCCTTCCCTCAAGACTGTTATCAATAAGGCCTCTCACGGTGACCCCATTCCTAGCTCTTCTCCCAGCCCTTAGACCCTCCTGGGTGCACATACTTCCAGGACAATTTTTCCGTCTCCCCCTCGCTGCTGCCCCCTGGAGGCGCTCCACTGCGCCTTCCACAGCACCTGCCCTTCCAAACACCTGCCCATACAGAGAAACACTCATCTTCCCAACCCCTCCCTTCCCATGGAGCCTGCTGGGTTTGCTTATTCATGCTTCAGGAATCCACTGTAAATCAAAGGCTGCTGAGCACGGGTAGGAAAACCCTCCCTCCAGCTCTCTTCCTTGCCTACTCCACACCCAGCTATTCCAGGCCTCTGCCTTCTCAAGCTCTCACCCTCATCCTCGTACCCGCCTCCCTCTCTGAGCACAGTTCCCTCCATTTTACCATCCACACGATGCCCTCCCCTCACTGTCCCTCTTAGCGATCTTTCTCTTCAGAAGAACTAACCCCTCTCCAGCTCTAACCCGCCCCTCGGGCCCCTCCCTGGTGAGTTTCCTACAAGTCTTCCACCTCACCTCTCGGTCCTCCCCATCCCTTTAGCTCCTCCATCTTAATCCACAAACCTGCTTACATATCCCCACCCTGAAGATATAAAAGCCTCTCAATTTTGTTTTTCTCCAACCCTCCCTTACCATAACTCATATTTCCTCATGTTCATTGTTAGCATTTGGCCTAGCCTATTTCCCACCTACTTTTAATTCCTGAATTTTTTTCCATTCTGATTTTATTAACCTCTTCGTATATGTTCTGTGTTACATCTACTTCAGATACTGTCTAGAAAGAGGTAAACATTTTAAAACCTTGTTCCCTCCCTCACTGCTCACGTGACCTATCGTCAAACCGAACAGTGTCTTGGGCATCGTTTGTCTTGACCAGTTGATGGCCTTTGCGAAGCTCGCTCAGCGGCCCATCCTGTGGTCTCCCTGCATCACTGAGGTTATTTCTCGGCCTGTTAGCCCTGGACACTCCCGTAATTGCCACTCCTCTGGTCATTAGGCTGCGGATGTGGTAACAGCACGTGAGCAGGGACCGGGTCCAGGGCTGGGTCCTGACAAGTGCTAATGTTTGAGGAGGAGGCGGCACAAGTGGTCCTGGAGGGAAGCCAGGAGGAAATGGCAGAGAGGCAGAAGCGATCTTGTAAAATGCAAGTCTGGTCACTTCACCCAGCTCCGTGCAATCCTTTAGGGCTCCCACAGGCTTACGAGACATGCAGACTCCTTGGTGCTGCCTGAGAGCTTTGCGCTGTGTCCATCCCCAAACGTACTCCTGGTTCCTGCCATATACTACCCTGTTTTCCCGAAAACAAGACAGTGTCTTATATTAATTTTTGCTCCCAAAGATGCGCTAGGTCTTATTTTCAGGGGATGTATTATATTTCCATGAAGTAGGTCTTATTTTTGGAGGTTGTCTTATTTTCGGGGAAACACGGTATTATATGTTTGCTCCAACATCCATTCTGGACCCTATGCCCAAACTGCTTTCTTTTCTTTTCTCTTCTTTTCTTTTCCTTTCTTTCTTCCTTTCTTCTCTTTCTTTCATTCTTTTTTCTCCTTCCTTATTTTTTAAAATATATTTTTATTGATTTCAGAGAGAAACATCAATGATGAGAGAGGATCACTGATTGACTGCCTTTTGCACATCTACTGGGGATTGAGCCCACAACCTGGGCCTGTCCCCTTGACCAGAATCGAACCTGGGACCCTTCAGTCTGCAGGCTGACACTCTATCCACTGAGCCAAACCAGCTGGGTTTTCTTTCTTTCTTTCTTTTTTAAGAAGAGTGATGACAAAGGGTAAGCCTGGGGGAGAATCATCTTAGGCCCCGGTAAGGTTCCCCACACACAGGTCCTGGTTAAGCTGGGCGTTGACGGAGGACAAGTCAGTTACAGGAAGAAGGGGAACCGGCATTCCACCGCAGGGAACATGTGCAAACACACATGGCATGTTACGGCAGGGTGATGCCGGGGGAGGTCGCCCTGGACATGGCGGAGAGGGGAAGGGCAATGGGTGACTTCTGACAGACAGCAGAGATGGGAAGCCCCAGGCCTCAGGTCGAGGGGCATGGAGAAACCTCCTTACATAATCCCAGCGACACCTGACAGAAGCCAGTGGGCCCCGGAGCTGACTGTGCTGAAGAGAACCTTCAGGTGGGGGAGGAATTCCTAAGGGGAGGGGTGAAAGGGCCAGATTTATTCTTTACTTAATAGAGCAGCAGGAGGAGAAAGAAAAAGCCAGAGGGGCTGAGTCAAAGGAAGTCCTGGCAGGAGACCAAAGGCTTGGGCCTTACCCTGAGGCTACTGTTTCCCAAAACGTGGTCGGGGCGGCTCCACTGACCTCGGAGGACACACAGAGGAACATACTTAGATAGGTGCATGTTTATTTAAAGAGTATCAGCGGTATGCACAACGAGCATACTGTACTTCTGATTTCACAGATATCACTGCTCAGGAAAAGGCTGAGAGAAAAAAAAAGATTTAAATCCTTTAAAGAACAGTTTCAGTCATTTAAAGACAGCGTGGAGTGAGGAGCAGTGCAGACAGGGCAGCTACGGGCATATCTGCGAAGGAAGAGTGTGAGTGCCCGAGGCCTGAGCAGCCCTGGGGAGGACAGCCAGGGGAGCAGGGAGGAGGCCCGGCCAGTCTGTGGTTTAGAAAGACTGCTGTGGCCAACACCAGTTTGGCTGAGTGGATAGGGCGTCGGTCTGCGGACTGAAAGGTCCCAGGTTTGATTCCGGTCAAGGGCATGTACATTGGTTGCGGGCACATCCCGGTAGGGGGTGTGCAGGAGGCAGCTTGTCGATGTTTCTCTCTCATCGATGTTTCTAGCCCTCTATCGCTCTTCCTTCTTCTCTGTAGAAAATCAATAAAAAAATATTTTTAAAAAAAAGAAGAAAGAAAGAAAGAAAGAAAGAGAGAAAGAAAGAAAGAAAGAAAGAAAGAAAGAAAGAAAGAAAGAAAGAAAGAAAGAAAGAAAGGACTGCTGTGGAGCCACGCAGGCAAGGTCAGGGGACGATAAGACTGACTGGAAACACAGGCTTTGTTGAGAAGGCTACCACAGTGACCAGCCAGGAGAGGATCAAGGCCAGAGTGCAGGCGTGCAGGGGACGTGGTGGAGAAGCTTGCCTTACCTACTCCTCCAGGCACAGAATCCGTGCGAACCCACCTAGCAACAGTTACTAGAAGTAGTGACACCTGGCACTCAGGATTCACCCCAAGAGAAACTCCTAATTCAAGTTACAGATCTCTGTGTGCCAGATGACGCTGCCATCTCTGGGAAAAGAAATGCAAAGAAGGTGCTTGGAAGGCAGCGAAGCGGGAGAGGTCATAGCAGAAGCAGCTAACTTCATCGGGTGCCTGGGCAAGTGCATTCCTCCACAGTAACCCCACGGGGGGCCGCTCCAGTGGCCTCTCCGATTCAATAGAGGGAGACTCGGGTGCTTACACGGGCTAACTTGCCCAAGGCCACACCGTATGTTAGTTATGTGAGAGGTGAACCTGGCCTCAACCTCAGACCAGCTCATGGCCTCAGCCTGCCTCACCACTTCCTTTATGGCGGGTCCCACTGCCCTGGTTTCACTTGTGAAGAAAAGCAGGTCGAAGACAAAGCTGTAGGGCTGTGGGATTTAAAACCTGGTTTAAAAAAAAATCTGAGTTGCCAAAACCAGCGTGGCTCAGTGGATAGAGCCTTCGGCCTGCGGACTGAAGGGTCCCGGGTTCGATTCCGGTCAAGGGCATGTACCTGGGTTGCGGGCACATCCCCAGTGGGGGGCGTGCAGAAGGCAGCTGATGGATGTTTCTCTCTCATCGATGTTTCTAGCTCTCTATCCCTCACCCTTCCTCTCTGTAAAAAAAAATCAATAAAATATACTTTAAAAAAAATCTGAGTTGATGCTTGGAACAAAACATTACTCTACTGTTCATACTTCAGGTGTATGGGCTTTAGGTGTAATGACTATCTCATCAAACAAGACTACCAATTATGGTAGTATTTAATTTACTGTTGCTTTTTTACCTTTTTTAAAAAAATTCTGTTAGGTAAAGTTTTTGGTTTTTTTTAAAGTACACATTTCTAAAGACCTGAATTCCTAACTTGGTTCCACTTGCTACTGGCTGGGGGCCTGGGGTCATTTGGCTGGGGTAGCGCAGGGCCCTCAGCAGCCGTTCCTTCGAGCAGTTAGTTAACACTAGCCTCGGAGCTGTCCGCCTGCCGTTCCTCCGTCTGCTCCTGCGGGCAGGCACTCAGGCTGGCAGTAACTAACAGTTACTCTCTCTGAGCTTCTGAAATGAAGATGAGAAAACATATGTAGGCGTCTGGAGCATCAAATGTATAAGCAGTTCATTTTACTTTCACACAGATCCTTTAAAAAGTCCCTTCCGTGTGAGATGATCTAAAACTTGCCACCATGCGAACCAACAAACTGGACCAAAATGACTCAGAAAGCAATGCTTGTTTTATCAAAAGTCACTGGATTGGTAAGAAAACAACTGCGGCTCTCTACACAGAGCAAGAGATAACCTCCAAGCCACCCACCTGATGTAAAAAGTACGAGCAGGAACCCTTAATCAATTCATCAGCTATTACATTAAAAAGCAAAACAAAACAAAAAACTTCAGAATACACTATGGCAATGGAATTCCCTGGCACAGAGGATGAGAAATAATGCAACAAGGGAAGAAGAAAGAATACGGCCTGGCCAGCGCTGGCATACAATGTCTTGTTGATTACCCATTAAAGGTAGTTCCGCGCATTCCAGTCCAAAGCCTCCTCGGCTCCATTCTGAACTCAGACACAGAAGCCCAACAGGGCAAAGCACTCTCGGCTACTGAGGTTGTTACTAGAAAACTGCCAGCGTTTAAAACCCACCTCCACGGCCCGGCCCGAGATCCTTTTATGAAAAAGGTCCCCTTCCTTGCCCTATAAAGTCCCTTCTGAATGCGATCTTCTGCAACTCCAAATGAAACCAGTGATTGGTACCGATGCCCAGCTATGATTCCCATCCTTAAAGGGGCTCAGTGTGCCTATAAAATAAAGCTTTATTTACACAGAACTAACTAAACATGCTTCTCCGTCCGGTTCACCGAAAATAACTGGGAAGTTCTTTGAGAATCACTGATCACAACCACCAGTTCCAGTTATAAAAGGGCTCACTCAAAAATACGTAAAGACTAAACCTTTTTATTTAACACCGACCCCGGAGGCCCTTTGGCTGATGGCCCATAGCGTGGACTCAGCAGCAGATGCATTCTTTTTGGACTGAATACTACTTAAAGATTGGGAAGATTTGACCCACGTAATTCATATTTTATTTTATTTATTTATTTTAAAAATATATTTTATTGATTTTTCACAGAGAGGAAGGGAGAGGGATAGAGAGCTAGAAACATCGATGAGAGAGATACATCGACCAGCTGCCTCCTGCACGGCCCCCACCGGGGATGTGCCTGCAACCAATGTACATGCCCTTGACCGGAATCGAACCCGGGACCTTTCAGTCCACAGACCGACGCTCTATCCACTGAGCCAAACCGGTTTCGGCGTAATTCATATTTTAGATTTTTTTTTTTTAATGATGGGAAGACCTAGCAACACCAGGCTCACCTTCCCACCTAGCAGCCATCGGCTGGGGCTAGCTCAGCGGTTCTCAGCAGCTGTTCCCCGTAATGAACACTGACCTCGGAGCTTCCCTCCCTCCAGCCCTTCTCTCGCCCCCGCAGGCATGTAGGCTTTCAGAAAGCACTGCTTCTGCATACTTACTCCCAAACACTGTGTGCAGCACCCATGGCCGCGGTGAACGGTGCTGTCCTGGGAAAGGTTGACGAGCTGCTCTCCAAAGCGCCGGCGCTCACTCCCCCAGCGGAAGGCACAGCCTCCACAGCGGAGAGCTCACTTATAAAGGGTGATTTTTTTTTTCTCATGAGCTGAGGTCCCTCCAGCCACAGAGTCACTGATTAACTCCGGGCACCTGCCCAAGCTGGTTAGTGAGGCTACGGAAGAGTGGCTGCCTAATGCGGTCCTCCTGGAAGGTAACGATGACTTTCTAGAATTTTAAGTTGATGGGGAAAATGTAACACGACCAGGAAAAAGCATGAAAGAAAGCAGTATCATGTCAAAAGCGTTTTAAAGGATTTAAATAAAAAGGGAAGTGTGGATATTTACATAAGCGATGAATAATCCTAATCTTTATATTTCTTGAGTAGTTTTCCAAAGCTTGAAAGTTATGCTAAATACAAGGACAGAAAGATAATTCCTTTAGAGGTTGCTTTGAAGGCCTTTTTGTTTTATTTATTTTTTCCTTTTTTTCGTAGTAACATGTCTTATAATATCATTAGAGAATTACATAACGTTGTGTGATATTTCAAAATAGTTTTTCAGAATATAGTTTGTATTCTGAAGTATACCAGGTTTGGCTAATTAGGCCTTCGTTTTTCCAGAAAGTATACTGGTTTGGGTTTTTGGTTTTTTAAAAAAATATATACTTTCAATTATTTCAGAGAGAAAGGGAGTGGGAGAGAAAGAGAAACATCAATGATGAGAGAGAATCATTAATCAGGTGCCTCCTGCATGCTGCCTCCTGGGGATAGAGCCCACAACCCGGGCATGTGCCCTGACTGGGAATTGAACCATGACTGCCTGGTTCATATGTTGATGAGCCACTGAGCCACACCAACTGGACTAGAAAGTATACTGTTTTAAAGACTATTGAATACTATGGTCTTCTCAGCAATGACAGTCATCAAAGATTTCAACTTAGCCCAGATCTCATTAAAAGTCAGGTAACTTTTGATCAGCAAATTTAGAATTAACTGTGGTTAAATTTTTCATTCTAGGAAACTAGACCACTTTGTGATTCCTTTAATTCATTTTTTTCTCTCTCTAAGGATAATATTCTTAAGAGCATTTTTCTTAGTCTTTACGACGACAGTCTTTAAGACTCAGATATCTGCCGATTGTAAAGTGAGTTTCACAGGATAATCAATTTTCTTTTTTACTTCCCGTTACAAAAGTAATATAGGCTCACTAAATGCATGCAGATAGAACGACAGAGAAAGACACTCTTAACTAAAAGAAATTTATAAAACAGTGTATATGTATGTGTGCTTAACTATTGCATTAATCCATGCACAGAAAAAAGGCCAAGAGGCTACAAAAATAAAAATATAGTTAGCTTTGAGTAACAAAAGTATGGGCTTTTAATTTCCCTTTTGCTTTTCTGTATTTTTCTAAATATCATATAAAGTCTACGCATTATTTTAAGTATAAGGCTAAGTTATTTAAACACCTTGTTCTATTTGGAATTATAGGCTAATTTACTCATGCATCCATCCAACTAACATTTAAGAGCACATTACACAGTAGACCCTATGCTGTTTCTGGGACACAGATGTCCTAGGATTGGTCCCTGCCCTCAGAAGGTTAAGGTCCAGTAGGAAAAAGCCACAAGAAGCCCACAGTGTAAAAGAGCATAGGAAGCGCTGTGAGAGAGGTGGTACAGTAGAGGGACATCTAACCCAGACTGGGAAAGCTTCTTAGAGGAGACATTTGAACATGCGCCATTAAGTGAGGTGGGGAAAGAGGGGAGTCAGGCATTCCAAGCAAACATCAATAAGTCTGATTCACATTTCTTAACGTCGACACACAGCTAGTTATCCACGCAAGGGCCAACATGGGTGCAAGAGATCTAGAGATGTTAACTGGATAATATTAGCTAGATGAGGTGAATGATCGATGTGAAGAGAAGACTGCGAAGCATGCTCATACGCACATTCTGGCCCCGGGGACTGAAGGGCTGGTGGTACCAGTTACCATGACGGAGAACACAGGAGGCAGGAGTTCTGGGGCCAGTGGCAGGGACAGAGATGGGAATTAGAAACCCAATTTGGGCCATGATCTGTCTTGTGTTTGCTCCATCTGTGGATGATCCCCAAATTGAAGACTACTACTATATATATGTGTTTGGAGCACAGTACTAAGTTCTAAGATGGCTTTAAATAATGGGCATTTACCGGTAAGAAAGAATTAGCCCTGACCGGTTTGGGTCAGTGGATAGAGCGTCGGCCTGCGGATTGAAAGGTCCCAGGTTCGATTCCGGTCAAGGGCATGTACCTTGGTTTTGGGCACATTCCAGTGGGGAGAGTGCAGAAGGCAGCTGACTGATGTTTCTCATCAATGTTTCTAACTCTCTATCCCTCTCCCTTCCTCTCTGTAAAAAAACCAATAAAACATATTTTTTTAAAAGAAAAAATTAATTAGGTGCAGGCAACTGTGTATATTGAGAAAGAGAGAGGGCCATTTAAAGGGTAATGCTTCATGAGGAAACAGAGGAAGGAAAGACGGGGAAGGGATGTTAGGAGGAAAGAGGATGTCAGTTGGGGGATAGTCAATGATGCCAAATGCTACAGAGGGTTCGCGTAAAACAAGAACAAAAGAATGCCCCTTTGTGTATCACCTTATGGAGAATGACTGAGAGTGTACAACCCACATCCAAAGCACCCGAGGACCCGAGGACTCTGTACGTTTACAGCCTCCCATATGACTTTATTACAAAGCTACGTTTGTCATCCACTGATTTAAGCCACGGGTTCTTTGTTAACTCCGTACATTTTCATATCTGTGAAACAGAATAGATTTCTCCACAGGGGTGCGTCCACACATTTCAGAATTTAGAAACTGAGGTCGATTGCGACTGTGAGGGGGAGAAAGGGCCAGACTTTGACGCCTTCCCCCCCAGTGGCTCTGTGCCTGTGGGCTGCTCCCCACAAGCTGGGAGAGGACCGTGATTGCCAGCGTATGGAGAGATAGATCATTGTAGAGTGTATTGTTTTGGGAAACCAGGATCTACACTGGTAGAGAAGAGGGAGGGACCACTGGAGTTTAGGAAATAGTATTTGAAAAACGTGCCCGACCACAAAGGTCCTAGGCTTGTTGGGTAAAACTCATGAAGTGACCAATCTCAATAAAACTGCCAATTCAGGCAAATCATGAAAAGGCTAGAAATGTAGGTCAGTGGGCAAAGGGCTGTAAGAGCAAACGAGGGGTTTAAACTTTAATCTTGAAGCCTGAAGATATTTTTTTGTGTGTGTTGCAATTGTGACAAGATCAAAATACCTTTCTACAAGATTTTTGCGGCCATAAGGTACAAAACGGATTTTAAGTGGAGGAACTAATGAATAGGAAACTGCAGTTAAGGTACACGGTGCTGTGTTCATAAGAGCCATGTAAACTGAAACCAGTTTGGTTCAGTGGATAGAGCGTTGGCCTGTGGACTGAAAGGTCCCGGGTTCAATTCCGGTCAAGGGCATGTACCGCGGTTGTGGGCATATCCCTAGAAGGCAGCTGATTGATGTTTCTAACTATCTCTCTCCCTTCCTCTCTGTAAAAAAAATCAATAAAATATATATATTTAAAAATAAATAACTTCTATTCTAAAAAAAAAAAAAGACTCATGTAAAATAAGGTAACTGGATCTTGTGATACTAGCTCCAGAGAACAACATTTTGGCCAGATAACCACTATAGCACATAGAAGTTCATTCTAATAATGATCCCAGGCTAGAGTTAGCCTGCAACTAAGTTAAAACATCTCCTATCAGAAAAAGTACATTTTAGCCAAGCTCTTTGCTTCCTTACAATTCGAGTAGCTCACTCTCCATTCAATTAATGAGCATCCACGATCACCCATCAAATGTCAGACACTTCCTCTGCCCATGATCCCTGCCACACTTAGCGAAAAAAATCCAAGCAGATGAGTAAGTTTGGGGATGCTGCAGCTTTCCATTCCCTCATTAGCCAAGAAAATGACTTTGAGTGTGTGGAGAATCCCTTTCCTACTCCATTTCAGTGACCTGTCAGCCTAAGTAAAATGTGTAATTAACAGCTCCAACTGCCTGTTCATACACACGGCAGGAAGTACTGCTACTGCTCACAAACAGGATCTGAAAAATACAGGGTTTTGCAAAAAAGAGGTTGACCATGTAAATATACAAAACAATATATTCTTGTATGATTTATCATTGTATAACTGTAAGCCTACTTTTGACTACGCCTGAATATACACAATATGGACAGCACCTTTCAAAAGGACAGGTACTTGTGGGCTCGTGGGTACATTGCTCATTTTAATTTTGGGAAAGCATACAAAAAACCCAACTATTTAAAAGTGCTTGGTAACTTCAATTATTCTTATCATGCTTGCTAAAACAATAAAGTTAACATATATAATGAGCTTATTCTAAATGTGGGCAGGTATAAAATATAACTATCCTTTTAAATCAAATGGCTTGATGATCTTAATTTAGAAGGCGATTAAAGAAATATGGCATTTAAAAATTTTTAAGAATTAAATATACATAGGGTATCCCCCAAAAATGTATCCAGATAAAAGCCCTTAAGACAGGGATCCTACATGTTCTCTCTTTCCCTCCCTCCCCTTCCTCTCCTCCTTCCTCTCTTCCTCCTTTTCTTCTTTCTTCTCTTCTCACCCCCGCCCCCCCTCATGCAAGCAAGCTCCAAGGACTCTTCTTTTGCCTCTTTAACTCATTTCCTGAGCCCATTTTTTCTACGTCTTACTTCTTCTGCCTCTATGGCTTTCTAAATAAACTTTCTCTTATAGTTTGAGTCTTGGCTCTGAATTCTTTCTTAGCCAGAACCCAAGTACTAAGGTTGCAGAACCCATGTCCAGCACCTGGTGCTCCAGAGCCACTACTAGGATGACTCTCTTCACTCTGCTGCTAACACTCCCGTGCGTGCAAGGATCCACTAAGTAGGACAGCAAGTAGAAACACTCGGTTTCAAGTAGCAAGGGAATCCAGAAATCATCACCAGAGTAAGAAAATCACTGCATGCCACTTCTTGGCTCCTTAAGGACTTTGTTGTGTCTTAAGTCCTGAAGAAGTTCATAAATCAAAAATGAAAATAAACTTCTTACTATGAACTTGGGAGTTCTGGGTGGGAATAAACTATAGGATTTCTCCATCTTTTCCAGTCTTAAATTACAATGTGGCTTCCTTCAGGGTAGGTAGAATTGGAAATGCATAAAGGAGCAATTAAAACGAAAATTTCCAAACATCCACACAAAGAACCCATTGTTAGCACAGTGAGATATAATGCCCCCCCTAGACAATCTTTGGTTAATTAATAGTTGCTTCAAGAAAGAAAACAAAGTGTTGCCAAGTAATTTGCTAGCCAAATAAGGCAAGGACACGATAAAATACGGTATAATAGAATTTAACGAGTGACCTACTTTAAAAAGCTCACCAAAACCACTTGAACCAAAGGTCAAAGAGAAATACCACTTCAGCACTACAGACTTCTTCTGGGTTAAAGAATGACCACAGGATTAACTACAAGTGTGAGATTGCTCTAATTATTCTAGAAGAGTACCCTTCCTCTAATATATTTTCCCAGAGAAAAAGTGGCATATAAGACACGTAGTTTTTCTGATAGACCCCGTAAGTTCGCATGGCTGAGAGTTTCCATGCTGTTTCCTAGACCTAAAAAAACAAAAATCAGGAATTGGCTTAAATCTCTAAGGTACCATGTAGCTGTGACACTTGACTTTCAAACACTGATTTTAATGGGGCTTCCCACATTTACACTGCTTCTGTTGGAACATTTAAAAACAACAGCAAAGGACACATTCTCTTTTTATCTTCCCAGTATCCCTGTTTAATAGTTTCAAGGGGATACTGTGGGGACTGCAGGCATAGGTAGAGGAGTATGTTACATAAATATAACACACATGGTTGAATGTTCATGTTAACGTGGGTTTGTGTCTAAGACAGCAAAAGATATTCATGAATTCATGAATTACAATCCTATCAACTTTTCCAAACCCTTTAATCCTATTTATTTTCCAGATTAAATTATAATTTATTAAAATGAGGCAATTCCTGATGAGAATTCTCATTCGGAGTTCTAATCAGCCCGAGAGTGCGCCCTTGCTTGGAAATTAATTTTGCTTTAGGAGCAATTCATGCTCAAGGAAGCCTTCTGAGTACGTGTGTTCTTGGCAGGTGTGTGCCAAAATGTCTGCCCAGGTGATGAGGTTGGGTGAATAGTTAGGAAAAAGAAATATGTGCAGGTTTAACAATTTTAAAAACCAACTGCAAGGCCTTTATAAAGACATTTTTAGTCTACCACATATACAAAGGGAGAATAGTTTTTTTCTAAAAATAATGTTCCCTATTTTTATTATAAAAAATGTGTTCAGGAATTTCTATGTCTCTACCTGCCATCCTGGGCTGTGACACAACCAATCACATTTCTTCCTTGGCAATTTGCAATACAAATCTCTCTGGAGGCATGCATTCCCTCGGCCCATCCACGCGATCTCATGTCCCATTTCTCCAGCTGCCGAGTCAGACACGCCCTCCACGGGGCCCACGCCATCCCCAGTTCCCCAGAATAATGAGCACTTTAGAAATCACACTCAGGCCTCTCTACGGCACTTAGAGGGTGTGGATCTGCTCCAAGGAATGCCTTTCTTCTCAACGGAAGAACGCTTCCAATTACCAGCACTTGAGACTATCTACTGGTAGCTCTTCCTTCATTTAAAATTCAGCTGCTTAGAAAGTTATGAAAGTGGTTCCGCACGCAGTTCTACGAAGGCCTGTAGCAGAAAGCCACACCCAAATAATATTCTTCTGGAAATTCTAAAATGTACAAGAGAGCCGAAACCGGTTTGACTCAGTGGATAGAGCGTCAGCCTGCGGACCGAAAGGTCCCAGGTTCGATTCCGGTCAAGGGCATGTACCTTGATTGCGGGCACATCCCCAGTAGGGGGTGTGCAAGAGGCAGCTGATGGATGATTCTCTCTCATTGATGTTTCTAACTCTATCCCTCTCCCTTCCTCTCTGTAAAAAATCAGTAAAATATATTTTAAAAAAATAAAATAAAATGTACAAGAGAAATCTCTTATTTAAGAATAAAATGAAGTATTTTAAGATGAAGCAAAAAACAAACAAACAAACAAACAAACAAACACCTTACGATGATGCAGTTAGGACCCACACTCACCGCTCCCGGGGAACAGCGAACCAGTACTCGGGCTGCTTCCTTCGCCTGCCGTACTGCTGGACCATGGCTGCCGTGTGAGTGGCGAAAGATTTCCTCATCGGTTTTCCCACTTTAATGCACAGGAACATGGGCGGAGTCTTGCTTTTCTCTTCCTTTGAAGGAAGTATATCTGAATCACACATGCAAAATATCTTCCTCAATACTGACAACATTGGTGGCAGCAAAACCTTTCAACTTACAAAGAATAGCATTTAAGCCCCTCACAGTGATGAAAAGTCAAAACATATGGCGGGAACATCACACATCATCATCACATTGGGACTAATTAAATTTTTTGGAGCCCGAAAGGAGCTTCCTGAGCATGAAAGGAGAAAGCTTTGGACGTTTCAGCTCGGTCTACATCACTTGAGATGCTATGTACTGCGAATAAGCATAGAAACCAACATAACACCAACCAGTGAACAACTGTGATAAGATACAATAATACTTTAATATAGATTTCTTATTGATTTCAGAGAGGAAAGGAGAGGGGAGAAAGAGATAGGAACATCAGTGATGAAGAGAAACATTAATTGGCTGCCTCCTGCATGCCCCCCACTGGAGCTCAAGCCCACAACCCACAACCCGCAACCCGGGCATATGCCCTGAATGGGAATCGAACTGTGACCTCCTGGTTCACAGTTTGCCACTCAACCACTGAGCCATGCTGGCCGGGCAAACATACAAGAATAATACTGAGGACCTGGTCACACCATAATGCAACAGTTTAGAACTATCTTCAAAAATATTTTAAACTCCTTTAGATTTAGAAATCCAATGTCAAGAAGGAAATTTACTCGAAAAAAAAAATTTTAAAAAGCAAACTACTTTTGAAATAGAAATCTGCCCTATTTAAAGTTCCAAATTAGATAGCATATATTGCTAATTTCCCCCCAAGTATTAATTTATCAGTAAAGATATGCTCTATTGAGCCAAGACCGGTTTGGCTCAGTGGATAGAGCGTCGGCCTGTGGACTGAAGGGTCCCAGGTTCAATTCGGGTGAAGGGCATGTACCTTAGTTGTGGGCACATCCCTGGTACGGGGTGTGCAAGAGGCAGCTGATCGATGATTCTCTCTCATTGATGTTTCTAACTGTCTATCCCTCTCTCTTCCTCTCTATAAAAAAATCAATAAAAAATATATATATATTTTTAAAAAGATATGCTCCATTGAGAAAACACTGCTCTCAAATGATTGTACTATTTGTGCACGTGCTTGTTTAAGGAAGGCCGATCCCACAACAGAACAGAAAAACAGCAAACAGAAGTGGCTTACCTTCGATGGGTACCTGAATCCGCTTTAACAGCCACAGCTGGATTTCGGACTTATTATCCATCTGCGCGCCCTGGCAGCTTTTGTCCGGGGTAGATTCCAAAGAGTTGCCCAGAGACTCTCTACTCATATTGTCTTCTGTGGAAGAGCCCAGCTGCAGGGGGTGGGGCGCTCTCTCCGTCACCCGGTTTTTATCCGGCTCCTTACTGCCCTCGGCGGGGGGCTCCCCGGCCTGGGGAAGAGGACTGCTGAGAGTGATGTCTATGCCCCCTGGCTCAGTCCTTTGCCCGTCACTTAGTCCTGCCTTCTGCAGGCTGTCAGGCGACCCTTCTTGGTTCTTACTAAGGTAGTATTCGATGAGCTTCACTTTGTCTAGGTCTTCATGGATGCTCAATGTGTTCTCCACCTGGCTTTCGGGAGAACCAGACTGCTTGTCCACCTCGGGCACTGTATCTTGTTTCTCACAGGTTTCTAAGTCCAGGGCCCCCTTCAGTTCAGCATCGCTCTCTGCTCTTGAAAAGCTCAGGGCCGACCGCGCCTGCATGTCCGTGGCAGAAGTGATGACCTGTGGCTCAGCCTCCCTTTGCTCCTCCGGGTGCAGAGAAAGGCACTCCTTTGGGGTATCTCTCTTGTCCATCCCGCTATCATTTTGTGAAGGCAGTTCATCCAAGTCAACGAAGTCATCTTCTTCTCCTAAAAGTGAATTTTCTTTGGCGATGGGCTTAGATTCAGTAGGGGGGCCAGGAGGCTGCTTGCCGACTGCAGATGCTGTGGGAGATCCCTTGGTTGTCTCCACAGAGGATTCCAGGTTCTTCAGCTGTCCTGGCCCAGAGCTGTCCGAGGGCCTCGCCTGCGTGTGTTCTGTTGGTTTCTCCAAAGGCCTGGCGGGTTTGGAATCGGAAGTGATGGTTCTCTCCCCGCTGTGAGGCCGTTTCTCCTTGCTGAGGGATTTAAACTTACTAAAGGGGTTGATATCCTTTTCCGAAGCCAGGTCCTCCCATTCTCCAGGCCTGTACAGAGGACAAAGATCCTGAGGTAGGTCACTGTTGAGGGAAAAATGGTGGGTGCACATGGAATGTTAAAAGCAAAACAAAAACAAAATGGAGGAAAAGCAAAAACAAAACCAAACACAACAAAATATCCAGCTGAAAGCCAAAACATAAATAGACCGCAACTTAAATATGTTTAAATGATTTCAGAATAAGAAAATGAAATTTAAAAACCAACTTCGAAATGGAACGTAAGAAGTGGCAAAACAAAGAGCCATGGGAGCTGCACATCCGGCTGGAAGACATGGAGGGTTTGGGAAGTCACTAATGAAAATGCAGATGTCTCCCCCAGACTTCCAATGGTGAACTAATGCTTCTCATTCTCATGAAGGAGAGCAGAGGTTTCAGTACTATGACTAAAAGTCCTTAAATATTTAAAACTTTTCCTTTGTATAAAATAGTACGTAAACCAACAACTACATTAATTCTGAATGGCTCCTTGAGTAGCTATACATTTAACCATCCTATAAAGTGGCTGACCCTGCACCCTAATTTTGGGTTTCGTGGCTTAGGATCTAATGCTTCCAAAAACAGACATCCTTCTATTCCCAAGGGAACAAGAGGAAGCTTCCACTGTGAGCGTGAATATATAGTCCCTGTTCCATTTTGTAACTGAAAAATTTACAGAAAAGCAAATAAACCAAATAAACTCTTATTTAGAATACTTAGTTTACATTTTTTAAGCTAAGCTTGAATTTCTTAATGCTTTTATTTTATAACTGTTGTCATCTTATTGTATGGTAATGGGCAGCTGGTTGATGAGCTGAAACTAACTGTCCTGGGCTGCAGTCCATTTATTTCTCCTTACTACTCAGTTTGAATTATACAAAAATATTGATTAAACATGTTTTCCAAAATTTTAAATAATTGGTAAAAAAAAAAAACCAACAACACACACACACACACATGTTAATCTATGACTGGAAATATATTGAGTAACCTATGTGTCTCAAGTAGGTTTTCACTTACCTTAGTGTTAAAACACAGAGATATAAGAACCTTTGCTAAAAAACATTTTCAGATTTCAGAAATCATTTTATTTTCTAAAAAGGCAAGGTCATATTCAGGTAATACTTTTATTATCCTGGCTTTGAAATAATTATGACAATAAAACAACAAAGGACCACAGAGTTCTCAAGTTACAAGACTGTCTCCCCAGTTATTGAATACATCACTTGCACGGAACATCCATGCTTTTTCCAATAGAAAATAAGAGCCTATGTAATTGCTAGACTCTGACAAATGCTTTAAAGAGCCTCTTTAATTCACAATTCACTTCAATAAGCACTGGCTGAGTCCCTAAGTGCCACATGTAAACAGTGACTGTCAATGTCTGTTCCACAGGAACCTGCATACACAGAAATATGCCGCCAACACCAGCATCCGGATGTTAAAGATGCTTCAGTCCTAGAGTCAACCAAATGTGTAATGTGGTATCCTTCCCATAGTAGGACCAAAATTTAATTTTTCATATTAAGGGCTACAGGAAGTCCTGCAACAAAGAAACCCAGCTCTTCACATAGTTGGTGCATAAGCAAAACTTTCTTCCATTATCATCCAAACCGCTTCCTCATCGCTTCCTTATTTACCCCCAGAAAGAATACATTTGACTGCACCCTAATCAGCCTCCTGTACTGCTTTTTTGTCTTCCCCTCCCTTCTTATTCTTCTACCTGTTCCAAGCTGAGATTAGTTTAGTCATCTATATATATTTTTTGGCTTTTTTGTTTGTTTGTTTGTTTTTTGCACTGCAGCTGCCAAGCACTGCTGGGGCAAAGTACATTGTTGTGTCAACCAAATCTGCTTTTGATTAATGTTTTCTAGACTCAGCCAGGATGATCAATAATCCTTTTAGTTGTTCCCTTCCTATTTTCTGTGGCAGCTGGAGTTGCAAAATGTCTTACACACACACACACACACACACACACACACACACACACACACACACAAACCATAATTCTGAGCCAATAATACTAAGTTCATTTCACATTGATTCCACTCCTACAACCTATTTTGCTCATTGTTCATTAGACTGAAACGTCTCTATATATCTGCCTCCAAGGCAGGAATCAATGTACAACTCGGAAATAATTTCAGCACATTAGCAGTCACTTCTTAACTCTTCTCTCTCCCCAGCTATGGCATTAGCCTTGTATCCTCAAACCCTGTATCATCAAACCTAATCTCGCAAGGAGAGAAAATCTTTCTGTAACGATGTACCTTCCCTTTCTATTATTAGTGCACCAATCTCTACCTTCAAATTCACCTCCACACAATCTCTTGCTCCTGCCAATGTTCTCACCTTTTAATTGCATTTAATTCTCCCAAGTACCTCTGCCCACACACACCCCCTTTTTCCCCCTGATAAACAAGAAATGTCTCTTACGATGGCAAGGCATCTTTGATCTTCATGTGGGAAATGTCATTGTAGAGGGCAATGGAGACCACCTCTTCCATGGGGCAAATGAGGCCATACTCCTCACAGCCATTTTCAATGACCAGGGGGTCAGACTTGTGAGGATCAAACATGATGTTGTTAGGGGTGACAATCATGACACCTCCGACCACACCCTGCAGGACAAATGAACAGGACAGAATCATTACGGGCAGAAATGCAACTGTCACAGGAACGTTCATGAACTCATGCTGTCATTCCATTGGCTTTGGTGAACCACAGAATCCTACATGACAATCATGTCTCCCCTAAGAGGGCTGGAGCAACAGGCTGGAAAAATGCAGTGTGGGGTCCTGTGTGGTGAGGCAGAGAAAATCTGTGGCAATCATCCGAGCCCGGTTATGGTGCAGCTGCTATGGTAGGATATTGTGGTGGGATCTTGGGTTACACATATAAGTTTCAGGTTCCCCAATTCCCGTCTGTAAAGTGAGAGGGGCTGTCCCAGATGCGCTCCCGATGGGGAACCGGGTGCTTTACAATTCACTCACTCAGCACGTATTCGCCATGTGTCCAACAAGTGCATGGTACTGTGCTAAGGGAGCAGCTGTCTCCGAGTCCCGGTGCCAAGAACAGTTCTAGTATTTCTCTCTAAAATGTTTAGAAAGCCTACATCCAGGAACACAGGACACAAACAGGAATATAAAATTTTTGCAGAAGTGCATACTGCTGAACTATGGAAATTCAAAGCAAAATCCAACAGTTTTGTGGGAACTTAAAAGTCTGAAGCTTGGTCAGTTTCTATTATAGACCTGGATGGCCACAGGGATATTATTCACCAAAGAGAGGAGGATACAGATGACTGCCTTTAGGGAAATAATTTATTTTGTACTCTTTTTTTTAAAAATAAATCTTTATTGTTCAGATTATTATAGGTGTTCCTCTCTCCCCCTCCCCATAGCTCCCCTCCACCTGATACCCAACCCCACCCCACGCCCTTACCCTCACCACTGTCTTCACCCATAGATGTAAGATTATCGTCCAATCTCTTCCCGCACCCCTCAGACCCCTTTCCCCCTGTGAATTGTTGGTCCAATCCCTTTCTATGTCCCTGATTCTATTATATTCACCAGTCCATTTTGTTCTTCAGATTTTTTTTTTTTATTCTCTTGATTTTTAGATTCACTTGTTGGTAGGAATGTATTTGATGCCTTTTTGTTGTTCATAATTTTTACCTTTACCTTCTTCTTCTTCTTCCTCTTCTGAAAGAATGCCTTTCAACATTTCATATAATCCTGGTTTGGTGTTGATGAACTCCTTTAACTTTTTCCTGTCCAGCATGGATCCACCGACAGCCCTTATCGCATCCGCCCAATCTCAGTTTTTCAGCGCTTGTGTCCTGGATTCTCCTCTTTCTCTTTCAGTCAAGATGTAGGGCTTCCTCTCAGCCAGCTTTCGTTCGGTTTTTGGGAGACAGAGGTTTGTTTTATAGTTGTTGTTTTTTAACTTGTGCTCCATTTAGGAGTGTTTACCTACGCCACCATCTTCGTTGTCCTCGTTTTGTATTCTTAATGACTGCAGTAGTAATCTTTGCAAAAAGCTTGTTCTTGACTGAAAAGGTTGCAGGTCTATATCAATACCACATTTTCCTGTTGTTTGGAACCTACCATAACATCTCTACTATGAGGATAGGAATTTCACTTTATCAGCATAACCATTTCTTCAGAGGATTGCTAAGTTGGATTTGCTCTTAGTAAAACAAAAACAACAACAACAACAAAAAACAAACACCAAAAAACTAAACACACAACAGCAGACATTTTAATACCAGCATCTCCAGTACAACAGTGGAGAAGTCACCATTTTCCAGGTTAGATACTAAACTCTTCACATGAATTTTCCCTTTTAATTGCAATACCCCACTAGTTAAATTTTTTTACTGTTCCTAATTTATAGATGAGGAAAATGGGAGCTCAGGAAATGTAAATACCATGCCCTTGGTCTCAGAGCTAATGGGTGGCAGAGTTGGAACTTAAATTCAAGGGGTCTGACTCCATTATTTGCTGTTAAACATATAGTACACTATCTCCCTAACATTTCATAGGCCAAGAACTGAAAATAAAATGCCGAATCCAGGGTCTCAAAGAAGCGTATTTCCATTCACTGATCACATTTCCCTCAACAAGTAAATGCCAGGCATTCAGCTGGGGAAAGCTAACGGGCATTTGTGAAATCTCATGCTGAAACGGGGTGAGATAGCTCAAGGTAGCCTGCCTTCAGGAATCTAAAAGCTTGCTTAGTTTTCCCCAGATTCCAAGAAAAGGAAACAAATCACACTGCCACATACCTTTCCATCTGTGAAGTATCGACAATTCATTTTTAAAAACTTTACCACACCAGGCTCATCTTCTTCAGAAGTAGAAGATAAGACTCTTTCTATGGGTTTTATGGCCTTTCTTGCTAAGTCAGCATCCTTTAGAAAGCGAAAATTCCCAAAATCAAGTAGAAGCAATTTCTCAAAACAGATTACTTATATAAATCAACGTAAGTTGCCTGTAAGTAACCTGCTTCTATTTATTAAGCATAAATAAGACAAATATCTTTTGTCATTCAAAAACATTACATGTGTGTAAATCAAACTGAAAATTTGTAAAAAGTGGATATCTGTGAACCCATAAAAAATGGCTCGTCCAATATCTTAGAAAATAACCTAAATAAAAGAGTTCACATTTGACTCATGGTTCAATTTCTTTAGAAAAAAGAGTAAAAGTAGTACAAACAAACTACTGGTTTTGGTGAGACTTTAACTTCATAACTATGTAAACAGGATATTTGTTTTGCCTTTGAGACTTTAAATGTGAACAGTTTTCTTCTGGATAAAATTCATTCTCTCAATTAAGAATGAGTTACCCTTAACTCCACTCCTCTGAGGAAAATTTAAGTTGAAATCTTGAGAAAAAGAACATGAAACATATAGGGTGTTCCCCAAAAATGTATATACTCTTTAACAGCTTCGAACTCGCTTCATTTTTGCTCCTTTTCTGGTTTAAATGATTTGAAATAATGGGTGAAGTCAATCTAAGCTTTGAATAAAGAAAATATATCCTAAAGTGTCTCTAGACTTTTTTTTTATGGGGACACAAAAAAAATTTACAGTACAAAACCAGAAATAGTCAATAAATTGCAGGTGCACAAATACCAAACGAAATGATTCTTGATATTTGCAATTGCATTGCTTCGAGTTATCAGCAGTGTGTGGACCAGAACAGTCTTCAGTTTGAAAACAGGCATTGAAAAAAATGAAGTATTCATTTCTGCAGATTCTTTTAAATTTTGAAAATGAACTGCATGTTACTAAACACTGACTTTATAATCATACAAAGCGTGTTTACATTTTGGGGGACACCCTGTATAGTCTATATTTATAAGTTCATACACAAATATGCAGTTCAGTACATGAATGACATACATACAGGTAGTTTGTCATATTCTGCATCTGAAGATGAAGGAGAGACAGTAGCACCAGGACTGGATGAGGATAACTTTAAGGTACTAGAGGGAAAGTTGGCATCTGGCACAAAAAGAACCTGAGAATGGGAAAGAAAACCAAGGTGAGTACTGAGAATCAGGCAAACCTTAGGCAACGTTTAGAGCAATTCCTCTCCACGCCGTATCATGTGAAGTGCGCGACTAAGACCCAGCTGGCTTTCGTAAGACCGAACTCATAAGCAACTTGAGGTCTTCAGACTAATCCGTGAAACAGTATGCAGCAATATGAACGTGTGCAGTGCAAAGGGTACCGAACACACCTACAGACACTACAGAAGCTCACAAAGTGGAGAGCAAGGTGGGTGAGCATTCTGCACAAGCCACGTGAAGCAGGTGGGTCCAAGGAAGCCTGGAAATCACAGTACATGGCAGTACACTGTATGCTTCTAGATGTAACACCTGTGTTAGGAAGAGATGACAACAAACCCAGGTTTGCTAACTCCAAGCAGGCCCTGAGCGACAATGTAGGGAGGTCCTTTTAGGATAAACTATACAATGCATTATCAGTAATCTCAATACTTTCCCTTCCATCACTGTCTCGATTACCTAGAAACAAAAATAAAAATCTGATTCCGAAATGTTATTATGATCTTGTCATTCAACACTCTTTTAATGAGACATGGTACCTTCTGGTATACCAGGTGTAACAGTTAATAATGTGGATTTTACAATCAATAAAAACATGATAACTTCAAGAGAAACATCAAAAGTGCTTTCTTCGAAGTAATGTCCATCGCTAGCTGCACATTTTCCCCATCTTTCAGGTAATCTGTGGATACCGTCCCAATAGAACTTTTCTTATTTTGAGGCAAACCATTCGGAGACCCAATTTTCCACTTCTTCCTACATTATCAAGTGCTGCTCAGAAAGTGTGTGTGCCATTGATTGAAACAAGTGGTCATCTGAAGGAGCAAGGGCTGGTGAATACAGCGCATGTGCCTGTTCCTGGCATTGTCATCCTTACAGTAGGCATATTTCAAACATTTGGGAAACTCGAAACACTTGGGAAATTCCAAGTGTCATCCTTACAGTAGGCATATACCCCTTGTTGCCTACTGGACCTTAATCAAACACCAAAAAATTATCAGTTTATGGGAAGAGTAAAAGAACAGTGAATCAGCCTGAGTTTTTTACTGTGTTCTAGTAAATTCTAGCCTTGTATTAGTAAATACCTCCCCCGAGGGTCTCTCCTCTGGGTCAGTTATATAAGGAAAGGGGTTCCTGGACCCAATTCCAATGTGGAGGGCAGGGGTCTCCACCAACAATTTTCAGACACCATCAGAGTTCCAAGAATTCAACTCAATTCTCACACTACCTACCCAGAAATAGCATCAGGTTACAGGTTCAGCCCTACAAGACTGCACACCCTCCTCTCACACACACACTTCAGATACCAGCCGCGTGCTTCTGACCAACTGGACGTCCGACTCAGGATGCCAATGGCAAATCCAGGTTGTCATCTATACTTCTGAGCAACTGGCTGTAAATCAGAGGCTCCTACAACCCTTCCTTGGGTTCCATTATTCTGCCACAACAGCTCACGGAACTCACAGAAACATGTAACTTACTAGGTCACTAGTTTAAGGAGGCAACTCATGGAAGTTGTAACTGGGGAACAGCCACCTAGAAGAGATGCATCGGGCAAGGTGGGGGGGGGGGGGAAAGGGCAGGGAGCTTCCATGCCCTCTAGAGGCTCACCACTCTCCCCAAATCTCCTCATGTTCATCTCCCTGGAAGCTCTCCTAAGCCTGTCATCTTGGGTTGTTATGGAGGCTTCATTACACAGTCATTCATGATTGACCAGATCACTGTCCACTGGTGATTGATTCAATGGCCAGCACCTCTCCTCTCCCTGGAGGTAGGCGTGGGGACATAGGAGGAACAATCAATTGAAAGTTTCAACCCTCTAATAACCTGACTGTCTCCTGGCAACCAGCTGCCATCCTTAGGTGCTTCCAAAAGTCACCTCAAAACAAGACACCCTCATCACTCAAAACACTTGGGATAGTCCAAGGATTTTAGGAGCTGTGAACCAGGAATTGTGGAAGACCAAATACGAAGGTGGGTAAAAGAAGGTTAATAATAATAATGATAATAATAATAACACAATACAATAATAAATAAATAATAAAAAGTAAACTCACAATTGGAAATCTACTTTTGCCGCCTCCCTCCCCATATATATGGGAAATATTTGGTCATTCATATAAACTACAATAATGTACACATTATGCAGCAATAATACCCCATTAATTTTCCTAGATGTGAAAATTTATTAATTTTTTTAAAGTTCTAATGCCTATTTCCCCTGAACTAGCTGGTTCAGGCAGTATCCTAGTCTCCCTTTTGACAAGGACATAGATACCAAAAGCACAACAGTACAAACTGGCCAACGATGGCCTGTTGGCTTCATGTGCTTCCCTTGAAACAAATGCAAGTAACAGTATCGCCATCGCCCGAATGAAGTTCTACTTGAAGTAGCAGCATCTGTCCTCAAAGAACGAAATGTCACTATTCGTAGAGATGCAGGAAGATGCTCTGGTATAGAGGTCGGCAAACTCATTAGTCAACAGAGCCAAATATCAACAGTACAATGAAATTTCTTTTTTTGAGAGCCTAATTTTTTTAAACTTAAACTTCTTTTAATTCCACTTCTTCAAAATAGATGCTCAGGCCGTGGTATTTTGTGGAAAAGCCACACTCAAGGGGCCAAAGAGCCGCATGTGGCTTGCGAGCACTAGTAAGTCATCAATGAAACCAGAATGTGCTCATGGCAACCACGCAGGTGTATGGATGGGACTGAAAACCTGGCCTCAGCTCAGATCTGCCAACGACTGGGTCAATTACATTGACTGTCTAAAATAAATAGAGTTTTCAAATAGAAATACAAGAATATCTTACCATGTAGAAAATATTTTTAAAATTTTGCTGGATTAATCAAGAATGGCACAATTGTACAATTTCTCAGTTTCATCCAGTTTAACAAAGAGAGTACTAACATTCTGAAAAAAGTTTCTGTGGCCTTTTTCTTGATGGTCCTGCTGAATGAATGTCTGTGCCTTTGGCTAAACAGACTATTTTTGTCAAAAGGGTATTAAATCAAAACAAAAAATGACAAAAAATTATGCCTAATTCAAAATAAAATGATGCCCATAATATATGCCAGGAGTGGACTAAACTAAAACTTGCAATTCTAAATTAAATATTCTATTTTTTATGCCCTGGGGCGGGGGGGAAATCTATGATATAAATTAGTAATAGTTAAGGAAACTGTATTAATTATTGCAAAGCATTCGTCTATAAACAGTTCATAAGCACTGCTTTCAGAATTCTTGGACCTAAAGGAAAGACTCAACCCAATGCACATTGATGGTAACTCTGTGACACTAATAGTGAGGCATGAAAAATGGCAATAAAAGGTAAACGTAACATTTTGAAAGTAATATGCAACAAGAAAATCATTACCTGGCCTGGAACAATAGTATGTGTGAAAAGTTTATTCATTTCCACTAGCTTATTGGGAGTGATGTTAAATTTCAGTGCTATGGAGTTTAGGGTGTCCTGGCTTCCAGCCTAGAATTCAGACAAGATTCAATATACACAGCAAAACAGAACAAAAAAACACTTCCTTTTGATAGACAACAATCTATTTGTGATAAGAATGAATAAAAATTAATAAATATATCTGGACATATTATGAAAATGAATACATTCTCAATTCTTTTTTATTTTATTTATTTACTTATTTAGTCATTTACTTATTTTTGTTAATCCTCACCCAAGGATATTTTTTTCCATTGAATTTTAGAGAGAGTGGAAGGGAGGGAGGGAGACACAGAGAGAAACATCGATGTGAAAGAGACACATCGGTTGGTTCCCTCCTGTAAGTGCCCCTGCCGGGGCTGGGGATTGAACCTACAACTGAGGTATGTGCCTTTGACCAGAATCAAACCCACAACCCTTCAGTCTGTGGGCTGATGCTCTAACCACTGAGCAAACCATCTAGGGCTCCTTCTCGATGTTTTATATGTTATTCATTTCTAGGCTCCTTTATCTTCAGTTGCACTGTTCACTGAAAGATATCTAAACTTACTGTGCACAACTGGTGTATGGAGGAGAGGTCCATGAGGTACAACACAAAACTGGAAGAAGAAAGGAAATGAAACATGCACACAGGACCACCCATCGGGGAGATGGGACCGCTTCCTTTCTCTGTTTTCTGACCACTTGCCCGTCTCTTCACTGGACTGTAGGCTACTGCTACTGCCTGGTGGCCTGTTGACGGCCATTTCCCCCCACAGTGCCTGACACGTAAAAGGTACTGACATTTGATGCATGGATACAGTCAAAAGCTGAAAGAAATCCAGGTTAGCTCCCACTAACTGTTCACTGTCATTGAAAATGACAGACGACTTCCCCGTGAGACAAACTGGTGTTAATCCATAAATCTACACACGGTGACGGATGGTGTTCTTCTCTCTCTGACACAGAGACAATAGGAATACGGAGGGCAGTGATAAGATGTGAAACTTCACAGTAAAAGAAAGCTCCGCCCAAGAAAAGGAAGTCGCAGCCTCTGGTCAGTTCAGTATCCCTTCCAGGACCGTGGGATGGGCCTTGTTAGTGGGAGGTCACACGGGGGACCATCACGGAGACGCCCCCTCCTACAGCACTGTGCGCGGAGCTGTCTCCACCAGGGCAGCCTGGGGTCCGGTGGAGATTTGGTAAGGCTGCGGGAGATTGTGAACCGATGCAAAGAATTAAACTCACCCCTGCCCTCCAGCAAAACCCCACCAACCAGAGAAACTGTCTCGGGCCAATCAAATTCATACTTGCAGGTGACGCTAAAATTTCTTGAAAGCATTTCTAGAAAAAGTCAGAATATAAATACATAGTTTTCAATCACTGGAAACTTAACAATACGTGCTCTGACTTCTACCCTGAGCAAAATTATCTGTACTAAAAATGAAAAAAAAAAGTTTAAATAGATATATTTTTCCAATATTAGATATTTCTATAATTCAGGGTAGGCAAAAGCGGTTTATAGTTTATGTGAGTTTATTTTTGTATTATTAGTTATTAACTAGAGGCCCGATGCATGAAAATTTGTGCAAGAGTAGGCCTTCCTTCCCCCGGCTGCCGGCACTGGCTTCCCTCCGGCGCCTGCGTGGGCTGCTTCCCTCCGACTGCCGCTGCCGCCTGCACGGGGGACCCGGGCCTTGGCTTTGCTCCAGCCCTGCCTTCGTCCGGAAGGACGCTCAATCTAATTAGCATATTACCCTCTTCTTATTATAGACTGTATTATTTATTTGTCTTACAACTACCCTGTTTCCCCGAAAATAAGACAGTTTTTTTTAAAAATTAATTTTTGCTCCCAAAGATGCACTGGGTCTTATTATCAGGGGATGTATTATGTTTCCATGAAGTAGGTCTTATTCTCGGAGGATGTCTTATTTTCGGGGGAAAGCGGTAGAAACCTACTTTTGACCACCCCTGTACATGTAAACCCAGGGATTTTCAGAATTTAGAGTCACTACCAGTCACAGACTGAGGATGCGGACTACAGCCCAAACTGCTGGCCCTGAATTCCAGATGTCCCACGTGCTAGCTGTGCGGCCTTGGGTCGTCTGCTTAACCTCTCTGGGTCTCAGGTTCTCCATCCACCCAATAGAGATAATTATAATTTCTTCTTGTCAGCACTTGGTATTTTTATGAAAAGACTTGTAGAAGATACTGAGGATAGAGAGCCAAGGAAAGGGGAGACTTTAACAATCTAGAGCTGTGACATAGGGATAGCAAGTACATAGAGAACCAAGTCACAGATCCTCGGAGGGATGCTGATTATCACTAAAAACTTGAAACTTACCAGAGTGCTTGAATCTCTACAGCTCGAGAGCAATAGAAGCAATCTAGTAAGAACTGGCATGGTCCTCTAAATACGAAGCTATCAATGGCTTTCTATTCCCAAGAAAGTACACAAAATAACTTGCCAAGTGACACTAATACCCATAACACAAACCAAACAGGTAGGCATTTCTGCATCACTAATCCGACCACCTGCTGATATGAATTAACTGGGAGTTTATCTAGACTCTCACTGCATTGTTTGGCGATGCCACGTGAAGCATCTCCTAGCAAACAGCACGTACCATTTCTGTGGAGGGGCCTGTGGACGCACAGACGGCTTTAGGCCATTGGTATCAATGACAAATACTCCCGCACTCTGTGAGCACTGTGCTAGGCGATGTGGGATCAATAACATGCTGTAAACACTGTGGTAATGTGAGCTCTATAATCACCCCAAACCCTTCCTGGAAAGCACTAAGCCTGTAACCACAGAAAGATGCTTAGAGATGGTCACAGAGCACTGAGCCAGGCTCGTCCCGCGCCTCTGCGGAAGCTTGGCGGAGCTGTAGCACTCACAAAGAACTGCCAGGGAGGGATCCGGTCCTGCCGCTTGCTCTGTATTGAGCCCGGCGTGCACACAAATCATCGGTGGAAACTAAACAAACATGATGAAAATTCAACCAGGCATAGCACTTAATTTCTTCTTAGAGTCCGCACACTCCTCAGCAATGCCATTTGCATGTGAATTAAGACAGATCTATACGTCAGTGGCTCACATTATGCCAGGCCTCGGATACACAGAAACAGCTCCTGGCTTCCAGGAGCTCATGGGGCAGGGAGAGCCATGAGTATGCGCCACATAACGGGGAGGCGCGGTAATGAACACATGCGAAGCACTATTCAGCAGTACGGAGGTCTACATCCTGCAAGCAGCAGCAATACAATAGTGGCCAAAACGGGGTCTCCTGTCTGTCCCCTAGTGTCTAGTGGATATATGCCTTAAGGCACCAGAGAGACATTAAAATGATAATCACCCGTGTGAACAAATAATGTTGAACTGAGATAAACTATGTAAAGAAATATAATTCTAGATCTGGCCTGGGTTTGCTGGGTGATTACAAAAAGCAAGAATAAACACGAGAGTAACGGGAAAATGTCAAGGATAAGGTTCTGGCTTGTAGAAAGGTATGGATGACGGGGCCATTGCTGCTTTAAAAAAAAAAAATACCCAGCATGAAGGTCTAAGCAGATATGTTGAGAAGTCAACTGAATCTATGGTTCTGCAACTCAGAAAGCATGTCTAGGAAGGAGTCCTAAAACTGGTGTCCTTGGTCTATCATAGGTAATTCAAGTTACAGGTTTACATGAGACTGTCCAGGGGGGAAGTGTGGAGAGAAGAGAATGACTTAGAACAGATCTTAAGAAGCTTCATTGTTTGCCCTAGCTGGTTTGGCTCAGTGGATAGAGTGCTGACCTGCAGACTGAAGGGTCCGGGGTTTGATTCCAGTCAAGGGCACATAGTTGTGGGCTCGATCCCCAGTAGGGCGTGTAGGAGGCAGCCATCAAAGATTCTCTCTCATCATTGATGTTTCTATATCTCCCTCCCTCTCCGTTCTTCTCTGACATCAATAAAAATATATTTGGGGGGGAAACATAAATCTAGTAGTATTAAACATTCATACTTCCTGCTTATACTTACAGTGTACTCCACAGTACCATGGGGCTTCTGCACCACCATCTTCTTCTCCTTTTTATCATGTGTTTTGTTTTGATTGTCATCTGAGGAATAAAATGTATGTAAATGAAGAAGTTAATCTAGGGAACTGAACATAGGGTAATGTATAGTTTATTGAAACCACTTTCAAATTGACTATTTAAAAAAATGACACCAAAATGAAATGGACTAAGGGTACAGATAGACCATTCTTATAAAACAACATACCAGTCATCAATGGACACTTGGATAAATGACTGTGAACGGTAATAAAATGGCACAAATAACCAGCTAATATCTTATTGTTATTAAAGTAATAGTTTAAATGATAATGTCTAACGGTGAAGTTAGAGTAAAACTAGGACATGGCATAATGACCATTTGCATATTACATCTTTATTATATAGGGTAATGAAAACTTGTAAAGACCTATCTGTCCAATAATATATTAAGTTGGATCATAGATTTTGCTGTTTTTACAGATCAGAAGTAGCCAACCTATCAGCTTAATCAACCTCAATGTTATGATTAAATACATCTTAACATAACCCAGATACTGAAAACCAGGGAGACATATAGCAATGAATAAAAATTTAAGTGAAAAAAATTAATAAAAGTAATAGACCCCCGCCCAAAAAAAGCAACAAACTAAAAAAAATAAAAATAATTTTTTTAAAAAAGTAATGGAACCCTAAAGGGTATGTATGGAAAGCAATTTACCACAAGAATGAAAACAGAAAGACTTCATGCTGTCACTTCCATGGGTGCAGTAGCTCATTAATTACAAAAATGCAAGCCTGAATTAAGGCCCTAGTGAGGCCCTCACCTAGTTTTACAGAAGAAAGGGTGTGTGTAGGGGGAGGTGGGGGGGGGGGGGGAGAAACCCACCGGCACTGCACAAGCTCCACCCCAGTCCCTCCGTTCCCACTTCTGTGGAAGACAAGCGCCTGAGAGCAATGCCAGCAAAGCTCTTAAGGCCTCTGAGCACAATATCGTCCACTCCACTGAGTGACAACAAAGAAGCTAATCGAATGTGATGCAAGGCTAAACCATAGTACTTAAGGCCACAAAAATAACTTCTGAAGTGGAGTTGAGAGCAAAAACACAACAAACATAATGGAGACAGTTTGGACACCCCAAGCACGAAGAGGAAATCCCTGCCATTCATTGGAGGCCAACTGTCTTGGCAGGCAAGGCAACAGCGGGCAGAATGTACTCCCGGTAACCACCTGTTTGTCAATGGTCTCTTTAGAAATGAAGTACTGCTCTACACTCTCCTAAAGCATGCCTGTGTACACTGAGGTGAGTCTTTATTTTAGAAGCCAAAAGCAAATATTAAAAGTGAAACACTGCCCTAACCGGTTTGGCTCAGTGGATAGAGCGATGGCGTGTGAACTCAAGGGTCCCAGGTTCAATTCCGGTCAAGGGCATGTACCTTGGTTGCAGGCACATCCCCAGTAGGGGGTGTACAAGAGGCAGCAGATCAATGTTTTTCTCTCATCCATGTTTTTAACTCTCTATCCCTTCCTCTCTGTAAAAAAACAACAACAAAAAAAAACACAAAAAAAACACACAACACAATAAATTTTTTTTTAAGTGAAATACTAATCAATATAAATACAAGAATTCCTACTATCGTGTTCTAGTCAACTTTGTTCTAGAATCTGTAGCCAAAGCAATGGATAAAGAAATTTAAAATAGCCCTACTGGTTTGGGCCAGTCTGCAGAACAAAAAGACCCAGGTTCGATTCCGGTTGAGGGCACGTACCTTGGTGGCAGGCTCCTCCCCGGCTCGGACCCTAGTCGGGGCTCCAGCAGGAGGCAGTCAGTCAATGTTTCTCTCACATTGACATTTCTCTCTCTGTCTTTCCCTCTCTTTCCCACTCTCTCTAAAAATTAGGGATGCCAACTGCACTCCAGAAGAGATACCGTAAGGGTTACATAAGGCAATTCTTTTCAAGTAGGGCACTCCGCAATGTGAGAACTAAGGGCTCAGGAAACCTTAAGGATTATTATTAAATGACGTTGGCTAAACATTGTTAAGATCTGGAGAAAAATCTAGATGACTCTCAAATCAGCACAGATGGCTAAAAATAAAGTCAATAATGTCTTCCAAGAAAATATTGGACTTGCCCTCACCAGTTTGGCTCAGTAGATAGAGTATCCACCTATGGACTGAAGGGTCCCAGGTTTGATACTGGTCAAGGGCGTGAACCTCGGATTCGGGCACATCCCCAGTAGGGGGTGTGCAAAAGGCAGCTGATTGGTGTTTCTGTCTCATCGATGTTTCTAACTCTCTATCCCTCTCCCTTCCTCTCTGTAAAATATCAATAAAATATTATTTTGTAAAAAAAAAAAAAAAGAAGAAGAAGAAGAAAATATTGGACTTGTATTTCCTTAAAGAAATACCATCTTTTTTATTGGTGAGGCATACATCTCAAATTACTGGTCTAATTCTGCAATTAAAATATTCAATGTTAGCCCAGATGCTGTGGCTCAGTGGTTGAGCATTGGCCTATGAACCAGGAGATCAGAGTTCAATTCCCAGTCAGGGTGCATGCCTAGGTTTCGGGCTTGATCCCCAGCAGGGGGCATGCAGGAGGCAGCAGATCAATGATTCTATTTCATCATTGATATTTCTGTCTCTCCCTCTCCCTTCCTCTCTGAAATCAATAAAAATATATTTTAAAAAATATCCAATGGTATTATTTAGCATTTTAAGGATAACTTCTGGAATATTGGAAACATAAAATGTTACAATAAAAATTTTTTAATGTTCTTTTTATTTGATTTTGAGCCAATTCTGTTTGGAAGAGATTGCTTTTTAAAGGATATATATATATATATAGTTTTAATCCTCACCCAAGAAGTGAGGATCTTTTTTTCATTGATTTTATTTTTATTATTTTTATATATTTTTTATTGATTTCAGAGAGGAGGGGAGAGGGAGAGATAGAAACATCAGTGATGAGAGAGGATCACTGATTGGCTGCCTCCTGCTCACCCCCTACTGGGGATCCAGTCCACAACCCAGGCATGTGTCTTGACCAGGAATCAAACCATGACCTTCTGGTTCATAGGTCGATGCTCAAACACTGAGTTACACTAGCCAGCTCCGCTGATTTTTAATGGAAGGGAGCAGGAAGGAGGAGAAAAAGGAGAGAGAAATATCAATGTGAGAGAGACCCATCAATTGGTTTTCTCCTGCACATGCCCAAAATGAGGCTAGAGATTGAACCTGCGACCCAGGTATGTGCCCTTGGCCGGGAATTGAACCCATACCCTCTAGTGTGCAGGCAATGCTCTAACCACTGAGCTACAACCAGCCAGAGCACAATAAAAAAATTTTAAGTGTGTTATAAGGAGCCTTCCTCCCCTGAGTGTGGAGAGGGCAGGGACATGGAGATGAATTAACGCTATACTCTATATGAACTCCATGTTTTATCATCTGTTGACACAAAAGGAATGCAGCAAATTGGCCTTCCTTCAAGAACATCACAGGTGACTAAAATGAGTCACACTGAAGTAAAATCTAGATTTGAGAAGGACAGGGAGTTGTCTCCCGTTGGTTGCTTTGCCTCAAAGCTTAGTAATGCCCTCAGCTCTGAGCAAGCCCGCCAGCATTTGTGAAATAAATGAACTCTTCTCACTCTGTATCTGAGGAAAAGATACTGTAGCTGTTGGGTAAGCCTCTGGTTTACCCTATATAATAAAAGTCTAATATGCTAAGTGTCCAACTTAGTTTGACCAGCCGCTATGATACACATTGACCACCAGGGGGCAGATGCTCTGACGGGTAGGTTAGCTTGCTGCTGGGGTCTGGCCAATAGGGGGACTGGGCGAAACAGGCCAGACACACTGTGGAGCCCTCCCACAGTTCCTCCCTGGCCCCAATTATGCACATGTGGGGTCCCTTGGCCTGGCCTGTGCCCTCTCGCAATCCGGAACCCCTCAGGGGATGCCCCCAGAGCAAAGATGATGGCTGGGCCAGGTACAGAAACCCACAGGGCAGAAAGCCCCAGGTGCCTAGCAAGGGGCAAAACTGGGAAAACAAGAACTTCACCCCCAGGGTAACCTACCCTTCCCTAGCATATCCCTCATCATGCAGTTTGAACCCTGGATCTCTCCTATCTCCTATCGCTGGTCAGGAGGTTTAGGCCTCCTGACCTTTTCTTCCCTAAAGATAACATCTAGGCCTCGGCTGTATTTCAGCTCCAGAAAAGTAGCAAAACCAGACGAGTGACCTCTGGTTGTCTCAGGACATTGAGTCATGACCCCCTGTCCTGGCACCAACCAGTCAGTGAGACCAGGACCCTGAAAGAGCACACCTGGGAAGCTGATGACTAGTCTATTAAGACCCTCCCCTGAGACCTGCCCTAAGATTTCCACCAGCAAGAGAGAGATAAATACACTCAGGACAAAGAAGCCAGTGAGTGCTCTCCCTCCCAAGAGCATGCCCGTGCCATTCCCATAAGCATGTATCCCCCAACCTCTAGGAACCCCATGAGACTTGCAACCAGGGGAGCAATGGGCAGCAGCAGCTGGTCCTGGGCTAGCCTGTCCCCTTTTCTCTGTGTAGCCCTTCCCTTGGGATAGCCCATTCCCCACCCCCTTCCCTTAAATGAATTCATTTTTTCTTTATCCACAGTCTGAGGTGGCTATTTAGTCTGCCCGAGTGCACCATCCATGCTAACCTTTCAATTATGTTGTCAAAGTATGCTTCCATTTATTACCTTATTTTCCTTCTTCCTGAGCTTTCTAGTTTGAAAATTCTTGACTGTTCTTTTACTCTCTCGCACACTATATTAATAACCAAATACCACTGCATCTGAGAGCAAAATCTCTCCTCAGGGTGCCTGCCTATCTTCTCTGACCCAGTCTCCCACCACCTGGTCAGCTCCCTTCCACCATTACCCTTCGATTTGTCACCTCAAAACAAAGAGTTGATGGAGTTCCCCCAAGGAATAACATCCAAATCCTTAGTGTGACAGACAAGGTCCTCCCAATTTAGGGACTTCTCCTCAGGCTAGAGCCACTGAGAGCAGTGACCTGGAACTGGGATCACCATTCACCTGCAGCCTCACGCTCCAGCTCCACCTAGTGGTACAGAACCACCTCCTGGGACAGGGATCTAGGGAACACACAGGTCAGGCCTGCAACATCAAGCAAACCTGCCAAGGTGGGTTAGTCAGCTAGAGTCAGACATGAGAAGGAGCAGGCAGCCTGGAATTCGAAGGCCCACCTAGTAGTTTCACGTAAGCACTGGATTCTCCTATGGAAACGCCCCAGCCTCCAAGCACTGTTACCACTGACATCCCCGAGAACAGATGAAAAACCACAATGGCATCCCTACTTATTGCTACCAAATAAGATCACAGAATAATTCTGACCCAACTATTGTTTTGAATATATTCAAATATCTATGCAACTATTGTCTGGATAGATATCCTCCCAGAATTTTCATCAAAACTCAAGCAAATCAAAAAGAGTATTCATTCATCTACAGATTAATTCATCCACTCACTCGTGCACATTTAAAGACCACCTATGCTGCCTTAGATACTGCACAAAGCAAAAAATACAGGGATCTGAGTCATGGCTGCCTACACGTAGGGAAGCAGATACATAAATCCATAGAAGGGAAGTCTAACCTGAGCAGGACTAGGGAGGACTTCCCGGGAGAAATGATGACTGAGCTAATTTTGTGAAGCCAAGTGGAGTTCGTTAGGTAGAGTGAAGTATATTGTTTCAGGCTCACAGAGTTACACATGCAACAGAAGGCACCACACTGAAAAGCCATCTAATGCAGCATCCACAGAGAGACTAGTATCCTCACTAAAAAGAAACCTCAATGGGTAGGACTATCAGCCTCCCTCAGGGAAATCCTACAGACCTAGATGTCTCCACTTTACCTCTTAAGCAACAGCATTTAAAGTGAGGATGGAAAAAGATCACGCGGGGTGAGCAAAAGTAGGTTAACAGTTATAAGTACACAGTTGTAAGTACTCAAAACACAGTTTGTTTTTGTACTGTTATTTATTAGTTGTTGCATTAATTTCCACATGAACAACTATAAATCTACTTTTGTCCACCCCTGTATTTTAAACTGCACAATTATAAAAACCACAAATGCCCAATGTGTAAGATGTAAAATGGAATTTTCCTTAATCCTCTTCCTCATTCTGAAAATAAGGGATAATAGTCAACACTTTAAATTTTAAGAGGATGTTTACTGATCACACAGAAGTGTCTTTCAGTAGGTTGGCAGCTATAGTTTTTTATTAAGTCCTGAAAGGCTTGAGATTAAGAGCTTCCTTTAAGCTATATAATATATGATATAATCTCAAATATATGATATAATCTCAAATCTGGAATCATTCAACCGGAATGCTGGAAACCATACGCTTTCTGCTATAGATACCTCATCTGCCTCTGTTGAAGCAATGGCAGCACAGCCTCACTTACTACCAACCCAGTGGCGGCCCATTTCATCTTTGATGAGCACCATCAGGAAGTTGCATTAAGCATGGAGACAAGACCTGTCTTCTAGTCATGTTGGCATTAACCATGACCCCACTTCGAGGCCCTCTGGAATAAGTCTCTGCTCTAAGACCATGTGTCCCCTACTGTACTGCCACAGGCTGAGAGACCCTGTCTTCTCGCCATCTTGCAATCCTGAGTACTGCAATTTGTATGCTGCAACAGGTTTGGTCTCAGGGTTCCCTTTCTTTGCGTTCTTTTTGAACATACTCCAGGCCTGAAGTGACAGTGGCAGTAGAAGGTATGAGATGGATGATCCAAGTAAAGCAGGATCACCACTTTCAGCATGCCGGGTGTGCCACTTTTTCTAACGCAGTTTCAGACGCAACGGCTATTCCAAGAAACTGTAGAACACTGTGATTCCCCTTAACTAAAACTCCCAATTTGTTTTTGTTTTTGTTTTTAAACTGACAGATGCTAAGCCACGTCTACATCTACTTTCTGTTGCCTAGCTGATGCCAAAGAAATTGCACCCATTTCTACCAACACTTTTATGGCTATGTGTGTGTACATATATATACTAGAGGCCCAATGCACGAAATTCATGCAAGGGGCTCAGTCCTCAGAGCCCCAGCTGGCCCTTGCAACCTTTCACAGTCTTGGCTGGCGCTCGCAGCACCGGCTCTGTCCAGATAGTCGTTCTGCTGTTGGGTCTAATTAGCACATTAGCTCTTTATTATATAGGAGATATATAATACCTCCTATATAATACGTATGTGTGTATATGTAAATATACACATACACATATACATTTCTCACACAGGGGAAGTGACCATTCATTTGACAAATATTTATTAGCACACACTATCTGCTAGGCACTGGGCTAGATAATGGGAACACAAAGTTGAAGGAGACACAGAGACGTTATTTCACTCTCATCCCTTTACAAAAGGTTATGTATAGAAAGCAAGGGCCATTGGCACATAGTAGCCACGCAATAAACTGCTACTATTATTATAATCACTTACAAATTATAGTCTTAAAAATTACTACATATTTTTTTAAATAAAAATTCTGCAACATTGCCACCAATACTCACCAGTACTGTAATACCTCTTTAGTTCTGTACGTCTCATCTCTTTTAACTGATTATTTTTTCTCTTTTTTTTCTCGTCAGTGATATATTCCGCTTCCACGGCAATGTTGCACTTGTCTTGGTCTAAAATGGCTGTATTAGCATCTTCTTTCCCAGTATGAGTCCTTGTGGCCAAAGTTGAGGCTGTCTCTGCATTTTGTTTGGCTTGTTTTTTCTTTTTCAATCTAGGGGAAAATAAGTGAAAAAACATTGGAGAACGATTTGTTAGGAGGAATTAGATTAATTTCATGCTGTTGGGATTTGAGAAACGAATTGATATAGAAAACTTGTATGTAATTGCTAATTACATATTTCAGTTATATTTTTCCATTCCTAAACACTTTAAAAAATTCTTATATAAAGACTTGTGGCCTTTTCTCAATTTTATATCTTTAATATTAATGTCTCAGAAAATTAATGGAAAGTGCTCCAGATCTGAGAAAAAATCAGATTATTCAATAGGCTATTAAATGGTGAGTATTTTTTGTCAAGATATACAATGACCCAAATGCATTGCCACATTTGCAGTGTTACATTTTTTAAAGTGTTTCTGGTTTTCACTGGACTAATAGGCAAGCACATCTATAAAAATATCCTTTTATAATGGGCTCACACGCTGAGTATAAAGACTTGGCAGGGTCAAGCAGGTTTAGGACTAATAATTATTTTCCTTGATTCCTGACAGTGTACCGAAGAAAGAGCTGCATTTCCTGAGATAGAAAATGCCATACTGACAATATATGGTTATCATTATAATTACTAATAGCTGACACATTAATTAGCATATCTGATGTTTTCAGTTCCACGCTCCTGAGTCACAGATGTACAGCTCAGGCAGTCAGCTTTCTCTGACACATGGCTATTGCAAGTATATGATTATCTAACCCTTATGCTTCTCACCTGAAACTAATACAAAATAATATTGAATGTAACCGTAATTGAAAAAAAAAAAAAAAGTAAATGCTCGAGATGAACCTTACTGCCCACTTCCTTATTCCTTCTAGGAGGAGAGGAAAGATACATCAAAAATTAGTTCCAGCCGAAACCGGTTTGGCTCAGTGGATAGAGCATAGGTCTGCGGATTGAAAGGTCCCTGGTTCGATTCCGGTCAAGGGCATGTACCTTGGTTGCGGGCACGTCCCCAGTGGGGGGTGTGCAGGAGGCAGCTGATCAATTTTTCTCTCTCATCAATGTTTCTAGCTTTTCTATCCCTCTCTCTTCCTCTCTGCAAAAACTCAATAAAATATATTTTTTTTAAATTAGTTCCATGTGACCTGAGATATGTTGCTTTTTAATCTTCTGGATTTTTCCACTTTCTGTTGATTTAAATGTCCTCACTTCACTGTCCTCACTCATATCTATGGCATAGATTTTGATGGTCAGCAGCACTGTTTGAGGACATCTCATTAGGGACTGAATTTCACACTTGGAAATAAGAAAATGAGACATATTGTTGTATTCATTTTCTCCCTTTTCCACACAGATCATTATTGTCAATGGATAGAGCCAAATATCATTATTTCAGCTGGGGGAAAATGCTAGAGAACAATACCAATTTATGTAATAGAAAATAGAGTATAACTTAGTACTTTAAAAAAATTCTTTATTGTTGAAAGTATATATGACCCCCTTTTTCCCCAGTGACCCCCTCCAGCCCACCCTCAACCCAGATTATAAGTTAACATTTCACTAATTTTGCAATCATCTGCATCTTGTTGGACTAGACTCTTGATCGGGCAGGGAGGGAACAGGGTAGAGCACTAGTGATTTCACAGCTATTCTAAATCATCTCTGATCCTCCCAAGATTACACGTTGACCTGGTCACTGGGCCCAGATGCTGAGCCCTCCGGGAGTTTGCCTCAGGAACGCTGTCCTTTTTCCAGTTCCAGGAACAGGATGGCTGTTGTGACATCGCCCTGGAAGATCCTGGGAGAGATGCGCTGAGCACATACCCTCTTCCCCTCCCCTGCTGCATTCCGCAACTGCTCTCAGCCTCCTTTCCCCCCACTCCTCACATTCGGGCCGACTGGCAGGAGATGTTAAGAGCAGTTTTTCAAGGTATCATACCTGCCGCTCTCTCCGATGTCCGGCAAATGGAATAAATGAACA
This sequence comes from Vespertilio murinus, assembly GCA_963924515.1. Taxonomy (NCBI): domain Eukaryota; kingdom Metazoa; phylum Chordata; class Mammalia; order Chiroptera; family Vespertilionidae; genus Vespertilio; species Vespertilio murinus. The sequence continues at coordinate 186,641,659 of OZ004705.1, forward strand.
TAGAAGACTCAGCCTGCCTCTGCCTGTTGGCCCAGGAGGGACGGCCAGCCCAGGGACTCCCTTCAGTATCCAGCTTCAAAACCCATTGGGACTGCAGAGTAGGACCTTTTCCTGGGTGAGTACCAGAAGTCCCACTAGCTGCCGGCCCAGGGGGTTCGTGGGGCTGAAACCAAGGCTAGGAATTTTCCACCTTCAGCGCCTGCAACCTCCTGTGTTTTTGGGGGAGGCATGGGTTGCCTCCCAGCTGGATTGAGCCTGGCCAGCTCCTAGTTGCAAGCGGCTTCAATGGTCCTTGCCTGGTCTCTGCACCCAACGGGCTCCGGGTGGTCATAGAGACAAGGCTGTTGGTTTCTTCTTGAGCCTGAATGGCTCCGAGTGACAGGGCGCCCTGTCTGACTGTACAAACAGAAAGCCTTCATCTGTCTGTCATGCGTAGTGTAATTATTGTATAGAGAAGTACTTTTGTTATTTGTTGATGTCTTTGCTTTTGCTTGGAAAATGGGTGCAGTGGCTCAGTCCCAAAGGACAGCCCACTAGGACTAATCCATATCTGCCTATGACAAAAGGAAAATGGTATTTTACTGGACTACTGCTTGGCCTGTGCATAATTTAGATCCCGGAGAGAGGTGGCCGTTGAATGCGTCTTTGAATTATTATACCATATTACAATTGGAATTGTTTTGTCAAAGATCGGGAAAATGGGGGATAGATACCTTATGTACAGGCTTTTATGTCACTGCATAAATTCGGATTCTGATGAAAATGAAGAAGGGACCGAGTTAATGTTTCAGAGAGAGGATACCGTAAGGATCAGGGAAGTAAGGATCAGGAATGGAAGGAGAGGGATGAGCAAGAGGCTGCCTTGCAGTCTACTATTAAGGCAAGACCTTCCCGAGTGCTCCAAGAACATAAGAGCTTCCCCCACCCGGACTCTTAGGGGAAATAGGCTTGAGATGCTTGCCCCGTCTCCCTCGAGGACGAAGCAAGGCACTCAACCTGAAGAGAATATTATAAAGCTATTTCCCTGGCAGGGAAATTTCCACTTTGCCATCAGGCGCCACTGAAACTGGACAACCCACAAGACTCTACGGGGCCCACAGCCCTTCTCTACCTCAGATCTGCTTCACTGGAAGAATTCCAATGCCTCTGATCAGGAGGACCCCACCAAAGTTAAGGGCCGGACAGTTTCTACTTTGCTACTCATAATCCCAGGTGGGCTGATATCCAGGCTCTGTTTTAACGTCCTTTTAACTGGGAATAAGAGGGGATAGTTTACGACAGCGCTAGGAGGAAGCACACGGGCTCCGTCAGGAAGATCGGCCATATTCCAGAGCCGGCGGGAGCTGTCCCGTTAGTCAAACCCAGCTGGGATCCTAATGACTGGGGACCGCCCCGGCTGGAGCATCATCGGAGATGCACGAGAGGAGGGTTCAGGAAAGGGGTCCCAAACAGAAGAGCTTGGATATGGTAAAGCAGTCCAACAAAAAAATGAACGAGGATTTTTCTGCTCTTCAGGAAGGAATCCGTCAGGCCTACTGGAAATATACAGACCCGGACGTCCCTCCTTCCCCAACCAAAAAACGTTGGCATTGAAAACTGAGCTTTTGCCTAGGTCGGTTTGGCTCAGTGGTAGAGCGTCGGTCTGAGGACTGAAAGGTCCCGGGTTCAATTCCGGCCAGGGGCATGTACATTGGTTGCGGGCACATCCCCGGTAGGGGGTGTGCATTAGGCAGCTGGTCGATGTTTCTCTCTCATTGGCGTTTCTGGCTTTCTATCTCTCTCCCTTCCTCTCTGTAAAATATCAATAAAATATATTAAAAAAAAAGAAAAGAAAACTGGGCTTTTATCAGCCACAGTGCTCCAGATACTAGGAAAAAAGCTACAGAAAGTTGAAGGGGCTTCTGGGGATGAATCCTTCTCAACTAGCTGACATTGCCTTTTCCGTCTATTATAACAGGTAAAGTAAAAAAGGCCAGATGGCTAGAAACCAAAGGCAGAAGGCCAGGGGGGAAGGGGGAAAGAAGAAACCCCTTAGGGCCAGATCAATGTGCAAACTGCAAGGGGAAAGGCCACTGGGAAAAGGCATGCCCAAAAAAGGAAGGCGGCCCAGAGGACCGAGAGGAAAGGGCGGGAGGTGCTCGCTGTGATGTTAAGGGAATGGACTTGAGGGGGTGGACAGGCCCGGAGGCCCAGTGGCTTCGGCTGATGACTCTATCCTCCCCCAGGAGGCTTGGGCAAAACCAGTGGGTGGAGGTGAGGGTGGGGGTGGGGGGACCAAAAAGGAGATTCTCGGATTGATACAGGAGCCACCTATTCTGTCCTCCATGCCCCTCTAACTAAACCCTCATCTCAAATGGTGGCGGTAACCAGAACCTCTGCAACTCCTGGATGACAGGCCTTTTTGAACCTGTTGGAACGTGCCACTGGTGACTTGTCTAACTCATACATTTCTGTGCATCCCCGAGGGCCCCATCCCTCTCGCAGGGCGGGGCCTGGATCACCACCCTTCTCCCAGATGAGCAACAGCTCCACCTGCAGGGCCCACAGGAGAGTGTCTTGTACAGGATCACGGAAAGCCCGAACCCGCCCCAAAGCCAGCTGAACTAGAGAGCCAGGCACAGCCACTCGAATGGGTTCAGGAGAACTGGGGAGGGCAAAACGGGCTTTACCAGTCAACACGGACTGGAAACCAGGGACAAAGATTCCCCACAAAAAAATAATACCCTCGAAGGAGGCACTTGAGGGGGATTTGGCCACTCATTCGGAAATTACTTAAATTTGGTTTGATTTGACCATCGCTCCCCCATACAACATCCCTACGTTGCCAGTAAAGAAACCTTAAGACAGAGGAGTACCGGTTTGTCCAGGGCTTACGCGCCATAAATGAAATTCCCCAGGACACACATCCCATTGTACCCAACCCTACACATGGGTTAATGGGATACCTGGGGACAGTGAATGGTTAAAGATGATTTCTTTTGTGTGCTGCTTAACCCAGACTCACCACTTTTTGCCTCTGAATGGCAAGACGCAGAGATTCTGGTCAAGACTCAGTACTGCCAGGGGTGGGCAAACTTTTTGACTCGAGGGCCTCGATGGGTTCTTAAACTGAACCAGAAGGCCGGAACAAAAGCAACCTGACCATGCTGGCACTCTCATCTTGGGCTGCTGGTGAAGGAGCGGAGGGAAGAGCAAGAGAACCCTCCGCACTTTCCGCTCCTCGGGCTGGATAGAACAGCCGAACAGGCCGGATCCGGCCAGTGGGCCATAGTTTGCCCACGGCTATGCTGGACAGTCCTCCCCCGGGGGGGTGGGGGTTAAAAAGGCCACCAGTGTTTTGGGAAACACTAAGCAAGGACCCAGATAAGCTACAGCTCCGGAAAGGCACGCTGTTACTATATGTGGGCTCTCCTCATCACTGGACCCATGTATGAGGATGTTTGAAGAAGACCATTGATGCCCTCAATCATCTAGCAGACTGTAACCATAAAGTTTCAGCTTCAAAAGCACAGACAAGTCATCTCAAGGCAGATCCCCATCAAAGGAAGGAAGGGGGGCAGTACCAATCAGTCCCTGTGAGGACTAGCAGAGAGACTTTACCTAGCTGCCAAAGTCTGGGGGTTGAAGATGCTTACTTGTTTCTATTGACACATTTTCAGGATGGGTCAAAGCCCTTCGGAAGATTATTCCTCCATTTGGATTCCCTAGCCGCCTGCCAAGTGATAACGGACCTGCCCTTGTTTCTCTAGTTACACAGAAGGTGGGTAAATTCCTCGGTTTAACATATACCGTATTTGCCGGCATATAAGACGATTTTTTGGCCCTGAAAAATATGCCTCCAAGTGGGGGGTAGTCTTATACGGCGAGTATATAACAAACTCTGTATTTTTAGTGGAAATGTTAGGGGGTCGTCTTATACGCCCAGTCGTCTTATACGCCGGCAAATACGTATTTTTCAGGGCCAAAAAATCGTCTTATACGCCGGCAAATACGGTAAATTACATGCTGCACGGACACTACAGGCCACGGGAATAGCTGAGAAAAAGAACCATACAGCTGTGTCAAGAATCTCACCTACACGGGGGTCAGGTGTTTGCCCGCGGCCCTGCTCAGGATGCCGGTAGCTCCCTGAAGCAGGATTGGCTTAAGTCCCTACGAAATAATATGCGGGTGACCCTTCCAGGCCACTCCAGCAACAGGAGGTGCATACACAGATCATGATGTGAAGGTTAAAAATAAAAAATTATGTCCACCATCCTATTCAAACATGAACTCTAACAGATGATTTGGCATGTACTAGTGATCTTTCTGTCACAGGTCCATGGCGGCGGCCCTTTGGAGGAAGAGACAGCGTCTTACTCAAGACATGGAAAACTGGATCACCAGAAGATCCACGGGAAGAAAGATGGACCGGGCCAGAGGGTGTCCTCCTCCCCACCCCAACTGCTTGGAGGCTGGCAGGAAAAAAAGCCTGCACCCATCACCCCAGAGTCAGAAGGGCACCAGAGGAAGAGTGGACCGTCCAACCCAAGGAGGACCTAAAAGCTGTCCTCCGAAGACAGCCCTTGTCCTGCTCCTGGTTTTGCATCTTACCACCCCTGCATCTGGAGGGAGACTCCCCGATGAGAATATCTGGGTCTATTTGGCGAGGGATGTCCTCAATGTCTCCGACTTTTGCCTCTCGGGTGGGATTTCTGTAAAACAGACGCTCACGTCCGGCCTCATCGGAGTTGGGGCACCGATTGCTGATATAAAGAACGACACTCACTTTAGGCATTTTAGGAAAGAGATAACCTACTGGGACCTTTACGCGATAGGGCCAAGCGTCCAGCAGAGAGACCAGGACATGTTCTCTCTGCGGGTTGCAGCAGTCCACCCCAGGGGTGAGTGTCTGTATTTCACCGGGTGTCCCAGGCTCTGTCTCTCCCTGTCTCATGATTATAACATGGGCTGTTCCGATAACGCATCTCTCTCTTACGGAAACGGACACACCAGGCTGCCGGCCGGCTGGTTCCTCCTGTGCGGCCTCACTGTCTACACCTACATCCCCGCTAACGGCTCGGGGGGGCCGTGCTCCGTAGGGCGACTGGCCGTGCCTGTGCCCCAGAGACACCCCGTCCCCCGCGATGAGCGATACCTGTCGCTGACCCTGCCCGCAGCCTGCGGGGACGGCCTTCAAGGGTGGAGCCCCGCCGAGTACCTGTCCTTCACCGTCCTGGTCACCTCGGTCATGGTCACGTCTCCCCAAGTGGAGAGGGGCCAGCTGGCTTGCAGCATCGTCAAGGCCCTTAACACCACCCGGGACCTAGACCGAGGCCGGGCTGGGGAGGCGGGGGAGGCGGCCCTAGAACACCGAGCGGCACTCGACTACGTACGGCTACGGCATGCCCGAGGGTGTGACCACTTCGAAGGGCTGTGCTGTTTCAACCTTTCCGACAATGGGACCATCTCCACGGCAGAGCAATGTGAAGGCTTTTGCGGCGGGGCTAGGCTGTTCGTGATCATTTTCCTTCCTTTACTTTTTGCCGTTTGCTGCTGCCTTCTGTATTTTTTCCATGGTAGGTCCTGCATGTGCAGCGGCAGTGACAGGGGCCTCTCCTGCGTCCGCGGCAGCGCCAAGGACCCCCTGGGGGATGTCAGACTGCAAGAGGGCCCAGGCCGGGCCGAGGGACCCCACCCCCTCCCCGCCCTCAGTGCATGAATGTCATGCACTGGGCCTCTAGTGAAAAATAAAAAGCATTGCTTTTTAACTTGGAGCTAATGGCCCATGAATAAAAGCAGAAGACGTCAAAAATGACCAACCCTGAGGGCAATATAGTATTTTGTTGGTTTTAGTATTTTGTATTTCATTTTGAAATGTTTTTGCTGATTTTTTTTTTTTTGAGAGAGGAAGAGAGAGGGTATGACAGAGTAACACAGATCAGCTGCCTCCTGCGGGGATCAAGCCCCTCAACCTGAGCGTGTGCCCAGGCTGGGAATGGAACCTGTGACTTCTTGGTTCAGAGGTCAATGCCCAACCACTGAGCCACACCTGCCAGGCTCAGTTTTTGTTTGTGTTTTTTTTTAACTTCCTTAAGCATGCCAACCGCTATGGTGTCTGGTTTTATTATTACAGCTGAAGAGGAGAGATCTGATCTAGGTAACTCTGGAGAGTATGTTCATGAATGGAGGAAAATAAAACCTCCCTTGGGCCACCCCTGTATAGCTATGGAAAAGTGGCTGGATGGTCAGTAGGGAAGGAGAGGAAAGGGAGCGATTTCATTTAAATTCATATAATTTGTTATTGTTGAATATTTTGCACAGCAAGCATAAATTCCTTTTGAAGTCATAACACCCATACATGTGTAAACGTTAAGCATCTGCAGCTATGGCGACATGTCCGTATATCTCTGTATTTATTTTCCCCAATACAGACAGCTATGGCAGTGAATTCCTGAACTGCAGCCCCGCTTCCTTCCTTGCCGGGCGTTGGTCTGTCTCCCTCAGGGGACCTTTACCGGGTTCTGCTCATGCCTGTTCCCCTGCAACCTTGTCAAAGCCTGCTCTGACCTTCAGGGATTAGGCTGTTTTTTCCTGGTTGCCTACAAGTGACTCTTGCCATTTCGGGGTTCACGGAAATGAGGTGCAGCCATAGCCAGGGACCTCGCTGTTCTTTTGTAGGCATGCATCGTTGGGCACGTTGCGAAATCTAAGCCTCAAGTTCCTATCCTTGAAAGGAAAATAAGGCAGCCCCAGAACACCTTGGTCTGTGATGACTAAACTAGATAGCACACAGAAAGCTGACTTTTGCTACCAACAACGATCTGTGCCTGGTTCTCGAAAGAGCTCAGCCCAGTAACCAGAAGTTATGACTCTGTTGTCCTGCAGCTGCTGTCATTACTTGGGAATTTCTCAGCATCTAAGTAGATTAAGTAGCACATAAAGCGATAAGAACACAACAAAGAAGGTACTTAGTAAATTCTAGATGTTAAAATTATATGTTCACATTATTTTTCTCAGTGTACATAAATAATTTTATTTGACTCTGCTAGGAATTTAGTCACAAGTACAAAGTCATTTATTTTGTGTGTGTATATATATATTGCTTTCAGAGAGGAAAGGAGAGGGAAAGAAAGATAGGAACATCAATGATGAGAGTCATTCATTGGCTGCCTCCTGCACCCCAGGCATATGTGCGGACCAGGAATCAAACCAGTGACCTTCTGGTTCCTAAGTCAAAGCTAAACCACTGAGCAACACTGGGCCAGACCAAAGCCATTGATTATTTCTAAGAGAACATCACTTCTAGTATTCCACTTCACTTCATGATTTCACAATAGGAGGTCAGCTTGCAGTCTCCAGTGCAAATCCCCAAGTGAAATACATGCCAAATAAAATCACCCTTAACGCCAAAGGCGGGAAAACCATTTTTCAAAGGTAAATCGCTGTTGAAAGGATGACCAAATAAAACCAAACAGTTTAGGAGTAATCACTGAAAACACCTTCAGATGCTCCTGATTCTAGGGCCACCCTCTGTGCATCCTTTTTTTCCGTTTTGTCTAACTGGGACAAGATCCCCCACCCCCAAGAGAATCCATCAGTTAAACTGGAAACACCCTGTTTCCAAAGAACCAATCCAGTTAGAATAAGAGATCCTTTGGCTTCAGGTTCAATAACTGGCGATATATCCATCCAGGTGAATGAAGATTCACATAATAGAACTTCCCCTGACCCCAGGAAACAATGTCTTCTAACAAAGACCCCTAAATGCAACATGATCAGGAACAAACCACCAAAATCCCCATTTTAAAAATCCCCACCCCAGGACATGCTTGAGTGTGTGTGTGTGTGTGTGTGTGTGTGTGTGTGTGAGAGAGAGAGAGAGAGAGAGAAAGAGAGAGAGAGTGTGTTATTAATGATTTTTGAAGAGAGAGGAAGACAGAGAAAGATCGATAGGCTGCTGTCCATCCCCCCACCTGCCCAGATCTAACCACAACCCAGGAATACGCCCCGACCTGGAATAGAACCCACAACCCTTGGGTGCATGGGATGATGCTTCAACCAACGGAGCCACCCAGCAAGGGCCAAAAATGTTTCTTTTTAAAGAATTCTTTGTGCTATTAAGACAGTGATGGGGTCAGCAATCACAGATACTCTGGTGCCAACTGTCACCCTTTCAGGGGGACATAAAGAACATTTATGGGTGGGTTCATAAAGAACATTCAGAGAGCCTTACATGCACCCCCCCATCCTCCTCCCCTCCCTCCCTCCCCCCAGTACCGGGATGGCAATGGCACCGTCACCAGAAGGACGCAGAGGGGCAGAGTGTGTGGAACAGTGTGTTTAGGAAACAAGACAGGCTTCTGTTGCGTACACAGATTGCCTGTGTGGGAGGGCATCTGGTCGCCTTTTCTAAAAACCAGGACGCCGAGTCTCAGCCTGGAAACGCTATAGATAAGTCCGGGGCACAGACCGTGATCAGGCATGCCTCCCCAAAACTGAGGGAGGGAGGCAGAAAGGGGACCTTGCTCCCGGTGATAACAGAACTGTGTGGTCCTAAGAGGAAGGAGCAAAGTCTGGTAAATATGACATTTAAATAGCAGCAATTTTATCAACCAAGGAAAAACTGATAAGCTAGCCACACAGTAGTTCATTAAAAAAAAATCTGCCCATAGTAATGGTAAGAAGTGAAAACGTTATTTGGGAGTTTTTAAATTCTCTTTTGCTTTCCAATGTTATTCTGTATGTGGTTTATGTAACTTAATATAAACAAGATGTTTAAAACAACACGCATTTATTCTCAGTCTGGAGCTCAGTCGTCTGAAATCAGCTGCAAGTCCACACCACCCACAGAGAAGGCTTTTTTTTGGCCTTTTCCGGCTCCCAGAACTGCATTCCTTGTGGTCCCTTCCTCCACCTGGAAAGTCAGCAACACGGTGTCTGTCTTCCTTGTCACACTCTTCTCCGCAGTCACATCTCCCTCTGCCTCCTTAAACGGCCTCTGGCAGTGCATTTATGACATGCAAGAGCTGAGACAATCTCATTTTAAGAGCCTTAACCTAATCCTATTTTCAAGTTCTCTTTTGCCATAGAAGGAAGCATTCGCAGGCCCAGGAATCGGGGCCTGGCTATCTCAGAGGGCCATTATTCAGTCTACCACACCGAGTAAGTTAGCCTCTGTGTCATACGAAATTGTAAACTGGGCATCCTGTTACTGTAGGATCCTAGTCCTCCAGGTCCAAATCATTCCTACGTCTACACAAGGCATTGTGTTACTTTAAGAAGTTCACCGCTGGCTGTGATTGGAGTTAGCACATAATTCTAAGGAAAAGCCCGCCAAAATTTACCCAAGGCTCTCTAAAATCTCAAGGTGCAATATTATAGATAATCTGCTTTCATTTTATGTTGGGTGACTCCAAATCAGCCTCTTGGAAGTGGGGATAGAGTACGAATTTTTAATAATATATATATAGTTTTTTTTTATATTAGATTACTTCACTCTTCCCTTAAATCTGTCATTCACTGTCTGCAATCACTTATGAAGCCAAGGAAATCGTCCAAATATTTTATTTTATTTTATTGGAGCTAATTAATGTGCCTAGAAATATTTTTGTCAGTTCGTTGACAAAAACAAACATATGTTTTACTCAAAAGGAATCATATGCTCAGACTCGTCAATGACCTTTAGAGAAAACAGCATGGGAATTATTTCAAAACGACATTAGTATCACAGCACCACAGCAAGATACTTCAGGGACACAATTCTTCTGGAGAAACAGAAAGATTTTGGCTTCTCGTAGCCATTTCAGCAAACTAACGCATAGCTACCTTAAAATATTTCCAGCATAAATACACTAAGGTCAGGGATTCTATTCTCAGATTTTTACCTAATTCCTTCTTAACTGCTTAACCTATTCTCAGATTTTTAATTAGCAATGTGTAATTTTTTTCATAAGGCCAACAAAGAGAGAGTATTTTTATATAGAAGAATGGAGAAAAATAATGGCAAGAAAAATACTGAAAAATAATCAGTTTAGTATATAAATAAATGTTCTCCTGAAAGTGCGGTGAATCATACCATGGGCGACCGGCATAAATGGCCTCTTGAGAGAAAACAATGATGACTGGCATAAAATTAGAATATGTTCCAACTCAATGTATCTCCCTCCTTCCCACTTTAAAAATACAGTCTAATAATTTGTAACTGCTTTTGAACGATAAGTATACTTATCCTTTTATGATCATGTTATTTCAATGTCAGAAGTTAGAAATGGCTTCATTACTTGCCCTGTCATTATGGGCACTTTCAGAAAGAAGAATCTAACATCTGGTATAAAATTTTAAAAATTATTTTGGCAGATGCCCACAATTTAGTTGGTTTACATCCAATATGTCCATTCAATTTCTTAGAGGTATTTTTCCAAGTGATATATCCTGGCTGTATCCTTGGGAAGTGACATTGCTCAAAAATAGGACTCAGGAGGGGAAAAAAAGGAGATATATGTACTAATATAATTAATACTTTAAACAATAAAAAAAGTAGGCTTCAAGGGATGGGAGACTGGTGATACCTACCTTGAAAATTTTCCCTTTTAAATCAGTGTAGAATTCTTGGGGGGATTCACTCACATGTAAGGGTGCACCAAAATAGATGTTTGAAGAAAATCCCTGGCCTTTGCTTTCGTATATCTGAGGTTCCACCTCTAGGGTGATGACCACCCAACCACCGGCAGTCTTGGTCGGGCTCTACAAAAAGCCTCATCAGTGATCAGTGCGCAAGTATATTAGTTTGCTCCTCACCAACCAAAAAGAACTGCGGTGTAATAAAAAGTATAAATTTTATCTTTGTCCCTCCCTGGTTCCTGGAAGAGTTTCTGGAACACTGGTCATCTCCGAAATGACAGGATTGTCTTTTGTATGCTAACCAGGTGACTCCCAGTACCTTTGGGTGTGGAGGGAGACAGAACTTCAGGGTGGGGGCTGATTACCAGAAACACCAAGTCTCTCTCTCTCTCTCTTTTTTTTTTAATTCTCACCCAAGGACGTTTTATTTTTCCATTGATTTTTTTGAGAGAGTGGGAGGGAGAGGGAGAGAGAAACACCGAGGAAAGAGAGACACACATCGATTGGTTGCTTCCTGCAGGCCTCTGACAAGGGCCAGGAGCTTGCAACTGAGATATGTGTGCTTGACAGGAATCAAACTCAGGACCCGTCAAACCACAGGCCAATGCTCTAACTGAACCTCTATCCACTGATCCAAGCTGGCTAGCACTCAATCTTGTTTTTTGGTTTTTTTTTTTTAATTAAATTTATAGGGGTGAAAATGGTCAATTTTTAAAATTTAATTTAATGGCGTCAAGTCTTGATGATACGTTTAAGACTTGCAATCCTACCTCCATATCTTGAAAGAGGTATGCAGAGAGGCTGGAGATTTAGTTCCATCACAAATGGCCAACGAATTCATCATGCCTCTATAATAAAACCTTCAAAAAACCCTCCCAGGACAAGGTGCGGAGGGCTTGTGGATTGGTGAGCGCATTGAGGAACAGGCGGGTGAAGTGAGCATGGAAACTCTGCACATTCCCACCCCACACTCTGTCCTGTGCATCTCTCATCGGTCTCTCATCGGTCCGTCCCAGGTGTAACCTTCACAAAGCATGGTACACCCAAGTGGTGTTTTCCTGCGTCCTGTACGTCATTCCAGCGAATCTCAACCTGAGGAGGGAGTCACGGGAGCTTCCAAATTTGTAGCCAAATCAGACAGAAAAACAGGTTGACTGGGGACCTGGACACTATGGCTGGCGTGTGAAAGTGAGGGCGGTCTTGAGGGACCGAGCCTTTGAACCTGGGGAGGCTGAGCCGGTTGGTGTCAGAAATGAACTGAATGGCTGGACACCACCGTGGGTTGTGGGGAATCCGAGAACACCAGGGTCTAGACTTTGCCAGAGGACCGGTCTTGAGCACAGCGGAGAAGATGGGAGTGACACTGGTACTTCTACAAAACACACGCAAGCTCACCTTTCCTCTGTTCAGGGCTGGATGACTGAATACCTGCTGGTGTGTTCTGCTTGGCCCACAAGCACTTCCTAAACATCCAAATGACTGAATGATGAACACACTGAGGTGCAGGCGGGGGAAGTGCCCAGAGAGAGCACGGAAGCCCTGAACGCTCCCACCCCCGCGCTCTGTCCCATGCGTCTCATTCATGGGGTTGCCCTGGGGAGACGGTCCACATAAAGCTGGACCTCAGGCTCACCTTGTGGGATCAGAAGACCCAACGGCATGCTCCGGAACTGCCCATGGCAGAGCAGGATGGAGATGAGCAGAAGCAGCTGCCCTCCTCCCAACGGGCATGGGTGGTCCAGGCCCACCTGGTCCTCCCTACGTGACCCGGCGCCCGAGGTTGACCGTTACTAGCACACCTCAGTCATTCTTGCACATCACTGCTCCGGTCCCTTCAGTCACTGTTTGCATTTTTTTTTTGCTCCAGAAGCATAACATTTTATTCTTGGTTCAGTTCAGATCACCAGAAAACTGCAGCCTCGGACCACCTTGTGCTGGCCCACTGCCACATGCCTTCTGCCGAGTGTTACCTTGGCACCGTGTCCTCTCGTGTCACTGCAATAAATTGCTTTCATTGATGTTGTGAAATTCGCTACCACTCCATTTTTTAGTGTTTTTTTTTACAAAGGACGTGATAATTGTAGAGGTAAGGGCCAGGAAAGGCTTTGTCACTTGGGGAACTGTCTCATGGAGGGGGAGACCTATGGACAGGAGTCCTTTTAATTTATCACAGACCACGAGGTAATTCTGAGTCCGCTACCTAACCAGTAGCATGCAGCGCGGTGTCCTACTTTCGTCCCAATTGACATGTTCCCCGGTCTGGACTTCCGATTTTTAATTAGCACTGTATAATTTTTTCATAAGGGCAACAAAGAGAGAGTATTTTTATAAACGGGTAATTGCAGTCTGATTCCTGTGTGACCTCCTAAGGGAAATGCTGGGTTTGATTCTCAGCTTTTTTCCTTTCCCTTCTTCTGGGCATGTTAACGCAAATGTGAGGCACAGATTAGGAGGGGGGTGGGAAAGGATGTGTAGTAAGAGAGGAAGTAGAAGAAAAAATACCTTAAAAAGATGGGGGAAAAAGGGGAAGGAAAGGGCTGTCAAGCTTTGGGAACAGCTTGTGTATAATTTTCAAGAAGAAGGAGACTGAGTTTGGGCAAATAGCTGACAGCATGTAAACAGTAAGAGATAGGAAAAGAAAAAAAAATTTTTTAGGTTCTAATATATATATATATATATATATATATATATATATATAATTTGCTTTGCTCTTAGATATTTTCTGAGAGGTGAAGCTAATATTTGAATTATTTTCAATTATTTTTTGTCACACTTATTTTTGAATGTGACAATGCTGGGACTCGACAGAACAAGGCTGGGTATACATGGGTGACATATGTGTAGTTTTTAAAAAATGTGTTTTTATTGATATGAGAGAGAGGAAGGGAGAGGGGCAGAGATTTCGATCAGCTGCCTCATGCACAACCCCAGTTAGGAATTGAGTCCCCAACCTGGGCATGTGTCCTCACTAGGAATCGAACTCAGTTCATGGAGTGACACTCAACCACTGAGCCACACCAGCTGGGCCATATGTGTAGTTTTTATAAGATGTCTCCAATGTTGTGGAATAAGGTAGGGTGTAAATGAATGAGTGAGTAAATGAGTGAATGATCATATAAACAAGAATCAAATAAACTTAGGTCCTGGAATAATAAAGCAGGTTAATTATAAATTGAGTTATCGATGTCGGATTTTGCAGTTAATAAAACCCTTGAATCTGACCATGTCACGTAGACTCAAAGGGACCAATGTCGCAAGTAAAGCTGTTCCACACCCTTACAATAGTAGAAATCAAACCCCACCCAACACCAATCTACTGATATAAATAATAATATAAGTTTTTTTCAGATGAACAGTTAATTATCCTGAGACCTAACAATGCCCCTACCACTCGAACACCTGCCCCTGTCACCCAGAAAAAAACAAAACACAAAACACTGGACTTTGGGTTCATTAACTCTTCTTTCTAACAAATACCTCATTTGGCACACCTCACTCTGGAGGTTAACAAAGCGCACTACATGCCATAAACGAAGTGATTAGACCACCCTCTCCAACAGCACTCTTTACCAAGAAACTTTCACTTGGACCCTACTGTACTTTCTTTCTGATGTTTTAATAGTTGTTGACAAGACGAAGGTAATTTTTCATAAGTATTTGTTTGTATAGTTTTAAATGTTCTGGTCTCAGAAATTCTTTTCAATTATCATAAGCACTATGAGACTCTTTCAAACCTTTACAATACTGGAATAATAGTCTTTCAAATTTCCTGTGGATTTCCATGTCCCCACTTTAATCCACAGGAAAACTCAGCTGGACTTTATTTTGGCTGAGATTAAAGAAGGCTTCTGAAGAAAACCAAAATGTAATGATCATAATATTTCATAAGATGAAGGAAAATAAATATGTTTTTAAGTATTTAAAACCCTGAAACTCTCTGCAGAGAGTATAATAGCTACAGTTCAAATGAAAGTCAAAGTTAAAAAGTTTCATTGCTGTTTATATGGGTTAGGTCAGGACAAAGAAGCTCCAGTCAATATGGAACTCACAAATACATCACAAATTGCATAGGTAAAATCTAAAATTCAGCATGTATCAACTATTATATCCTTAGTATGACTACTATACACACAAAAAAATAAGGTGCTTTTCATGAATATATTAATGTTTGTATTTTCAGATATTGTTTTGAGGGACATGTGATGTTAAAGAGAGCACTGAATTTAGTTTTCAGAATTCCACATAAAGCTGTTACAATATCAAAAATTCTAAAATGGTAAAATAATTTAAGATGATATAATAATTACCTAAGCTAGTAAAAACTCTTTTCCATTTTGTTTTCCAAGAAGCATACCTCATAAAATCCCAGGTAGGAAAACTCCTTAAAAGTCACCTCATGGAATCATGCAATGATGGAATTAACTACTATAGTTGCCGATCTTTCTAGAAACTCACTGAGACTCAACATGCATTATTCTTCTTTTAGCATGCTAACTGCAGTGCCTAGTTCAATGTCTGACACACTCCAGATAACTGGACTAGGCTCTGGTTGGCCTCCTTACAATCTTCTACTCCTTGTTCTGACATCAAGGACCCATTTCCAACTTTTAATAGCACATCTGGGAAGGACTCCACCCCACCTCTAGGAAAGAAATCCTTGACCCGGACTGTCCAACCAAAGCACCGAGGCCCTTCTGGACAACTGCCCAACTGCAGTGATTATGCCAAGAACCGGCACATGTTCTAAGCTGGTCCAATCAGGGTGAATGAATCTCAGGACTGTATCAACTACTGGCTTTGTGAACACACTTGCTTTGCCTGCTGTTGCACAAGGGGTTCCTGAGTTGGCAGTTTAGTAAAATCTAAGAAGGAATACAAAAGAATGAAAGAGCTTAGATACAGAAAAACTGAGTCATGATGACATTATTTGGGCCCAAATCATTTCTCTAGTGAAATCTAAACCTAACCCAGGCCTTTTAACATATGTGTTCCAATAAATCCCAAACTCCATTTTCCCCCTAGGCTAGTTTGATCTGTTTCCTGTTACTTGGTACCCCCTTTCCCCCAAGGGGGGAAGAGAGCCCTGCCTATTATGGGAATGTATATGTGCATGACCACAACATGCGGATGGGCTGAACGGGGGTTGGATGGCAGCTGGAAAGTTAGCCATCGTTACCATGTGACAATAGAATGGCTGATGGATGATCTGAAAACTAAATCATGTGTGTATCAGTACTGTATTATCAGGGGACTTAAGAGAATTTGGGGGAATTCTGGAAATCCTAAAGCATTTTTGTTTTAGCTTTCTGTAAGTTCTTACAAAAAATATTAGACAGGCTCTGCTGGGAGAGAACCTTTGTTTGTGGCTTATCACAGCCCAGAGTCTGGTGGCCTGGAGTCTTACAGAGGTGGAAAAGCCAAAGTATTTGCCCAAAACTAAAGGAGTTCAGGAAAAGTTTGGAACTTCACTGTACACAGATGAGGATCATGAAGACCTGACCTTCTTCAGACCCTCCTACCCCCCAAAATAAAACAACAAACAAAAAAAACACCTCCAGTTATTCCTCCTGCCAGACTCATAGCATAATGGCACCACTGTACTGACGCCAATATAGTCCAGGGCTCCTAAGATACAAATAAATAGTGTCTCCTCATCTCACTGCACTAGTTTTTACTGCTCTGATGCAAAGTCCCAGAGGGTAGTACTACTCAGAAGGCCAGGGGATGGGCTGAGCACCAGTTCACTCCTGAGAGACCAAAGTTTCCAAGCCAAATTCCATCTCCATCCAAAGACCATGACTCAGTCAAATCTATGTTCTTGCTACTAGCCCGTGGTGTTTGGCCAATGAAAACAGAATGACAGTCTGCAAAACTTTAAAATGGGATTGTGCTGCTAGAGACCCCTCTGATTTGTCAAATACGATATACTTTTAATCGCTCAACTCTTAAACATCAACACTAAGGTCCCCAAATGTACGCCATCAGAAAATGGGCTGCTAGCGGAGCCAGCACCCAGAAGGGCTCCCCCTCGATGTTGCCAGAACAATGGAGAAGAGCAAGGCACTCTGAGCAGCACTGTGGCGGCCACAAAGCTGACCAGGGGACCCCTCCACAGCCAGGGCAGGGAAACCTTGCCGGTCCTGGTCAGCCATATCGGGTAAGTACAGCTGACCACTGGCCAGGGGTGCTTCTCGGAGCTCCTTTTTCCAAATCAGAGTTTTCACTGTAGTCTGATGAGGGCGACTCTGAGGTGGACTGAATGAGCTACCAGATAACACTCTTCTTGGCTTTTCCTTCCCAGGAAAATATGAGGCTGAGGCTGCACCCATCTTCCTGTCTCCACACAATAAGGATCTCTAGATCTAGAGCAGGGGTGGGCAAACTTTTTGACTCCAGGGCCACAATGGATTCTTAAATTGGACAGGAAGGCTGGAACAAAAGCAACCTGACCATGCTGGCACTCTCATCTTGGGCTGCTGGTGAAGGAGCGGGGGGGGGGGGGGGGGGGGGGGGGGGACACAAGAGAACCCTCCGCTCTTTCGGCTCCAGAGGTCGGATAGAACAGCCGAACGGGCCAGATCCGGCTCGCGAGCCATAGTTTGCCCACGGCTGCTCTAGAGCCTCCCCAGGAACTAGCTATGGGGCCTGAGAATGAAGGGGAAACAGAGCCGAGAGATGGAGTTGATATATGAACCCCAAGTCCATTCTTAGTGTCATACCTACTCTTTGAAGTTTTTTCCCCCCTACAATTCTTCCCCCCGCTCCCCACTCCTCCAAATAACATTTCAGAGCCAAAAGCAAGCCTTGGGCTTCTGGCTGATTGCCTATCGACAAGAGTTTCCAACGACCCCGCTCCAACTCAGAATGCCAACTGTAAGTCTAGGTTGCTCACTGTTCTTCTGACCAACTGGCTATACGCCAGTTTCCCACGCCCCGTTCGGGTTCAAGTAATTTGCTAAAACAGCTAGCAAGTCATTGATCAGTTCATAATACATACATAAATCATTATGTTGAATATAATGTTATATGTCAGCTAGATCTAAAAAAAAAAAATCCAGTCACTTACAATTTAATTTAAAAGTTCGTATCAGTAAGGAAAACAGTTAATACCAACAAGGTACTCTAATTCTTAGCACTGTACATCTGTTTCGTTTCTTAAAACAATATGCAAAAGTTCTACTCATTAAAAAACAATTGGAAATTCTCCAACTACCACTGGATACATATTACAGAGAAGGCACATTATAATAATTTTTTTACTAATTTTTCAAATTAGTTATAAAAATTTTTACTTAAAATTTCTAGTTTTCATTGAAGATAGTAAAACTAGAAATTTCTATGGAACAGATTTATTCTAATTAACTTGATATATCTTTGGAGGATACTATGAAGGTAGTTTAGAATAAAGGCTCTGGGGTTAGCCACAAATAGGAAGAAATCCTGATACCATTACTTGCCAGCTGTGTAACTTGAGAAGTTACTAAACGACTCCAATCCTGTTTCCTTGCCTGTCAAAATGAGGAAGATACCACCACCTACCTTATGGTTTGTTCTGAGGATTAAATGAGGACCAATTTGTAAAGCACCTGGCATAGAGTAAGCAATCATAAAAAGAGAATAGCCCCGCCAGTGTGGCTCACTGGTTGAGCACTAACCTATGAACCAGGAGGTCACGGTTCGATTCCCAGTCATGGCCCAGGCCTGGGTTGTGAGCTCGATCCCCAGTGTGGGGTATGCAGGAGGCAGCCGATCATGATTCTCTCTCATCATTGATGTTTCTATCTCTCTCGCCCTCTTTCCTCCTTTGTGAAATCAATTTAAAAAATATGTATTTTTTAATAGATAATAAGGTACCCTAAATATACACAAGTAACATTTTATCATGTGTTCGAGGCCCTGGGTGGACAGAGTGCAGGCAACCTAGTGTGTCTCATCTCTATCTTCTGCTTTATCACCTTGTTGATGTCCTCTTGACTTTTTATAAGGGTCAGTCTCCAAGCTGACCTCTCCGTAGACCCATCTCTGATGAATCACCTGCATCAGCTAACAAACACGCTCTAATACCTCCCCCTTTGCCTTCCTCTTTAAAAACCTACCCTTCCTTAACCTCCACATCTCCTTCCAACCATGGCCCTAAGTTTTGGCTTCCCTTCCCAGCCAAGTTCCCAGAAGAACTGCCAAAAGCTCTGTCTCCATTCCTTTACCTCACATCTACATTAAACTGGCTGCTCCTACCCCCGCACTGAAGCAGCTTTTATTCAATTATCAGGGATGTCCACTGATCACACTTAATGGATACTTTTCCGTCCTCATCTTAATTTACCTCTCACTGCTTTGAAAACTGCTGGTCATTCTCTCCTCCTTGAAATGCTCTTTCCTCTTGGCTACTGTGAGTCTACCACTTCTGGATTTCATCCTACTAGAACATTAAATGTTGGAGTTGCCCAATTGTGCTCCCATTCCTTTGCCCTGGTCTCTTTTCCCTATATAATTTCCCATCCATTCCCATTGGCTGGCCCAACAATTCTTCAATTTCTATCTCAGCCCAGGCCAACCTGTTATCAATCCAGATCCACATACCCAGCCGTACAGACATCCACTGGGATGTCTCATACGCATCTCAAATTCAACGCATCCAAACTGAAATTCTTAAAATTTCTCCTCAAAATGGTTAATTTCTAGTTTTCCTATTTCACTTAATGAACCTCCATCCCTCCTGTCTAGAGTGGATACTACCCGTGCAATTATTTCATAACATCCTGTTATTTTGCTTCATAACAAACACCGCAGTTTCTAAAGACATAGGCATTTATGTGTTTACTTGTTTAACGTCTTTGTGAAAAGTAATCTCCATAACAGCAAGGCCCATATTTGCAGAGTTTACTACTCTACCATCGGGGCTTCACAGGCACAGGCACACAAGGTCTGCCTGAGATATAAGCAATGTTTACGTTTATTCCCGTAGCACAGTAATTCACTTCGAATCCAAGGACAAGCATTATAGGACTCTAATAGAGTCTCACATTTGGTTAAGTCAAAAAAAAACTGGAGATGTCCTAAGTATCTACTTGCATCAGATAATATAAAAACCAAAGTGGTCATTTATTCAAAATTAGAGAGGTAAGTTTTCCTCTGCCTTAAAAATAAACAGGAAAAGGTAAACATTATGTATATTGGGCTCATAAGTCAGTTATTTTATAATTTTAAGTTTTTAACAACTTGTTAAGAAAGTGCAAATTGCACTTAAAGATAGAAGATGTATGTGTGTGTATCTAATTTTTATTATTTAAAAGTCCACACTCTTTTAAAAGAAAAATTATCCTATATAATAAAAGGCTAATATGCAAATTGTCCCCTCAATGGAGAGTTTGACTGGGAGTTCAACTGGGCAGTCGACCCGAGGGCAGGGTGACCGGACAACTGCTCACAGACCTTCTTCCCAGCAGGCCTTACTCCCAGTCACGCCCCTCCCTCAATCGAGGGTGGGACCAGCTGGCCAACTGCCCTCAGCCCCTCCCCCACCAGTGTCACCCCCAATGGGAGTGGGGCCAGCTGGCCAACTACCCATGGCACTTCACCCCAGCTGGCCCAGCCTATGTACAAATTCGTGCACCAGGCCTAGAGAGTTTATTATATACTAGAGGCCCAGTGCACAAAATTTGTGTACAGGGGCGGGGGGGGGGGGGAGTTGTCCCTCAGCCCAATCTGCACCCTCTCCAATCTGGGACCCCTCAAGGGATGTCTAAACGAGCAGTCGGAGATCCCTTTCACAATCCAAGTTTGTTGGCTTCCAACTGCTCGCCTGCCTGCCTTCCTGATTGCCCTTAACAGCTTCTGCCTGCCAGCCTGATCACCCCTAACCACTCCCATGCCAGGCTGATTGATGTCTAAGTGCTCCCCTGCCAGCCAATTTGCCCCCAACTTCCCTCCTCTGTCAGCCTGGTCACCCCTAACTGCCCTCCCCTGCAGAGTTGATCACCTTTAACTGCCCTCCCTTGCAGGCCTGGTCCCTCTCAATTGCCCTCCCTTGGAGGTCTGGTGCCTCCCAACTGTCATCCCCCTCTTGCCTGATCACCCACAACTGCCTTCCCTTGCAGGCCTGGTCCCTCCCAACTGCCCTCCCCTGCTGGCCATCTTGTGTCCACATAGGGGCAGGATCTTTGACCACATGGGGGCAGTCATCTTGTGTGTTGGAGTGATGGTCAATCTGCATATTACTCTTTTATTAGATAGGATAGAGGCCTAGTACACAGGTGGGGGCCAGCTGGTTTGCCCTGAAGGGTGACCCAGATCAGGGTGGGGGTTACTTTGGGGTGTAGGGCGGTCTGAGTGAGGGGCCTGTGGTGGTTTGCAGGCTGGCCACACACCCCCTCAACCCAAGCACAGGCCCTGGTATCTAGGATATATATTTACTTTCTACAATTGAAACTTTGTAGCCTTGAGCAGAGCCAAGCTTCCTGCTTGCTCCGTGGCTGCAGCCGTTTCTGTTTAGATTTGTTTATCTTTTAAAATTGAAACTTTGTAGCCTTGAGTGGAGGCTTAGGCCAGCAAGGGCAGGCAGAAAGTTTGGTTTCCTCTGTTGCTGGGGAAATGTCTCCCTCCTGCTCTCTGTGGCTATAGCAATCTTGGTTGGATTTGCATACTTGCTCTGATTGGCTGGTGGGCGTGGCTTGTGGAGCAGAGTGATGGTTAATTTGCATATTACTCTTTTATTGGGTGTTATTTGCATATATTTGTATATGTGCAAATAACTCATTTTTCCATTTAAAATGCACCTAAGCTTATTAAAAAAGAAAAAGAAAGAAACCCCAAAATTCTGATTGTATAAACTCAGAGTTGCAGTTAAAATTTTTTAAAAATTTATTTCATTATCAAGTAAAAGCAGTTGATTTAGAAGAGTAAAAGGTAATACCTGTCCCCGACTTTAAAAAAATAATAATACAGCCATTGAAATGGGGATGGCTCCATTCCCAATGACCTCACCACCAGCATCTGCTTCAATTACCTTCTGAAAATGAAATAACCAAATTACTGTTCAGCTTTCTGCTGTGCTAACAAAATTAATCTGAAATGTCAAACTTCATCTGCTTTAAATTATGCAACTTCTAAAACCAAAAGCTCTACTAGTTGTAAAGTGAAGAACATGCACCATAATCAACAATAACATAGCCTGACATGCAGAGAAAAAAACACACAAATGAAATGATTAATAACTTAATTCAAATCATCCACACAGTGATTTGTACAACAGATGTGTTATTAAAAGTATATATGCAAGCTGGATTTTTAAGTGCCACAGAATGCTGTAGAAATCCAATTAGGTCTCATTTATCTAATATAGGAATTAACATTTAAAGCATGAATAATTGGCCTCTAACTTAACTGTTTCCTAAATATGCTAGTACCATTTAAAAGTTTTGATGTAATCCATATTTTTCTTCTCTGGTTTGTCTATATTTAAATTTCCTTCATACTCTCCATTTCTTAGCTCACAACCATCGAGCTGTCTTTCTCATTTCAGTCCATGATATCCCCACCTCACAGTCATCTTTGATTTCTCTTCACATGAACTCACTTGCATAGAAGTCTTGAGGGAAGACCTCCTTGCTACCCACCACCCTCGGCCTCAGCAGATGTTAGATCCTGTCATGCTTTGGAAAGAGACCCAGGGGGCCCTAAATCCAATTTACTCATCTTACTTCTTGCCCCTCAGATTCATGCTCCATGGTACGGACCCATCGGTGGCTTTATTAGGCACTGAATCACATTTGTAACCACAGACTAACCTGTGTATTGCTCAGTCTCCTTCAACCTGGCCTGTTATCCTCCTCACTCCCATTTTTTTGTGTGTGAAGAAGCAAAAAGTTAAACAAGTAGGCAGGGCTGCTATTCTTTTCCTGATGTCATATACCATAAAATGAGTACAGGAAAAAAAATGGGACATAAACCATTTTGTTTCTGCTAACTTTATTTGGAATAGTAAATGAAAAAAAAAGGTGTGTTTGGGTGGGGGGGGATGCATGAAACTATGCCCCTTGGCCCAGGCACCAGGTCATCACCTTTATTTCAGAAGTGTCAAAGCTAAGAAAATTTCAGCTGTTAGAACCTTCAACTCTGAATCTAGGAAGGAAATATTAGGGGAATTCTTGCCACATCCCAAAAAAATATAGACAAAGGTCAGGAGATGGATGACATTTTTGTTGGTATATAGAGACATTCAAAGTCTCCTTGAACGAGCAGCAATTCCCTAGTTTATTCTAATGTTCCTTGGGATACTTTTACACTGAAAATCAGAAAACATGTTTAGTTTTTAGAAACAACATTTCATCATTTAATCAGGGAGTCTCACTTATCCTTGTATGAATAACTAATAAGGTTCTATAAAATTCAACTCAACGTTCACAATAATTAAGAACATGGGCTGTGAGATCCGGCATATTGAGGCTGAGTCCTAGACCTTACACTACATAGTGTGCAACCCTGGACAAAGCCCTACCATCCATCATAAGGCTCAGCATCTTTATTTGTAGTTAAGATGCTAATAGGGCCTACCTACCTCCTGAGGAAATTATGAGATTACATGAGTATGCAAATCAGTCTCTGTTGCATAGTAAACTTTCAAACAATGGAAGCGACTACTCATTGTAAATGACTGTTATTGCAGGTCATGAAGCCAGCTAGACCTTATGAGGAAGAGAACAATGAAAAAGAACTAACAATCCTATCTAATAAAAGAGTAACATGCAGATTGACCATCACTCCAACACACAAGATGGCAGCCCCCATGTGGTCAAAGATCCTGCCCCTATGTGGACACAAGATGGCCACCACAAAATGGCCAGCAGCGAAGGGCAGTTGGGAGGGACCAGGCCTGCAAGGGAGGGCAAGTGTGGGTGATCAGGCAAGCAGGGGAGGGCAGTTGGGAGGTACCAGGCCTGCAAGGGAGAGCAGTTGGAGGTGATCAAGCCTTCAGGGGAGGGCAGTTAGGGGTGAGCAGGCTGGCAGAGGAGGGAAGTTGGAGGCAAACAGGCTGGCAGGGGAGCAGTTAGACATCAATCAAGTTGGCATGGGAGTGGTTAGGGAATGATCAGGCTGGCAGGCAGAAGCTGTTAAGGGCAATCAGGAAGGCAGGCAGGCGAGCAGTTGGGAGCCAACAGTCTTGGATCCCCACCAGGATAGGGCCTAAACGGGCAGTCGGACATCCCTTGAGGGGTCCCAGATTGGAGAGGGTGCAGGCTGGGCTGAGGGATACCCCCCACCCCTGTGCCTCTAGTACTAGTAAATAACAACCACCAAATAATGAAGAGAAGAAGCGAGTGTTGTTACTGGGTATATGAAGGATTAGATGAAACAGGAAAGACCTCAAGGAGACAGTGTCACAATTAAAGATGGCTTTGCCAGAGTGATGGGTTTGACATGGTTTATAAGGACAGGACAGTGAAGAGCAGTTCTTTGTATAATGAAAGCAAAGTTCTGAGGGGGCGGAAGACAGTTACAGTAAATCAAAGTAGGAGATCAAGACAGAGAGGTAGAAATGCAGGACCTTAACTTTGAGAGAAGAATTTGGGGTGCCGAAGTGACATATTTGAACTCAGGCTCAGGAAGACTAACACGGGAAGATAAGTGGGAGGATATGCAATTAGCATTTGACTTACGATGGCAGAAGGGAGTTTTCAGATATGAATTTTCGGGGGGAGGATTTCTACTAAAAGCAACAACAGTTGAACTACAAGCATGAGCTGTAATTTCTAGATCAGCCCAGGGCAAACTACGGCCGTGGGCCAGATCTGGCCCGTTCGGCTGTTCTATCCGGCCCGTGGAGCCAAAAGAGCAGAGGGTTCTCTTGCTCTCCCCTCCGCTCCTTCACCAGCAGCCCAAGATGAGAGTGCCAGCATGGTCAGGTTGCTTTTGTTCCGGCCCTCTGGTCCAGTTTAAGAACCCATTGTGGCCCTCGAGTCAAAAAGTTTGCCCATCCCTGTTCTAGATCTGTGTGCACAAAAGGATTTTCTGGTTCTGAACTCAATTTTCCCTTGCCGAAGAGTCATTGTACCAGCAATAATGAAAGGTTTCAAATGCATGTAACAAAAATATCTCAAGCTGACAATGCCAAATGTAAGTCCAAATTCAGGAGTCAATTCAGCTGAAGCCTTTCTCAACTGTCAGCAACAACATTCAAAGAGGAGGAGGACAGCTTAAATCATTTACTTTTCACGAATTCTGATCCTTCCTGTGTATGGAGTCTGGAGTCTTTGGTCTTTCACTGCAGGCTTTCGACTAGAACATGTCTATGGACGTATTTCAAGGGAAACATACATTCCCTGAAAATTTACATAAAATTTGTGCCTATCTATTTATTCTTACTTTTTCTCATTTATTCCTGTGTTCCTCATTTAGGCAGTGTGCTTTGGCACTGGAATTCCTTATAGTTATTTTTCATTGGTGCCAG
Organism: Vespertilio murinus; assembly: GCA_963924515.1. Lineage (NCBI taxonomy): Eukaryota > Metazoa > Chordata > Mammalia > Chiroptera > Vespertilionidae > Vespertilio > Vespertilio murinus. The sequence goes on from OZ004705.1 coordinate 186,666,707, forward strand.
TTGGGAAGACTTTATGTATTTTGATTGTCAGTCCTCTCAACAACCGGATAAGGCGGGCACCGTTATTACTCTCGTTTTAGAGACATGAAGACTGTAACCCAGGCCCCACAGTTAGGAAGGAGTTCTACAGAGGAGAAACCTGCAGGAGGCACCCATGCAAAAGCTGCCCATGCTCTGTGACCACAGTAGTTCCATCCAGTGCTTTTTAAAAATATATATATTTTATTGATATTTTACAGAGAGGAAGGGAGTGAGATAGAAAGCCAGAAACGTCAATGAGAGAGAAACATCGACCAGCTGCCTCTTGCACACCCCCTACTGGGGATGTGCCTGCAACCAATGTACATGCCCCTGACCGGAATTGAACCCGGGACCCTTCAGTCCTCAGACCAACGCCCTACCACTGAGCCAAACCGGTTTCGGCCATCCAGTGCTTTTATTAGGTGACAGTCTCACTGGACGTCTCTGGGACAATCCAGATCAGCTTGGGACTTCAGGTTAAATGAACACATGCTTATCACTGGCATTGATTTATCACTTGAAATTAACTTTATAAGGTCCCAATACCCTGCACTGTGGGCAAGTATATTTATTTAAGAGGTACTTCAAATACAGCTATCTTTGAACCACTGGTTAATGTGTATTAGAGCAACAATTTTCAAAGAACTTCATTTTAAAGTGAGAAATCACCTCACTTCCAGGGGACTAACTGCCAAAGACTCCTTTAAATATGATAAGAAATATGAGTCATTTTCTTATCATATTTAAATGTAAGTATTTGAAACAGAAATTTCATATGACTACTTTCAACACACTCTGATATTTTCTAACCTGTCTAGCTTAACCCAGAGTAATTTCTTCGGTTCCATTCCATTGAAAAAAGTGCTGGTTCCTACCCATTCAATTGATTTCAAGACACTCCAAAGGGTTTGTAACCTACAGATTGATAAGCAGTATTCTCCATGAATTAAATTAAGTAACTCTTCCTGTTTGTTAAAAGTGTAGCAAAAAGTATGAGTTCGACCAAGTCTGTGTGAATGTGTATAAGCCTTTTTTTTTAATCTGTAGAAAAAAGTTAATGATTTCCTAAAAAACGTTATCAGATCAAACTTATCCATGGTTGTTTTTCCCATAGAAGTATGACAAACAATATGTAAATGTTTCCTGAAGAGCTGCCTAATCTGAACTCAATCAAGAAAATAGGAAACATCAACCTTAACAACAATATAACTCATTCATGAGTTTAATGGGTAATATTTTCAAATGAGGCACAAACAGCTTTTTCACAGGAAATGGTTTTAAAACATTCTTAATCTTTGTGAAGATTAATAATACTGCTGAATCCTGGAAAGTCTGCAGGGATAAACATGAAGGCTCACAGACCATTTATATTCTGTAGAAGCTGTTTTAGATATTCTCAGTCTGCCAGTTAGCAAAAGATAAAATAAAATAAAATAAAAATAACACATTACATGCCAACCACATTTAACAAGGCACAGGAAGGAGTTACTGAACTATTACAGGGTCTCCGCCCTCCGGATGGCCCGTCTGTGAACACGTAAACAAAAAAGAGCGAGGACAATGAGACAGGAAAGTGTGCTGGGCAGTGCTGCGGGCACTGAGGCGTGTGTCCCCAGTAGCAACCGGAGTCCTCTGGGATGCTTCTCAGAAATCAAACATGGTTTCCAGCCAAGTCAACTAAAATGTTCTACTTCCAGACCAGGAAGTAGAAGGTTCAATGTTTCCTACTTATCACACTATGATGCTAACATCATGTTCTAATTCACCCCTCTCAGACTAAGTAAAAATTAATGCTTAATGGCATTTAAACTGACATGACATGGAATGAAAAATAAATAATCAGAGATACTGACCAAGTGGATTGGGATTCAGGGTTCGAGCCCTCCATTTAAAGGCTAAGTGATCTGAGGCAAGTTAGTTAACCCCGAATTATTTACTCATCATCTGCATTGATATCTACTCATAAGATCACTGTGGGGGCAAAGGGACAGAAAGCACATGAAAGCACGCGGTAAAGTACTTACCAATGCTATTATTAAGTTTTGGTAGAATCAGTTGGCATTGTGAAACTGAGAAAATAACCTATTAATCAAATATTGAGAGTTGCCAAAACCAGTTTGGCTCAGTGGATAGAGCGCCGGCCTGTGGACTAAAAGGTCCCAGGTTCGATTCCTGTCAAGGGCATGTACGTTGGTTGTGGGCGCATCCCGGTAGGGGGTGTGCAGGAGGCAGCTGGTCGATGTTTCTCTCTCATCGACATTTCTAGCTCTCTATCCCTCTCCCTTCCTCTCTGTGGAAAATCAATAAATTAAAAAATGTATATATATTGAGAGTTAACAACTGCTAAGCACTGCAAATGGTTCTATTTGCTTTTCATGCAATGACTCAGTTGAAACCTGCAACCTGACGAAATATCTACTCCAACAACTGGTAATAATAAAGTTTCTCCTCAAATCTTGAACATGCTACGGTTCTTCTTGAATATGTGGTGTATTAATTGTTAGCAAGACATACCACAGAGACAGCCTCTGTGGGCTGGAAAGGGGGAGCACTCCCAGTATCCTCAGCCTCGTGGCAGGTCAACCAGCCACACCCATGCAGGTGACTTCTGCCACTGAATCTTAGACTCTATACTTGACCAAGAGGGCAAGTTGAGGTTTCCTGTCCAAATGTATTTGTGCAATCGTTTCCATTATAGGCAACAAGTCTTGTTATTTATTTATCTTATTGATTTCAGAGAGTAAGGGAGGGAGAGGTAGAAACATCAATGATGAGAGAGAATCATTGATCAGCTGCCTCATGCATGCCCTCTACTAGAAATCAAGCCTGAAACCTGAGCATGTGCCCTTCCTGGGAATCGAACCCCAACCTCCTGGTTCATAGGTGGAAGGCCGATGCTCCATCACTGAGCCATGCCGGCCGGCCTAGGCAACAAGTATTTTTAGACAAGACACAAGCTTAGAGAGTAAAGTGGATCAAAACCCTGACTCACACAGGTGGTGTATACAGACTGCATGCTTCTTACTGCTTCGGTGGGTTACTACTCTGACATCAACTATGTCATGGATGGAATAAAGTTGACAAGACACGTCATATGGGATGTCTTCATGTTATAAACACATTATTTTACAAAAGGCTGCTTATTAAGTTAGGTCTCACAGGATGCATTTCTGCAAATTAATTTAGATTGGCGTAAATTAATGTTACGCTGCCGGGACTGAAAAAGCCAAATATGCCAAGACTTAACTGAAAATGGAAACTTGTATATGTCCGAGCCTTGGTATGAAGATAATGTGGAGCACTTCTCCCAAACTCGATCACGTCACAGCGTGCACAGAAGAAGGCAACACGTATACCGCACCCTGGAGTAAGATGCTTACAGGTACCAGCCCGTGTCTCTGGCCAGCTGAGGACTGAGGGGTCAGGGTGTCTGGAACAACTACTTGAGTCATGAGATTATGTCAAGCAACACCAGTGGCGAGGCTCTGATTAGCAGTTTATCTGTCATGAGTATATATATATATATATATATATATATATATATATATATATATGAATCAGTAAGCATTGTGAAACTGATACAAATATGTAAAGTGCCCTGGTATGGGGCCAACACAGCATGAATAATTTCCCCTCGTGGACTTAAGGTCCAACTGTTAAGGGTGACTCAGATTTCTGAAAGCCCTTCGGACTACTCAATTAGACTTCGTGACAGCCCAGAACCTAGCTGTTAGGTTCTGGACTGTCATGCTCCGAACAACGTGCCTTGGGGAAACTGTGATTCCACTTGGCATTGCTGTCATCGCTCCTGCCTCCCTCGTCTGAGCAACGGGAGCCGCTCACGGGGTGGGAGTGGGGCGTTAAGATGAGGATTCTTTGGGGCGAAGGGGAAGGTGTAGGGAGGCACAGATGTCAAGGTCATAATTTGTTTTCACAGGAGTGAACTCTCTGTGCCAGAACTCTGTATGTCACACCAATCTTCACAGCCATCTTGGTCTGCTTTTGTGTGAACAAGAGAACTACACAGCTTACTATGTAGTATACGGAATAATAAAAAATAGTCCAGTGGTCACATAATATCAGGTCCTCCTCCGTGAAGAAGAGGTCAACCCTCTACCAGTGTGGACAAGGGACAGAACTGGTTCGGTTCCCTTTGCTGTGTCCCATTTGGGCTTCTTCTCCTGGTTCGGCCTGGAGAAGACTTTGAAGACTTCTTGTTAGTGGGTTATTATTAGTCCTCTTTGAAGACTTCTTGTTAGTGGGTTATGATCAGCCACATTTAACAATACAGCATGAAGGAGTGTAGAAAACTTGGCCAAGATGATACCCTGCAGTGATTTTCAGACATTAGCTGAGGAACGAATTGTCAGGCAAAGGCTGGAGACCCAAGTGGGAGGGGGCTGCGTGCTAAGATGTGCTCTTGGGGTGGGGGCAAGGCGGGGAGAAAAGCAACCTCTTCCTTTTCGCTGCTTACCACTAGCTCTGCAGGGGGCGAGTGAGCAAAGAGAATAGGAATTGGGCAGTTCTGCTTTTCTGATCTCCAAGGAAGAGTGGGAGGGCCAGCAAGTGCAGGGAGGAACCAAAGTGAACAGCACAGTCTCCTGGGGGCGCACCTTCTACGCACAGGCCCTCTCAGACCTGATCAGAGCGGGGGAGACACCACGCAGGGTTCACTAACAATATATTTTTGATATGCTAAATGAATCCTTCATCCTGAAAATTATGTTCTTCAAGAATTTACAAACACACATGCAAAGGGCATAAAGGGGCCTATAGAAAAATCACTACATGGGTCATAAATTCTACCAAAGCCAAATGTCAAAATGAGTGTGGGAGAGGGGATGGAAGAGGGCACAGGGGCAACAGTGAATAAGAATCACCCCAGAGTGTAGGACAGGGAATATAATTTGCTCTAATAATTCAGTTTTTCATTTGGTTTCAAGATCTGTCAAGTAGCAAGGAATTGATACACAGATATATGACACAGTAATTTTGTATATACAAATTCTTGGGAAATGCCTGGGAAAATGCCCCATGAGTTGTTAGATCTGGAATAAACAACCAGTACAGAACCACACGGAGAATCCTGACAAACAGGTGAGGCCAGGAGAGACTCAAACTCCTTAGGGTTTATCCAGAATAAATGTATCTAGTAGTGATGCTAATTCACTCTATGCATTTAGAGTTCCAAAGGTATATTTCAGGATAAACTGTAAGAAAGGAAGTGTTGAGTGATCCTCAAATCACTAATTTCAAACCAAAATTTTAAAGAGTCTTTTAAAAGCTTTTCTTTCTTTGATGCTAAATTCGGAGAAATGTCAGCAAAGGAGGTAAATAAAGGATTATTTAGCAAACATAAGCACATGAGGTTCATGAAAACACATGGTAAAACAGTGCACCAAGAAAACTGGCTACTTGCCCTAACCAGTTTGGCTCAGTGGATAGAGCATCGGCCTTTAGACTGAAGGGTCCCAGGCTCAGTTCCTGGTCAGGGCACAAGCCTGGGTTGTAGGCTCCATCCCCAGTAGGGGGCATGTAGGAGGCAGCAGACCCATGATTCTCTTTCATCATTGATGGTTCTATCTCTCTCTTGTCTCCCTTCCTCTCTGAAAGCAATAAAAAAATATATTTTTTTAAAGAAAGAAAAGAAAAGAAAACTGGCTACATAATTACTCTTAAGGGAAAAGGGATGGGCAAGGGTGCGCAGAGTTTAAAAGCAATACTGCGGGTGGCGGCAGGCAGAACTCAGGAGAGATCTTCCTCTGGATCTTCCCAGCACACTCCCAAAGAGTGGTGATTGCATCAGTTTGGTCCTGCCCTTTGCCTGACTTGACATTCTTCTCTGGAGATCTTGCTTGGACTGCCCTTATGCACACGGCTCCAGAGAAATCAGCCCCGTGTGGTCAGAAACCGGCCTTATCAGTAACTGATTTGATGGAATGCCACCGTTTTAGTCAGAAGGAATTTGAAAAGATTTATAACTTCCAGCTGGCTCTTTTCTGATAATGAAGGGTTTTTTGTTGTTGTTTGCTTTTTATTTTAAATAAGTTGACCAATTTTGCCTTATAATGGTTAAACTATGGGTTTGTCTGTCTGTCTGTCTTTCTCTCTCTCTCAATTCCTAGTAAATAATAATGTTGACATACTGTCTTAATAGCACCACAGATTTTTGTGCTTGTTCTATCTCTATGCTTCTAAGGTCACACTTCATTTTTTCACATGCTTTTCTTAAAGTATTGTTAGAATAGTTTTCACAAGAGATCAAAGCGAACATAACAATAACTTGACATTTCTGAGTTGAAGACATTATTCTGTTTTTCACATCATGTTGCGTTCTCAGTTTAAGGGACTTCCCTAACTCTACATCTTAGGAACAAGAAGTGGTTAACTTTGAGTAGGTTGTTTCATGGCTCACCAGTCACCCTTACTACTAGAATCAAGCTGGATTCAGACTGAGAAGGCACTGTAACTTTTGCTTTTGTTTTGTTCTTTTTGTTGTGGTGGTGGTGGTGGTAATCCTCACCCAAGGATATTTAGAGAGAGTGGAAGGGAGGGAGGGGTAGAATAAGAGAGAGAGAAACCTCAATGCAAGAGAGACATTGATTGGTTGCCTCCCACACGTGCCCTCAACAAAGCCGAGATTGAACCTGCAACCCAGGTACATGCACTTGACTGGAAATCGAACCCAAGACCCTTCAGTACACAAGGCCGAAGTTCTAACCACTGAGCCCATAAGCCAGGGCAGGCAGTGTAGCTTTTGAAATTACTATTTAGGGTTCCCATAGGCAAAAAAATGTATAAATATATATACTTTTTTTTTTTTTTACCTAAATTCACATCTTCTACAAAAATTAACTCAAGCTGGTCACTAACTTAAATATAAATTAGTATTATTAAACTTTAAGAAGAAAAAATCTTCAAGACCTACGGCAGGGCAGAGAGTTGCTAGACTTGACATGGAAAGCACAATCCATAAAAGGAAGAAAAAACTAATAAATGTTGAAACTTAATGCCCAATGTGGTAGCGTGAGGAGGCGGGGCTTCTGGGAGGTGATTAGGTCAGGAGGGCAGTCCCCTCATGAATGGGATCAGCGCACTTGTAGAAAAGCTCCTCGCCCCTTCCATCATGTGTGGTTAGAACGAGAGGACCCCCTTACACTGTCACTGTGCTAAGGAGCTGGCTGACGTTCACAACAGGAAGAAATCTCAGGAAGGCCAGACATTCCTGGTCCCCCGGGCAGCCTTGCCGGGAAGCTGCCACTTAGCGCTCCCCACTAGGAACCACGGATCCATTCCCTGCACATCACTCGGGGAGCGGACTGGACAAAGGGAAGGCGGACGCAGGCACAGTGAAGCCGGGGTGATGGAGGGAAGATACTTGCTTGTCAGTCTGGCCTGGGGAGCCATGGATTGGCTAGAGGGGGTACAGGCACCGCAAGCACATGGAATCTTAGGATAAAATCCCCAAAGCAATTCGCGCTCTAGTTCCTCTGGCCTGGCTCCTGCTTCCCTGCACTCACCCATGTTCCCTCCCCAGCCATGCGGCCCTACCGTATTTCCCCGAAAATAAGACATCCTCCGAAAATAAGACCTACTTCATGGAAACATAATACATCCACTGAAATAAGACCTAGCGCATCTTTGGGAGCAAAAATTAATATAAGACACTGTCTTATTTTCGGGGAAACAGGGTAGAAGCGGCACAGCCATGGCCATGGGGAGCCCCCACACAATGGACTCCAGCTGGGAACACAAGCTAAGCTCGCCTGACGCTGGGCTGGACTGTGTAAACAAGGAACAGAGGCTCTGGGCGGTGGCTCTAACCCCAGCTCTACTGGAGACACAGCTGGACTTCTCCCAAGGTGGGATGGAGGGAGAGGGGACCTTGGAAACTCAGGGGTCCGATTCCACACAAGTAAGTATCACTCCTTCTCCTGAGCGAGTCTCAGAAAATCCCTGTTCTCGTGGCATCGCCAGAAGCCCACGTCCACTGGCAACAGGTGGGGACACGGAGGTCTCCCCACCGGTAACACAAGGAACTGAGAAGTGGGCTCTTCTCAGACAGAGAACCTGATCATCGGTGACGCAGACCTCAGCCAGCCAGCCTCTAGCAGCGTGAGAAATAAATTCCTGTTGTTACAAGGCCGCTCAGTCTGTGATAGTTTGTTACAGCAGACTGAATAAACTGAGACAACAAAAGAATTGTAGTGGGTGAAAAAAAATCAGTTCTCAAAAGGTTTCATACTACATGATCCCATTTAATAATATTTTTTAGATCACAAGTTATAGGGATTGAAAATAGATTAGCGGCCTGGCCAGCATGGCTCAGTGGTTGAGCATCGATCTATAGACCAGGAGGTCAGAGCACATGGCTGGGTTGTGGGCTCCATCCTCTCTGTGCGGGGCGTGCAGGAGGCAGCTGATCAATGATTCTCTCTCATCATTTATGTTTCTACCTCTTTCCCTCTCCTTCTCTGAAAGCAATAAAAATATATATATTTTTAAAAACCCACACACAAACACAAATGAGTGCTTATGAAACCTGGTGAAGTCTGTATTAGGTCAGTGAATTGTATCAGTGCCAATTTTCTAGTTGTGATATTATAGGGTAGTCACATAAGGTTTTACCATTGGGGGAAACGGGATGAAAAATATAGGATACCCTATTATTATTTCTTACAACTACATACTAATCTATAATTTTCTCAAAATAAAGCATTTTTAAAAAATCACTATCCAGTTCTTATTTTTCTCAGTGTCCTACTTTTCTAATGTCTCACCCGTTTGAGGCCTGATGTCTTCCTTGCCCAAACAATCTTGTTACTTTCTACAGTGCTAATGGTGAAAAACGTTTCAATTCACTACAATTAGTAGTTTAACTCTTGCTTTCCAAAACCTCTCATTCATGGTTTACTATTACTAATGGCAACACACACACCTCTATTTGAATACAGACTCTTACCTGGCATGAAGTGAACAAAAAAATGCTTACTTTCTTAATTACCTCATTGGTAAAACAGGGGGAAAACCTAAGACATAAGTTTGCCATAAAGATTTTAAAAATAGTATAAGTACTTGGCGCACAGTAAGCAGTTCCTTAAATATTCATTTACTTCCTTTTTCCATTAATAATCCAAAATCTAGCTTAATTTCTGGATAAAAACATCAGCAAATAACTTTGGCTGTTAGTTTCCAAGGCTTATATTTGGAAAACAAGAAATGCATTTTTTAATAAGTCTTTATTTATTTATTTATTTATTTTCTTAGTGAGAGGAAGAGAGAGATAGAAACACTAATGAGAGAGAAACATCGATGGGCTGCTCCTGCACACCCCCTACTGGGGATTGAGCCCACATCCCGGGCATGTGCCCTGACTGGGAATTGACCTGATGACCTTTAGGTGCCTGGGTCCATGCTAAACCACTGAGCCACCCCTGCCAGGCAGGAAGTGCATTTCTAATGAGCATAAATAAATTGGGGTTTGGGGAATGTGGTGAGCCTGAATTCAGTTCTTAAGTAATATTTCAGTTTAGGAGACAATAATGATCCTTTTAAGCTCATCTTCTCACTCTGATTTTCAAAACATTCTAATTAGCAAAACAATCTGATTTACAAATGTTTTAGCTTATTCATTTTATTGTGATTAGTGAGTGGCTGCCATACAGATGTTTAAATCTGTAAATAGTAACTGATAATATAGTATATTACTTCTCCCAGATGCTAACAAATGTATGTATGTTGGATGAGTTCAAGCCTTAAAAATGACATTAAAAATGGCCCAGTAGCTGAAACCGGTTTGGCTCAGTGGATAGAGCGTTGGCCTGCGGACTCAAGGGACCCAGGTTCAATTCCAGTCAGGGGCATGTACCTTGGTTGCGGGCACATCCCCGGTGGGGAGGTGCAGGAGGCAGCTGATCGATGATTCTCTCTCATCGATGTTTCTAGCTCTCTATCCCTCTCTCTTCCTCTCTGTAAAAAATCAATAAAATATATATTTTTTAAAAATGGCCCAGCAGCTCAGTTGGCTAGAGAGTCACCTGATACACCACGGTTGTGGGTCCCTCCTCAGTCAGGGCACATGTAAGAATTAAATAATGAATGCATAAATAAGTGGAACAACAAATCTTCTTTCCTCTCTAAAATCAATCAATAAAAAAATGTTTAAAAATGGCATGGATTCTATTGACAGAATTTTCATCCATTCCAACCTCCTACAAAAATACTATTTATTTTTCTGTGCCTGTGCGTTCTCATTGCTTAATTCCTTCGCCTTTCCACTCAGCCCCCAACCAAAAATATTTTTTAAGTAATCAATACCCCACACCCAAGGTATTAGACTTTAAAGATGCCATAGATTTTTAGTGATAGCTCAACCAATTAAGCTACAGAACAGGAAACCAAGTATATTTAACTTCTATAGGTTACCTACTCTGTTTATGAACAATCAGAAGCCACAAAATGCCAAGAACACAGACAAAGTCCCCTCAAAAAAAAATTTTTTTTTTAAGTACTGATATAACTTAGCAGAGCAAATGCTTACCGAGCAAAATAACTTTGTTTCCGTTCTTTCTTCTCTTCCTTGGTATCCATAATATGACGTTAAAAGTGCAAAGTATTTGGGGAAGTTCTTCGTTTTAATCAATGAGTCATAAGCCTGTAATAAAAAAAAGCAACAAAACAACCATAAATTAAGACACTTACAATGGAGAGGGATCATATCTTCAGGTAAGGATTTAAGAAGAAGAAGGAGGACGAGGAGGAAGAGGAGGAGGAAGAGAAAGAGAAAGAGGAGGGGGAGGAAGAGAAAGAGGAGGAGGAGAAAGAGGAAGAGGAAGGCAGCAAAGTGGAGCTACATGGCCCACAATAAATGGAAGACAAGCTTTACCAGTCAACACAACCACATGAGTCATATGAAGTACAAACGCCCGTGGGGGACTAATTTTAACAAAACTAAAAAATAAAAGGTGGCTAGGAGAAGAAACTGAAGTGTTTTCCCCATAATTAACAATTACCTCATAATGTGCTGAAATGAAAACCACAGGCTTTGGGCGAGTTTAGGCCAGCTATCAGAAGCTAATTTTGTTTTAAAATTTAAACTCATGATCACTCTTTCCAAGGAATTGATAATGACTATGTCTCAGACATATGGAAAATGGGTCGGCTAGGTTTCTTAGAAGAATGTTCTTTCTTTAACAACAAAAATCCCATCACTGTTCTGCTTTGTTTTCGGAAACACGCCAGCGAGGCCATCCCCCCTGAGCAAACTCGGAAATGAAAGTGTGAAGCCTTTGGAAGCCCTTCCCAATGGCCTCATCCACTGGCCTCTCTGCCCCTGCCCCTGCCCCTGCCCCTGCCCCTCCCCCTGCCCCTCCCCTGCCTCTGCACCCCTGCTCCCTGCACCTACGCTTCCCAGGAGCACTTTCAACCTATAATACAAGGCTGTCTCCAGAACAATCTCCTTTAAATACCACTGTCATCCCCTCGCCCTGCTCACAAACTCCCAGGTCTACTTACCGCCTGATACTCTGACCTCACTCTCTGCAGAGCACCAACCTTCCCTACATCTGTCCTGACACCCTCACGGGGCATCAAAGTAAAAGCAGAGTGCTGAGCAGACCAATTATTTACTAATTCATTTCAACCCGATAAACACTGCGCAATGCATATTACATGAAAGGTGCCGGGACAAGTACCAGAGACCACCGGTAGGTATAACATGCTATCCGCCCTAATGGAGGGTACTGTCTTCCAAGGGAAACACCTAGGACTCCCGGTCAATGGGCTGCTACTGAGAAGGCACGGGTGCCACTGGCGCCTAGAGGAGGAACACTGGGCCCTATGCACTCCTCACACACCAAGACCTGAAGGGTGGGTTAAAGAGTGCAGAGAAGCAGGTCCAGCTTGAACAAAAGCAAGAGGACAATATTTTCCTCTTATGCCAGGATTCAATGTGATGCAGAGCCACCGCGGGCGCTGAGGAAGAAGACATGGCCAACACTAGGTCACGGAAGCCCCTTTAGGCCACACCAAACAGCTGAGCTCCATCCCAGCTGTGCATTACATCCTGCCCACCCCCTTCACCGCACCGCGCAGCCGCCCTGAACCCAGCGGCGGCCCCTGCAGAAGACATCACCAAACTGGCCAGCGACGGTTCACAAGGTCCCGTATCTCTGATGTGTATGAACGGAAGCCACCATGGGGTTTACATGAGGGAGTGATGTATGCAGATTGTAGAAAATGGACTTAAAAGAATACAACATAGCCCCGGACGGTGTGGCTCAGTTGGGTGAGCACTGCCCCATGCACCAAAAGATCGCTGGTTCAACTCCCAGTCAGGGCACATGCCAGGTTGTAGGTTTGATCCCTGATTGGGGCATGTGCAGATGGCAGCCAATCAGTGTTTCACTCACAGGTGGATGGATGTCTCTCTCTCTCTCTCTCCCTTCATCCCTCCCTCCGTCCCTCCCTTTCTCCTTTCTTCCCTCTCCTTTCCTCTCTCTCTCAAAATCAATTAAATTTTCTTTAAAAAGGGTGAAGAAGAGCTATTAGAAAGAAATTACAGTAAAATTACTTGAGAGAGAAGGCCCACATTTAAGTAGCAATATTTAACCCAGAAAGAGGAGGAAGAAATTCAAAAAAAGTATTTAGGAGGCAGAATAGCTGAGATTTGATGACTCGTTCGATGTAGACCACGTGGGAAAGGAAGAAATGAAGAATGTCCAAGTTGTTGCTTCAGGGTCTGCGCAGACTGTGATCGCACAGATACGATACCATTTGCATGAAGGGGTCAGACCGGGAGCATAAACAGAGGAAAGCTGGAGACAGTCACAAGATGTGTGATTACATCTACGGTACGAGAATGCGGTGAGGGCTAAAGGAAAAGGTTTAGGAATTATCAGCATATGGCTGTGGTTAAGCAGGGGGGCCATGACGATGATCAGAATATCCTGCAACCATGACAACCATGCACAAGGCCCCGTACGGAAACACAGTCAGGGGACTGGGTCTGGACTCTATCTCCTCGCCCCACCCTCACCTTTACCAGCCTGCAGGGAAAATGAGAGTGGTGCAAATAACTGAGATGTAGGGCTAGTAACTGGGAGCCGTCCCAAAGACTGCAACTGGGAATCCTAAAGACCCAAAGTTCCATTCTGATTGAGATGTTACAGTAGATCTTTCAGGGCAGCGGCGACGTCAACAGGTAAGGAGGAAAAAGAGAGAGCGTTCCAGGAAAAGGGAACACACCTGAGCACAGGTCAGGATGTGAACAGGGCAGGACACATTCAGGCAAGGACCTCAGGGTGGGTGCCGGGCCGGAAAAGCAAACAAGCCATGCAGCCTGCCTTCTGATCTCTTTTAACCCTTATAACCACACTGTGAGTTCGGGATCCATTACAATGAGGCTGCGAGGTACGAGCCTCCTTAGTTCCACAGCGGCAGTGGGATCGGCACAAACCCAGTTTGGTGTGTGCTCCGGTGCCTGTCAGGACCCGGAGCCAGAAAGCCTGTGGATGGAGCTAGAGGAGAAATCTGGAGTCTGCAGCGCCATGCTCTCGGCACAACTCCTGCTGCAGGCCAAGACAGATGCAGCGGGCACCGCGGGGTGGCCACTGAGGCTCTGGCAGGACCACACGGTGGGGAAAGCCACGTCTGCATGAATCACCCCACTGGCAACCTCGACCTTTTACCCTTTCCCCAGCTCCAAAGCAACTTGGCTCCAGGCTTCCTTCTGACCAGACCTAGCACAAGGCCCGCTTCTGCTCTGAAGCCTTCCCGACCACGGTGTGCCCTCCCCTCTCTCCATTACGCTTGTTCACATGCCCCTCATCTCTTGCTGGGGGGCACTTCCTTACACCGGGGGCACCGACAAGGCCACCCACCGCACTCAGCCTCCTCCCCCGCTGCAAACAAACCGGAAGTCCCTTCAAGTCAAAAACCAGCGTGTTTCATACTTTCTTTAGACTTTATACGGACTAGGTAACATAGAAAGAAGAAGAAAATCCACATAAAGGCCACGCAAGTGCCGAAACCGGTTTGGCTCAGTGGATAGAGCGTCGGCCTGCAGACTGAAGGGTCCCAGGTTCGATTCTGGTCAAGGGCATGTAGCTTGGTTGCGGGCACATCCCCAGTGGTGTGTGTGTGTGTGTGTGTGTGTGTGTGTGTGTGTGTGCAGGAGGCAGCTGATTGATGTTTCTCTCTCATCGATGTTTCTAACTCTCTATTCCCCTCCCTTCCTCTCTATAAAAAAAAAAACACACCAATAAAATATATTAAAAAATAATAATAAAAATAAAAGCCACGCAAGTAACTAATCTAGACTTGGGGTAAGGTCAACTATATGGCAACCTCCTTTATCTCACTGATATGGCAAACTGATATAGATCCAAGGATTCCTCCCAAACTCAGACTTGCTTGGGGACGGGGATGGAGACTCCGCCAGCGTCTCCTGGACTCCGGATCGCATCAGAACGCCAGCTCTGCGCCCGGCCCCGGCCAGGTGCTTTGTTTTAAAGCTCCTCGCCTGCACACCGCCATATGCGATGACTTCTCTTTATTAGATTTCCCCTCATGAATAAAAATGAAGTCATAACAATCTAATTGGAAAATTTTTATACTGCAAGCCGAGCCAGCAACGCATATTTAGTTCCAGTGGAAAAAAAAACATTGACAAAAATATGCACAAGAGGGAAAAAAATGATTACATGATCCAAGAACTGACATCTGGTGCTGCTGTATCTCTCTAGAACTGGCAAAGCCTTTTCATTTTCCCTCTGATATATTCTATCCGATAAATTTAAACTATGCTAATCGTTGACTTCTTTTCAATTTCAGGGGGTTTTTATATTCCTTAAACAAGACAGATGCGGCCCGTTCAACTCCAGACACCAACAGATTAACCAGAAAGAGCTCGGCAAAGGATGCTATAGACATGATCTGCACAGAGCCCCTCACGGCAGCATTCGTGCTCCAGTGAAGAACCAGAGGTCCTTAAATCAATGTCTAATGAGAACGACATTTTCCATCACAAGTGGTTATAACGGGCTTCTTAAAAGGCCCTCTTCCACCTCATGTTGACTTTTCCTCACATCAATAAACTCTCGACTCACTCGGGCACTGAATTACAAGAGTGTCTCGCATTTACGGTGCATTATAGACCGAAGAGAATTTTATGAGGAAGCGCTTCTATCTAAATATTTACTTTTGTGATCTTAAATCAGGATAGTCCAGTTCATTATTCAAATAAAAATGGCACGTCCACCATCCTTACCGCGTAAGAGCGTGTTGAAGACAAAGTGCGTCTGGATTGCCGGCCAAGTGCTCCCGGTGTGGGACCAGGTGCTGCTGCGCAGAAGGAATCCAAGCTCAGAGCGACTGGACCTCCTAACGCTACCCAACCACCCAGGGGAGGGGGCCTGTGGCTTCTTAGCTAACACAGTCAGGTATAACCAGTCCAGACCGGGGGGGAAATCAGTATACTCTTGATGTCCATCAACTGTTTTCCCCAAAACATGTTTCTTATTATACAAATGAAAAAAATTAAAATGACAAGCACATACTTTGAGGCTTGGTCACACTACGTTCGGCCATTGAAGGAACAGATCAAAATGTTTCTTTCTGTGCAGACATTTCCTTTTAGAAAATACACATAAAGAAATGGAATGGGTGTTCAGTCGTTCTCAAAGCCACGCTGCCATTTACAATAACAAAGGCGGGCCCTGTGGGGTGGCTCGGTAAGCTGGAGCACCATCTGAAATACCAAAAAGGCTGCAGGTTCACTTTTCAAGCAGGGCACAGACCTAGGCTGCAGGTTGGATCCCTGGTAGAGTGCGTACAGGAAGCAGCCAATTGGTGTGTTTCTGTCTCACATCAATGTTTCTCTCTCTCTCCCCCCCCTTCTCTAAAAAAAAAATCAATAAATAAAATACTTATATACTGTATATTAGTCAAAGTGCCGGTCTGGTTTACTCTAGAAAGAGCTGGGGTGAAATGACAGCTATTTTTAAATATTTTAAGGATCTTATCTGGAAGAGGATTTAGGCTTGTACAATAGGCTTTCAAGGACTATACCCAGAAGCAGGCATTCGATGTGGAGGGAGAGGGTCTTGGCTCAAGTAAGGAAGAACTAACTGTCTTACAGACAGATGCAGACAGCTGCCTCCACACAGAGTGGCTTCCGAATTCCCAGAAGGGATGGAGCACAAGCAGAATGACCCCGTCATGAGATTGCTATGGACCAGCAGTTCGCAACCTTATCAAAATCAACACTCCTCATCTAAATAAAAACAAGTAACTATTGTCCAATACTCCTTTTATAACATTGAAACGAAGTTCACAGGTAATATAACACACATATACATTCATCTTATGAAATCAATATAATGCCCAAAGAAAAGCAACTGATAACAGGTACTTCAAAATGTAAATTCCCGAGGTAAAAAAATAATCTATGCAATGCCAAAAAGAAAAGTAACTTATAACAGGATTTCATTTCATAGACTTTCAAGCACAAATTCATTAGTGACAAGACACAGTGAAACACTTGGATGCCTACACCTACTCACATGGGACACATTTAGCGATAGGAGAAATGAGATGGGGAACTATTTCACCATATAGAGAAGTACAGGAAAATGAAAGAGCAGAAGTAAGGAGAAGGAGAGGATGGGTAATGGGGGGGGGGGGAGGTGTGCATGGAACATTAGAATAAAAAACGAGAGCTATAGTAAGTGGAGTGATATTTCTATGCATGGCAATTTAGATGTAATCTTCCTTTTCTTTAGAACGTCCCACTAAATATTAACTTATTCTATAGAAGCTAGAAAATTTCCAAATATAGGGACAATTCTCCTTTGTCTAAGGCTACCCCCCTTCATTGCAGGGCACTTGGCAACTCAGCTTCCCCCCATCTCATTGCCAGGAGTGCTCCCCAATCATCATGCCAACCCTTGGAGGAGGGCTACTGCCCTCACTGAGAACTATTCCGGAAGAAAGTTCAGTTCTATGGGAAACTAATACTTTAAATGATTTTTTATTTAGAAATACTGTATCTCCTTCGAGGCTGATGTTTCACAAAGGCTGCACGTGAGAAGCTGCCTGCTTTCGATGTGCTGTGTGCCTCCCTGACTGCCCCCTGCGACCCACGTTGGTGAGGCCGCCCAGCACCTGACCCACGACAGCAGGGCAGGCGGGGCCGGATTGCAGGCTGGTATTTCTAAGATACGGAGCCAGGGGCAAGTTACTCAATTTCTCCAGCCCTTTCACAGACAAGGAAATTCTGTAAAATTTCTTTATCTGTAAAAGGGCTGTAATAGCGGTTAAATGTGTCCATGGAACAGAGAATCCTACCCACTGAGATGCCAATCAACCCAAATGTTCAAGTGTTTATGAAAATGATTCCTACCTTCAACACCACCTGTGGCATTAGATTTGAATCTGCCCTAAACATTAAAATCATACAGTGAACCAACTCAAGCTGGGCAGTCCTCGTGACTATAATGATGACAACAAGTAGAGACATTGAACATTTATTGAACATTAACCATATGCACCACAAGTCTGGGTCAGTGCTGTTCCACAGAGAAGAATCTTTATGACTGTATGCAGGTGTCAATATCCTTGATCCTTTTCAGGTAAAAAAAAATTTGTTTAGAAAGATTAAAGAACGTGTTCAAGGTCAAAGAGCCACGAGTTAAAGTCAGAATGGTCACTTTTGTCTTACACCAGCATCAGAATCTCTAACAACGGCCTCTAACTCGAGGCTACGTTACTGCGTAGAATTTTCACTTCAACTACCCACCATTCAAAAGTCCTGGCCAGTTTTCCTTTAGCATGTCATTCCGAAACTCCAAATTCTCCAAGGAAACTTCCATCATGAACAAGGGAGATAATGTTTACATAAGTAAAGCAACCGGGAGAAAAGGAATAACAAAAACCGATGCCACATAAAATGCGTTACGCACAGAGAGGTACTGAGGGAAAGAGAAGGGCCAAGGTCCCGCAGGCCAGTGTGGTTAGGACAGGGGTTTGACCCCCAAAGCGACCCCTCGTGGCTCCATCTCAACAGGGCTACACAACCAGCAGTCGTCCGTACCCCAGAAACAGCTTTGCCCTTAATGCCAATGCTCTCCCAGAGCATGCTCAAGAGGGCACTGATTCTCTCCAGTTCTGCCTCACGTGTCAGGTAACGATGGGAGAGAGAGGCAAGTGGTGCTTTGGTTAGAAAAGGTAGGGCCTAAAATGTGGTAAACACACAAATGCGGGTTCAGGGCAGAGCATAATGAGGTGTCCACTCTAGGGGGCCAGGAGCCTGCCCAGAAGGAAATGCAGTCAGCACTGTGAAGTACCATGACCTCTTCTTGAAAACAAATTATGCCTAGGCGTTTCAACTAGAATTTTCCCAGAGACTGGGTTAAGAAACCAGTCTAGGATTTAAGTGCCTTTCTTTTAAAGGTTTATTAAGTTGGTGGCTATCAAAGTTCTCGTAGCCGACTGGCGTGGCTCAGTGGTTGAGCGTTGACCTATGGACCAGGAGGTCACGATTCGATTCCGGGTCAGGGCACATGCGCCTGGGTTGCGGGCTCGATCCCCAGTGGGGGGCGTGTAGGGAGCAGCTGATCAATGATTCTCTCGCATCATTGATGTTTCTATTTCTCTTTCCCTTTTCTTCCTCTCTGAAATCAATAAAAATATACATTAAAAAAAAAGTTCTTGTAGAATTCAAAAGAAAAATGGCCCTTTGCTAGAGCAGATTGCTCACCTCAATTGTGAATTCCTCTCCTGAAAGTAATAATACAAATGGCTACGCCACTTGGTGGTGCTTTGCACTAGTACGAAGAGTGTGTATCTTCTCCCACTTGACCATGTGGCTTGTTTTGACCAACAGACGAAGGCAGGGGTGGGCAAACTTTTTGACTCGAGGGCCACAATGGGTTCTTAAACTGGACAAGAGGGCCGGAACAAAAGCAACCTGACCATGCTGGCACTCTCATCTTGGGCTGCTGGTGAAGGAGCGGAGGGGAGAGCAAGAGAACCCTCCTCTCTTTCGACTCCACGGGCCGGATAGAACAGCAGAATGGGCCGGATCTGGCCCGAGGGCAGTGGTTTGCCCATGGCTGGACTAAGGATTAACAGTGTACCTGATTCAACTAAGAGGCCTGGCAAGTCTCTGCCCTCCACCAGAAGGGTACGTAAGGGTCCGGAGGATTCTGCCCTCCTGGAGTGCTGAGTTCACTCGGGGGGAGAGGGAAGGCGAGGCTGAGGGCCTGAAATGTGAGGAAGACACAACTCCATGATGACCTAAGCAGCATTCTCTGGATTCAACTTCCAAGAGGAAGGAAGCCACCACCCACAAAATCTCATGAATCATTTCTCTTGGTCTACTTACTCTTGAAGAACCAGCCTGGGGCTGATCTAGACACAGAGCAACGGGAGCTAAACACAAGAAAACACCCAGCAGACGGCATGTGGGGGAAGACGATGGGGAAGTGAAATATGAGTAGCTTTGAAAGGAGGAAGAGAAAGTAAAATATGTCAAAAATGAATATGCATTTGGTAAAGAAAAGCACAGAATGCAAGAAGCCTATCATCTTAATAATTTCTAATGAGTATCGCTGCGATACATATGGATAACAAATGAAAATGTGAAAAATTAAAATGATTCCATCATTTCTATGATTCCATGGGGCGGGTTGGGGTTGGAGGGGGGGAGTTTAACGTTTTTTGACTTTCCTGTCTTTCTTCCATGAAGGTGCAGTTTAAAATCAAATCAGGATCTTTTTGTACATACAATTGGGTATATTATCATTAAAAAAAAAAAGTCTCCATTTTTGGGACTTGTTTCATATCTTCACAATATCAGCCTTGATGATAACTAATACGTATACAATTGCTTACTCTGTGGCACACAGGGTTCCAAGTTCTTTTTGTTTTTAATATATTTTATTGATTTTTTACAGAGAGGAAGAGAGGGGGATAGAGGGTTAGAAACATCGATGAGAGAGAAACATCAATCAGCTGCCTCCTGCACACCCCCTACTGGGGATGTGCCCGCAACCAAGGTACACACCCTTGACCGGAATCGAACCTGGGGCCCTTCAGTCCACAGGCCGATGCTCTATCCACTGAGCCAAACCGGTTTTGGCAGGGTTCCAGGTTCTTCACGGATATTTACTTATTAATTCTCAATACGTTGTGGGAGATGGATACTATTATCTTTATTTTACAACCAAGAAAATCAAGGAGACATTCACTAGCCTACGTTCACAAAGCTGGAAAATGGTGCAACCGGACTCCAATCCAGGCAACCGGCTCAGGGTCCCTGCTCTTCACACTGTCTGCCACACCGCCTGCCTCCCACCCACAGGGCACTGCGCACCACTGAAGTCCAACCACGTCTCTGGTTTCCTTAGGATGTACTCTTAGAGCAGAATCGCGGTGCCAAGGGATTCCGTGAGCTAAACTGCTCTCCATCCACAGTCTACCAACACACCCTCTCACCACCCACTGAAAGGGATTGGGACCCAGCCTAAACCTTGCCAGCATAGTTATGAACGTTTAAAATCAAATTATAATTTGCATTTCTCTGATGCAATGAAGTTGGCTTTTTTCTTTTTTCCATGTCTTGGCAATTTGTAGTTCCTATTTTGCGAAGTCTCCATTCCTGGTATAGACGGATGTTTGCCCACCTCCCTCTCCCATTCGTATTTTGAAAACCTAACGCTCAAGGTGATGCTATAAGGTGGGGCTGCGGGAGGTGATCAGGCCATGAGGGCAGTCCCTCCGTGAATGCGATTACAGCCCTCATAAAAGAGGCCCCAGGAGGTAACTAGCTCCTTCCTCCATGCGAGACCACAGAGAGAAAGAAGTCAGCAGTCTGCACCCGGAAGAGGGCCCTCACCACACTCCACCATGCTGGCACCCTGAGCTTGGACGTCCAGACTCCCGATCTGTCAGCAAGAAATTTCTGCTGCTTACAGGCCGCTCCGTCTGTGGTGTTTTGCAATAGCAGCCCAACTGGACTACGTTCTTCCTGGGATGCTTTTCAAAGAGTTAAGGCGTGTTAAATTGGAACTATTTGGGAAGGGGCTGTGATTCAAGGTAACAGGGCTGCTAATGAGCTGATTCAGTGGGACCCTGCAGGCAAGGCAGTACCTTGGGGTGATCACCGGGCCCTCAGCGGAGGGCTCAGCTGTAAGCACCTGGAACCATACAGACTGAGCAGGCTGCCCCAACAGACTAACAGCCTGAACTGTGCTTTATGCTGTACAGCAGGGGCTGTGCCCACCCAATGGCTAGAATGTCCACTACGGCTACTTGGGGCACCCTCAATTCCGGGTTCCAACGTGTCCGGTTTGCTCAGTGAGGTCGGAATTACAGAAAGAAAATGAAAGATCTTGAGGTTTCTCACGCCTATGGCGTCACCTCACGTTTTTCCTATTCTGCACCACATAGCAGGTTAGCGATCAGAGTCATCCACCGGAGGATTCCGAGGGAACTGTGCTGAACAAACACTATTACATTCTTACTCTGGGAATCCTGATAATCAGTCAACTGCAAATTACCTCAGGACAGGCCCTCTGCAATGAACTGAGCACTGCGGACACCCTCTGGGTACCTGACTCGGAATTAAAAACACCTCATTCACATACTCTCTTCCTGGTGGGTCAGATCACCTATCAGGGTCAACATTTCATAGTTTCTATGTCTTTTTCTCATAAATCTTCTATTGAGAACATTTTTTCCCCCATTGATTTTTAGAGAGAGTGGGAAGGAGAGAGGTGGAGGGTTGGGAGAGAGAGAGAGAGAAAAAGGAAGGAACACCCAGACACACATCGCTGGCAGCCTCCCACACGTGCCCCAACTGGGATGAACCTGCAACCCAAGTACATGCCCTGGACTTAAATTGAATGTTTTTACCAATTCAAAATTAGTGATAAGTGGACCTAAATTTAAGTTAAAAAATAAGTGCAATTTAGTTTTGCAAAACTATATAACATAGCTTCCCATTTAGCTATATAGGCTCATTCACACTAAACTTGCAATACTTGTTCAAAGCGTGTTTGATGGAACTGATTAAACTGTTCATCAAAAACATACTGTGTCCAGAGATCCACTGTGCAAGCGTGTTCGTTTATCTGGTTTTATGTTTTATATACTTGTCCCACAAAGGATGTGAATCGGCTTAAAACGGGAAAATATAATTAGATAGAAAACCCGAATCAATATAAACAAGGTAGAACAAGGAGCTCAAGATCAGAGGGAAAGTTCGAACATCAATAGTAAGGTCACAGGTTTTTAAAGGGTTATTAAAACTGAGCTGCACATTTGACTCCGTGTTTCCTCATTGCCAAATCAGAGAGGGAAATGATCCTAGTTCTGCATGATGGAAAGTAGACATACTCATTGTTCAGGGAAAATACAGCTTTTCTTTGGCCTTTAGAACTGAATGGAATTTCATGCACTGGTCTTCAAACAGGAGCTACAGAAGGGACCGTGATTTTAATAACCTCATCTCCTAACCGAACAGGTTTCTTCTAACTCTCTTTATTAATAGAATGGGGGGGGGGGGCTGCAAAGGATGCAAAAAAGTAACCAAAGTGTGTCCCAAATTATGTCGTTTCTGAAGGTCAGGCTAAACTCCTGGTCTAACACCAGAATTGTAGGGGGAGAGGTGGATGTCGTGGCCTTTGTTCAGCCGGCCCTCCATAAACATGCTTTCTCTCGATCAACCTTCTGATCCAATTTAGGGGCAGAGAACTCACATTCTCTGGTTTGTGCACAAACAAAGGTGCCCTACACCACAATTCCTCTTTAATCACCAGTTCCCCACATTTGAAATTCAAGGCTTTACAAATCTTCTTTCCTATACTTTTTCTGCAACTGTAACAATTTTGGTTTCAACATATATGAATTGAGTGAATCCTACTGGAGGTAAACAGCAACAAACATATGAGCTGGGGTGAAATGGACTGGAATAAAAAAAAAATATGCTAGGATAAAAGGGACATTAGCAAATAACATTTAGCAAGGAAGGGACAGAGGTTTCTGCAATAAAAACTTAAGATACAGAAAAATAAGACAGAGTGAACCCAGGTCTTAGAATTGCATGCCAGGGGTGCGTTTGGGGAGAGGGTCTGGGGGCGCACAGACAGGTAGTGAGTGGGCCGTGGGTTCACAGAGCCACACGCAGCGCGTTTACATGCAGGGTCCACACGGCAAAACGCCTCTTCCGCTCTGAGATCAGCACCCGGCTCATTTATCTCAAGGCCAAGTGTACCAGCACGATTTAAGGTTCAACTTCTATACGTCAAATGAACAAATACGTATTTATTATCTACAACAAAGTACAACGAGTTGACTGAAGCCATGTGGGAGGGCTCCTCTGAGAAGTTTACAGCGTGCAAGAAAGAACAATGTAAATTAACTGCTCATCATCCTCGAGTACAAATTTAAGATGTGTAGAATGTAATTATCTGTATTTCCTGAGGGACATTTTTGCTTTATTTCAAGGAACCTTTTATTATTATTATTATTATTACGTGCCCTCCCACTGTAGGTTCCCCAGTCTTACTTAGCAGCTTTTGCTTCAAAGCACTATTTCTTCCCCATCTAGAAAGAACCCAAGTAGGAGAGAGAAGCAATAAGAATAAACTCCAGCTGAAACCGGTTTGGCTCAGTGGTAGAGCGTCGGTCTGTGGACTGAGGGGTCCCAGGTTCGATTCCGGCCAAGAGCATGTACCTTGGTTGCGGGCACATCCCCGGTAGGGGGTGTGCAGGAGGCAGCTGGTCGATGTTTCTCTCTCGTCGACGTTTCTAGCTCTCTATCTCTCTCCTTTCCTCTCTGTAAAATATCAATAAAATATATTTTACAAAAAGAATAAACTCCAGCTTGTTGTAGTTTTGGAAAAATAAGTCTTTTGGGTAATATGTAGTGAGGATGGTGAAGAGGTATTAAAAATGACACACACACACACACACAAAAAAAAAAGGAGGAAAGGAGAAAGCAAGCAAATGACTGAACCACACCCATATAATTTTGTTAAACAAAGCGGCTGAAAAGAGGTTAATACTGACTCAGAAAATTTCCGTATCAAAAAAATAAAAATAAGAACAGGAAATACCATAGTGCAAAAAAAATAAATAAATAAAACGTGGTGCAGTTATCCTTGATTTCTTTCGAGAAAACATTGCATTTAAAAGCAGGAAGGCATTGATTGGCTCTTCCAAGGCCCTGATTTCACAACCGCCCTGGCCGTCACACACTGATACCTGTGCCGGCACATACTGATTTCTTTATACACTGCGGAAAAACCCACAGAGCTAAAAATGCGTAACTACAACATATATTGTGAACCATTTACGAATCCTCCACACTCCCACATGCTTTATTTTTACCTTTCCCTCCCACAAAACACACGACAATGAGATCAACCACAACAACTCAACTTTGACGTGGGTTAATGTGTCACCTATTAACCCACACCGCCACTACCTCTGGGGTAACTTAGGAATTTTCTTTTAAACGCGAATCGTACTTTTAAAAACTGCGCGTCCGAGCTTAACCGAAATAAGCGTGATTACCAGTGGGGCCTGGAACATCGGCACGCCTGGACAGGAAATAAATGCATAGTAAGAGTTGGGGAGAGTTACCCAATAGGGTCTTAAAACTGGCAAAATTCAAACTTAAGATGTAGACCGAATTGGACTGTTCACACGAAGGAGTTTTAAAAATCCAGTTAAACTTCCACGGCCACAGGGTCGACCAACACTAGTACACTTGGACACTAGCTTGTCTTTAGATGAAGCTTGAAACAGCTCTGACAAATGACTAATAACAAGCGCACCGTAGGCATTCGATGCAATGGATGTGGGGTTCCTTTAACAAAGCTTCTAACCCTCAGTGCGTTCACATACAACTGGGCCTTCCAAGGACTCACTTTCCCAAAACGGTGGACCTTCTCATTTAAAATAAAACAACAATAACCTGTTAGAATGTGCATGCCCAGGTCCTCAGAAATGCAGAACCATAACCCCTCCTTGGCAGCCGGGCAGCTCCGAGGCTGCCTCCGCCGGCCGCTGGGCGCTGGGCGCGGCGCCCCGACACCTGTAACAAACTTGCCTCTTCACCCGCATCCCTCCCCGCACCCGGGGCAGCAGCGCGGGGACCCCGGCCTCCCGTATCCCCGGAACATGCACTTCCAGAAGCGCCTGTGCCAGCTAGCTGGCCCTGAGAGGGCTGGCTGTCGGGGACCGAGCCACCTGTTTTATGTAACAGCTCTGAACCCCCCAAAAACGCACAGCGACTTCTCCGTGCCCACAGCGGCGCTTCCCACGTCTCCACGTTCGGCTGCAACAGAAACACCGCGTCTGCTCATGCAGCCGGAAAAAAGATACAATGACACAGTTCCACCTGAGCTGCTGAAAACCCAACGGTCTCCCCTTCCCCACCTTCCGCCCCCCCAAAAAACAGCGGCACGCCGCCGATGCCTTCTCCCCACCCCCGCCCGCCCGCCGGCAGCGCCGGGCCGGGGGTGGGCGGGGAAGGGTCGGCTCCCGCGGCCGCCGGGGCTCCAGCCGAGGCGGCCAGTCCCCCGGGGGCTGCGCCGGGGCCACCGCACACCCCGCAGCGCCCACCGGCCAGGCGGGAGGCGAGTGTGGCGGGTCCCGGGCCCCGTCCCCCACCCCCACCCCCGCCCGGCGGCAGCATCAGCGGCCCAAGGCGGGGGGACTCCCCGGCCCCGGGGAAGGGGGTCGGGCGCACCTACCTACAGGGCGGGGGCGCCGGCCCCGCGGGTCCCGGAGATGGGGGTCGGGCGCACGCATTTCTGGGAACGCCGGCCTCCGCGGCTCCGCGCGGGGGAGCGCATCCTCCGGGGGGGTGGGAGGAGGGGTCGTTTTTTTTTTGGGGGGGGGGGACGTGCGCCGAGGAGGAGCTGGGCCAGCGGGGCGGAGCGCCGAGGCGAGGCCCCGGGGACCGGCGTGGGGACCACGCGGGCCTCTTCCTCCCCGCGATCGGCGGCGCCCGGCCGGTCCTGCAGCCGAGCCCGCGCGCGGTTCCGGGCATCCGCCGCCGCCCGCCGCCGGCTCGCGGGCCTGGCCGGGGGCGGGGAGCCGCGCGCCTCTAGCTCCGCCCGCTCCGCGCCCCTCCGCGGCCGCGGCGCCGGGGGCCCGGGAGCTCCCACCCCGAGCTCGGCGGCTCCGGCGGCCGCTGCAGCATCCTCCGCGCCCCGCGCCCTCCGAGCCGGAGCCTGGGTCCCCCGCCCCCCGCGGCCGCGCCCCGCCCCCGCCCCCGCCCGGGCCCCGCGGCCCCGCCTCGCGGAGCTGCGCGCGCCGCCTCCGCGGCCTCGGCCCCGGCGACGCCTCCCGGGAGCGAGCTCGGCGCCGCCCCGCGGCCCGGCGCTCCGCGGGGAGCCGGGAGGATCCTCCTTACCTCGCCCCGGGCTTCGTGCCCCGCCGCGGGCACCGGGCCGGGGGAGCGGGGCTGCAGTCCGGGAGGCCCCTCCGGCCTGGGAGCCCGGGGTGGGTGTCCTTCCAGCTGGGGAGCCGGGCGATTCAGCCTTCAGCCCTTTCCGGCGAGGCGTGTTGCAAAGGGGCCCCCCGTCTCCTCCCCCTCCAGCTCCCGTCCCCCCCGGTGCAGCATCCCGGATGCTGCCAAGTTGCAATCATAACGGCAATTGGACCCTCTTGGCAGAGACCCGAGAGGGCTGGGAGGGAGCCCGGGCGGGGAGGTTTGCACCAGCAGCGGGGCAGTACCTGGGAGCCTCGCACCCCGACTTGCTGCTCCCTCTGCGGCCCCAGGACCCGCACTGCCAGGTGACGGCCTGGGAGGGTTTGGCCTCGGGGTTTGCCCTTACTCACAGGGAAAAACCCCAGAGCACAGCCTGCGGCCGGTCTGATAACGCCCGGGTGTCAGAGGCAGCCCCGGAGACACACCAGATAGTGGCCTCCTTGGGTTGCCGACGCTGTTTATGCTAAGCAATGGACCGTGGTGGCGGCTTTGGAATTTCAGTCACAAATGGTCGTTCTACTGTCTTGCAAACTATGGGACAATTGCCCAGTTCTGCACTCAGCTCCTATAAAAAGTGGACCTCACGTTTACATCATCATGGTTTCCATATGAAAAATTAAGTGTTCCCCCCCCCTCTTTCATTTTCCTGTAGGTTACGTGTTATTTGCAAATTATTTTCAAGGGGAAATTAAGCTCCTAAAATATAGAGAGCTGGTTTTTTGGGGGGGGAATCAAAAGATCATGGTTTGAGATGTCAAGACTAACTGACCTAACAGTTCTTTGATGAGTGCTTTTATGATTTTGAAATCTAAAATCACCTTGCAGCGCTGGTCATGGGGTCACAGAGGGAACAGCACTCAATGGGAATGGGCAGCTCACAGCTGCGGATGCAAATCTTCCCAGCCCAGCCTCTCTCCTGGCTCTGCCTAGCGTCAGCCGGAGGGCCCAACCGATGTAGTGGTTATAAGTTGGCAGCATCCTGGATGCTGTACCGGGGAAGAGCTGATGGGCCGCTTTATGAGATGCAAAGGCTGGGAAGGACAGAAGGCTGGCTGAATGTACTGTGGCCAGTGGTTTTATTTTTTATTTTTAATATATTTTATTGATTTTTTTTTATAGAGAGGAAGAGAGAGGGATAGAGAGTTGAAAACAACGATCAGCTGCCTCTTGCACACCTTCTACTGGGGATGTGCCTGCAACCCAGGTACATGCCCCTGACCGGAATCGAACCTGAAACCTTTCAGTCTGCAGGCGGATGCTCTATCCACTGAGCCAAACCGGCCAGGGCTGTGGCCAGTGGTTTTAAATTAAAAAATTGTTATAAGGCAGGTGAAAAGACATCTTCCATAGCAGTACAAATTGTGATAAAAGACTGTTGGAGGGGCGTTCCTTTCAGCAGCGCGGTGGTCCTGGGCTGAAAAGGGGAGGCGCCTCTCCCTTCCGGGTTCGGAGACATGAGCCCATGAATGGGCCACTTCCGGGGACTCCAACTGATCAAGAGCCCCGTGTATTTTTTAAGAGATACCTACTATTAATTATGTTTTGCCCTCAGAACAACTGGGTTATAGGAATGTGCATATATACTGAAGTCACTTAGTGAGAATTTGGCAGTTGTTTAACAATATCGCCAAAACCGGTTTGGCTCAGTGGATAGAGCATCTGTCTGCGGACTGAGGGGTCCCAGGTTCGATTCCGATCAAGAGCATGTACTCTGGTTGCGGGCACATCCCCAGTGGGGGGTGTGCAGGAGGCAGCTGGTCGATATTTCTCTCTCATTGATGTTTCTAGCTCTCTCTCTTCCTCTCTGTAAAAAAATCAATAAAATATATTTTTTAAAAACACACAATGTTTATAAAGATATATCTGCCTTAGAACATAGTCTCTGCAGGAAATGATCATTGAGTTGCAATTCTGGACTCCATCCTTTCCCCCACCAAGAGTTCCCTTTTGTTTTTCTCCCTATGGACCCAAGGTTCTGTCAAGAAACAAGCCAAGTAGTGATCTTTTTTATCAGCCAAAGATATGAGAATCCACAGAGTTGGGCAAAAGTAGGTTTACAATGGTTTCTATGGGAGAGACATGCCAGTTATGATTATTACAATATGTTTTATTAACTCAAAAGAATGTCACAGTGCAACTACTTTTGCCCACCCCTGTATTTTAGTAGAAGTAACCATCAGTTATAAAATGTTTGTCAGCCTTTCCAAAACATTGCATGTAAGTTAAGGATCCTCTTTACTATCTTCATGAGCACCTCTAGGACTGAATGCTGTATCATAGGTTTATTATAACGCTAGAGACCCAGTGCATGAAATTTGTGCACTGGAGGAAGGGATGGTCCCTCAGCCTGGCCTGTGTCCTCTAGCAGTTTGGGACCCGTAAGTGGGCAGTCAAACATCCTTCTCACAGTCTGGGACCTCTCACTCCTTACCACCAGCCTTCTGGCTGCTCCTTAGCGCTGTCACAGAGACATGAGAGCCTCCCACCACCTCTGCTGTACTCGCCAGCCTTGAGCCTGGCTTCTGGCTGAGCAGCGCTCTCCCTGTGGGAGCACACTGACCACCAGAGGGGAAGCTCCTGCACTGAACGTCTGCCCCCTGGTGGTCAGTGTTCATCATAGTGACCAGTTCTGCAGGTTGTTCTACAGGTAGTTCCACTGTTTGGTCAATTTGCATATTAGTCTTTTACTGTATAGGATTTTATTACAGTGAAAGTGCAAGTGATATATAAAGAAATAAAGCCATTTCATTTCCTTCTAGATCTGTGCTGCTCAATATGGTGCTTACTAGTCACATGTGCTTATTAAAATTAAAATTAAATATTTCAAGTGCTGAAGAACCACACATGGCTCATGACTGTTCTTTTGGACAGAACAAAGTAGGACATATTATTGCAGACAATTCTTCTGATAGTACTGTTCTAAATAAAGGTGAAATTTTAATTGGGAG
Organism: Vespertilio murinus; assembly: GCA_963924515.1. Taxonomy (NCBI): domain Eukaryota; kingdom Metazoa; phylum Chordata; class Mammalia; order Chiroptera; family Vespertilionidae; genus Vespertilio; species Vespertilio murinus. The sequence continues at coordinate 186,696,182 of OZ004705.1, forward strand.
ATAAGATATAATGCATAAAATAATTTGGGAAGTCTTAGTACACTACAGATCCAGCACATCATAGTTTTTAGTATAATGTAGCTAGTTCCTTTGGTGAATGGGCCAAGGTTTGGTGCTTCTCTTGGCTTCTTATAAAGTCCAAAGAAGAAGTAGAAATGTCCTTATCACTGGAAAGGAGTAGCCTATCAGAGTGTATTGAGAAAGAAATACTGATGTACAGAGAAAGGGCCTGTCAGCACACAGGATTTATGGGAAATTATTTGGATTGAGACCAATAAATTTGCCCTTTTCTCTTATTTACAATAAATTTCAAATGCGTGTTCTTGGACAGTTTTCTGCTGTGTTTTTTCTGCTAAGAATAGCTTGTTCAACTGCTTAAGAATTCATCACATATTTTTTACATTTTCTGAAAAACTTATTCAAATAAGCTGGTGCTAAGACATTGGTGCTAAAATATAATTTAAAATTCTGAGACGAATCCCTAAACTCAAAGTGACATTAGGAAGAGATTGTTTTGATTGGGTGAAAGAAATGTATAGTGCAATAAACTGAAAAGGAAGTTTTTTGAAGGAAATAATTAGAGATTCACAAAGAGTTGCAAAAAATATATAGGGATGTCCTGAGTTTCTTCCCCACCCTCACTGCTCTAGTTGTCTCCCAACAGTAAAATCTTGCATCACTACAGTACAATATCAAAACCAGAAAAATTGACACCTGTACAATCTTTATAACATGTTCACATGTCACCAGTTTTGCATATACATTGTGTGTGTGTGTGTGTGTGTGTGTGTGTGTGTGTACGTATATGTTTTCTATGCAATCTTCTCATCTGTATAGTCTTCTCCCACCACCACAATAAGATACAGCACTGGCCCTGGCTGGTTTGGCTCAGTGGATAGAGCATCGGCCCGAGGGCTGAAAGGTCGCAGGTTTGATTCCAGTCAAAGGTATGTACCTTGGTTGTGGGCACATCCCCAATAGGGAGTTTGCAGGAGACAGCTGATTGATGTTTCTAACTCTCTATTCCTCTCCCTTCCTCTCTGTAAAAAATCAATAAAATCTATTTTTAAAAAATAAATAAATAAAATAAAAAGATGTTCTGTCACTGCAAAGCACCCACAACCTAACCCTTTACAGTCACATCCCTCCACCGCCCAATCCATCTAGTTCCTGTCAATCACTTATCTATTCCCATCTCTATCATTTCAAAAATGCTGTATACATGGAATCATCCAGTATTTAACCTCTTAGATTGGCCATTTCCCCCCACTCAGCATAATTTCCATGGAATGCATCCAAGTTGTTATGCATATTAATAGTTTGGATAAATATTCTATGGTATAGATGTCCTATTTTGGATAAATATTCTATGGTATGGATGTCCCACAGTTTATGCACCCACTGAATGACATTTTGATTGTTTCCAGTTTGGGGATATTAGGAGTAAAGCTGCTCTACACATTCAAGTACAGATTTTTGTGTGAACATAAGTTTTCATTTTCTGGGATGAATGCCCAAGAATAGGATTGCTGTGTCATCTGGTCCCAGCATGTTCAGTTTTATAAGAAACTGCCAAACTATTCTCCAGAGTGGCTGAACCATTTTATATTCCCATCAGCAAAGTATGAGCGATGAGTGATGAGTTTTTAATCTAGTAAACAAACTTATTAGAGTATAGCCTTTTACCACACACACATTTCTTTTACTACCCACTACTCTACTGTAATTGCTTGTTTAATTGAACCTCACCAGACGAAACTTCAAGGTCAGGGTTCCTATTTTGTTCATCTTGATGTCTTTGGTGCCTAACATAGTACCTAATACATATTAGATGGTCAATAAATATTTATCCAGTGAATGAACAAATTAATGAACAGAAGAATAGGTAAGTCAGGTTGAAATCATATTGAAAATAAAATTGTCAATAAATTATAAGTAAAATTGAATTGGATGTCATGGTTTTTCCTCCAGTATATAATGACATTTTCAGATCATATATTGGCCCTCTATAATGTGAGTTGCTTGTGGGCAAGTTAATAAAAACTAATTGTTCAACTATGTCAGGTCAAGGTCATTCATTGTACTACTTGGATAATAGCAAAAGATTGGAAATAATCTAAATGACCAATGATTTAAAAAAAACTGCTTTAATAAAATATGTATACAATGAAATAGCACACAGTTATAAAAAATAATGAGAAAACTAAAAAGAATGGGCATGCTTCAAAAGATAGTAATAAAAGGTTATAGAAGAGTAGGAAGGGTATACCATTCTTTGTGGGAAAACAAAGAAAATTAAAAAATAAAATGTATATGTATAAAGATGTTAACTTTCCCTAATTCAATCAGTAAAGTACAGGGTGTGCCTGGACCATCTTATGCCACAAATTAAAGAAGTACTCAAAATTTATAGGGATGTGTCAAAAAAAAAAATACAGGAGACAGCTTAAAGGGACTCCTGGCCAAATTGGGGATAATTTAAGTATTATGAGTAATGATAGCAATAGATTATAACACAATGAATTAAAAAAAAACAAAACACAAAGCCCAGCTGGAGTGACTCAGTGGTTGAGCATTAACTCATGAGTCAGGAGGTCAGTGCACCTGCAGGATTGTGGGGCTCCATCCCCAGTGCAGGGCCTGCAGGAGGAGCAGTTCAATGATTCTCTCCCGTCATTAATGCTTCCATCTCCCTCCCTCTCTCTTCCTCTCTGACACACAACAGAAAAGGAATATGAGTCCAAACTGATATTTAAAACTTTAGAGAATAAAAAAAGGAAGGAGAGAAAAGAAAGTTCTTTACATGGAATGATGACATTAAAATATCACCATTTTGTAATCACCATAGTAATTGACTCAGGCCAAGATCATCAGTGGATGCGGAAACCATTGGGTGAAAGTTTGCTTAGGAACAGAAAAGATTCATACATTTTCAAAAGTATTACTTCCCTGGGTGGTGTTTGCTTTTTAAAATATTTATTAATTGCAGGTATAAATGGTAACTTTACAGTGGCGAACTATGATAGGCACCTTAATCAAATGATCAAACTTCCTGTATTAGTTTCCTATTGCTGTTGTGAAAAATTACCTCAAACTTAGAGAGTTAAAACAACAAATTTATTTTCTTACAATTCCGTAGTCCAGAAATCTGGCACATCTCACCAGGCTAAATCTACTAGTAGGTGTTGGCAGGGCTGGTTTCTTTCTGGAAACTCCAGGAGAGACTCTGCTTTCCTTTCATTTTCCAGCTTCTGGAGAGCACCTCCATGCAGTCCTTGGCTCGTGGTCCCTTCCCTCCATCCTCAAAGCCAGCAAAGGCGGGCTGAGTCTTTGGGACTCTGACTCTTCTGCCTCCCTCCTTCACTTAGAAGGACCCGTGTGATGATTTGGGGCCCATCCAGATAATGCAGGATAATCTCCTCTGTCTCGAAATCCTTAATTTAATCACATCTGTGAAATTTGTACTGCCAGGTGAAGTAACGTTCTCGCATTTGGGAGAACAGGAACGCCTCCATGGGCACCATTTTTCTCCCTACCACATTTACATGACAGATAATACCAGCCACCAGCAATATAAGCATTTTGATGTAATTTCTGAAACAACTGTCCTTTACCATTCAAAAAGGTCAATGTTGTTGTTATTGTTGTTTTAAAAAGGAAGAAGAGAGTGGGAAGTTATTTCAGATTAAAGGAAGGAGACTACAGAAACATGACAACCAAATGCAATATATGCCCGGCTGGCATGGCTCAGTGGTTGAGTGCTGACCTATGAACCAGGGGATCACTATTCCATTCCCAATTAGGGCACATGCCCAGATTGCAGGCTTGATCCCCAGTGTGGGGCATGCAGGAGGCAGCCGGTTAATGATTCTCTCTCATCATTGATAATCCTATCCTCTTTCCCTCTCCCTTCCTCTCTGAAATCAATAAAGATATATTTTTAAAAATTATTAAAATGCAATATATGATCCTTAAATGGATCCTGAATAAAAAGAAAAAGCATAAAAAGTGTTATCAGGACAAGGGGAAATTTTGATTAACTGTATAATAATAGTATATCAAGTTTAAATTTCCTAAGTTATAGTCATAGTTTTTCAAAAATATATGATAAAGTATTTAGAGGTAAAATATCATGATATCTGCAACCAACTTCAATTGCTTCAGAAAAGAAATACAGAGAAAAAATATGGCAAAATAATGACAATAGGTGACTATATCAGTACTGTAAAATAGAAATAAAATGCAAGCCACATATATAATTTTAAATATTGTATTCTAGTAACTACATTTTAAGTAGTAAAATAATTAAATTAATTGTAATAATATTTTAACTCAATATATTAAATTATTTAAAAATGTAATCAAGGTAAAAATATTAAGATATTTTACCTTTTCCCCCAAAATAAGGCCATTATGCATTCAACACTTATAGAATATAAATTTGTTCTAGTCACATGTGTCTCTGGTGCTACTAAATTGGATAGTACAGGTCTAGGATGAAGGGTATATGTGTGTTCATTGTCCTATACTTATAGTTTTATATAGGTTTGAAATGTTTTAAGATAAAAAGAGCAAAAAGGAAATAGATATTGTATAGGCACGGACTATGTCTAGGAGGTTACACAAGAAAGTGTTAGCACTGGTTACTTCTGGGAAAGAAAACTGAGGAATGATTGGGGATAAGAGAGGGATGGTAATTTTCACTGTAGCCTGTTATGCCTTTTGTACGATATTGTAATTAAACCTATTAAAAACCCAATCTAACTTAATAAAAGGAAGATAAATGATCCAATTAAAAAATGGGCAATGGACCTAAATAGAATCTTTTCAAAAGAAGACAGAAGGAAGGCCAAGAGGCATATGAAAACATGCTCAAAGTCACTAATTATCTGAGAGATGCAAATCAAAACAACAATGTGGTACCATTTCACACCTATCGGAATGGCTATCATCAACAAATCAGCAAACGACAAGTGCTGGAGAGGATACAGAGAAAAAGAAACCCTCGTGCACTGCTGGTGGGAATGCAGGCTGGTGTAATTACTGTGGAGAACAGTATGGAGCTTCCTCAAAAAACTGAAAATGGAACTCCCATTTGATCCAATAATCCCACTCCTAGGAATATATCCTAAGAAACCAGAAATACCAATCAGAAAGGATATATGCACCCCTATGTTCATAGCAGCACAATTTACAATAGCTAGGATTTGGAAACAGCCTAGGTGCCTGTCAACAGATGATTGGATCAAGAAACTATGGTACATCTACACAATGGAATACTATGCTGCCATAAAAAAGAAGGAATTCTTATCATTTGCAGGGACCTGGATGGAATTGGAGAACATTATGCTGAGTGAAATAAGCCAGTCAATGAAAGAGAAACACCACATGATCTCACTCACTTATGGATAATAAAGAACATTATAAACTGATGACCAAAAAGATAGATACAGAGACAGTAAAGCAACAAACAGACTGTCATATTACAGCGGGTAGGGTAGGGAGATCTGGGGGAGATAAGAGATCAACCTGGTATGCATGCATATAAGCATATCCAATGGACCCAAAACTCTGGGGAGGGAGGGCATGTATGGGAGTGGGGGAGGGGGGCAATGGTAAGGTATGTACACATATACCATAATACCTTAATAAAAAATAAAAATGAAATAAAAAAACTAATCTAAATGTAATATCTATTTTATCTTTTTATTCAAGGCTAGATATGCTATAGTGTATACTGATATTGAATGATAACGTTGTATGCCTGAAACTTATGTCAGAAATAAATGCTACCTCAGGGGTTCTTCTCCCCCTCTTTTCCCCCCTCCCCCCAGTTTTTTTTTGTTTTATTTTTTTAAATTTATTAAGGTATTATATGTGTACATAGCTTATCATTGCCTCCTCCCACCTCCCATACATTCCCTCCCTCCCCAGAGTTCTGTGTCCATTGGTTGTACCTATATGCATGCATACCAGTCCTTCGGTTGATCTCTTGTTTTGTTTTAAACACAGAAACGCTGATGTTAAATTCTGGTGGCTCTTAACTGAGCGGTGAGGGCTCCATCTACTGAACTCGGTTTCCTAAAACTTCCTTGCGGGATAGAGGATGTGTGTCTCATATAAAATACAATAAAGTTCAGAAATTTCTCCCGATTTTACCATCTTTATTTATTAGTACTAATGAGTCCTATTCATCTTCCTGTTTCCATGGAAGATGAACAGGACTCATTAGTACTAATAAATGAAGTACTAATAAATTTATTTTAAATACATTTTATCAAGAATCTCTTGAGTGGCTGAAAACAGGAGAGAATATGCAAGCACAGGCTCACCTGACCGCTGTGGTGACGGGTGACAGCTATTTACCCTGGCGCCGGATGCTGTGAGCGAGTTCATTACAAATTTATATCTGTTTTACTTAGGCCTCCTTGCGTCTCGCAGAGAGAGCAGCAGGGTCTCTTGGGGGACATTGGACTGTAACGGTTGGCGCTTTCAAAGCGGAGTTACATCCTGTTGCCTTCTGCTGGTGTTTCAGGAGCGGAGCGTTTCTGAGTCCGGGGTGGGCTGCGAGATCTCTGGACTCATTTGGCAATTACATCATTTCCTGGCCGAGTCTGGCACCGAACGCGGAGAGGCGACGCGCGGGGGCCCCTATTCACATTGTTTGCAAAACAGGAGGATGATGGAAACTGTGGGTTTGGAGGGTTTACTTGGATTCGGTTGCAGATTCCCCGGTTCTGCACCAGGCACCACCCACAGGTCTCTTAGCTGACTCCCAAATATATGTATATATTATAGACGCGTCTATAAGGCCACGTGGCCCTTCATCAGCCGCATTGACCGAGCGCAGAGCTCGTGCATGGAGCCGAGGATGTGGCGGTTCCGCACCCCGCGCCGCCGCCGGTGGCTTGCTATGGTCCGGCTCGGTAAACTGATCAGTGGGACTTACATCTGCTGTAGAGAGAGAGAGAGAAAGACAGGCAGACGGAGGTTACGTCTAGAAAGAGCAAGAAGATGATTAAGAAAATAAGGTTCTGAGCCCTCCTTCAACATTTGTGTGGGTGTAGATATTTGCATGTCACGTAGTTAGAAAGCAATTTCAGCACGTCTTTTCCAGCATCGGGAGAGATGTGGAAGGCCCGTTTATAATAATAATAATAATAATAATAATAATAATAATAATAATAATTGTTATTATTATTAATATTATTTGGGAGCCGCTGCGGAGCTCCGCTGGGCGGAGAATAGGCCCCAGTTCGGGAGACTGAAGGCGAGGACGGGACGGAAGTGGGGCGGAGCCTGAAGACAACAGCTTCGGTTCCTATTGGGCAGGTTTGCATGTCAAATCACCAAGTGCAGTTTAGGGAAGCATGCTAGCAGTTTCCCTGGTGGTCTAGTGGTTAGGATTCGGCGCTCTCACCGCCGCGGCCCGGGTTCGATTCCCGGTCAGGGAAGAGACTCTTTTTATGCTTGTTGCTATTTTTATTAATCACAAAAGTTCAATTGGTTTTTAAGTGTTATTTAATCTAAGGTTTAAAATACGTCGCACCTATGTACAGGCACTATTTACATTAGAAAATTAAAATAAAGATCCCTGATTCTTGCCCGCTGTATCATACTTCCTGCTCTTTTCTGAGATTCTAAAGTCCTCTAAATACATTTGTCCAAAAACATGCTTAACCACTTCGAAAACTGCATTTTCCAGCTTTTGAAGACAATCTAGATTAATTTTTAAAAAGTTTTTTGTTTAATCTTGAGCTATGTTTCACTAAAAACAGGAAGAAACTATTTTAGGAGGGATTATACCTACTTTGCTTCATGAGCTGGGAGGGGAATGTGAGATATCTGTAATATTATCAACAATAAACATATACCTAAAAACTAAAAAGCAAATAGGAACAGGATAATCCCATTTTATATGAAGTTTTAAACTGCTAAATTAAAAATAGTGTTTCTTGACATGTCATAGATACTAAACTATAAATGGAAACAAGATAGTAGTTATTCCTGGTTAGTGGAGAACATGGAGAAAGAATTTGCAAGAAGCATAAAGGTGTTTTTTAAAGTAGCAGTAGTACTAATCTGGGTGGTGGGTACTCAGGTGTTAATTTTCATTTGATTAGTCATAATGTATATATAGGTTACACTATTTTTCTCTACCAATTCATTATTTAAAATAAAAACAAGAAGAAACGAATGATAATGTCTGGGATAATGGCATGCAAGCATTATTTAGTTGAGCAAAATTCTCCTCTTGTCTATTGAATAATTGATAATGGTGCTTGTCAGGTTAGAAATAATAAATGTAAAAATAAACCACAAGGTGGCATCGTAGCCTCACGTGTCTCATTCAAACGCATTTAATCCAAATCACCCATACTTACTTTGTAAATGTTGGGTAGAGTTAAAACCCAGTTTATTGTAGTCATAAATAGCAGCAGAAGATTTTTTTCCTCTCTAAGCCTCTTTCTTCTCACTTCATCAATCACGCTTGTTGACTTGTGTATACGCTGTGCAATCAGATTAAATTGGGGGGGGGGATTCAAATCAATTCAATGCAACTAGTACACATACACAGGTCCAGCAAATGACATTTATTCATTCATTCCTCATCAGCTAGTCATGCATTCAGGTGTTCATTCACTTAAGCAACATCCACTAAAATTAGTTGAGACAAAGGCAAAGAGGCCCCGGACATTAATGGTGAGCAAAACCTAGTCATTATCATTTGATTCAGTGTAGTGGTGGAGACTCAGATGGTAGTCATAGAACGATACAAGTTAAGTTGCGATTGAAAAATTCTTCTGTGAAGGAGATGTATGTGGTTCGGGTAATTCCACAATAAGATTCTGAACTGGTTGGTGTTGTCAGATCTGTAGAGATCTGAAAACTGAAGATGAGTTGCCTAGGTATAAAAGAGAGAAAGGAGCAATCTAAATAGAAGAAACATGTGCAATACTTTGTAGCAGGAAAGAGTGAGGAGAGTACCAGGGACTGATTGAAAGCCAGGATGGCTGGGTGGGAAGCCAGAGGTAGCAAAGAAAGGTTAAGAGGAGCCTAGCAAGTGGCCCAGGGACTGAATTTACATGGCCTTGTAGCTCGAGGTGAAGGATTTGTCTCCAGATGGAGAGCATGAGGGAGCCCCAGGAAGGAGGGTGGGTACAGCAGCGTCTCACAGCCCATGCTGGGCCACTGATGAGTCAATAGCTTCATTAGTATACATGGAAGATTCTGCCCTAATTGCTCGGTAGTGGCACAGCTCTGCTCACCTATGTGTGATTATTGTTATTTTTTTTATGGTGAAGGACATTATTTAAATTAAATAATTTAATTTCAATCTCAGCCATATTCATTAGACGTACGATTTTCTTTTAAAGGACCATGACTCCATTGTATATATTTTGAGTCAGACTAAAAATCATTGCTTTTGAAAACAAGAAACATAAAACATGGTAGCTTTAAAAGAGAGAGAAAAGATAAAAATAAAAGAGAGGGGGAGAGGAATGGGGATTGAGAGAGAGAGAGAGAGAGAGAGAGAGAGAGAGAAAGAGAGAGAGAGAGAATAATGTGAGGGCTAAAATAGATACTTTTCCTCTCACCTTTTAAATTCTTCTACCTGGGGTAATTATCAAATTTGTGGGAAAAATTCTACAAAGTTTACTGTGGATGTACATGCTGGGGGTGTCATAAGATATGATGGAACACATTGGATAGTTGAGGTTTATATGCCATTATGGACAAAGGAGAAAGGAACAGGGGTTTGAGATTTCGAAGGAAACAGGGAATTTACAGGGATCTGAGGAAGAGTGAAATACATGTGGTAGGTAAATTATTTATAGGCAACCCAGAAACAATGGAGTGGGCCTGGAACCTTTCTCTCTAATGCTAAGGTGAATATGTTAAGACTAGAGGCCAAATGCACGAAATTCATGCGGCGGCGGGGGGGGGGGGCGGTGAAGAGGGCGCAGGAGTTGTCTCTCATCCCAGCCTGCACCCTCTCCAATCTGGGACCAACAGTTGGACATCTCTCCCACAATCCAGGACTGCTGGCTCCCAACCACTCGCCTGCCTGCCAGCTTAATCACCCCCTAACCACTCCCCTGTCAGCCTGATCAATGCCTATCTGCTTCCCTGCCAGCCTGGTTGCCCCCAACTGCCCTCCCCTGCCCTCCCCTGTAGGCCTGGTGCCCCCCAACTGCCTCTTCTGCCAGCCTGATCACTCACAACTACCCTCCAGCCATCTTGTGGGAGGGTGTGATGGTCAATTTGCATATTGTCTCTTTATTATACAGGATTCTCTTCCAGGAGCAGGTCTTTCCATCTGATTCAGTGAGAAAGAAAAGGATGAGGGTCAAAGGTTTCTTTTTTTTAAAAAAAAATATATTTTTTTTATTGATTTTTTTTTACAGAGAGGAAGGGAGAGGAATAGAGAGTTAGAATCATCAATCAGCTGCCTCCTACACACCCCCTACTGGGGATGTGCCTGCAACCAAGATACATGCCCTTGACCAGAATCAAACCTGGGATCCTTCAGTCTGTAGGCTGACGCTCTATCCACTGAGCCAAACCCGCTAGGGTAAAGGTTTCTTTCTGAGTTCTTTGTTTCTTAATAATCAGCTTAAAATAAATATCCCAAAAGTCACAGTTTCGCAATGGCAAACATTTGGCCCCTTCCATACACTTACAGAATTCTAACTCCGAGGCTAATACATTTAAAACAATTAGACAAATGATGCTCACTGCTTCTCTCACTATGGTATATCCTGAAGACAAGCAATGGTGAACTGCTTCTCCTTTCGCCTCAAGCTCCTGGTACCCAGAGCAAGGAAGCTGCCTCCAGACTTGGCGTTTGCGGAGGCGGCTAACTGGATTTATACCGAGCTACTGCTCCTGTGTTGTTTTGTCTGTGGTTCCGGTGCTTGGGGTAAGGAGCAGCTCTGTTGTAAGAACTGGCCAGCGAGGGTCAGGTAAGACATGGGTATTACTGAAACCCATTCCCATGATCATTATGGTCAGGAGACCCTTGGTGTTTAAGTCTGTTCTCTTGGTGCAACACATATGCCTCAAGCTTGTTAGAGACTCAGCAGTGATGGACTCATGAATATCTTTCTCGGAGGTGGGGTGGCTTACTGAACCTCGAAAGAGGGCACGATGGCCTATCCAGCCTCCTTGACTGTGGTAGTCAGGGATGCTTGTTGCCAAGGCAACACTTGCCCCTGCGCGTGGCAGTATCCTCCTCTGGTAGTCACCAGGCCGTAAAAAGGCTTTGATGGTGATACCGCACCTGGTCATTTGTAGTATTCTACACGTGTACGTCTGCTCTTAGAAGTAATAAAATAATAATAAAATAATAAATCTAAGTGGCTGCTTGTGAGACAAAAAAAAAGGGGGGGGGGCGGAGACTGGTTTATTCCTGTTAAGGGGGTGGCTTGTGTCTGTGACAGATATAACGAGAGTGAAATATGGTCTGCGTGCCTGTGTGCTTTGCCCTCCTGGCTGCAAACACATCCCCGTCATCTTGTCAGATCCCGAGGGAAGCCTGTTTACAGCGGCCGGACTGGGACTGACTGGCTGGGACAGGGCAGAGGCCGCCACCGCTGGCCCACAGGAAAATCCACACAAGCTTGGCGACTCAAAGCTCTAGTCGTATTGTTTTCATGGCGGGGGGGGGGGGGGGGGGGGGGAAGGGAGAGAAAAAAAAAGAAGAAAATAAAAGGTCTTTTGGTTCTCTGTAATTAAGGAAAAACGGTTTGAAAAGGAGTGGTGAGAGATCTAGGAAGCAGAGTCTTATACTATGATAAATAATCTTCAGTTTGATAGTTTGTAATTAGGGAAGAGGGGTTACCTCCATTACTCAGTTGTTTTAGGTGTTTATGAGCAATTTTATTTTTGTTTTTTTATTTTTTATTTTTTTAAATATATATTTTTATTGATTTCTTATAGAGAGGAAGAGAGAGGGATAGAGAGTTAGAAACATCGACGAGAGAGAATCATCTATCAGCTGCCTCTTGCACGCCCCCTACTGGGGATGTGCCTGCAGCAGCCAAGGTACATGCCCTTGACCGGAACCCAACCTGGGACCTTTCAGTCCGAAGGCCCATGCTTTATCCACTGAACCAAACCGGTTTCAGCTATGAGCAATTTTAAATTTATCGCCCGACTTGTACAAGTGGAACATTATGAAAATAGCCATTCTTTGCAAAAACACTTTTTCGCACACATGAGAACTGCAATGAATACTCAAAACTATCACGACGCAAACTTAAGTGCAAGAAACTTTAGGTTAACCTGCCAAAGATATTCAACCTCTTTCTCTCCCTTAAGGAAAACTTTGTAAGACATTCTATTGCATGCATATACCATTTCATATGCATAAATGTCTTCAGTCCCGCAGACTGATAGAATGACAACAGAGGTTAAGGAAACAGAAAACTCAGTTCTCAGAAGACTGAAAAGTTAGAGGCACATATAAATGCCTCTGATTATAAGGTTTTATGAAAAATAATACACATAGTAAGCTGTTAACCGCTATAGAAAAGCATGCTTAACAGTAAGCTGGAGTATTGGTTAGTTGAAAAGCCCTTCCTGATAATGAGAATTATTAAAGCAGGTCTTCATAGGCCAAAGGAACCGTGTTATTTTATGATATGATGGAGTTGGAATGTATAAACATTCAGTGTAATCCAGCATTCTCTTATCTTTTACACCCAGTGAAAGATAGGGTTGGTTTTTTTTTGAACCTCAAGTTACTCGGAGATCTAGTCTCAACACTTCGCCATTTTGCCTCATATTTACAGTAAGTTCACAAATTAAGGTGGGTGTGACTGGCTTAAAAGTTGAAAGTTAAAATTAAGGCCCTGACAAACTAATTTTCTTTTATGTTATGTGATAGAATGGAGTTATTCTTTTCTTATCCTTTCATCAAAGGGTGATATGGTGGGAAATTTTTATGCTAAAACCATAGACAGATTGACTCTTGTCATTTGTTCAAAGTGATCCCAGGCAAGTTGAAATATTTTTGGTTAGTCTGAATGAATCAGAGTCCCAAAAAAGCTCTAAGGTAAAAGGGATGGGCTTAAGAATTGGGCAGGTTTGGTTTGGGTCATAGCTCAGACTGTTAGACATAATCACGGACAGTTAACCTTTTATTCTCCAATAGCTAATAGGTAATGTAAAGATAATAAGGCCATGTATTCCATGGGACAGTTATGGTTTTAAATTTCAGTTACGGTTTTAGATTTCAGGTACTTAGCAAGGAGCTTCGCACAGAGAACAACCAAATAGTGTTAACAGTATTGCATTTTCTTCTCTTTTTTTGGACCTGGGGCTTGCAGTGGGTCCTGTCAGTTACGGCGGAGGGCCGATTCTCTGACCAGCCCCACGCCTGTCTATTCCTTTGAAGTTAGAACCGAGGGAGAAAGTGCCATCTCGTCCTTGGGGAACCATTTCTCATATGCCTCCGACGCCTCCTACCAGTGTCTGTGGAAGCTAAGGGACTTTCTTTTTTTCTTTTTCTTTTTTTTTTTTTTTAGGATCCCCCACTGAGTTCAAAGGCTTCTCCTTCCAAAGAATATGAGCAATAGTCACCGTTTATGATGTCATATTTGCTGTAATGCTTTGTTGTAGTTGCCGAAATGTCCACAGCCTCTGTTATTGCTTAGATCTTAACACAATTACAAGGGAAGTCAAATTCCATTCTCCAGTAAAATGCAGAGCTAGGATTAGTCCCATTGTGCAATAAAAACATGAAAAGTTTGAAAACCACATCTATCTTTAGATGATTGAATTTACAAAGTCAACCCAGATTCTTTGATTTGACTGGGACCCTCTCCCGATATATGTAAAGTAAGCTAAATCAGCAACATTTTAATCTATTCATACTTTAGCCTTGGGTTTTCCAATTTGCATTCAAATACAATATTAAGAGATAGTATTGCCTCAAATCCAAAATGCTTGTGTTTGTTTGTTTATTCATTTTTCCACTCTGGAAATTGGGATACCTTATGATTAATGTGTAAAGTTATGTTGTGCTGGTTCTTTTCCATAAAAACTGACTCTAAACCAATAGAACATCTGTAGAGTGATGGCATCTTAGACTTAGGAAAGTACGGAGTTCATATTTTGCTTTGCGTTGATATCACCTACGGTGGCATTGCTCTTACTTTGTGGTAACGTATTTATTGGTAAAAGAAACAAGTTTAATATATATGAAAGACAATCCAAAGGCTTCATTAAGATTTTTGGTACGCATGTATTTGCAGGTCAAACAGCCAATCACTCTAGTTAATAGCTGGTTTTTTTAATGTTTCAGCATTGCTTTAAAGGTACCACATATTTCCTCAAATATGATAGGAAATACCATATTTGTAATAACAAGATTCCAAGGAGAGAAAAGGCCTCCCAGCCAGTTCCCAGAAACCCCTTTCCTCACTCTTAGGGCACTTCTTTCTTTTGAGGATCCTATAAAAGCTAACGTGGCAGCCATACCTGCCATTGTCATGTGGTACAACACACCATTCAGAACCTGGCATACATACAGCACAGCGCTGGTACACAGCAGTTACTCAGTAAACCTCTCCCGGCCCCTGATGTGAAATACAAAACTGTTCTGGTTACGCATACACACAGCTCTTAACATTGGGAAAACTCAATTTTCTAAAAATGTTCCCTTTTCCTTTTCTCTCCTTTCCCCCCCTTTTTCCTACCAAAATCCTGGGAGTTAATTTGGGAACTAACTTTTACACAAATAAAAGCCACCAATAAATCAAATCCTTAAACGTTCTCTTTCCCTTGAAATATAAAAAGTGTTGTTGTTGTTTTTCTGTTTGTTGGTTTTTTTTCCATCTTGGTAGCAAACACAAAAATCACCACACCTAAAGGTAGAACACCACTTTCAAAAAACATTTGATCTACCCAGTGGGTGTGGCTCAGTGATTGACCGAGGAACCAATAGGTCTCCACTTTGATTCCCAGTCCGGGCGCAGGCCCTGGTTGCGGTTATATGCCCAGTAAGGGCCATGATGTTCATGCCGGTCAATGATGTTCCTTTCTCGTCGATGTTTTTATGTTTCTCTCTCTAAAAAACAATAACAACATACTAAAAAAAACCCACCACATTTGATCAGAGATGGGAAACTCAATGGTAAAGTTAATAGAAATGAGTGAAATGTAATGTTAAAAGCTGATGATGTGAAACACTGATCAAGAACCAACTAATAAATTACTGATAATGATTTTCTTTAGGAACACTGATAACCCGTAGCAACTAGGTGGCAAGTTGGTTTGCAAATATTTCAATCAATTAAATTGAAAAATAATAACCCTTATGAATCAGGGAAGAAAAAAAATGTAAGAAAAAAAAGAAGAAAAGAAAGAGAAGGAAGGAGGAAGGAAAGGGATTTATCTTAAAATATTTAAACCAAATTAAAAAAAAATCCTGCTCTCTAAAACACTTTATATTCCAAAATAGGAAAAGAATCCTTTAAATGCTAACATTACAATAGGCACAGGATCAACTATTAGATAATAAAAATCATTTCTATGCCAGTGGCCCACAAATCGTGATTAAAAAGCAAACTTCAAATGCTACTAAATCCATTTTCTTATTTGCTACCTAATTCCATCAGAGCTAACGGAAAACTTAATAACCAGAGAGCCTCACAGAAGAGGGACATGGTGATCTGTTTTTGCTCATTTTTTTTACCCACTTCCAGACAGAAGAAATTAGATAAACTAAACACTTTTTTTTTTTTAAACTAAAAGCCTTCCACTTGTTCCTTTAGCTTTGAGCATACATAAGTGGAATGCATAAGAAGACCACTCTTTCTTAATTTTCCCAATGTTCGGCTCAGGAGCTTTCAGGCTTTGTGGAAGGGGGGATATCTGCCCAATCCCTACAGCATCAGAAGAAACTGGCATTGCCGAAACCGGTTTGGCTCAGTGGTAGAGCATTGGTCTGCGGACTGAAGGGTCCCAGGTTCGATTCCGGTCAAGGGCATGTACCTTGGTTGCAGGCACATCCCTGGTAGGGGGTATGCAAGAGGCAGCTGGTCCATGTTTCTCTCTCATCGACATTTCTAGCTCTCTATCTCTCTCCCTTCCTCTCTGTAAAACTCAATAAAATATATTATAAAAAAAAAGAAAGAAATTGGCATTGAGGTAGATAGTGAGGATTCATCACCAGGAGGGGTATATACGGCCCTTCATGTGTGCATGTGATTTTAAAAAACACTACAAACGTTTTTGATAAAAAATGTATGACACATGCTAGCGTATTACCCTATGTCCGGTATACTGCTAGCATTATTTAGAGTTCTTGTATTTGCACTTTTCCGAGAACCATGGATAAGAATAAAAGGCAGAGGGACCGGATCACTTCCTGCCTCCAAATAATGTCTTACCCACCTATGCTTAACTGATTTACAAGCTCAGATAAAAACTGATTTCAAGAAAGCTGTGAAAAAGCAAAAGAAAAGCCCTGGCTTAATTTGTTAGTGAAGGAAGGCCTTGCTTGAAATCCATATCAACGTTACATTCTGCAAAGCAAGTCATCCACATAAAAATAGTCAAAAAGGACTTCATTTAATTAGTGATATGTAGACTTTTGCATAGAAAAAGGTTACAAAGTAATGCAAAAAAAAAGACTAGGTACAGTAATTTTAAAACAAATATTTAAAAGTATAATTTTGCATAATGTTTAACATTCTTCTTTATTGCTTTCTCCACACAGCAGAGAAATGAAGTGCATAATAATACATGCTGTGTCTTTATCTTTCAAACATAAAATCTCATGTGCTCAATTTCAATGTAGTAAGAGATTATTTTGTCATTAAACAAAATAAAAACAAAACAGAACGAAACCAAAACACCATTATGTAGCACTAGTCTAGGCATGGACAACGTAATCTATGTACATCCCATGGCATACATTCATCTTGATTTGGGGTCAAACGCAATCTTGAGCTTGACAAAGAGCATTTAAAAATCGTGGCTTTTCTGTTCCAAATGCTATCTATCTCCCTGTCTCATCCCCTTCCGAAATGCTACTCCTCCCAAAAGGATGACAAGGGCAGAGCACGTCATCAGGACAAAATGAAGAGGATACATATGCGAAAATGGTCCAAATGAAACTGAATAAATTAGGCTAGACTTTTACAAACTTGGGAGCTTTCAGGTTGGCATGAATCAGCTTAGCCTGCGGCGGGCACACAGCAGGTGACTGCTCCTGGGCGTACTCTATAGATGCCTGGTTCCTATAAGAAGCACCAGGTTCTGAGCCAGGAAAGAAGAAGGTGCCCGGGGGCTTGGCAGACAAGGCAGAACGCTCGCTAACCTGCGCTCCGATGGAGTAATTGCTTACACCAGTGTATTGCTGAACGTCACCTCTTGGCAAGTCTCTACGAAGAGAGCAAACTAAGATAAAACTAGGTCTTTCAACTCCAAACTTATTTTTAGCAATCCTGTTGGCCAACAAAAACCTGCTGGTTCCAACAGGATCCTCTCCTCTGGCATCTGTGTGTCTGCAGCCTAACGCGGGCCTGCTGTCCCCTTCCCTTCTCAATCTCCCGTCCACGCTCCTCGCTTGCGCCATGTCCCATGCCCCATGCCCAGAACAAAACCTCCCTAGCTCAGGCACTTGTGAAACACGGCTAATTTTTTCCCCCCTTTCCCTTTCCCCATCTAGTTTCGAAAGAATTCCATCAGGGCCTCTTTCTTCTCCAATTCAGAGGCACCGATGCAAGGCTGGATGGCCCATGGCACAGTCTTTGTTTGAACTTCCCGGGGGGACGATTCTGCATGGAGGCAGGCGTGCAGCTCTCCAAAGCTGCTGGCGTCGGGGCGCAGGCTGCCTTACACAACCACAGGGGGAAAGAAGAAAAAGAAAAAGGAAAAAAAGAAAACAAATGGGTAAGACCACATGTCCACGTGTGAGGGGTGCGCGTCTCGAACAGCTTTTATGGTTTGTTCCTGGGCGGGCCTGCGGACGTCCATCCGTCGGGCCACCCCCGGGGCGCAGGTGCTGAGCCGCGGGGCTCTCCGTTGCGCGCGCGGGCAGGTCCGGGCCCCGCTCAGAAGGCGCCCACCTCGGTGCCCCAGGGCCGGTAGGGTTTGCTGTTCGAGCCGCCGCCGGCGCCGGCCTGCGGGGGGCTGGGCGCGGCGGCGCCGGCCAGCGGCGGGCTGAGTGCGGCGGCGGCGGCCACGGCGGCGGCGGCGGCGGCGCCGGGGGGCAGCACGGGGAAGGCCCCCGCGAAGGACAGCGGGAAGCCGTGCGCCGCGGCGGTGGCGGCGGCGGCGGCCGCGTGCACCGTGGCGGACAGCGACAGCAGCGAGGTGGACAGCGGCGGCACGCAGGGCGCCACGCTGCCCGCCGCGGGCACGCGCAGCGCCGAGTCCGCGTGCGCGAACGTGGCGGTGAGCAGCGCCGAGCCGTGCGCGGGCGGCGCGTCGGGCGCGGCGGCCAGGCGGCAGGGCGCGGCGGGCTCCGCGGCGTGCAGGCCGGCCGGCTGCAGCAGCGCGGCGGGCAGCTGGTGGAAGGCGGCGGCCGCCCAGTGGTGCGGGGGCAGCCCGGGCGGCGCGGGGTGGTGGTGGTGGTGGTGGTGGTGGTGGGGGTGGGGCGCCAGGGAGGACGTCAGGGCCGCCGCCTCGCGCTGCGAGGCGCACGTGCTGAGGTGGGAGACGAGGCGCGCGCGCAGCGGGTCGGCCGAGTCCAGGCCCTCCACGGAGCTCAGGTAGCGGGCCACCTCGGCCAGGCACTCCCGGAAGCCCAGGCTCAGGAAGTCCATGGCCAGCGCGTGCGCGTCGAAGTAGCCTGGCGGGAGGTTGGGTGGAGCAGGGGGGGGAGAGGCAGGAGAGAGAGGAGAGAGAGGAGAAAAAGGATCCAGTTACCAAGAGGCCTGCCAACCGGGTTCCTCTCTGCCCTTGAGACGATGGAGGCAGAACCGCCATCCTTTCGGACCACGCTGCCAGCGGGTAATGCTACCGCGTTTCCCCGAAAATAAGACATCCTCCGAAAATAAGACCTATTTCATGGAAATATAAGACATCCCCTGAAAACAAGACCTAGCGCATCTTTGGGAGCAAAAATTAATATAAGACACTGTCTTATTTTTGGGGAAACAGGGTAGTTATAGCTGCAATTTGTGCAGAAGTCAAGAGAGAGAAAGTGCACTCCGCAGTTCGCAGGTGGGACCACTCCGGCATTGCTAGGAGCTATAGTTCTTGCAATGAAACTCCTGTGTGTGTGTGTGTGTGTGTGTGTGTGTGTGTGTGTATGGGGGTGTGGGGGACGAGATTAAGAACATGCATGTTGCCGAAACCGGTTTGGCTCAGTGGTAGAGCGTCGGTCTGCGGACTGAAAGGTCCCAGGTTCGATTCCGGTCAAGGGCATGTACCTTGGTTGCGGCCACATCCCCGATAGGGGGCGTGCAGGAGGCAGCTGGTCGATGTTTCTCTCTCATCGACGTTTCTATCTCTCTATCTCTCTCCCTTCCTCTCTGTAAAATATCAATAAAATATATATATTTTTAAAAAGAACATGCATGTTTCATATACTTCCAGGGGGGAAAAGTGGTGTTTCTCCTTCTGTACTGTGGACTGGTGACATTCCCTAGTGGAATTTTTTCACGGTGATGCAGAGATCCAGGCTCCGTCTCTGTCACATGATTAAAGGGCTTTTCTGAAACCTCTGCACTCTCTTGGCGGTCAACAGAGAGGTAAAATGCATTTTATCGGCTTGGGGACTTTCGAATAAAGGGCTTTTCTTGCACCATTACTTACTGTATCTTAAAAAAAAATGTTTCTTGCTGAAACCGGTTTGGCTCAGTGGATAGAGTGCTGGCCTGCGGACTGAAGGGTCCCGGGTTCGATTCCAGTCAGGGGCATGTACCTTGGTTGTGGGCACATCCCCAGTAGGGGGTGTGCAAGAGGCAGCTGATCGGTGATTCTCTCTTGTCGATGTTTCTAACTCTATCCCTCTCTCTTCCTCTGTAAAAAAAATCAATTATATATATACATACATATATATATATATGTATATATATATAATGCTTCTTGACTCTCAGTGGCTTTTTTTTAATCAACAAAGTGAAAACATGTTGTCATTACTTGCTTTGAAAAAAAAATCCAATAAAAACAAAATGTTTCACTTATCTATTCATTATTAGACTATCTTATTCTGTATCTCTTTCCAAAGATTCTGTATCTTTGGAAAATAGTAGTCATACTATTCAAAGTCCTAAAGCTAGAATTCAAACTGAAATTTGGAAGTCCCAAAAAGACATCTGGGACAAAAATATACCCTATTGGAACAGTAACAACAGCACAAAGCTGGTATAAGACTGCATCGTGAAAAGTTGAAGATGAGGACTTAGGCAGAGTTGGCAACAAAGTCCCTGGGATTAGAAGAAAAAGCTCTCCCTAAAGACACCGCTGCCATAGACAGATTCCACAGGAGTGTCCGTGGGGTTCTCTGCGGGCCTTTGCAGACTCTGTCTCCCATGAGCGAAGAGGAGGGAGGTGATCATCAGTGTAGACTGAGTTCAGAAATCCAGAGGGATTTAGAAATCTAGGTTACTCTACTAAATCCTCTCTAGAAACCGTGGCAAGATCAAGATAGACTATAAAAAAATGAACCAACAGAATGTAACCCAAGAATTTTCATGAACAGGCAATAAATAATTTGAAATTTGTGGTTTGCCAGCTACAGGTTGATGTAGATCATCGAGTTCTCTGTTGAATCTTAAGGAATAGAAATTATGCTAATTGCTATCCTGTTGGTAACACAGAGGGAAATGACGATGAGCAGCTGTCTCCCATGAATGGATGTTGGGCCAAAAATTACCGCACAGTAGATAGGCCCACACAACGTCCCCTGTACCATCACTGCTCTACAGCTTTAAGTGAGCAGGCTCACACCCCTGTGAAGTGGACACTAGCCCTGTTCTCACTTTACAGATGAGGAAAATGGGGCTCAGAGAAGGTTAGTAATTTTCCATGCATCACAGAGCAACTACATGATAGTGCCAGGATTTGAAAACGGGCAACCCAACTACAGAGTCCATGCTCTAAGACCGTGGTTGGCAAACTGCGGCTCTCGAGCCACATGCGGCTCTTTGACCCCTTGAGTGTGGCTCTTCCACAAAATACCACGGCCTGGGCGAGTCTGTTTTGAAGACGTGGCATCAGAAGAAGTTTAAAAAATTTGGCTCTCAAAAGAAATGTCTATCGTTGTACTGTTGATGTTTGGCTCTGTTGACTAATGAGTTTGCCGACCACTGCTCTAAGACATCAGCACACTACGCGACCCTGACAGCAGCTGTGAGCCTTGGGGGAGAGAAGCCCCCACTGCCAGCCCCCCCCCCCCTTCAAGGCCCACGTATTCTCCAGCTGGGTGACCTGCTTAAAGACCCGGCAGTCAGGCCGCTTGCATGTGCTTGCTTGGAAATGTGTGCTCATACACTGTTCTGGGTTGAATTTTAGGACTGTTCAGGTAGCCAAGAACAGCAACCAAGACAGAACTTAGTTTTGATAGCAAGGCATAAGAACAATATTATTCTTTACAAGCATGTAGCTCAGGCCAAATATTTAAAATGTTGATAAGACTTCTCAGTCTTGTGGTTAACCATGCCCAGGGAGGCAGAGCAAACAAACAACTTTTCCTGCACCACCACTAACTTAATCAGATCAGATGGAAATGTGGGGCTGGCGGGGCCTTAGAGCTCAGAGCACTAGTGTGGGCCTCATGGAGCAACAGTGCACTTTCTGTGTCTGGTCACAGCTGAGGCAGTGGCCAACCTGGGCTGGATCCTTGGCTCGTAAGGTTTCACCTATTCTCTTCTCCATTGTGTAAGCATGCCTGCATCCTATACTTAGGGTGACATTTTAATGAACAGGAATTTAAAAATTCGTTCAGGATGCTTCCTCGAGAAGGTGCAACCAAGTGTAAGTCACACTGAATGGGCTTCCCTGTACAATGATCGGCCTCCCCGACACACAAATATCAAAACAAAGCCATGAGATTAGAGGCGGTCTTTCCCTTCCCCCAAACTTCCATTAAATCGGAGCTAGAACTCAGTATAATGCAGCTTCCCCCAAGGAAGGGGCTCTAGAAGTACTCTCACGTTGTTTCCAGATTGTGGTCGGTCCTGGATGTAGAGGCGATGGCCAGGGCTGGGTTCCGCAGGTCCGCACCAGAATGGCCACCGTGGAGTTAAACACAGAACTATTTCCGTACCAACTGGTCAACAGTTACTTGTCTCCAACGCCTTTTCCTGCCTTCATCTAGGGCAAATTATGGCACTACATAGTAAAAGGCTGACAAAAAGCACCGAGAAGCTTCCAGAGTATAGGTGCAGTAGCACTTAGCCCCTTGTGGTGTCTTGTATTTATCCAGTCGTCAAATATATTAAACTAGTGACCCAGTGCACATTGAAAGGAAATTAATTAGAAGGTGGCCGGCAGGGCGGGACCTGGGCGAGATGGGCCGGACATGCCCTGGAGCCAACCCACGTGGTTCCTCCCCTGCGTCTTCAGGGTGAGTGGGTCCTTCTGGCAAGTGGGGTCCCACAGGCTGGCCTGTGGGGATCAGGCTGAAAACAGCTCTCTGACATCCCCTGAGGGGTCCCGGAGTGCGAGAGGGCACTCTGCAGAGTTGCTGTCCTACAGAGTGTGGAATGCAAAAGCAAGCGTGCAGTAAACCCGATTCAGGGCCCGACAGTGCCCCAGCAACAACATAACCCAGGGGTGGGCAAACTTTTTGACTTGAGGGCCACAATGGGTTCTTAAACTGGACCGGAGGGCCGGAACAAAAGCAACCTGACCATGCTGGCACTCTCATCTTGGGCTGCTGGTGAAGGAGCGGAGGGGAGAGCAAGAGAACCCTCCGCTCTTTCGGCTCCTCGGGCTGGATAGAACAGCCGTAGTTTGCCCACGGCTGACATAACCCATGGCCGAAGGTGGAATCGCGTGGCCCTGTGAGGAATCGGGCTCCCTCCTCTCTGGTTCCGGGTGCATCATCCGAGAACCGCTGCTGCCAAGTCACTGCAGCTCAGCAGCTCCTGCATTGAGCGTTTGCCCCTGGTGGTCAGTGTGCATCATAGCAACATCAGACACTTAGCATATTAGCTTTTTATATATATATAATTAGATATCACCCTTGGCTAAGATGAACACCAAAGGTTTGAAGGGTGAAAAAGATACAAAAGGGTGAAATCCAGTCTAAGTGAGAACTGGGATGATGAAATCTGAGTGAACGTTACAGCTTTCCCCTCTCAACTGTACTTTTAGCATGAAGTAAGGGTCTATCCCTGACCCACTAAACAATTCTTCCCCAAATCACTGTGGAATACAGAGGACATCTCTCCAGGGAGCCTCCTCCTCTTTGCTCTGGTTAGGAATGACTCTTCCATTAACAGTTTCCAGTAGAGATTCACTGCCTGCACTTCAAATGCTCTGTCTGGTCTGAATCCAAAACCAAGCAAAATCTGAAAACAACAACGAGAGTAATTCTAGAGTCACTTCCTTCGGAACAGCTGCATTATACTGAGTTCTAGCTCCGATTTAAGAGGAGGCTTCGGGGAAAGAGAAAGAAGAAAAAGGGGAAAGATTGCCTTTAACCTCCTGTGTATGTTTGTGTGTTTGTTTTGTCTTTCTGTACAGATTCCAGCATGCGCTTCTGGAGTCCCAAACAAATCTCTGACCAGGCTGCTGTGAATGAAGCTTTACTCCCACAGTATTATGAAAGCAAACACAAGCCCGGGGTCAAGTGCTTCTTTTGTTCCAGAAGTTCTTTCCCACGAGTTCAATCCTGCCATTAGCATTGATTTCCACGGCTTTAATCTGGGACCTCCTATCTCAGCTCGTTAAAGAATCCTTCAACTGTGACTTCCTTACACTCTTGGGGAGGGGGGGGAGGGGAGGGGGGAGAGGAAGGTGGAAAGGGGTGGGGAAAATGAAGTCACCCGCTTACCTTTACCCCCTGTTGCCTGAAGCATCTTCAAATGATCCACTGTCATTTGTAATATTTCAGCTTTTTCTAACTTTGCAGACCCCTGCATAAACAAGTAATAAAGTCTTATAAGTTCTATGGAAACAAATTTGGGATATTTTACACTGGATTTTCAGTTTTCCTTCTCATTAGAAAATTCTATGTTTAATTTTTTTTTCCCACAGAAAAATCTGAATCCCTTCCAAACTTTAAGTGAAAACTCTAATTACTATGTCACACCCCATGACAGATACTTGCCATTTCAACCTTTAAAGGTTAAAAGGTATAATAAATATTTTTATCATAAGAGTAACTATACTCCCCAATATTACTCTATCAAAATTACAATTGTGAAAATCTCAAACCTTGCATCTAATCAGTTCGTTGATTAATATATCCTTGATATTTTTACTTTGCTTGGTTAATGAAAGCATATTTAATTTCATTATCTAATTATATAAAACATCCAGTAGTCCTATATAATACTCAAATCTAGATCAGTTGAATACAACTCTGGAGGATGAGGAAATAGAATCTCGAATTATTGTTGAACCCTGACATGGTGACTTTGATTGAATAATTAGTTGCTCTTGGTATTTTTCATCATACCAAATATTATTGGTATTAAAGAAGACATGGTAGGATAAATTGCAATATTTAACTCTCTGAAAGTGCCTGCCACATTTTAGAAGATGTACAGTTTCCAAATATTCAACATTCTTGGTTATATAATGGACATATCTCTTTTAATGCTCTTCTAACATTTTAAAATAAAATATTTTGACTTTCCAGCTAGAAAAATAAAATAAAAAATTCTAATAGGTCTTTAATTCATACTAGACCACGGGTAAGCAGGACCAAAAAGAAAAAAGGGAAGACTTTTAATATGTTTTCCAATCTTTACCAGCAGGTGTCACTGTGAATTCCAAGATCATAAGTGAGAAAGCATAATTTACTACTTAATCCAGTAAATATCAGCAACGTGTACAGATATTTAAACCCTTTAAAATAGTTTTGTCTTTGAAATGTATTTTGATGTCCCCACTTTTTAAAATAAGGCCAACTTCTGGAAACCAATTGAAAAAAGTGCCACCTCAAACTGTCTCAGAGTGCTGTGGGTGGCTTCTAATTTCCTGGAAGAGCTAAATAATTAAATCAATGTCTTTTTCAGAAGAGGAAATAAGAAGTTTACTTCAGGTTCTTATACGTTACTTGTTTTGTGAAAATTGTCAGCTCAGTGCCAGTTATTTAAACTGCTTGAATAAATACCCTTCTAATCATATTGTGACAGGGCCAGCTCACTAAAGGGTGGTAGCCAAGCTCTACAAATGGGAACGTCTGTGTTTATGGTAACTAGCTGCCAAACAACTGAGGTTTGCTTTTAAGATTTGTTTTAAGTTGATATTTAAGAAAAGAAAGAAAAAGAACAACAAAAACCACACCAAACTGATGGTTCCTCGTAGCTAGATATTTCAGTACTCAAAGTAAAAATCTCTCTAAATAATATTTTCATTTCCAGCCTACTGCTACTAATCAAAACTACAGTTTCCACATTACATTTACCTAATCAAAGGCAGTTTCAGCATACAGAATGGGTGCCTGTGCTTCTCTTAAAACTGTATAATCAATAGCATATTACATCTTGTACTTCTGTCAGTGCTCAATGTTCCCACGGAGATATACAGTAGTTTCAGTGAACGTGACTAATAACAAAATTGTAGTTTCTGGGTAATTTTGGAAGGCTTTGTAAGGTTTGTCTGGCTCATGAAATAAACAACAAAACAACTGCTGTCTTATACTCTATTTGAATTAAATTGAAAGTATTTTCAACAAATTTATGATGGCCACATTCTTTGAAAGATGCTCTTAGAAATCTGTGTCATTAGCCATGGTGACGGGAGGAGAAACTTTTCTAAAACGACAAAGAAAGATTTACATATTTGGCTTCCTACTCTATTAAGTGTGAAAAATCTTCTTCTTTTTTTTTTTTTTGGTAAAGGAATACTTGAATTCTGAAAAGGGCATATGGCTAGTTTGATTTTTAGCAAACTTCCAAAAAGATGCTCCAGATCGAGCATTATTCTGCTAGCCCAGGGATTAAAAGTGAAACCATGTGGGTTGGTAAATAAATTACATTAGTATAAATTATTTAGAAAATAGAGCTGGAGATGGTACTTCCTGGGCTTTGGTAATTTTTAAATTAAAAAGCTTATTTTTCTTAAACTGTTTGAAACAAAAATGAAATTTCACACATGATATCCTTCTTCTACTTTTTTTTTTTTTTTTAAAGAATACCACATACATTTTGGTTTTAAACAAAACCACCGCTGGTCCTCATAGAAAGAACAGAGAAAGCATGAACACTGTTACCCTTAAGGGAAAAATAAACTCAAGAATGGAAATGTTTTTCAACTTCACGATGGATTATGTTTTTAATAGTTTTGCCACAACAAAGCATTTTATTGAAATCACTGCTCTGTGCCAGATCAGGGCACATACACCATTATTTTAATAAGCTTTAACGGGAACCCACATTCCCAGATGAGGGAATCGGAGTTTTTGAGCTTTTTGGTTGGGGTGGTCAGGGGTGAGGATAGCTTACTTGTTTTTCAAAAGCAGTTGGCACCAGTCGCCTCAACTCGGACAAGCTGTTATTTATCCGATCTCGACGCCTTTTCTCTATGATCTATCCCAAAGAAAGCAAAAGAAACGTTTATGAATACACAAATGATAAAATTACTCAGAATGAAAAAAACACACACAACTGTTACACATTAGGCTGCATAACATGAAATAAAAGGGAAAAAAAATCACATACCCCTCTCCTTTTCTTTCTGGCCATAATCTGAGATGTTGTTGTTGGAGAATTCGATCTAATCACAGAGCTAGAACTTTGCCTATGAAATAGGAAGAGTATGTCAGGTGCTTCATTAACATAACAATGGTTTCTTCTGAGTACTTGATGCCACCCATTAAACACTGAGAGTGATTTCGCAGTTGAGGTCTGTGTTACTTTATTCTTAATTCTTGCTTTACTCTTTATATACTTTGCTTTCAAAAGCCTTTATCTCTTTTCACGTAGGAATGAATGGAGGCTTAAAAAAAGAAAAGTTTTAATGCGTACGATAGATGCCAAACCCAGTGGCAAAAACATCCCTAAACTTTTATTAAGTCGTCTAGTAAAATAATTATGGGCAGTCAGGGTGAGAAATTAAATATTAGTACTTCCTAGTGCCACTCGTAACTGTTTCTTAAAACTCAACTTGTCTCTAGCATCCTCCTCCTCCTCTTTCCGGTCAGACATACTGAACAAAGCAAAGCTATTTTAAAATAAAGGCCATGTTTAGCACCATTACCAAAACAGATATACAATCATTACATGTCACACTGTTGTCTCTAGATGCAATCTTTAAAATAAACACAAGTTATCTTACCATTTCAATTAGTCATATCTCACAACGGGGGAAAAATGACAAACTTAATGTATACTGATCTTCCAAAAGAACGCTCCAAAGTGAAAATGCCACCGATAGGAAAATTAAAATCAGATCAACTACCAGGTAAAGGTTTTACTTTGAAAATGAAACTTGTACCTTTGTGCCTTCAGCCTAAGCTTGAACCTCAAGGAGATGCAACTCGTCTTGAGTTTCCTAATGAAAAGGTATTTTATACTGAGAATGTAATCAAATTATCATTTTGCCACTTAGCATGCTCACCATCCTTTCTAGTTTGTATCTGTTACTCTTCATAACGCGTAGATTCCATAATTCTTTATATTCTCAGATTTTTCCACGGTTCCTGTTATTTGTTCTTCCATCTTAGAAATGTTGCACAGATCAGGTCTCATCACTTCATCTTCTCGCGTCTGGATCTTCCTTCTGAATGAACCGTCTCCCTCATTCCCATCCACTCTCAACTGGCTGCGCCTTTCACACGACATCTTCTGTTTCTCTGTTCTCATTTCTTAAGATGACCAGCACTTTAATCGTTGGAAGATACTTTGTAAGCAATGTTTCATGTAAATATCCTTGCTCTTGCTGATAACCAGGCTTTGGTTTGTATGTATTAGAAGAACAGCATTGAAAGGGAGGGAAAAAAAAACCCAACCAGTATTGAAAGTTTTCCAAAAGATAGGAAGAATTTTGCTCCCTGAGTGACAGTTGCAGATAAATAACGAAGGTGCTTCTGGGGGGATGCCAATTAGAAGCAATTATCATTTGACCCGCCTGGCACTAAAATGCCTCGGTAATCTCCCCCTGTCACTGGGAAGGGGAGGTCTGGCTTCTGTGATCACGACCCCGATCTTTCCCAGACTTAAGAACCGGCAGTCCAAAGAAACAAACGCCCGAAACGATGCTTCTTACATCTGTCCCTCACTCTCCTGTCATCAGCCCGGGGGGCGCAACCGACTTAGCCGGGACATTGCAAGTCGCTCTAATTTCTCCAGAAAGCAACGTATCTTTTCAGTCTCTTTAAAAACATCCTTTTTTTCCCCTTTCCCTTTGCTCTTGGCCCATTTCGGCAGTTTCAGTGGCGGGGCGCTCGCCGGGGCCGGGACCTGTTTGCCGGGGCCCGGAGCTGACAGCCGGGCAGCACCCCGGCACCTCCCGCACCTCCCGGCGCGTCCCCGGCCGCTGCGCTGCGCTCCGCCCGGAGAGCGCAAACCGACACCCCTCGCCCCGCTCCACGCACGTCCCCGAGCGCCCACCACCCAGAGTTTCTCCGGCCAAACTTCCCCCTCTTCGGGAGGACGACACTTGGAAGAGGAGCCTCGAGGTTCCCCAGGAGCCGCCCTGCACAAAGCTCCCCCCCTCCCTCCATCCCCTCCCGACGCCCCGGGCTCCGGGCAGCTCCCGCCGCGCGCGCGCTCACCCCGAGTAATTGTTCTCGCTGCCCACGTCGATGGTCTCGTCCAGGTCGCTCTCCGAGGTCGTCTCCTCGCAGGGGCGCTTCATCGCGGCCGCAAAGGCACGGGGCGCAGCCCGGCCGGGCGCACGGGTGCGAAGCGCGCGGCGCGGCGACCTCCCCGCCGGCCTCCTCCTCCTCCTCCTCCTCCTCCTCACCCCCCGCCCCGGGCCCGGCAGGCGCGGCTCCCGCGGTGGCGCGGTCGGCTCCTCCGGGCTGTTTCCCACGCCGCAGCCCGGCTCCGCGGCAAGACCGGCGCCGGGCACGCCCCCCCGGCGGGCGGGGCCGGGGCGCACGCCTCCCTCCCGCGGGGCCCCCGGCGCCCCGGCGGGCGCCGCCCCCTCGGGCCCGGCGCGGCCCGCGATTGGCTGGGGCGGAGGGGGGGCGGGGCCGCCCGCGCCCGCGCCCGCCCCCGGGCCGGGGCCGAGGCGTGGGAACCCGGCTTCACACCTGGGGCGGCGGCGCTGCGCGCGGGCGGGACGGGCCGCGGCGGGTGGCTGACCGCTCGCTCGGGAGGTGCGCGGACCCGGGCTGGACGCGGGCGCGGGCGCGGCGAGGGCGGGCCGGTGCGGGGCGGGCTCGGGGGCCGCGGGCTCTGGCCCTCCTTCCCCCCCCCTTCCCCCTACCGCCCTCCGGGGCGGTTTCAGCCCTCGGTTTGGGTTCGGAGAACCACCCCAGCGCGTGGCTGAGCGAGAGAGCGCGGGTGTGACGTGGGGAGGCGCCGCGGCTTCGCCCCGCCAACCCCACTCGGCTGTCTCCTGGTCTGGAACCAAACTGCTGACCGGCTGGCCCCGGCGGTCACATTTGCCCTCTGGGGATTTTGGAAAAACTTTCAAAGTTATTATTTTTTTTTCCCTCCGATGCAACTCCCGAGGTTGCTTCTGCGGCCTCTGGGCTGTGGGCAGATAAGGACGTGAGTTTCCTTCCCCGAGCAGGGACCGAACCCCTGACGGTCGGAGAGCGTCTGAGGTTGCCCACCTCCCCCGATTTGCTGTGAATCAGTTATTTCCGTTTTCCCCCTTCCCCGGGGACTGGATAGCGGATCCCGCCGAGTACACCGCGCCTGGAGCCGGGTTTACCCGGGTGGCCGGCGGGACGGGGCGCACCAGGCGGGTATGTCAGGCTCCGCGTTAGTGGCTCTCCAAGGTCGAGTGTTCCCGGGCGTGGATGTTCACATGAACTAACTCCCCACTCCCCCCGCCAGCGTGCGGTAGGTTTCCTTAGGATCCCGGACGTGGAAAATCGCTCTGGAAACGAATTTGTTTTCTAAAGTTCGAATTCGGGTCCAGTTTGTTTTTTTGTTTGTTCTTTTTCTGGACCCCGCGGGCGGTAAAAATCTCTGGATGTGCTTCCAGAACCTGTTTCCCAGCGTCTCTCTCCGCGCTCTGAGGCTGGCACCCGGGCGTCTCCGCCGACCGCCTCCGCGCGGGCAGCCGCCGGGGCCCTCTGCTCGCCCCGGGGCCGCGGGGCCGGGCGGCGGGGGTCCGGCCGGGCGGACGGAGACTTCGCTCGTGGCGCCGGGACAGCTCGGTGCCTGGCGGATAGAAGCCTCCGGGAAAGGGGCGTCCGTCCGTCCCCACCGCCTCTCGCCGGGGACAGAGCCATTTTTTTTGGGGGGGGGTGTGGGACGGGGGGTCTGTTCGGGGCGTCCCCGGGACTGTCCCCTCCCTCCCCGTCCCCGCGCCGGCGGGGGGAGAGGCGGGGCGGACGCGCGGCCAGCCGGGCCCGGCGGGCGGGGGGAGCGGGCGGGACGTGCCGCCGGGAGCCGCTAAGCTCCGGTTAAAGCACAGACCCCCTCCCCGCGCCCCCGCCGGGCGCCGGCCGCGGCCGTGTGAACGGAAACCCGAAGCGTCCCGCCCCGACTTCTGAAACCCGACCCGGCCCAGCGCGCCGTCGGCGGGCACCGGGCGAGGCCTGGCGGGCCGGCCCGGGTCAGCTCGGGACCGCGGGGCCTCCGGGGCGGCGACACCCCTCCTCCCGCCCCCCGCCGGGCTGTGGGTTTCGGGGCGGGTCCCGCCTCTGTCCCGCTGGGCACCCGAGTCCCGAGCGGCCGCCTCCCGCCCGCCGCGACCTCCCACGGCGCCGCCGGCCGGGCCTCCAGCCCCGGGCGGGGAGCGGGGAGCGGGGCCCGCGGGGGAGGAGGAGGGCCCGGCGGCCGCCGCGAACCCGGCCTCCGGGGCTCCGGCCGCCGCTGGTCCGGACCGCGAGCGCCCGCAGGTGCAACGAACGCGCCCCGCCGAGCAAATTTGGACCCAGTCGCGTCAGGGTCCAAACTTGAGACCGTCGCTGAAAAAACAGAAGAAAAAAAAAGATAAAGAAAAAGAGGTGACCCCCCAACCATCACCAACATACTGGTGTATTTAATTGCAATAATTGAGAAAAATTGCAAATAGGGAAAAGGTTTATTTGCAATAAAGTATCAACTGGATATAGTTTCCCCTTATTTTTCTTGGTAGTCTTAACTGCTTTAACCGTGTTATTTTAACCGTGATATATATATATATATATACACACACACACACACACACACACACACTCAATGGCTCTTCTCCCTCCCGTGTGTGTGTGTGTGTATATATATATATATATATATATATATATATATATATATAAAAGTACACGTGGATTTGATGTCGCCTAAAATATTTCATAAGCAGAGAGGACCATTTCCTACAAGCGTCTAGGACCGTTCTCGGTTGGTACAAGGTAAGCGGCATGTAAGTCTGTTACATAGGCGAACGCATAGGTGCTTCGAACACCATGAAATGATTAATATTCCCGCTCACCCACAAGGTACTTAACCGAGATTAGGCAGCGCGGAATTTATCAATTAGTTTTTTTTTTTTTTTTATTCCCCCGGAGGATTCATCGCCTGTCCCCTGGTTAGACTCCCTCTGGTCCGCCTCCCACTGGAGAAGCGGGGGGAGGAAACTCTAAGCGCCCAGAAAGGCCGCGGGCTGTGGGGGGCTGGGGAGGGCGTGCAGGGGTGGGGTAAGCGGACAGAAGGAACAGAGGAGAGGAGGAACCGGGGGTGTCCAGCCTCCGCGCCCCGAGCCACATCCTTCGCAGCGAAAGCCGGACAGGCTTCCGAGAGCCCGGGCGGGGAAAGACGTCCGCGCGGAGAGCACTCCCGCTTCTTTCCTTTTCAGAGATATGTACGGAGAGATCACCAGACCGAAGGATACGAGGGGCTTTTATAGGAACGAAATGCCATTAAAAGAAAGCCCAGGACGAGGGACCCAGACGGGCATGGAGGAGGGGAAACTGGTCCTCGCGCGGGGGCTTTGTGTTCAATGTGACCTAACCCAGGGGTGTGAGCGGAGCTGGCGAGCGCCAAGCTCTGGAAACATCTGACTCCCAGCGGCTCTTCCCCCGCCGGAGAGATACAACAGAGTCACGGGTTTTGCGCCTGTATTCTTAAGTTTGACCTAGGCTTATCTTGTCCCACAGATTTGAGTTCCGTTGCATAAATTAACGGTGTGATTCCCGCGGTTCTAAAATCCCCCTCGAAGCATTTGGGGAACAAACGTGGGGTCCTTCAACATGCTCCCTGATCTGCTCTTTTCGTCATTAGAGCCCTTTGATTTTCCAAGATCAGTGGTCACATTTCATTTGTGGCTTCTCTGAATCCTTTGAGGCGCAGCTCCCCAATTACTTAAAAAGTTCCTGGTCGCTCCAGGGTTCGGGTTCTCTTAGAAAGTCACCAAGGCGTGACGCCGCTTAAGGAAAGTCTTGGGTTAGTTTCTCAGTGAAACGCGGGCGGCTCTGCTATTTTAAGAAACGCGTTAGTCTAAGAAGCCTCAGTGCACGTCCTTCCGATCCAGTCCCATACTTTGCTCTATCTGAAATATTATCATTGCTGCACAGTTCCTGGTGCAAAGGGAAGGCGAGAAGGTTGCCCTGATACGTTCTAGTCTATTTTCAATGGCTGCGGTGGGCAGACGGCACCCACCCAGCATCTGTAGGCAGCCTTGCTGGGCTGCTTCCCTCACCACGAGGCTGCTGTGAGCTGGCAACACGTTCACGTTCAAGTGTGCAGGAGCACACTGCACCCTGAGAGTGGAGGCCAAGGGCAAAATCCTTGTAAATCTCAATACCTTTCTCAGCATCAGGCTGGTATCAGGCAGGCCAACTCGAGGTCACTGTGTGACTCCTATTTTCAAGCCACTAGAGCAAAACAGAGCTGAAAACAAGGGCAAACTGAGGCCCTCTAACCTGGAAGTCATCCATGAAAGGGAACTGCTTTACCAGATAACAATTATTCTTTAAAAAAATATTTTCTTGATTTTCCACAGAGAGGAAGGGAGAGGGATAGAGAGCTAGAAACGTCCATGAGAGAGAAACATCAATCAGCTGCCTCCTGCACACCCTCTACTGGGGATGTGCCCGCAACCAATGTACATGCCCTTGACCTGAATTGAACCTGGGACCTTTCGGTCTGCAGGCTGATGCTCTATCCAGAGCCAAACCGGTTTCGACATAACAATCTTGCCTGGGCAGCATGTTTCTTGGCTTGCTCCAATGGGTGCTACTTACTTGTTTCATCAGAAGTTCCAAGGTAGGAAATCCGAGACCCAGAGCCCCTTTCTGGGAGGTCAGAATGTTTAAATCCATCTCTGTTATTAGGGGGCAACTTATGTAAGAGCTTTTATTTCATGAGTGGTGCTCTTAGGGCTCAGTGCAGGCCCAAGGATGAAGCTGCTTTTATTACAGGAACTTGAGAAGAAGATGGCATAGGTGAGTAACCAGTTTTCCTACGAGCAGCAGTCAAAATACTCCCTATTTTAACTTCCTCCTTGTGAGGGTTAAATTAATGTTTGCAGACTTTTCTTTTAAGGAATTAAAAAAAAAAAACCCAAACCTTCCAGTTTCTTCACTTTGGTTTGATTGTCAACTCCCCTGCCCCCAGGATACAGTTAGATCTATCCACTTTTCTCATGAAAATCATCTTTTAAAACGAACCACAGCCCTGGCCAGTTTTGCTCAGTGGATAGAGGGTTGGCCTGCAAACTCAAGGGTCCCGAGTTCAATTCTGGCCAAGGGCACATGCCCGAGTTGTGGGCTCCCCCCCCCCAGTAGGGGGCTTGAAGAAGGAAGCCAATCAATGATTCCCTCTCATCACTGATGTTTCTATCTCCCCCTCTCCCTTCTCTCTGAAATCATTAAAAATATATTTTAAAAATAAAATGAACTACACCCCATCTTCTAGAAGGGAATGACATATAGTGGATGCACAATAAATGATTTGGAATAAATTTTTTGTTGAAATTAATGAACTCACTGTCTCTCTCTGTGTGTGTGTGTAAATTTAGATATACTGGAATATTTAAAATAGAAATAAATAACCATGAACTAAAAAAAATATAATGTAAACATGAAGAGAATATGCTTAAGTATGAGCAGGAAATATTTATTATGAATGAACTCTTAGTTCAGCCCTGAGCTTCCTGGGAGCCAGGAGAAACACTATTAGTGCATTTTCTAATTCTTGTGTTCAGAAAAGATGAAGCAAATTGCTTTTCTCTTTTTTAAATTTCTTTATTGATTCCTGGATCTGATTGGTTGGCAGTACTTGATGAAAGTGAAAGCTTTCTGAAATATCATGTGTCATGGAAGATTTTAAGACTAAAAGAATGAAATGGAAACGAACATCTCAATTTTTCTTATCACTTTTATTAGAACTTTTTTTTGGATATGTGCACATTTAGGCCTTTGTTTCTAAATTGATAGATGATTTTCTAGAGACCCCTCACAGATTGTAAATAAGAAGTTTCCAATTTTAGAGTGTCTCTGGAAAAAAAATTCGAACTATTATTGGACCATCATGCTTTGCAAACCTATTGAAGTATGTACTTTAGGAGAAACAAAAAATAGCAAGTTTTTTTTCCCCTTAGACAGGGCTGTTTTGTTTCTAGCAGATAAGAGTTTAACATTCTTGGTACCTATTGGTTGAAAGGCACAGCCCAGAAATTTGTTTTTTCTGGCATTAATCTTCATAATAATTTCATTATATAATAATGTATTGGGAACATTGGACTAAAAGTTTTTAGAGATAAATTGGGTCTTAAGAAATAGTCCATTCAACTTCTGGGAAATAAATACTTTAAAGAAAAGAATAATTCTTTGAGGAATTGTAATATTCATCAAGGCGATGCAATCTCTTTGGAAACAAACTGTCACGGTGCTTAGCAGTTGCAGGGCGGAGAAACGCTATGTATTGTACTTTGAATATGTAAGAAAGGTACACCGTATGTTTCCATAGCACTTTTGCCTGGGGTATGATTGAATCACGAATCAAAACTCACAGCAAATGGAAAAACACAAACAATATAAGTGATGCGTATGGGTATATATGTGTATACCTATCTATCGACAAATAGACGTATCTATATGTGGATAGATATTAAGAAACACAAAGTAAAAGTGTTCTTTTTAAAAACATGTTTTTATTGATTTTAGAGAGAGAGGAAGGGAGAGAAACATCAGTTGGCTGCCTTCTGCATGCCACCTACCAGGGATCGAACCCACGATGCAGGCATGTGCCCTGAACGGAATCAAGCCTGAGACCTTTCCGTTCCTCGGGTGACCTCACCCAACTGAGTCACACTGGCCACGGCAAAATAAAAGTGTTTTTCATTGACCTGATTGTTAGTATATGAAAGTCTATAGTAATATTTGGCACAGAGCAGTAGCTCAAGTCTGAGAGGAAAATTCTGCATTTTGTATTAAACCATTTGTAAATTGAAATTAACAAAATTTATATTTTTTGTGTGTTTTCTCTATTGTGAAAATTGGAGTTACTGTATGTCAGTTTATTTTATTTTAGGTACTAAAATACCTTATCTTTTTCTATTATCTATCTCTCTATCATCTATCTATCTATCTATCTATCTATCTATCTATCTATCTAAAAGCCTAAGCAACCATTAGACCGTCTGACCATTTGACCAGTAGCTATGATGTACACTGACCACCAGAGGGCAGATGCTCAATGCACAGGCATAGAAACATGGAACAGACTGATGAATCTCAGAGGGAAGAGGGAGGGCAGGAAGAGATTAACCAAAGATCTCATATGTATACTAGAGGCCCGCTGGCCCACGAATTGGGGTGCCTTGGCCTGGCCTGCGGGGTAGGGACGGAACCAGCAGTCCAACATCCCCAGAGGGGTTCTGGATTGCGGGAGGGCACAGGCCAGGCAGAGGGGCCCTATCGGTGTGTGAATCCGTGCACCTGGCTTCTGTATATCTATATTTTTAAATCAGTTTTTTAATACAATTTTTAAAATGTCACCCTTAAAGAAAAACAGACTTTACTGTTTTGAACCTCTTTTTTAAAAATATATATTTTATTGATATTTTATAGAGAGGAAGGGAGAGAGATAGAGAGCCAGAAATGTCGATGAAAGAGAAACATCGACCAGCTGCCTCTTGTACACCCCCCATCGGGGATGTGCCCACAACCAATGCACATGCCCCTGATGGGAATTGAACCCGGGACCCCTCAGTCCGCAGACCTACGCTCTACCACTGAGCCAAACCACTTTCGGCCATTTTGAACCTCTTGATGCAATGGGAGTCTTAAGGGGTTGGAAGAGTGGTTCTGGTGTTCAGGTGAACACCTAAAAATCATGCTTTTTTACACGACCCCATGAAATACTGATACATTAACTAATTGTATGCTCATGTGTATACATTCTAATTGAGATAAAGATTTGAGCACAATTTACAACTGAAAAATTCTAGTCAGAGTTTCTTGTTTTGAGTGTGAATTGGGAGAAGAATGGCCATCGTTTAATTTTAACCACGGAACACTCCGTTCTTATTCAGAAATGTAGTTGAGAACTGATACCTTAAGAAAGATCACAGTGGGCACTGAATAAACAGAACCCTGCGGGGAAATGATTTAAAAAATGAAACCAAGGAGATGACAGACAGCGATCGCCGCGGACAGAACTGTTCGTGTGCGCACTTGAAAGTAATCGTGGCTTGATTTCCCAGACCGTGCCTCTTTTAATGTGTCCGTTCCCACTGCCAGGCCACCGAAGTATGGAAACCTGTTTTGGGTAAGGCTCCCTGTGTGGGTGGTACCTGGCGAACACACCTCAGTTCCTGCTCTCAGGAAACAGCCGGGAACTGTTATAGTAATCCCAGCATAAACAACTGCTACACTAGATGGGACGCATTCAAGGCCAAAGTAAAAGGAAAAGGGCAAACTGCGGGCCGTGAGGGAAAGAAGGTCCATTCAACAAGGGTCATCTCGTGGGCAGCAATCCAGTGGGAAGGGTGGGGGTGGTGGCCCAAGGATTTTTCTTTTCTATTTCCATTTCTGCGACAAGCATACCATTTTAAGGTAGATGTGATGTTTACTGTGATGTCTTTGTGTTGCTGATAAACATTTCCAGAAGGGGGAAGTGTGGAATCCTTCCGGTGCAATCTCGGTGTTTAGGGGGAAGTGGCCTTTGAGCAAAATCTTGAGGAAATAGCCATAGTGGCTACACAATCTTTTTAAAAAAATGTATATTTTATTGATATGAGAGAGAGAAACATCGACCAGCTAGCTGCCTCTTGCACACCTCCTACTGGGTATGTGCCCGCAACCAATGTACATTGGCCTTGACCGGAATCAAACCTGGGACCTTTCAAGTCCGCAGACCGACGCTCTATCCACTGAGCCAAACCGATTTCGGCATGGCTGCACGATCTTAAAAACGCTCTCTTGGAGAGAGATCAGCATTTGTAAAGCCACTGGGAAGCTCGAGAATGCAGGCGATTGTGAGGAAAAGTTGGGTGATCCTTAGCAGGAGAGAAGGGTATGGAGGGAAGGAAGGAGGGTGGAAGGGAGAGACTCATCCTGGGACAATGACTTAGGCTATAGCCAAATTCTGGAGGGGCATGTGTGCCCAGCGGGGTGTCTTCCTGAAGTCCTTTGAGAGTCACTGGATGTTTCTAAGAGAAGGGACGTGTTCAGAGCTGTCATTCGTTAGACTGATACAGTCAAGTGTTCTCCTGGTTTTAGTTGCCATCACTAATTTGAATTGAAAACATTATAGTAGAAGAAAAATCGGACACATTTATTTTATAAATCCAGCTTGATATTCTTTTGTTTCTCAGTGCAAGTCGTGTAACCACCAGAGGGGCATTGTTCGGTAGGACTGTTGACCCAGCCCTTAGGAAACTCACAGCTTTGAATTGGGTTCCTTGGGTTTACGTAGTGTGGCCTGATTTAGACAGAGGTACACGCTCACCGCCTGTTTTCCTGCACATTCGCAGAATTATGCCAGGACTTGCACATCAATATCTACAGATTTGTTTTAAAATCTGCCATGTCATAATTAAAACCACACTGCTAGACTCTCAGGGATTAGAAGAACTTTCTAAAGTGAGATTTTGGGCTTCATTGACTTCAAAGTGACACATAGTATAGGAACACAGCTAGCGATCTCAGATTTAGCCAGATGAAATGCTTGCAGTGAAAGATTGAGCCGTGAGTCTTTCCTGCGACTTTCTCGCTAAAAGGGAGAGATGGGTTATGGTTACTTTCCTACAGGGCACCATAAACAAACACTCAAGGATGTTTCAATTCAGGTGTTATTTAACTCTTCCTAGACTGGTAAAGTTATATGCTTCCCTGAAGTAACTTGCATTTATATGCTGAATATGGGATCAGTAAAGAACAGTAATGATTAATAAAGAAATGCAAGTCAGCCTTAAAGCAGTGATTTTCCTCTCATCAGTGATGGCTGGTAAGAATAAAATGAGGTTCCTGTTAGGGAGCAAGGCTAACAGGGTCAGAGCTCTTGCTGAATCAGAGCGGAAGCCATGCACTGCTGAGGCTTTCATCAGACGCTACTTCCCATCCACCTTCAATCCATCCATCCATTGTCACGTGACTTCTTTAGGGCATGCAAAAGCTATGTAGCATGTGATTTTTGCCCTTGGGAGATTTACTGTCCAGAAAATACTTTAATGATGGGAACACTTTCCCGAGTTATCAAATGCTCGCTACGTGCCAGGCATTTAGCTAACAAAGCAGTGTGCGGATTAGTTTTTGTAATCCTCCCCGGGACTTCTTGAGGTACGACAAATCTCGGTTTCACTGGTGCCCCTGGTTTTGAAGGGGGTAGTCAGATTTGACTCAGGAAATGTAATTCTGGGATGGGGCTCTGACCCATTACTGGGTATTACCTCCATGAAGGATGCATGTGACACAGACACAGACAGTGTAAACAGATAGAAGCAATGTACAGTTTGTAAGTCAATAGTCATTGGTGGCAATGAAATGCCAACAGGAATCCCAAATTTGATGTGCAGAGAAGGAAACTTTATTCAGTGCAAAACAGCTTCATTGGGATACAGGATGGTTGTGAAAACAGCTCAGCTGTGAGGCAGTCCTGGGTCCAGGCCTCTCTTGGCCCAGAGTCTAGACAGCTGGGCTCCGCTCTCCTCACTGGTCTGCTTTTATCTAGCCCGAGCTGCTCTAGATGTTTTCTCAGTGGAATTGCCATCTTCAGTCTTTTGTGAAAAGGGAAAGTCCACTCCCAGAGCCAGAGAGGAGCTGGCTTATATAGAGAAAAGTCCCTAACCCTAGGCCCTGATTGGTCTGTCCTCATGCAAATG
The DNA here is from genome assembly GCA_963924515.1 of Vespertilio murinus. Lineage (NCBI taxonomy): Eukaryota > Metazoa > Chordata > Mammalia > Chiroptera > Vespertilionidae > Vespertilio > Vespertilio murinus. Next base: position 186,735,689 of record OZ004705.1, read on the forward strand.
AGGACTTCAAATCCTCCAAAACTAAAGGCACTTTCATGATTGGCTAAAATGGAGCTGCTCTGATTGGTTGGTGAAGATGTTGCTGGAGATATAACTGCACAGCTCCAAATCGATGGGGAAAGCCTTAGTCCTATTGGTTGAAAGAGGATTCCAGGAACTCCTGTAGAAGGGCTCCAATGGCGGGAATGCAGTGCAGGCAGGCAGTCCAATGCAGTGGAAGGTAGTTCAGTGCAGGCTTCTCTATGAGGTGCAGTTTGCCTGAGAGGCCCTTGTGTAGAAATGACTGCTAGGTTTTGTTTTTTAAATTTTATCCCAGTTAGCTTCTAAAAGTCCTTCTTAGTAGGTATCTTTTTTTCTCAGAGTCCACAAGTTTAAAAAAGAAAATGTCTCCTAAAGACCATTTGTTGCCAAAACTGTGTTATTATATGTGGTGGTTAGTTTTTTTGGTTTACCCTCGAAATGCCTAGTTACTCCACAAGAAGCCCCAAGAAAGTTTGTGGTTAAAGAACATACATTTTTGCTTTAGCCATAGTGTGTGTGAATCCCAGCTCTGTCACTTGGTGTATGGCTTTGCAGATGATCCTTTTTCTGAAACCAGGGCCTCATCCGTGGGGTTAATGATACCTGGTAAAAGGGTAAGTATAAACTAGAACAATGCTGTTAAATGCTGAGTAACATTTTTGACAGGTGCAAAGAGACAGATATTATGGCTGATGAACTAATCATGGGTCCTGAGAACAGGGGACCGGCTTCTTTGTTATACTTTTATTTCTTTATTAAAATGAAAACTATCTCTTATTGCTCTTATATTATAGTAGCAATATATGTTCATTGCAGGAAAATTAGTAAAAAAAATTTACTTAACTATTCCTTACTTTGAGCAATTAAATCTTTACAGTTTTTTTCTATTATGAACAATGCTGAAATAAACAACCTTGTAGGCAAAAAAAAAAAAATGTGTGCATGTTTTTATTTATTTTCAGTCTAAAGTATTTAGAAATGAAATAAGGTGAGTAAATGGTATTCACATTATGAACACTTTTGCTGTTTCCTGCCAAATTACCTTCTATAAATTGGACTAAGTTATATCTGGGTCAGCTGTATGTGAGAATACTCATTTCCCTGTAGAATCAACAATACTAGATCGAGAGTTGCCCACCTGATAGGATGGTAGCATTAAAAAATTTTTTTTTTAGTGGAGGGCCAGTTTCTTGAGTTTGCTTGCCCATACAAGCTACCTTAAGGCATTCTTGTTTTGTCATGTATTTACTGTTTGCACTGATGAACCCATTAATTTTCTTTCCTTTTGGAATTCCTACCCCAGTGATGGCACTGCTCTCTCCAGTGAGGGTGGAAGTGTTGGAGATGGTTCATGTGTCTGATTGGCAGCGGGTAGTTATAAGTCAGGTACTGTTTTAAAATAGAGACTTCCAGTAGGCAATCAAATGCTGAACTGTGCATTCTAGTCCAGAGTTTAGGAATGGGAAAGAGAAACAAGGGCTGTCATGGTATAAGACAGCTTCATGGGTATTCCAAGAATAATTTATTTGAAAAAGTTCTTTTTCTTTTTTCTTTGCAAAGGTAAGGACAGGCTCCTAGTAGAAAGAAACTTCTAGATGAGTGCTGTTTATTCCTTTATTATTACATGGGCAGTGGAAAGAGCAATGGCTTTGGAATCATGCAGACCTGGCTTAAGTTCCTGGTTCAGTCACTGAATAGCCTATGTTCTCTCAGTCATAGTAACTGTTCCTCTAAGCCTTAGTTTTATCAACTGTAAAATATACCTCACTGAGTTGTTTTAAAGAGTAAATAAGATAAATAATATAAACCTTCTAGCAATATATAGTCCATTGTATATTCTCAATTAAAAGGTCAACTTCCTTTCCCTTCCTTTCCTAAAAGCAAAAGTAGTCTGTATGAGGGAAAAAGCAACTATAGCACTGAATGTTGGACCTTCTTGGCTAATGGCTGAATAAAATTAGTGTCTTAATTAAAAAAAATATATATATTTTATTGATTTTTTTTTTTTTTACAGAGAGGAAGGGAGAGGGACAGAGAGCTAGAAACATCGATGAGAGAGAAACATCGACCAGCTGCCTCCTGCACACCCCCTACAGGGGACATGCCCTTGACCGGAATCGAACCTGGGACCTTTGAGTCCGCAGACCAACCCTCTATCCACTGAGCCAAACCGGTTCTGGCTTAATTTTTTTTAAATGCCTCAATTTTCCTCTGTGTAGCTTTCATTTCATGATTTGCTAAATTATGGTTCTTGCAAAGTGCCTTGAACTCTTTCAGTACAAAGCATACTGTGAGCAGGATGGAATTAACTTTATCCTTGGCCTGTAAAGTATTGTACCTGCATTCTTAGCGATTGACAGGATACGTGTTCGTACAGTTGATGTCGCCAGGGACGTATTCTTGCCCGGGTCCTGCAGCAGTGTTTTGCCACCTGTAACGGTGCTGAATAAAAGCGGTCCCATCTATCATTTCGGTAGCTTTCCCTCAGAGAAGCAGTCTCGATGAGTATAAGAAATCCAGGACATCGCAGCATCAACAATTCTTTCCTCTTCAAAAGACATCTTTCAGACAAGGCTCTAACGGTCCCTTGCAAACATTAATTACATAAATCTTACACGCTATTGCTTTGTGGGAGGTGAAGTGTTTCATAAAAAATGATCATCTAAACGTAGGTTGGCTGTGTGGGGGCAGGATGGAAATATGAAAAGCGGGAAGTGGGTGCGGAGCCTCCCTTCGCTGCTGATACGAAGTCAGCTGTGTGCGTGGCTGGCCCTGGGTACATTTCTGCCAGGTTTTTGTATAGGATACAGGCGATTCTTTGTTAGAAAGAACTTTGTGACTGGTATGAGCTATTTGAATACTGAAGTTATTGAGTCTCAGGGTTATTTCTGCACCCTGACATTTGGGACTTAGTTGCTCTGTGTCATATGATGTAGAAACAACCCCAGGCTGAGCTCAGATTGAGTCGTGTGGCTCCATCTGACTCCTCCGATAGGTAACTATATGGTGACTATGAAGGCATTTGTGAGTCCCCGAGCAGCGTATATCTTATTGCTAGCTAATGATTTAGTGGAGAATTCAGCTTAGAGTTAATAGCAAGAGTATATAGGATTTATATGATTTATAAATACATTTAGTGTCCACACTCTTTTGTCATTGATCCTAATCTGGGGTCCTTGTATCACTGGTGATTCACAATAGTAGTAGTGACTAATTCTGAGAGGAAAAAAAACATTATTTATGAAATGTTAAAAAATAATCATATTGTTTATTTAAATCTTTGATAATGCTTGTCAGGCTACCAGAAATAATATATCTATTTACTTATAGCACAATGATACAGAATAGACTAATAAACATGTCAGCTGTTTTCAAAGTTTCAGCATTGGCCATTTTTTAACAGTGGCATTGTTTATAATTTATATCTTTGATTATAAAATAGGAAAACAAGTTAATATTTTTATAGTTTCTTTGATAGGAAAATTGTTTTGCAATGTAGAATAAATGTAGAAAAACAAAAAAAGAGATCATTGGTGTCTAACCCCAGCACAGCACCTGGTTCATGTAAGTTACTCAGTTAATATTTGCTAATTGAATCAGAACCAGTGCCATAAACCATTTCCCTTGGTTGAGATCCTTGCTACTCTGATTCCTTCATTTGTTCCTCATAATCCCATTGATTATTTCTGCATTTTAAAGACATAATTTAGAATGGAAGATTTTTTTTTTTTAGCAAAAATCTTAGAGTTACACTTGCTGAGAACACACAGCAGCTGCTGTGACGGTTAATGGGACTGACCTGTAGTGAACCTTATCTTCCCAGTATCCACGAGCCCGTTTCTCTCCTTCCTCGCAGTACTGAGATTTTCCTTTGAAGAGCTACCCTCCTCACTGTGTAGTGGCCTTTAGTTGGGGTGGGATTGAACTGACTACTGTTGAAGGGCGGATCCTGAATTGATATAAATTAACCAATGAGACATCCCCCTTCTGCTTGCTATAGGCTCACACAGGCATGTATGTCAGCCCCAAGCCACTGGGACTGGTGAGGGGGGGGGGGGGGAGTTCAGTCAGTGAGCACACTGAGAGATGTGAGTGAGAACACATGAAGCTCATCTTCCCAAGAATCTTGCTTTGGAATCATGAAGAAAGCCTGAAGATGACATTATGGAGAAGGACAAAACCAAGAAAACTGTAGAAAAACAGAGCCAGGTCCCTAACTGAGCGACACCTGAAGCCGGTCCTAACTCTGAACTCTGCTGTTATGAGCCCTCTTTGTTTTCAAAACTAGTTTGTATGTTGTTGTCTCTCTTTTTGTAATGGAAAAAAAAAGAATCTTACTTGATATGCAGTCTTATTCTAATCACATTATTACTTTACATGTAAACGATAAAAAGTGCTAGCTTCTCCACAAAATATTTTGTTGCTGCTTTTAGAAAGAGGTATAACTAATTCCAAAAGCACAAACATTTTCCTCTGGCCAGAAGACAAAGATACATTTATGTATTTTAGAAAACAAAGCCACTAGTGAAACAGAAGTTTGTGATAAACTCATAAATACTCGCCTTTGAAGATTTTCATGAGTATCCAAGGTATTAGGACACACTTAGTAGATCCATCTTTACAAAAAACACTTTTAGGCATTTTCCATTAGGAAAAATCCTATTATGAAGGAAGTTACAAAAAAATAATCATGTTAACAAAAGTCCCATTTAGGTAACTTTTTCAGAGTTGGTGGTTTTTCTTCTTCTTCTTCTTCATGTTTTGCTTTATATTCTGCCTTGGTTTCCATCCTTGTTCATTTCAAAATCCCCCTAAGTCAGATTTTCCACCAAGAATCATCCAAGACTGAGAATACATTTGGACTTCTACTTCTCATGACCTAGTTGTATCACAAGGGGGATCAAAGAGGTTTTGTTCTGTTTCTATAATCAGCTATTTCTTTCAGAGGGCAGATTCATAAGAGTTTGAATTGTGCTTGGAAATGCATACAAGGCAAGCCGCTACATGGCATTTTAATTACCTCCCTCCACTCCAATGAAAAACAACACCAGGCACAAACAGATGTCCAAGGTTAGATTCAGCTTGATTCTCTTAACACAGCAAATAATTGGACTGTTTCCTTTCTTCCGAGGCTTTTTCATTTCTCCCACCTTTAGTTTGTCTGCTCCTCTAGCTGTTCCCTTTTATTTCCTAAGCATTCACCGTTTGCTAACGTTGAGAAAAGTTCTACTTGACAAATTTCTTCTCCTTGCTCAACTCTACGTGACATCACATTACGACTCACAAAGGGAACAGATGGCTGCCTTGGAACCCACCAATTATAATAGTACCTTGCTTAATCGAAACTAATTAAAATCCTCAATTAGCTGGGATTGATAATTCAGCATATATGACTCTTATGGTGACCTCATGATATAGTGTGCTTGCAGGTGAATAAATATTCAGAAGCCCTTTCCTGCTCTTTGTCATGAGGAGAGAAAAAACATAAGGTAAGGAAACAGACTCATCTAATCGATTTATTAAAACTCTGAAAAAAATTCAAACTCTAGTATCCAAGGTTTGCTATGCCATCTTATACATCTAAGTTCACATATTTTCAAGTGATAACAGTTGTCATACTGTTTTTTAGTCATTACTGAAGTTTAGATTACTAACCAGTATTTTGAGATTTTTTCCATTCAATTTGATAAGTGTCATTCATTGGACCTTCCAAAATATTCAAAATACTATGCTAACTGTCAAGGAGCTAAAATAAAAAGTTTCCAATTACTATTGCTGCCCAAGACCATTTAAAAACTTATTGGCTTAAAATAACAGTAGTCGTTTTATTATAATCACAGGTCCTGTGAACAGGAATTCAGAATGGGCTCAGATTGGGTGGTTACATCATGGAGTATTCCCTGTGGTTGCACTCAGATAGTGGTTGGAGTTGGGAAAGCATGGAGCTCAAGGAGCTAAAGACTCTATCATCCTCCAGGTAGCATCAGGGCCTATCCCTGTGGCCTCCTTAAGTGGCTTGGTTTGGGCTTCCTTATAATATGGTGGCCTCAGGGCAGTTGGAAGTCATATGTGGCAGCTCAGAGTAGGTGTTCCCTGCTAACAAGGTGGAAGCCAGAGCATCCTTTATGACCTATCCTGGAAAGTCATGCATTGTCATTGATGCTGCACCCTATTGATTACAAGTGAGTCAACAGTCTCTCCAAATGCAAGGGGAGGAGAATGAGATGTCATGTCTCATTGAGGGAGTGGTAAGTTTTTAGAAAAGCACATGAGACTAGAAATGTGGTCATCTTTTGAAAATGTAATTTGCCATGATCTTTTCCACAACCTAATGGATAAAACCAGGTCCCTGTGGCACACTCACAGTGTAGCTGCAGGGTATTTTGCATTTTTTTGATAGACACAATGTGACATCTGTCACACACCATGTGAATTACTACTATTAAGTTGTTTGGACCTCATCATGTAATAAGAGTAACTGTTAGCCATTTCTTTGGTCCTGGCAATGTCATGAAAAAAAAAATTACAAAAGAGAAACTTTTGGAAACACCTGGAATAAAAACAAGACATAGATACCCAACTATAGTCTTAGCAGGCCCGTAACTGACACTTGTTGGGTTCAGACCTGAATACACATGGAGCCATTGTTCTGTTCCTTTCTTTCTCCACTCCAGCTCCTACCTTTGCGGGGTCACATGCATGTATGTGGACACTCCAGCCTTTCTACCCAAACCCTGTACCCTCTCTCGCCCACTGCAGTAACAGCTGCTGCTTCTCCCTGGGAGGGAGCACAAAAGCCCTCTGGGGGAAGGCGAGAGGAAGAGGCCCACAAAGAAGCAGACTCGGTATGGATTTAAGCAAGGGATTCTGGAGTCCCAGGTGTCTAGAATGTTCCCCCGGGACGAAGACCAGGGCTCTGGATGAGCATGCCCCCTGGGGCTCAAAGAGCCTCAGTCCCTTTGGAAGCGCATGGCTGAAGGGCCTTCAAGAGTACAGACACATAGACGGTGCTGAGAACCTGCGTATAGCTAGTGCTCAGTACATACTTGATAAGTAAATTAATCCAGGGCAGACTCTGATAAGTATGCAGCTGTGGGAATTAGGGGGAGGGGGAAGAGTTATTAATTCTGACTAGGGATCTTGTGAAGGCATCTGTGTATGTAACCTTCAAGGATAAGGGAGCAAAGAAGTAGGGGAAAGTGGGATGGGGATTTGGTAAAATGCAGGGATTAATGAATCTGCTAGTAGCAAGCATTACAAGAAAATCTAAAACTACACTACACTTATTTGTCAGGGTTGGGTCTGGGTTTAATGGCTTCCTGAGCTTATGCAATTTGAGCGGCCCTCTTTTGAGATAAGAATACAAAATAAGGTACAAAAAGATCACACAAAGTACACATTTATAAAAGCTCGCAAAGCCTCAAATACCAAAAAGATCTAGAAGGAGTAATTTTTAAATTGTCTGCTACATCTTTATAACACTAAAAATTAACACTATTTTGGCTGTATAGTCTGCTTTCTACAAATAAATTTTATGTTCTATAGAGAGAATAGAAAGATAATTACTCTACCATTGATTGAATATTTAAAAAAATTATTGGTAGTTTAGAAAAGGTTAGCACCATCATTATTAGTGATGTCATGTAAATTTTTACAGCTGCTGTCAAATTGGGAAAACCTCTTACTATGGGTTGAACTGATATAGACCTGCTCTCTATGTCTAGTAGCTATGGGTTTGTTGCCTTCAAACCCAACAATCCTGATCAATTCTGCTTCACCCAATGACTATAAACTGAAAAGTCTGGAGCTTTTATAATTCTATGTGGTCCTGCAGTCTCTAATATATTCCTCACAGGAGAGAACATCTGTTTTGATTAGATCTTGATGAGAACCAAATCCTCTGTTAAAATTTTACGCACTTGATGATTGAAAGAATTTTCTACAGATTAGCTCCTGGCTCCATACATTTCAACCTCCTCTCTGCATCCCCACATGCTGTCACAACCAAGCCACAGAGGAATCAACCTCTGGCCCTGCACTTTTGTGCGGACCAAGGGAACTGAGACAGTAGGCAGTAATTGGATTTTCGCAATCTATACTACACTGGGATAGCAGCAATAATTTTCATGGAAGTAAATGTGAACCATATAAATGTGGTAGTCCCTCTTACCCACAGTTCTGCCTTCCATGGTTTCAGTTACCCAAAGGGCAGTTGCTGTCTGAAAATATTATATGAAAGATTTTAGCAACAAACTTCTTTTTTTTTTGTTTTTTGTTTTTTGCTGCAAAAAAACTTTATTGTTTCATTTGGTCCAATGCATGGGAGAGGGCTTCAGGGTGGTTAAAGGAATGGCTAGTAGTTCCGGGAAGAGGCTCAGGTAAAGCGCAGACACCAGGGGGATGCGGAGGGGCCCCTCAAAGGCCTCTGGGCTCCAAAGGCTCCTAGTCGTGCTTGAGGGTGAGCCTTTCCAAGAGATAGAAGAGATACTCGCCCAGCCCAGCCTGGGGGCTGGCAGCCTGCGGAGGTGAGTCAGGTGCCGCCCATCTTCTTGATGAGTTTGACCTCCTCACCCCGGAAGTGGTTCAGAGCTGAGGGTCTGCTCTGGTGGAACCCAGGGCTGCAGCTCCACAACGGCCTGGTTCAGGTACCTCCCCAAGGCCAGGGTGGCTTCCGTGGCATCCTGAGTTTTGCCCACTCCTCTTGGGAGGCTTCCGGTTACCCTGGAAGAGAATGCGGTGCCGTGCTGGTTTTGCATCTTTAGGATGCTCAGCGCCCTCAGCTTCTCCACCAACTCATGGAAGAAGTGCCCCACACCCTCCAGAGCCACATCGTCAAGGTCAAAACAGAAGCTCAGAGAGAGGCAGGTGTGGGAGGCCCACAGGTGTGGGTTGGCAGGTGGTTGACCGCAGCCTCCCCATGATTGTTTGGCAATAAGTATTAAGGTAGAAAAAAAAATCCCAAACGGTTTGTTGGCTGGTCCTGGAGGTGGTTCTGAAGGTGGTTCTGGATGAGACGCAGGAGAGTGGCTGGATGCTGGACAAAGGGTTGTCCCTGGGTGTGTTCTGTCCAAACACTGTTGGAAGCAAGAGACAGATCGGAATGGCCGGCCGAGGGCACAACAATTCTTAAGTTGTAACTTGTGTGCCAATCTGAGTAGCGTGATGAAATCTCGCAATATTTGCTCTAGCCCAACTGAGACAGGAATCATGCTTTTGTTGGCCAACTGCACACCGTACACGCTCCTCCTGCTTCTGCTCACTGGTCACGTAGCAGTCACCTAGATTATCCAAACCAACTGTCTTGGTGTCACAGTGCATGTGTTCAAATAGCACTTAATAATGGCCCCAAAGCACAAGAGTAGTGATGCTGGCAATTCATATATGCCAAAAAAAAAGCTGTAAAGTGATTCATTTAAATGAAAATCTGAATTCTCTACTGAATAAGGCTGTTATCATCTCACTAGAGGCCCGATGCACGAAAATTTGTGCAAGAGTAGGCCTTTCTTTCCCTGGCTGCCAGCACCGGCTTCCCTCCGGCACCCTGGACCCGGGCTGCCGGGACCTGGGCTTCCCTCCTCTGGCTGCTGGCAGGCACCTGGCACCCAGGCTGCTTCCCTCCTCCAGCCACCCGTGGGCACCTGATCCAGCTTCCCTCCCACCCTGGCTTTGTCAGGAAGGACATCCAGAATGATACCAGAAGACATCTGGTCTAATTAGCATATTACCCTTTTATTATTATAGACTAGAGGCCTGGTGCAGGAAATTCGTGCATGGAGGGAGGCAGGGGTGTGTGTCCCTCAGCCCAGCCTGCACCATCTCCAGTCTGGGACATCCCTCTCACAATCTAAGACTGCTGGCTCCCAACTGCTCACCTGCCTGTCTGCCTGCCTGATTGCCCCTAACTGCTTCTGCCTACCTGCCTGATCACTCCCTAACCACTCCCCTGCCAGCTGATCGATGCCTAACTGCTCCCCTGCAGGCCTGGTCACCCCTGACTGCCTTCCCCTGCTGGCCTGGTCACCCCCAACTGGCCTCCTCTGCAGGCCTGGTTCCCCTGAACTGTCCACCTCTGCTGGCCCAGTCACCCCTAACTGCCCTCCCTTGCTGGCCTGATCACCCACAACTGCCCTCCCCTGCTGGTCATCTTGTGGTGGCCATCTTGTGTCCAGATGGGGGCAGCCATTTTGACCATGTGGGAGTGGCCATCTTTGTGTGTTGAAGTGATGGTCAATTTGCATAATACTCTTTTATTAGATAGGACTAGAGGTTCATTGCATAAAGATTCATGCAAGAATGGGCCTTCCTTCCCCTGGCTGGCAGCACCAGGATCAGGTCCTTCACTCTGGCTGCCGCCTTCCACCTTTGTGTGCTACCCAGAGGCCTGGAGTGGGCAGGGCAGAAGGCTTGTGCTGTCACCATGGCAACAATGCAAGTGTCCTGGCTCTGCTGCCGCCATTTTTATTGTGTCAATTTGCATATTCCCACCTTATTGGCTGCAGGTGCCACCATCTTTGTCACAATGTGATGGTCAATTTGCATATTCCATCTTTATTAGATAGGATATCATCAGAAGAAAGGGAGTATGGTACAAGGAATTTTCAGAGAATACACTCACATAATTTTTATTATAGTATATTATTATAATTGTTCTATCTTGTTATTAGTTATTGTTGTTCATCATACTGTGCATGGTGTATAAATTAAAGTTTATCATAGTTGTGTATGTAGAGGAAAAAGCATAGTTTATATAGGCCTTGGTACTACCCACAGATTCAGGTACTCTCTGGAGGTCTTGGAACGTATGCTCTGTGGATAAGGGGAGATTACCATATGTGACAACATACTGACACTATATGTATTCCCAACTTCGTCAACCACTCCTTACTCATATCCTCAAAAGGCACATGGCCACCCAAGGCTACTGAGAATGAGGGAAAGCTGGAGTGAAAAAGACAGAGGCCTTGATCAATTACTGTAAAAGAAGTGATACATGTGCCCATGTGCACCCCAACTGGACTGGGATCCAGAGAACTGGAACTTTCATGTCAGCTTTTGCAGGCTTTCTACTTCTTTGGGCCACCCTCTGGGATTTACTGTTATTAGCTTTTCAGTGTTGGTCCTTCTTTATCTGCAAAAGAAAGTGGGGAATCAGCATTCCAGTATGGGAACATCTGTGGGAGAGTAAACACATTAATGCAAGTTATGTACAATTACATCCATATTACCCAGTCACATTCATGCAAGTTATGTACAATTAAATCCATATTATTTCCACTAGTTAGCGCTGCCATTTTCACAACTCCTGTCATTAAAACAATGAGAAAAACCTTAACAAATAGTTGAGCTCTACCATAGGGAGGTTTCCCCCAAAAGACTCACAAGAAGGGAGAACAAGCAAGTCATTCCTAATAGCACTGCTGAAAGCTCACTGGAGCAATTTCTTCCAGTTTTAAAAAAAAGTTAGTCTTTCCCAAAAAAATTGCCAAAGTCATGCAAGCTCTGTGTAAAAACATTTCCGATGTGGAGCTTTATATAGCAAAAAATAGGGGGGTTACTGCTAACAGTTTAGACAAGTGCGTGGCCTTCCAGAGCTCTTCCACGCACACACCATGGCAGGATGACATTTTGAAATATTAACTGAGGTACTTTTGGTCCCCACTGTATCTCCTGGTGGTCCTGGCCTCTCACCCATCCCGTCAGCTAGCACATTCTGCGCTCATTGCCTCAGGGAAAAGATGACCCAGCTGGATGCATTAAAAAAGGAAGTCAATAGCGTTTGAGGGTCAAATTTTAGAGTTTCTGGCCCTTCTGGGAATAAAGAGATTTGGATGAATATATGATATGTCAGGAGATGCCTTAGAGCTAGGAGGACTAGATAGAAAAAGATTTTAATTCTTGGGAGATGAGAGAGGCTCAGAGAGGAAGAAAGGACCTTGGACAGCTTATGCTGCTTCTCTCTGAAATTTAGAAAAAGGCCACATTTTGGTGAGTGATTTACAGTAAGGTGCCTGGATGAGTGGATCCTTTCTAGAGACTCCAGTTTAGAGAGCTGACAACATCTTTGGCAGAGACAAAGGCTCCTCCTTTATCCAGCATGGGGCTGAAGTCTCAGCTTTTTAGATTTCAGCCCTTCGCGTGTCCAAACAAGTATCTCTGTGTAGTGTTCAAACCACATGACTGAGGCATCCTTCACTGGTGGTTCTCAAGAAAGAAGGTCGTCCGTCCTGTCTCTCCAATTCAGGTGAACTTGGCAGTGGAGAGATGGGACTCAAGAAAGGCTTAGGGAATGGGAAGGTAGAGGGGTTGTGCCTGCTTTCCTGGTAGACCATCAGGCGGGTGGTGGCGAGGCCCTTGGAACAGAAGGAATGCCAGTGGGGTGTGTCTAGCCCAACTGGATGTTAGTGTCTCAGAATTTCCTATAGCCTAGCAAGAATGGAATGCCTCTTGGGACGGGCATGGAAGTAGCTGGGAGAGCCAGACTCAGGAAGGGGAGGATACAGAAATGACGTGCATGATCCTAAGATGGGTGACAGGATGGAGAGAGTGGATCCTAGGACACAAGTACCAATAGAGGATAAAGCCAAGGATGAGAGGTCTTGGCCCTAGATAGGCCTTCTTAGAACTCAAACGCAACATCAGGAATTGGATTTAAAAAAAAAATATTTTATTGATATTTTACAGAGAGGAAGGGAGAGAGATAGAGAGCCAGAAACGTCGATGAGAGAGAAACATCAACCAGCCGCCTCTTGCACCCCCCCCCCCACCGGGGATGTGCCCGCAACCAATGTACATGCCCTTGACCGGAATCGAACCTGGGACCTTTCAATCCGCAGACCGATGCTCTACCACTGAGCCAAACCGGCTTCGGCAGGAATTGGATTTTTATTACCACATAAAAATAAGCTTAAGACAGAAAATAAATTTATTTTTTAAATAAAGTTACATTTCTTGCATATTTGAGTTTGTAATCAAGATTCATGCTTCAGCCTTTACCAGTTTGGCTCAGTGGATAGAGCATTGGCCTGGAGACCAAAGGGTCCGGGGTTCAATTCTGGTCAAGGGCACCTACCTTGGTTGCAGGCTCCTCCTGGCCTGGGCCTTGGTTCTGGTTGGGGCTCATATAGGAGGCAGCCAATCTATATATTTCTCTCACATCAATATTTCTCTCTTTCCCTCTCTCCTGCACTCTCCCTAAAAATCAATGGAAAAATATCCTCAGATGAGGATTAACGAGAGAGAGAGAGAGAGATATTTATACTTTATTAACATTGTAATTCTAATCCTATACAATAAAAGCCTAATATGCTAAGTGTCTGGTTGTCTGGTCGGCCGTTCAACCAATCAAAGTGTAATATGCTAATGATATGCTAAGGATGCTCAACTGCTTGCTATGATGTACACTGACCACCAGGGGCAGACACTCTGACTGGAAGCTTAGCTTGCTGCTGCAGTATGGGACTGAGCGAGACAGGCCAGACACAGCTTGCAGCCCTTCTCTGGTCCCTGTCTTGCTGGCCAACCTCCTGCATCCCTCCCTGGCCCCAATCATGCACTGGTGGGGTCCCTTGGCCTGGCCTGTGTCCTCTTGCAATCTGGGACCCCTTGGGGGAAGTTGGAGAGCTGGTTTTGGCCTGATCTTCAGGCCAGGCTGAGGGTGCATGAATTTTTGCACCAGACTGCTAGTAAAATTATATGTATACTTGGCAATATATCTGGAATAGTCTTATATATGAGCACATATAAATCTACCTCCTTAAAAAAAAAAACCCTTTATAATATTGCTGGCTCAGTGTAGCACTTGTCTAATCAATCCCTGGAGGTTGACGTTGTAACAGTGTTTCACTGTTATGAATATTCAGCAATAATTATTCTTTTACATAAACCAACCATTGTAAGCACAGATTCTTTGAACAATCTTTTTCTGTACCTGGATGTCACGTATTGAGAGAATTATATTCCATTTGGAACCCCCCCTCTCACCCCATGCCCTTATATCAATATGAGAAATCATGTGCTAAAATTCATGATCATTTTCTTTTTTTCTTTTTTTTTAGCACTAATATCTTTTTAGCAAATGAAATATCATTATCTAGCAAGTCTGCATTTTAAAGAAATAAAATTCACAAAATACTCTGGATGGCTGGAGTGAAAAAACTAGGAGTTCAGCTGCTCTGGTCAACCCTCTCCCTTCCTCAGGACCGTGCCTTTCCCCACCCTACCTCTGTGTCAGTGTCAAGGTATAGGGCTGACATTATGTCCCTCCTTCCTCCTCGTGCTCACTGGTTAGGAATATCACGGACAGATTTAGGATGCCAGTCTGGCAACTAGCAAGTAGCATAGGTGTCCTTATGGCTTTCTGACTCTTGCTTCTGTGATTTAACATCAGCTGGTGTGGAGTTAGTCGTGCACTCCTTTGTGTTTCTATAATGTTTAGACTATAATTCAATTACAGCACTTCCCATATTGTTCTTTCTTTTTCTTTTATATTTTTAAAGTTTATCTTTATTGAAGAAAGTATTACAGAGGTCCCCCTGTTCCCCATTGACACCCTCTGCCCTGCTCGCACCTCTTATTCCCCAGGATTTCCATATCGTTGTATCTTGAAAATACTATTCCAAAGAGAAGCATTTCCTTTGGCTTTAAAATCCATAAAATTTTCCATAAAACTTGGAGAGTATCACTAGTTTTTCCAAAAGGCCTTCTGAATGAATGAATGAATGAATCACACACATTTGAACAACCACTCAATTATAGTGTGCACAAGCTCACCTTCAAATACACAGATACTTTTAAAAAGTACAAATGTACCTATGTTAGTATTTCCCAGTCTTCTTTGGACCAACTCACTGTATGGGTGTCTAAGCGTTTCTGCTTTAGAACAGATTTATAGGAAAGCATTGGAATTGGCCCAAATGTCCCACATCATATTCTTGCAGCCACCTTTGCTGGATGACATAATGAGAGCAGCATATGTACCTCTAACAACTGCTGTTGTGTGTGAAGGATGGATTTGGTAAATGTTTAGTGAAAATGGAAATATGTCTGCTTTTTACATCTGAGAGTTAGAAGAATCAAAAGGCTGCCTACTCCACCTGAACTTTCCATTTTTTTCAAACCAGGATGAGTGCGTGGAAGACCCCACAGGATGGAACACAAAATACAGTAGAGTACATAGCACAGTGTACATGCCCAGTAAGTAATGAAGGGATAAACCACATGAAGATAATAATTTTTTTCTTATGTGTTTTTATTTTGACAGATAGACTGACAGGGAAGTTGCAGAATTTCAAAGGATTCCCATATACCCTTCACCGAGATTCTCAAAAAAATAAAAGTTAAAAGTTGCAGATGTGAAGCCACTTACTCCTAAATATTTTGAGTGCATATACTAAAATCAAGGACATTCTCTAATATAATCAAGTGTAATCATTAAAATCAGAAAATTTACATTGAGACATGACTCTTCAAATACACAGATGGATTTTTCAAATTGTATAGGCAATTATCTGTATAGAAAATAAACAAACAGAAACAAAAGCAGCAAGTAAAACCTTCCAATCCTCTCACATTGCTTTCAGTGTAGCCTCCTTTACCCTGGAACATTCTTTTTAATCTTGCTTCGTATTTTCTGACACTGGCATTTTTGAAATGTATTGCTAGTTATAGAATGCTCCTCAATTTAAATTTGCCTGATGTTTCCTTATGATTAGATTTTGGTTACACATTTTTGTCAGAAATTCTGCAGGAGGGATGCTGTGTCCTTCTCAGTCCATCATACCAGGAGGCATGGGTGTGGATATATACCCTTTCTGGTGATGTTTGATCATTTGGAATCTGCCAGATTTCTCCACTATTCCCCCCCCCCCATTGTAATCAATATCTTATGGGAGAAACTTTGAGACTGTGTAGATATCCTGCTACTCAGCAAATTCATATGTACTAATTTAGCATTCATTAATGATTTTTGCTTGAGTCAATTATTTCAGTGACGGTTGCTGAATGATGACCTTCTAAGTTCATAATTTCTTTTATATTTGTTAGTTGGCTTTGTGCTGTAAGAAAGAGCTTTCTCTTCATATATATGTATCTATACATGTATGTTGTATGTACATGTGTATATTACTACAGATTCATAAATTCTTATATTTTTTCTAAGGTTTATAATAAGTTATTATCATATTATTTTGATGATCAAATTTCCAAGATTTGCCTAGTGTGAAGGCCTTCAAGCTGGCTTCTTTGTCCTACATCTGTATCTCCCCATCATGCTTTGAGAACTTCCTTCTTTTCTGCGCCAAAAAGGTATTTCAAACTCAAGTTGTACTGTCCCTGCCACAGATTGTTTTATTTTGTAACAGGAGAACAGTGTTATTGCTTCTAGACCTTTCAGCAGACAGAGCTGGGAAAAGCCACGGGGATCATTTAGACCTTCCTCCTTTCCACAGTTGGAACTCAACTTTGTCAGTGTGAAATCTGGCTTTCACTAACCAGAGTATATTTACTTATTTACTTAATCCAAGAACATACAGAAAGTAGTTTCAGAATCGTGAACCTATACGTCAATGAGAAAAAAACTCCGAGTGGGGTTCAATAATTAACACTCCTATTTGTCTTTACCCTGAAGGTGTATAGTCCAACTCTCACTTAAAATTTATTTGAGCCCTGGCCAGGTGGCTCAGTTGGGTGGAGTGTCATCCCATACACCAAATGGTTGTGGGTTTGATTCCTGGTCTGGGTGTGTACAATATTTCTCTCTCCCTCCCTCTCTCTCTAAAATCAATGACCATATCCTCAGGTTCATTTGTTTCTTTCTGTTTTCATTCCAATTTCTAGTCCAGCCTCTCCAGCCACGCTTGTTGTCTTGAGCACATGAAGCATTCACATGGTTCCACAAGTCAGAACTGTATGAAAAGTGGTGTAATTTCCAACTATTCCTTTTATTCCCTTCACCAGTCTCATTAGTTTCTATTTTATCTTGCCCGTGTTTCTTTATGCACAAATGAGTAGATACATGTATATTTTCTAAATTTATCTTCTTTCTTACACAAAAATAACTAACTATAGATATGCCTTTTTTAAAAAAAATTTAGCAATATATTCTCAAAAGCCCTTATTGGGCTGAAACCGGTTTGTTTCAGTAGAGTGTTGGCCTGTGGACTGAAAGGTCCCAGGTTTGATTCCAGTCAAGGGCATGTACCTTGGTTGCAGGCACATCCTCAGTAGGGGGTGTGCAAGAGGCAGCTGATCGATGATTCTCTCTCATCAATGTTTCTAACTCTATCCCTCTCTCTTCCTCTCTGTAAAAAAAAAATGTAATATATTTTTTTTAAAAAAAGCACTTATTGGTTCATTATCTTTTTCTTTCTTACAGCTGCATAGTACTCCATTGTGTGGTTGAGTAGTTTACTCAACTGCTCTCCTATACATGGGCATTTAGTTTGTTTATAATATTTAAACATTATAAACAATACTATAATAATGTTATTATAGTATTGAATAATATTATGTAGATATATTGAATACTGAATAATATTATGTAGATATATTTTCACATTTTTGGAATTATATTTTTAGGATAATTTCCTAGAAGTGGGATTGATGCATCCTAAGGTAGATGAATATGCAGTTTTGTTAGCTATTGCAAAACTCTGTTCATAAAGGTTTTGTGTACACCAACCAGTAATGTATAAGAGGGCCTGTTTTAAATATTTGCTAGGCGATAAATGAGAAATAATATCTTAATTTATTTAAAAATATATATTTTATTGATATTTACAGAGAGGAAGGGAGAGAGATAGAGAGCTGGAAACGTCGATGAGACAGAAACATCGACCAGCTGCCTCTTGCACACCCCCCACCGGGTATGTGCCCGCAACCAATGTACATGCCCTTGCCAGAATCGAACCTGAGACCTTTCCGTCCGCAGACCGATGCTCTACCACTGAGCCAAACCGGTTTTGGCTTACTTTAATTTTAATAAACATTTATTTATCCTATTAGAATGAGGTTGGTTATATTTTACTATTTTTATGGACCATTTTAATATCTTTTTTTGAAGAGTTGTTTATTCTTAGAAGCAATGTTTAGTTTTCCAATGGAATAAATGAATTAAGTAAAATAAATATGCTCATCTTTAAACACTTTTTGATACAGTAATCAACTCTACACTCAGAGAATTATAAGTTCTTTTCATCTGTTATCTATTGTCTACCGTTGACAGAACTCTACCTACTTAACACATTGCGGACCAGTAGTTTTATTGCTAGCTTTACCCAGTGGCCAGATAAGTTTCTATTGAATGAGTACAAAAAATGTATTACATAAATGTTAAAAGCAGACTTTAAAATTAAATACCCATTGCATTTTGAAGTTATTTATTACCTGTTCTTACAAGCTAAAATCTTTTTAAAGTATGATAATTGTAAAACACTGTGTAATGTGAAGCGAGAATTCTCGTGATCACAATGTGTTAAGCTATCTTAAAGAGAGGCATCAACTATGGTTAAAAAGATACTCAAAACAGAAACTTTCAAAACAACTTGAGACAGTGTTTTTATGTTTGCAATCAAGTCTGGGAAGTCATGGAAGAAAGAATAAAAATAAGAGCTGGTTTTTCCACTTAGTTGAGTGGTTGAATTAACTGACCTTTAAGGTCTCTTCCACCCTGGGTTTTATGATTCCATGAATCATTCCTCTAACTCAGGCCAACTTAGTGATGAAATGACTAGGGAGGTGTGGGGGTCAGAGGTGAGCTGAAGATGTGGTAAGTGGATGAGAACAAGGGGAAAAGGGGAGACATTTTAATTAAGAATACAGAGTTAGGAAAGAAATAATTTTTGTCATCCTTTCAAAACTTGGTGTCAGAAGGAGAAGCAAAAATATACATTGGTGAAAAGGAGTATTGGTTGGATAGGGAATGGCAGAGGTTGGTGACAGTGTGATCATGGTAGAGGATACATTCAGGAAATTGAACAAGAGTTTAAGGATGAATAAGATGACAACTCACCAGCCAGTGTTCTAACAGAGAGAACAAAGCTGTTATAGGGGTGCACAAAACTTGACCATGATTTTTTTCCTTTTCCAATTTTATCTATATATATAAAAGACTAATATCTTGTGTCCAACTGTCCAACCAGTTGCTATGACGTGCACTGACCACCAGTGGGCAGTCACTCAATGCAGGAACTGCTAAGCTGCAGTGACTTGGCAGCTTTGCAGCTACGGTTCTCAGGTGACACACCCCAAAACCAGAGAGAAGGGAGCCCAATTCCTCATGGGGCTGCACGATTTCACCTTCAGCCCTTCAGCAGTGGGTTATGTTGTTGCTGGGGCACCATTGGGCCCTGAATCTGGTTTACTGCATACTTGTGTTTTCGTTCCATACCCTTCATGACAGCAACTTTGCAGAGTGCCCTCTCGTGTGCTGGGACCCTTTGGGGGGATGATAGAGAGTCAATTTTGGCCTGATCCCTCATGCCATGCCAAGGGACCCCACCTGCCAGAGGGACCCAGCTTACTCCACAGATGCCCTTTGAGCCACAGTGCCACCTGAGGTGCAGCAGGCTGGGGAGGGACCGCGGGAGGTTGGCTCCAGGGCATGTCCAGCTGTCTCTCCCAGTCCTGCCCAGTCCCGCCCTGTCAGCCACCTTCTAATTAATTTCCTTTCAATGTGCACAAATACATGCACTGGGTCACTAGTATAGATATAAAAAATTACATTAGATAAGAGAGTCTAATAGAAAGCCCGTATAATTTTCTGAATAGATAATTTTTCAAAAAGAGATATTAAAATAGTCCATAAAATAGTAAAATATAACCAACCTCTTTTCTAATAAGGTAAATTGTACAGATTTTATATTAGATTGCACTATATTTTGAAAAACTATTTTCAGATTATAAGGCCACACTTAAAAAAAGAGACATTCAGGGAAAGATAAGGAACTTCTACAGATCAGGGTATTTATAAAAAAGAGACTGAAAATATCTTGAAGCAACTTAATGTTATTTAGCTATTTGGTTGTAGAAGATATTATCCTTCAGTTGACCAAGGAAAGGTGGATCACTGTATATGAAAGTAGAAGTGTTTTCATTTCATTTTAAAGACATATTCAAATCAATGATATACAAAGGAAGAGTAAGCCTGGAGAGTGACAGAGGTAATCCTGACACCATGAAGACTTAAAATGGGTATATACTGTTTGCGTGTTGCAGTGATGATGATGATGATGATGATGATGATAAACAGACCACCTGGAAAACTTAAGCTTTTTGCTAGTATTATAGAAGTTTTCTGTCAACACAGGAGTGAAAAAAATCTGAGGTGGAAAATTCATGTTCAAGCAACACCAACATAGCACAAATAAAGAAATCATGTTTCCTTTTAAATGACCTCCATGGTTCCTTGTGCTTCTGTGTTGGTTTCCCTTTGCTCAACATCTGAATGGTTGAGCTGTAGAAGATAAACTAAGTAGTCCCTATTCTATCCATAGCTCTTCCATCCTGAGGTTAGAAGAAAAACAATAAAGATGTTTTTAATTCACCATTTGGTCTCATTAGCATATTGCACTTACATTATTATAGACAGGACTAGAGGCCCAGTGCATGAAATTCCTGCATGGGGGGGTGTGTGTCCCTCACCCAAGCCTTCACCCTCTCCAATTAGGGATTCCTCTCATAATCCAGGACTGCTGGCTCCTAACCACTAGCCTGCCTGATTGCCTGATTGCCCCTAACCACTACAGCCTGCCAGCCTGACCACCCCCTAACCACTCCTCTGCCAGCCTGGTCGATGTCTAACTGCTCCCGTGCTGGCCTGGTCACCCCTAACTGCCCTCCCCTGCTGGTCTGGTTGCCCCTGTCTTCCACTGCAGGACTAGTTGCCCCCAACTGCCCTCCCCTGCAAGCTTAATTCCCCCAAACTACTCTCCCTTGCAGGCCTGGTTCCCTCCATCTGCCTTTCCCTGCAGGCCTGGACCCCCCCCCCCCAACTGCTCTCCCCTACTGGGCTGGTTGTCCCCAACTGCCCTCCCTTACAGGCCTGGGTCCCCCCCCAACCCTCTTCCCTGCTAGCTATCTTATGGTGGCCATCTTGTGTCCACATGGGGGTGGCCATCTTGTGTGTTGGAATGATGGTCAATTTGCATATCACTCCTTTATTAGATAGGATGGTACCAGACCCTGGGCTAAGTGCAGGGAACAAGTAGATAAAGAAGACACATTCCCTTTGCTCAAGGAGAAATAGTCGCTTTTGATCTATAAATGGTTACTTTTGGTCACTTTTCTTAAAAATTTTGATTGCTGAAATCCCTAAGGCTTTCCTGTTCATGGGCAAACAGTTATGATGAATTTGAAACAGCACAGGTAGAACTAGGTGTGTCCTTGGCAAGTCACTTTTTACTTATCTGTATGATGGATATAAAAAAAAAATCCTTGGAGAGAGTTCTAGAAATTACACAGGTATTTATAAATTTCCTAACAAAGTGTTCTAACACTTAATAAGTGTTCTATAAATAGCAGTTATCATTACTACTCTCCTTATCCTAATGGATTCCTGGCTACCACCATTGACCATCACTATATCTCTTTGTATATCCATCATGGTGGTCTTGAGTCATCTGTTCCGTCCTTTGTTTTGGTTGTGACATATTTTCTGAAACATACCTGGATCCTCACATTCTATTCAAAGCTCTTTAGCTCTTTGCTTCTATTGAGTTTATTTTTGTCCATTTTCACCATTCCTGCTGCCTATATTTGTTTATTTCTTAATGCTTATACTTAATCCTTAAGTTTTATTTTCTTGGCTATAACACATGTCTAATAAGCCTGTACTCAGCAGACAGTCTTACACATTAAAATATCCATTCTTTCATAAATTTCTCCAGGACGACTAGAAGAGAGCAGAAAATTCTTGCTGACTCCCATCCCTCATGACCCTTTTTTATTATTATTGAATATTCTACAGCATATGTTTTTCATTTGGCTTACATATAGCATCCATAGAAATTCATTATGAGGGACAGATAGCCATTTAATTGTAAAGCCAGAAGTAATTTTAGAAACTTTGGCATCTGCCTCATTTAGAAGAGGGAGAAATAGTTCCTACAGAAGTTAGTTAAATTGCTCATATTTGCACAGCTAGTTAAGCAGGCACTAGAACCCTGGCGACTGAACTTGTTTAACTCTATGCTTTTGTCCTTTATTTTATGTGTCAATAATACCATCTAACATTCATGTTCCTAGGAGTATACATACATGAATCAATATAGTCACCATGGAATTATTATTTAAGAGCTCAATAAATATGTGAGGGTAGATGTTTTTCCTTTACCCCCTATTTTCCCCATTATTCACCTCAGAATAACAGGAAAGGGGACGGTCTTTAGCACAAAGCTGTTTTTTTTTTAAAAAAAATATATTTTATTGATATTTTACAGAGAGGGAGAGAGATAGAGAGCCAGAAACGTCGATGAGAGAGAAACATTGACCAGCTGCCTTTTGCACACCTCCTACCGGGGATGTGCCCGCAACCAATGTACATGCCCTTGACCGGAATCGAACCCCGGACCTTTCAGTCCGCAGACCGACGCTCTACCGCTGAGCCAAACCGGCTTTGGCACAAAGCTGTCTTTGTCTGTATCTTCCCTGTTCCCATGCTACTTAGGATGTCTCTGTAATGAGATGCTTCAGGAAGAATTGGGGCCAATGGCTTACCTTCAGGTTCCAACCATCTTGCAACCCCAGATCTTCAATGTTAGTTTCCTGGGACCTTCCTTTGGGAAGAGGGCAGGACCTTATCTTGCAAGTCTTAGAGGAGATGTGGGTATTTGCAGGCCCAGCCCGTGTTCTCAAAGCTGAGCTGCTCAGGGAGTGCACACTTAATCAGGGATGAAGAAGAGGAAATAATTCCAGTCGTTTGCTCATGAGGCAGTTTTATCAGGGCTTGGATGGACACATTTTAATTATGTGCGTAATCCCTGGTCGCCTGCCCTCTCCCTAAAACAACTCACAGAACCAGTGACTTCAGGAGGCTATGGGGTTTTCCCTTTGTTCACACTCTGGGACTGGGTGCTCTTTTCTGACAGTTTAATATATATTCATAAAAATTCGGTTTGTCTTGGGCCATTTCCAAACCACAGACCTCCCTTGTATTCCTGCCCTCCTTGCTGTGTCCTCTGTGGGATTTGCAGAGGAGGATGAGGGGAAAATGATTATTTATTAATTATAATAATAAATTTGCCAAGTTGGGGAGGTTATCTTTAAGTCAAAGACTATATCCTAAAGACCATGTAAGTGAGAAATTGCAGATTATCTCAGGTGTTTCTGAACAATGAATTTTAGGCTTATGCAACTTCCTTTGAATAACTCAACAAGTTTCAAATTGGGCATCCTTTCAATGTAATGGTTGTCTGGGAGTTGTTTTTTTTTTTTTTTTTAAATTTTTAGTCATGGGTTCAGCAAACATATCTTTCCCATTTTTTTAAAAAAGCCCAAACACAGTTTTCCCTCGTTAATTGATGATAACATGATTTATATTATTAAGAGATTACTGGGAATATAAATACTACCTTGTAAGTCTTTAAAGCTGTAGGAATTTAACTTACTCTTCTTCATACTTCCTTAAACAACAAAGAGGTCATCTCATTCTTTCTCCTCGTTATAAACACCCATTCACAGGAATGGAGTGGTGATTAAGAAATGAATGGTCCCTGCTTTCCTTGAGTTTAAAGTCTGGAGAGATATCAGAGATTAAGTAGGAAGTTATGTCCCAGGAAGACGTTACCTCTTTAAGTACCCGACACAGTTGTTTAATGAGATTACGATTGAACATCCGGTAAGAATTGTTAAAAATGGCCAAAGAGATAGATGCACACTGAATATCTGTGTTGAGTACAGTGGTAGTTGGTTGGCCACCCTTACCTAAGAAGGTTGGAGAAGAAAAGTGGGAATTTTCACAAAGACAGCCCTTGTTTGTGACTTTGTAGTTTTGTTTTTGTTTTTTATTCTCAAAAGAAACCTAAAAAATAGCCTTTTCAGCTTTGGTTCAGAGAACAGCATTTAATCTGGTTGTTCCTGGCCTGAGCAGGGAAGGAATGTCAGCCTGGCTTCATTTTTGCTTGCACAGATTCAAAACACTGATTTCTTTTCAGAAACCATGAAGATATTTTATTTAAAATGTAAATTAATAGGAACAATGGACACTTCAAGAAAAGAGACTATATCTGAATATCAATAAGCTTGTATCAGTCAAATCTGCTAGCCTCTGGAATAGCATGTCCAAGAAAGTATGGGAAGCACTTGCTTGATACCTTTCCAAACTGGAGTGACTGATCTGATAGTCACACAAAAGAAATCACAAAAGCATAGATGAAAAGACTTAGTCAAGATTTTCTACCTCTTAGTTTTTAAATGTAGTTTTCTTCTGGACCATTTTCAGCATAGGAAGGTTAATCATTTCCTAGTCTAACAGATGTCTATTGGATATATAGTTTCATAAACACATAGTACAATAATAAAAACAAAAATTGAAATCATTATATCACAATAAAATTACAGTAAGATATGTACTTGCCCAGCACACATGGAAAACTATATTTCACGGAATGAAGGAGAATACTGACTGGGTGGGTTTTCAGTCTGTTTTAATTCTAGAAGCTCATGGTGGATATAATGCATTAGGGTCCTCTTTGGCTTTAATAACAGATAGAAACACTCACAAGTGGCACCACAGCATCACCTGAGATATTGTAGCTGGACTCCTCTGCTATTCACCTATCCCAGTCCATGTCCAGCACCTGATATTGTTTCTGAAATTCAGCATAAGATGCAAAAGGCAGATTCACTGCCTTGTACACTTTAGGAATGCATTGTTTTAACTTCTTAAAGGTTTAGATCCATCCTTATCTATAAAATGAATGTAGGGAGTTATTTGCCTCAGTATAACGACTATTGAATTAAAAAATATATTTTTTGTTGTTGTTCTTAGAATTAATTATTGGAAGAAGAGAGGTGAATCTGACATCCGGATATTTGGAGTCTGGAATATATATTAGCACAAGAAAGTGTTGGCATTTAAACACGTTAGAAAGCATTCAGGAGATAGTTTAGAAGTATCCAGACCAGGGAGGGTTACAGCAGGCTAGGACAAGTGATCAGGTTCTAGAGATGGAGGCAGGGTTGGATGTTGCAGTTAGGGAGCTCTGAGGCAGGAAACAGCTGGGCACCTGAGCAGGAATGGTCGAGCAAATCCGGTAGGCAGGGGTCAGCAGGCCCAGCCTCTGGGAGGCCAGTGGATAAGGAGACCGTCAAGGTGAGCCGTGAAAAGAGTACAGAGATGATTTGTTCTCAGTCTCCTTTTGAACTCCTGCTATGTGGGTGGCCAGGGCTTGCAGGTGTCTGTAGTCAGCAGAGAGGGGCCTCCCTCAGATCAGCTTTCAGCTTTCTGTTATCCTCATCCCTTGTCTCGAGCTATTCAGGAATATTGCATCTTTAATGGTTAAGCTCTGGGGCAGGTGGCTATTTGTAAGGCTACTAATTAGATAAAGGGACTGATTTGCACCAGGATGCAGATAATGCATGGAATTGTGCCAAGACCCACTGCTCTCGGGGAGTTTATGACCCTCAGCTACCATGGCGACCATGCCTATTCAGCCGGAAGAGTCTTTTTGTTGTGGGATAGCAGGCAGCACAGAGGGAAGAGCATCAGCTTCTGGAGAGTTTGAAACTGAACACCGAAAATGGAAGAGAAGAGACAAGTAGGCAAGAGGGCATTCGGTTTTTCATTTATACCCAATGGGTAGATTGTTCTGTGGGTTCAGTTCCACATGAAAAAGCAGGTCCTTTCCCTGAGAGCAACTGTCTGGTGAGCCTGAGATTTGGAAGGAAATGCTTCTTTGTGGATATTTTCTTCTTAGTCATCTTCACACTCCACAGCCCTCACATCTATGTCTTGGATTTCTTATCTCTATTTCCCCCCGCCCCCAATATTTTGTTGTGTTCACTAAATAGAATATATTGTAAGTTATAAACTGATGACTCTAGAAAAAAAATTCTTGAGATTTATTTTCTGGTTTTAGTATGTGTAATATAATCATTACATTCTAGAGCTGGAAGAAGCTGTAGAGAGAGATGGTCACATGCCCAATTTCATTGGGACTGTCCTGGTGACCTGGTGCAATGACGAATAGCTCCCCCACTTACCCTCAAAAGCAATGTGGTTGGGCCATGATTATCCTACTTAAATTATATTATCCAACTCTTCATTTTATAGACAAAGAAATACAGCACATCCTTGAATAATGTTGTTTTATTATGATGTTGCTAAGATGCTGTAGAAACTTAACTCTTCTTTACATCAATTAGCCTATGGCAAAATTGATGTTGCTATACTATGTTGTTTTGCTTAAAGTTGCAAAACTTATTGATGACATTAAATGAGGGCTTACTACATTTTAAACATTTGACCTCCAAGATGAGGTGTCAGAACTCTTGGAAATGGAAAGAATCATTAAAAAGGAGGAACCTAATGAAGACATGAATGACTATTGAATCTAGGCTGGATTGGAAAGAAAATAAAGCCAGAAAGAGGCTAACAGATTGGGAGGAGCATGGGAGGGAGGGATCAGGCACAAGATTAGAAAAGGAACAGACAGATTAAGAGTCATGGAAATAGGGAACTGGAAGGATAGAGAGTTGTGGTCGGAGACTGGGATGTTGAGTTCATTATTTCGGAGGTAGAGCATTAATAGGGTGGCTGAAGTTACGGAGGCCCCACCAAAAAACAAATGACTCACTAAAGGGTTTGATTTAATCCCAAATAGCTAAACTAACATCACTTCAATATGTAATCAAATAATATTATTGAGATACTTTTATTTTGTTTTATTTTACAGGTTTATTTAAAAGAAATAAATCAAACAAGTCAAGAGTATACAATGAAAAGTATAATTTCTTCTTCAAATTCCTGATTCTTGGGTCATATTACTAAGAACAGTTTCTCATGTAAATTTCCAGAAATTTTCCATGTTATTTCTATTGTTAGTTATAAATAAACATTTAAAGTTTTTCCTTTTCTTTTCTTTTCCATCCCTCCTTCCTTTCCTTCTACATAGTGAACTCATAATCTATGAGTTAAAACAAAACAAAACAAAACCTTAGACATTGAAATAGGTAGATTTATCTTATTTTTTTTCTTACTGGATGCATATTCTTCTACTGAATGAATTACTCTAATTCAGCAGTTTTCAATTGGTGTGCCACAAAACATTTTAAAACATGCAATAGCTGTCCTAGCTGGCTTGGCTAGATGTCCTACCTGTCCTAGTGGATAGAGCATCGGCCTGCGTACCCAAGGGTCCTGCGTTTGATTCAGGTGAAAGGCTCTTGCCTTGATTGTAGGCTCCTCCCCTGGCGGGGCGCGTGCAGGAGGCAAACAATCGATGTTTCTCTCACATTGATATTTTTCTCTGTCTTTCCCTCTGTCTTCCACTCTCTAAAAAGAAAAGAAAAGAAAAAAGAAAGAGAGAAAAATAAATCAGTGGAAAAATATCCTCGGCTGAGGATTAACAACAAACAAACAAAAACCCTGCAATGCCGACTATTTAGTCAGGGGCACTGACCTCTTTGCCCTTAGATGGTCAGATTTAAAAAATGACAGCAGCCAACACAACAACAGCTGTCTGGGGTGAATGAATCAGAATGATACCTATTTGTTATTCAGACTGGGAAAAAACATAATACATTTTTTGGTGTGCAGCAGAATTTGAGTAATCAGTTTATGTGTGCTATGAGATGAAAAAGCTAGTTATCTGCTTCCCAGAACCCCTAACTTGTGATGACGACTTAGCATCAGCTGTGGGCAAACTACGGCCTGCGGGCCGGATCTGGCCCGTTCGGCTGTTCTATCCGGCCCGCGGAGCTGAAAGAGCGGAGGGTTCTCTTGCTCTCCCCTCCGCTCCTTCACCCGCAGCCCAAGATGAGAGTGCCAGCATGGTCAGGTTGCTTTTGTTTCGGCCCTCCGGTCCAGTTTAAGAAACCAATGTGACCCTTGAGTCAAAAAGTTTGTCCACCTCTGATAGCTGGTTCTATGTGCACAGCTGCTGAGCGAAATCACCTATCGTTTTGGGGAACCAGTCGTCTTTTTCTTTCGAGTCATATCCCAGTGTTTTCCATAGAGACCTACCACGTTAGATCTTACAGAAGTAGAAATATATCTCCACGTGTCTCTTGGAGTTCATATTTTTAGTCTCTTCTCTTAAATGCTTTTGCTCTCCCCAGTGTGCCTTTCCCCCATGGGCATTTGATCATGCATATGACAAGCCATGTGACTCCTAGTAAGGCCATATGGTTTCCCTGAATGGGAATGGCTGGAAGAATTTATTGACTTTGATCATTGCACTATAACAAATACAATTATGGCATGGGAAATTTCCTACCAGAGTTCAAGAGAAAATGGGGCAACCTCCCTCTTTGGATGATTTGTGTGTCTGAAGGAATCAGGAGGTTTCCCCTGGATTCCATCCTTTTTCATATGCAGTCATGGAGGTGATGGGCCCACACTGCATGGCTGGCGAAGCATTCTCTCCATCCCGTTGCCAGTCAAATAATCCCCCCTTTAAAGCAGAGGGAATGATTTAGCAGGCAGAGTGTTGGCTTTGAAACATTGAGACTTGGTGGCATCTTTCAAAGCTTCATCAGGATTGATTTAGTCCTTCATTCTGGGTATATCACAACCACATGGACTCCTAAGCCATACCGAAGAGCCGTCTTTAAAAAAACCCCTCACATTTGGGGGTCCCATTTTCTCTGAGATTGTGGGACACGCAAAGCCTCATTTTCTGAATTGTGGCCTTGCCATACAAACTAAGGACCTAAAATTCTGACTCTAGTTATCTCTGGTATGTTTCAGAATTTTAAGTAGAGAATTCAAACTAAATACTCAGTTCAGTTTTAAACTTATAATGTTATATGCCTTTCCACGTAACGTGTGGTTAGGCTTTTGATCATTCCTATTTATTCATAGATTTATTATCTATGAATATTATCTATGAATAAATACGTCAGTTTGTTTAGGAAATTTACCATTTGTGTGTTGTTTTCTGAAACTCCAGAAAAATTAGCCTTCTGTTCAATTGGTGTTCATAAGAATGGGAAAAGAAGACATTAAGTTAGCTGCAAAGCCAGGGCACCCACCCAATGAGAATTCCTGTCTCAGGCACCGGAGTTGGATGTCCCCTCAGCACCGGCCTGATCTCTTTAAGGGCCGTCGCTGTTATTACTGTGACCCACAGCTTAGTCAAATAATAAAGAATGGAAGAAAGTCTCGTGAGCCCACAAAGCAATGTCACGTGTAGCACAGTGCCCGAGGAAGGCAAGTAGAGGTGGAAGCAGGGGGTCAAAGCAAAGGTCACTGACATACAAAGAAGTGCTTTTGTGTGGGAGGCACAACCTGCTGTGTGATTGCCAAGATCTCTCTGGAGGGGGATCCACCCAATTTGTTCTCACACTGAATGGGATGGAGAAGGTCCCCGTGGGCGTGCGGCCCGTCAGGTGGCTGGGTCGCTGTGAGACACGGGAGCCACTTAGCCCAGGCCTGAGCTAAAAGAATGAAAACACAGCACGGCGGCCCGCTGGTGCGGGCTTTCTTTACATGGCAACAGTTCTGTGTCTCTTGGCAGCACTAAGGCTTAAGGCCCTGCTGTCCAGGAGTCAGGCAGGCACACGGTTGGAGAGCCGTTGGGACAATCGTCCTCTGCTCTGTCTCCCCACCTCCAGGACTCCGGGGCAGTTTCTGATGAGTTTTTCTTCTGTGCCACGCTGCTTGTGCTCTTGTTTGGTGAGTCTGTGGCAGTCTCCCTGGCTGGGGAGCAAAGGCATTCTGATAAGTGTCTCTTCAGCAGCTGATCTCTATTAAATGATATATTCTCTCTCTCTCTCTCTCTCTCTCTCTCTCTCTCTCTCTCTCTCTCTCTTTCTCTCTCTCTCTCTCTCTCTCTCTCTTCTAACACTCTGCTGATTGTCAATTGCACCATGTCCTTCTAGAGTCTAAACACCACTGAGGAATAGGATGTGGTGAGTTCTTTTTATAAAGCAGCCAATAGGTCTTAATAAGGGCTCTTTCTTAACATCCATCACCATCCTTGGGAAGACCATCTTAACTGACCAGAACCCAATCCAACTGTTTGATCATGGAAGACAGATGCTATTATATCAGTTTCCCTTCAAACACATTGCAGAGTTAAAGATGAAACACAGAAGTATTCTGTTATTAAGATATAGTAAACCAAATAATTTCAAGGGCTTTTTTAATATTAAAAATTGGATGGAATTTCAAATGTCATGATAAAAATAATCTCTGTGCTAATGAGGGTTAAATGTGTGTTTTATGTTCCCCTTATGTAACTGACATTGATAGAGCACGAACGGAGGGTATAAGCACTTGTTTAACTGAAAATGAAAACTTGGGACGAATTTTCTAGTTACTCCATGGCTCAGTCTTCTCGCCTGTGAAATGGGGATAATAACAGCCCCTATCTTTCAGAGACATTATGAAGATTAAATAAAGTAATCCATGCCCAGTGACTTCCTTGCAGTAAACGATAAATGTTAGCGATAAAGCTTTCCCTAGTACAAGTATGCAGAGATGTCATCATCAGCGAGACACATTTCATTAAAATAACTGTATAAGATTAAAGTTTTAAAAATGAGAGAGGGAAAAATTATAGTGTTGTGTCCTACTCTCGATGGTGTCACTAGGCTAGATAAAACAAACACTGTCTTGTTGTCTTCTCCTTCCTTTCCTCCCAGGGTTAATGTAGCCAGTGTTTGACGACTCCTCAGGGAGAACTGGGGAGTGTGTGAGACTGATTTTCTCCCCCACTCCCTTTTTTGAGTCCATGCTCTGTATATAGCTCTCATAGCACTTACTGAATTGTATTGAGATTATCCATTCAGTGGCTTGAATTACTCAAGATGGCAGAGCTCTTTCAGGACAGGGACTGTGTCTTGTATCTTTGTGTCATGAGCATCTTTCCTAGCTCCTGGCACATGGTGCCATGGTAGGTCCTGAATAAACATTTCATGACTAATTGGATGTATTTTTAAGACCTTTCTACCAACTGATGGCAACACTTATTAACTACAACCAGAAATTCTTTAAAAATAAAATAAATCATAAAATGTGCTCATGTTGAGAAAATATTACAGTGACAAATATATTGTATTTTAATTATCAAATAATTTAAAAATAGTTTAAACATTTTGAAACATATTAAATAGTTCCCAAACTGGAATAACAGATGCCATATCTACCGCTAAAATTAAACAAATGCAAATACTTTGCTTTAGCTCTTTGTCTTTATAAAGACATAATGTTAGATTCCTCTTCCTCCTTCCTCCCCTGCTTTTCTCTCCCTTGCTCTCTGGAAATAACTGCTATCATGAAATGCACTTGTATTTTCTCTATTGTAAAAGTAAAAAAAAAACCTATTGGAGGTTTATTATTTTATTATTTTATTTATTTTTTAAATTTTAATTTATTAAGGTATTTTTTGTGTACATAGCTTACCATTGCTCCCCTCCCCCACCCTCATTCATGCCCTCCCTTCCCAGAGTTCTGTGTTCATTGGTTGTACTTATATTCATGCATACCAGTCCTTCGGTTGTTCACTTATCTCCCCCCAGGTCTCCTTCCCCTCCCCGCTGTCATTTGACAATCTGCTTGTTTTATGGTGACTATCTCATGACCACATGAATAGAATCCGCTCCTCATTTGGCAGTCTGCTTGTTTTATGGTGACTATCTCAGTACCACATGAATAGAGTCGGCTCTTCCTCTGGTTCGCCTCTCCCCCGGGTCCCACTGCTTCCCCAGGGCACACGGCTCTCCCAGGACACCTGGCCCCCCTGGGGCAGATGGCTCACCCGGGGCACATGGCCCCTTTGGGACACATGGCTCACCCAGGGCACACGGCCCCCTGGGACACACGACTCATCCGGGGCACACGGCCCCCTGGGAGGTTTATTATTTTAAATTAAAGTAGAGATTTTTCAAATATAGTCATTTTAAACTTTTTCATTTTTTTGGTGGCATGCTCTTTTCTCCCTGCCTAAAAGACCACACTGACTGGAACAGGGGAAAATGTCAGAGCACATCTTTGCCCAGAGGGGCTGATTGCAGAGGAGCATAGATTTTAAATTAACTATAACTCTCCCATGACCTTTGTTTGCTTAATAAAACTGTGTGATTTAGGACTTGAAACACCTTGCACTAGTTCTTGTCTTAAGCACGAATGACATACTGGGCACTTCATTTTTCACAGTCTGCATCAGTTCTGGAAATAGTCACTAACCTCCTTAAGGGTGCCTAGTGCTTAGATATTTCTGCCTGAAGGAAAATAAAATGATTTTGTTCATTTTTCTATCACTATACCTTCACCTTTCCTCTTTTTTTTAACCCCCCATTCTGTATGTAACTCAGCAGACTGTACCCCAGAATATAGTTCATTTTATACAACTTGTTACTTCCCAGATTCAGGGAAGTTTTAAAATTGAGATTTAAATTGCCTGTCATGAAATTCATCCTCTTAAGGTGTACAATTCAGTGGTTTGTAGTAGAAGGTTGTACAACCATCATCACTATCTAATTATATGACATTTTTATTATCCTGAAAAGAAATCCCATAACCATTAGTAGTTATTTCCTACATCTCTTCCTTCCCAGCCCAAACAATCACTAATCTACTTTCTATCACCAAGGATTTGCCTGTTATGGACATTTTATATAAATGGAGTTATATGATCTGTGGCCTTTTGTGACTGGCTTCTTCAAAGGTTCGTCAATATTGTAGAATATATCAGTATTTCATTCCCTTTTATGACTGAATAGTGGCTTAACCTTTCATCAGTTGATGGACATTTGTGTTGTTTACACTTTTTTGCTATGATAAATAATGCTGTTATAAACATTCATGTATAAGTTTATGTGTGAACATATGTTTTTAGTTCTCTTGTGTATAAATGCCTAGGCCATATGATAAATCTATGTTTAACTTTTTGAGGACTGCCAAATTGTTTTCTTTTTAAAAAAATATTTTATTGATTTTTTACAGAGAGGAATGGAGAGGGATAGAGAGTTAGAAACATCGATGAGAGAGAAACATGGATCAGCTGCCTCCTGCACACTCCTACCGGGGATGTGCCTGCAACTAAGATACATGCCCTTGACCGGAATTGAACCTGGGACCTTTCAGTCCGCAGATGGATGCTCTTATCCACTGAGCCAAACCGGTTTCAGCTATCTTTTTACTTTTTGATAGTGTTCTTTGATGTAAAAATGTTTTAATTTTTATGAAGTCCAGTTTGTCTATTAATTTCTTTGTTGTTTATGCTTTTGGTGTCATATCTAGGAAATTATTACTTACTGCAAAATCATGAAGATTTAGTCCCATATTTGTTGTTGTTGTTAATCCTCACTCGAGGATATTTTATATACATATATATATATATATATATATATATATATATATATATATTTTTTTTTAGAGTGGAAGGGAGAAGGATAGACAGAGACAAACATCTATGCAAGAGAGACACATCAATTAGTTGCCTCCCACACGGGCCATAATCTGGGCTTGGGATCAAATCTGCAACCCAAATGCCCCTGATCAGAATGAAACCCAGGACCCTTCAGTCTATGGATCAATGCTTTAGCCACTGAGGAAGCTGGCTAGGGCTCAAAGCTTTATTTTTATGTTTACATAACTTCAAGCTTACTTAAGGTTGGTTTCAGACAAGGTACAAGGAACTCCCATGTAATCGTTAACCAAATTTACTGATTTTTTAAAACATTTCCCCCCATCTGTTTATTATCTCTATCTCTTTCTCTCTCTCTCTTACACACACACACACACACACACACACACACACACACACAAAATTATTGATTATTTTCTGACCATTATTTAGTAACTTGGAGGCATCATGACCTTTTACCCCTAAATCCTTTCATATGTGTTGATCTTTGATCCACTTTGAGTTAATTTTTATGTATGGTGTGAGATAGGATCAAACTTCAGTTTTTGAATGTGGATATCCAGTTTTCCCAGCACCATTTGTTGAAAAGCCTATTGTTTCTCCCATTGAACAATCTGGCACCCTTGTCAAAATCAATTCATCATAAATGTATAGGTTTATTTCTGGACTCTCTATTCTGTTCCATTGATCTGTATATCTATCCTATGCCAGTTCCACACTGTCTTCATTACTCTACCTTTATGGCAGTACTGTACCTTTTAAATTGGGAAATGGAAGTTTTCCAACTTATACTTTTTCAAGATTGTTTTGACTATTATGTGTTTCTTGAATTTTCATATGAATTCTGGGATTAGTCTGTTAGTTTCTGCAAAAAAGGCAGTTGGGATTTAAAGATTGTGTTGAATCTATAGATTAATTTGAGGAGTATTGTTATCTTAACAATATTAAATCTTCCAATCCATGAACATATGATATATTTCCATTTACATAGCTATTATTGAATTGTATTTTTCAATGTGTAGGTCTTGTACTTATTTTGTTAAATTTATTCCTAAGTATTTTACTCTTTCCAATGCCTTTGTAAATGAGATAATCTTAATTTTATTTTTGGATTGTTTATTATAAGTGTATAGAAATACAATCTACACTAATAAAAGTAAAACATGCAAATTAACCATCATTCCACTATGCTAAGCCATGCCCACTAGCCAATCAGGAGCAAGCAAGTATGCAAATTAACCCAACCAAGATGGCGGCCGGCCACAGAGTTGGAGAGAGCAGGAGGCTTGGGTTGCCCCAGCAATGGAGGAAACCAAGCTTTCTGCCTGCCCTGGCTGGCCCTGGCCTCCACTCAAGGCTACAAAGTTTCAATTATAGAAGATAAATAAATCCCAGATACCAGGGCCTCTGCTTGGGTCGCCAGGGAGCGTGGCCAGCCTGAAACCTCCACAGGTCCCTTGCCCAGGCTGCCCCATGCCCCAAGGGAACCCCCACCCTGATCTAGGACACCTTTCAGGCCAAACCAGCCAGCCCCCACCTATGCACTAGGCCTCTATCCTATCTAATAAAAGAGTAATATGCAAATTGACTATCACTCCAACACACAAAATGGCTGTCCCCATGTGGACACAAGATAGCCAGCAGGGGAGGGCAATTGGGAGGGACCAGGCCTGCAAGGGAGAGCAGTTAGGAGTGACCAGGCAGGCAGAGGAGGGAAATTGGGGGTGACTAGGCCTGCAGGGAAGGGCAGTTAGGGGTGACCAGGTCTGCAGGGGAGGGCAGTTTGGGGTGACCAGGTCTGCAGGGGAGGGCAGTTAGGGGCAATCAGGCTGGCAGGGGAGCAGTTAGGCATCAATCAAGCTGGCAGCAGAGTGGTTAGGGAGTGGTCAGGCTGGCAGGCAGAAGCAGTTAGGGGCAATCAGGAAGGCAGGCAGGAGAGCAGTTGGCAGTTAACAGTCCTGGATTGTGAGAGGGATGTCTGACTTCCCACTAAGGCCCAATCCTTAATAATTGGGCTTTTCAAAGTTCACCAGTGTCTCTCTATTCCCTTGCTATTAGGAACTCACAATTTTTGCCCAAGTAACTTATTTGACATTCT
The DNA here is from genome assembly GCA_963924515.1 of Vespertilio murinus. Lineage (NCBI taxonomy): Eukaryota > Metazoa > Chordata > Mammalia > Chiroptera > Vespertilionidae > Vespertilio > Vespertilio murinus. Next base: position 186,771,335 of record OZ004705.1, read on the forward strand.
ATCATTATACCTCCAGGGTTCATTTGTAAGAGCCTTAGTGGACAAAAAGCCCAGTAAATTTAGGACTTGTTGGGGAATTTGGCTGAGATTAAAGACAGATTAATAAAGGATTACCCTTCATTTGTTCAACAAATATTAAAAGGATTCCTACTACATTGCCAGGAATCATTCAACAATGAACAAAACTGACAAGGTTTCTGGTATAATAAAGTTTACATTCTAGTTAAAGGGGAAAGGTAATAAAGAAGCAAGCAAATAAATGGGTCTGTCTTTTAAGTTCTAAGAAGAAAAATAAAGCCGGTCAAGGGGAGAATATTTAAATAGAATATACGATTAGGGAAGGCTTTTCTGATAAGAAGTCATTGATCTGAAACCTGAATAAAGAGAAAATTGAGCTCGATGGATACCTTGAGATGAAAAAGCAAGCCTTTGCGGTAGGAGCGTGCTAGGTGGAGGGAGTCCAGGAGCCACAGGATGGCCAGAGATGGAAGAGGTGGACCGGCAGGTGAAAGCAGAGGTAAGAGGCCAGGTTGTTTAAGGCCATCAGCCCATGGCAAGAACTCCCAGTTTTCTTATGAGTTTGGTGGGAACCTTGGAGGTTTTGAACAGAACAGTGACAAGATCCAACTTGGGCTTTTAAAGGATCGGTCTGGCCTTTGTGTGGAAAACACACGACATAGGGAGACAGGAGTACTAGCAGAGAGACAAATCAGGCAACTATTTAATATTCCAGGCAAGAGGTGGTGCTGTTTGGGACGATGGTGGTAGCAGAGTTCTAGAGAGGGACAAGGAAATACCAAGTGTTGTTAGTGTGGATTGCTGAGCGGGAAATGGAGGTGTGACAACTAAGTCACTTTTCTTCTTTTATTTTTCATTACACATAGAATTTATAGGAGCAATTTAAAGATTTGTGCTATGATGAACACTTGACTATTCACCACCTAAGATAAGAAGTAAAAATATTTTTTTAAAATATTGCCAATACCTTAATACCTTTGTGATCCCCGCACCAATAGATTTTTTCTGTCTCCCAACGGTAACCATTAATCCTGCATTGTTTTGGACATTTTCTTATTTTTCTTTATATATATATATACCAGTGATATCCCAACACAATACATTGCTTCATTTTGGAAAACTCCGTATAAGCACAAACATAGCTATAGAAAGGTAATACTGCCACAGCGTGATAGAGGCTTCTAGGAGAAGGTAATGAACAGAAGTGTATGGTCACAATTTAGCTTCAGCTTCCCTGAAAGTTTATAAGTACCCTCACCCTGAGAAGTCTTGGGGCAAAATCATGAGTGAATCTTGGGAGACTTTAGGCTGACATACTGGAGTTGGGCCAGCCAGTGGACGGTGCTATGGACTGGGTCTAGATGTCTAGAAGAAAAATGATATGGGAATGAGTTGCTCTTTAATTTTTGCTCTGAGCTGAACGCTGCTATAACCTTCTAGGCTTACCTCCAAATCTCAGAAGTAGGTCAAAGCAGAATCCTTCTGTGAGGTGAACTGAATATTCTCAGCTGAGTTAGACTTCATGGCATGGAGTGGAGAGCAGTAATTTACTCAGCAGGGAGTCAAGACAGGCCAAGTACACATAAGAGTCAGGGTTGGCTCACCTATGCATTCTCAACTCCTAATAAAAGAGAGATGATTGTGAAGTCCTCATCATGGGCCTGCACTTGAGTCTCATTGTCCAAATCTAATTGCTTTCTCCTTCCAGGATAGCTATTATCTTGAGATCTCTCTTTGCCATCCTTCTTGAGAGTTCCTTAGGTTCTATCCCGTTCTCTGCACCTTTGCTTTTTGAGTTTTTGAGCTTACCCCTACCATTGTCATTATTCTCTTATATAGTCAATGATCATTTAGGTTAACCAACATATCATTTTTATACTCTTTTTGAAAATATATATATATTATTAATTTTTTTACAGAGAGGAAGGTAGAGAGATAGTTAGAAACATCAATGAGAGACATCAATCAACTGCCTCCTGCACACCCTTTACTGGGGATGTGCCTGCAACCAAGGTACATGCCCTTGATCGGAATCAAACCTGGGACCTTTCAGTCTGAAGGCTGACACTCTATCCACTGAGCGAAATGGGTTTTGGCTATGCTTTTTTTTTTTTTTTTTAATTTCTTCCTGTATCTTTTCATCTGGAATCAATTCCTTTTGCCTTCAGAATTCCTTTGAAGAATGTCTGTGAGTGGTAAACTCTTCTTATTATTTTAAAAATGTCCTTATCTTACCTTTCTTCTGCATTGAGAATCAGCAGCAATATTTTATTTCTAAAGTTCCTTGTGAACCTTTATTAACCTCCACCTGACTTTCTTTCTTTCAGTGTTACTTGTTTGGACCTATTTGGCCCTGCATGACTGGTTCTTTTGTGCCACATTTAGCCATCTGGCTCCACTGAGATGGGAACTTCAGCATCTTTTCATCATTCCCATCCTCATTCTCCCTTCTTCGCTGGCTTGCCCTGTCCCATATGGAGGGTTTACCTCCTGCTCCTCTAGACTTTCTTGTCTTTCTCTTCCTCTTGCCTTTGACCTCACTTCACATTTTCCTTTTGCTTTGCCCCTTTAGGTCAGCCTTGGCAGTTTCTTAGCTAGGCTCTCAATTCCCTCCTTGATTATTACCCAAGTTCTTTTTTAGTTATGATGCATCTCTAGCCACTCTGGATAAACCTCTCTCCAAGTTAGACTTGGATCCTGGAAGCTCTGACCTCAGCACAATTTTTATGAGTATGACTTTGGTGGGTTGATTCAGAAAATTTAGATTCTGGTGATGATGTATTTAATAGAAAAAGGGACAGAAAGAATCTTGAGGTGGATTTATCAAGGTAGAAATTGAAACACGACTTAGAACCAACCAAATAAAACTTCCAATGTATACATACAAAAACTTATTTAAACAGATACAAATTTTATCTGAAATACTTAGGCTAGTTTCCTCTATTAGGAGTTTAGGGCAATATTTTATGATTTTTGTCTCACTAAAAAGAAATAAAACAATCATTCTTAGAATAATTAGATATGATTACACCTTGCAAATTCATTGAATATTGGAACTCGAAGGTGAGTTGGGAAAGGAAAAGAACTATCACCAAATAATTTTCAAATTATTACAAATAAAATAACATTTAGTTTAAGACATATTTTTCAGAATACTGTTCAACAATCTATCTTATACTAGATTTATTTGACAGATTGAATACTTTTAAATGAGAACCAACTATTTTTTCAGAAAAGCACACTATCAAGTAAGTAACATTTATAACAGATTGTAAAAAAAAAAAAGCTGCAACTCAATTTGTGGCTCTGATGTCTTTGTGTTTAAAGGAATTGTTTTATTGGCCTGGATCTCACTTTCCACAACTATCAAATGGGGAGGCTAATTATTTCAAAGTATTATAAGAACTTCAAATGAAAGAACTATGGAAGTGCAAAGAACTACCAGAAATCTTACTACATTCATATCCATCTGCTTTTGACATTGTTGCTCTTTTTCCAGTCTCATAGAGGAAGTGCCCTTTGCATATTTCATTCTGTTGTGATGAATTATAAGAAGGGATGTGAGAGCCAGCCCTGAATTTCCTTTTCTTTTGGTGTGTGTAAACCCGTCTTTAATGTTATTCCCCTGTTGTTTCTGTGGTTTCCTTTCCTCTACGTCAACTGCATTCGCGTGAAGGGCTTTCTCCAAGATTAAACACTTGGCCTCATTGGCAGCACTTGCCTCATTATCTGCCAAACGCCTCACATACAGACGACATAAGGCCAGTTTTCTTTTTTGACCCCCAACCATAAACCTGATGATGTCCCAGTGTCTCATCACTCTCAGAACCTTGACAGAGAAATCAGGCAACTGTGGTAATGCAGTAATGAGTATGGAGAAAAAATTGTGATTTAGGGAGGGAGATGAAAGAGTACTGAAGGGGGAAGTTCTTTCTATCAGCATTAAAGAAATCCTTTTTATCCAAGAGTTTGATTCAACAGGAAATTAGTGTCAGGGATGATCAGAGATGCAAAAGTTAAGCAAACTGAGGATAGTGGATGTGTCTGGGGCGTTCCTCTGGACCAGAAGGCTGCTCTACTTCTGGAAACTGGAGAGGGTCTGTGAATTTGTGAGGTTAGTGCTGCAGCTGGGAGGCTAAGTCTGTGGGCTCAGTGGTATGTGCAGAATGCGTTTGATCAGTTTCCCCACTTGGGCTTGAAGAAGGGGACATAAAAAGAACATGATCAAAATAAGCTGAAAGTATGAGTTGAGTTCTGGTGAATAAATCTTAGCTTGAATTTAAATTCTAGAGAATTTCCCCGTTGAAATGTTTTGCTAAAGAAAACATTAGATTTCTTCTCCTTTGTTTGAAATTTTCAATATATGAAAAGTACCCTGAATATTTTAGTGCCACTGTGTGCATTTGCAAGTCTCCTGTTATTCTCCTTCTTGCCACAGCTCCAGGAATCTGACACCAGCTCTGCCATTTGGGAAATATAATACGGAAATAAGCATGATGACGGTCTTAATGACCTTATTGTATCCTTGACAACTTAGAGATGTTAGTCAAAAATGGCTTTGAGAAAGCAAGGGTTGGAAACCTCACTTTTGTTTTGGAAAAAAACTTTGGTAGGAGCCTATTTATAAAGTTTATTGCTTTTATCAGCCCCTTCCTTCATGGGTTCAAGGACTTCACGGGCATTTTCCCTCACAACATACCCATGCAGTTACACAGCCTAATGTCAAGAGTATCCTTGGGCAGATCACTAGCTCAGAGTCACCTGGGATGTTGGAAGAGAGGCTGGGACCAAGCCACAGCCTTGATCTCAAGTCCTGTGCAAATAACTGTCAGCTGCTCTCCTAATTTTGTGGGCAGCGGATGCAAGGTATTCTTGTTGGAAAGGAGCAAGAGGGTAGCAATATGAACAGGTTCTTTCATTTGTGCTGAGAGCGCTCAAGTAGAGAGGTTATTCCACTGGGCTCTGGAAACTTGAATTCTTGAATTAATTCTGTTACCCGCTGTGCTGGTGCTGGGTGAGTCACTTCGTTGCTCTGTGGCTCAGTTTACTCATTCAAAACTGGGCTTGGCAATGCTTGACCTGAATAGCTGAATACAGCTATATTAAAGGAGATGAAGTAAACAGTGAGGTGCTACGTAAGCACGTAGTGTTTGGCATTGGCACCATCTTAAGTGAGGGCAATGTAACAAATTATCTCTACAAAGATCATTTGCATTCAGTAGACTCTCAGTAAGGTTTTTCAAATGAATAGGGAATTGTAGAAGGTGGGAGCAGGGGAGATCTTGGTAATCATGGGAAAACAAGGCCCAGAGTACGTATTTAAGTAACCTCGCCAACTTTTATAATTTGTTCATGGCAGGATTCCGTGTCGTATTCCCATGTCCCTCACTTGTATTCTGTTGCTCTTTCTGATGTACCATGTTGCCTCACATAGTCACCACTGGTAGCTTATATCCTAGATGCAAAATTAAACAACACTAACTTCTAGCTACAGGTAATATTTTTCAAAGGTTGTACAGTTACCTCCCTGAGCTAGTTAAAACTTTCTAAACTTTTTTTTTCTATAGCTCTGTTCTCAGAGAAACAATCTATTATAAATTAATTATTATTTCCATTTTTAAAAGTTGTGAAAGGTTATCAGAACTCCCCAACATTTACTCATGTTGATTTCTAAGATTATTTTCCTATAATTGTAAACATACAGTTATAGGAGTGGTTGGGAGGATAAAGATTATTTCAAACTCCTTCCCCCCTAATTAAATATAACTAAGAGGACAAAATTCCATTCAACAATATGATGTTTATTATGTAAAAATAACAATGTAATATTACAAGATATTAGCATGGATAAAACATGTAATCAATTTTTGTTTATTGGAGTCAGAACTATACAATGTGTTTAATTTTTTAATGTTTTCTGAACTAAACAGGGAGGAATTAAGAAAAAGTTTTACACCCATTTTTGGCCAAACCAGATTCAAATTATAATGGAAATATTCAGGAATATCCATTTCCATTAGGTTTCGTTTAAATTTAGAAGAGTTGCATACAGTTTAAATCATCACTGATAAAAATTCATCTTGTTAAACATCATTTAGCTCAATGCCAACATCATATGCCAGTTTTGGTTCTTGATTGTGAGGTGATTTTAAACCTAATAATAATGGCTCCTTCATCTTATTCAAACTACACTCAAGAGATTTCCCCCCCCCCTTGATTACTTAATGTTATATAACACTGGAAACTTAGGAAAATTAGCCACATGAAGAGGAAGAAAGCATATACTTTAATTGAAGAGGTACACAACATAAAAATCGACATCTTGTTCACTTAAGTACACTTAGATTTCTTTTGTTACTGACTTGAAATAATTAAAAAAACAAACTTTTAAGAAATTTGTTGAGAGAGACTAATTCAAATCAGAAAAAAAAGCTAGAAACATTGGAATTTCTTTGTTTAAAGTTATGGGGAGAACATACAGTAACTCACTTACTTGTACGTATTGCTCCTTGGGTGGTTCTGACTCAAACCATGCCATGAGTTCAGGCAGGACCACTCCCTTTTGGAATAGCAAGAAAAAAAAAAAAAGGAAAAATAAGCCAGTGTTCATAAAGGCACTTCAGAAATGAAGATCATATGATAGCGACATTTATTTAAAAGTTTATATATTCTAAGAGCCTTTACAAACAAGTTGGATCTATCAGTGTTTGGTCTGTGCCGTTACGGAAACCACAGCTTGAGAGCTCAGCAAGCAACACACGGGTTTCTAAAGCCCTGCTCTGCCAAGAGAGCACTTCTTCCTCTTTACAGTGGTTTTCCTTTTCATCGGGAAAACCGTGGCTGGGCCACCACCAGTCAGCAGCTGCGGCACAGGGTGTCTAGAAGGCCCACATCGGCTATCACCTAACTCTGACGGAGGCACTTGGAATCTCTAGGAACGTAGAAGCAATGGTGAGGGTAAATATTAGCAGCGTCTTTGAGACATTTCCATAATTTTCTTGGGTAGCTGATAAAACATGATTCCAGAAAGAACAGACAGAAACTAAGATGTAAAATGGGAGGAGATAATGTTCTGGGCTAAATACAGTCCTAAGGACTCCCATTCCAGATAGAAGGTTTTATGTGCCACTTAGGGGCTCCTTCGTATCCTTTTGAAAGATGAATTCATACTCAATATTTGAGGCACTTGTTCCTTGAGTCAATTCAAATCAGCCTTGCAGTCTTTCGATTTTCTGTGTTGGGTAGCTCTCCAATCTTTATTTGAGTTTCAGGACGGTGATGGAATTGGATTGATTATGACACACAGAGCTTGAATCAGAGAGGAAGTCAGAATAAGAGTTTCCAAGAGTCAGATGTGTAATCCATGCTTGTAGTTGATCAAAGATCCCATCACGTACATGGTTTGCACTTGGAAGAGTAAGCAGCAAACAGTGATATGAGAAAGGGAGGCAAATTTAGAGAAAAGAGTAAGCACTGAAATTGCTTCTGGGAATGAGGAGCACCAACTGATAACAGAAGTTGTTATATCTCCTTAAGTTCCTCCAGTTAAGATTCCATAGCAGGCTCCAGTCTAGCTGGTTTGGCTCAGTGGATAGAATGATGGCCTACAGACAAAAGGGTCCCAGGTTTGATTCCGATCAAGGGCACTTACCCTGGTTGCAGGCTCCTTTCCGACCCAGAGTCTGGTCAGGGCTCATGCAGGAGGCAACCAACTAATGTGTTTCTCTCACATCAATGTTTCTCTCTTTCTTTCCCTCTCCTACTCTCTCTAAAAAATTAATGGAGAAAGATCCCATAGTAGAAGATGCTGAAGGAGCTATAAATGAGAGCACCAAGGTTTTCTTGTTGTTTATCTTGGTTCTGATGACCTCTAAAAGGTATGCAATTATCATTACAATCCTCTTTGACAAAGAATATTTTCTCCATGTTTATGTTCCTGTATCTTTGGGAAAATACTTTGGGTTCCTCAGATACAGACTCTGACACTCTTGAGATTTGTGTGCAGCAGGTGTGTTAGGACGTGCTCTTGGTAACACTTTTGAGAGGTAAGGAAAGAAAGATTTAGAGAGAGAAGACTGAATTATAGTGCTTTTGCAGTAAAAACCTTGGCTACTCCTATTGAGAGTTCTGGAGCTGGAGTAGTTGGTCTGTAAGAGTTCTCCCAAATTGGAGTGAGAATGTAGTTTTTTAATAAAAATCATCAGGAGGTCCACAAAGGAAAGATCTTATTTCTATTGTGCAGATAAAGAAACAGGCTCAGGCCCTGGCTGGGTAGCTCAGTTGATCAGAGCATTGTCTGGATATGCCAAAGTTGCAGGTTTGATCCATGGACAGGACACACCCAAGAAGCAGGTAATAAATGCATAAATAAGTGGAACAACAAATCAATCCCATTCCTCCCTTCTTTCCCTCCACCCCCAACTATCTCTCAAATAAAAAGAAAAAGAAAAAAAGAAACAGGCTCAGGGTGGTAAAGCAAGTTCCCAAAGCCACAGAGCTGTTCAGTAGAGTAGCTGGGGGCTGTTTCTGCCATGGCCTGACTCAAGACCCATGGTCACAGCCAAATAATACATCACCCCTGGCAGAACGGTGCAGAATACATACTCCCACTGAACATTGACCTAATAAGTAAAATAAGTGTCCCTCTGAAGTCCTTTAAAATGATCGATGTATTGTTTGATCTTGTATAATACAGATTATAGCATATATTTTATTAAAGCTTTTTTTTATTGATACATTTTTCAACTTTCTTTGGCACCAAAAGCTTCCCTTTTTACTTATGCTTAACGGTAACCTTCAAAATGACTCTTCTTGGGTCTCATCTTTTCTTAAAAATAGACCAGAGAAAACCTTCTCAATCTAGTAAATACTCTCCCTTGAATTAATGTACATCAAAATAATGAACGTCATAGAACTTTTGTAAAGCTTTCCACCTACTGTACACAGGAGCTCTGTGGGGTTGCATTATCGTAGCCAGAGCATAAATGTGAGTTGCATGGTTCTGAGAGGTAATGAGATTGGCTCAAGGTTACACAGCCCATGCCATGATCCAGGCTTCCCACACACTGTCTGGGACCCCTATTGCCGGTGTGCTCCCGATATGCTGCTTCCCCCCAAGGAAAATCCCACCATGGCTCTGGAACTAGGAAGTAGTGTGTTGTACTATATGGTTCAATGGAGGAAGCAGGGCCCGCGTGTTTTCAGTGTGAGAGGAGCGGCCAAAGCCACTGCAAAGAGGGATTGGAACTCTGGTCTCCCATGAGCTCCTGAGAAAATAATTGCTCTGGAAAGGGATTAAGAGTTTCAACAGAACTCATTGTCTGTTTTCTTTGGATGAACTCTGTTATTAGTTAATGTGATCTGGGCTGAGTATCATATTAGAACCAGTAACAGAAAATATTGATCCTGCAACCAGTGAGAAGCCTAAAGTAGGCATGAGATTATCTCAATGCTTCCATAAATGGTAATTTTTATTCTAGTTATTTGAAGCTTTCTTGATTGTTATTATTTGAAAGGGTTCCAGCTCAAACAGTGTTTGCTTGGATTCTTGGGCAGAACTATTTCACTTCTAGTGGAAGAAAATATACTATGTTAAAGGATTATGTCTATTTTTCTTAACTTGCCTTTCCTTGTTGGTCCCTTAGCCAAAATGAGGTCCTGGAAAATATTCTCCACATGCTCAAGTGTGGAGAAAATGTGGTGTGTGTGTGTGTGTGTGTGTGTGTGTGTGTGTGTGTGTGTGTGTAAGAGAGAGAGAGAGGGAGAGAGAGAGAGAGAGAGAGAGAGAGTGCACAAATGAATTAACTGAATTTATCTGAATGTGTTATAAAAGTAAGTATGATTTGGGCTGCTTACCAAGTGTTATGTTAGTGATGTGTGCATCACATGGCGAGTGTTAGAAGATGAATAGAAGATGAATCCTTGGAGACAGCGGTCAAGGCTGGGATATTTCTATGGCAAGATTCAGGCTCCATCTTAGAGGCTTTCTCCCACAGTGCCAATTTCTAAGGCACACTGAGAATCTAGCCTCTAATTGGGCTAGGGAAGTGCCACATTTGTTGGGGATAATGACCAAAAATGTGTTTCTGCCAGTAATTAAGATGGACATTGCTAGAACAGACTGATAGCATGAGAAAGGTGGCTTGGCAATTCCCAAGTTCTACATGGTGATGTGGTTACAACAAAAGCAGTTTTTGGAAATATCTACGGTTGTGCATAAAAAAAATTTACTAGGTGTTGTCAGGACCTGAGAGCACTGATTTTAAGAAATAACCCAGAAAAGAGAATACAAATATTAGCAGCATTATCATTCGACAAATTTAATTATTTAAAATATAATTATTAGGTCCTGGGGTTTGAGGGCCACAGAAAATTTTCAGGGCTGAATCAAACAATTGTGTTGTAGGTTGTAGTACCAAGAACTTGAACTTGTTAAAATGTTCATAAACTTAATTGAGCACCTGCTTCTGGGAATTTATCCTAAATAATTAAAAATATGTGCAAATAACCATTTGCAGTGATTACGCCAAGGTTGACTGGAGATAATTTTTATTTTTCATTTTTTTGTTAATTTTAAAAATAACTACAGATACTGTCAATGATTTTTAGGATAAAATGGGTTAAATGCAACTGATGTTTTACAGTCTACTTTAAATGGTGGAACCTAGTATGTTTGTTCTCCTTTTTCCTCTCCATGTTTTGGACTGTTAAGTCTGTTGACTGCACAGTTGGAGCTATCATACCAGATCCTACTGTGTATGTTTCCTTAGGAAAGAACAGTTAAATTAATTCAAGGACATAATTCTCATACTTCTCTCCAGAATTTCAACATGCATATATTAATAACTACAGTATACTTTAATGAGTACAATGCTAGTATATGCTCTTTTATAATTTAAAATAAAGTCATCACAGAATTTAAAGCACTTGTTTAGTTTAGTTTTTTTTCTCCAGGATAATGTAAGAATGCCATGATCCTGGCACTTACGCATTTTGCCCCCAAAGGTATGTATGTATGTATGTATGTATGTATGTATGTATATTGTTATGGCTAAAGGTCACTCCCCCTTTTGGCTGAGGTCCTCTGGCTATTTCAGTAAGGGAAGTAACTTTATTTAGCCTAGTCACAGGGAGCTGGTGAATCGAGGAGAGGGGAACATAGGCTTATTTGTCTGCTGACCCATATATGTATGCCAGGAGGTAGGGCCACCAAAGACCACAGGCTTAGGGCTCTGGGGCAAGGCTCTGGAAACTGTCTGGGCTAACTGACAGAGCTGAAGACGGCCAGATCACAGTCTCCCGCCGCCTTTGTTATGGATACGAAGCCTGTTGTTGCTGGAAGCAAAGGCTGACACTGGTGTTCTATGGAAGCTGACCAGGCAGGAGGCAATGATGTTGGGTTCTCTCCTTGGGGAAATCTTCATTTCATCCCTGGGAAGGCAGACAAGCTGGTGCAAAAGGAAACCCACACCTAGTAACTGATACACAGCAATGACGTCTTGCTGGGAGATCTGCAGAGCAGGGCTAAGTGGAATTCTGCATTCCATTAACTGTAAGCAGGATGTGAGGGATTAAAGGAGAGTTGGAGTAGGCAGCCAGCACATGGCTAAAAATTATCTACTAGAGTCATTGATATATCCCCCTGAAAGCAAGAAGTGCGCCCTTTGTATATATTTGTAAAACGAAATCCTCCGGAGTAATATTTCTGGGGAATATAATGAGTTTGGCAATACTGGTGAATGGGTGGTGAGATGTTTTTAGGACGCTACTTCTATTTCACTGTCCATCTTCACCAACCGGGCACCCCATTTTTTCATACTGCTATATTCTTTTCCGTGGAAGAATCTGTTCTCTATTTTATAGCTTTGAATTCAAGGCATAAGTACACGATAAACATTGGTGGAACTAAAAAGAACCCTAGACTAAGTGTTCCAAGAGCTGGGCTCAAGTGTCAACTTCATTACATGCTCTTAACTTTTCTGAGCCTCAGTTTTACCATCTGTAAGCAGGAATCATAATCCAATATTTAACATAGGTCTTATTACATAGTAGGAGAAGGGAAAGGGAACGGAACTCATATTTGCTGGGTATCTCTGATGAGCCAGAACCCGTGCTGGATAACTTATACAGCAGGGGTCTTAGCTGGAGTCCAGGTTATAGTCACCACACCATTTGGAGCCTGCAGTTTTCAGACATGTTTGGTGACCTAGCAAAATGAAACTTCCCACTGAGGGAACTGAGGGGCATCCTGGGAGAGAACATACCCTGAGGGAAGAAAAGCTCAACAGACGACTTGGTTATAAAACACATTATTAGCTGGGAGGAATTTCTAAGTAAAGCGTGCTGTGTGTCACTCATATGGTTTTCCCAGCCCAGCTTCTCAAGGATTTATAGCTGAAGTCTATGAATACATGTAGCTATATGTGAAAAAAAAGACAAGGGTCTTTTAAAATAGTTTGTAATTGAGGCACAAAAAGCACTGCTTTCACCCTTTGTGAAAAAGTGTCTGACATTAATGGAGGAAGTGTGGCATTCTCTCTGTGGTCGTTTATATCCAAGATGGCCACCCTTGAGTCCTTCCCTTTCTATATGTCATTATCCTACTAGGAGATGGAATCTGCTTCTCCCATCCCCTTGAAGCTGAACTAGCCTTCCTAAGTGTTGGATTAAGGTACCATCTAAGAATCACATCTCAAGAGCATCATTCATGAAAAGTCCAAGCTGCTTGGAAATGCCCTGAGGCAGCATGGGGAGGGAGCCCAAGAAGCAATGAGGTGCCAGACACTTGAGTGAAGAATCATCATAGGAGTTTCACATCCCAGCTATCCCACAACGATGCCATGGGGATAAGAGATGAACAACCCAGCCAAGCTCTTCCCACAAAACTTTGAGGAAAATACGATGGTTTATTTACATCACTAAGTGGCTTTAAAAGAAAGGGAAGACTGTGTGTGTGTGTGTGTGTGTGTGTGTGTGTGTGTGTGTGTTATGGAAAACAAGTTTGAAAGCTATTTTTTTTTGCAAAGTAATACACGTTTTAAATTGATTTCTGTGCAAAAATACAGAAAAACTATGGGTAGGAGTGAGGGGATGGTTAAACTGAGTGCTAACAGTAAAGAAAAGTGAACTGTCGCATAGCCATCTATAAACATTTTAACCATGACCTTCTGGTCATGGTTGGCTTCTATGGGAAGAAATTTCAAATTAAAATATGGGACAGATGGTATTTTGAAAGGCTTATGAATAAACTTTCATGGATTCTCTTAGAGTTCAAATCAGAAAGACTTTGAAAGAAGCGTTGAGAGCTCCTTCAAGTCCCAGAATTGGCCCTGGAACTCAAAGTCATATTGGAATGGGGTTATATTGATATGGGTTCAATATATGGATGCAAAGGGGCTCTAGGGAAATACAGAAACTCTTTATTAGCTTACGACTTTTGTTCAGAATAAGAGCTTCTTAATTATGTAGGAGATGCAGTTGAATAGAAAGTCTCCTTATGAGGGAATCTACACTCATAAAGAGAAAGATGCAAATTGACTATACCTCCATGTGCCCACCAGGAGGGAATATGCAGTGGCCCTGCTGCCCAGCCGCTTGAGGTATGGAGTGGCTGGGTGGGGCAGGATGCCTGCTATGAGAGGAAGGGCAGAGGGTGAAGGAATCTACAGGAGTGGCACTCTGGACACAGCGAAGACGAAGACAGCAGACCCCACCCAGTGTCAGCAGTGAAGATGAAGATGGCAGACTCTGGCTGGAGTCTGAAGCAAAGGGAGTCTGCAAGGAAGATGGCAGATTCTAGCCGGAGTCTGCAGCTAAGATGGCAGACTCGAAGTCTGCAGCAAAGATGAAGATGGAAGACTCTGGCCAGGGTCAGCAGCAAAGGCAGCAGACTCTGGCTGGAGAGAAGACGGAAGGCAGCGGCCAGAGCAAAGGCCTGGGTCCCAGGTGCCAGAGGAAAACTGGTGCCAGAAGCCAAGGAAAGGAAGGCCTATTGCACAAATCTTCATGCAACGGGCCTCCACTTAAAAATAAGAACCATGTGACAGTGATTTCGTACAAAGGCATCGGGTCCTTTTGGCTAAGAGCCTGATCTCTGGACCCGAGACACTACCTCAGCCACGTGGTGGCCAGTGGGTTAGACATAGACATGCAAGGCCATGGCCTCCTATCACATGGATTGGAGCTCCCTGACTTACAGTACACGGACTGTGCTAGCCGTGCTATAAGACCAGAAGGCTGTGGTCCTGCAGTTCAGAAGAGGCACTCTTGGCAAACCACATTCCTTGTTAGGGACTGAAGGACTGAAGGACCAACCAAGCGGTAATTCATTGGCTGCAATGCTAGAAGTACAAGGGAGTCAATGTGCCGAGTGTCTGCAGATAGAGTGATACATTCATTCCAGGGGTCATGGAGGGGTTATCACAGCTCTACTATATTACACATTTACGTCAGGTATTTTTTCAAGGAAACTGTCTCTTGCTAGCTGGTTTAGGTGTGGAGATACATAAGTGCTGGAGCAGGAGACCTTTGGGCAGTAAGCGGATACGAGGAGGTAATTATTCACAAAGGTGTATATTTCTCATATTTGACCATGGCTTACCCCTGGGCATTATATGTATTGAATTAGTTTCTTCTTAGCCATGAAAATAATCACTCACCATTGGAGATTCGCTGTGTTCTATTTTTCCCCCCCTATGATTTTAGTTTTTTAAAATTGCTTTTCACTAGCTTGAAAACAATGTGTTTGTAGGCTCCAGGTTGTCTGCCCACTTGTGAGTGGGGTCTTGGGTCAGGTCACTCAGATTCCTACAGGATTCGTTACTCACCTACACTGTGGTCTGCAATGTACACCATACGCCAATTGGAGGTAACTATATAGCAGGCTTTTGTCTGCAGTGAAGGAGCAGGAAATCAAAGGTAACAACTACTTCCTGACAAATTCAGCTCGCTCTCTCATTCAGCTGATGCTAGGTTATTTAAACACAGAGGGGAAAAAACAAGTTCCAACCTCTGTTGGCAAGCATCAGCTAGGATACCATCTGAACCCTTTTGGGGCCACTCATGAAGCTTTGTTTTCACCCAAGTCCACTCAAGTGTAAGAGGAACTTTCTATAGAAAGTTAGTAATCGAATATGTCCATTGTAGGTACATGCAGGGAATTTTGTTAACAATCACAAAATGGGAGGCTGTCAATACCGGAATTTTCTTTTATGCCTAATATCCCTGAGATCAGCACTGAGACGCAGGGCAAACTTGATCACACTTCCTACTGCCTGAGTGGGAGGTTTTGCCTGTGTGAGGTTTGCATCCATCTGGATAGGAGAAATGGCTGGTTAGGTCCACTTGGCCTGATGTACAGTGAAAAGGCAGCATGTGTTCTGCTCTCATTGCCTCTAGAAAAGCAGAGGAAATATCTGTATTGGAGACATCATGAGACCAAAGCTTCAAGTAACGGGGGGATGGGTAACTACATGGACAGGCCAGTGATGACCGGCTCAGGCAAAAGAAAGTTATAGAGAACAAAACACCCAAATTTACACATATTTTTTTCAGAGAAGATCAAAGAGGTGGGACTCGGATGAATGTTACTATTTGGTTTATGTGCAGAGCTTTGCCAGTCCTTTGAGGTTATTTCTGTAAAATTCAAGTAAAGAAAGTCAGAAATCAGCAACTCAGGAGACATGTATAGTAGAGCTCAAGAGATCTCAGTGAACTGGCTTAGCACTTGGGGGGGCAATGGGGGTCTGTACTCTTCCTATGGCTAGAATCCATTATCCTAGCACGTTTCAAACAAATTTAAGGAATGACAAAAATTATTCTTTGGAAGGAAAAGTATGGAAGGTAAAAAAAAAAGTATGAAAGGAACAGGAAACGACATTGAAAGCTCTCTCATTAAAGACTTAGATGCAGTGGGTATGTAGGAATTACATCTAAATCCATCTACCCATCCATCCATCTGTCTGTGAAGGAAAGAGAATAAGAGGGACCAAAGGCTTGCTTCCACACATCCTTTGAAAGCAGTTTGCTTATTTTAATGCTTCCCAGATGGATGCTTAAAAAAATTCTATGTGGTCCCTTCAAAATGTAGCCTTTGGCTTGTTAGGGGATTCAGCCCAGGGCCAATGTTTAACACTAACAACCCCTTTGTTGTTGTGGAGCTATGAGGAGCCAGGATGCAAGGGGCGAAAGGACACAGCTTCCCTTCTCTTTTAATGCCCGGACTAAGGACACATTAGCCAAAGTCCAGTGGGGAAGCGTATCTCTGTCAATGCCGGGTGGGTGAATAGAGAGCTTTTGTCTCTTAGGATGTCAATCCAGCACCTTCCGTCAGAATTGAGTTCACTCAAAAATTTACAGCACCCTACCCCCTACAACCTTTCCTGCATCCCTGAAGGATTATATTACTGTAATCAAAGCAACTCCAGATAGAAAGGGCCTTGCAGGTTATCCGGTCCATCCTCTGTTAGTGCAGGGTTTCTTCCTTCGCCGAGGCCGGCCCTGTGTGGCTCTGTGCGGTTTCCAGTGTCCTGAGCGAGGGAGCTTCCCGCCCTTCCCTGGGGAGGCCATTCTCCAATCCAGCGGTTCTCACCGCCAGGAAGTCTTCTCTGATACTCATCTCGAGTTTTCCCTCCTTCAGCTGTATCCCATTACCGCCCGGCCCTGCCTTTGTACCGAGCCTCCCTCTCTTGGCAGCACGCTGGTTCCCGCCTTTGCAACTGCACCTATTAAAACCCCTTTCATGTCACTCATTCCCCTTCCACATCCTGTTCTCCATTTGGGAGACCGCAGAGTCACTTCGGGGGCTTCTCGCTACCCTGTTTTGTTTGTGTCTATCTGCACGCGTGAGCGCAGAACAGCCGGCTAACCTTCATAATCAAGTGGGGTGTCATGAACAACCGATTTTTAGAACTTTAGTAATTCTTACTGTTCTTTTCCAAAAACTGATTCTAAAGCTCTTGTGTGTTTTCTTCACTTAGACTTAAATTTTGTGAAACATTTGATGACAAGTTTTCGTGTGCAGAATGTGAGGGGAAAAAATTTAGTAAAGACAGATACACGTTCTTAAGCAACAAGATAAAAGTCCACTTTAGGGGGAGAGCCTGTGGAAGTGTCTGCAGCGTCCCTTTATGAGGTTGTGGGCTGTACGGGACCTTGAAGTAAATGTACAGGATGGACTCCGGGGCTGTTTGGTGCAACTCACAGGCTGGAGTTTATATGTTGATGATACCTTGAGCCCAGAGCATGCAGGGGGAAGTCCAGATTTCTGAGTCATCATGCACACACTGCATCTCTCCTGGAGAAAAATCTCATTTTAGGGAGGGAGAATGTTAGAAGACATGGCAAGTCTGTCAATATTTTCAGTGGAAGTCTTGACTCTGGAGGCAGGCTGGATGTGTGTGGATCATGTCTCTGTTACTTCTGTGTGGACTTGGGCAAGTTACTAAATCTCCACTCAGTTTTCACATCTGTAAAAGGGACTAGTATAGATTATTTTATAAGATTTTGGTGAGGATTAAGGTAATGCTCATAAACTACAACACAGTGTTAGGCACGTAATAAACACTCAGGAAATGCTCTAAGTTTACCTAGAACATCTTTCTGAAAGTTGGCAAAGGTTCTACCAAATTTATGTTCAAGGATGCTCATTGCAGTGTTGATTAACTAGCAAAAAAAAAAAAAAAAGGGGGGGGGGATAAAAAGAAAAAAAAAAAAACCCAAACAGGGGATCAATGTGTGGAAAGTTTCATTAACAAACAATTTAAGTTAATTTAGAAGAGCAGAGTGCAAAGTTCTACATGAAGTGTGATCCTGGTTTCATATTTATAAGCTCTATGCAAAAGACAACATACACGCACCAAAAAACACTGGATGCAAATGCACCCAAAATGTTAATAGTGGCTTTAGAGGGATAGTGGAATTATGGCTGATCTCTTTTTCTATTATTAGCAGGTATTTCTTTTATTTTTCTATTTTCAGAGTTGGTATGTTTCATTGTCTTTGTGAAACAACCTATACAATTTATGTTTTGAGTATATTTTAGAGGGAGAAATCTCCCTAGTCTAAGCCTCTGCAACACCCTGTTAGTCCACATTCAGCATCTAGGCATACTTTTATAATTAGCAAAATAAAACAAAACAAAAAATCATGAAAAATGATGTGCTTTATAAGTGACACCTTGTAGGCTATTGCGCCGGGACTCATTGGAGGCAGACAGAACTGCTGGTTCCTTGCCTCTGAGCTCTCTCCACTCTGTTCTTGGCACACGCTTCGTCACTTCCCTGTCCAGGGTAGACTTGTCACCCCCTCCTCAGAAAAAAGGAAGACGATATACACTGATTTTTAAACCAGCAGGTATGAATTTGAATTCTATCCTTGTGACACGTGAGAGCTTTCATGTCCTTGAGCGTGGGGAGAGAAGGAAGCAGAGCCCATATTGTCAGGGCGTGCTAGGATGCACTTTATGTAAAGGTTAAACCAGAGACCAAACAGCTGTGGATGGTGGGGCAGGGACTCAAACCTGTCTTCTCACCCCACATCCTCTGCTCTTTTCCCTGCATCTAACAGTTGGCTTCTTTTGGATCAGGGTGTGGTCTACAAAGTAGGGGTAATAATGAGTAGAGAAAATGAGGTAACCTGTTTGGTAGTGTATGGAACATAATGTATGTCCAATATGGAGTGCTCTTGAGTATCAGAAATGGGGATCTTGGGTGAAGAGACTGAAAGGGGAAGACTTAGAGTCAGAAGCAGAACTTCAGGGACCAGATTCCTCAGTGGTATTCTTTCTACCAACACACACACACACACACACACACACACACACACACACACACTATGATATATATTGCAATTGTTTCCATGAAAGAAAGGAGGATTTAGAATTAAATGTATTATTGTTATTTTTTTTAAAGTAGCATTTCAGGTTCAGGTCAAAAGGAATTTCTGACCCAGATAAAGTCCCTCCTTCCCCCTGCCATTTGGGGTTCAGCGTCATCTAATGAAGGTTATTTTTAAGTGAACGAATTGACTAATCCTGAAGGATTTACAAGTGAAACCATATGCCCATAACTTCTCATGAGCTAATATTTGAACTCCTCCTGATATTTTTTCAGCCTATTTCTTACTTGGCACCTTTAGTCACATAAACAGAATGGTCAGGGGCTGGGTGTTTCTAGATTTTGCCAAGCCCCACGAATATCTGCTGCTCTAAGCAACCGAAGCCCAGCGATGTACTGACTGCAGCCTCAAGGTAGGTGGCCAGCACTTCTCGGATACCCTGCCTCAGGATGCAGCTGGCCAGTGGTAGTTTCATCTTCTCATCTCAGAATAAGAGACATTTGATGAATTTTGTTTTGTAAGTGGGTCGCCGGTAGTAGCTGAGATGCCATGTCTGATAAGGATCATGGTTGTGATATTTATATTTTGGGTGCTATCACTTTCCTTGTTGTTTTTTTTTTTTTTTTTTTTATAATCTCTTTTCCTGCCAAACCCGAGATGGCTGAGGGAGGACTCTGGCTCCCGTGGTGGCTAAGTGCTGCAATGTGCTTTCTGTCTGCCCCCCTGACCCTGGGAACACAGAATGGGCTTCTAAAGATCCCACTGTTTGCTCCAAGCCTCATGCTGGGTCCCTGCTGTTGAGCACATTTTGAATGTTTTTCTAATGATTTTTCAACTACTTCCTTTAAAAAAAAGTTCATTTCTGAAATCATCTGTTGGTAATTACGGTGACCAGCTAGCTACTTGTCTCCTATTGTAAGGCCTAGATCAGGATTTCACTCGCAGTGATGTTCAGAGTCGCCTTTGTATTGTCCAGGAGTCTAGGCTCATGGGAAGAATCTGGGAATCACTTAGATTCTACAACCTGGAGGCTCTTGATTAACACATGGTAAAGTTGTTGATAATGATGGCCTTTGGAATTTGTAAAGTGATTTATAGGTACAAAGAAACATGTTGATATTAATTTGTCCAACAGAATTCTGTTTACACAACAGAATTTCCCATTAAATTCTGTTTATCTAGCAGAACTTTCTATAGGCCTGTTATATGCTAGGTACTTAGTATTTAATTATTAGTAAGATATGGTGCTATTCTCACAAAAATGATAGGGAAGTAAATTACAGTTGTTTATTTAGTCTTCACAATAACCCAGATATGATTATTTAGGCTGGGAGAAGTTAAGTTGATGTCAGTATTTTCATAAGGGGCAGTACTGGTCCTCAAACCTAGACTTCTTTGCTCCAAACTCTTGTTCTTCCCAATGAGCATGAGATGTCTGTATTCTCATTTTGATTTCCACCAATAACTAGCTGTGAGACTTTGCAAAAGTTACTTAGCCTTTTTTAGCTTTGGTCTCCCCATTTGTAAAGTGAGGAAAATTATTCTTCCTGCCTCCCAGCATTACTGTGAGGGTTACGTGAAATAAGAATATGAGGCACTTAGCACAGAGCTTGGCACATAGTATGTCCCAACAAATGCTACCTGGGATAAAAATAAAAAGAATGATTATGATTATAGCTACAGTATGAAGCTTGTCTACTATACAGTTTCGTGCACCAGGCCTCTAGTATGAATTATAAGTCTAATTTGCCTGCAGTCACCAGCTGATAAGTAGCAGAGTCGGGGGCTAATTCAGGCCCTTAGCCACAAATTGTAGTGTTGCTTCTATTACCATTTGTAGCAAGAGAGCTCCTTCATTACAGATTTGCTTTCCTTTCTTTGGTGAAGGGACGGAAGTGGCCATGGAACACCACTTATGTTAGGCAACTATAAAGCTTTAGGCACTACAATTATACAATTATAATTTATTCAGAGAGGTTTAAACAGAATTAAAAAAAATTAAAAAGGGAACATTAAATGAGAAGTGATATGGTACATACCCCTATATTCAAATAGATCCATTCTATAGACAGGCTGGCATTTAAACTTAAGATCATAAAAAATACTTCATAATCATTATTTTCCCTCTCAACCAATTTTGCTGTCTAATAACATACATGCACCTAAATCCCTCCCTTTTGTACATCATAAATATCTAACATAAACTTAAGCAGTCACAGCCTAATGTGGGGCTTTAACATGACACTCAGTATGTATCCAACTGAGTTAAATTCTTTCATGTTCTAAAAGCAATGGAATTAAAGATCACCTGATTTACTCCCTTCCCCTAAGACCCCTTATATATAATACTTACAGAGGGCTATTTAATATAGATTAGCCCGCCTTTCTTTTGATAAATGAATTCTAAAGCCCATGTCACAGAGCAAGAACATTCCAGAGGTAACTGAGCCCTGTTGCTGGAGGGTGTGGACCCCTCTCTGCTGCTGCTGTTTGCTGTGCCTCCTCTATCCTGGGCCTCGGGTTCACAGGTGCCTCACTTCATCCCAGTTTTGGGTGTTGGGTTTATGTCTTCTTTGGGAGGAAATGAGCTGTTGTGCAGCCACTGTATTGGGGAAACACACAATACAAGCAAGGAGCTTATGGCCCCAGGGGCGAAAACCTTTTCTTGTCAGAGACCAAGAACTCTTGCAGTTGTTTATGTCATCCCTTCTACAGACAGAAGATACTAAAAAGTTGTGTCTCTTATGGATAACTCCACTAATAAGCTAAAATATCTGTCAAGGTCAATCAAAACATGCCAGATCAGTCCCATCGGTGCAAGATGCCCCACCTGATTGCCAAGGGTGAAGGTAAAGCAAATGGGATCACAATATGGTTGACATTGCAAAGGTGCTCAATTGGCCTCCAATCTATCTTTTGGTTGTGAGCTAGGAGCACAGATCCAGTTTGATGTTAAGAATGACCTTTACATTGTTACTGGATCTCCTGAGGTGAATAGGCTGCAAGACATGTTGGATGGATTCTTTATAAAATTGGGTCTCTGTCCTGCGTGTGAGAATCCTGAAACATAGCTGCATCTCCACCGGAAGAAGCAAAGAACAGGTGATTCTTGTAAAGCCTGTGGCTATCAAGTCATGCTTGACACATCATTCTCAAAAACCCACCTGAGAACAGTTATAGTTCTTTCAGGAAATGAAAAGAAAAATAGGAAGGGCAAAGACAAGGAAAATGGCTCTGTGTCCAGCAGTGAGGCACCATAACCATCACCACCAAGGGACATCAATCCTCCTCCACGTGCTGTGGAAGAAAAAGAGGACAATGATTGGGGACGGATATACGTAACTGAGGAAATCCAAAGGTGCAGAATGAATGAGATCAGAGCCCACGTCAAGGTCCTGACACTCTGTGATGATTTGAAAGGACTGTTGAAGAATGGGGTCAATATCCTGTTTGATTTTGTCGAGAAAAAGAAAGAGGAGGGTGTCGTCACTCATTTGACAAATTGTTGCTGAAGCAGAAAGACTGGATATAAAAGCTATGGGCCCTCTTCTTTTGACCAAAGTTCTTTCTAATGAGAAGATTAAAGAGCAGATGAAGAAATACTGGGGCCATTTCCTAACATTTTGTCACAACCACAGAAAAGCTCAACGATGTCTTCTTCTTCATGGTTTGGAGTGAGTGGAAGCAATGCACCAAGCTCAGCTCATCTCTAAGGTTCCACATATCTAGAAGGAGATGTATGACACAGTCCTTTGGGCGTAGGAGGTGATCATCAACCGGTCAGAGAAGCCTCAAAGACATATGTCTCAAAAGAACTTGCCAAAGAGATTTGTGTCAAAGCAGAACCATTTATAAAGTGGTTGAAGGAAGCAGAGGAGAAATATGGTGGTGAAGAAGATGATGGAGATGAGATATTCAAAGTCTGCCAGGGTTCGTACCAAAGGTTGAAACTTCGAAGTCTGACAAGAACAATGACATTGAAACTGGTGTCATTTAAAGGGGTGGGTGCAGCCCAGCTTAACTGTAATGCTGACAGTCTTTCTGCCTCATCAGCCAGAAGCGCCACATGTATGGGCAAAAGCTAACATGGTTTCACATCATGCTACACTTCCTACTAAAAACATATTGCTGTGAGTGGTCTATAATTAAGCCCAATAAGACATCACAGGAGTCCACATACATATCAGGGAGCAGATGTAGTTGGCTTATTTATAGCATGTTTTCCTTTGAAAAATTAGTGGTGGACACATTTGGATCACATTTATAGAGTTATAAAAATAAAGACTTGATTTTGGTCATTCTTCAGATTTTTGGCTCTGAATGATTTAAGCTGAAATAATAGGCTCCTTTTAAAGAAACATTGTTCTATCCTAATCTGATAGAATTCTTGAACCCTGTTAGAAACTGTTAGGTGCAGGGTCTATAAAGAGGTCTTCAGCAGAATGTAAACAAGCTTATCTGTAATTATCTTATTCAGCCATTAATAAATTCAGTACTTTCTTTTTTTTGTCTTATCACTGGTTCCTCAAATTGGCATCCGGTAATGTACATTCTTACCGTGTCGAGGTGGAATGTACAATACCTTTATCTCACTAAGAGTAAAAATGACCTGAGTGTCCTTTAAATAGTTTTAAATAGTTCTGAAACTTGAATTTTTTTTTCAGTTTGCATACACTTGCTCCAAATTAATGTCTTTAAAGACATGTGCATTACACATTAGATGAGCCAAGGGAATTATTACACAAACAAATAAGCATTTTATGTGTGTATAGCTATTGCTTTGTGCTGAGAAAATCCTCTTAATCTTTGGGGGTATGATTTAATATGAGTTAATAGTAACTTCTAGGAGTTCATTTGAGGGAAGAAGGAAAAGCTGCAAAAACAGCATAATTTTTCAGCTTTTACTCTGATGGCTTAAATTATAATTTCAAAATATTTACACATATTATGTCTTTTGTTCAAAGTGAATTTTCTCTGATACTCTGGCCTTTTTTCTTAAAATGCCTTTTACATTTGGACACATACGTTTTGGTTGCTATCTTGCCAGAATAAGTGTTGCTATGTCTCAAACTTGATTTTTTTTTAAAGTTCTTATTTTAAAATAAAATTAGCCAGGCCAGCATGCTCAGTGGTTGAGCATCAACCTATGAACCAGGAGGTCACTGTTCAATTTCCTAGTCAGGGCACATGCCTAGGTTGTGGGTTTGATCCCCCCAGTGTAACGTGCAGGAGGCAGCCTATCAATGATTCTCTCTCATCATTGATGTTTCTATCTCTCTCCCTCTTCCTTCCTCTCTGAAATCAATAAAATATATTTTTAAAAAAAAGAAAACTAAAATTGTACTTCTAAGTCAGCCTGTATATTGGTGGAAGACTTATGGTGTCTTTTATTTTACGTTGAATATAATCAGATATTCATGTAGTCTGGTGATAGCCACTAAATACAGGAGTCTAGGGCCTGGCGCAGCCCATCCTAGGCTTTAGATTTGAAAAGAACTTTTTCTGAATTCCTTTTTCCAATTAGCTGGTCTAAACTCATTTATTATGGGTTCTGACTATATTGAAGAAATCACTTTCAAAGAAGAAACTTGTTGCATTTATTCCTTTCCAAAAAAGTAGGGATTAAAAAAATCCCATGCCATTTCTTTTTGGTATTGTTGTTGTTATTATTTTACCATTTTCAATGTATATTGGAAATCCAGAATCAGTCACATACCTAAGGTGCTTAATTTTAGGTCAGGGGTTTTTGGAAACAATTGGTTCCCTGTCTGTACCTGTGTC
Organism: Vespertilio murinus; assembly: GCA_963924515.1. Lineage (NCBI taxonomy): Eukaryota > Metazoa > Chordata > Mammalia > Chiroptera > Vespertilionidae > Vespertilio > Vespertilio murinus. The sequence goes on from OZ004705.1 coordinate 186,795,968, forward strand.
CCTTGTGGCTTGAAACAACAGGGGCCTGGAGGCTACTTATGAAAGTACTAGAGGCCCTGTGCAGGAAGATTCCTGCAATAGGGCTTCCTGCTGCAGTCTCCACTGCCTCACAGGCTCCCCCCACCCCCGCTTCCCTTCATTTGCTTGCTTTGCTTCCTTCTGCAGAGCTTGGCTTCTTTCTAGGCTTTGTTGAGTCTTAGCTCTGGCCTGGATATGCAAATTAACTACCATCTTGGTTGGGTTAATTTGCATACTCACCCTGATTGACTGGTGGGTGTGGCTTGTGGGTGTAGCGAAGGTATAGTCAATTTGAATGTTTCTCTTTTATTATTAGAGAGAATAGGCTTGTCTGATATATTTGGAGGTGGGGCTTGACAGCCAACAGATAAATTACAGGGGTGAACTTGAAACACCTCTACGAACCAGAAGCTTAACCATAAGATCACCTGGAGCAAAGGCTTGTTTTATAATTCATTCACTCATATGTATATTTCTCTATCTGGCCTTTCCTACAGAGCACCTCAAAAACCTGTAACCAATCTACCCACTCACCATGTAGTGGCACTGAGTTTCAGATAAATATAATGGGCCATTGCTAATTTCTTATGATTGTTTTGAATCTTTTTTTAAAATGTGAATTCTTTATTTTTTAAAGTATTACATAAGTCTCCTTTTCGCCCCTTTGACCTCTCCTTGCACCCCCTCCCTCCAGTATATACCCTCCCCTGTACCCCCATCTATGTCCATTGGCTTTGCCCACATGCATGCATACAAGTCCTTTTGTTGATCTCTTACCCCTTTACCCCACACCTTTCCTCATAGGTTGGACAGTCTGTTCAATGCATCTATGACGTTGGTTCTATTTTGGTTCCTCAGTTTATGTTGTTTATTATATTCCACAAATGAGTGAGATCACGTGATATTTATCTTTCTCCAACTGGCTTATTTTGCTTAGCATAATGCTCTCCAGTTCCATTCATGCTGTTGCAAATGATAAGAATTCCTTATTTTTTACAGCAGCATAATATTCCATCGAATAGATGTACCACAGTTTTGTAATCCACACATCTGCTGTTGAGCAGTTAGGTTGTTTCCAAATCTTAGCTATTGAAATTTGTGCTTCTATGAACATAGGGGTACATATATCCTTTCTGATTGGTGTTTTTGTTTCCTTAGGATATATTCCTAGGAGTGGGATTACTAGGTCAAATGGAAGTTCCATTTTTAGTTTTTTTGAGGAAACACTATACTGTTCTCCACAGTGGCTGCACCAGTCTGCATTCCCATCAGCAGTTCAAGAGAGTTCCTTTTTCTCTACATCCTTTCCATCACTTGTTGTTTGTTGATTTGTTGATGATAGCCATTCTGACAGGTGTGAGATGGTACCTCATTGTTTGTTGTTTTGAATCTTAACTCTGACTTCTGATCTTCAAAATCAGTTTAAATAGTGTATATTTAAGTAGTGTATATTTTTTCTGTTACCCATTTCACTGGTCAGTATTCCTAAATGTCTAATTACAAGACAGATACCCCCCACCCACCCACACAAACAGAACATCTATCAGTGTACACTAGTCTTTTCCAGCCTTACCACCTGGGTATGGATGGATTATAATAGCCTCACAGCTCGGATTTGGCCGATTATCTTCTTCACTTGCTGATGTTCACCTACTCCCTCCCCCATAGTGCTCACTGGGGTGCTGGGGTGTTGCACATGAAATCACCCTGCCTCGGCTCTTTTCAGGTTCCATGCTGCTTTGCTTGGTATTGTCACCAACGCTCTGAATCCCTGAGGTGCCCAGCTATGGGGTGACTTTCTGTGATGGGGAGAATGTTGTGTTGTGCTTGGTTAGAGGTATCTTAAAGCAACCTTTTCTGTGATACAAAGTCTTACAGACTTCTCAGAGAAAGAACTCCACCCCACTACTTACACCCTTCATCCTTTCAGGGTTGGAATAGGTGGGCATTGGGCTGGTATGGAAACTGGAGGCATGTCAGAATCATCCCGTCTGACCAACACTCAGCCCCTCCCCCCCTTAGGCTGTGTGTTTTCCAGGAGGCACCTCAGCCACTGGCACTTGGCTTCCAAAAGTCTTTCCCCACCACTTGGCAACACGTACCCAAGTAATCTGGATCCCACTCAGACTCCAGCTCTGGTCTTGATTACGTAATCCCAAAAGGATGATAAACTATTTATACTACCTTTATACTTTTTATACTACTTTTAGGGAAAACTACTTAACTGTAATGCAAGTGATCTAAAACTGTTCACCTGTGAATGAGATGATACCTCTGGGGGGGCAGAGAAAGAAAAGGAACCAAATCATTTCTGAATTTTAGGACGATGAAGTAATGATAGTAGAAAAGGAACTATTCTGAATTCACCGTAAATGAGGCTTCTACCTAATGAAAACCTCAGTGTAATGTCATACATTGTTACGACAGACGAACAATGACACAGGACATAGAAAAGTCTAACCTCTATGCTCTGATATCTAATATACCTAACATCTGTACATTTCAAAGGGTAATTAGAAAATATTAATCATGGTGTAAAGTAATGGAGATGTTTCTTACAAGCACAGTCTCTTCCTCCCAGCGATCTCTTCTTTTGGGGGATGATCATGAACAAGCATCGACTTGATACCCTTGTCCATATGGGCTGAGCAGATTGGGATGGGTGTCAGGTTGTTCCCGGGGTGTGGGGATGGAAGGGGCATCTGCCCAAGATGAGCAGAACTGAATCATCACTCAGGCCATCTCCAGTGCAAGCTTTTGCGTGGGTGCTCCTAAAACCCAAGTATCCATTTAAACATTAATTGCATTTGACATTGATGGATCTCATGCGGATGACTTTCCTTTGAGGTCTACAGTGTTCACTGCTGGGCTGCAGATGTGGTCAGCCCCCAGGAACTACAAAATGTAATAGGGATGAGCCAAAGCTTCGAGGTTGGATGATGAGAAGCAATATTCCGAAACCAGGAAATAGGATCAATCTAGAAGTTGCATGGCGTGAGGAGGCTCAATTAGTTTTCCTCTCAAAGCATAGGATATCACCCAAATTGTCCCAAACACACTCGCACTTTGATGGTAGCCACCCCAACAATCTGTAGCAATGTGAAGAATTATTCTGAGTTTAATTCCCTGAGCCTTCTTTTGGTAATATTGGGTTCATATATTCCTTGCTTTTTCCCCTTGTCTTTTTTTAAATATAGGTTTATAGATGCAGTGCTTAAAAAGTGCAAGTTTAATCTTGGGAGCAGAGATTGAAGTTCTGTGGTTGATTTTTTTAAACTAAATGGTGTGTGTTGTGTGTGTGTGTGTGTGTGTGTGTGTGTGTGTGTGTGTGTGTTGTGGACTAGCATTTCTTTTTTATTTTTATTTATTTATTTTAATTATTATTTTAAAAAATCTTTATTGCTGGAGGTCTTACATATGTCCCTTCTTCTTCACCAGCCACCCTATTGTCTGTGCCAATGGGTTGTGCAGGCATTCATACAAGTTATTCGATTGATCTCTTTCCTCCAATCACTGCCTTATTTCTTTTTTTAAATTATTTTTATTTTTTTTCTAGCTTTATTGAGATATAATGGACATTTTGTGCCTTACCTAACATTTTTGGGACTCCTGGGGCAGCCACTTCTGCCTATGTTGAGCCTGTGGCATCATATCAACATCATATCACCAGGAATGGGGTCAGGAGCTGTTTCCTCTCCTCACACATGACGGCCATCATGTCAGAGGGTTTGTGCAGGTTTCCTAAGGCAGCCCAGCATCATCTGGCTGTCACACCTGTCACGTGACCACTCTTCTGCTGTGTGCTGTGACATTAGTAGTGTCTGTATGTGTCCATTTTTGGCTTGTGTTGATGAAACTTTGGGGCATTCTCTGAGCAGCTTGATTTTGTTCAGTGTTGAGAATCCAGCAAATTGCTGTGCCAAAGCATCACTAGGTAGTGAATAGGATGAGAAAACAAGCTGCTATGTTTTATTCAATGAGGATCCTGTCTCTCAGTGAGTTTGCAATGTGAGTCTGCAAACTCAGGGTTCAGTGAATTTAGGGAAGTTCTAAAAACAAGTAGAATTCCTTGTTCTTTCTGTTAGGATGGTAACATAATTCCTTTTGAGGACAATGCTTTGGAGCCATTAGTGATTTAGTTATTTGGGCAAAGTAAAAATTCCTCATCTTTGCATAAATGCTAGTCTTTTTATTTTTTTCCAGTTTTTTATTAATGCATTATATGTGTACATATCTTACTATTGTCCCCTCACCCCACTCCCATACATGCCCTCACCCCCCCAATGTTTTGCATCCATTGGTTATTTTTATATGCATAATGCTAGTCTTTTTAATACTTGATGTACCTGAGGCTTACACATTGAGTCAGTTAAATAATCCAGTCAATAATGCAGTATTAAAATCTTTGAAAAATTATAGAAGGAAGGAAGAAAGGACATAAGAAAGGAAGGAAGGAAGGAAGGAAGGAAGGAAGGAAGGAAGGAAGGAAAGAAGGAAGGAAGGAAGGAGAGAAGGAAGGAAGGAAGGAAAGAAGAAGAGGAGAAGAGAGAAATATTCTCTCCCTGTTAGCCCCTCAATCCCAATACCATCAAAAGCTTCCAAAGTCCTAAATTTGCTTCCCATTATGACAGTGGTTAGACAGCAGCTGTTCAGCCTCTTAAGAGTATACACGATATGGTAATAAGCATCATTTCAGAAATATGCTTTTTGTTCACTTTGCTAGGAAGCACAATAATGAGCTCTGCATGCTCACTACGCTCTTACTCCAGGCCTTGGTTTCGAAAAGGCGGGCTCGCTGCAATTGGTGTGCTCCCTACCTAGCAAATGGAAATGTTTGTCTTTCAGTTCCAGCCACCCCTGACTTGAATTCTTTTATGCAGTGCATAAATGCTCTTTGAAGTCCACGTGTCATCCATTTAGAATGAACACCGCAGGTCGGCATGTGGTGCTCCTGTCTCCATTTGTGTTTGGTGTCCCAGTTTCTCTGGGGAAGGTTCAAACCTGACAATACCCTGCACTTTGGTGTAGAAACCCCTCCATAATGCTGAGTTTGCCAGATGGAGTCAGAAATCTCATGGCAGCTTGCTTGCTGCTCATGTAGGAAATTCAATTTATAGGGAACCAGAAAGGTGATGATTTTAATGCAATCACATATCTTGGAAAGTACTTCCTGGATGTCTCATGCTATATGCTCAACTGGCTGTGTAGCAATTGATGTGCCGGGCCTCTTTCTCTATTGAACTGGGCAGTTCTGGGGGAAGAGAAGACAGATGTGGTTCAGGACAGGGCAGCTGCTTGTGGATGGAGATAAGCGTGAAGGGAGAAGGAATTGAAATTTAAAAATGTTCCTGTGTATTTTGCAGAACTCTATTTGGGAACCCACAGAAGCAACCAGTTATATCTTGGAGCTAATGTTGAGTTTGGACATCTTAAAAGTTATAAGTTACAAGTAAAATATTTCTTAGGAGACCATGTGCTCTGTTCTATGTGGGCATAAACCTTTATGGTTTACAAGGAGCTTTTAAAAAAAACACACATTTCTCTCTTTTTAAAAAAATTAAATCCTCATGACATTGTTCTGAAGTTGAGACTAATATTCCTATTTCCTAAACAAAGATAGAACACACATTTTGGGGGGCTGATATTGGATTTAGATTCTTGTTATGCCATTTCCTCTTATCTCCCTGGGGATTAAAATAATAATAATGATAATAATAATAATAATAATAATAGCTCAATTAATATTACTCTCACTTTTTCCTCTTTACTCCACTTTACCAGTTGGATAGGTAAGTTTTTGCAAAAGAGACTGATCGTAAGACTGATGCATATTTTAAGTATAAAGTATTTGATAAATAGTTCATTCAGGTAACTGCATAATTTCAAATTCAAAATCACAGTAGTGAGGAGGAACCAAAATTTGAAGACAAGGAATGCTAGAATTTAAGAAAGAGAAAGTTGTTGAGTTTCTAAATTGCAAATTATCTCTTGGATGGTACTGGGCTCTCCCCAACATGTCCCTCTCTTTATGTCCTTTCAACTTTTAAAATTTTGCCTGCTTTTAAAAATGCGAGCAGGAAAGCCAAGCATGTCATTATGCCAACAAATCTCCAGTGGATTAATAAGGCTTCATATATTATTGTACAATTCTACTATTATGGGGCATATTCGTAGATATTAGCTATATCTACTATAACCAGGTTGAACCGGGATCAATAAGGCACTCTTAGAGTGCCCAGTAATGCATGAGCCTGAACATGCATCAATGTCTAGATCCTACTTAAATTGTAAATTTTTAGGTATGCTTATTTAAAAAGTGACTGGTTTACTTTAAGGACCAATCAACAGTTAAAAACCATCATTATTTAAAAGTCCATAGACTTCAAGAAAGCATATAAAATCAGCATTTTTCAAAAAGTGATTGTAATTAGTGAATGAATGGTATTAATGTTAAATTCGCTGATTTTGATAAGTGTGCTATGATTATGTAAGAGCATATCCTTGCTCTTAGGAAATATATGTTGAAGGAGAGAGAGAAAGAGAAAGGGAAAGTAAGAGAGAGAGAGAAGGAGAGAGAGAGAGAGAGAGAGAGAGAGAGAGAGAGAGAGAGAGAGAGAGAGAGAAGAGGGAGAGAGGAGGAAAAAAGTATAGACAATTTAAATAATTAGCATATCTGGATAAAGAATGTATGTATGCTCCTTGTCCTACATATTCTTATAGCTTTTCTGTACATTTAAAGTTATATCACATTAAACTCTTAAAGAAGCAATAATAGAATTCTTTACTTAAAATGGTGAGATATTTTTAGGAGTGCTGTTTTAATCTAGAAGGTATTGCCCCTTCCCACCCCCCCCCCCCATGTAGTCACTGCTAAGGCTGGCTTCTCTGTCGACAGGCAAGGGAAAATGCCTATTAATGGTAGTATATTCTGGCATTCAATAATAAGCTTAATTTGGGAATGGAACATGGCAAAAGGATACAGAATATGTCAAGTTCCTGGCATTTCAAAGCCGAGTGAACTCTTAATGGGGACATCATGATCATCTTAAACGAGTTGCTAAGTTTGTTCTTATTTTACAGATCTGCATTAGAAAGCTTAAGTGAATTATTCTAATGCTTCCTGTCCCATAGATTACAATCTTGTGGTAACAACTTGGAAAATAGCAAGTTATATCCTTCACTTCAATTGAAGTGAACTCTAATGTTCAACCCTTCAGGAAGCTGGAGGAGTCAAAGAGAGAAATACCTATAGATTTCAAGAAAGCATATAAAATCAGCATTTTATTTTTCAAAAAGTAACTACTACAATTAGTGAGTGCACAGTATTCACTACATGCATTCCACCATTTTCTTCAACAGCGAGTCTCCTAGAGCCGTGGTCAGCAAACTGCGGCTCACAAGCCTCTTCGGCCCCTTGAGTGTGGCTCTTCCACAAAATACCACGGCCTGGGCGAATCTATTTTGAAGTGGTGTTAGAAGAAGTTTAAGTTTAAAAATTTTGGTTCTCAAAAGAAATTTCAATCTCAGTACTGTTGATATTTGACTCTGTTGACTAATGAGTTTGCCGACCACTGTCCTAGAGCAAATTTCAACGCACCCCTGAGACTTTAAATCGAGAGGGTTTCCTGAAATAGTCTAACTACCTGAACTCGCCTTTGAGAAGATGCTGTGAAAGTTCTCCACCCTCACTAGTCTATAGGTTTCTTGCTTGTGCAATGAGGGATTAGGCGTCAGATTCTCTTCTAACCCTAAGTGTACTTTCTATCATTACATAATAAAAACCAGTCCTCTGGTGGTGATGACATCGTTGGAAATTTTTTATATGTGAAATAATTTTCCAAAATCTACAGATCTTGTACACTATAAGGAATTGTCTCTGAGCTTTTTCTAGTGAAAGAAGGTCAGTCTCCTTAAGTTTTTTAGCAACCTTTACTCTAGTCGATAAGAAACTCCTTGGATTTGTATTTTTAGCTCATGTTGGCATTCAAGTTCTGAGTCATTCTATTTGAAACATTGTTTTTTAAATGCCAGAATATGAAATACTTATAATACATATCCACAGTAATTTAATAAACTATTAATATAATGCTAACACAAATAAAGTGAGGTGCATGTTACTGCAACCCTAGCAAAAGAAAGGGAATTAAAAAACTCAAGTTAGAAGAATCAGAGCTCCCGTGAGAGGTAACAATAATTACAGTAGTTACAATCTGAGAACTGGAGACCAGTGGTGTGTGTGTGTGTGTGTGTGTGTGTGTGTGTGTGTGTACACTCCCCTCTAAACAAAGAGGGAATTGATAAACCTCATTATAGTTACTTCTTAGTGTTATAGACTACAGACTCTGGTCTGCTTTTTGCAGATTTCACCATACAAATAAGCCCATTCTAAGAAATTCTGATCCGTGAAAGTTTGTACTTACAAAACATCAATTCTGGAATGATCATTTCTTTGACAAGGTTACTTTACACAGCAAGCCTCACAAGGACATAGAAAGTATGATTTGATTTGTCTACCACGTTGACTGTTTCAAATAAAGTATATAGCAATCTCTTATCAAAGAACGCCCCCAATCAAGCAGACTAAACCAGACACCCAAAAGAACCCATCCAGAAACTCAAAGATGCGAAAATATAGAATTGCTTAGTAAAGCAATGATATGGAGAGTCCCAAGACAAAATCATTTCAATGGCAATATATGAGGTTCATAATCCTTTAGACACAGTTCTGACATACAGAAAGTTTCCAACACTAGTTTTGTTGGTTTTTTTCTGCTCTATTTGATGGCAAAACTTGAGCTGACCTGAACAAATTTGGTAGAAAACCTGCCTAGAACTGATGTGAGTCTATTTATAATCTTGCTTACTTCATTTAGTGTGAATGTTCGTGCTTTTCATTGCAGAAATATTAATGTCTTTGATTCAAGGGAGCAGTGCCAGACTCTGTTGGCTTGTTATATAATAAGCAGCAGATGTGCTGTATTACCTTTGTAAAATCTCCAAATTCTGAACTTTGAAATACATACTGCCACCTGGATTTTAGCTAAGGGATCATGAACTATATTATTTGTATCTAGTCCTTTGAACCGACCTTGAATCCTTCATTTGTATAGTGTTGTTGTTGTTTTTTGTTGTTGTTTTGTTTTGTTTTGTTTTGTTTTTTAATCCATAATTCACACTCATGCTATAGATTTGTTTTTATCTACAGGCATTTCTCTCTTTGACTTTTCCAGCTTCCTGAAGAGTTGACTGCAAAATAAAAATTTTCAATGTAAACCATCTTCTCCTGTAGATTATCTTAAGCTGGAGATTGAACCTGCAGTGTGTGGGCTGATGCTCTAACAACTGAGAGTACCGGCCAGCCCCGGCCCTGGGTTTTCATTTGTTTGCTATTCTATGCCTAAATGATGTTTGTCATGCATTTACTACATACATATTATTTTATGAGGTCAAATTTATCAGCCTTTTCTTTCATGGATTCTGCGTCTGACTGAATATTGAACTTATTCTCATGTGCTTATTTGCTGTCTATCTTCTTTTGATAAAACATCTTAGTCCTTTGTCCATTTTCTAATTGGACCTTTTATTAAAAAAATGATGAGTTTTAAGAGCTCTTTATTTTACATATTAGACCTTTGTCTGATATGTGGGTTGCAAATCTTTTTACCCAGCCTTTAACTTATATTTTCAACTTCTTAACAGAGCATTTCAGAGAAAAAGTTTTTAATTTAGATGAAGTTCAGGTTTTACTTTTAAGGATCTTCTTTTTGGTGTCAACTTTAATGACTCTTTATGAGGTTATAGATACCAGACATTTTCTCCTATGTTTTAAATAAAAGTTTTATGTTTTAAATTTGCCTGGGACCCATTTTGAGCACTGTGTGTGTGTGTGTGTGTGTGTGTGTGTGTGTGTGAGGTTTGGGTTGAGGTTCATGCTTTGCCTGTGGATGTGCAGTTGCTACAGCATCATTTACTAAATGATGCAGCATCATTTATTAAAAGCATTTCTTCCTCCATTGAATTACTTTTGCATCTTTGTAAGAAATTAGTTGGACATATTTGTGTGGGTCTAGTTCTAGGTTGTCTATTCTGTTCCATTGATCTATGTGTCTATTACTCCATCACCCTTTCTTGATTAGCTATATAGTCATACTCAAATTGAGTAGACTGACTCATGACACTTATTTTTCTCAAAATATTTTTAGCTAATCTAAGTTACTTTGCCTTTTCATATAGATTTTAGAATAATCTTGTCTATATTTAAAAAATCTTGCTGGGCTTTTGATTAAAACTATATTAACCCTTTGGGCTAATTTGGGTGAGACTTAGCTTCTTTACCACATTGAGTCTTCTAATCCATGAACATCTTTCTCTGTATTTTGTTTCTTTCATTGGCTTTGTGTAGCTTTCTTTCTTTTTTGTTTTAATATATTTTTATTGATTTCAGAGAGGAAGGGAGAAGGGGAGAGAGATAGAAATACCAATAATGAGAGAGAATTATTGATCCACCAACTCCTGCATGCCCCACACTGGGGATGGAGCCCACAACTCAGCATGTGCCCTGATGGGGAATTGAACCATGAGCTCTTGGTTCATAGGTTGATGCTCAACCACTGAGCTATGCTGGCCAGGTGGCTTTGTGTAGTTTTCAGCATACAAGTTCTAAATTTATACTTAAATTTCTAAATTTTTCTCCTGTGTAGGCATAATGGTATTGAATTTTAAATTTGTATCCACAAGTTCATTTCTATCATATATAAATAGGATTTTTATATGTTGATCTTATATTTTTATTCATTTTAGGTTTTTATCTTAGATTTCTTGGGACTTTGTACATAGAAAGTTATGTCACCTGCAGTTAGGGACAGCTTAATTTCTTCCTTTTAAGTCTGTGTGCCATTTATTTACTTCTGTTGTCTTATTCAGTGGTTAGAACTTCTAGTACCATGTTAAATAAGTGTGGGTATCCTTACCTTGTACTAGCTCTTAACAGGAAAGGATTTATTTATTTTTTTCACTAAATATAATATTAACTGTAGGTTTTTTTAGCTGTTCTTTAACATGTTTAGGGAGTTCTCTTCTATTCCTGGCTTTCTGGGAATTGTTAGCATGAATGGGTGTTGAATTTTATCAAATGCTTTTTCTCTCATCAGTAGATATGATCATACAATTTTTTAAAAAACTTTTTTGCTTATAGTGGATCACAGTGGTTGATTTTCAGATTTTTACCGACTCTTTCTTACATGTCTGAAATAAATCCACTTGGTAATGGTGTACAATTTCTTGGGACCTAGTGGTCTGTAGTTTTTGTTGTTGTTTTGTTTGTTTTTAATATTATCTTTGTCTGGTTTTTGTGCTAGGGTAATACTAGCTTCATAAATAAAAAAGTGCTCTCTCCTTTTCACAAAATATTTTTTTGCACATTTTCTTCTCAGACTTTCATTGGTTCTATTTCAATATTATATTTACCTAAATTTTGTTATGAAATTAGAGGTGAACTAGGAAAACAAAAACTTGAAGGTAGAATCAAGGAAACCTGATAATTTATTGATTTTTTAAATATTTTATTGATTTTTTTACAGAGAGGAAGAGAGAGAGATAGAGAGTCAGAAACATCGATGATAGAGAAACACCGATCAGCTGCCTCTTGCACACCCCCCACTGGGGATGTGCCCGCAACCAAGGTACATGCCCTTGACCGGAATCGAACCCAGGACCTTTCAGTCCACAGGCTGACGCTCCATCCACTGAGCTAAACCGGTTTCGGCAAGGAAACCTGATAATTTAAATTGTTTGCAACTTGGGATACAATATATGGAGGTGTTAATTATTTCTTCAAAACTTTCCTCCTCTAAGAGGCCTGTTCACATGAATGTTGCTTAATTGTGTTTTGCCTGTGCTTTATTGCTTTCTAGTTTACAATGACATTTTATACTGTGGTATGCTATTGCTTTCACGAAATGTCAAGTTGCTTCATGCTTATGTGGTTTCTCCTATTACTATACATGCTTCTCCAACGCAGAGATTATGTTGCGTATTGTTTTATATTTTAGGAAATCTAAATGTTGTTCTGTCTACAACAGGGTTTTAATAAATATCGTTGACTGAAAGGGTGGCCTAAAGGGGAAACAGAGTGTAAGACCGGGAGAACTGTTATAACCCAGGGAGATTCAGGCAAATAGACCAGATTCCCACGTTCCTCTCTGATGACAAAGTAGAAACAATCAAAGGAGGCCCCCTGTGTGAAGTGGATTCTTCTGGAGCAGACCACCCGGCCATTTAATCAAGTCTGGTCAGTGCCCCAGGGAGCTTTTCCTTCAGGCCACGGCCTTGTGCTCAGCACTGGGCCAACAGCCTCCCACAGTCGTCATTAACACGCGGGCAACACACACACACACACACACACACACACACACACACACACACACACACCAGTTGGTCAGAAAAAGACTGAGCCATTGAAAAAAAAAAACTGCACCAAGTAAAGGAGACTGTTTATATGTTTCAGTTTCTCAGCATCTGCGGTTCTCATCTGTTTTCAGTTTGGCAATTTTTATTAAGGGAAAGTGGCACATGCTGTCATAGGAACTGCTCCAGCTCACGCTCCCCAGCAGGTCGCTGGGCATCCCTGGGGTGCGGAGACATGATATGTTTTCTGCCAGTGGATGAGGTGGGGGGAAAGCTTTGCTCAGCATAAATTTTGAGTTCACAGAAACAGACAGGCCATGGGCAGGCATGTGAAAGGCAGAGAACAATTACGCCATTGGAGGAGTTTGTCCATTAATTTCACAAATAATTGTTAAGCACTCATAGTCCCTCACAATGACTCTATTTCCCCGTGGAGATTTACGACAGTTGGCCTGCTATCAGGAGGTTAACCTTTGGGCTGTGATCTCCCCCTGTGGTCCATCCACATGCTCGGTCTGTTCCCCAACAGCCCAGGGGACAAAGCCGCCTGGGTTTGGGAGTGTGGCCTGCAGAGCACAGAGCTAACAGGCTGTCACCAAAGCAGAGCTTCATTAGCACCGACCACGTGAACGGACCACAGTGGTTTGGAAGGAGAGCCTGGCCCCTGAAACTTGACCTCTGGTAAACTCTGAGACTCGTTTGCATTTTTATGTGCTTGGAAGGAATATCTGATAGCAGGTGTGACAATGTAGGTGGATCTTTTCCCAAGGACATCTCACGGGTAACAGGGAAGGAGAAAGTAACGTTGCAAACACATTTTCATAGAGTAAGAACTGTGACGGATGTCACTGACTTTGAGAATGACTATGATGTCTGCTCAAGGCTGAGGAAACGAGGAGAGAGCAAGGTGGGGTCTGAGACTGGAGATTTCTGGGTGTTTGTCTCCATAGGTCATGAGGCAACATAATACTTTCAGAAGATGGGCAGCATCGGGGTTCAAGACAGAGCTTAGCAGGGGCCCTTTAATGATAGTAGTTCTCTTCTGGAAGGTTGGGTTGGGTTGCTTGGCCTAGCTGCTCCTTCTTTTTTAAAAATAAATATATTTTATTGATATTTTACAGAGAGGAAGAGAGATAGAGAGCTAGAAACATCAATGAGAGAGAAACATCGACCAACTGCCTATTGCACACCCCCTACCGGGGATGTGCCCACAACCAAGGTACATGCCCTTGACCGGAATCGAACCCGGGACCTTTCAGTTCGTAGACCGATGCTCTACCACTGAGCCAAACAGGTTTCGGCTAGCTATCCTTCTTAAAAACAAGCAGAAGCCCTCTTGCAGGTGTATGAGAAATTGTGCCACAGACTTTCCATTGTTGCTACAACTGTGAACTTCATAAGACTTTTGGACTCCAAATGCTGAAGCTCTTCTGCAGACTTACTGTACATAACTCAGATCCTCCGTGGATGATAATGATCCCACCACTTCCTTGATACTCAGAGTCATGTACCCAACTTGCTTGCCTGATCCTGCTGTTTCACCTCAGGCAAGGGCTTAATTTCTCTGGGCTTCAATTCCTTTTCTAAAACTCATGGGGGGAAAAAGGCTAACTTTCTGGAGTCAAGGAAAACAATCAGGATGGAAACTCTAGGCTGCACATGGTTGTAGTGTAGATAAAATAATATATGTGTACTGTATATTCTAAAGTTCTACTGACATCCCCTCCTCAAGGTTGATGTACCCAACCCCAGCTCCTGGGAAAACAGATAGATGCTGATGGCTCACAGCTATTCTCCTCACTGGGAATAGCCCTCAGCAGTAAGAAACTGTCTACCCCAAGGTTACATCTCCTCCTAAAGGAATACCTGCAGTCAATGCTTGTCTTCTATAGGGATCCGTAGGCCTATCCCTCTTACTCTATTTTGGGACAACACTATAAGGCCATCCCAGCTCTAGAGTCCTCCGTAGAATCTGCTGAAATTCACCTATAACCTCTCATGGATCACCTTCTGCCTCTGTCAATCCTACCTTTTTCAAATCCTGACAGGTATCTCTTTCAAGAATAGTCCTGAAATATTTTCTGCATGCAACATTCCATTTCAGAGCCTATTTTTAGGGAATCCCGTTGAAGACACTTGGTACCAGGAATTGTCATAAGAAACAGACTCTCAGAGGAGAATCATTTGCTAGCTGAACCCTATATATAAGTAGAATATATATAACCCCTGCCCTGTTGTACCTGTGTAACTATTGAGATTTTTGCTAGTGATAAAGTGAATTGGGATTTTGGTGGAAGGAGGTATCCTGAATAATATTGGGGAATTGTAATTATGGGAACTTGGGAACTGATGGCTATTGCTGAGCACTACTGATTCATCAAAGAGGGAATGATGACAGGCTGGTGGTGATTAATTACCAACACAAGGCAGAATGTAAAAATTAGAGGACCTTTTTGGTAGCATTTAGGGAAATCTTAATCCCTTGGATTTCCCTAAAAGTAGACAAAGAAGAGGATCAAGTTCAAGACTTAATCAAAAGGGTAGTGGAGCTTCAGAGAAGGTTGAAAGCACATCCTGGAAGTTCTTCTGAGCCAATGTCAGTACCTAACTAGGTATCCTCAGCCTAAGTGCGGGGCCCTGGCACTTGGGCTGAGGATATCTGTGTAAATATATTTGTGAACTTTGAAATCATAGTTCCCTTAAATCTGCTGGGCTTGTAGAAATGGCATATCTTCACTAATTTGAATATAGTGGCTCTACTTTGTGAAGATCATGCAGAAACTCAGTAATGCGAAAAATTCCTCCTTCCCCCCAAATTTACCCTCCCTTCCTTTCCTGGTAATCAGCAAATGACAACAATCAAATCTCTGACCATATAATCCAACATTCATGCTCATTGGTATTTATCCAAGAGTTAAAAACTTGTGCCCACACAAATACCTATACGTGAACACTTGTAGAAACTTTGTTCATAATTGCCAAAACTTGGAAGCAACTAAGATTCCTTCAGTAGGTGACTGGATAAGTGAACTGTGTACATTCAGACAATGGAATATGATTTGGTTCTAAAAAGAAATGAGCTATTGAACCATAAACAGACACAGAGAAATCTTAAACGCATATTACTATGTGGAAAAAAAATCCAATCTGAAAAGGTGACATACTGTCCAATTTTAAGTTTATGACAGTCTGAAAAGGCAAAACTATGGAGACAGTCAAAAGATCAGTAGTTGTCAGGGGTTGATGGGGAGTGGGAATGAATAGGCAGCACATAGAAGGTTTGTAGGGAAATAAAAATACTGTGTGTTACCAAAATGATGGATACATGTCATTATACTTTTATCCAAAACCATCAAATGTACAAAACCAAGGGTGAATGCTAAGGTAAACGCTGGACTTTGGTGATTGATGTGTCACTATAGGTTTATCAATAGTAACAAATTGATTACTTTACCCTGGAAAAGGCAGCAATTCTTTTTTACTGGAAGCCAAACATATGTGGGCTATGAGTTTGCCTTTCCTGCCCACAGAGATTCTGCCCAACACTACTATCTGAGCACCTACTGAGGGTTTGATTCATCACCATGGGATACTGCATAACATAGCTTGCATGTTATGGGCCCACTTTATAGCAAAAGATGTGACTCACTGGGCACATGATTATGGATTCATTGGTCCCATCACACACTGTGAAGTGCCAGCTTAGAGATAACTCTTTCTGAGGATATAGGGCTCCATCCTCCAAAATGCAGCATACTCTGTTGGTCTAGAGCAGTGGTCGGCAAACTCATTAGTCAACAGAGCCAAATATCAACAGTACAACGATTGAAATTTCTTTTGAGAGCCCCAAACCGACTTTTGTACATGGACCACAAAGTTTCAATCGCACTGTACATGTGCACTCGCACGTGGTATTTTGTGGAAGAGCCACACTCAAGGGGACAAAGAGCCGCATGTGGCTCTCAAGCCGCAGTTTGCGAACCACTGGTCTAGAGACCCTAGTTCCTAGAGGGAGAATGTTCACTTGTCATAATACAGGGTGTCTCCCCCCACAGGTATGCATACTTTGAATGATTATAAAGTCAATGTGTATTAACATACAACTCATTTAAAAAATTTAAAAGAATCTATAGAAATGAATAATTTTTTTGTCGACGCCTGTTTTCAAAATGATGGCCATTCTGGTCCAGGCACTGTTGTTAACGGGAAGTGAGGGAACGGTATACATCAAGAATCCTTTCATTCTGTGTTTGTGCCATCTCAGTTCGTCAACTGCTGCCGGTTGGTGCTGCAAACTTCATCATTTATGTATCCACGGGGGTGGGGGGAGGGAAGTCTAGTGGCACTTGACGGTACATTTTCTTTGTTCAAAGCTTACTCTGGCTTCACCAATTATAGCAAACCAGTTACACCCGAAAAGGAGTGATCGTTAAGTGAGGCATTAGCTGTTAAAGTGAGTGTACATTTTTGGACACCCTATAGAACAGATCCTGGTAAAAGGGAAGGATGAGAATGTGGTGAGCTGTCACAAATCCCAGGGCCTCACAGGCCAATGCAATAAACATTCACAGCCCTGAGCACCCTTCATGGGTCAGTTATTTTACTGCTTATGTTGCACACATGAGTGTTTAATACTCAGAGAGGGGTATGACTCCTCACATGTGACCAAGAAACTGATGCTCAAGGTGGCGGGGGGGGGGGTGGAGAGGGGAATCCACTTTCTGGTGTGCCATTTGCCCCTCGGAGCCCTCTCATTTCGCAAAAACTCTTATTTTCCTGGCAGCACATCATGGCCCAGGATCACACTGAGCAGCCCAGAGTGCACACTTATCCGAAAGTAGGAGGTAGGCAGCGGGGCTCCCTGAATCTGAACGCTTAATGTATACAGGACAAGCAAGAGAGTGAGCTGTTCTTCCTGACCCCCAGATTCTAGTAAAGACAGTCTCCTAGCCTCTGAAAATCAAACGTTCTTTGGTGGTGGGAAAGTGTTGAAGTTAATGTTCTCCAGGGTTCGTTGGCTAAACAGGAATGGTGTAATCAGCATTGCAACCTTTGTTAGCAAGGACATATGGAAGGATTGACGGCAAGAATCTTCGTTTTGGACATGTTCTTCCCTAGACAATACACTAGTTTCTTTTTCTGGCTTTTCACCACCTCAAAATTGATGGGTAATATTTTTCTGAATAATATGTGCCTAGAGAGCAATTGGAGGATCTAAAGAAAAAATTGTCTTGGGACTTACAGCAGCAGGGAACTGCAGGGAGGGGAGGAGAGGAGGGAGGAGGAAGAGGAAGAGGAGGAAAGAAGAGAGAGAAGAGGGGAGGAAAGGAAAGAAAGGTGAGGGTTGAGAAAAAGGGATCTCCTAGAGGGAAAAAAATGTCTCCCTTCTCCCCCTCCATGCCAAATGGGTACGTGCTATGGCTCGGAGCATTTGGCAGGCTGGCTAGCTCAGTTAGCAAGAGCATCAAGAGAACAGTGGCTCTAGGCCAGCAGGAGGCAGGCTGCATGGCAGCTGGGGGCTGAGCACAGGTGAGGGGCTGGCAGGAGAGAGAAGTACCAGAAGCAAATTGGAGCCAGCACAGAGATTGGGTAATTAAACTTTAAGATCTATGCGGTAGGGAATGAGTGACTAAAACTCGTCTTAAAGCTGCTATTGGATTTTGAGGTGCATGTGTTTCTGGGCCATTTGCTGAAATGAAAAAAGATGTAAGATTATAGGGCTATACATTTATGGCCCATGAGTCTGCTTCAGGGGCCGCCCATTGTTAGAAAACAGAAGGCTCTGGACTCTGCCTCCCCCTCCCAGGACACCTTCCTCTAGAACCTTTGAATAAGATAGGCTGGCCTCCGCTCTGGGTCAGCCAGGCACAAGGTTGCTTCTCTGCTGTTGCCTTCACCTTCCCACTCAACCCCTGGACTCTGCTGCTTTTGCCAGCAACTCTGGAACTGGGCCCAACCTCTCTCTTGCTTTGTTCCCCAAGGTCTTGCTACCACAGAGGTTTGGGGTGTAGCAGTTCTCACTGAAGGTTTGGGGAGACAAAGCGGAGCGATAGCAGAGCCCCCTCAGAGCAGGTTCTTGTCTGGCCTTCACAAGCGGCAGGGTGGCTGGGCTCTTGTCTTCCGGCCGCTTGTAACATTCTCTTCTTCTTCCTGTTCCGGTCTGAATTGCACTTCCCCCCATGCTCTGTCCTCAGTGGCTGCAATCAAACAGTAGGCCCCGGCTCCCTGATTTCACCACGGTGGGTCTTCCATTCCATCAGCCTCTTGACCCCGTCCCAAACCCCTCTTTTGTAGCAAGGCTTTGATAGTGACACACGTCACCCCAAACAGGTTCCTAACTCTCAGAGTGAAACACGAGTCTTTGATTTCTAATTCCTCATTTTCCTCTGTTCGCTTTTCTTCCTCCATTTCTGGGGCACCGAGCCCTTGGGTTTATATCGAGCTAATCTCTACGGACCCATCCTGGGGGCATCAGTTCCTTTGTGAGCGAAATGGGAGGTCTTTGATCTGGCATCTCCTCTTTCAACATCTAACCCAGAGCCCAGAAAAAAGGTTTAAAAGTATACTTGTAAGATTCTTCACTTTAGTTTAGCTTGTGATAGAGAAAAGTAGAAAAAGGATTTAGCCATTCATTAATACAGAAAGGAATACCTAGATTATGGCCTGTAATACTATAAAGTACTATGCAACTATTAAAACAATGAAGAATCTCTGTTTGTGCTTATCTTGAATGACTCTAATAATCTATTATAAATTGAAAAAGCACTTTCTGAATAAAAAGGAAGGACGTGATCAAAAACATGCGGCTCTCTTTCTGAATGTACAAATACCTTTTTTAAACTTTTATTAGTATTATTATTATTATTTTAAATATATTTTATTGATTTTTTACAGAGAGGAAGGGAGAGAGACAGAGAGCCAGAAACGTCGATGAGAGAGAAACATCAACCAGATGCCTCCTGCAACCAATGTACATGCCCCCAACTGGAGTCGAACCTAGGACCCTTCAGTCCACAAGCTGACGCTCTATCCACTGAGCCAAACCGGTTTCGGCAACTTTTATTATTTTTTATTGTTTAAAGTATTATATATTATTACATATAGTAATGCATAGATCTCTCCCCCCCCCATTAACCTTCCCCCAGCCTCCCCTCCCCCTGTCACATGCCCTCATCCCACCCCCCCCAGTGCCTTGTGTCCATTGGTTGTACTTATATGCATGCAATACAAGTCCTTTAGTTGACCTCTTTCCCCCACTCCCCAACACTCCCCAGGCTTCCCGCTGTAACTTGACAGTCTGTTGGATGCCTTACTGCCTCTGTATCTATCTTTTTGTTTATCAGGTTATAATGTTCTTTATTTTATGAAGGAGTGAGATCATGTGGTATTTTTCCTTTCATTGCCAGGCTTATTTCACTTTACATAATGCCCTCCAGGTCCATCCATGCTGCTGCAAATGGTAAGAGTTTGTACTGAACAAATATATGAATATTTTTCTCCACTGCTAACATCCTTCAAGAATTTCCCATTACACTTTTAATAAATCTAAACACCTGCACATGTCCCTGCATATTCTATACCTTGATACTTTGTACTCGCTTTTATACAAATTGCACATAACAAACCCACACACCGTATTCACACATCACACAAAGAGGCAGACATCAATGGCTGCATCCCTCTAATCCATCTTTTTTTTCCCCAGCAGTGTAGTATTCCATTGTGTAGATGCACCACAGTTTTCTAATCCATTCATCTACTAATGGGAATTTAGGCTGTTTCCAAATCTTAGCTATGGTGAATTGTGCTGCTATCAATATAGGAATATATCTTTTCTGATTCTTGGGATATATTCCTAGAAGTGGGATTACTGGGTCAAATGGGAATCCCATTCTTTGTTTTTTGAGGAAACTCCATACTGTTTCCACAGTGGCTGCACCAGTCTGCATTCCCACCAGCAGTGCACGAGGGTTCATTTTTCTCCACATCCTCACCAGCATTTGTCCTTTGTTGATGTGTTGATGATAGCCATTCTGGCCAGTGTGAGATGGTACCGTAATGTCATTTTGATTTGCATCTCTCAGATAATTAGTGCCTTTGAGCATGATTTTATATGTCTCTTGGTCTTCCTTCTATCTTTCAAAAAGTTTCTATTGAGGTCCATTGCCCATTTTTTTATTGGATCACTTATTTTTCTTTTTTTAAGTCATATGAGTTCCATGTAAATGTTGGAGATTAAACTTTTATCAGTGATAACATTTGCAGATATGTTCTCCCAAACAGTGGACTTTCTTGTTGTTTTGTTGATGGTTTCTTTTGCTGTAAAAAAAAGCTTTTTATTTTGATGTAGTCCCATTTGTTTATTTTCTCTTTAGTTTCCATTGCCCTAGGAGCGCTATCTGTAAAGAAATTGCTTCGGTTTATATCTAAGATTTTGCTGCCTGTGGATTCCTCTAGTATTTTTATGGTTTCCCATCTTATGCTTAAGTCCTTTATCCATTTTGATTTTATTTTTGTGTATGGTGTAAGTTTGTGGTCTAGTTTCATTTTTTTTGCATGTATCTGTCCAATTTTCCTAACACCATTTATTGAAGAGACTGTCTTGACTCCATTGTATGTTCTGAATGTACAGATATCTTGATCAACATAAGAAATAGTCAGAAAGGGAGGGCTCCAGTCCATTTCTGGGTGGTGGAGTAAGAGACTTGTGTTTTAATATCTGACTTTATATTATTATTTATCAGAGAGGTCATGGACTTATGAATGTCTCTTAAAAATAATTTTTAAGTAGAAACATTTACAGGTATGGTACAATGGACTATTTGAAACCAATGGACATAAATTTAGGGATCAGGTTAAATAATCTCTAGATCCTTTCAAATTTTATTATTCTGAGAGTATGTATTTCTATGTAAGGAACAAATAAAACTTTAAAGTATAAAGCACTTGAAATAACTTCTTGAATATATTAAGCACGGCATTTGTTAACTCTTATCCAAAAATTTCACTGTATCCTGCTGCTTTCTTATGTTCTTTTTTATTGGTACGATGTTTAAAGATGCTCATTAATTTAAAATTATTAGTGAAATTAAGTTTTTTCTCTAAAAACTGTAATAACTTACTAAATAATTAAATGTATGCATATGTAAATCTTTAGTAGTATCTTGTTGAGCACATAGATAGTACTTAACATTATTTAACCAGAAAATTAACCACACAGTAAGGTGAGGCTCAGGTAGGAAAAGAGACAGACATTTCCTAGCCCTCGGTCCATAGGTCTATAGTGTTCTCATGCTGTTTTCACTGTATGAGGGCTGCAGCTTTGGGGCACTTGCCTTCTTGCTCATTTCCTTCTTGTCCCACCCAGGACCACTGTGTTTAATGGATGAGTAAATGGGCATGAGGAGAGAGGTAAGAGTAGTATTTCATAAATATATCCATCAGTAAAGTCATTGACTCTCTCTTATAAGTCTTTATCATATTCTCTGGCCACCAGCCTTGATGTCTAGCCTTGATCCAACATGTACCTATGCAAACCTAGGTATAGCATTTTGACACATTCTGTTGAATCTAGTCTTCCAGTATATTAACAGACAAACAAACAAACCAACAAACAAAAAACCACAAACAACTAGATTGGGCCCTTTAAGAAACTGAATTAGCTCTTTCAGATCAAGACAAGAGTCTACTTATTCTGCGGAAGCAGTAATTCAGTTATAGTTGTCCTGGTGGCCTAAAAAAGTCAGTGCCGCTTCCAGAGGTGCCTGATTTACTCCGGGGACATAATTTATGTCCTGGGAAAGTCTGATTTGGTGAGTCTTTGTTCTGTGAAGCTCAGAAGCAGGTCAAACATTGAAAATTCAGCATGTGACCTTGAAATTTGTGGCAAAGATGCAACACCATTCAAAATGGAAATAATAAAGCCTCCACATTCTGGAAGTTTTTTTTGATGTATTTTTCTTCTTGTTCAATGTTGCAACCCTTGATCTAGGGAAGAGTTTCTCTAACATGAGGCTGCTGCCAGCATAACAATTCATTTCCACAATATCTAATGTAACTCAATCGCCCTGGGACAGTTGCTGGAGAAAGAACTGATAGCTACAATCCACACTACTGGAGCAAGGTCTCTTTCCCTTCATTCAGTCTCTTGTCATGTTTGTTTTCGGTCTGTCCAGGGGATGTTAGAGATTTGGAGCGAAATGTGTAGCTTCACTCAGTGGGTCTCATGTCTCATGTCTTCCCTTGCCAAAAATGACTAACAAAGTACAAGCCAGGAGAAGATGAGAAGGTTGTATTTTGTCACCAGGGAATCCTCCCTCTGGGATGCCCCTTCCCAATCTTCTCTACTATTCTGCCCTTCCCTCTTTAGCCTTGATGTTAGTGTTGGGGTTTTTTGTTACTTAATAACTGATGGCTTTTGAATTAGGCATTATAGGAAAGCATTAAAAAAAAAAAAGGAACATGAGGTCCCTGCTCTCAGAATGGCTATCACCAAAGAGCTCCGTATCCTGTCATCATTTTCCTTTCCTTTTTGTCCCACACTGGGGACAGTGAGATGGTCACATTTTATTTCTAATCAGGAAAATGAAGATGAACTTAGAACCTTTAAAAATGTTAATTAGTAGCAGCCACGTTTGAATTGGGCAGATTCTCATATGACTTTGGGATAAAGAGCTTGAGTAAGGGGAATTTTGACCAGCATGTCAAAGGGGGAGCTGGTACCTTTTTTTTTTTTTAAAAAAAAAGCTAGAAAGTCCCAATTTATGTATCTCTTGGTTTTGTCACCAGGCTGACTGCAGACAAAGTGGCTTTCTAAGCCAGATGATTTTCCATTTGAGGCAGTCAACAGTATTTGGCAATCTGAACTTTCCATAACTCCAGTGACAAGCTGGGATGCTCTAGCCAGGAAGCTGTGATATCGAGATCCAGAACATACAGGACCAGCAGATGCTGAGCAGGGCTGAGGCTATGGTTCCCAGCCCAACTACCTCAGGAGGCATCAGTCACAGTATGCCTGTTTCTTGCTCTGTAGGCTGAAGAATGTGTGTAAGTGAACATTTTCTTTATTTCCTTCTCCATTTTTTCCCCCATAGCTGGGCTGCATTTGGACACTGTCTACTAGGTTGCAAAAGATATTATTTCTGTCTCCCAGAAAAGTGAAGGGAAGAACCATATAACCCTTCGATTCCCTCACGGATCCTGGTATATAGAAGGTGCTTTAAAATATATACTTGTAGATTAAATCAGTAATTGATCAAGTAAAATCTGCAGTAAGTAATTTTCATAGCTCCAAGATAATCACCCTCTCCTTTGGATGAGCAGAAAATCAGTCTCCATTTATTTTAATCCTTTGCATACCCTTTCATACTGACACTTGCTGGCTAGCGACTATGCTTTGAATTAGTGAGGACACCGATGAAGAGATGGATAATGCCACATTAGGTTTGTTGAATACTGCAAACTTCTTTGAGTTCAAAAAAACCCAGAGCATGTTTTGCAAAGCACTTTCCTGTCAATGTTTTAAGAGCATGTGGACTCAGATGGAAATTTAATCTGCATGTTCATTTACACATAACTCATCAAAACATTTTAAACAGCACTTTGAAGTCTGTAGAGCTTTTTCAATCCATTTTATGGAAACTTTTAAAGCATTTTTGGGGTTTTCATAGAAAGCTGTGTTTGGCCAAGACCACGTATATTGGATACTGGACCTTCTCTTCCCTACTGAATATTTTGTATTGATCCACATTTTATACCCTATATGAGTTTTGTACTTGTGCCAAACTGTGTCTTCATTTCCAAATTGATGCTGTTCTCTCAACTTTATGAAGAGAGGGACATACAATTGGATTTTGAAAGGAACAAAAGCATTGTTAGACTTTGATGGATAAAAGCTGGGCATAGTTATTCTTTATGGCTTTCTAATGTAAGACAAAGGTACCATGGGAAATTCTAACTGACCAAAAGAAAACAATCCATTTGGTTTGAGAATCACTAATGTCTCTATTAGTTGATGAATCTTAATATGCTCAGAAATACTAATTTAATTTCATTTAGATCCATGAAACAATGACAGATTTTGTTTTGCAGATAATGGCATGGTCATATTTGCATTTGTTAGAAGGTTGTTACAGCAGTGGAGGATGGAACTGAGGGAGGCCTGATTTACATAGTCCCTGCAGTGGTCTAGGTGATGACGTGGAAAAGCAGGCACAGATTTGATATATATTTAGAAAGTCAATTAGCAGGACTAGAGAACATTTGGCTAGCATGGGTAAATAGTGGATGATAGTGATAGAAAGTGAGGTAAGGAATACAGAAAGAAGACCAGGTTTGGAATGAGAGAGTTGGTTAACTCAATTTTAGACATGTTGGCTCTAACATGTAAATTGAGATATTGAGGCGTAAGGAGGTATTGGACTTATGACTCTGAAGCAGTGGGCTGGATAAAAATTTGTCAATTACCAGATTATAGTTGGTTAGTCAAAGGTGAAATGTGGGTGAGTTCACTTGTGAAGGTTAGTAGATGAAGTTTGTAATTTGGGAGAGAGAGGAGAACTGGAGAACACAGCACACGCCTTTAGCTCACCCAGTAAAGAGGCTTTTCTGGGAGATCGAAGAATGGGCATGCTTTTAGGTTGAGGAAAAGGGTCCATTTAGAGAATGAAGAATTGAAAAGCTAGGACTGAGATGGGATTTCTCAGGGAAAATGGTAGAGACAGAATGGAGGGCTGGGTCAAGATGAGGTGAAATTTTGGCATACAGGAGAGAGAATTCTTTCTCTGAGACCAGACCGAAAGCTTCTATTCTGAAATATATGATAGCGTATATTCCTCTGCTTTGTCCTCTTCTCTAGGTTGTAATGTGAACATTTTGGGGGAGTTCTCCGGCACGGCCTAATTCCATGCTTATTGTTGGCTCTCAGACTTTGCCAATGGTGTGGAGGGTTATGTTTGGTCTAGGCAGGATCCAGAGTCCACCCCTAGACCAGTCGCTGTGCCTGTAGGACCTGTGGGACCTATTTTTGGAATAAAAATATTCTGTTGTGTGACGGGTAATGAGTAGAAAACTAGTCAAGCAGGTAACTCTAATAAAGTTGTCTTAGTGAGATTGCCTAAAAGAGTTATCCTCACACAAGGATTCAGTCTATGTGATTTACTGAGACGCATTTCTCAGAAAACCATTGTGAAACAGAATAAGGAAGGGGAAGGAGTGGGGCCAGGATGGGATTCTTAGTCTGACTGTGGGAAGTTCAAATCTCATGGCAGAGTTGTCCCACTTTGAAGCAAAGTGGCTTTTGCATCTTCCCATCACACTTTGGTCACCTGCTGGGCTTGGGAATAAGGTAGGGGTGTGATGGTGCTGATGGTGGTGATGGTGGTGATGGTGGTGATGGTGGTGGTGGAACCCTCCAAGACTTCCTTGGGAAGTGGCTCCAGTCAGCCCAACACGAGTTTTTGGAGAATGTAACAGGTATGCACCCTTAGCTCACCACCAGCTGCAGTTGGGGGAATGGGTGCTTTGGTTGGTGTGATACAGGAAAGTCATAACAGCACCTACTCCAACACAACACAACACAACACAACACAACACAACACAACACAACACAGCAACACTTTCTCTGTTCAAATAGAATATGTCTCTGAAAATTAGAAAACCCAGTACACCATGAAATACACACGGAGTGTTTATTACATGCAACATATCATTTTAAATTTAACCAAAAAATTACCTCTCTTCTTAGCAGCATCATGATGATCATTTAATAAACGGATGAAGTTAATGATCTCATTTTGTCATTACTTGCTCTGTCTGGGCTGTGTGCTGTTCTGACAAAAAGTCTAAGCGTTAGAAGAACCTAATTGGGCTCTGATAAAACGGAGCACATCATATCTGCTGAATCCCTCTCTCCAGCCTTCATTTGTCTCGTGAGGATGAACATCTTTTCATGTGCTTATTTGCAATTCCTAAATATTTGGCAAGGTATCTGTTCCAACCTTTTATCCATTTTTAAAACTGGTTGTTTTTCTTCTATATATTGACCTTTGAGACAGATAGACAGACATACACATTCTTTGTATATACACAGATTATATGTATATTTGAATTTTGATGATGTCTCCTTGCCAACTTATAAATTCCTCAGAACCAAGGAGTTCCTTGAAAACAAAAGGCACATTTTAATATGCACGTCCATGACATCCAGTTGAGACTCAAGTGCTTGATGGATATAGTTCTTAAGCATTTCATGATGGTAAGGACAAATCCACATGTTTTTTTTTCTCACACATTTGGAGACCATGCTACACAGAGTCAGATATTTTTTTTTTAATGTGAAGACTCTGCATTAACCTCATCTTATTTAAAGAATTCTGTATGCATAGCATATGTGATACACTTTCCAAAAGAAATACGTTTCAACTTTTTAGAGAATGAATACTGTCTCTATAGATAATTTTAAGTAATGAATAAATACTTTTAAAGAAACTTGTGATAGTGTACCAAATGCAGAATGCATTAGTTGGTTATATTGCCAAAGGGCAGAATCTTGGTTTCTGAAAATGACTTTAAGAAGTTCATACCAATTAGCAATCCAAACTGAACTATTGTACAAAGCTCAATGTTAGTTGAAAAGTGAACAAGAAAAATAGATCAAACCGGTGATAGCAGCTCTGCCTTCTTTGGTTGACTCAGTCCCATGCGAGTCAGTAGCAGCAACTCCCAAAGCTGTGAGAAAAGATTATCTTATTAAATCAAAGATTACCACATTCACCATTGTGGCACATAAAACCAGTCTTTTTAATTTGAGCTTAGTTTCATTTTTAGACGGGATGGACAATTTCCAGTAGGTCACTGGGACCTTAATGGAGTCCCTAAATCTTCTTCACTCCTCTGGTGGCCACCAGCTAATCGAACCCAGGACTGTCACTGCTGAACCACCCAAGGAGATCCTTCAGTTTTGTTTTATCCTCCAACTCTGATGTTGCACAACCTGAGAGCTTCCTGATTGCAATTTTCATTCTATTTCCTTTTGTCTCATTCTCAGAGTCCAGGTGTCACATTCTACCTGAATGGCGTAGCTTCATATAGGAATTTCTTAACTCCACTAACTATACTGTTGCATGCTTTACACCATTTTATGAAAAGGGGTTACTTTGTGGAAATGTTCTTATTTTCATGTTATGTTTACACATGGAAGTCTATGGTAGTTTCCCTGTTATTTAGACACTAAATTAAACCATCCCAATCTGATAATATTCACCACCATCCCATAGTTCATGGGAGTGTCTAAGTCCCAGACACTTTTCACATGTTATCTTTAATCTTTACACAGTTTTGTAAGACAATTCTTAATCCGCTCATTTTACAAATTAGGAAAACTAATTTACTCATTCTGATTACACATCCAGTAAGTCAGAGTTTAGTACTGGTATTACCAGTAGCAGCAATATATATTTTTTATTGCTGCTAAAGTTTTGTGCTAGATTTGGTAACAATAAATTGTGAAAGCATTGCAATCATTATCGATACATTTTTAAAAAGCTTATGGTACATGTGAAGAGATAGTGTAACTGAATTTAATTATATATTTAAAAGATATGAAATGGAGACTTAGGACTTTAAGGTCCCTGGAAGCTTCTATAATTTCTTGAATGATCAAATATCTTGACATTTATTATTACCTATTTTTCAACTTTGAAAGGGAGACAAAGTTTACTTGTACACATGTATATATGGACTTCCAAAGTTTGTTACTTTGGATCTTTCTGGGTTACATAAGTATTCCTTTTTTTTTAAATGATTTAAAATATTTGCTAGTTTACACATTTCAAGAGCATTTATAAATATTGGAAAGTGACCATTTATAGTCACTACATTCAAATGCAAATAAAGAGGGCAGCTTCCTAAAGCTGAAGATAATTTTCCAGGGAAGTGTGACTCAGAGCTAGGGAATAAGCAGGCTGTTATAATGTAGACATCATTGTTTGTGGGAGCTGGCAAGGTCAAATTAGTTGGAAATTAAATATCCTACAACATTTATTACATGTAGAAATGAAAAAAACTAATATCGAGTTACTGGATTTTGATAACAGTGTATGAAAGCAATAATGAAAATGTATTTTGAAATCTTATATCCTAAGGATATTTTTAATATCTCTTCATTGCACTTACTAGTTTTAAATGTTTTATTTATTTACGTTATTTGTTGCGTAACGGTCAGCTCTGGATTGCAAGCTTCTTGGTGGCCCAGAGCGCATGTGCTTTGCTCACCATCGTATCTGCCTGGCGTGATCTCTGGCATATAGTAGTTGTTAAGTAATTGCTAAATAAGTGAGCACATTTTTGTCCTTCTGGGACTATAGTCTGAGGAGGAGGCTAGCTGGACACAACACCTATATGCCTCTCAGCCCACAACGGGGAAGAGGAAAGTGCTGGTGGCTTGTGTGCTCCTGGGAGTTCCAAGTCCTTCCAATTCTTGCCAGCAAGTGGAAGGAAGAGATTGGGGTAAAGCATGCCCATGCTATGGTCAGAATGAGAAAAGTGACTTCCAGTTTCTCAGAGAAAAAGGGAACCTTTTCATCTGAGTTAGGGGTCGCTGTCTCAAGCCCAGCTAGCCTTTATAGGAGAGGGCTTCGAGGTTACTCTGCTGTTAACTCCTGTGGGGCCACCTCGCTTCTGCTGTCTTCCTACCTGGCTAGGGTGGGCCTGAGGCGGCTGTTAGGGACCCCATTTCACCCCCTTTAATAGAGAGAAAACAGACTTCTCAGCTGAATATGGAAACCAGTGGAGAAGTGGGCTTCCCATATAAACTTTTAATAGCCATCTTAGGTGAAACATTGAGTGCATTTTCTATACATTGAGAGACTGTTGGTTAGCAACAGGAAACCAACTTGAATAATAATTTGGCTCAATAAAAGAAGATATGTGAAAAGTAGCTTTAGAATTCAGTGTAGAAAACTTTGTACTGGGGAAAGGAGAGAGAGAGAGAGAGAGAGAGAGAGAGAGAGAGAGAGAGAGAGAGAGAGAGAGAGAATATTGTAAATAGGCTCATTCTGTATTTATGTTTTAGAGGACACAATTCTTATATAATGAATAAAATTATAAAATAAACTACACATGCTATATAAAAACCAGGGTTTCCCCCCAACCCCAAACAAATATTTAGGTAAAATACCTAGGTAGGTAAAAGCTTTAATCCCAATAAAGTTCTGACAGCAGTAATATCATGCACAAAACTCAGTATGTGCTGTCCTTTTATTTATTTTATTATTTTATTATTTTTTAAATATATTGTATTGATTTTTACAGAGAGGAAGAGAGAGGGATAGAGAGTTAGAAACATCGATGAGAGAGAATCATCCATCAGCTGCCTCTTGCACACCCCTCACTGGGGATGTGCCAGCAACCAAGGTACATGCCCTTGACCGGAATCAAACCCAGATCCCGTCAGTCTGCAGGCCGACGCTCTATCCACTGAGCCAAACCGGTTTCCGCTGTGCTGTCCTTTTAAAGTGATTTCATTATGAAAGGCATTTGGAGTGAGTCAGGAAAAGAGGAGATCCACAAGCACAGAGAAAGCAATCATTCTCTCTTTGGACATCACTGTGCCTCCAGATCTCTGAAGGCTGCATTTGGGAAGAGTGAGCAAGAACCTGGCTGATTCCATTCGCCAGGGAGCTGCCGAGAGAAGAAAGCTGACCCCGGAGGCCTGAAGTTCTGAAGAAAGGACTTCGGGACTCTAATGGTTCCCTCATGATACTTTTGTTGTGCAGTCCCTCCCTCTATTCTTCATCCAGGTTGTCATTTCTGCTCTCTTGAGACCTGATTGATGATGTCAATGAGTTCTCCACAATAATCCGTGGGTGCTGGTTCTGATCAGCAAACTGGATGTTTGCTTCATTTTTCAGATATTCCCTTGATTGGTTCCTGGTTCCCAGTCTCCATAGTTCGCATTTTTTCCTTAAAAGAACAGCATTTGCCATATGCCATATCAATCCTGTTATTGATCCAAGTCCTTTTATAGTGGATTATACTGTTGAAAGCAATGATGGTGGCATTTGCCCTCTTAAATTAAAAAATATATTTTTTTCTCTCTGTCTGTTTCCTCTGGGTGTTTGTATGCCAATGCAGCTAAAAACCTTGAATTTGTGATGCCCACAAGTGAGCACACCAGCTGAATGAATACTCGCTTATATTCATGAATTGTCTTTATTTGAAAATTCAGCCACCCACGTTCCATAGTGGCGCATTCTTATTTCCCAAAGTAGAGGGTTTATAGACCTAATAGTTGACAATTTCAATCCTTTACATGGACTTCTCCGCAATGCTGTTTAAAAGTGTGTTCTACTTGGGTGTAAGTTTTCCAAAACTAAGCCTTTGCCATAAAAGTGTTTAATTAAGTGCAATTAAATCAGTACAATTATTGCCTTTTTATACTTAGAGTAGAATCTAGGTCCCATTGACAGAGATTGATACAGAATCAGAATTTCATAAAAAGAAGGAATTTTTGAGCATCTAGTTTTATATGATTGTTTTTCAAAGACATTAAGCACCTTGTTATTTCTCAGTCTTTCTTAGAATGGAGAATATATCTGTTATCATCAGAGCTGAAACTAGACCTGATTCTTCAGATTCTCAGTTATTAAGCTACTCCACTAACTAAACATATAGATGGATTCTTTAGGTTACCCTAAATAATCCATCCCTATTATTCTGTATAAGCAGGGGAATGGAGAAGCAAATGAGCATCGATGAGTGTTTTAACAGGGAAGCAAGGAGGTGGATAACGATATTGCTTCCATTTAAAAAATATTTTTATTGATTTCAGAGAGGGAGAGAGAGGGAGTGAGAGATAGAAGCATCAATGATGAGAGGAAATATCTGATTGGCTGCCTCCTGCACGCCCCTCACTGGGGATTGAGCCCACAACCTGGGCATGTGCCCTGACTGGGAATCAAACCATGACCTCCTGGTTCATAGGCTCATAGGTTGATGTTTAACCACTGAGTCATGCTGACCAGGGCTTTTTTTTTTTTAAAGTAAATTTTCAAACTTATGTAAGGTGATCTTCTTGACTATGTTTGGACAATTGAATGATTAAAGATCATGCAACACTACCTAGGTTTGCATATCTATGTGCTTTTTTCCCCCAGTGCATTTAAGTCCATCCTGAAGTTAAAATGCTGTTATTTTCCCTGAAAGTATACTGATGTTTAACAAATTTTCTAACAATTCATTTTCGGATACTGATTTAAGAGGAAGCAGAAGTGAACTTTTACTGAAAAGGTACCACTTTTTTTTCCTAAGAATAATCTTTTGCCTAATAATAATTAAAAAATAGTATTGGTATGGAGGAAAATTGTTGCACAAAGAAGACATGACTTTCTAGCCTGAATGGTGTTGCTCAGTGGTTGAGCATTGACCCATAAACTAAGAGGTCACTGGTTTGCTTCCTGGTCGGGGCACAAGCCTAGGTTGTAGGCTTGATCCCCAGTAGGGGGCATCAGGAGGCAGCTGATCAATGATTCTATCTCATCTTTGATGTTTCTCTTTCTCTCCCTCTCCCTTCCACTCTCTGGGGGGAAATATATATATTTTAAGACACAACTCTCTTGACACCCAACAGTCCTCCAGCTATAGGTTTAAATGCAACTCTCACCACTTATCTAAGCACCAGTTGAATTTTACATGGAGATTTCATACCACTTTGAATCTTTTCCTCCAACACTGTCCTTCTCATATTCTTGTCTTTCTTTTAGCCTGTCTTCTGTCCCCATGAACTGGAAGTTCACCAACCTCACCTGTCTGTTCAGGGATAGCAGTTACGCAGAATACCAGGCCTTCCGTTTATCCATGTGAACACAAGCTGACATGAACTAGAGATGTCTGCAGACATTGCATCCAGGGCCAAGTCAGCCGAACCTTCCCAGTGGTTCCCCTGGGCTGTTTTATGTCTTTAAGCACATGTTGTTGTCATTGTTGTCTTAAGTAAACATACAATAATGAAACTAGGTTTCAGTGCATTAAGTAGATAAATTGGGAAAATATTTCTAACCAAATAATTATGCCTCATTTGGGTCTCATGGGCTGTGGCTATTTGACATAGCAGCTGCAATTTTAAGTTATGGCCAAGTGGGAGCTATATGCACTTTCCATGGTAGGAGTTGATTTTATAGACTGACCTATTGCTTTAAACAACACATTAGCCAGTCCTTCCTTTGATGGAAAAAATACGTACATACAATCCCTTTAAACCCCTTCTGGAGTATGTGTGAGTGTAGTGGGGTAGAAGTGATGAGTACAAGGTACAGTGTATATGTTTGTGTTTAGTGGATGGATTAACAGCGGCAAGGTAAGGCCTTATTATAAACAATCTGTGTTGTAGCAAGGCCAATATGTTGAGTGTCCCTATGATTAAATTCAATGGGCTTCAAATAAATTTATGTTAAAATGAGGCTTTTGAAAACAAGTTTTAACATAATTTTTTAAGAAGCTGAGTTGAGCGGAAACCGGTTTGGCTCAGTGGTAGAGCATCAGTCTGTGGACTGAAGGGTCCCAGGTTTGATTCCAGTCAAGCGCATGTACATTGGTTGCAGGCACATCTCCGGTGGGGGGTGTGCAGGAGGCAGCTGGTTGATGTTTCTCTCTCATTGATGTTTCTGGCTCTCTATTCCTCTTATTTCCTCTCTGTAAAAAAAAAAAAAAAATCAATAGCTGAAACTGGTTTGGCTCAGTGGTAGAGCATCGGTCTGCGGACTGAAAGGTCCCGGGTTTGATTCCGGTCAAGGGCATGTACATTGGTTGCGGGCACATCCCTGGTAGGGGGTGTGCAAGAGGCAGCTGGTCGATGTTTCTCTCTCATTGATGTTTCTAGCTCTCTATCTCTCTTCCTTCCTCTTTGTGAAATATCAATAAAAATATATTTTTAAAAAATCAATAAAAATATATATTTAAAAAAGCTGAGTTTACTTAAGAACTGTCACAACTAGTACAGTTGCCAGATATAATAATACTGTAGGACACCTAGTTAAATTTGAATTTCCGATGAACAGCAAGTGACATCTTAGCATAAATTTATCCCAAATATTGCAGGGCACATACTTACACTAAAAATTTATCATCGTTTAGCTGAAATTCAGATTTTAATGGGTGTCGTGCGTTTTTATTTGCTCAATCCGGTAACCGAATATCTAAGCAAATGTTGGGAAGTCATTCCTTCAGAATCGGTTAGCACACCATAGCTTGAATGTGGCATTTAAAAGTTAAGGAAGCGGTGTCAGCAACCTTTGAGAAAGTTCCGATCTGCTATTGTGTCAACAGCAAAAACTCACGTGCCACTGGTTTTTGCCTCTTGCTTGTTTTATAACATTCAGCAATATCACCCTAAAACTCTTGCCCTTATATGAATTTACTCGGAGGGAGGATGCCACATTTGAACTATTGCTCTTATCCTTGAAGACAAAAAGCTTTGAAAAATCAGGACCATGTTGGAGTCCTAGATATAGAAAGTATGCTTTCCAGCAAAATGCAATGTATTGTTTCAAGCTGACTCCTGCCTCCTCCCCTCCCCCCCCCCCTTTTTTTTTCCTTGGGAGAGAAAAGCACAGCATCTTAAACTAAAGCACACTCCAGCCATCCCTGGGATGGCTTGCTTGGTGCCAGCAGCCACAACACAGGGCTTTCATCTGGGCTTCAAAGTGTGGCGGAGGGAGGATGGGGGAGGGGAGCCGGGAAGAAAGGCAGGGCAAGTTGAATGCAAAAAAAGGGAAACAAACAAACAAAAAGGACAAATGGGGTGCAGTGGGTAGAAGGAGAAGTCCCCTGGACTTCAAATATCACAGCCAGCGACCAGGACTGCAAGACGCAAAGCCTTCCCAGTTTCCCCCTGTTGTGCATTTTTTTTTGTTACTGCCACTTCCCATGCTGGGAAGATTCTTGTCATCCCTCACATATTTTATCCACAGAAAGGGCTGCCCTGCCCCGGGGTTGGTGATTGAGGCTGTGCCCCTGGTCTGCCACTCTATCAGTGGTTCCCAAGGCTGTCTAGCCTGGGAAAAGCTGCGTGGACACGTTCCAAAATCAGCATTACATGCATCATTGTTCTTACTCTCCCTGATTAGAGCGCGCACAATGAAAACAACAGCAACAGCCTCGTTCACCAGCCCTCCTCCCGGCACCAGGCAGTTAGTTCTTCGTCTGTTTTTCTTTCTCCGCGTCTTCCTGCAAGTTAACTGCTTCAGCGCTGGGGAAGCCCCAGACCTCACAGCAACTGCCCTGCGTGTCCCTTTGCTCTCCTAGGAGGTCATCCCGGCTCCCTCCCGGGCAGTAAGGAGGCAGACAGCCCCGCCTGGCTCCTGAAAATCTAGGCAGAGGCACTCACTGAGTGAAAAGTCCTATGGCTGTGTGCGTGGTGCTGGGTTGGCCGTGGCATGCCCAGCCTAAGTGGGGGGGACTGGAGGGGGGGTAGATGGAAACAGGTGGGGGTCCTGGTGTTGAACTCCTAAAGCCACAAGAATCTGTTGGGTTTGGTCCTTGAGACTCAACTATCCACGTGAAACTCTTCTCAACCTACTTTGGAACTTTTGAATAAAAACCTTCCTAAACATTTGCACGTGGGTAGGGATATGGTGGATGGGGAATGACATTTTTTACTTGAAATGCTGTAGGGCAAATATAAGTGCGATTACAATAAATAGAAAAAATGAAAATTCTGTTTTTAAAAAAAGGAGGGGAAAAGATTTCTAAAGCCAATCGTGACTTCTTTATTTAAAATAGGGTTGGTGTGCCTTTTTTCCTGCCAAAGGCCATTTGGATATTTATAGCATCATTCACAAAATTATCAGCTTAAACATTGGCCTGCTATATTTGGTCAACATTTTAATTAACGCACCCCTAATGCCTTGGCAGGGCCAGACCAAATGATTTTGTGGGCCTTATATGGCCCTTAAGCCGGATATTCCCCACCTTGATTTAAAACAATGGAGGATACATACGTGCTTTTTTCCATATAACTGAAGAACTTTGGATGTCCCTCTGGATTATATTGTAACATATTTGGCCTGATTTCTATTTACGGGTGTGAGTGGATGAAGGGTGAGGAAGGCTATGTGAGCATGTGTCAGTACATTCAAACTTAGAACTCCGGCTCTTCTGGGGCTGCACACATATTGTTAGTCTGGAGAACTCTTCCTCACACCTGGAGTCACAGCTGTAGTGGAGAAGGACTTTAATACAGATGTAGAGACAGACATCACCTGCTGTCTCCTCCTGAGACAAAACATTATATACCCTTATGGCCTGGGTGGGGACATTGGTCATGAATTTGCCTTTAGGCCAGTAGGAAAGATGGAAGGCTGAGGTTTACCTTTGAGTCACTGTCCTTGACTTTTAAGCACTTTTAGGACATGAAACAATAGAGAATGACCCTAAGTATTGTAAGCTTTTAGAAAAGCAGGGCTTTATGTTGTTGTGCAAAGGTCTCCTGGTTGAGGCTCCATGTGGCTCTGCTGTTACTTGAATAAAGATCCATAGACTGCTATGAGAAAACCACTGTTATTCATCCTTTTCTATAAATGGAGAGGATTTCTTCCTCTTCCTTCTTTTCCTCAAACTACTTCTCTTTCTTCCAGATACACGACACTGCTGTAAGGAACATAATACTGTTAGCCAACTTCTGACAATGGCATTTTGTGGTCCATACATCACATCATCTTTCCAGAAGTTGATTCCTTCTCTGCTGTTTAATTGGTCAATGGTTTGTCTCTCTGCCACTACCTATACAAACTCTGTAGTGTCTCATAAACAAATAAGCAAAAACTCCAAATAGAAAATAAACAACAACAACAACAAAAAAAACAGAATTGACTCACTTGGCCAAGACCTGATTTTTCTTACCAATCATAAAAATCCCACAATGAGAATTGAAATAGTAAGTTATTGGATGATGCCTGAGACAAAAGTAGACCCAACTGGTTTCCAAGGCCATAATTGTTCCTTCCATAAGGAAAACTTATTTCTTTGGACTCAGGAGATAGCTATGGAAGAGAACAACATGTCATTATATAGGCTCTTAGCTGTACTCCCCAGATCTCTGAATATAGTTTTTTTTTCTGGAATGAATTAGACTATTTGCATTATTACATTATATCATTAGAATTTCTTTCCTAAAAATAGAACTGCTTGCTGGCACTCATACTAATATCTCAAGTCTACGCTTCCTAAGTACATGCATATATAAGCAATTCCTAAGCAGACGTCCTCCTTACCCATAACCTCAGCTTATTTGGAAGGATTCTCACCAGATATGAGTTGTTAAACGCACTGATGGGGCAGAATGCAGGCAAGAGCATAGGACTTGGAGCTGGAAGTCTTGTAATTTGACTTTGGCTCCATTACTTGGTAACTTTGGAACAATCAACTGATGTCTTACTAATGTTCCCACAACCCAGAACTGATGTGAAGGTTAAAGGAGATAATGGACAAAAATGTTTTATAAAGCATACACAAACTTTAGGTGATAAAGTCTTTTCATTGTGTGAAAACTGTGAAAATGAGATTTACTATTGAACCAAATGGGTTTATAGTGGGTAATGCTTATGGAGTTTTATTATATATATTTTTAATGTAGCTCTGCATTAATTATTATTTTTGAGCTATTTAAGAGGCACTTTACCACACACACAAAACATTTAAATCTTAACAATGTCTCTATTTTTCCCTAAGGGATGCCATAAAAATACTATGAACAGGTAGTTGAAAAAAACAGAACTGAATTATCTCACAGTTGTTGAGATGGGGATTCTGAAATTAAGGTATTGCTAGGATCATGCTCCCTCTGAGATACTGGGTAAATCTTCCTTGCCTTTTCCTAAGTAACTTCTGGCGATGCCAGCAGTCCTTGGCCTTCCTTGGCTTGTGCTGAATAACTTCAGGCTCTGCTTCCACCTCCACAGAGCACTCTGCCCGAGTCTCGGTGTCTTCCCAGGGCTGTGTCCTTTTTCTTGTAAGGCACCCATCATAGTGAATTAGGGCCCACCCTAATGACCTAATTTTGATTGCATTTGCAAAGACTATTTCCAAATAAGGCCGCATTTATATTGAGAGGTATTGGGAGGAGTTATTGGGAGGAGTTATTAGGACTTCAACATAACCTTTTTGGGGGAACACAATTCAACTGATACTATCACCCTACAAAACAACCCAGTGTCTCATTGGCTGGGGACCTAGCTGCCAGGCTGAAATTTGCCATTTAATTATCCAACTAACTTGTAGATAAAACAAAGGAGTTGGAAAAGACCTTTCAGGATATAATGGTTATGTTTACTCACCAACAACTCCATGTAGACAAAAGTCCAGTCTGGCTGCAGAAGGAATGGGTGAGCCATTGCAGTTTCTGAACAAGCAGAATCATCATCGTCAGCTTCATCACTCCAAGTCCTCACACTCTCTTTCCTGAACTGAGACAATATTCTCTCAGCTGCTTCAAGTCTCCTCCAGCAGGGGCTGCCGGAGTGAGCTTTTAGAAAACAAACCTGATCGTGTCACACCCTGTATAACACTCTGTAAGAGCTCCGCATGTGTGCTGTAGGGGGTATGGTTCCTAGCTTGGCACCAGGGGTCTATAAGCAGGAACTGCTTACCCAGACTCATATGCTCAAGGTTTACCCTCAATAAATCTGGTCTCATTTTTCTCCCACCATGTTTCATATTTTTATTCTTTGGTGCATTATGTTCCCTCTGTCTGTTAGGCCTTCCTCCTTTCTTCCCTGCCTAGAGAATTTGAATTTCTCTGATGAAATCCAATTCAAATCGCATCACCTCCAGGAAGCCATTCCTGACAACTCTAGTCAGAAATAACCATTCTTTTTCCATACCGTTGAGTTTATATTCCTATTTTTGCACCCATCACTGCATTATAGCAGTGGTGTGTTTGTGTGTTTGTGTGTGTGTATGTGTGTGTGTGTATGTGTGTCCACACTAGATAGGAAGTTGCTTAAGGGTTGGGGTGATGTCTCTGTCTTTGAGTAAGGGCCTGGTCCTTCATGATTTTCAGATGTCAAAGTACCAACCTAGTTGGTACTTAAAGACATTTTACTAAACTGTTTATTTACTAAATAAACAGTTCTTGACAGTTCTGAAACCAGCAGTCAGGGTCAAGCGTGTGTGTGTCTGTGTGTGTGTGTGTGTGTGTGTGTGTGTGTGTTTAATGTGGGTTGCTTTTGAATTAATACAACAGCAGGACGTGCTTTGGCACAGCTGTCTGGCATACCTGGGTTACGTTCTGGTGCAAACAGCTGCGTTGCTATAACTTGCTGTAAAACACCCACTTCACATGGGGCCTGCGGGGCCCATGGAAGGCGGCCAGGCCCGGCCTGGCAGTTACCTGAGAACACTTGGGTTAAATTCCTATTTCCATGGCAGTTAGGCAGCCCCTTGTCGTTGTTCCCTTCAACTGGCAGCCTTGCCTTACAGGACATATTCTGATAGGGCTGGACTCTTGCTCACCTTAGATATTGCCCCACTGAGAGTGGCTCCAGGTTGCCTGAGAGCTGCCCTGCGATGAGCCCAGGCCCGTGTTACAGGACTGCACATTGTAAATTATCAACCACATTAACAGACATGGTGGCCAGCCAGGGGAAGAGAAGTCTAGTTGGGATTATTGTTATGGTATGCGCACTTCTTCTGTTCTCCTGTTCTATGGGCCCCTTTCTAATCTTGCTGTGGAACTCTGGGAAGTGAAAGATCAAGCTCTTATTAAGAGCTAGGCTGGGCCAGGGGGGGAAAAAAGGGGTAGAGCCTTGAACACTGCTGAGGATAATGGAGGAGGAGGAACATGTGCCCCAGGGAGAATGGCAGTGATGCCAGAGTTGGAAGAGACTGGGATGAGTGCTGAGCCTCAATGTGGCTTTAAATTGTCTGTGAATCAGGGTAGCCTCCTTGGTTATATCCGCCATCCTCTAAAGCAGTGTTTCCCAAACTTCTCTCATGATGAGAATCACCTGGTGGAGTTGCTGAACTATAGATTCCTGAATCCCAAGCTTAGAGCACTAGTTAAGTATACGATTTTATCTATATGTTCCCAAAAATTCTAGTTTAGCACTTCTCAGTTGGGATTTAGGAATCTGTATTTTAACAACACCAGATGATTCTCATCATGAGAGAAGTTTGGGAAACACTGCTCTAAAGGGTAAGTGGAAACATACAATTATCAATGTTCTTTTTTTTTCAATATGAGCATCCAATCCCCTACTTCCACAATAGTGCTTTCAAATGCCACTAATTGGTGATAAGTGCTACAGCCTGTGTTTGTGTTTGTCCTGATGCCAAAATTAGATTGACGCTCTCTGGGAACAGGACTCATAGCTCATGCATCTCTGTTGAATCTAATAGATTTTCTTATCCCTGATCACAGCCCAAAACTTTTGAGTTTGGAGGACCTTGAGCGTAAATGTAGCAGATGTGAGACTCCATAATCTAGGGAAATTAACCTCTTAAAAAGGGGCTGAGTCCCAGTGGTGATTTGGGAGGGGCGTCCTAATTTGGTGAGTAAAGGAATACGTATGGCTTTATCCTATTACTGCCTTTGACAATGAAAAGCCAGTCATATATAATCTTTTAGAAGCATTATTAGAAATAACTGGGCTGTGGAAAAAAATAATAAATCACAGTGGATAAATGCATCGGTAGAGGTATATGTTACCACAGAACTCAGGATTTACTTTATCTTAGATGTTTCAACTTGGTAAGTACACGGATTCTAGAAGAATTCTTATAAAGGCCTACTAAGTGTGAGGCACTACACCAGATGTTATTATAAAGTGTAAGGCACTACTCTCTATATAAGACACCACACCAGATGTTCAGAGAATCAGCTTAGTAGATAATCTGTTTCTAGAAGTTTTCTGTAAGGAAATGTAATGCAACAGGAAGGAACATCACCCCAACACAGCCTTGTTACTAACAAAGCGGACAAGATACAACAGGTTCATGGTACCTACAAGTCATTTCCTTCCCGTTGCAAAATGCCAGTGACGTCTGACTGCCTGTCACCCACAGCACATTGTTCCCGGACTCCATCGTGTTCGGAAGCTTGCCTATCGTAAAGGCCTTTGCGTCCATCCCATGAAATGTCAAGAGTATTATAAATATTAGTGATGGGCCAACCTTAGGAGTGCTGGAGGTTTATTCTGGGAAAAGGTCCAAGATTTTGTGAGCTTATGTAAACATTTTTGATCTTGAAAAATTTGGTCTGCAAATCTTGCAAGAACAGGTTCTCTCCCAGGATTTACAGTATGATTTGGGGGTTAGTGTACCCGATGTGGTTATTTTGGGGGGAAATGTTGCTATTCATTCTTTTTTTTATTTTTAGCATCCTGATAAGAATGCACCAAGATATGTGTGCTCTATAACAAAAACAGATTGATTTTATTTTGCAGAAAATTCATTTTATCTCTGAAAATAGGCAAGAAAGTATTCACTAATCCTTATGTTACTAAAATTAATTTACTATTTCTAAATATAATGGTGAATTATAACACACCATTATATTTAGAAAAAGGCAATAAATTTAGATTCTCATGATAACATGAACAGGTGTGAACTGATATTAAAACTAAAATACTTTGTTAGCACTTTTCATTTTGCATTTAATCATACTTAGTTGATTATATGTACAATATAATATTCAAATATAATATGAGTATATAAAGAGTACATCTACTCTAACACATGATTAAGATTTTATTTCTCAAGCCCCATTTACATGTAAACCACAGAAATGTGATTCTTAGCAGAACATCCTACTTGAGTTCAGCTCCAAAGCTGGTATTATCTAGCAGAGGGAAAGGTATTGTGCAAAATTTCTCAAATTGTGTTTTTTGGTACATAAATATGACAGGAATAGTATTCTATGATAATAACTTTTACAACTGTGGTCTAAACACATTTTTTCACTGTAGAACTTTTCAGAACCTTTAAATGCAAATTGTTCAGTTATATTTTTTTAAGTGGAGGATCATTCTGAGAGACTAGATATTCATGAACCAAATTTGGGTTATGTGGAAAGTGCATTATAATTGGGGTAAGAAGAGATAGATTCACTACCCGAATCTGCCATTTACTTGAAATGTGACTTTCAGAAAGCCTCTAACTCTAAAACAAGTATAGTGTGATGGAATAATCTTTAGTGTTGTTTTTTCTTTAGCATTTTATACTAGGTTTCCATACTAGAGCTATTTGTTACATTCTTTATCCCTCGGAGGCCTAACATAGTGCCTTACATTTGGTAGGTCTTTGATACATGTTGATTAAATTGAATATATCTACTTAAGTTCTAAGAATCATTAATACAGTCAACTTTTTTCTAACTGTGTCCCATGGAGCAAAGTATTTATTCTCTCTGAACTTTGCTTTTCTTGCTTAGAAAATTTAGATATTTGACCACTGGATTTCAAGCCTTTCTTATTAGTAATAATATTGTTAATATTCCTGATAGTACATGGATTTTTTCCCTTCAAATTGAACCTTACACAGAAGATCAAAAGTGGAGCTGCTCTGATTGAGTGCCTCAGGACCGTACAACCAACTCCATCCTTCCTCGTCCCTGCCCACCTGTCCTCACTCTGCCCCTTGCCCCTACCTTCCCAGGTATCTGAAGACCCCTGCTGGCTCCCAGAACATAATATGAGCAATGTTGATCTAGATATTCTCTGAAGCTCCTTTTAGGTCAAGCATCTTGGATTGTTCTGGGAAAACATAGAATTTTTATTGCTGTGACTAAGTTTTGGGGAAATCAAGCACTTCCCTCCCTAGAAAAAAATTTACCTTTTTCATTCAACCCAGTCTGAAACAATGGAACAGAAATCAGACACCTACAACAACTAAAAATGGCAGACCCAATTTTGGCTTCAGTAACAAATTTGAAAACCAAAAAGAATAATTTTGTTTCATATGTATAAGTAATAAAAGATCTATAAGAAATCTCTATCCTTGGGATAACCTTTATGTCCCAAAAGGAAAATAATTATTGTACTTTATCATGGTTTAATGTAGTAACTTGTCACTATAGCTTATATAGCCAAGACCATAAATATATGACTGTTCCACCTAGATTTATAAAATCAAAAGTAGAAATTGGTTTATTAATTATCAGTGTATGCAAGGATGGCTGAAAATTTAGCTTAGTATTTCAACTAATATCTGGTGAAATGCTGGTGAAAAAACGCACCTGGAAGATGAATAACTGCTGAGAAATCAATCACTAAGAAACATTTTGGTGGCATTGTTACAAGAGACCTTCGGGCCTTTTTCCTAATCCATATATTTTAAAAAATCTAAATAAGGCTAGACTCTGTGTCTGAATCAGTCTGTTGTAAGAAGGAAGCTCTTGGAGATATAAGGGTGTGTGTTGCTGATAACTGCAATACAGAACAGACTCATATGAAGCCAAGAGCCAGCCACTCGCTCTTGCTACACACATGCAAGCTATGGGAGCCATGTGTTTATAGTCTCTGCCTTTCTCCCTCCAGATAGAGTTGAGTTGAGGCAAGACTGGTTGTGTCATTGAAGCAATGAACTTCATCATGCTCAGTTTTCTCTTCTGCAAGTGACATCGATTTATGTTAGGAGCTTGTTGATATTAAACACAAGAGGCATAGCACTCTGCAGATGATGTTCTTTTCATGTAAAAAATTTATACCAGCTAAATTTGGGGCTATGATAAATTCAGAAAGGGCCTTTAACACTAGGTCACTATGGTGTCCTGGGGAAATAGTTTATTCTATAGGTTATGACTCTGGGTTTGTGTTTAAAGTGAAAATCTGGGATAGGGGGAACAGAGCAAACACAAACCATGCAGAAGCCTCCAAAATGAGAGGCAGGCCAAAACAATACCTATCCAGGTTCGAGGTTAAGGGGAAAGGCAAAATGGCCTAATTCAAGAAGAAAACCAGATCATGCCTTTGTAAACTTTAACCTTGATGTGCAATAATAATAATAATAATAATAATCTGTAGTTTTTTGTAGAAAAGAGGTGATATGTTAGAGGATGGTACTCTTTGAGGATGGTATAAGGAAATTAGAATATAAGAAAGAAATGTAAAGATCTTTAATAGTCTCTATGTCTTAGTGTTAATAAGTTGTATTATTTCTGAGTTTTACAACTTGAGAGAAATAAAGAACTTGGAGGGTCTTCAAATGTGATTTAAAAGGATAAAAAATAAAATCTTCTCTTTGGAAGACTGGATTAAGAAATTGGGCATAAATTTAAAGGTAATT
This sequence comes from Vespertilio murinus, assembly GCA_963924515.1. NCBI lineage: Eukaryota > Metazoa > Chordata > Mammalia > Chiroptera > Vespertilionidae > Vespertilio > Vespertilio murinus. The sequence continues at coordinate 186,839,666 of OZ004705.1, forward strand.
GAAAGGAAAAGCCTTTTGAACATACACATATTTAAATAATTTGAAGACTTTATTCAGCTTCTTGGTCCAGATTATTTTATGGAGAATTTCTCTCAGTGGAAGATCGCCAATATGGTTTAACATTTTCATAACCAAAGTGTGAATAACCAAACACAGCAGATGAAGTAAAGTAAGTTTCAGAGGTACCAACCATAATTTTGTATTAAGTGTTTGCATAGAACATGGAATTTTCAACTTCCCAGTTGATGAGAATTAAAGTATGTTTATACCATGTTATGCTGTGATGATTGGGTCTGCTCTTCTACAATTATACTGTGTTCTGATAAGGCATCTGGTTGACTCTCTATATGTCAGTACCAATTGCCCACAGACCATCAACTCTAAGGATTAGTTAGATGAGGCAAGCATCCAATAGTACGAAAACTAGTTTTCTCTGGATTTATGCAATGGAGGTAAGAGGGACGGAGGATACTGTATATGGATGAGGACCTAGGTATGAATCTTGGTTCTTGGTTGTTGGCCTAAAGCAAGGTGCTTGAAATTCTCTGAACCTTAGAATTATCATCTCTATAAGGATCACCATTTTAATCCATAAGGTTATTCTTGGTAAATGAGATAAAACTCCTTATAGGATTGCTGTAGGAATTAAATGAGACAATTCATGTAAAGTATTTTAACAGTGCCTGGCATGCAGTAGCTCATCCTATATAATAAAAGCATAATATGCAAATTGACCATTACTCCAACCCATAGATGGCTGCTCCCATGTGGATATAAGATGGCTGCCACAAGATAGCCTGCAGGAGAGGGCAGTTGGGAGGGATAAGGCCTTCAAAATAGGGCAGTTGGGGGCAATCAGGCCTGCAGGGGAAGACAGTTAGGGGTGACCAGGCTAGCAGGGGAGAGCAGTTAAGGGCAATCAGGCTGATAGGGAAGCAGGTAGGTGTCAATCAGGCTGGCAGGGGAGTGATTAGGGGGTGATCAGGCTGACAGGCAGAAGTGGTTAGGGGCAATTAGGCAAGCAGGCAGGTGAGCAATTGGGAGCCAGCAGTCCTGGATTGTGAGAGGGATGTCTGGCTGCCTAGGCAGGCCTAAATAGGCAGTCGGACATCCCTAGAGGGGTCCCAGATTGAAGAGGGTGCAGGTTGGGCAGAGGGATATTTCCCCTCCCCATGTGCATGAATTTCATGCAGAGGGACTTTAGTAATAAATGTTAGGTATTAGTATATGATAAATAATCAAACACAGTGTCCCGCCCATAGCAGGAACTCAAAAGTATTAGTTAAATCTGAATCTAATAGAATTGACTAAAAAGAAGTGAGATTCTTCAACATAGAAATAGAAGTGTTAGAGGGAAATACATTGAAATGTATAAAGTCTTATCCAGTAAGTTACTAAATCCAGATATAAAACCTCATAATATAAAGGGATAATGATAAGATGAATAAAAGAAAAACTTGCCGAAACCAGTTTGGCTCAGTGGTAGAGCGTTGGTCTGCGGACTGAAAGGTCCCGGGTTCGATTCCGGCCAAGGGCATGTACATTGGTTGAGGGCACATCCCCAGTAGGGGGTGTGCAAGAGGCAGCTGGTTGATGTTTCTCTCTCATTGACGTTTCTAGCTCTCTATCTCTCTCCCTTCCTCTCTGTAAAATATCAATAAAATATATTTTTTTAAAAGAAAAACTTACACATAGTGGATATTAACATTGAAATCTGGTTACCCCAAGATGTAATAGATGAATGTAGAAACAGGTTCAGGAAGGAGTTAGTAAATAATAGACTCATGACAGACTAACAGCAGAAGCCAGATGTTTGCATCCCTTCACCTGCTGGATCTGTTATTATTGAGGATAACCGTGCCTGCCCAGTCTGACCTGATGCACTGGATGGAGGAGGCTAACCACATTTGCTTTTGCTCATGTGGATGACAATTCCTGGTCACGGTGTGCTAAAGCACCTTAGGCCACCGGTCCCCAAGGACGGCAGACTGAAATTCTCAGCGCAGGTTTCACTCCTTGCATGTTGACTACTTAGCGGACACTTTCCAAACACAAAAGGGCAACTAGCATTTGGGCAGCCTGCCTCTCTGCCCAGTTTGATATAGGTTGACCTTCTGAATCTAAATGTGTTCAGTAGACAGGGATAGGACTAGTGGAAATATAAAAACCTTTCTAAAAAAAAAACAAGAATCTGAGCTTACAGAGACTGAAACATGACAACCAGCAAACCTAAGAGATGACTCCAACAATCTCCCCATAATCTGAGTGGAAATTTTAAACATAGATCCACCTTATGCATCAGACCAAAGATTTATCTAATTTTTGAAGAAATTTAACGGGACAAAAAGGAGAAAGGATGGGACCACAAATTCATGATCTTTCTGCAGAAACGCTGATCACTTGGATAGCGACATTTGAGCGAGGACAAGCAAAGATGATCAAAGCAGTCGGTGACGCAAAACATCAGTGAGAGAATTTCCTCCGCTGAACCCATACCCAGAGCTGGAGACAATTCACATTTGAGAACTGCTTGCAAAGTGCCGTTGCTATCCTTCTAGCGAGCCAGGGGAAGAGAGAGAAAAACTTGTGGCTGGTGGCCGTGGGTTCCCAGTGTTTAATGTAGAATTTCTTTTGCTACACCTTCAGAGTAACCTCCACAGGAGAGGATTGCCTGTGAAGTATTTTTAAGCCTCCTGCTCTCACAATAAGAAGAACCCCGCCAGATTGTCAGGACAAAAAGTAGGCAGCCAAAAGCACTCCCATCAATCATTTGTATTCTGGCTGGCTTCCAGGTCTTGTCTAGGTCATATTATGACTCCTTTATTGGTGTGTAAGGTCACCAGGAGACAGGCAAGTGCATCCTATATCAGGAAGTGTAGTGAGCCCCGGGAGCGAGATATTTGGCTTTGGGAGGCACTGTGGCTGTGACTCGGAAACCCAGGGAAATGAGTTAAGCTCGGTCAGACTCCAGGCGCCGCACTGCCTCCCAGCAGATAGAATGAAGTAGAATAATAGAAGCTTTCCTGCCATTCTCCACAGTGGGTTGAATTCCGGTCAGCCCTCCCAGCTGAGTTTCTGGAGGCTGTTTTCTATTCAGCCCCCATGCGGCAGGCTGTAATTCACGGGAAGGGGCTCCAGGGAGAGGTTGGCCCCAGGTTCGGGCTAGCCTGTGCCAGGGGAGCCCTCCTGCAGGAAGACAGATTAAGGGGCATGTGTGCCCATTTGGTGGGTGAGTAGAGAAATTTAGTGCCTGCATTGGGCTCCCGGAAGAATTACTGCCTGGCTGATTCAGACCTGGCAACCACACGTAAGCACGAATACATTTCCACACGCTCCCTTGCACAGTGACTAACCACATCTGCTTAGCTCCAATGGAGAAGCAGACTAAGGCAGCAGTGGCCACCTCCTCCACCCACTAGGGAGCCTATGTCCTCGCAAGATAAGGTCTCAGCTTGGTCTGGTGTGAGCTTAGCTCATTCTTTTCACAGTAGGATTCCTATTTGAGGTCTGAAATTCAGATGACCTCACTGGAGTACAAATTGGTAGCATGGAAACCTCTCCTCTATGATAGGATAGTCAACTGCAGTTGTTCATGTAGGTGGAAAGCTAGCAGAAGTCAGTTCAAAAAGAAAAATATTTCTATAAGCTAATAAAAGTAAACATCACAAGGGTGAAATTGCCTTTTCATGTCTAAGAACTCCGTGTTCACATAAAAACATACAAGTAAAGTCTTTGACATGTAGTGGTTTGAGACGTAATAATGCACTCTGATAGCCGGATACTGAAGTTTATGGAAATGTTCATGCATGTGGTCTTGATGTGGTGAAAGCAGAATGATTTTAAGCTTAGGAAACTGTTTTAAGAGAAAGCAAGAAGTATTTGCGATAAGGAGCAGGCAGCCCTTTACCTCTCATCTGCTTTGCTCCCAGGGCACACACATATGAAGCTGGCTAACAAGGTGAGAAAAGGACTCTGGGTTAGCTTTCCATGGGCAGGGAATGCATGCATAGCTCCAACTGCTTTCCGAAAGCCTGGAGCCTAGAAGAATGCCCCACACAATGTGGGTGGTCAGTAAATGTTTATTGTGACTAGTGAATGGATAAGTCAGCTAAGGCCACGACCACAGGTCGCCAAACATTTAAAAGGAAGAACAGCCCTAGCCAATTTGGCTCAGTGGATAGAGTGTTAGCCTGTGGGTCCCAGGTTCAATTCCAGTCAAGGGCACATACCTTGGTTGCAGGCTCCATCCCTGGCTGGTCAGGGATCATGCAGGAGGCAATCAATCAATGTGTTGCTCTCATATCGATGTTTCTCTCTCTGTGATTCTCCCTCTCCCTTCCATTCTAAAAAAAAAAAAAAAAAAAAATCAGTGGAAAAATATCCTTGTGTGAGGATTAACAAAACAAAAACAAAAAAGAAGGAAGGAAGGAAGGAAGGAAGGAAGGAAGGAAGGAAGGAAGGAAGGAAAGAAGGAAGGAAGGAAGGAAGGAAGGAAGGAAGGAAGGAAGGAAGGAAGGAAGGAAAGAAGGAAGGAAGGAGACAATTTATCATTTTCAGATTATAGATAGTTGGTGTTCTAAAGATTATGAAATCCTAAAGACCATTTCAGGCGCTAAAATTCTGCAAGGATTTTTTGCAGTGAGAGACCAACTTTTGGTCTTATCCTGAGAGATAATGAAGCATTCTGTGGTCTTCTTTGAAAGACTTAGCACCAAGGCTTAAGAAGCTGAGGGACGTTTCCTGTTGGTAGAATTTGGAAGAGCATGAGCAGCGGAGTGTGTCGTTTTCCTGACAGAGCAGGGCTTTATTGAGTTTAAGAGCTTGTTTTGAAGTAATCATAAAGAGACTGCACGCATGATGAGAACTCCAGCTTTCTCTGGAGGCCCATTTATGTCTGCGTGTGCTACAGGCATGGGAGTGGTTGTGGCATCGTGTGTGTGTGAGTGCTAGATGAAAGGGCTTTCAGAACGCTGCTCACAGCGCCTGAGGAAATCCACTGCGGACACAGGCTGCAGGCCGGAGGAGAGCGCAGAGTGTGTGGCCTGCCTCCAGAGTAGCCGGGCCCTTGAGCACGCACAGCCCCCAGCAACCTGCCACCCAGGGCCGTGCACTTTATCACACTCCAAACCGTGACAGCAGAGGGCTGAGAGCTTTGACATTTGGTCAAGTACTCATTTCTGGTCATTTGAAACCATGGCAGGTAAATAAAATATCATTTCTCGATGCAGGCCAGTGCTACGGAGAGGCAGATGGGCAAGCAGGGGGGGATCTTTATAATGACCTAAAAACCCACAAGGCATTCTGGACATCAAACGTCAGTTACAAAGCACCACTTTGATGAGTTAAGAGTAAGTGAATCAGAACCAGATGGATTAAATTCGCCTTGAAATACACACAGGATTAAAAATTAAGAGGAGTAGTGCTAGACACAATGCATTGTCTCAAATGTTAGCCGGAGCATTGGAAACAAAACAAAACAAAAATTCACTAGAGATATTTGACAGTTAAGTGTTCTCCCACCTCTGGATTTTAAATTCTAATTTGGCTGCATGAATAGTTGGAGAGAGCTTTATGAGTATGAAACATAAAAAAAAATGTTTATGGGAATACCACGAATGGGCAAAAGGAAACATCCTTTCACACATGTGTTTTATTTACTTGCTTAGGTAAATATGTGAACATGAAATTCCGTAGAAAATGTTTATCGAGTGGCAAGTGGGTAGGACATGAACAGTTGCATATGTGTGCCCATAGCCTGGCCCGGGCTCTTAATGAAAGACACTTGATCATGTTTGACAGATCTTAATGGGCCCTTTAAATGCGCACACACGCGCCGAGGCATCCACATGTCTGCGTGATGCATCCTGACCCTGACGTGCTGACCAGCCCTTCAGAGGGTTGCTTTTCTTAGTGATTACTCACTGACATATGACCCGCCACACGGGCTGCCTGTCCCGCTGTGACGGCAGGCAGGCCCGAGCTGCGGGCACTTCTCAAGCACGGCCCCAGCCTCCCAGTGCCCTCTGGCTTCCACACACGGGCTGCCAAGTAAACAAACAAGGGGTTCCAATTTTATGCCTAGTAGCCTTGGTGGTGCTGCTGCAGCAGGGCTGACGGTTTGTTTACTCACAGCTCCACGCGGCTCCTTGGGACTGTGTGCAGCAGAGGGTTTGGAGTCCCAGACAGTCTGTAAAGAGGGGTGATTCTTATCTTATGAGCCCTATGCATGAAATATCAGTTTATACATCAAAAAACAGGGGCAAATAAAAAAAACATATACATTGGGCTACATCAAAATTGAAAACTTTGTGGATTAAAGTTTGAGTGAAAGGCAGCCACCAAATAGGAGAAAATATTTGCAAATCATATATCTGATGATGAGTTAATATTCAGAATATGAAGAACTCCAATCTGATTGAAAGAACAAACAAAACCCCAATCTGATTAAAAAATGGACAAGTAACTTGAATAAACATTTCTCTAAAGAAGATCTAGAAATGATCAACAAGCACATGAAAAGATGGTTAACATCACTATTCATTAGGTAAATGTAATAAAAAGACAGGGACTCAAATAGACATTTTTATACCTATATTTGTGGCAACATTATTTACAACTAGAGGGCCAATGCACGAAATTCACGCAAGGGACTTGGTTCTCCTCCCTGGCTGCCTCACGGCCCCGTGGCCCACCCACTGGTTGTTCAAGAAGATCGTCTGAAAGGTCTTTCCGTTGTCTGGTCTAATTAGCATATTAGCTCTGTATATATAGGATAGCCCAAAGTGGAAGCAACTCAAGTGTTCATTCACAGGTGAATGGATAAAAAAAATGTGATATATACATACTATGGAATATTATTCAGCCTTAAAAAGGAAAGAAAATCTGACTCATACTGCAACATAGATGAATCTGGAGCACATTATATAGTAAGGGGGAAAAGTCAGTCACAAAATTACAAATACTGTATGATTCTTCTTATAGGAGGCACTTAGAGTTGTCAGATTCATACAAGCAGAAAGTAGGATGCTGGTTGTCGGGGGTAGGAGAGAGGAGAATGGGAAGTTGTTGTTTTGTGGGTATAAAGTTTCAGTTTTGCAAGATAAAAATTGTTCTAGAGATTGGTTGCACAACACTGTGAATGTATTTAACCTTACTGAATGGTATACTTAAAAATGGCTAAGATGGTAAATTTTTATGCTATGTGTATTTTACTACAATTTTTAAAAATCAGTTTACATAAGAGATTTTTAACAGCTTTGTGAGCTCATGAAAAAACTAGCATTAGCATGGAATGTCTGCTGAAAAGTGATGATTCTCAAAAATATTAATATTTCCACATTAAAAAATAATGTTGAAACTAAAATTAAGTAGCGGTTTTCCATGTGTTTCCAACATGCTCATGTGGCAAGAAGCAAATCCAGTTCAGAAATAAGGAATTAATAAAGTCCAAATTTTAGACATTGGGGCTAAAGAGAATTGTCAACATGCTTCATATTTATTATCTTAAACCTTCATAATCCTATCAGTGAGTATTACCTTCAGGCTACAGATGTGAATATCATGGCTCTAGGAAGCAAGACCATTTGGCCAAAGTCACACAGGTAATTAGCTGTAGAGATGGGATTTGAACTCAAGATTCTGCTACAATAAAGGATAAGTAGTCCTGATTAGAGTTCAGTACAGTAATGGAGGCTGCCACTTATGATGATATTAGTAATGTAAGTAACAGATGAGCAGCTGTGGCTTGCAGTAGGGGGATACCAAATATATAAAAAATAGAATTGATATATTAAGAGTCATCACTCATAAGATGCTATGAGGCATGGTCAGTGCATGCCGTAAGCCAACCTCCCCCGAAGTCAGGGCTACAGCTGTGGTCCTCAGGGACCTCTGTCCAGCCATTCACTTCAAGTATGGCCCACCTTGGATGGGATTCACCTGGCACTTGCTCAGAGTCAGATAACCAAAATAATGGTCAGGACAATCTCCGGGCTCAGATTGCCTGGGTTCAAGTCCTGTCTCTGGCAGTAGCTGTGTGACCCAGGGCAAATCACTCAACCTCCTGGTACACGCTTCCTCATCTATAACATGGGGATTATCTTCCTCAAAAATAATTTGAGGATTAAGTGAATCAATGACTATAAAGTACTGAAATAGTTCCTATAACAACAAATCCTTGAAAATGTTAAATATTATTCTATTTCAATTTTATACAGACTTATCACACATCAGGCATGGTACCTAGGAAATGCTCTGTTCTTTTATCCAGATGAATATACATCAACAGAATAAATACATTTAATATTCAAATTATGCAAACTATTCATGTAAAATTCTTATCTGAAGCAAACAAAAGCAACATAAGATAAGGGAAGTTTTCAAACATGCCTACATATGAAAGCATATTTTTAAACTTTCAACAACATCATAATGTTCTATCATTCTTCCTCAGCATTTAAACATTTCTGCTTGACTTCTTAAAAATTCATTTTTCATCTAATTGTATTTGGTATGCAATCTTATAATCTTATATTGGTTATATCAGTTTCAGGTGTACTATATAGTGACTTGACATTTTCATACTTTCTAATAATGATATGATCACCCCACTAATTCTAGTAATCATTTGTCACCATGTGAATGTATCACAATATTATTGACTATATTCCCCTTCCTCTTTTCACCATCCTCCTACCCCCTCTCTCTGGTAACCACCACTTCTATGAGTCTATTTTGTTTGTTTATTTGTTTTGCTTTTGTTTTTTAGTTTCCACATATAAGTGAAACTATCTGATATTTGCCTTTCTCTGCCCGACATATTTTGGTTAGCATAATAATCCTCTAGGTTCATCCGTGTTGTTGAAAAAGCATTATTTACAATAGTCAAGATATGGAAGCAACTTAGGTGTTCATAGATAGATGAACGGATAAAGAAGACGTGGATTTTACCCAGCACAACCATACCAAAAGAAAGGAACTATTACACAGCAACAAAACATCTTGCTATCTACTTGACTTTTATATCCACTTGTCTCTCAAAAGCTAGATCCGGTGGCATGGATCACCAAAAGTGGTAGCTTATTCCAGGTTTACCTTGGGTGTTAGCTTTAGTTTCTGTTCACTCCAGGCCAGATTATTTTGCACATATTTTCCTTGAGAGAAGCGATGAATGAGAAAAATCTTGTTACATACCCACCGGTGGCAGTGAGGATGGCAACCCTACATCCTCTCTGTCACTACCACACTCCAACTTCTCATGGGAGAAGGCAGTAAAGTCACCCAAGTGAACTTTGGATTCTCACCAACCAACCAACTAATCAAGAATTTGTTGCATAGCGGTATACCATGTAGATGGTTGGGTTACATTTACAGATAGCTGCCTATCAAGAGAAGGGTAAGAATTCTGAAACTAGATGTGTGGTTAAGATTTTTTCATTCTGGTCTGAATTATATATTATTACTGTTTATAAAAGTAACCATTATTTATTGAGCTTTTACTGTGACCCAGATACTGTGCTAGGGATTATATGAATAATCCGTTATGTAATGCAATAGCACTGATAGACTTGATTACAGCTACTTAGATTTGAGAAAACTGAAGCCTGTAGAGCTTAAATGATATAACTACTAAGTTTTGGAGTTATCATCTGAATAAAAAAATGGATTCTCAGCCTATGTGCTCTACTGCTTCTTCATCTATGGTCATTGACAGGATTCGGAAAGCTGATAACCAGTTATTTAAGTCTCTATAACCAAAATTGTGATTCTCCTAAATAAAAAGTTTTCAGAGAATGACCTCTTATACATGTGAAGTTAGAGCAGGATTGAAAGGGACTTTGGAAGTCACTGAATTTCCTTCCCACTGCAAGAAACTCAGCTGGGCGTGTGCCAAGCCTCTGTATGAGTAACCCTGGCACTGCAGACTCACTGCCATGTGTGGAGGCTGACGTTGCTATCCGACAGCTAGGGCTGTTGAAAAGCTCTTGTTCCTTCTCAACATAAATCTACTTTCCAGTGCCTTCCTTCCACTTTTCCTGGCTCTGCTAGAACCACTCAGAGTAATCTAACCTCTGCTCCACAAGATAATCCCAATTTATCATGTACACTTTGGTCTGCCCATGTGACTCAAACACAAATTGTTCCTGGCAGAGTTAGAAGCAGTATACGTGTCGAGGAAAGAGCCTCAGTTTTGCAGCAAAAAAACTCTGTTCAAATTCTGGGTCATCACTCATTACTTATGACATCCTTCAGAAGTGACTGAACTTTTTTGGGTGTCCATTTCCACATCGTCACACAGATTGTACAGGTCAGTGCTGAAGGTAGGATGAGATGGTAGATTTAAAATGTTAGCATGTAGTGGGCACTCAATAGAGATTGGCAATTATTATAACATAAATTAAACTTTTTACTGGCAAAGGGGACAAGTGTTTTTTGCTAACCTAGTCTAATCATGGACAACTGTTAAACTAGAGACTTCTCTAGTTAATAGTACATGGGCAGGTGACCTGTCATATAGTTAAGTAGGACACAAATAACTGGGTTTTCCAGAAAGAAATGGTACTAGTTATATTTGCTCTTGTTGATGGTGGTGGTGGTGCTGTGTATGTGTGTTTAGTTTCTCCAGATATACACAACTAAATTAGCTACCTAGCCTACAGGCATCGATGCCAATTAAGGTAAATGGTTTAAGGTCAAGATTTTAAGGTTAACTTAAGAGGACACTTGCTATTTCCTTGCTTCCATCCTGCTTGCAGCCCCACAAACACCACCCACCCCACTGAGTTTCTTGCTTGAGCTTCCAGACACTTTCTGTATGTTTTTGCCATAAGAAACTCCGTGTTTCACCCAACCATGGATCCTTTTTATTCCTACCATTTAAAGCTTAAGTGTGGACTGTTTTGGTATGGAAACTGTCAGGGTTTGGGAAAAGTCGCTTTTCTCTGACCCGTGCTGTGGACGGGGCAGCTTCGGGAAGGTTTTCCAAAGAGCCACAGCTTCTGCTCTTTTCCCAACGAGCCACCACGGCACGGTGCTGCTATCTCTCCTCTGCTCAGGGCACAGGAAATCCTGTGTGAGGCTGCCAGGAGGACAGAGGGATGAAGAAACGCATTCATCAGAACAAGCCGGTCCATAAGGACTTGGCCTAACATCCAGTGGTTTCCTCCACAAAGCGATAGCGTGCGTTCGTAACTCACTGATAGGTTAGTTCATAGAATCACTGTCTGTAGATCCTAGGCTGCTTTCCATTTCACTCTTTCTGCTGTGACTTTTTAGCTTTTGTAGACCCGCACAAAGTACAAACCTCAATGTTTACAATCCTCGAAAGAACACAGTGACATTTTTATTGTAATATCTTATCATTGTTATATATAGACTAATATATATTACTGTATTATAACTATTCTTAAATGGTAGAAATCTCTTAAACTCAATATACTTTAAATTTCTGATCCCCCACTATCTAACCTCCTCTATCTGCTGTCTCCCCATCTCAGGTGATGGTAATTCCATCTTTACTACCCTGTTTCCCCGAAAATAAGACAGTGTCTTATATTAATTTTTGCTCCCAAAGATGCGCTAGGTCTTATTTTCAGGGGATGTATTATGTTTCCATGAAGTAGGTCTTATTTTCAGAGGATGTCTTATTTTCCGGGAAACACGGTAGTACAGTTGTTTAGGTAAAAAACCTGTCATCCTTGACTCTTCTTTTACTGTCATCTCACAGACATCAGAAATTCCTGCCTGCTTTATTTTGAGGATTTCTCCAGAATCTGATTCCTTTGAACTGCCTCCGCTGCTCCCACTGTGGGTGAAGCTGCCCACATCTTCCGCTTGGATTAAGTGGCCTCCTATCCTAACTCCTCTCCCTGCTTCCTCCCACCTACCCTGCAACTCTCTCTTCTCTCTCTCTCTCTCTCTCTCTCTCTCTCTCTCTCTCTCTCTCTCTCTCTCTCTCTCTTTCTCTCTCTCTCCACAAAAGGCCAAACAGAGTAATCCCTTTCAAATGGAAGTCAGGTCATTCAACTGCTCTATTAAAAAAAACTTTCAGATGACTCTCTGCTTTGCTCTGAACAAGATCTCAAGTCCATTCAAGGACTTGTAAATCTCCTGCTGTCTTTCTGACCTCACTGGCCACTGCTCTCCCCTCTGATGCAGATCCTGCCCCAGTGGCATCCTTGTTGCTCCTGGCTCTCACTGCGCATGCACTTGTCATAGGGCCTGTGCTCTAGCTTGTTCTTCATATTCTCTGGGACGACTGCTTGGATAACCCCCCTTCCTTTTCTTTTCTTTCTTTTTTTTTTAAAAAAATATTTTATTGATATTTTACAGAGAGGAAGGGAGAGAGATAGAGAGAGCTAGAAACGTCGATGAGAGAGAAACATCGATCAGCTGCCTCCTGCACACACCCTACTGGGGATGTGCCCGCCAACCAATGTACATGCCCTTGACTGGAATTGAACCCGGGACCTTTCAGTCCGCAGACCGATGCTCTACCACTGAGCCAAACCGGTTTCGGCACCCCCTTCCTTTTCTAAGACTTACCTCAAATAGATTCTGCTGGACAAGATCCACTCCGATGACCCTGTTTGTCCCCCCACTTACCCTATTCAGTTCTTTAATACCACTCACTGCCCTCTAACATATAAAGGAATTTATTGCCTGTCCTTATTGTCCCTCCCAGGTACCACTAGAATATTAGCTACAGGAAGGCAGAAATCATTGATGTACCCAAGCAATTGTGCAGCACACAGTAGGTGCTTATCTATACTTGCAGGAAGAATGAATGAATGAAACCTACACATGATGAACTCAATTCTTTTATGAATATGAAAGATGATCGACTTCTCCAGGGACTGAAGCTATAGAAGTTACTTTCTTTCCTCTTAGGAAGGATGTGGCAGCAGGAAAGCATTGGCCCCTGAGGAAAAGACTTCCCCAAGAATGGATCAAAAAGGATGGAAGGAATTTTGAGATGACAGTCCTGGTAACCCCTTCCCCTGTTATATTTCCAGAGGACTGACTTGGCGCCGAGCACGCTCTGTTTTGGGAGTGAGGATTGTTCTTGTTTTTAATTAGAATCTGAGTGACTGAGAAAAGCGATGTGGATCGAGTTCCCTGCCTCCTGCACAAGCATTTCCTGGTCTGGTTTCAGGTATCCCTTTCCTTAGGTGGGTTTGCCATCGAGGGATTAGCGAGCCTGTGATTCAGAGCCTGGCTGCCACAGCGGTGCTGACGCACGCACGTGCACTATCTTGGATCTCTATTTCGTTCCCCTTTCACGCTCACCTTCAGGCTGAAGTGGTGAACTTGCTCAGTGGAAACAAATGCCTGAACCTGAGTAGCCCGGGGTGTTCGCTGACTGTCCGCGTCTCTGGGCAGAACCCAGGGCTGCCCTAGCTCTGTAAGAATTAAAGTGAGAAGAAGCACAGGGAACAAAGGAAAGAGTGATCAGAGTAAACCCTTATGAGAGAACCCTAAAGAAAGAAGATGGGCCTGGCCAGTGTTGCTCAGTGATTGAGCATTAACTCGTAAGCCAGGAGGCCATGGTTCGATTCCCAGTCTGGGCACATGCCTGAGTTGTGGGCTCGATCCCCAGTAGGGGACGTGCAGGAGGCAACTGACCAGTGATCTGCTCTCATCATCGATGTTTCTATCTTGCTCCCTCTCCCTTCCTCTCTGAAATCAATAAAAATACTTTTTTTTTTTTTAAATAAGATGGATGGCAATGGCTGGAAGAAGGTGAATACGTGGGAAGAACAGATGGGATGCAACCAAAAGAGGAGAAGACAGGCTGAGAGGTGGGGGAGAACAGGACGTTATTAATTTGCTTCATGTGCCCCTTACTCCCTGGCATTTCCATGCATTCTGTTCCCTGGTGATACAAGGAGCACACTATTTTTTTCCCCCATAAAATACGGAAAAACTACTTCATCATTCCAAGTTGAAACCGTTGCCTATTAATAGGGGAAGAAAATACTTCACCAAAATGTACAAGCACAAGTTAATTAAAAAATGTAAAGATTATCAGGCTCTCAAATGACCTTCCGACCACTCGCACACTTTCCAGGACGTGCCACATTGAGCTTCGGCCTAAAGGAGATGCATTCCTGGATATGTCCAAATCGAGGCACTCCACACCACCTTTCTCAAGCTGGTTTCCGCCACCAGGAAACGTAGGAACAGAAAAATTAGCTTTGCTCAGTTGCCTTCTGAATATCCATGCACTGCAGGAATAGCAGTAATGGTCAGGTTGCAATGTATTGACAAAAGAGGGAAAAAAAACAGATGTATTTCCCCCAAAAGGAAGACTCTCTATGGGAGAGACTTTTCAGGTATTGGGAGGGTCCAGTATAGCTCCCAGCAGCCCCCCGAAAGGTCCTGTGTTGTCCACACAGCCTCCAGCGGGGTAATTGTCACCGCGGCCCATATAAAAGGAACAGCGGAAAGGTGCAAAAGTCATTAACGAGGAAGAAATAGGAAGCAATGAGCAGCACTTTAAACAAATTATGACCGTGGCATTAGACGCTCAGCTTGAGATAAGTGTCCGGGATCTGTTAAAGCTATATACACCTCCTCGGTTTAAAGGAGATGAGGAAATTTTTCCTCTGGTTATTTATGAAGTGTTAGGTGGATGGTGATGCCTGAGGCACGGCGGGCTGCCCACTTCTCCCAGGCTGCCTTTAAAAATGACTACCTACCCCGGGGACTTGGGTACAGAGACTTTTCAAATATTTGCCTGGACAAGAAGTTACCCTTTTGCTTAAAATGGGAACCTCTTGGGCCGACGGAATCGCTCAGGAGCCATGTTGAGGAGAAAAGCCCAAGACTTGCCCCTGCATTCGCATGGGAGTGGGTGTGTGGGTGTCCATTGCCAGGAACCCGCTTGGCCACTGAGCCCTCCCTCCCCAAGCCGCTTGGCCATCAGTCTGCTTTCCCTGTTCAGACCTGGCCTTCCTTAGGGCCCAGCAGCCACTCTGCCCTGTCCTTTGGAACCAGCTTTTCAAAATGTCCTCAGACTCGGGCTCTGGTGGCTGTTTGCTTCTCCTCTCACCAGGAACTGCCAGCCCATCCCTGACTGGCCTCTCGCTCCTGCCGCCCCATTATATCCGCTTGGAGCCCTGCACTGGGGGTGAGGGTAGAGCACCTCTGCTCTTCGCTTTGCAGCACCGTTGTCTGCTTTTGAATCTCTCTCTCTCTCTCTTTTTTAAAAAATAAAATATATTTTATTGATTTTCCACAGAGAGGAAGGGAGAGGGATAGAGAGCTAGAAACGTCGATGAGAGAGAAACATTGACCAGCTGCCTCCTGCACACCCCACCGGGGATGTGCCCACAACCATTGTACATGCCCTTGACAGGAATCAAACCTGGGGCTTTTCAGTCCGCAGGCCAACGCTCTATCCACTGAGCCAAACCGGTTTCGGCTGCTTTTGAATCTCTTCTCTGCCTGTCTGTGCTTGGGCTCAATGGACTGCACCCTAGATGCTTCAAATGTAAGGATGGGTTCATCTGGCAGCCAGCTTAGTGTCTCTCCGCCCCTCCCTTCCCACCCCCTACTCTCAGTGCTGGGCATTTGCCAACGCTCTTCCATGATATTTGTTCCCTGGAGGCATCATCCCAGGTCTCCACAGCCAGCCCAGAAGTAGTGCTCATTCTCAGTTACAGTTTCCCTTCTTGTCTTCTTGTTTCAATCACAAGGCAATCTGTGAGAAAATATGGTCAGAGACTAAAGACACAAACTGTTGTTTTCCAAAGAAACTTGCTGGATTGGCTGGTGTGAGCTGTCTTGCTGAAGTGGCTCACTTTCTTTACTTATGAAAAAGACACACGTGCCAAAACTGGTTTGGCTCAGTGGATAGAGCGTCAGCCTGCTGACTGAAAGGTCCCAGGTTCGATTCCGGTCAAGGGCATGTACCTTGGTTGTGGGCACATCCCCAGTAGGGGGTGTGCAGGAGGCAGCTAGTTGATGATTCTCTCTCATTGATGTTTCTAACTCTCTATCCCTGTCTCCCTCTCTGTAAAAAAATCAATAAAAATATATATTTTTAAAAAGAAAAGAAAAAGACAAAGACACTCGTACATGTGAGGAGGGTGGTTAGAAGTGAACATCAGAACTAAGCAATTGGCTGGCATGGATGGTTCTTTAGGGAGAGTCAGATGTGGTATTCTTGTTACAGAGGATGCAGATCAATATACTCAGTCTCTAGTAATTCCTGATAAAAAGAGGCAGGGGATTTAAGCTATGGCACAGCCTAGCTGGGAGAAGTGAAACAAAAGCCTATATTTCTGTGGGGATTATTTAAGTGATTTATGAAAGTGGTAAAATCTATTTTTCCCATATTTTAAAATGAGTTCTTATTCCATTAATGTGGATGGAAGCAAATTATAGCAGGATGGAGTCCTAGGGGCACTTCCAACTCAATTATTTTATTTCAGTAAAAGGGTTTAAAATGTTAAAAATAGCTCAAAACTGTATTTATAGTCAAATAATTTAAAACAAATATGGCTGTTTTCAATTGAATTGGAATTGTTATTGCTGTACTAGGTAACATTTATTTGTATTTGATTATGAACTGTTGTGTAACTGTTTTCATTAGCTATTTAAGGAGGTACACTATGGCTCTTTAATAAGAACTTGCATAAACTTAGCTCTAAATATCTATAACATATTGCAAGCTCTTTCTTCAAAGCACTGCTCAGCATTCATTTCAGTTAGAGAAGGTATTGTAATGACTTTTGTTTGTTTTTCTCCCATTTCAGTTAGAGAAGGTATTGTAATGACTTCTAAGGCAAGTACAAAAATGTATGTTTTTCTGGGTTAAACAAGGAGAGATTAGTGCTGCCCTGATTTTAGTGAATTTTAGCCTTTTGAGCCACCTTTGGCTTACAAAACAATTAAGCTTAAAAGAGATACTAATTTATACAATTAGCACCCATTACTTTTGTTAAAAAATCAATCAATAAATAAATGTGCAAAAATAAACGAAAATAATATTGAAAGGATCAGCATTAGACTCTTCTGGTTTGTCTACCTTTTCGGTCTCACGCCTTTCCCTCTCACCTCCACATGTCCTCCAAGCCACCTTCCCCCCTTCCCCGATTACACCAGGCCCCTCATGCCTGTTGGGTATTGCTCACACTGGCTCCTCTGCCTAGAAGACCATTCCATTCTGTTCCTGCCCAAACCAGGAAAAATGGTTCACTCACCAACACCCAGCTTAGCATCATGTCTTCGGTAAAGTTTTCCTTAACCTGTCCTGTGGCCATGCCATGGTACCCTGATGTATGAGCCAACTCCAACCTAGCTGTCCTGAGAAGATATATTTTGGATGAGGTTAACACTTCTATTACTAGCCTTTCAGTGACACCAATAACCTCCATAATGTGGTTGCACCTCACCCAAGCAGTTGAAGGCCTCAATAGAAAACAGCTGACCTCCGAAGAAGAAGAGGGAATTCTGCCTTCAGACGGCCTTCAGTCTGAAGCTGCAGCATCAGCTCTTTCCTGGGTCTCCAGCCAGCCAGTATCCCCTACAATTGCATGAGCCAATTTATCAAAATCAATCTTTCTCTCTCTCTCACCATATGCAGAGTACTCACTTCTTAACATGGGAGGATCTTAACTATGAATATTTCAAAAATCAATTTGTTAAAAGCTCCATCCTATTGGATATTTTCTTAGACCATAGGCAATAGAAACAAAAACTATTGAATTAAAAAAAATAAACATTGAAAGAAATAACCCATAACCCACAGCATAGTCAAATAATTCAAGAAAAAATCTTGATACGTCTTTCTCACCTCCTATACCAATGACCCCCAGGTTACCCATCTCCTTAGCTTTTTAGGATGATGACATGTTGCTAGTTTTAAAAAGAATAGCCAAGATTTACATGCAGAGCTCCAAATAGAAATTTTGAATGCATCAACATAGTGGTTGAGAGTGCAGTGGAAGGGTAAGGGGTTGGGTCCTGTGTGAGCAATGGAGGCAAGAGGTCCTAAGCCTTGTTCTTATGCTCCCAGCATGAGGCATTTCAAAAGGGCTCTAACTTTGGTGCATATCCTACTCAGTGTGGTTTGCAGAGGAAGAGCCAATGAAGACACACTAGAGACTCAATCTCTGTCTAGCCAAACGCTTTCCTATAGAATGTATTTCTCCACAGTCAAGTGGAATCTGAATCAAAGAGGCAGAATCTGAAGGCTTCGTGGTCTAAGACTCCCTCTTGTGAGGCCCTGTGATGGTCCAGCTCCTTCCACCAGTCAGTGTTTCTCAGGACTCCAAAATGGGGTGGTGAGAGCTGAAGCGCTTTCATGGACGCAGTAGCCAAGGTCAGAGCTGTTAGACACCGTGGGATCTCGTGTGCCTAGAAATAGAGCACATTGCCCACACTCTGGTTTCTGTGATAACTGAGAGAAACGGGAGGGCAGATCTGGCATTCCTTTCCTTTGTGTGCGGGGGTGGGAATGAGCGGGAGGGTGGAGTGAGGGCAAGGAACGGGTAGAGGAAGGAGACTTGGGGAGGAGAAGGGACTGGGAAGTAAGCCCAGGGATGGTATCTGGGGAAAGGAGAACCAATACCTCTTTTGTTGTCAGGAAAGCCCTGGGCACAAAGGGTGAGTTTGAGTTTCACTTCAGGTCAGTTCAGGGCATTCTGAAAAGGCAGTTTGCAGACAGCGAGCTTAACTGACTGACTTGGAGGTAATTAAATCACTGCATTAGGCTGCTGACCATGAAAGCAGCAAACTACAAGCACACAAAAAGAAGAAAACAAAAACCTGACATTTGTGTCTAATTATGTCATTAAAATGTTTACTGTTCCATGTAATAATTATGTGGCTCATATTTGATCATGATGGAGTTTCTCTAATTGGTTAAAAGGTTTACCCCATTCTTCTTGTGGGACAAAATTTGGTTTTATTTAGTCATTTTTCAACCGGGCTTGTAAGCCTTCCATGCCATCTGACTTTGTTTTATTCTGGCTAGGGTTTTGGCAACTTCGGTAGCGATTTTCGGTTTTATTTCCTCTCTTCAGTGATGTCTGTAATTGTGGACAGCCCACTACCTGAGGAAAGGATTATTTCTCAGTCCTCCATTTGCCTTCCTAATGTAAGTTTTGTTTCTCAGACTCCTTAAGGCACAGGGGGCATCCAACCAGAAGAGCCATTCTGTGCTACTGAGAGGTCCCCTGGAGAGGATCTGTTGGTCTCCAGAGTTCCATGGTGACTGGCTCATGTTTCATCCTTCAGCCAATGCTACTTGTGCTTCCTGTAGCTTTATATCTTGACTATTCGGGGATTAATTAGGATGCAGATTATGGAGGCCCTGGATTTCTCTTCCTCCTCACCTTCTATCTTCCTTTTACTTTTTCTTTATCTCTTTGTGTTTATCCATTTTACAGATGAACTCCAAACTCACCAGAGTAAGGCACATAGGGAGAAAAATGATGAATGGAAAAGTAGTCACCTGTATTTGTTCATTGTTCTGGTTCATGGTGGGAGGATAGAGTACGGTGTTATTTAGGACTTGTTAAACCCATTTTTCTTGTGAGACAAAAATCATGCTTTTCTGGAGATACTCATCTTTTCATCTTTCAGTGTGGACAACAGAAAACAGCAAATATATAGCTCAGGTCAGGGAAGTAGGGGTCCCCGAGGAACCTCATGGATGACACGGTGGCAATGTCTTCATGTGAAGTCAGCTTATGTAGTGATTACATTCATTCATTCATTCATTACATTGCACCCAGGAAGGTCCAACAGAGAAAATAAAGCTTTTTCCGTGGTTTGTTTGAACTCAATTGCCATGTAGTGGGCAAAGCAGTGTGATAGGTGCAATTATAGAAGAAGATAGAAGCTACCATTGACACCAAGGACCCTGCAGGCTGTGGGAGAGAGAAAGATGGCTACCTCTGAGATGACAACAGAGGAAGGTGAGGGTGCATGGGCACGCAGAGAGGGGACATATGTTCTACACTTCAGGAGCCAGGGAAGTCATGCAGAAAGGATGGATCGACAGACAAATTGTAATTAGCTGCTCTTGGTAGATTGTAGCAGATAGTCACTGAGATCAGTCATAATTCTGTTTGGCAGAGTCTATGGAGAGTTAGAACAGTTACTTGTCACATTATGTGCTTTGTAGTGATTTTAATTATTTTTAATGGGCTATGATGTTAATTGTAGCATCTCTTTTATTATAGTATTCATATATTTGCTTTTATACCTTTTCATTTCTAGCCTTTACAAAATTCCAATAATAATAATAATAAGCTGTAATGTCTTTAGCATAATGTTTTGTTGAATAAAGATATTCTGACCCTCCTCATTCTGTTGAAAATATATATAAATAAATTAAATTTTCTACACAATGAAGCAAAACTCAGGATTCTTTCATCTTGAAACAAAAGTAAGTTCACCCAGAGAAGTTCATATGTGATTCTTAACACATTGCAAACCAGTAGTTTTATTGCTAGCTTTACCCAGTGGCCAGATATCTTTCTATTGAGCAAATGCAAAAAACGTTTTACATACATGTTAAAGGCACTCTTTAAAATTAAATACTCATTACATTTTGAAGTTATTTATTACGTGTTCTTACAAGCTAATATCTTTTAAAATAATTCTCGTGATTGGCTATAAGCCTTAGAACAGGAAAAAAACGAGAATTCTCATTATCAGCCCACAAGAGAGAGGTAACTTTTTAAAAAGGAAATGAGACACTTAACATTTAACATCTGATTATTGACCCATATCTCTTGAATGCTAAAATAAGGAAGCCTTTTTGAAATCGTTTAGTTGAACCTCCTGATACTGTAGGTGATAAAAACGGGAACTCAAGAGGCAGGGTGACTAGTACAAGATCACCAGTTCTTTCATACCAGACAGAGCCAGAAGTAGGAATCCAATATCAGTCAATACCCCTTCAAATGTGCCACAGAAATATAAGGCTGGATTTTTCTAGTAACAGGCACAAAACAAGTTTCGAATTTGGGAAACTTATCCTGGGAAGTTTAATTGATGAGTCAAACTTTAAAACATGAAAAATCAGTCTGAATCTACACTTGGCAAAAGTATGAGACCCTGTCAGTCTGTTGTTCTGAGGAGCATGTGTATATCTCTGAGCGAGGCCAGTCTTTTTTCCTCAAATGTAAATTTGTATGCAACCACTGCTTGTGAAAAAAGCCACTCTGTTCAACTTATTGGTGATTCCTAAGGACTTACCTCAAAGTTCTTTCTTAGCTTAATTGACTGAACACTTTTATCTGTTTTTCCTGCCAGCCCTCAGTGTCTTCACAGAAAACTTCATTTGTTCTGGCCCTAGGGGAGACACTCAGGCACAGGGCTCTGTCTTTGTTTTCCCTGGTTGCCCTAAAACATTACTACAAACTGGGTGGCATAAAACAGCAGCAATTCATCCTCTTTC
Source organism: Vespertilio murinus (assembly GCA_963924515.1). Classification (NCBI taxonomy): domain Eukaryota; kingdom Metazoa; phylum Chordata; class Mammalia; order Chiroptera; family Vespertilionidae; genus Vespertilio; species Vespertilio murinus. The sequence goes on from OZ004705.1 coordinate 186,861,084, forward strand.
AGTTCTGGAGACCACAAGTCCAAAAATCAAGGTGTTGGTAGGCCTATGCACCTTCCGAAGGCTCTCCGATAGATTCTATTCTTTTTTTTAAAAAAAAATATATATTTTATTGATATTTTACAGAGAGGAAGGGAGAGAGAGATAGAGAGCTAGAAACGTCGACCAGCTGCCTCTTGCACACCCCCTACTGGGGATGTGCCCGCAACCAAGGTACATGCCCTCGACCGGAATCAAACCTGGGACCTTTCAGTCCACAGACTGACGCTCTACCACTGAGCCAAACCAGCTTCGGTGATAGATTCTATTCTTTTCTTCATGCCACTTCTGGTGAGTGTTAGCGTCACTCCAAACTGCCTCGGTGTTTACATCGCCTTCTCCTATGTGTCTCTATGTCCTTCCCTCTTCTGCATCATCGCATTGAGCCTCCTTCCCATCCAGGTTGATCTCAAGATTTTTAATTACATCTGCAAAGACCCCCCCCCCCCCAATTAACATTACATTCACAGGATCTGGGAATTAGAACGCAGAGATATCTTTTGGGGGACGCCATTCCATCCACATGCAGCACAGTCAACTGTGTGAGCTTGCTCTTCCACAGCAAGGCTGACCAAGGCTGTCCCCGTTTTCTTTGCACAGAAGATCTCCTAAGAATACTAAACCAGAGGAAGGAGCCCTGAGTAAACTGGGATGGTTGGTGACCATCACAGAGCAGGTGGCCTGTGTGACCAGCTCCGTTCCAAAGGCTGGGAAGTCACGGATGCACAGAAGTCAATGCAGGAGAAAGCAAATAGCACCTCTCAGAAACCGTTGGCCGGCCCTGAGGTGCCCCTTCTCCTCCTTCTGACCTCTGCTCTGACAGCTGGGAAGAGTGAGTCAGCAGCTTCTGCTGGAAGGAGAGACCTTCAGAGAGCGGTTCTGTCGATCAGAGTCACTCTCCGGACTAAATTCCTGCTCATCTCATTACCTGTGGCAGCCCTGCGGTTTTTCCTCAGCTGCTGGTGTCTGTGGCAGGAGCAGCCGGCTGGTTCCGATGTAGTGTCTCTTGTGGACTTAGCAGTCATCCACGTTGTGCTAACATGCCTTTCCTTTTTCCCCTCTCCCCCTCCCTCCCTCTTCACCTCCCTCTCGGCCTCCTCAGCAGGAGCGTGGAGGGAAGCAGTGAGTAAAAGCTGGGCTTTGATCTAGGAGGCAGGGTCCCTTTGTCTACTTGGACCAGAGGTCACTGGGTGAGGGCAGCAGAGCTGACCTCAGCCAGGGCCCCATGCCTCCCTCTTTGAAGCGCTCATCACAGCCGAGGACAGTGACAGAGGCCTGGTGTCCGCTCGCCGCGGAGCTGTCTGTGGGCTGTAGCCCTCCACCTTGTTCTAATGATTTCTGTCCTGGGAGAACAAGATAATCCGGCCTTCAAACCAACTTTACGAGCTTCTGGCACTGCGCATAGCCCCTCTGACCCGAAGCTTCATGGGCATGGAGGCTGTATCTGGTTGCATTTTTAACCCCGTTTTATTCTCCACGCTGAGCAAGATAAGACTGCTTGTGGGAAAACAGCTGCTTTGGATCGAGTTAGAGGCAGTAAATTAAAATACAAAAGTAACAGGAATGAAATGGTGGGATCAAGACATGATCTTGATAATGAAATGACAACATTTTCTGCTTTTGTCACAGACTGGTTTCATTTTTCATTTACACACATTTTATACTTTTTCATGATTAAAATTTTTAATCATCTAATTCAACAATTTACAAAAAAATTTTTTTTATTGTCACATGTAATGGTTTAAAAATGTATAATGTCATAATTTTTCTTGAAAGCAACTTTAAAAAAATTACTTATTCTTGAGAACTAATGTCCATTTATTCATTCACTTATTCCATCTTGATTTATGTATAGTGTTTTGGAGTACATAATTTTGTGTACTTTTCTTGGTTGCTTTCTGTATTCTATATAGTATGCATGTGTTTTCTATCATAGTCTACTGGTATCAACTTATGTTTTACCAGTTCAAGTGAAGTATAGAAAGTTTACCCCCATTTAGATTACTTTACCTCCCTACCTTTTTGATAAAATTATCTTTATATACTTCACAAACATAGACCACCACAACAGATGGTTTTATGATTTTGCTTCAATATCAACTATGAATAAGAAACTCATAAGAATAAGAAGTATCTATTAGACTTGCCTATTTTGCCTTCTACCTATTTTTTACTCATTCCCGTGTTCTGTTTTCTCTTTCTGAAATCCCAGGTCTCCTATTTTCATTTCCTTTCTGTATAGAAAATTTACTTACATAATTCTTTAAGGGTAGGTTTGCTAGCAATAAATTTTCTTCATCTGAAGATGTCTTTATTTCTTCTTTGATATTGAGGAATATTTCCGCTGGGCATAGAATTTGCTGTTGACATGTCTTTTCTTTTGGTGCTTGAAAAATATTGTTCCACATGCTCTGTCCTCTGTGGTTTCAGATGATAAAATCCCTGTCATTTTCTTTGGATACTTTTAAGATTTTTTTCTTTGCCTTTAGTTTCCAGAGGTTTAATATTAATATATCCTGGTGTGATTTTTTTTTGGGGGGGGGGGGCTTATTTTAGTTGGGGTTCAGCCTCTTAAATGTATACATTTATGGTTTTCTCCAAATTTGGGAAGTTTTCATCGAATACTTTTGCGTGCCCACACTCTCCTCTCATTCTGGGACTCCAATGACATAACTCTTACCTCTTTTTACACTGTCCTACAGTTCCGCAAGATTGTTCATTTCCCCCCACTCCATTTTTCTTTCTATTATTTAGAATGAGTAAATTATATTGACCTATCCTCAAACTTACTTAATTCATCCCCTGCAATCTCTATTCTACTATATAATGTATCCATTGAGTTTTTATTTATGTTATAATTTCTACTTCTCTGCTTACATTTTCTATATTTTTATTTGTTTCAAGAAAATTTATAATTGCTTATTGAGCATATTAATGATGGCTCCATTAAAATCCTTGTCAGATAATTCCAATTTCTGATTTATCATCAGATTGACATTTGTTGATTGTTTTGTCTCATTCAAGTTGTGATTTTTCTGGTTCTTGGTATAATCAGGTTTGTGTTTTTGTTGTTGCTGTTGATTTTTCTTTTTTAACCATCAGTGAGGATGAAGACAAGAGAGTGGTTTGGAAGGATATTTCAAAGAGAGAATTGCCTGAATCCACAAGTTCCAGAACCTGGTTTGTTATGGCAATGGCTTTGGGTTCGGTATGAGTTCTCTTCAATGATGGGAACACCGGAGCAAGAGCGGGTTGGGGTGAGAAGGACATTTGTTTTAGACAAATCGAGACTGAGGTGCCAGTAGGACATCTTGTTAGGTAAGAGCTTCGGCAGAAAGAGATGATGACTAGTGCTCATTCAGGGTTCAGCAAGGTTATGGCAGAGAGAAAGCCCCCATACTGGCCCACTTCCCCACATGTCCTTGGTGTAGTACCAGCTACCCAGGAGGCATGGACTCATATTTCCAAAAGCATGACCATGCACTGTCCATCTCAGGGCATCTGCACTTGTAGTTTCCGCTGCCTGGGGTGCTCTGCAGAACATGTTCCCTCGTCTTTTAATGGCACCTTTGCAGTGAAGCTATCCTTGGCCACTGTGTTAAAAATTATAACATTCCACTCCCTATTCTTCTTCTCTGAATGTATTTATTACATCCTTATTCTCTACTGTATTTTGTTGAACCCTAACTGCTATTACTGGTGGTTCGCGTAATTATTTTATGGCCCACCATAAAGAAAGAACTCACCACATAAGATACGACTCACCATCAATTTTAAAATGTATACTAATTTGCAATATGTTAAAATGTGAAAAAATTATGTAGTATTGAAATCAATGAAACAGGGTACCCAATTTAGTCATTTCATTTTCTCCAATGCCTGTTTTTGCTACCATTATGCCAACTCCATGAGAGCAAGGCTTTTGGTGTGTTTGTTCACTGCCTAGAACGGGGGTTGGCCTCTAGCAGGTACTCAATGCATAGTTACTGAGTGAATGTATAAGGCATGCCTCCCACCAAAAGTAACTATGGTGATAAGGTATAGACATTTAAAAATAGGCCTGAAGTTCTGGCCGGTAGCATGGCCCCAAGCCTGTGCTCTGTGAACACCTCAAAGGAAGGGAACAGAATATTCTTGCTAAAGCTCTTATTTTAATTACAAACATATTGTGCAGCTAAACCCGATCCGTGCGAATAAATAGCAACGAGATCCGCCTCCATTCTTCCCATCCCAGGGCCACAGGATATTTAAAAATGAGAAGGAGAGAGGATTTAGGAGCAGATTAAGGATTTGGTTTCCCTCCACTGTACAGCACACATATTTTTACTCCTGTGCCCACACTTGACCTCTTGTTTCCCTCTTTCACCCTGGGCCTCTGTAACAGCTCCGTGACAAGGGCATCTAATCACTTGTAGCATGCGACAACATTTGATTCAGATGCCCTTATCTGCATCACCTGTTCTCCTCCCCTCTTTGCCCCACCTCCGCCTCTAAGGAGGCCCGGAATGGACCTCAGAGATCACTGACACGTCCACCACTTCTTCAGACACTTCATGCAGAAAACCTTTCAGAGATGTGATTGCGGGACCCTAGACCTGGAAAATAACTGTCAGCAAGACCTTTACATCTGTTAGAGGAATTCATTCCCATGACATCGCTGGCCTAAATGTACTGTTAGAAATGTACACACATATATTAACATAATGTGAGCTTTTTAAAAACATGTTTAAAATAGTCATCCAAACTCTTTTTTTTTCTATTTGGTAATTATAAATCAGTTTATTTAAGTAATTTGAGGACTCCAGTTTGGTTTATACATGCTATTTATCAATTACATATATAAAAAATCAGGTTCTTAGGAGTTTTTTGCAGTGAAAAATATAAAAAATATAGTCATTTTAATATGTTGCAAAAATTCAATGCATTTTTATATAGACAATGGTTGTTCAGAAATATGAAATTAAGTTATATCTAGTGTTTACTTTTGCAATTCCCATTGTCATTACTTTGTTAGTGTTCAGGGTAACAGGTCCAATGACCCATGCCTTTTAATTGACACTTAAAAAGAAACTTTTAAGCTGCTGAAGATGTTGCCTTTTAAAATAAAAATTACTTCCAGATTTCTATAGTACCCTGACTAAAAATTATATATATATATATATATATATATATATATATATATATATTTATGCCAATTTATTGTGGTGTGAGGAAAATCTGAAATTTCTACCTTTTTGTTGACCTTTAAAGACTTTCTTTATGATTCATTTGAATAAGTATCACCGTGAAGTCAAGCTATTTTCGGGTAGTGAACACATAATACAATATATAGATGATGCATTATGGGATTGCATACCTCAAACCTATATAATTTTATCAACTTATGTCACCCCAGTAAATTCAGTAAATAAAGGAAAGTCAAGCTATTTTCTAAAGCTCCGTGTAAACCCATATTTGCTGACTCACCATAATTTATGGTTCTTAATCAGAAGCAAGTGTTAGGAAAAATCCTCACATATACATGTGAATTTTTTTTGCACCATCCCAGCTTTCTAAATAAGGTGACAAAATAAACCACCATTAATGAATAAGCAATTCTCAGAGAAAAATCTTTAAAACTAAATATTTCAATTTTTTAAAGGTATAGAATAGGAGACAGAGTTAATATTAATTGTGTGATTCACTGCTTGAATGACATGTTTCCTTTAATTTATTTGTGAGAACATAGCCAGGTGAGCACCAGGGAGGTGGAAGAAATCTGAAGCAGTTTGAAATAATTTGGGGTCATTAAAACAAGTATAGCATTTGGGTAAAATTGTTAAATTTAAAGTTTTCTATGTTTATTGTAATAACCTACATTTTGAAATTTATTTTAATTTAATTTTTAAAATTACTTTATTTTAAAATTATTTTCATTTAAAATCTACCTCCAACTTTAAATGTTTTTAAATGTAGTTTCAACTGCTGCTAAATATTTTTCAGTGGCATATTTAAAAAAATTTATAAAGTTAGAAAAGGAACCAAACCCTGAAATTAAGAGGCAGGTAGCATTCTGTAAATGTTGTATGCCAAATATAAATTTATGAGAGAGAAAAAAGTTAAACAAGTGCACTGTGAGTAAAATAAAATGTGAATCTTGAAGATACTTTCATCTCAATTAAAATATGTTTCTATTGAACAAAGACTTACAGATAAACCTTTTTAAAAGTTTTAAGTTGCCACAGTTATTGTTTTGATGCCAGAATTAAGTAGCATTATTTACTATGCAATATCTTTTTCTTTTGTAAATGTATTTTCTGAAATTTGACACTTTAGAATTCATAAGGAAATATTTTATTTATATTTGGACATATTTAGTGAAGTATGTTTTGAACCATAATAAAATTATTTAATTTTAAAAGACATGTGATTACAAAGTAGTTTAAGAAGGAAAACTATTTTCAAATTTAAATGTCAACTATTGACGCTGTTAAGACTGGATATAATTACCAATACATAAGGTAAGGGAAGCATGCATAAGAATCTCCCTCCAAAAGAATACTCCACAAAATCACTCTTATTTTTACCAAAAATGTAAAAGGACACACTGATCAGTACATTACTGAATATCCAATTGAAATCCTTAGATATATCATGTAACAAATTATAATTGGCACTCATGCTTTATCTTTTCAATTTCTTAACCACAGCCCTTTGCACAACACTAGAAAAAGTCCAAAAATTTTATAAACACAAATATTTCAAGATTTTTGAGGCAATAAATTAACACTTAGAAACAACTTGCAATTTAAAAGTATCTTTCTTTTAAAATGGTTTTATGGTCTAAATTATAAATCTAAATATATATACTATATATGTATGTTTCTAACAGTTTTTGAGAGTAGCACATTTAAAAAATCAACTATCAAGTATAATTATGTTTTAGAGATGTACTTATATCTTTAAAAAAAACTCTTCAAATAATATTTACTGTTTTGTTAGTGGTATTTTTGTTCCTTTAATTGTTTTTCTTTCTGTGAACTAATGAGCTCTTTAGTTTATATAGCACTAATCCACTTTTTAAAATTAACAACTTTATTGAGATGTCATTCACTTACCGTATAATTAATCCATTTAAAGTGTACAATGATATATCACATTTTGTTTAACCCCTCATCAGTTGATGGGCATTTGTGTTATTTTCACTGTTTGGCTATTATTGATACTGCTATGATGAACATTTCTGCACAAGCTTTTGTGTGATTTCATTTTTGGGAGGTATATTCCTAAGAGTGGAATTGCTGGCTCCTAGGGTAACTTTAATGCTAGCTTGAATAGTAATTCTTAAAATTTTGAGAGCCTGCCAGTCCATTTTCCAAAGGAGCATCTCCATTTTACATTCCTATCAGTGGTGAATGAGGGTTCAAAATTTCCTCTACATCCTCACCAACGTATGCTATTGCCTGTCTTTTTATTATTATTATTATTATAGGTATCCTAGTGGATATGGTAGTATCTCATTGTGCCTTTAATTTGCATTTCCCTGAAGGCCACCAACCCAGTCTCAGTCTAACCAGAAAATCTTGCTTTTCAACAGCCAAACATGCATTTTCTGGAATTTCAAATATTTTTAAAGAAAACATATGCATTAAATATGTTCATACATATGCTATCTAGTCTACTGAATTCTAAAAGTGGAAAGATTGGGTTGGTGGACTAGGAGATTGTCATACCAACCGATTTCTCATTTCTCTTTCGTGGTGGGCATGTTAACCTTTCTCCTATAGTGAACTACACAATCCTAGAACTCAAAATTGTTGGGCTCTTAAAAAACACACACATATCTTATTGATTTTTTAGAGAGAGGAAGGGAGAGGGATAGGGAGTCGGAAACATCAATGGGAGAGAAACATCAATCAGCTGCCTCCTGCACATGCCCCACTGGGGATGTGCCTGCAACCAAGGTACATGCCCTTGATGGGAATAAAACCTGGGACCCTTCAGTCCACAGGCTGATGCTCTATCCACTGAGCCAAACCAGTTTCAGCAATTGCTGGGCTCTTAACAAACACTACTACTTATTCTGTGTCAAGTTCTTTCAATACATTGATTCCTTTCACTCTTACCACAACACAGTAGCAGGTATTATCATTTTCATTTGGTTGACAGAGAGATCTAATTTGCCCAAGGCCACATTTCTAGTAAGAGTTAGAGTAGACATTAAAGCCAGGACCTGCCTTACTCCAAAGCCTGTGCTCATCTTCGCTGCCCCCTCTTGACTCTTAAATATCGTTGCTCAGTTGGGAATGCCATTTCATACGGAGCCCCAAGTATTCTTTCTAAGTCCTAGGCGATGATTGCTCAAGCGCCTTTACACAGCATCCCACAGTGTGGTATTTCTTACTTGTAATGGTTAATGGATAGCTTGTTGTATGTATCTAGGCCTAGCTCCTCTGAATGAAAAAAAAAAATAACTTATTTATTGCGCTCTTATCATGTACTAGAGGCTACATCAGGTCCTTGATAAACAGGGTGTCCCCCAAAAATGTATATGCACTTTCATAGCTGATAGCTAAGTTTTGAAAATGGAAAGTATTATAATAAACACTGCCTTTATAAAATTCAAAGTGTGTGTGTGTGTGTGTGTGTGTGTGTGTGTGTGTGTGTGTACATTTTTTGAGACACCCTCTCTATCATCTCAATGAATATGTCCAACAGCAAATAGTCCTGAAGCAATTTACAGCCTCGCTGGAGAGATGAGACATATAATGGCATGCACAACATAACATTAAAAAGAGGGACAAACCCTTAAGCAGCTTGTGATTAATTGCTAAGTGAATCGTATAAACAGCATGTGCAACGTGTCCAGAGGAGGTGAACACTGTGGACTCATTGAATGTGGCTGTCTTACTGCATTAAATGGTCAAGTCCATCTTCATTTGCTAAACTATGGAGCGTGAGATCTAGAAATAACCTTACGCGTCCTTTTCGGCAGAGCGCCTTCTTTACTACCTTGGGAATGTGGCAATCACTTAGGACACACACAGTCTGTGATGGGTTGTTTACTTTTAGTTACATTGTCACTTACATTACCTCATGGGACTGCCACACCACCCACGGGATAGACGCAGGCCTGGGAGTCTGTGTCCAGGCCCCCGATGGGAACCTGCAGCTCTGGTTCAAGGATTTGCTTCTGGCCACTCGGCCAAGGAGAGGCCTGGATTCTCTGGCATTCTTTCTGCTGCTGACATCCTTCTGACATAGAAAAAACTCAGATCCATGGAGGATGGCCACGTTCCGCCACTGCTGGAATTATAATTTCGTGTGCGGGCCTTGGAATGCTTTCTTGGAAATAAATATGGTCTGAATAGTATTTGTTTGATGGTTGTGGGAGTAGTCCTAAAGATGGAAACCAGGAAATAAGTACGTTAGTTGGTCACTAATGACAATCCTTGAGTCATCAGCCTGGGGAGGATATGCTGGTCAGGGACTTTCCGTCCAAGGTGAGCTGAGCGGATATTGACCACCGGCTCCCCGGATCAATAGAGAAGAGCACAGATAGGTTATCATCACCGCCTCCCCCCACCCCTGCCTCCCCAATCAGATATATTTGCAGATGGTCCAGTCTGAAGTTTTCTCTCCCCCCCCTCCCAGCCAGCCCCCAGTCAAACAACCTTGGGCTTCCCTGTGCTGAGTTCAGGAAGCAGAAGTTTAAAGAACTCACCGATTCCTCTTTGGGCCTATACCAGGGCCAGGGAGCCTGCGGCTGGTGGTGGGAGTCAAGGGTGGGCAGCAGCAAAGAGCAAAAACTTTCAAGAGTAGCTGAAACCGGTTTGGCTCAGTGGTAGAGTGTCGGTCTGCGGACTGAAAGGTCCCGGGTTCGATTCCGGTCAAGGGCATGTACCTTGGCTGCGGGCACATCCCTAGTAGGGGGTGTGCAAGAGGCAGCTGGTCGATGTTTCTCTCTCATCGACGTTTCTAGCTCTCTATCTCTCTCCCTTCCTCTCTGTAAAATATCAATAAAATATAGTGTTGTTTTTTTTTTAAAAAAAGACTTTCAAGAGTGAGGAAATGGAAGCTGCCAAGGGCTCAGGCCTTCCTAATGAGCAGGCTCTGGGGAGGACGGCTGTCAGTTTGTCCAGCACCCTTCCCCGCTGTCATCCCAGCCGCAGTGTGCTTGATAGAAAGAAGCGCGTCCGGAATTTGAGGGTGCCGGGAAAGGTGCCCCACTGGGCCAAGCCTTGGTCAGGTACGCTTCCTCAGCCGCTCGTCAGTCAGACCCCGACTGATGCTTCTAGGAAACCACTGGAATCTCGAGGGACATCTGGAAGCACAGCAAGGGTTTCATTAACTATTGCCCAAACTTGAGGGTCAGGAGAAGATGAGCTGGTTCTCTTTTAAATTTTCTTTAGATATGAATTATGGTCATTCTTCGAAGTGGTGCTTGTAGGGCTTGCAAAAGCCAGCAGCCTCTTCTATTTACAGCCCAAATGCAGCCACATCTTTCTTCTTTTAGTTTCTGGGCATCTTGGGCACAGGGTGAGATTCTAGATACAGTCTGGAAAAGCAGTACTACCTACAGGTTAAGAGCCCCGGAGCCAATTGGAAGCTTTGGGCAGGTTGCCAAGGCTCTGTTTCTCAGTATGCTTATCTGTGAAATGGGTCAGTAGTGGAACCTTAGCTGGGAGCGCTGTATGGGGAAGGGTTAATACAGCTCAGTGCTTGCCGCAGTGCCTGCCTCAGAGTAAGTGCCCCAGACGTGTCAGCTGTTCTAACATCTTGAACCAAAATAAGGTGTTTTGTTTAGGTTTTTATCTATTTTAATTTTTTAAAATATATTTTATTGATATTTTACAGAGAGGAAGGGAGAGAGCCAGAGCTAGAAACATCGATGAGAGAGAAACATCGACCAGCCGCCTCCTGCACACCCCCTACCGGGGATGTGCCCGCAACCAAGGTACATGCCCTTGACCGGAATCGCACCTGGGACCTTTCAGTCCGCAGACCGACGCTCTACCCACTGAGCCAAACCAGTTTCAGCTGTATCATATTCTTAGAGCTATTATGACACTTTATTTATGCTTGCTTGTATTTCTATTTAATTTCTGCCAAGAAATAAATTGAGTTTTGTGGGCTTCTTATAGGGTGGTGGGGCAGACATTAATTGCATACACAAAGCAAGGTTTTATGTTTACAAGATGTTTCTAAAAAAAAGTTGAATTCTCTCTTTTAGACTTTTTTTTAAAAATACATTTGCTTTATTTATATCATTAAAATATACTGACCGCTTTCGTGTCCGTGTGTTTCATTTTATTAATTGTAATTGACACACTACACTTCCAGAAATCTGCCCACTGCGGAATGCAAGGTGCATTTATGGTGACCTTGTTTGTAGTCAGGGCCTCCGATGGAAGTCCCAAACCCGCTCTCCCAGGCACGGAGCAGTGCTGAAGCAGTGGTCACTACTCTTTTCGGTATCCTCTCTTTCAAATACATTATATTCATGGCTCTACTCGCATGGAAGCTAATTTGGAGGAAAGGGCGGGGCAGAGTTTCCGAGTTAATTAGTTCCCGCAGTTAATGTCAGCCCTGGCTGCAGCCCGTGAGCTGTGGCAGACTCGGAGACAGCAGGAAGCCCATGCCTCTCCAAATATAAAGAGAAAACATATAACATATGTAACTTAATTTCTTCTGGGACTTTCATGTCCTCTTTTTTCTTATAATGCTTGAATATAATATCTGAAAAAGTAATGTCGATTTTAAGGTAAATTTTCTAAGCATCAGGACAACCCAAATATATCCCTCCTGCAGGAAATACTGAAGTGTAACAGTCTCTCCTTGTCCTGTTTTACACTTACCAGAGAGTAGCTGAGAGCTTTTGTGTTCTGTGTTCTGTGTGACGATCACTTTCCCCATCCTATGGAATTAATTATAAGAATAACTCTGTTTATTGCAAAAGGACAATGTGACCTCAGAGGAGGTTGTAGATTTATAATATGCTTTAAAAAAATGGTTGCAATTATCCAGGCCAGTGTGGCTCAGTGGTTGAGCACTGATGCATGAGCTAGGAGGTCACGGTTCAATTCCCAGTCAGGGCACATGCCCAGGTCATGGGCTCAATCCCTGGTGAGGGGAATCAATGATTCTCTCTCATCATTGATGTTTCTATTTCTCTCTCCCTCTAACTCCCTCTCTCTGAAATAAATAAAAACATATATATATATAGAGAGAGATTTTTTAAAGTTTGCAATCAAAAGAACTTGCCAGGCAACCATATGAGTGTTGGACAAAACCTATCAGGAGAGATGTGGGAGGGGAATGGCTAGAGCTTATAATAAAAACCGATTAGAGTGAAATTTAGTGTTCTTAATGGTGATAAAATGAACACTTAAAAACACTGCTAATGGAAAATATGTTGGTAATCCTGTGGAGAGAATTTTTATACGTATATTTAATGTATTTTAATTTATATATAAATATATGTTTATTTATATATACATTTTCCCATTTTATTTATGGAGAATAAATTGGTAAATGTATAGGGAGATCACAGATATCAAGATATTTATATATATTGAGATAGCTACATCAAGGACCAAACAGGTTTTTTTCCTAGTTTTATTGAGATGTATATAATTGACATATCACATTGTATAAGTTTAAGATGTATAACGTAATGATTTATATATGTCTATATTGTGAAATGATCACCATGACAAGATTAGCTAACATCCAAGAACCAAACACTTGGATCAGAATTTCATTTCTAGAAAGTTCTTTTAAGGAAATGATCAGATGAAGATCTACATATGAAAATTGTCACAAGAATATTTATAATAGCTAAAGGATAGAAGCAATTTAAATAAATGTCCAGAAATAAGAAGTGGAATATTACAATTAATCTACTTGAGATAATATTATATAGCATTATGATCTGTTAATAAGGAATTTCAATGACCAAAAAAAATGCTCATGATAGACTATTGAATGGAAAAAGAATATAATTTTTCTATTCAGTGTCATCACAGCCATGTAAAAGTATGTGTGGAGAGAAGGCTGGTTATGTCTGGACAAGGGAATCTGCACTCCTACATCCAGATTCCCACATATAAGCCGATAGGATTAAAAAAAAACAACCCACCGAGCTTAATTTTATGAGAAAGAAATAAATCACAAGTAACTCAGTTAATATAAAGAATTTGTTTATTACTGTATCCCACAGTCGGTCTTTGGGAAGTGAGTTTATTCTTCTGCAACTTAAAAATGACATGTTTAATGGAGACCCTGAGGCACACTGCATTCTGAGGCCCTTCTGAATCACGATGGTTTTCTCAGTATGGTTTTAATACTAAGTGCGCATACTTTCCTGTTGTTGTTAATCCTCACCCAAGGATCTTTTTTTTCCATTGATTTTTTTTAAGCGAGAGTAGAAGGGAGGAAAGGAGAGGTGGGGAGAGAGAGAGCAAGAGAGGGAGAGAAACATTGATGTGAGAAAGACCCACCGATTGGTTGCCTCCTGCATGTGCCCTGATGGGAGCCACGATCAAACCTGCAATCCGGGTACATGCCCTTGACTAGGAATTAAACCCACAACCCTTCAGTGCATGGGCTGATGCTCTAACCATTTAGCAACACCGGCCAGGGTGTCTTCTAATTTTTTTTTGAGGCTGGTATCTATGTATGGGATGCACATAACTCTGTAAGTGGAAGACCCCAGTAACAGAGCATTGCATTCTCTCATCTTTATGGATCATCTGGGGCTTACCATCTCGTGGCTGCAAGTTTTATTCACTTAAACATTGCACTTTTATTAATAACCACTTAATGAGGATCTTACTTGGCCCCAAATAGCCTCTCCCATGATGGGAATGAAGTGGGTTTCCAAGTTTCTTTGGGCAACATTAAATAAATGCCAACCGAAAGGCCAGTTTCCACCGTTAACACATGGGGCAATGAGGAGGAGGCAGACCACCAATGTGTTTCTCGCAGGCCACTGCATCTTCCCACGAGCCTCTCCTGTGGTCCAGCTTCCCAGGGCTCCCAATACAAGCCTGGCATCTCTCCAAGAAGTGAAAGGCTCCTTCTCATTCCCCGAGCTGCCATGTGTTTCGCGTTGATGCTGATATTTTAAAGTTTTTGTGAAGTGGCCACAGGGCTTTGCTCGTACATGTGCCTTTGGACTGGTTTCTGACGACGGCTCCCCCTCCCCCCACCTCCACTGGCCATTCTGGGCGTTTTAACCGTTTTGCTCACAATATGGGATACATATTTTTGGTCTAGGATCAAATACGAGCTCCGAATTGAAGACAACTGTTTAATTTGGCCACTAACCATGCTCTCCTTCAAAGCCGTGTCCCTTGCATCACGCTGCCACCCCGAGTGAGCAGCGGCAGCGCCACCGACGGCCAACTGGGTGGGGAAGTGTGACTCCCGCTGAGGTGGGGGTGGACAATGTATGACTTCGGGAAGAGTTGCTAGGAAAAAAAATCAGGCTCAGCCTTATAGAGTAAAGACTGGATGGGAGAAGACTGACTTTGGGTGGTGGGCACAACAGTGCAAAATACAGATCTTGTAACATAGAAGAAACCCACACCCGAAACCTATATGATCATATTAACCAATGTCCCCCCAGTAAATTTAATTGAGAATAAATAAACTTGAAAAGGGCTGGGTTAGACGGAAAGAGATGACAGAAGAGGACCCTTTGGATCTGAATAGATTTGTCTTGGGCCAGTCACCAACCTGGGGACTTGAAATTCTAGCATGGAAACATTCCTTTGGTTTAAGTCGCTCTTAAAATGCTTTCCAAAGGTATCACCCACCGAGCTCTGCTTCTCTGTTAGCATCTTTGTATTTGCTATGGTAATTCACAAAACCTGTTCTCGGCAAACTGCAGCTCGCGAGCCACGTGCGGCTCTTTGGCCCCTTGAGTGTGGCTCTTCCACAAAATACCACGGCCTGGGTGAGTCTATTTTGAAGAAGTGGCGTTAGAAGAAGTTTACGTTTAAAAAATGTGGCTCTCAAAAGAAATTTCAATCGTTGTAATGTTGATATTTGGCTCTGTTGACTAGTGCATTTGCCGACCACTACCATAGGAGAATTCACTGGGGTGGGACAGAAAGAAATGCAATATAAGGAAAGTACATTTTGCCGAAACTAGTTTGGTTCAGTGGATAGAGCTTTGGTCTGTGGACTGAAGGGTCCCAGGTTCGATTCCGGTCAAGGGCATGTACATTGGTTGCAGGCACATCCCCAGTAGGGGGTGTGCAGGAGGCAGCTGGTCAATGTTTCTCTCTCATCGATGTTTCTAGCTCTCTATCCCTCTCCCTTCCTCTCTGTGAAAAATCAATAATAATAATAAATATATATATATATATATATATATATATATATATATATATATATTAAGGAAAGTACATTTTGATGCTCTGGAACGGGGAACGTTATGGTGAAGAAACTATACAGGAGCGAGGTGGGGGTTCACAGCGAGGGGCCTCTGCTATCCCAGGAATTAGTGTGAGGACACGGGGAATGGCGGGGCTCGGTGGGGAGAGGGGTCACCAGGGGCCTATGTACCTTCAGTTTGATAATTTTTAGCTAAGGGTGGCTCTGCGTTAAGGTCTGGGGCACATGCGACAGGGAGGTCAGTGTGGGGGCAGAGCACTAATCCATCTGAGTAACCGTCCAGGTGGACTTGGAAACGGGCTGAGGGCCAGGGGGCTGTTCCTGCCCCTCAAAGTGGAACCTGGAGGGCAGCGGGCCAGGAGGCTGATGACAGAGCCGGCCGGCTGGGAGATCGGAAGATCTCTTTCCACCAGCTCATCCGCAGGTGGGACCCGCCTCCGGGCTGACGTGGGAGGCCAGGGAGAGAGACAAAGGACCGCGTGTGCCGCGGGGAGGGGAGGCTCAGAAACGGAGCCAAAAGCAAAAGGCCCCCTGCGCTGGGTGGTGGGGGAGGATGTTCCGCTTGACCTCCCACTTGACCCGTGGCACCTGGCCTGTGATGGGCACCGGGGCCACCCCCGGCCTCCGCTCGGGAGTGTTGAAGTGTTAGTCCCATAATCCAGGCTGCGGGTGGCCGGTGAGATGGCGTGCACAGGGCCCGGTGCAGACTCCAGCCCCAGGGCCTGGCCTGACCTGGGGGTGCAGACGGGGGTGAAGATCCCCGATAAGCAGAATGAGAGCCCTGAGGCCGGCTGCTGCAACCCGGGATCTTTATTTAACCCGGGCGGAGGCAGGAGGCAGGGATTCCTTTCTATTTCAGCTCCGTTAGCAGCCAGCCCGTCTCCCGCCGGCCTGAAACAAACTCAGCGCACGCCCTCCCCCTGCAGCGCCCCAGGCGGCCTCCCAGCCTCCCCGGGGAGGCGAACCCTAAATGCCAGGAATGTTCTTAGGAAAACACGGGGCTCTGTGATGGGCTCCTCTTCTGGGCCGCACCTTGAAACGGCCCCGGCCTCTGGGCCAGGATTCCCACTCCCTCTCCTCAGCAGCCTGCTCCCCGGACACTCTGAAAATGAGGACAAATATCTCAGGGGTTGGTTATTTACTGATTTCTCGGCTTATGTGCATAGAAATGCAATTTGGGGAAAAGTAGATAAGCTGAGGAACATGACATATCCCGGGAAGGGGACGTTGTGATAGCCGATGGTGAGAAATCTTGGCTTACAGGATTCTGGCTGTTCTAGTGCAGAGAAGGAATGCTGAGCAGACGCTGAGATGTAGTCCCAGCATATGCAGATTGGCACACACCAAGAACTGCAGATTCTGGAAGCAAAATCGCCCTTCTTCTTTCACAGGCTGAGGGGGCTTTCCCTGGGTCGTGAAATAACTTTTTCCCATTGAAGCAAACGCTGGAACCCTCCCAGCCGCTCTGGTGTGTGCCGCCTGTGCTAGGGCCCGAGATGGAAAAACTCACCTCAGATGGATTCACCGACGCTGTTCGTTCTCAGAGTTCCCCTATAAATCTTCTTCTGTGTGAAAATACGGAGACCGATGAAAATAACTGACCCTCCAAATATGGTCTCCACAGACATCTAAGGAGTACCTCAGAAAGAGACGAAGAAAAAGGAGCGAGGGGAGGGTCTGAATGGGGAATCGTTTAGACTGGACGGCTAGCTGTGTTCATAGTGTCCGGTCATTTGCATTGCAGTTATGTGGCTTGCATTTTTTTTTTTCAATTGGCCGTCTGAAAATTGCCATACCTGCTCACCGCTTCTGGATTGTCAGGGTTTCCGACACGTCTTAGCTCTGCGAGAACACAGCGTCAGGGTGGCACCCTAGTCTCGACTGTTATGTGATGAGAAAAACCAAGTGAAGAAACGATACGTTTTCTTTACAGAAAAATTCATTTTCACCCCCACTGCTCTTTCCCCTTCGTCAATCGTTATGACAGATGAGTTGAAACACGCAAAAGTAGAAAGATTGCTATAAGGAACCATCATTAGCCCATCACCCCAGACGTTTTCTCAGTCTTCGCTAGTCTTGTTTCATATAAATCTCCACCAGCTCACCTCTCTTTACATTTTGAAGGGCAACTGGAAAATCATTTCATTGCATACTTGAATATTTCACCATGCTTTAGAGTTTATTTTAAGCCCAAGTGTAGGGCAATCATTTAATTTCGGAAATAAAAGAATCTTTGAATCACACCCTTCTTTGAGAAAGAAATTTCTCTCCATTTTTTTAAAAAAAAGAACGCCCCTCTATTTTTAATAGAACATCTCCTCTAAAATGACTTTTACTAACCTGATTTTTTTTGGTGGGGAGGGATCCGTCCCAGAAAAGGATTTTACAAAGTTAAGTTTGTTCCCGGACCTAAGTATTGTCATCTATCCCTCTCTTAAATTGTAACTGGAGACCGGTCGATATTTAAATTGTGTCCCAAGATTGGCATGGGGGTTGGCATAGGGCACACTTAAGCCCCTTTAATGAAAAACACAACTTTATTTGAAATAAGGGAATTTGATATATTTTATTACATTTGTGCTTTATAGCTTTCTACTGCTCAAACAGAAATCTGAAAGTTTACATGTTTCTGGGCAACCACGTTCCCCTTTAAAACTGGAAATAAACACAACCTCTTTGATGAGTGACCCCTCAGTGTCATAACTGGTGGGAAAAGGGGAGTGAAAGGAGCTGGCGAAAGCCATGAAAGTTTTATGGAACAGAACGCTACCAAAATAGAACCACAAGCTCCTGCTAGGTGACAGTCAACAGCATACGCGTGTGTTTCAATGCGTCTCTTGTGAAAACCAAGCTGATGTGCTCTGTCAAATCTTGCTCAGTTCACTTGGTTGGAACTGCACTAAAAAAATAAAAAATAAAAATTCCTAGGCTGCAAAGCTACGCCAAGGTGTCATTTATCCCTTGGGTGGAGTGTGGACCACAGTGTTCCTCCCGTTTATACTTGGAAATCGAAACGTAAGCGAGGCATCATCGGCTTTTCAACGGTAAGTGAAAGGGCCCGCGTCCCTCGTCCTCCGGACCAGCTCCTTTCCCAGTCCCTTCTCCCTGCGCTCAGAAAACACCCGGGATCCGAGCTCTGGTGAGAGCCTGAGTTCAGCCCTGCCAGGGAATCATGAAGTAGTTCACCTTACACTACACTGCCAGCGGGGTGAAGAGCGGGGCTGACCCAAAGGGGGGGATAACGGGTCAGAGCCCGGAATAGAACCTCGAGGAAATCCATCTGCAAATAGGTTTCACTCAGCATCCCTGGGTCCCGGGCCCGGTTTCAGATCTCTGGCTAGGTTCCCTTTTCAATACCGCTCAGTTGATGTCTCCGTTCATTGAGGAGCGGTAGGAACGTGTCAGAAAACCAGGGAGCAAATGGGACAGCCAGCGGCTTCCTCTAGCGATGGCTATCGGCGCTATCAGGCATCTCCAGCCCTCGCTCCTGGGAGCAGGCCCGCGCCCGATAGCGTCTGAGGATTAATTGGCCGGGAGCTGTCTCCCGGTGTTGGGTTTCTTCCTTCCCCGGCGGACAAATAAACACCACTCCCACCCGGTTACGGTGCTCTGAGAGCAGCTCTGTAGCAGACCTGCCTCCTTCCACGTTGTCCCGCACCTCCTGGCTGTTCCCAGAGACCCGCCTGTGGCCAGAAAGAAAAACAGCGCAGGATAGAATGGCAATGGGAGGAAACGACAGAGACACAGGAAGCAGGGAGAGAGGTTCTCTTACACAAACAAGCCCGGGGAGGAGGACTGGGAAAACAAAGGTGAACTGGAGAAAGCAGCCACTGTTCCCCTGGGAGAGTGTGGTCAGGGCAGCCCCCCCCCCCCCCACTCCCCATCCCGCAGGCGGCAGTGCAGCCGGGCCCTGACGCCTTGTGGCACTTTGCTGACCAAAACTTGGGGAGCTCCCGAAGGCTGACGCACCACAGAGGCCGAGGAGGAAACCTAAGGATATACTAACCCCTGGGAGGTGTTGCCCCAGCCCTGTGGGACTCGGGAGCCAGCTGCCTTGCCTCTTTCTTGCCTCCCCATAGAGCACATCAGGGAATATCCATGACCCCACGCCCAGCTCCCGCCCAGGGATCAGGACTGAGCTCTGGAATTGCCTGCTCAGTTCCCTTCTTGCCAAAAGCAGGAGTTCTTAGTCTTTGTAACAGATGCTGTGCCTGTCCTCAGTCCTTCCTGGTGTGGGAGCTGATTTCTCCGTGATAGAGTGCTACCTCATTGCTTCTGTGTCTGCATTCCCATAAGTCCTGGTAAACACCTACATTACCAAGCCTGCATGTTCTCTTGCCATTACTTGTTCCTCCATAATTTTAGCACAGTGCCTGCACTTAGTAGGTGCTCAGGAAAAGCATGAGACATGAGGTTAATTGAACTTCCTATCTGTATGTACTCTTGCTCTCAGGTAGAACTTCCCTGTCCTTGCACTTCTGATGTTGGCCATTCCCTGGTGGCCCCTCTTGGCCATATGCAGCATTTATTGGTTCTTTTCTTTTGTAAAGGAACAAGGGGATGTTCTGATAGAACAACAAGAAGCTGTTTTTTATTTGGGGGGTGGTGGGCATGTTAAGAGTATGACCTAACATAGAGAACAGAGAATCCTGATATTTTTAATAGTCCTTTGTGAGATTAGTCTTGGAAGATGTTCCCCCATCCTCCCCCCCCCCCCCCCAGTGCAAAGGATTCAGCTAGGGGCAGCTCCAAAGTGGCTTGGGGTGGGAGGGATGGTGATGGCTAGAGCTGCCCTATAATGTCCACTGCCTTTCCCTAAATCGCCATGAAAAAAAGATGATAAATTTCTTATATGCACTATTTTATGTGTGGATATTGCTGTTTTCTAAATGTGGTAATTAATAGAAGCATCCATGCCCACCTAAGCTAGAATTTCCCAAGAGGTAGATGGAGACTTGAAGAAGGTTTTCTCAGAGCAAAAGGAAGCTCCAGCTGAGCCAGAAGGAGGTGGTCCAGAGCAGGTGTGCTCCCTTAGAGAGGGTTTCACTTTGGGGGTCATCTCCTCTTGAGCTGTGAAGTCATATTTAGCTTCTGGTTTGGTTTTTCTTCTTCTGTGATTTCTCCTTAATTGTGCCAAACTATTCAGGGACATCTCCATACCCTACCTGTGTGATGAGGTTATAGAGAAAGGAAAAGGTGGGGCAGCAAATGGAGCTGAGGCCTGTCTCCTACTCATCCTTCCTCCTCATGGGCCCTAGAGGAGGAAGGAGCATTTCATTGGGGTCTTCAGTAAAAGGCAGCCAGGTAAGTCATGGCCTGTGGCCCATGGTGCACAGGAAGGAGCTCTCAGCTCAAGGAGCAGGGGTCAACCAGATGACTGGAAAGCAGGTATAAGACAGAGGAAAGAAATCATAAAGTGGAGGGGGAAAACAACACTATTGGAGTCACAATGTAAATTGTGTGATTAATTGTTAAATGTACACATCTCTCATTAAATTACAAACTCCATGTAGCCAGTGACTGTGTCCAGAGCTATTTTCAATAAATATTTGTTGAGCAGGTGAATAAATACATTTATTACACTATTAGAGGCCCCATACACGAAATTCGTGCAAGAGTAGGCATTCCTTCCCCTGGCTGTTGGCGCCGGCTTCTCTCTGGCACCTAGGACCTGGGCTTCCCTCACAGCTCCGGCTTCCTCTGGAAGGTTGTCTGGTCTAATTAGCATATTAAGCTTTTATTATTATAGATTTATTCATTCAGTCATTAAAAGCCACAAAAAACACACTGACTCTTGTCTCTGAGCTGAGCACTGCACAGAAACAAAATAATATAGACCAAACAAGGAAGCTTCCTCATTACAAATTTGCTACTCTGACATAGGTCCCCAGACCTGCAAAGCTTAACTGTAGAATTAATCCTTGCAATAAGTTATTTTCATTCATCATGCTGAAAACCAGCCCCTGCGTATGCTGTTCACTTTTACTGGACTTATTGATGACTTTACTATTTCTCTCAGTTGAAATGACCTCTCCCTTTCATCTTTCCAAAGGATGCTTAGGATTCTTAGAAGCTTAGCTAGTAGATCCTTTATCTCTCAACAGTGAGAGTTTGGTTGAATTCAAGTGAATTTCTAAGATTAGGACCCATCTCCAGATCTGTGAAGGTAGAAATGAGTCTAGATTTGACAATAGCTGATGTACACGCACTATTTCTAAATGTTCTGGAAGTTAATAAAGCTCATTAGCCTTAGTCTTGGCAATGTCTTTTAGGGTGGAGATTTTGAAATTAGAAAGAAACTTTTAAAAAAATCTTTACATTTTCCTCATTTTGATATATAAGGATAAAAAACAGAGGACTTAGCTTCTATTATTAGCTCTCCATATTTGGTTGTCTTAGGCAATTCCACTCACCATCTTAGTTTTCAGTAATCTGCCCTACCTACCGGTAGGATTTTAAAAAGATTAAAGATATGAAAGTACTCTGAGTAGCTTAAATGTAATGCCTCTGGAAAGCTAGGTGGAAGCCAATGCAGTTTTCTAGTTCCTGGGAAGTGGATTCAGAGAAAGCAAATCATGACTATTCCTTTAAATGAGATAACATATGTAAAACTCTCAATATAGCAGACCCAGAGTCAATGCTCAATAATGTTTGCTATTATTATTTTTTTCTTTTATATCTTGGAAAATATAATTACTTTAGAGCACTTTATTGAGCAATTGCAGTTGAAAACAAACTTACCTTGGTTTATTTAGTATACTGAAAACAATATGTGGCATGGAGTATCTTTATTTTTATGAACACAGCAAGCCCCAAAACAATATTTTCAGGTTGAAGGTATAAAGTCTATGCATTAAGATCTGGAATTAATACCAGAGAACAAATGTTATTCCTCAATAAGTTCTTATCTTTCTTTATCTACATTATCTACCTAAAGCACCTTGGGTTAAAACGTTGACTTTAAGGACCAGATCTAAGTGACAATTATGAATCTAATGGTTTTTGTATAATTGCTATACATAGTTAGATAAAATGTCCTATAAGTTCATAATTTTGGGAAAGCAGATATAATAATAATACTTCCTACTTACCCATAACATTTAAGTAACTAGAACATAAAGATAAGGTGATTTTTACCAGATAGTTGGAGCTTCAAAGAGCAAATTCATTATTTAAAACAAACTAAAGCCCTCACTTTAGGGAGATGTTTGCATCAATTTCTTTTTCTTCTTCTTCTTTGAGCTATATCTCAATCAATTTTTTATTTTTTTATTTTTTATTTTTTTGTCTAACAGCAGGAGCTGCTGAATGGAAATATTCATTCTCCAGATGGGACATGCAAAGGCCATGTGAATGTGCAAAAAGTGATTATAAGGGAAAATTATAAGTAAATATCTCAGGCCATTGCTACTCATTCTACAGCTTTCCTTCCCCATTTATGGTTTTCTTTTTGCTGTTAGATAGACTGGTAGGCTGCACAGTTATTCACAGTGTGTCCAATTTGATATTTGACTTCAATTAAGTTTTACTTAAAATAGATCCAAACTGGAATAGAATGCCTGGTGAGAGAGTTAACTCCATCGCTGGATGGGTAGTCAGATTCTGGATGACTGTCTGCTGAGGATGCCAAAGAGATCACCCTTTGGAAGTTGGCCTATATGCTGAACAGGATCTTTTCCAATTCCTGAGATCTCACTCTAAAGATTTAAGTTGACATGAACTTAAATCTTTTATTGTCTTTCTATTTGTGTATTTGGCATTTTACTGAATTTTATGGTGTCTGTTCTTTTTCTATTTATGCATACTTGACTCTAAAACCACTTGAGAATTGTTGCTAATGCCTTAAACTATTTAGACCTTAAATTATTGTCACCAAGAGCTCCTTCCAAGACTGTTCACCTGTGCAAGAGTCTCCCTAGAACAGCCGTGGGCAAACTATGGCCCTCTGGCCGGATCCGGCCGGTTCGGCTGTTCTATCTGGCCTGTGGAGACGAAAGAGCAGAGGGTTCTCTTGCTCTCCCCTCTGCTCCTTCACCAGCAGCCCAAGATGAGAGTGCCAGCATGGTCAGGTTGCTTTTGTTCCGGCCCTCCGGTCCAGTTTAAGAACCCATTGTGGCCCTCGAGTCAAAAAGTTTGCCCACCCCTGCCCTAGGGGGAGATGTGTAAGTCTAAGTGATGATGACAGGACTATGAACCCTAGAAACCCAGTCCAGGGAGCTTGATGCAAGGAGGCAGAAAGGGAACAGAAAATCATTAGAATAATTAAGTTGCAATTTAGGAAGCAAAAAAAACTAAGATAGTGAGGTTTGTAAAGATAATCCCATGTTTTCTCAAGGAAAGTAGAGGAGGCATGTCCCAGTTGTTGACTAAGGGGCTGCCTTTTTAGTGCTGCCTTATTCGTGATGAAAAATGGATTCCAATCTAAATGCCTAGTAGGGTTGTTCTACCGCTGTCTCCTCTTCTCCTCACTCTTACTATTTCATTGGAGTTCTATATTTTTCTTGGGTTAGCTCACCTTGGGTCCCTGGGGGGTTGAACAAATGTTTAATCACATGCTCATATGTCCGAGAGTGGGAGGAGAAGTAGCAGCAGCTAGTTTCCTGATTTTTTTTTTTTTGGCCACCAATTCCAGAAAGACATGGAGTCCTAGGAAGGAGCTGGTCACCATGTTTTTACATAAATGAGAAGGGTTAATAGAGAAACTTGGTGGTGATGGATGTTAACTAGACTTATTGTGGTGACGTACTACTATTTTGTAATATATCCAAATATCAAATAATGATGTTGTACACCTGAAACTGACACAATGTATGTCAATTATATCTTAATGCTTTTAAAACGTAGAAAGACTTAGACCTTAAACTATGGAGCCATAATATTTTTGAACTAGCAGACACCTTAGAGATGATCTTATTTAGTGATTCTCCACCCTGACTGTACATTCGGATCATCTTGGTTGCTTTTAAAACCAGCACCAATATTAGGACTCGACCCTAGACCGGTGGTCTGCAAACTGTGGCTCGCCAGCCACATGCAGCTCTTTGGCCTCTTGAGTGTGGCTCTTCCACAAAATACCATGGCCTGGGTGAGTCTATATATTGAAGAAGTGGCATTAGAAGAAGTTTACGTTTAAAAAAAATTGGCTCTTGATTTCCTTGAATTGATTTCCTTGAATCGGCCTCATGGAAACTACCTTATTTTTCTGAAAAAGAAAGTGAGGCCTGTGGGTCCCATTCATTGCAGCAGGCTCCCTAACAAGTGTGGGCAGAGAGGCCAGAACCAGCCTCAAGGCTGGCGCTCCTATTCAGAAAGGTGTTTTTTTTTTAAGTCCCATTTTTCTCCATCTCATTTTTTTTTCTCAGTTCCAGATAGTGGGTTTTCTCCTTCATCTCATTTTTTTTTTCATTTCCAGATAGTAGTAACTCCCTGTTTCTTCACCCCATGGCTTTACCTCTGTGTGCACCAAACATCCACTACGCCTTGGAAACTCCAGACTGTTCTGTTTGTTTAAAAAGCCCCTGACCAGGGACTCTTTGGAACGTTACCAAGCTCATGTGCGGTTGATGAAGCTCCCACATGAACGCACACTTCTCTTGAGGTGAAATCGACCAAGCCGGGGTTCAAAAGGGCAAGAAACGTGACGGGAACGGGTTAAATGTGCAGGAGGAGGGCAATCTTGTCTTCCACCTCCCCATGAACTCCAGCCCCTGAGCGACACTGTGGTTAACTGGGTCACAGAAGCGGCTCCCAGGTGGCCCGGCCAACCTCAGGAGGAGACGTTTGTGGCCCTCTGACCAGAGGGCAGCGTTTTCCATTACAGGAGTGAAATGAGGCTCTAAGTCTGGAAAGGGGACATTGTCATTGCGGGGGGAGCAGAAAGGGGGATGGGGGAGGTGGCTGACTTTTACAACCCAGAGCAAAAACTCAAAGCGTTCAGTCTTCCTCATCCCCTCCCCGCCACATTTCTGTTCACAAAGCCACAAATTCTGGCCGGTTATCACTTATGCTCCACCCCATTCTTCTAAGTCAGCTTTTGTGCAGGAAAATAGAGGGCTGTTTTCATTGCCTTATCGGCATCCCAGGAAAGGGGAAAGGAGCGTCTGGCCCGCTATCTGCGCTGCCTCTCGCTGGGGACAATGAAACGCTGAAAGCAGGCTCCAGGGGCGAGGGGCTGCCACTTCAGGCCCGAGGAGTCCGTCTGGGAGGACCAGGGAGGGAGGAGGCGGAGGAGGGGCTCCGCTTAACCTCCCCGAACACATAATAGCCCCTGGGATGGGCTGCTGCAAACAGGAAGGGCGTGGGCAGGATCTGAGCACAGCTGCCATTCTGCTCCTGCCGCCCATTCCCACAGCCTTTGATCAGCGGGCAAATAGCATTTTGTGCCCTGAGATAAATGCCTGGTCAGAGGAGAGGGGTGTGGAGGGGGAGAAGGATTAAAGATGAAGGTGTTTTATAGGCTGCCTTAAGGATGCGTGTTTCAAAGCTGGGACGAGGGAGGTGATAGGTGCGAGGGAATAGGAAGGTTTCCTATGGATGCATTCCTTCATTCAAGGCCCTGTGCTACAAGGTAGGGGTTGCAATGGTGAATGATACAGGAGCTGTTTCTGGTTGAATCTGGTGAATCACAAGCATGGGGAGGTTATTTGGGATGTCAGAAATTATGGAGTGGGATGGCAAGAGGTAGGGTACCCTTTGGATTATACACCTTCTCCCAACCGTAGACTCGCTCCATTGCCATCCCTGCCCCTCCTACCTTGGGTGGCATGGCCTGCAGGGGAGAGTCACTGAGAACGAAGGATGCTTCGGAGCAGGTGAACTTGGTGAAGGCAGATTAGTAAAAACAAAGGAAGCTGCTGTTTGGTCTGATTGCAAAGCTGACGCTCACACAAAACAAGCAAATAAAACAACCAAAACCTTCAAGTACTCAGTAAAGAGCGCTATTGCAATCAGAGAACCGGAGATCTTAAACAGTGAGAGTAGAGAGGAAGGTTCCTTTCAGCCAGAGTGGTGGTCGTGACTGTGATGTGGGTGTGTGAAGAGTGTCACGGACGGCAGGACTCCTAGAAGAGGCCTTGATGGGTGGGTGAGATGAAATTTATGTCCGTGGTGATTGGGGAAGGATGACAGGGAAGTTGGGAAGGGTGGAAAGAACATTTGCGGGGATGGGGGAGGGCAGTGGGGAGAGCAATAAAACATTATAAATAGAGCTGAGTGGTGGGGTGAACACACCTACTAGAAAATAGCTCGGCTGGCTGAGGATGTATATGTTTACCCCAAGAGACAGGAAAGGAAAGTGGAGCCATTCTCCAGAGGGCTTCCTGTGTGGACTAAGGACTCCAAACTGTGACTAGGCCATGGTGAGTGGGCGTTTTATCCTCTCACCCATCACCTACCAACCCCAACTTTCCCAGAACCCAAAGGAAGTCCCCCAGATTCTGTAGTGTGATGCCCTGCCTCTGGGCCACACACAAAGTCTGGGGGCAAGATACCATAACAGTTCAATTAATGGTCTCAACCCTGCCCTAACCAGTTTGGCTCAGTGGATAGAGCGTCAGCCTGCAGACTCAAGGGTTCCAGGTTCGATTCTGGTCAAGGGCATGTACCTTGGTTGCGGGCACATACCCAGTAGGGGGTGTACAGGAGGCAGCTGGTCGATGTTTCTCTCTCATTGATGTTTCTAACTCTTTATCCCTCTCCCTTCCTCTCTTAAAAAAATCAATAAAAAATATTTTAAAAAATGGTCTAAACCCTTTCTGACACTCCAGGTGAAGTCCTCTTGCCTAATTCATTTATTAAGTCCTAAGACAAATATCTCATAAAGGTGTCCTATTTTCCAGGCACTGTTCCCAGCATTTAGGGGATACAGTACTGAATAAAAATGCAAATCCTTGCCCCCCAGTGACGTTCAAATTGGGGAAAAGCAGGCAACAAATCAATGTAGTAAGTCAGGGCTACAGAAGAAGAAGGCAGGATGAGATGTTAGTGAGAAAGAGTTGGTGTTGGTGGGCTAGTTTATGCAGGGTGTCAGAGAAGGCCTTTCTGATAGCTCAGTGACACTGGAGCAGCCACATGCCTGAGGTGGGGAAACAGCATCTCAGGCAGAGGGAACTGGGAGGAATTTGGTCAACTCTATGGTCAGTGCAAAGGGGAGGGACATTGCCAAGCCCACTTACGATGGACACGTACACCTTCTCTTTGGAAGTGAGGAGAAAGGTCAGGGCAAGTCAGGGCTGTATGCTTGACCCGGAAACAATCCCATGCTGCCTTTGGGAGCTTTGCCCCTTGGTGGCCACGTCTGGGTGCTGCTTAGGGTAGCCTTCTTAGGATGGAGGCAAACTATACCAAAATATCTACATTGGCCTCATTTTTTGTGAGCCATCCTGGATTAGAAAAACGTGGGTTAGAATTCTTCTGACATTGAAGGTGGTTTTGGAAGGAGACTATAAAATGTTAAAAGGGTGTTGAATTGTTAGGGGTGGGGAAGGCCTCCCTCAAAGTCACTTCCTTGTTAACCCAAAAAGGCTTTCTTCTCGGAGGTGAAAGGGAGGATAACATCTCTCTTGCCCGCTTGCAAGCTAACAACTCACCAATGAACAATCAGCTAATGTCAGAGTTTTCTTTGGCAGGTGAAATCCCTGTTAAAACACTGCAGAACTGGTATCTTTCTCCATGCCCTGCCACTGCCTGCTGCTTACCCAAACTTCTGTAAATGTAGTTGGAAAGGTTCAAAAAAAGTGTGTGTGATAAAAAAAAAATATGTGCGCGGAAAAATTGGTAAGCAGAGTGAGTTCAGCAAGAAAGCGGAACCTGCTGAAACCGGTTTGGCTCAGTGGTAGAGCGTCGGTCTGCGGACTGAAAGGTCCTGGGTTCGATTCCGGTCAAGGGCATGTACATTGGTTGCGGGCACATCCCCGGAAGGGGGTGTGCAAGAGGCAGTGGTCGATGTTTCTCTCTCATCGACGTTTCTAGCTCTCTATCTCTCTCCCTTCCTCTCTGTAAAATATCAATTATATATATATATATATATATATATATATATATATATATATAAAGAAAGTGGAACCTTAGAAATACTCATTCCTGCATTCCTGGAGGGCTAAAAAAAATGAAAAATATCTTAATTTTTAAAGAAAAATTTAGACATAATTAAATATTAATGAAAATTGAGAGTGATTCCTCTTATAACTACTCTCAGCCTTCCAAACATATTTTATTTCATTTTTAATAAAATAAGAGAAATGTAATTTAAAAGGGATATTAAAGTTCTCCCCTATTCTTTCCTTCAGTGTTTGTGATGTGGGACCACACCTGCAATATTCTTTTTAAAGAGATGAGACCTGTTTTGGATGCACTTCCCTGGATTGCTGTGGGGCCCTTCTGTTTAGGCCCCCGTGGGATGTGTTGGAGCCTCTGAAATAACCAGCAATGTGTCAAGTATAAATGGACTGTTCGGTACATGCTCATCAAACAGGGAGTTTTAAAGTAGAGAAGGAAACCTATTCCGAAGGGACTCTATTTTGTTCTGTATTGAGTCTCTAGATGTAAACATGCACACACACACACACACATTTGCACACATACAAAAAATCTCTAGGAAATATAGTGGCTCTACTCATGACCACTAAGCTATTTTCCTTTACTCCAAATCTCTTGAAAAATGGCCTGGGGCTGCTTTAATGCTCACTTTGTGCCTTTACAGAGCAACAGACCCCGGATCATGAAACTACAGCCTGTGCGTGGGATCCAGGTTCTGCCCCAGCCTGAGGAGCCATCTGCCTGAAGCTTGGAGCTCCGGAGTGACCCTGAGCCCTTTGGCCCGGGCCCAGCTGCAGGTGGGTGGGGCTACTGAGTGCTGGGGCAAAGGAGTTCTCTTCTCATCTACTCCCACTGTGGGGCTTTGGAAATGGCTGCTTTTGAATAATTGGTAAACCCAAGAGAGGAAGCATTGAACCGACTTCCCTGTTTTGGGATATTTAACAAAATTTATTTTTATTTCGAGGGCAGGGCCAAGCTAAAGCAGATACTGTAGGCATGTATAAAACCCTTCTGATCCCAACTTGTAACAGTTGGCAGAGGCCATCCCCTTGGGTGTACTTGATCTTTCTTCAGTTACTATGGTCTGAGGAATTGGGTATGCAACCTACTTCCTTGAGGTCCACTATGGCTCAATAGGGTAGCAGTTGCTTCCTTCTAATGGTTCTAGGGCTTTAACGAGACGTTTATCAGGCACCCAGAGCCATTCTTAGCACATGGTTAGTGCCCGCTGCACTTTCCCTTATCTATAAACAGAACGTGAGCATTGGCTCAGGTGCTCAGGCCATTGGATAATTAATACGCTGTGCTCAGACCCCCCTGACTGACATATCAACGCTATAGTATGCTTTCAGTTGTGAAATCACATGGAATCACATGGAATTCCACTTTCTAAAACCCAGCATTAATTCATTCCACATGAATGTCTGCTAGAGTCTGCGAAGCTCTGGAGGTCTCAGCGAAGTGTGGTCCCCCTCTGAAAGCAGGTCTGGGTTTAGGGGAAAGTACCTGACAGACAAGGATTACCGGGAGTCAATCAGGATGGAGGATGCAGGATGGAGGATGCAGGATGGAGGATGGAGGATAGAGGATGGAGGATGGAAAAGGTATGGGCAAAGGCATATATATATATATATATATATATATATATATATATATATATTGATTTCAGAAAGGAAGCGAGAGGGATAGAAACATCCATGATGAGAGAGAATCACCAACGGGCTGCTTCCTGCACACCCCTTACTGAGGATAGAGCTTGTAACCCGGTCAGATGTCCTGACCTCCTGGTTCTTAGGTCAACCACTGAGCCATGTCAACCCGGTGGCAAGAGCATTTTTAATAAGGAAACACAATGATTCAGGTGGAGGCGGCTCAAGAAACGTACTTGGTGGGAAAAAACCACTGCTCTTAAATATATTCATTGTCAAAGTCTAGTTTTTATGAATAATGATGACAATTAAATAAAAAAATAAGGTGGTTTTATCACCCTGCTCCTACAATTTTTTTGGTAACCCTCGATCCTATTTACCAGTAACATGACTCTCCCCCACCTTTTCCATCATCACATCCAAAGGAAACAAGCACTCAGCTAGGTAAGTCCACTCAGCTCTCCCCCAAGACATAGGCCTCTATGGGTGTGCCCTCCAAGCTGTCAGGTTTGGGTCGAGGTCTCAATGCTGCAAAAAAAAAAAAAAAAAAAAAATATGTGCAGGCTAACCGATTCAGAGACGCCTGAACTCATGCCTGATCTCAGGTGCATGTCGGTGTCCAGGGCTCATTTCAGATGCATTCGGCTTGAATGAGGAATAAGCATTAAGTGTGCATCATGGCCACTGTATAATCATTGTGTACCCTTTTGTTTGAGTTTTGCTGTGAGAATGACTTCGGTTGGAGTTGTGTTTCTATAGCACTGTAACTAACTGAAAAGTGAAAAAGCTCAATGAGCTAGATCATTTATGCTACTTTCCTGTCCCACCGACGGCTCTATTATTTTCTAAATTCACCAGAATAGATATTTTGGTGAGTACCAAGTACAGATTTGAATGAGTGAATGTCCCTTCCACCTGGTGTACGTTATTTTTGCTATGGCCTAACTTCACCAAGACCTATTTTATAAGAAGAAACCACGTTGTGTACTTGCACAAGGCTTCGTATTTACTTTAACCAAGACTGAAAACTCCACATACATACCAACGGAGGCACCCGGGTCTGTAGCATCCACACTTATTTGCAGTGTCATTGCTCCTTCTACCAGAGGTGGGACTGCTGACGTGGCAGGGTTGGTGTTCACTGTTTTGATTTGCCCTGGTGTCCGGGAAAAGGGTAGGTCCTAAGTTCCTGTAAGGTAGAGCAAGAGGCTGGTTTCTGTTCTCGAGAGAATTTTCTTTTCAATTGAACTGGCCTGCGTGGGATGCGGATGGCTAAGTGATTCCGTAATGCACAGCGTCTCACACGTTTTAACCAATTAGAAAGGGCTGTAGAGAATTACGTGGAATCAATCCCATCCAGAAGGTTTAGGGACGGCCTCAGCTACTCAAACTAGTTACTAGGTTTACAAGGTCACAAGAGCCCATTAAAGCTGCGTGTCTCTGAGCAGTTTGTCTGTGATTTCCTGTGAGCTGCGTGTGTGTGTGTGTGTGTGTGTGTGTGTGTGTGTACACAACTGTGTCAGTATTTGTTAGGGGTTAACGTTAAGCTCTCCTATTCATTTCATTCAATCTGCCATGCCATGAGACCTTTTGAAAATGGCCCCCTTTTTACATTGATTTAAAAAAAAAACATGGCGTTTAGTTGACTCTCTTGACTTTTTCAAGTGTTTGTTTTGAAGTTTCATTTTATACAGGAAATAGTCATAATCACCAATAAATTTAACTTTAATGACTTAGACCCTGGGAGCCTTTCCTGGTTGGCAAACAATTCCCTGTGCTGCAAATCCTCCCTATGGGATATCCTATTTTTTATCTGGAGTTGAAAGTCAGGATTAATCCAGATGATTAAGAAAATCTTCTAAAAGATACCCTGCATCCTCTTTAAAATTAAACTCTGCTTGGAAGTTTCCTTTCATTTCTTACTAAAAACAGAGTGTCAATAACAAAAGTAAAAGTAGATCACAGGAACTTTGGTGTTTTCCATAGGTGGTTTTGGGATTCTCTCATTTCACTACACCCCCCACACAACATTGATATTAAAATTTTGAATCAACTAATTATTAATAACCAATATTAATAGTCAGTGTGTTCAATATACAAAAAAAGTTGTAGGAATATATATAATTTTTTATTCTTTCAATTAAATTATACACATCATATGTACTGTAAATGTGTGCTTGAGTGAACACACACACACACACACACACACACACACACACATGCACACACCCACACACACACTCACAGAGTTCATCTGCTTTGTCGATTCTGACAGCCAGAAACCTTTCTGCAGATAGCATTACCCAAGGCTTCTCACCCTTCCCTTTTGCTTTCTAAGGCGTGGAACAGTGTGACTCCTTCCCAGACAGTCAGACATGCTATAAAAAGTAACATCAGCCATGGGAATTATAAAGGGAGAAGGGATACGCCATAAACAGGGATAAACATCGTCCTTTATGCAAAGCTGCCAGATCCCTTTAAGCAGAGAACTGCTCCTTGTCCCCACGGTGGCCCCTCTTTCCTGTCCAGGGACCAATGAAGCGGGCTTTCCCTCCAAGTGACCCGTCGTGAGAGGCTGAGATGAGGCACCACGTTGCCCTCAAACCCCCATCCCTCGAACCAAGCGGGAAAGCTGTACTTTTGTTAGCCTCTAGCAAGGAGAAAAAGCCCAGGGAAAACACCCACTGGACAAAGCCCGCTCTATGTGCTGGGAAACCCTGGTCCCGGACTATTGTCTCCAGACTCGTTTATGCAACAGAGATGGCTTTTCAGAGGTTCAGCGAAATCATCAGCAGGGCAACTTTAATGCTGTGTGTGTTTATTTGGTTAATGCCCTCTCCATTTTCTGGGGGAAGAAAACATTCAAGCAACTTCCTTTAAACAAAAGCTACAGAGGGAAGAAGATAATGTCCATTTCTGAGTAGGAAAGGCCTCTTGCGGTGAAATGCGCTGATATAATGAGAAGGGTACTTTAGGCCAAGCCTTAAGGAACATATACATGATGTACCGTATTTATATATATAGATATACCGTATTTATATGTTTATTATATTGGACATATACATCTTTATTTCAATTCTTTTATAATTGAGTGAGTACAACTATAAACCATGATGACTTTTTCTGAAAATATCCCAAACCAAGTCAGTGTTCAATTATATGTAAGCTTTCAGCTTGTGGGAGAGAGAGAAAATGAAAGTGTAGGTGAAGGCAGCAAACGACATAGAGGAGAGGAAGAGAGGAGGAGAGGAAGCCGGGATTTGGTAGCCCAATGGTTCAGGGTCTGACACTCAGTTCCACGACCACTAACAGACCCTGGCAAGTCTTAACTTTGTTTTGATTTTTAAGCTGTCACA
Organism: Vespertilio murinus; assembly: GCA_963924515.1. Classification (NCBI taxonomy): domain Eukaryota; kingdom Metazoa; phylum Chordata; class Mammalia; order Chiroptera; family Vespertilionidae; genus Vespertilio; species Vespertilio murinus. The sequence goes on from OZ004705.1 coordinate 186,894,544, forward strand.
TTGGGATGAGGACACCTCTCTTGCAGGTCTGCAGTTACACATGCAAAACCTCCCCTACAAAGTAGTCATGACAAATAAGCGGTCAGCGGTTAGGTACCAAGGGAAGATAGCCTCAGAATGACTTTGTTTCCTCTGCCGCCTCCTTTGAGAGGTTGAGGGAGTCTTGCGAAGGCTTTCATATATTGCACCAATGAGTTTTCAAACCGGAATTTATATTCCGTCAACAAATATTTATTGCTGATTTTGTGCCAGGCACTGTGCCAGACACCAGAGGAATTCTGCAAAGTGCTTCAGGGAGCCACAAACATTTGATTTGAATTTTACTCTAGACATACACTTTTAACTATTTGAAAAAAAAGAAAAGAATAGACATGGCATGCATGCTCAATGTGCTATATACTGCGTTTTAACTCTTTTGATACCACTGATGCCCTGACTTGTGCTCTCTGGTTAACTCAATTTTTGTATAAACGCAGAATATAGCTTCTTGTGACTTCCCTGAAATTATTTTCACTTCTAAATGTGCCATTGATTAGGACTGTAATGGTGCTTCAATGTTTCTTTGAAAACTCAAGCCCATTCAAGTGTGCTGGGGTAAAACTGTACAAGTACACTCCAGTGTTACACGAACGTCGGGCCTGACTGAATGCCAAGCCAGGCCTGTGGATCTGCTCAGAACATGCTTTGTTCCCAGTATGATTGCATAGTTGTACAAAAATACATGACAAGCTACCTTGTTCAATGCAGTTGGGGACACATTGTAAATTTGGGGTTCCTCTCTTCTGACTTTTATATTTATAAGAAAGAATAAACGGCTATAAGATATTATTCATGATTAATAGATTTTTGAAATAAAATGTTCCTACTCACTTTTTTGAAGAGTATGTTGAAATTACAAGGGCAGCCATAGTTTTACCACTTGGAAGGATTAAGATTTTTAAAAATATATATATTTTATTGATTTTTTACAGAGAGGAAGGGAGAAGGATAGAAAGCTAGAAACATCGATGAGAGAGAAACATCAACCAGCTGCCTCTTGCACACCCCCTACTGGGGATGTGCCCGCAACCAATGTACATGCTCTTGACCGGAATTGAACCTGGGACCTTTCTGTCTGCAGATCGATGCTCTATCCACTGAGCCAAACCGGTTTCGGCAGGATTAAGATTTTTGAGTCAGGAGTTTTTTCAATACTGTGCAACCAAAACAAAATACAGCAAATAAATGAAATGCTGAGGCTGATTTCAAATTATTTTCCAAATCCAAATACTGGTTGAACTCACTGAGTGTTTTTTTATCGTAAGTCAAAATTATAAATTAATTATGTAAAAGAAGTACATCCAGAAAATAATGGTTTGTCTGTTCATGTGCTTGGGCTGTAAAGTACTATTAAACATGTATGAGAATCATGGCTTTACGTATGACTTTCTCCAGAAGGAAGGTCATGGGAAAGAGAGCGGCCAAAGTGCTACAGCAGTTCTCTTTAAGACGATCCTATTTTCCTTGTTTCTGGGTAAAATGGAGATGTAAGCCCGCAGCATGTAGTTTGGATAGTAACACAGACACAAGTGTCCTACGACACAACTGGGCATTGAGTAGATTTACGAGTGAGGTCTTTTTGATGCGGTCAGATTTTACTCATTTTATTCACAAAGTCCCTTTTGTAAAACGTTAGCAAATTGCATTGTCCATTCTTCTCCCCGACTCAAAACCGTGTGTACATCTGGACAAGGGTCGCGTGGACTCTTCTGGTTCTGTGGGGGCTTAGTTCTCCTCGAACCAAAAAATGTCAGTCCACCCTTCATTCCTTAAAATCCACAAGAAAAATCACGTGGGCGTTCAAACACCAAAGCATCGGCTTTATAGATATTCCCGTGGGAATGTTTCTTTGCTGTGATCAACATTCAGAGCAGAGTGCGTCCCTAGCGTCCATCACAGTTCTGTTAACATCCAGGAATAAAGACCACTTCCTGTGCCCAGATCTTACAGGCTGAAATAGGGAGCGACCCGCCAGCTGCTGAAGCTGGTGCTTCCCCAGGATGATCAACATTACATGGAGGCTATACGCTGTCTCAAAAAGTTTTGTGCACTTGGGAGTGGGGTGAGGTGGGGGTGTTAGAAAATATGTTATTGATAAAGTGCTCGGCATGAGGAATAATGTTCAACTATTACTCCACTTGCAATCTTGATAGTTTCAGTGTTGACCTGTACAATAATGATGATTTATAGTTACTTTTTTTTATCTGTTTCACTCACATATTAGATAACTAATCACATGCAGATTCCTATTTAGAAACTAGGAATATATTTTACTTAGTCTTATTTTACCAGCAATTCACCATCATCTGGTTGCCTGTTCCTTTTGATCCTCCCTGGTGCACTACAATCTGTTTGCAAATTACCATTTATTTACTTTCCTTTCTTCCTTCCTTCCTTCCTTCCTTCCTTCCTTCCTTCCTTCCTTCCTTCCTTCTTTCTTTCTTTCTTTCTTTCTTTCTTTCTTTCTTTTTGAGAGAGGAAGAAGGATAGAGATAGAAACATTGATGAGAGAGGAACATCCTGGCTGCCTCCTGCATGCAACCCTACTGGGGATTGAACCCACAACCTGGGCACATGCCCTGACCAGGAATTAACCCAGCTACCTCTTGATTCCTGGATTGACGCTCAATCGCTAAGCCACCCTGGCCGAACTATTTACTCTTCATTTCTCAATTTCTATCTTCCTTTATTGCCCCTTATTCCAGTTGACTTGTCTCACTGTTTGTTTGTTGTTTGTTTGTTTTCCTCAAAAGAACATCATCGTCTGTGTCTAAGATTACTCCCTTCTGTATTTCCGCTTATGTTGATAGGTGTTCATGGGACTCCTTTCTGCAGAGCCCAAATGACCTGATCTAAATTCAGTCGTTTTTCATTTTGAAACTACTTTCCCCAACCCCCAGATCAGGTAAACATGCCCAACATATTTATCTCTCTTGAAACCGGAATAGTCCCTGTGGGTCACCGCCCCGCCAGGCTGCACATGAACTAGGTAGGGACTGAGCAGGAGGAAGGTCCTTGATCACCCGATCTCTCTCATCCCCTACACATGACACTTTAAACAAAAGACACTCACAGCTAATCGTCTGAAAAGCCTGCCAGTGTAAAAACAAGCAGAACTTCAAAAACGTGTTAAAACAGGTGGAAAGGGATGTATCCTTATGCTTACCCGAATATACATTGGAAATCACTGTTTTCCTTTAGTGGGGGCAGGAGTAGCCTAGAGGTTAGATTTGGTCCGACTTCTTGAGGCAGAAGCTTGGTTGGGACTTACCCGGTGCCCTTGAGCGAGTCACTCCTTGTGTCTGTTTCCCTAACTGTCAAATGACATGCTGCCTCCTCCGAGGGTCCCGGGGCTGTGAGTGAAGTGCTTTAGAATCCGCTGCTGAAAGGCGCTCAGCAAGTTCAAAGCGCCAGTATTAAGAAAGGTTTATCATTTTTATAAGCCAGTAAATCCTTCCCAGGGATGTAAAGTGATTCTTTCTAGTTTTATTCTCAACACAGACTAAAAAAAAAAAGACTTCGGATTCTTCCAAACGATCAACTTAACACTGTGCTCCAGCTGTTTACACGCACACAGAACTTCTCATCCTCTTTTGATTTGCAGCGCGCCCTGAGCCCAAGACAAAAGAACGCACTATTCACAAGGATGACTCATGTGAAAATTGAAACTTCATGCTCTGTTTTTATTAAGGGTTTTGCTTCCTTTCGGTGGGTTAGAATAATTGGGAATAACGATAAACAATGTAAAATAAATATGAACACCGAGTGAGTCCAATAAAGCAAATTTGTTTCCCAGCAAACCTGGTGGACAAGTAAGGAAACTACAACAGTTTGAAAAACCGAGTGATTGACCTGGTCCTCCATTATTTCAGTAGGCACTTTATTTAAATACATTATTATTATTATTATTATTATTATTATTATTATTATTTATTGATTCCAGAGAGGAAGGGAGAGGGAGAGAGAGATGAGAGAGAATCACTGATTGGCTGCTCCTGCACACCCCTACTGGGGATTGAGCCTGCAACTCAGACATGTGCCCTGACCAGGAATCCAAAGATGATCTCCTGGGTCACAGGTTGATGCTCAACCACTGAGCCATGCCAGCTGGGCAGAATACATTATTTTAATGAATAGAAACTATGCCCAGTTACCACATACATGATGATTATTGTGATTGAAGCTGTATTCATGAGGACAGTGAGCCCCTAAGAATTGAGAAGAGGGTGTCTGGCCGGCAGTTTGGATGAAAGACAGCAGAAAGGGAGGAGAAGGCCCAGTAGGCTTTATAGTATCACTGGGTACAGAGAGAAAGGAAGGTGGCGTTCAGTATATGTCAAATTTGTGTCAGGCATCATGCTAAGTACCTTACGTGCCCTATATCATTTAATCCTAATAATAACTTTGCAAGATAGGCATTATGATTGCTTCCATTTTATTGAAGCTGAGAGCTTGTGTCATTTTCCCGGAGAAATAGAACTAACTACTAAGTAATAGAACAAGAATTCCTACCTGGTTTCAGATGACTCCCAGTCTAACCCCTTATTCCACACCGTGGCACCCTTTTGGAAAACAACTCTGTTGATACTGAAAACTATTGTTAAGTTTCCTATTATGACTTGGTAATCAGCACACCAAAATAATGCTATTGGTTTTCATCTTGGCCTAGCTTGTCTCTTTCACTTCTGTGTGGCCACATTCCCTTTCCCTAAATCACATTGAATGATTAGATTGAATTTTTGTTTTAAAAATTATATTGGTGGTAAAATGTATACACATATCAGGTATAATGCTTGATGTCTTCCTTATGCCCTGATGATAAGATGGGCAGGCATTAAGATAAAATTTGAAAATTAAAGAGAACTTTTGGTATAAGGTATGAGAAGAGAGAACGCTATTTTGAACATTTTTTTCTGAAAATTTGTTGTGAGTGGTATACTAGGAAAAGAAAAGTCTAGTTCTGGGAAAATCTATGAGGAGAAATTAATGTCTGATTGTACAGAAGAAAGCAACCTTTGCTTCAAATGTTCCTCAATGCCTGCCTCCTAAAAGTTTCTAGAAATGAACTTCCTAGAGGTCAGAGATCCCTGAATGAAAAATTTACCCAGCACATAAAATATGATCTCTCAGTCAGTCTGATACTGTACCCAATTAGAGCATAATAAAATTCAAGATGGAAAAAGTAATGCATCTGGTCATTCTTCACTTTTTCTCTCATTATGTTGATTAATGTAAATGGAAGACTGTTAATTTCTCAGGCAACCTGTAAAGTTTTTAAAACTCGTAGCCTTATTTTGTAAGATTGCTGAATAGAAAGAAGTCTATAACTGTTTAGAACCTTAATTATCTCTTTTTACTGACAAAATCCAAGCAAGTTACAACTTTCAAATCCCTAGGAATGAACAGTTGCTCTTTTCACTTTCCCTGCCAGAATAAGTGACTTTAAGTCTTTGCCAGCACAGGTTAAGAGATCAACTCTTCTCTCAGAGCCCACAGAAGGCAAACTCCTCTGATTTGGAGAAGGTGTTTTGATTTTGCCCTCCCTTTTATTCTCTTCCACTTTCCCCAAAGCATCTTTACTCAAGATAAACTATACAAGCTTATAATGAGGCAAGTCCATTGTGTGCTGGCCCAATCCATCTGCTCCTCCCCTGCCCAGCCTCACACAAAAGCAAGAGTTTGATCTTAAGCTTGCCTGGAAATACTCAGGAATGGAGACTCTTAAGGTTATTTTAGGACAAGTTGTTCTTAGCCTCTCCTTTCGACCACTCTTAAAACGATGGAACCTGTTGTGACCCGAGCCTTGGGGAAGGGCTAACTAAACCTGATTGTCCAGAGATTGCCAAAATGGAATAGTATTGGGATTTTCTTTAGTGACTAAAGCAAGCTTTAACACCACCATTGTTTAGGATTGCCAGAGCATGATGATAATAAAAAATCACACTGACTTTTACTGGGTTTTGTCACTGTTTTAACTTCTAAAAAAAAATTCACTTTTTATCTCATTCTGTTGGTCAATGTAGATGGAAGAATGTTAATTTCTCAGGTAACTTGTAAAGGTTTTAAAACTCGTACTCACTTGCTGCCTGTTCTTGGGGGAAAATACCATCACCATTCCCTAGAAAGACACTGTTTTTTGTTTTGTTTTGTTTTGTTTTGTTTTTATCTTCTTTGCCCAGAAGCATACCCTGCTCTCACCTTTCCAAACAAACTGAAGGAGACTTAGGTACAACCCTCGTGTGTAAGCTCTGAAAGGGTAGGAGACAAGAGTAAAGATAAAAAGAAGTGACCATGCTTCTTTTCATGCTGAAAGATGGCTCCACAAGATGGATTTTACTGCAATTGACCGAAAAATAAATTCCAGGTTACCATTACAAGTACCAGTTGGAACTTTATTATCTTTGAAAAGTCTCTTTCTCAATGGAAAAACCTTAACCACAGAATATTAAAACCAAAAAAATAATTGATCTCCATTTCTGACTTTTATTTTATTCTGTAATAGTATTTCAAGTCTCATATCAGGCCCTGTCTCCTCTTGGCAACCAAAACTAGCTAAGGTAGTATCTTAGGTCGTGTTCCCAGAAACAGAGCCTGATGTGCACATGCTTTTTGAGGGCGCTGAGCAATTGGGACTGATGCCGGCCACCAGCAGCAGGTGTGAGTGGCAGCTCCAGTGCTGGTGCTGGCAGTGGGTGTGACTGGTGGCTCTGCCACTAGCAGCAGGGCTATTGTTGGCAGCAGGTCCGAGAGGTGGCTGTGGGCCCTGAATGCCCCTCAGGAGCAGGGGAGGTGGAGGTGCCATGAGGGGTGTTTGGGGCTGGTGTCAGGCGCTGGCAGCAGGTGTGAGTGCCCAGCAGGACCACAGCACGCAGGAGCAAAGAATTTTCAGTAACCATCAGAGACTCTCCCCAATGACGGCGACCAGCATCCGCCTTGGTCTGGTGCTTCCACTCACCTGCTCCACCATCCCTCTGAAGCCAATGCCCTCCATGTTTTGTGCTCTGCTGCCTGCTGCCGATGCCTGCTGTTCCATGGACACTCCCTGGTGGTCAGTGCATGTCATAACAACTGATTGTTTGGTTGTTCCGCTGTTTAGTCTGTTTGTATATCAGGGTTTTTTAAATATATATATATATAATTTATTATATATATTATATATATATATATATTATATATATATATATATAATTTTGTGTGAATTTTGTCATCCATTAAAAACAATATTTCTAAGATCCTTTTCAGTGACTACAAATATATTGTCAATGATTATACTATTATTACTTTATATAAAAATTCCCTAATTTTTGGACATTTAGATGTTTCTGAATGATTTGTTGCTATTTTGTACCACTGCAGTGAACACACTTTTTTTTGTCCACCTTTCTAGTCATTTAATTCATTCTGTATTCATTTAGTTAAGAGATATTTACTTGCCCTGACCGGTTTGGCTCAGTGGATAGAGTGTTGGCCTGCGGACTGAAGGGTCCCAGGTTCAGTTCTGGTCAAGGGCATGTAACTTGGTTGCAGGCACATCCCCAGTAGGGGTGTGTGCAGGAGGCAGCTGATCGATGTTTCTCTCTCATCGATGTTTCTAACTCTCTGTCCCTCTCCCTTCCTCTCTGTAAAAAATCAATTATATATATATATTTTTAAGAGATATTTACTTAGTTTCTATTATAAGCCAGAGGCACTGTGCACTCAGCTCAGCATACAGCAAAAGACAAACCAGGCCACTCTCTGCCCTCCCTGCCATTAGGGTGAGTATGATCTCCCAGGAAGGAACATCCTGAAATTATTGTAATTACAAGTGTAATGACTGTTAGGAAGAAGGAGTGCAGTGGGTCTAGTGCCTTAATCATCTCAGCCGGCCATAACAAAATGCCTTAGACTAGGTCACTCGAACAACAGGAATTTACTTTCTCGGTTTGGAGGCAGGAGGTTTGGGAGCGGGGTGCCAGCATGTGTGGGTTCCGGTGAGGGCTCTCCTCTGGCTTGCAGGTGACACCTTCTTACTAGGAGCTCACATAACCTTTCCTCGGTACACGTGCCTGGAGAAAGCTCTCTCCCTTCCTTCACTTCTATAAATAGCACCCTTATGACTTAATTGAGCCTTAATTATCTCCTAAAATCCTTATCTTCAAATACAGTCACATTTGGAGGTCAGGACTTCAACATATGAATGGGGAGGGGGAGGGGAGACTGGAAATTCAGTGCATACCATTTGGGAAAATCAAATGTTTAAAAAATTTTAGGGCTTTATTAATTTTATTTTTAATTTAGATGTACTCTTTTAGGGTGGCCAGATTTAGCAAATAAAGATACAGGATATCCAGTTACATTTAAATTTCAGATAAATAGCAAAACTATAGTCAGTGCAAATATGCTCCATACAATATTTGGTGTCCTGTAATGTCTCTGGCAATCATTCTTTTTATGCTTTAGCGTGACCAATGTCACTTAAAAAAATCCATGTCAGACATTATATCTTGCATATGAGTTATTCTGCAGGGCACCTAGCTTAGATATTTGTTTATTAAATTAATATGTGAACAGCGAGATTAAGTATTTTTAAAGTGTCCAGGTATAACGTACTGCAACCTTCGTCTTCACATTTCTGCGGGTAGACAACTTTAAAAATGCAATTGCTCCGTAGGTGTTTTTGGCAAAACCTTTAAGCATCGGCTATTATTTGACTAAAAATTTTTTATTATCTATTCTACATCGGTTCCTAAGACATCAAAACATATGTATTTTTCTTTGCTTCAAAAATAATTTAAACAGAAGGAGGCTTGTTTTTGTTATTGTTGTTTGTGAAGCATTCTCAGTCTCTTCACAATTCTTCACAGCACATTGCTTATGAAGCGAACCTTTAAATTTTCTGGAAAAATCTGTACTCCCGGAACACTATTTTTGCAAATGCTCCGAACAACGCGGCAGGGGTGGAGGGCTTTTAGATGACACGTCGGCCGCACCTCTTCACATTCGCTCTTTGTCCCAGTAAAGGCTGCCATTCACTCTCAGGCCGGCGAACGCTTATCTGCAGAGTAGGGTTTCAGCTGCTAGAATACCCTGTGACTCGCCACCGCTTTCTCTGCCTTAAAGGCTTTCTACCCGTTCCTTGAAAAAACACTCCAGCCAAGAAGGTGGCACAATTAGCATTTGCCTCAATCCTGTCGCAGAAACGCTCCCCGAGATAATTTTACACCAGACCGCAGACACATTATACGATTTTTTTTCCAAGGGGCGACCCATTGGAAATGGGAGCTGAAATGTATCCTATGCAGAATGACTGTACATACAAAGTGCTAACGTCTAAAGAAACACAATGTCGCCCTATCTATGGAATCTAGCCGCCCACAGAAATATTCAACAAAATATTTATTACATGGAAGTATCTGATTTGAGTGTCGGTGTTCCCTAAATTCAATGACTGGTCTCCGAGGTCCTTTTCAGATTTCCTGAGATTGCTTTTCTTTCTCTTCTCACCTCTAAATTCGTAAACACGGTGCACGGTCTGGCTTATCACCTCGAAAGGAATAAGCTCTACTTGGATGACCCGAGCTCCTGGCCAGTAAATGCTGCATTGTAAGCTGTCGGGGATGGAACATAAGAACATAAAATTATGTTTCCCTCTTTTAGTTATAGGTTTCGATTTAATTCACACAATGGGCAGCTGTGAATTAAAAATATTCTTGTGAAGGGTTGAGAGGAATAGCTTAGTAGTTTTCTGCTCCCAAAGAAGGCATATTTTTTTTTTAGAAATGTGAACTACAAATATTTTAATGCAGAGCTTCAGGTGAAAGCTGCTTTGTCATGCACTCGTCTTGACTAGCAGTCACTTTCAAACTCTACAGACCCACGCTTCATGGGAATAGGACGTTTTCTCTTGCTCACTTCTCTGTCTCTAGGGCCTGGAGCAGTGTCTGACCCATGATATATTTCCTTTAAACATCTACTGAATCTATAAAGAAATAAAATACAGCAAAAAAAAAAAATGTGCTTGATTTCGCCTCCCGAGTGTATAATCATAAACAAATGCTTGGTGAAGTAAGAGGGATACTCATAATTAGCACTAATTTCTTTCCTACTGTCAAGGTGGGTGTTCATCGGGCATACCAACCCTTTCTAATTGATGTTTTGAAAATCCCCCTTGCCAAACATTAGTGACTTTTGTCCTGCCATGTTTACATACCTTCGACCCAGCCCAGGCACTTTTTGAAGTTAATTAAAGATTCACTTATGTTAAACATTTCCGGATGATAGCAAGAGACCAACTTGGTAGACAATAGAAATAATCTCTAGTACTTCCCTCTGTGATTTTTCTCAGACAGGTCTTGAAGGGTCTGGTCCTAATGGGATTGATAGGAGCAAGATGGGGACACGGGGCGATGCCTGCAGCAGGAGAATGCCAGGGAACTCAGAGGCAAACACCACCCACCACATCCTTTGCCTACATTATCGGGGACAAATATAAAACTCCCTGGCTGGCTTCCCCCGCCTGCCAGCGCCATTGTAGCTTGCCTTTCATTTATTCATTGTGTGTTCCAAGGCCAGTTTTATACCAGTTTAAAAGACAGTCTTATCGGATTGCTTCCCAACCTTTTCACCTGAAAATACCCTTTAATTCATTTTTCCCTCTGAGCATCTAGGTTTTTATTTTATCTATTTAAAAACTACATTGCTGCCGAAGCCGGTTTGGCTCAGTGGTAGAGCGTCGGTCTGCGGATTGAAAGGTCCCGGGTTCGATTCCGGTCAAGGGCATGTACCTTGGTTGCGGGCACATTCCCGGTAGGGGATGTGCAAGAGGCAAATGGTCGATGTTTCTCTCTCATTGACATTTCTAGCTCTCTATCTTTCTCCCTTTCTCTCTGTAAAATATCAATAAAAAATATTTTTTTAAATTAAATATACTATATTGCTGAACTAATAATTTCCGATTTGAATTTAATTTAGAAGCTGTTGTTCAGTTTCTCACCAGAAAATGGTAAGGTGCTAACACAAAGTGTGCATTTTATTGTTCAGCCAAGAGCAGAAAGACTGGACGCTGACCCCGAGGACGTTCATCAAGGGTAAAATATGTGTCTGTCCTCCGGCTCTTGGAAATATTCAGAGTTGTTTCTGAGGGCTCCTGGGGACCCCAGGTTGAGAATCAGATCGGGGTGCCCTTTGGGACCAACCAGGGAGATTAGAAATACTGTGCTCAGGCTTCCTTCCAAACCAATTCATTTAACATGTCTGGGCCCTGGAGTGACTTTTTAAAAAATAGTAAGTTCGTGTGGTTAAACATGTTCAACCATACAGAAGAGTGATTTTAATGCACAACTGGGGTTAATACCACTACACAGTATAGCAAATCTAAAGCAAATGTGAAAAACAAAAGCAAAACAAAAAAATTAAAAAAAGGAAGGAAGGAAAAGGGAAAAGCCTGCCTCCGAGGACGCATCAGTGAGTGGCATTTGAAACTGTGGGTCTCTCCTGTAATGGCATCTTCAGGAAGCGAGGGCAAAGTGCCCCTCTGCCCGAAGCACCTCCCTTCTCGGGGCACCTCTCAATAATAGGGCAGGCCACCGCCAAATCCGACAGGAAACAGGAGAGTGAGCTGCAGCTCAAGATGTCTCGGGATTAAATTCCCTGCATTCAATTAAACACACGCGGACACCACTGATTTCCCATTTGGCGTTCCTCCGCCAAACAATCCTGCCTTTGCCGACGGCTTCCTTCCTTCCCACACAGCTTTGGTGTCATCCCTTCTCTCAAGCCCGACCTGTGCTCACGTTTCAGTGACAGCCAAGGTTACACAGCTGTCCAGGAGGAAGGGCAGACGTTCCTGCAGGATTGTTTTTCTCTTTCTGGGGTGTCCCAGGCCCCAGCCCAGCAGCCATTGTTCCTAGGGGGTGACCATTCAAACATCAGGAGAAGTTACATGTTTATTAAGATGTCCAATACTGCCCTTAGGGCTTTGCGGGTGGACAGAAGCATTCCCAGCGATTAGGGAGATTTTTGCTGCTGGAAAAAATTGCCTGTGAAGGACAAGATTGATAAGATACAAACTATAAAATGATGCAATGCGCAAGCTCTCTGATTCAATATGTTTGCAGCTGTCTTGTAATAAAAAGAGGAGACGTCCATAGATTCGCTTGGCCGAAGTTAGTGTATTTGTGGTACCTGCTCAGAAAACAAACGCCCTTATTTATTTACTACTTATTTATTTATTTATTTATTTATTTGTTTGTTTATTTATTTATCTTTCATGTCTTTCTAAAAGCCAGACATTGAAAGGCACCTTTAAAAATAAATGACCAGATTCAGCTCCCTGGCTCGGTAGGGAAGGTAGAAATTGTTCAGTGACTACCCTCAGAGGCAGCGTAGCTGAGAGGACAGGATAAAAGTTTCCAGAGAAGTTCAGACCAGGGGTTGAACTTATGCACTAGTCTTTGCTGGCTGTGTGATTTTAGGCAAATTACTTGCCTTTCCTAGTGCTCAGGTTCTGTAAAGTGAGACTAATAATACCAATCCGTCTTGTAGATTTATAGGATTGAATGAGCAATGTCTGCAAAGCTGTTAGTACTGACTCTCTTGTTTAGGGGCAATTCACACATATTGCTATTATACAAAAATGTAGATGTCATACCTTTTCTCAAAGAGTTTAAAATATTAGAGGGAGGAGCATGAATGCAAAAGTATATGTTAGAATGAATCTCTCAATTATAAAGAAGGTAAAGAAAGAGGTTCTAGATTAATGTCAGGACTCGTAGTCTGCCATCAATGACTGTGTGACCTTGGGTGAATTAGTTAACCTCTCTGATTTCTGAGACTAAGACTCTGATATCTGGGACTCTGATTTCTTTATCTAAAATGTGCAGGTATTCAAGTAGATCAGGTGTTTCCAAATTCTAAAAGCACATGCCCAATGAGATTTCCCAAACTTTTTAATATTTCAAAGCTCAATCAAATTAGAATTGTACCATGACAAAGTTGCTCAAATTAAATTGTCATAATTCTTTGCTTTTGCATAATTTTAAAAAATCACTTTCCAATGATAACATTACTTATCATGTAGATGAGAATCATGATCAACCATAGCATTACAGGAATTCCCAAAAGAGATAATAATTCCTTGTTATCAAAACCTTGGAAACTACTGTAGGTCTCCGTATTATCCAATATGCTTTCCTATTTGATTATTTGATTAATCTACGCACATGCAAAAGCACATTTCTAAAAATCAGTGAAATGGGTTTTCAGTGTCATGAACTTTTTGCTTTTGACTCTTTTTCCCTATATCCCCTAACAAAATCTCTGTGCTGACAGTATCACATTCTCATTTTTATTTGCTTTTTCCTCTGTGCCCCTCCCAAGCCTAAGTCTTCACATCCCAGCCAGCTTGAGACCCAAATCCCTGTCTTGAGGAATCACTCCTCCACATCATATTTCTCTCAACAGGACTTCAGTTCACCACCAACGTATATGTCATCAAATAGCTCATTTTCTACTTTGTCTCTATTTCTCTCTCTCTCTTTCTTTGTAGTTTAAAGGTTAAATTAACAAAATCATTTTAGATTTGTTTTAAAACTATTAAAACATGCTTTGTATTTATTCCAATTTTCTCAAATGTCAAGGATTTTTAAAACATTTATATTTTATTCTTAGATTTACTACAGATAAGTATCCTAGAGACCAGGCACACGAAATTCGTGCATGGGGGTGGGGGGTGTCCTTCAGCCCAGCCTGCACTCTCTCCAATCTGGGACCCCTCAGGGGCATGTTTGACTGCCAGTTTAGGCCCAATCCTCCCAGATATATTGGCTCCATGTTAATAGAGAAACTACATCCTAGGGATCCCCCTAGGGATCAGGCCTAAACTGGCAGTCGGACATCCCTCTCATAATCTGGGACTGCTGGCTCCTAACTACTCACTTGCCTGCCTGCCTGCCTGATTGCCCCTAATCACTTCTGCCTGCAGCCTGATCACCCCCTGACTGCTCCCCTGCAGGCCTGGTTACCTTCAACTGCCCTCCCATGCCGGCCATCTTGTGGCAGCCATCTTGTGATGATGTGAGGGCACAAGGGCGTGAGTGCCACCTAGGCTTTTATTTGTATAGATACCAGTACTCTCAGGTACATGGAATAGACGAAATATATAATCGCTTTGTATGATAAGGGATTTCTACAGCCCTGTTGACCTAATATGCCACTTTTCCAGAGTAAGATTTTATCAGAACTCACAATTGCTCCACTGTTAACAAGAAGACGTAATTTTTCTGTACTTGAAGAGAGTTTTGGTAACTGCCTTGAAAGATGGCATTGTTATTTTTTCACCACTTGGTCCACTATTTCTTTCAGCATTTGCTATTTCTTTTAATGATACTGTCCTATTTTTATATAGCTAGGTATCTCATTTAGTTTTCACCTAATTTTAAAAAACTCATTATTCAATGACCGACTATTAAATATAGATATTTTACAAAAGAGTGATCATCTTTCCAATATATTTCCCATCATCACTGCCATTTCCTCAGAATGATCTTTTAGCATCATTCCTAATACTAAAAATATATAATGACGATTTGTCTCATTATTGGACAAAAAACAGAACTACAAAAACTTGTGTATTATACTAAGCTACAAGAATTAGAAAAAATTAAAATGAATTTAAAATGAAAAACTAGGCAAATTCTTTAAATTGCAAATGTATGAGAGAGAATGGTTAAAATGTGAACAATTAGCTAACCTGCATGTAGGTTATAGGGAATTCTTTATAACATTCTTGCAGCAATTTTTTTAATGTTTAAAATTACTTCAAGCCCTAGCTGGTTTGGCTGAATGGATAGAGTGTCTGCCTGAGGACTGAAGGGTCCCAGGTTCGATTCCAGGCAAGGGCACATGCCTGGGTTGTGGGCTCAATCCCCCAGTAGGGGGCATGCAGGAGGCAGCCAATCAATGATTCTCTCTCATCATGGATGTTTCTATTTCTCTCTCCCTCTCCCTTCCTCTCTAAAATCAATAAAATATATGTAAAAAATAAAATTATTTCAAAATAAAACTTTAATAAATTTCGGTACAAACACTATAGGAAAATAAATTATTACCAAGAATTAACAACTACCAAAGAAATTGTACTGAGACAGCATCTTACAGTGTGATAAACAGTATTGGAAACAATAAACTTCCTTTGGAAAGAATCATAGTTTATTGATAAAGGACAATGGGCTGAAATCAAATCAAGAGACATGAGAGTGCAAGCATAAAGAAAACAACTTTTATTGTGACTTCATTGCTGAAGTTATAGGTGATTATTCCCTTCTCATTCTAAAATGAGACATACTGAGGGGTGGACCTATCGGAGAAAAACATTCCTGGGCTACTTGAAAAGTAAATGTCGTTCTCTTCTCATTTTCCTGAGTGATCCAGGGGAAATGTTGCTGTATTTGCATCATCATGGAATCACTGGGCCCAACCCTATGTATATATTAGATCTTGCTCCTTGGTAACAGCTGGAAACAAACACTAGATTTTTTTTTTTTCAATGTAAGCATCATCTAATCTATAGACAACTGGGAGAGCCTCGTGTGAGGATACTCGGGCTCCCTTCCTGCCGGGAGGAAAGGACTCGGGTGCTTCTCGGAAGGCCCACAGTGTTCCAAACGCTACCCAACAAAGACAGAGCACCCGGTGCATTTAGTCCACAGTGTATCCTATCCCAGCGGCTCTCAAAGCGTGGTCCCCAACCAGCAGCATCAGCATCACCTGGGAATGTGTAGGGAATGCAGATTTCCGGGCCCTGCCCAGACCTATTGAGTTAGACGTGCTAGGTGTGGGGCCGAGGAGTCTGCATTTATTAAATTCCTCGGGAGATTCTGAAGCACACCTTAAAGGCTGTGAACCGCGGATAGCTCATCCACTCCGCAAGCTTGAAAGAACGCCCTCTGATAAGGAGACACCTATGTCTCCTCGGAAAAGGGGCTAATTACCCATTTCCTCACAGTTAAAAGCCTTCAGAAAAAGAAAAAAAAGTCACCATAATTTAAATGGCTTGAGCTCTCAGAGAACTGCTTCATATGACCATAAACAAAAATTTAAAAACGATTAGGGCGGCACTGAAAGCTCTTTTATCCTCCTGGGATTACATGCACCAGGGCCTTGCCGCTTGGCTGTTTTATATCCACCTCTGTATGAAGGCGCTTGGTTTGCACTCTCTGCTTTTGGGAACCGAACGCCTGTGTTTTCTGGCACCGAGGGGTCATTAGTGAAGGCTTTCGAACGATACCTGGGATTACTAGGGGAACACAGCCTCTGCATTAAGTGACAATGGCTCCACGCAATACCTGCAGGCCAGCAATTATACCATATTTCTGAGGGCCAGCCGAACAGACTAAGGCCAATATAAAGCAGGCTGGGAAGTCCAGACTTTTTGTTGTACAGACTTTCCCCAGAATACTGGCTCCATGTTAATAGAGAAGCTGGACATAAAAATTCAGAAAGAGAGGGGTCAGTTAGGCTACGGGAGACCAGAGACCACATCCCTCTGTACCTTTAGGGACCTTGTAAGAGGTGTGGGAGGGACGAGGATGGGGAGGAAGCAGAGGAGGGGAGGCTGCTTCTCAATTCCCGCCCGCCTGAGAGCAGAGGTGGATTTAAAATTTAAAATTCTCTGAGCTTCCATTTACTTTATTTAACAACATTTTATTTTAGTTCTAAAGCTACCTGATTCTGCTTCGAACAATATTAATAACACCGAATAAAACTATGAAATGGGCATTCTGAAGATAAAAGCAGGCTCATGAGGATAGCTATTTGTACATAGAATTTCAAATTCATTTTAGTTTTTTTTAGGTTTTTTTTTTAAAATGCACGGCCTAGAAGGAAATAGAATAGGTGTTTGCACATGACTGCTTTTTGGTGCCTTTGTATTTGAAGGTCATGCAAAATGCAAGTGCCTTTATTGGCTTTTTTGGCAATAACCCCACAGGGCTGAGCAGGGATACTTTGGAGCCCCGTGATTTTTATCAGCCATGTGATCCCAGCTGACAACAGCAGATTTAGCAAACTTAGTGTTTCGTAAAGGTGTGGGCAGCATTCTAGGTTCTGGTCTCCCGTAGACTAACTGACCCCTCTCTTTCGGAATTTTATGTACAGCTTCTCTGTTAACATGGAGCCAGGGTTCTGGGAAAGTCTGTACAACAAAGAGTCCGGGACGTGACTTGGACAGATTGCTGACTGTCTTTCACGGGCAGGATTTTATGAACTCTTCCATGTATGACAGTGTTTTGTTTTGGCTTTAATGTATTCGATGGTGGAGGGGTACTGAACCAAACCATTGTGGTCAGGCTCACAAAGATTTAACAGAGTCCCAGGCCGGCCACAGAGAAGGATTCATTAGGCGCCAAGAGTGAGATTCCGATGGTGTATATTCAAAATAGGACGCTGTCATTAAAAATGGAGATGAAAATGCTTGCATTTAATAGCAGGCCCTATGGTCGGATGAAAGGCTATCTGAAGTAGACCACAGTGAAACAGAAGACAAAGGAAAAATCATTAGAGATGAATAACTGAACGTCAACCATCAGTACACCTCGACAAGCCACACCAGAGATCTATGGTGGTTTTGAAATCTTTTCAAGAAGCCAATAATCCATTCAGTCAGAAATGTAACTGGGTGTTTGTTGGTGTATGAATGAGGAACAGAACTATTCATTTTTTTCCTGGATATTGTTGAGACATACAAATTTACTTATAGTCATAGCCACAATGTATTTTTTTTAATTTTCTCAACCACCCATCGTTTGTAGAAGACAGGGCTACGTATTTTGCTGGGGTATGTGATGTAGTATAAAGTTAGAACTTGCTTTTAAGAAGCTTGAAATTTATCTGGAGAGAAAGCATCTAGAAAAATAACTACCATCTCTAGCAGTGTTTCCCAAACTTTTGACATAGGTGTAGCCCTTCTATAATTTCCATAATGCTGAGTACCCCTCGTCAAAAAAAATGGATGTATTTTTATAACAATCAAAATATATTTATTTATTCTTTTTTTGGTACATACACAATATAATAATAAATGAAAAATAAAATTATTCATAATAAAATATAAATAAAAGTTATATTATAAATAACATTTATTTGCACACCGGACCATCTCACACCTCACAAGACTGTCTTGACTTGACTCATGAGAACGTAGAATTAGGCACAGCTTAGCACGGTGCAATGCCATATCCCCACCAACGTCTGGTGCAACGCATACCCTCACCAAACTCTTCCCATACCCCTGGGGGTACGGATACCACACTTTGGGAAACACTGATCTATAGTATTCTTTGAGTATTTGCTGTTTGCCAGCACTATATTAAGTGCTCTACATGTGTTGTTTTATTTAACCCTTGAAACAACCATCTAGGGAGATATTGTCATTATCCCCTTTCACAGTGGAGGAAATTGAGACTTACAGACATTAAGCACCTTCCCACTCTCCGAGCTAGTAAGCAGCAGGGCTGGCATTTGAACTGAGTCCAACCCCACATCTTTACTGCCTCCTAACCACTGGCGATGGCGTTAAAACTCTCTACCTAGTAATATGTACCAGCAAACAAGTGCAAATGTAATGCAGACTGAACGATGAGCTTTTATGGAGAAGAAATAGAGTTTGTTAGTAGTTATGCTTTGGACATAGAGTTTGCACATTTTTCACTGAACAGAATGGACATAGAATATTACCAAGGAACATGGTGAGGAAACTAAAATATCGTAGTAAGTATACTTTATGCCAGTGTCTACCACTAAACCTCATTCCTGTTAAAGGTGGCCATCCTGCCCAGCCAGCATGTCTCAGTGGTTGAGCGTTGACGTATGACCAGGAGGTCATGGTTTGATTTCTGGTCAGAACACGTGTTGTGGGCTCGATCCCCAGTATGGGGCATGCAGGAGGCAGCAGGTCAATAATTCTCTCTCATCTTTGATGCTTCTATCTCTCTCTCTCTCTCCCCCTCTCCCTTTCTCTCTGAAATCAATAAAAATAGGTTTTTAAAAAAATAAAACAAATAAAGGTGGCCATCCTTTCTCCCTAACCACACCGCCCTCCATCTCCCTCCTTTCCCCTACTCTATGTTAAGAGTTATTGCCTGAAAACCTGCAGTAAGTGGGGAAGGGGTCTTAGGATAGCTTCGAATTCTAGCCCTTTCATCTGAGGAAGTTCCATTCTGTGGGGAAAGGGGTTTGCTTTCCGAATAGCCAGCCTGCACCCTTGACCACGGCCACTTCCTTCCCCCTGGCCCACTTTCCTCCACCTTAGACCCCGTGATTCAGGCGATGCAGTGAGGCCACCGCCTGCGCCGCCCGCCCCAGGTTATCTTACCCTTTTGAAATCTGTTTGTGCTTTCATTTGTGATCCCTCTATGTAGGCCAGGCTGTTCGGGCCCTTCTATGGGCTCTTTATCTGATCCCCGGGGTCTGTAATGGATCCCTCTCCCTCCTTCATACCCTCTTTGCTCTGCCCAAGCCTATCTCCTCGGCATTCGCTTCATCTTGTTCTACCAAACAGGCCCCACTCTTTCATCTCCGCCATTCCCAGGCCTTATCCAACAGGCTTTCCACTGGGAAAAGTCCTTTCCTCGCTTTCATTTCTTCTTAAATGCCTCCCTGTTTTCATTGATAATTGTTGTTTTTTTGGCACAATGCCCCCGACAATGTTAAACTCAAGAGATGTTAAACTTTGTGACCATTTGTGTGCTCGCTGGTTTATTTATCATCCCCTGCTCTTTCTTCTTATGCGGTGGGGTGTGCGGTTGTGTTCCTCGCATTGTTGTGGGCCCATATTTTAGATTTTAAACTTCTAGGAAGCAGGAACCCTGTCTACATTAATTCATTTTAAAATGTTTTGAGCCGCACTCTGCGTTTTTGCACTCCTGTTGGGCTATTAGAACCAATGGAATACAATATGAAGGAAAATAAGGTAAATACTAATTTTGGATCGCTCTTATGGAATTCATTCATTTTTCTTTCTGGGTTATGGCTAGTACATGTGAATTTTATGGGAGAGTCACACAAACTTTAAATGATTAAGTAAAATAGTTCAAAGTGGTGAAAATTGCAGATTATATTCATTTATAAAGGAAAACAGTTGTGTCACTTTCAGGAATATATAGTGACATGAATCATTTACAAAGTATTAACAATATTTGTCCAAGGAGATCGTAATATTAGCATAAGAGTCAGGAGGCCATATGTTATATTGAACTCAGAAAGACCTACATTTGGGTCTTAATTTTGCCATGTGAAAACTTTATGCTCCTGGACAAGTCCTTCACCTCTTCGACTGTGCTTGCCTTTTCCCAAATCAGTACCGGGTGTTCGGTGAGAATCTACAAATAAAGCACATAACGTAATATGTGCTGCGCCAATGATTAGCGTTCAAGAACTTTTAGCCAATGTTAATATTTTTACTTGATGTTTGTGCTTCAAACGCCCTTAATTTCTTACTTCCTATAATCTTGATTACATTTGTAATTGACTCAGCAAACTCTTCATAGCTCGTCAGTTCTGGGTCTGAATGCTGGATACATTCTTTTTAAGAGATTTAAATTCATGTGAGGTAGGTGGACTAAGTATAAGAGAATGTTTTTCCTGCTGCCTCCTCAGTGCCAAAACTTCTAGAATCTGTCCTGTGAGTAGAGAATTATAGAGGCAGGAAGTAGTAGATTTGATGGCCTTCACAGTCTCCCCATTTTCCTTTCCCATTCCCACAGCCTGTCTTAGAATTCTTGTCAGAGCAGGGATGATGCCTCTGTGCAGGAACCTCATTGGCTCGGGGTTCATTCTCAGGCCAGCAGCGTAGAAATGCAGATGAGCATTTTATCAGAGAAGAAGCAATGGTGCAATGCTGCAGGGTCTGTTGTCATAAAAGTTGTTGGGGTTTCTTGTTGTTTTTGTTTTCTGTTGTTGTGTTTTGTTTTGTTTTTAATTAAAAAAATATATTTTATTGATTTTTTACAGAGATGAAGGGAGAGGGATAGAGAGTTAGAAACATGGATGAGAGACATCCATCAGCTGCCTCCTGCACTCCCCCTACTGGGGATGTGCCCACAACCAAGGTATATGCCCTTGACTGGAATCAAACCTGGGACCCCTCAGTCCACAGGCCAACGCTCTATCCACTGAGCCAAACTAGTTTCTGCAGGCCGACATTTTTTATATCACCTTTGAGTCTCCTCTTCAGAATTCAAACCCTTCCCACTATCCTCCCAGCTTCACCACATCTCTCCTGGACCATTCCAGATGTTTCTACCGTCATTGCCCAGCTTCAGGATATTTTTAACCTATAGTGACAGCAAGCTGTTAAAACATGTCAGTTCCTTTTGCCCTCTACTGAAAACCATCTGATGGCTTGACATCTAAGCCAAAATCCTTCCTCTGAACCCCAAGCATCACATTATCTGGCCCCCTTGGACCCCATCTTTCCCCGTCTTCCTGGCTCCCTGTGCTGCAGCCACACCAGTTCCTCGGACTTTCAGGCCCACTGTTATCTCAAACCCTTTGCCTTTGCTATTCCCAGTGCTTCACGTTTTCTTCCCCCCCTTGGGTAGATTCCTCACCTCCTTCAGATCTTTCCTCCCACGTTATCTTCTCAATGCAGCCTTTCTCTACTTAAATTTTCTTCTCCATCGGCACTTCACAACCCTCTTCTCCTTCCTCCTCAGGACTTGCTACTTCAGATTTCCCCCTTCTGTTTACTGCTGTATCCGCAGCGCTGAGAACAGTGCTTGCTACAGAAAAGATGCTCAATAAATATTTGTTGAATTAGCTGGATATTTCAAATTGCCATTTTTAGGACTTAAAGAAGTATACCTTCTCTTTTGGCTGAGATTCTGAACATTGTGTTCAGCAGGAGACTATGAAAGTTGATTATGGTCTGTGGGTGGGGAAAGGGGGAGAGGGGAAAGATTATATTTCTTGATTCCAATTTGTAAACTTAGGTGGTTTTCCTTAGCTGGCATTTGCTTTTGCTCTCCTAGAGGGCCCTTTAGTCCAATCCCTTGATCCCTTTGATAAGGCAAAAAAGGAGAAAATTCACTGCACCAGCATCAGCCTCAAGGACCATGGATTCCAAGATGCAGGTGACACTGATTTTCCCCCCTTGAAGTGAAATGTCCACTCTATATTTAAATCTGTATTTTTTTAAAAAGAAAAAGAAAAGAAAGCAAAACGTTTGAGCATTAGTAAATATAGCCATGAAGTGGTAGGACACAGAATAAGAACTCTAAGGGGGCATTTCTGCAGAGACAAAGAGACCGGCTGGGAAGATGAGCAGGCCCTGCGGCGGAAGCAGTGGGAACACTGAGGGGCAGAGCTGCCCCCTTAGACCAGGGCATCGCTGCTCCTCACGCCACCAGGGTGCCTACCTGCAGAGTCTGGGGAACCTGAAGCAGAAGGAAATTCGCTGCTTTGTTTCATGGACAGATTGCCAGGCAGGAAACAAGGTTTAGAGCCACAGAGGCCTCCTGACTGACAGGGAAACTGTGTGCCCAGCCACACTCGGGCTTCCTGCTGAGGGCCTGTTGGGAGCCTCTGTTCCGTCCCTCCTCACTGATCGTGCCACTGCCACTTCATATGGTAAGGCAACGCATTTGGCCCTAGGTTTTGGGCCATGAGTCTTCTGGAAGTGTTCTGCAGCACTCACAGGTTTGTGGAATTGGTCACTGTTACTTGGCAATGCTTTGCTGAGAGATGCTGTTTTTCTTTCCTTCTGTATAAGTGATCTTTGAGTGCCACTTAAAATCAGCTGCAAGCCCTAACCGGTTTGGCTCAGTGGATAGAGCTTCAGCCTGTGGACTGAAGAGTCCCAAGTTCAATTCCGTGCACTGGGCCTCTAGTGTTGAATAAATATGAACAGCTTTATTAGAAAGCAGTGAGTTCTCTGTTTCTGGAAGCATATTGGTTGACAGATTTCATAAATACTGAAGAAAGGAATACTTTTCAGGAGCATATACAACCAACTCTAAAATGTCATGGTGGAAATAAGATGAAGTCTTATTCTTTTATGATCATGGACATCCCTTTATCCTGAAATTCTTGTATTTACTATTTTGAACCCCAGAGAAGGCCTTTGACCTTTTTCCCTTTGTTAGGCTTCATCTGGCCATCTGAATGGCTCTCTGGTAATGAGTTCCCCCCCTCTGGAGAAATTTTCTCAGAAGTTCCACCCATGCCCACTTGCCAGGATGGCTGTAAAAGGAATTCCTAGCCTGGTGGAAGGTAAGCGGGAGAAAGGAAATGAATTGGTCTCGTGCCAGGTACCCGACACACATCATTTCATTTAAACAGCCCTGCAAGTTATGCAACTTCATCTTCGTTTTACATGTGAAAGAACTGCAGCGAGGTGATATTGTGAAACTCCCACAAGGCCATACATCCACCAAATGGTGCAATAGAGATTCATGCCTGAGCCCACCCTGCAGAGCCTCCTCCCCCAATCTGTCCATTGGGATGCAAGATGACTGTTCGGGGAACCACTAAACTGATGAATCAAATCAGTCAAATAATCAGTTCCTTCAGTGGTTTAACTGATTTACTTACTCATTTGACATCTTTGGTTTGCTTTGCAAAATGGGACAGGCGATTTGGGGATCTTGTAGAAAAATACAAAGAAATCTCTTAGGTTCTGTTGGCAATAAGATAAGTTATTTGTGGCACCATATCAGCGAGTTTGGCTTGGTTTTTAAACAAGAATCCATAGAACCTAACATATGGCTATGTGGGGAGGGGACAACGCTAAGAGGAAGGTGGGTCGATGCAAAGAAGCTATCCAGCAACGCAAAGGCAGACCAGTGGCTTCTTAAATTCTTAACCTCAGAAATTGCTCCAGTTGTAAAAGTTCCCTGAAAGCATTTTTATTCTGCACTGTCCCATTACTGATGGGTGACTTGTGTCCTAGAGAGTTGAACTGAGCTCCCCACGGCCACACCCGGATCAATAACATCGCCAGATGCACCACCTGACTTAGGACTCCTCTTCGAGGTTCCTCTCCACCCTCAAACCACGGGCCCTAATAGATAGGTGACCCCCAAGAAGAGAGGATGAAGGCCTGACACAAAGACCCCCCATTAAAATGAGCGCCAAGTTGTTTAAGTGAGTGACATCTCTGTCCTTTCCAAGGTCTTGGGGATACGTCCCATGTTTAACGTCTGGTTTTAGGTCAGGCTGCCTTCAGTGTCTCATGGCAAAGAAAGACTCTCACTTGGGAAGCAGCAAATATCACAACGCAAATCTCATATCTCTTTTGGCGAGAAGATTGCCGGGTGACTATCTACATGCTTTGGTTCTGATTTTGTTCGGGAGTCTGTCCCAGTCACATTCTTAGCTGAGAAACGGATTATCAGGAGTCACCGATGTTCTTCCTGTCCCAGAGACAAGCATGCTTATAAGCAGAACATTTTATCTCCCAAAGGGCACCCTCCTAATTGGTTCTCAAGGGAAAGAAGAAACACACACACACACACACACACACACACACACACACACACACACACCAGCTTTTGCTTTAACTTCCACGACGTTCCCAGCCATCATCTGCTCCACGCTGCTCTGTAGCAGTTGAAGATGGGGAGCGACTGTAAGATCACACATATTTCTTTCTAGCCGACTAAAAATCTGTCTCCAGAGTCCCCCACCCTCTTTTCTTTGCCTGCAGCTCTAGTCTCAGGCAGGACTCTGCTTTTTAGATATAAGTATTTAAAAACACAGAGAGAGCTCTGTAATGACTGCTTTAAGAGTCGCGAGAGTCGTGTATCTGTGGGGACAAACAGAACAACTTGCGTGTAACTTTATTTCTTTCCATAAATTGGAAACTGCTTGTAAATGGCTTACATTCCCAGCCCGTCTACTTCTTGGTCCACAGGCCTGGCTACTGCTTCCCAGAGAATGCTGACTCACATTTCCATTAGGCAGATCCGGTTGGCTTGGTGGGCTGCCATTCAGCCACCTAATTGCTGCTTTGGGTAGATGAGGTCCCAGTTTTGGACCACGGTTTCTGGAAAATTTGGCTGAGTTGAAAACTGTCCGATAAAATGTCTCCTCACTCTAATTCTAGCTCCTTCAGATGAATCGTAAACCTCAGGAACCATAAATGAATTGAATTCACACGCTAAAAAAACCCCAACATGGTGCAAGTCCGATCCTGGAGTATAATCATCTGGAGTTGAGACTTTAATCTGTGTTCTGGCCAGAGCGCAGCCTGCAGCCTAGCCAACGTCGTGGTGTGCAGGGGCTCTTAGATGCTGAGAATGAGACGCTCCCTTGGATGTTGTCAAACATGTGCATTGCATTTCGGACCCTTCTCTTGAAATGGCCCTGCCTCCTGTGCAGAAGGAACATGAAACTAGCATACTCCTCTCAGCTGTATAAATATCATTTGGCAAAAGATATGAGCTGGCGTGCCAACAATCAGAACACAGCCTTTCATCTCCATCACGGCCTCAGCAAGGCCGTCTGCCTATATGTGACCTTCTTTCGGGGCTCATTTGCTTCCTTTTAACCAATAAAATGTGGCAATGCGGCCCCATTAAAGATAAAGAGGGAGCTGACAGGGGGCTCTGGGAGAGCTACCTGGACACCTTCAGGGATGCAAAGAGAGGCAATGGCTCCTCTACCTGCTGGAGGCACTGGGGCACTGTCTAATTTCCGAGCAAAATTAGAGAACCATACTTGAGGGATTACCCACTTAAGTTCAAATCGAGGCCTATTTTTTCAATCCTCCCTGCTTTGACTGGTTCCCACATGGGCCTGATTTCCCTTCAGTCCTGAACTACTCACGACCACACTCCTGGAGTCTCATCCGAGCATAGATGAGTCACACTGTGTATTTCTATTCAGCACTCAGGGCAGAGATGATCATACTTCCTTGGTTCATGATCCCCTTTTATTTCAGTCATTTTTTATGATGTGAAAAAAATCCATTTATTAAGCAGAAAGGTCCAAACAATTTAATAGTAGTAGGTTGTTCGGGGTCCCGAATGGGCATGCCACTGTGCTAAAGTACCCCTTACTTCCCTGTGAGCTTGCTATGGTACCCAGGGCCTTGGGAACACGGTTGAGTGCTGTACTACGCACAAGGGGGCGTGTGGCATGGTTACTTCCTGTCATAAAGGAGCTAAACAATCTATCTCAGGAAATAACAAAAGTCCAGTAATGCATGTTATACAGCAAAGTGTCCCAAAGATGGGACACTATCATAAGAAAGGTATGTCATTGGTCAGGATGTTTACTTTTAGAAATGGAATCGACTCAAACTACGTTGAGCAGAAAGGGTTTATTAAAGAATATTAGGTTGCCTCCAGAATTCCTGGAAAGTCCAAGGAAGCAGCATTGGGTGCTACACAGCCAAGAGAACTGCCTAACCATACTGCAATGCGGCTTAGTGAAAATATCGTTGCTGTCGCTCTTTCTGTTTTCCACTCACTCAGTCCCTGTGACCACAGACACTCTACACAGCTGCCTCCGGAGACTAACATACCCACTTAGTGTAGCATTTATCTCAGAATGGCCAAGTCTCATGAGAGCCCAAACGTTTACTTGGGAAACCTAGATCATAGGTAGAAACCCTGGCTGAGAAGGAATTTGGGATTGCCGTACGAGTGTGTGTATGTGTATGTGTGTGTGTGTGTGTGTGTGTGTGTGTGTGTGTGTGTGTGTTTCTCAATACAAAAGGAAGTACCAAAAAGGGCTAGGGTGAGTGTCACATGGTCTAATCTGCCACATCTGCCATAGGTCCAAATGAATACAGTGATTGCCAAAGAAGAGGAAGAGGTCAGATTTGATTGTAGAACAATAGGAAGCACTCCATCCCTCATGGACATAGGATTTGAACTGGGGAATGGCAGTATCTAATAGGTAGACAGATGGTAGCCAGTGCAAATAATAAGACAAGCAATGGTGCAAGGCAGGAATATTTATGTTAAGTTGAGATAGTCATTTGGAGAATACCTGACCATGTAAGGAAGAAGGATTCCAAAGGTTGGAAACTTGGGTAGTGCCAATGAGGCGAAAGTCTTAGACTACATGGAGGAGTCTTAAAGTGCATGGTCAAGTTCCCTGAATGTGTGATTAAAAACTAAATGGAATTTTAGAAATAAAAATGGAAACATGTTTGGGCATCTTCTCTTCTCCATCTGTACTGTCCCCAGGGGACCTCTTCTAAACTCCCATGGCTTTAAAGGTGTTCAAGTGCTAAGGACCCCACATTCCTGTATCCAACCCAGACCCCTCTTCTGAACTCTGGACTTAAAAACACATCTACATCACATGATATGGACATAGAATAGGCATCTCACACTAAACATGTCCAAAATGGAACTCTTGGTTTCCCTTTACTTTATAGACATACCCACATCTATCCAGCTCACTAACTTGCACATTCACATTTCCAGTTCTCAGACTAAAATTCATGTGTTACTTCTGACTCCTCTCTTTCTCTCATATTGACTGTCAGTGAAGCCTGTGAATTATTCAGAAGACACATAGAGCCAGACAGCTCTCATCAACTCCTCCGCAGCCACCCCATTCAAAGCCACCAGCACTTCTTGCCTAGGTTACTACAACATCTTCCTAATTATCCTAACAGCTTCCAAAAGTTTTCCATACGGTGACCAGCGTGTTTTCACAAGTTGGGTTACACTGTGTTACTGCTCTGTTCAAAATCCTCTGGTGGATTCTCATCTCATCAGAGTAAGAACCAAAGTCCTTATAAGATTCTATTTGGCCCTCCACCATTTGGCCCCAGCTACTTCTCCGACCTCCCCTGCTACTCCTCTTCCTCTTTCTCATCGTGCCCCCTCCACAGGCAGCCTCACTCTTCTTCAAACATCCCAAGCACACCCCTGCTTCAGACAGTTGCATTTGCTGTTCCCTCCGCTTTCACATTCTCCCAGCTGATAGTTTTGTGGCTCTTCTACTTACTCTTCTTCATTAATCTGCCTAACTACCTCATTATCAGAGAGAACTTCATTGTTTCTCTTCATAAAATAACACTGGACACTCTATTTTTCTTATTTGTATTTATCACCACTCACCATATTATTTAATTTATATATATATATTTATATTTATATTCATATTCATATTTGTATATTTATTTATATTTATAATGTGTGTTGACTCTTCTCATGAGTGAAGGCAGTGCCAGGCATATAGTAAATGTTCAATAAATACTTGTTGAATGAATATAATCAAATCCATAATGAGGATATGCCATAAAATAAAGAAATATCCAGTAAAGTGGTAGATTATTTTTCACTTCCATATCTCTGGGTCTTCCATCCTATCACTCAATCCATAAAAAGTTTGCTAAGGAAATGATGATAACCTATGAAACAATGTGTTCACTAGCATTAGATATAGAATGGCATGGACTGGAGACTGGACACATGGTCAGTTACACCTCCACACAGCAAGAAGGTGGCAAGTGAGGACTCTAAATGCATCTGAGAAACTCCCACAGTCCTGGCCTTTGCCCGCCAGGCACATGAACCCCGGTGAAAACGCTTTGAATGAGCCTGTTCCCATATCCCTTTCTTGTTCTTAGTGGAGGAGCTGCACCAGAGCTGTCACTTGCAGGCTGGTGCAGCTGCTGACCTCGGGAGAAACTGATCTGGGATGCTTTGTGTGTGCTTGGTGTAGAAGCACCTTCTGCGCCAGTGCCCGATGTGTACAGTGGCTCAGAGTTCGGGTCAACAGAGATTTGGAAAACACAACTTTGTTCAGACTGACAGAAGGGGACATTCTGCTGGTGGAAAGGTGTCTGGTGGTGAGTGACCATGGGTCAGGGCTTGGAGGAAGTTTCTTTATCAATGGGTGCAGCACGGCTCTTATGTTTAATGTTCTGGGCACATTTCTTGAGAACGAGTATCATTTGGCAGAGCCAGAGGAGATGGGCTTGCTGATGAAGCTGTGATGTGGGTTGGAGAGAAGGAAGGCCTGTCTGGTGAGTGCTAAGGAAGACCTCCCGTACATGCTTCCCAGAGTGTTTGGCCTTCCTGCTATCTCAGCTAGATCACAACTTTCATTTATAGTTATTGCCAGACACCAGCCCCGGAGAGAGAGAAGAGAAAGGAGCGGGTCTCCTCCAGCGCAGCCTGCAGACACAAGCCTGGATACAGCCACTATTATTATTGCTCCTAGAGCTGCAGATGGAAATCTAAAGGCTGCAAAGTAAGTGGCTCTGAAAAAGTTAAGATTGCTCCTGTTTCCAATTGCCCGGCCCAGAAGGACAACCGAGAGGGACAGATTGTTTTCATTTGGAAAATGGGGGGCTGAGGGAGGACAACAGTATGGGAAGTGAAATTAAGGAGGGCCTAATTGATCCCATAAAAAACAGGGAGCTTTTAACATACCAAAATATTATTCAGTCACATAGAAATATTTGTGAAAGGAATTATCAGCAAAAGGTTGGGAATGAGGACTGCCCCCTTTCCTTTGGACCTTCTGGATGTAAAATGGATGGAGGGACTCGGGCAATTATCTGCACAACTGAAATTTCCCCCTTTATCTCATTTCCTGGCATTCTCAGGTAGAAGGGCCCTGAGCCCGGATCATTGTAGCACTGAAAGTCTCCATTTGCTTTGTCTGGGTCAAGAGAACCACCGTGTGTGTGTACACCCTGTACAATGACTTTTGGTCCAGACTCTTCATCTGAATGATTTTTCCCCCCAAAATAAAAATACTCACATCTGACCCCTAGAGATTCTGATTTCGTAGATTTTGGTGACACATAGATTTCGATCTGTTTGAAACACTTTGCAGGGTTAATTTTGATTTCCAACTAAAACCGAGAAGCACAAAACCACACTGCCCTCCTAGTGCGTGGCATGCTGTTTATACCAATCCCAACCCTCACTTGCTATTTTGCTATTTTCCTAGTGGTGAGCACCAAACAATTCCAGGTATGTGCAAGGCCCAGTGATCTGGCTTTCTGTCTGTGAACACTGGACTGGACTAGCCCTGGGACTGTTTTGCCCTCAAAGTGGGAGAATTGTCAGGGAGTGGTCTTTGCAGACTCAGCTTCTGACATCTGCAACTTCAGTAGAACGAGCCTGTAGTCTCATGAGAGGACATATGCCTCATTTATTCCCCAACCTTAAAAAATTGTTACCCACATTGCCATGATTTTTTCCTCTTTCACTCTGATGTTTCTGTTCCCATTAAAGAATAGGATGGAGAAAACACACACACACACACACACACACACACATACATACATACATAAGTAGGGGTGTGTATGTGCCTCCTGAGGAAAGAGCCGACCGTGAACAAGGGGAAAACTCTGAGTGGGGTTTCAATCTTATTGAAAAACAACAACTCTCTTTCCTCAGCAAAGAGCACAATATTCGACCTGTTTGGGAAAGGACTTAGTATTCTTTTCAAAGCTGCATATCTGAAACCCACACACAGTGGAAACCTTCCCTCTCGCTGTGGCATGGAAGGAGGGGGAGCGTGCACGCAGGCTTTCGCCAATGAAGCTTTCCATGCCGGCCTCAGATGTGCTCTCTGGGGACGGGGGACTTGCATCCATGGAGAAGAGGGTTGAGGGGCCATCATCCATTTCCATTAGAAGCAGTTGTTGAAGGCCGCTTCCCCCTTTTCCCTCTCATCTTCCCTACTTCTCAGTAACGCTTGCATTCCAATAAAACGAGGCTCCGTGCAGTAGGCCAGACAGCACTGTTCTTCCCCCGAACGCTGGTTGCCTTTCAAGTGGGTGGTGGGATAACTAAGAACATTTGTACTTGGGCGCAGTCTTTTCAAAATCCATGAAAACCAATTATCCTGCCCTTTGTTTCTGTGGGGATACACTTTTCTCTATGGTATTTAATTTCTTTGGGGAGAAGGCCAGTGGTCAGTTAAAAGTCACCATCACTCCATCTACACAACCGAAGTAAAACAGGAATAGAAACTCTTCCATTTAACACAGAGTTCTTTTTGACCTGATCTGTGTGCTAGGGAATGTAAAGGGGGAGGATAGTGATAGATAAATGTTTGTATATATGTTTATATATGTTGTTCTTTGCCGTGACTGGTATCACACTGTGGGAGGCAGACTTCGGGAATGGCTGCCAATGGTCCCTGCCTCCTAGCATCCATGCCCTTGTGAAATATTCTCCTCTAGTGTGTGAACTGGACCAAATGACTTGCCTCTAATGAATAGGACATGGCAAAAGTGATGGGATGTCATTTCCACAATTAGGTTACAAGGACCGCGGCTTCCATCTTTCTAGCACTCTCTCCTGTGGGCATATTCTGTTGTCACGTTGTGGGCTATAGTGTTGTCATAATGGGCAAAGAATGGAGGAAGGCCTATTACCAGCAGCTCAGGGCCATGGAGGCATTCAGCCAACAGCTTGTAAGGCCGTGAATCCCGCCATCAACCACAGAGTGAACAAGGATGCAAATCCTTCCTAGTTGAACCTGGAGGTGATTGTAGCCTGTGAGAGACCCAGAGCCAGAGCCAGAGATAAGCCATGCCTGGATTCTTGACCCATAGAAACTGTGTCTTAAGCTGTTGTTCTGAGACTACTTGTTACAGGGCAATAGATAGCATACACATGCATTGTTTTTGTAAATATTGTCTTTGAACATGCACATACAGAAAAGTATACAAATCATTAGGGCATACTTCTCTGGATTTTTATAAAGGAAATATACACATATAATTACCTTCCAGATAAAAAAGTAGGACATTGCTAGTATCCCAGAAGTCTCTCTGAACCCCTCAGATTATTAACCCTCTTCTTAGGTGATCATTATATTCATTTTGATCATTATAGATTCATTTGCCTGTTCTTGGCTTTATATATTTGGAATCATATACAGATACTCTTTTGTATTTGCCTTTTTTTTCTCAAATTATTCTGTTTTCATAGTCATCCTTGGTGCCTCAGGCAGCAGTATTTCATTTATATTTATTGCCAGATATACAATGTTTTAATCCATTCTACTGTTGGTGGATAGTTGGTTTTTGCCT
Source organism: Vespertilio murinus (assembly GCA_963924515.1). Taxonomy (NCBI): domain Eukaryota; kingdom Metazoa; phylum Chordata; class Mammalia; order Chiroptera; family Vespertilionidae; genus Vespertilio; species Vespertilio murinus. The sequence goes on from OZ004705.1 coordinate 186,926,585, forward strand.
TTCATGTTATTTTATTTTTACTATTTATTAGAAGTAATGCCACTACAAACATTTATATACATATATTTTATACATCTTTTGCATTTCTGCTATAAATGAAATTTTTGGATTAATGGATATGTATTTTTTCTGCTAAATAGACACTCCTTAATTGTTTTCCAACGTAGGTATGCCAATTATAATTCTATCAGCAGTATGTGAGAGTTTCATCAGATATCAGCATCCATTGATCACACATGGTATCAAGCTTATTTTAAGTTTTAGCCAGTTTAGAGGATATACAGGGGAATCTCACTGGGACTTTACATTTTTCTAAAAATCAATAACATTAAGCACTTTTTCATATGTTTATTGATACTTGAATATTTTCATTCATAAAATATCAAGATAGACTTTTGTTCTTTTAAGCAAAATTTTTATCTTAGTGTAATATCAAAACACAAAACTATGGTATATCTACACAATGGAATATTATGCTGCCATAAAAAAGAAGGAATTCTTATCATTTGCAGCAACCTGGATGGAATTGGAGACCATCATGCTGAGTGAAATAAGCCAGTCAGTGAAAGAGAAACACCACATGACCTCACTCATTTATGGATAATAGAGAACATTATAAACTGATGAACCAAAAGATAGAAATAGAGACAGTAAAGCAACAAGCAGACTGTCAAATTACAACGGGGAGGGGAGGGAGATATGTGGGAAGTAAAAGATCAACCGAAGGAATTGTATACATGCATATAAGTACAACCAATGGATGAAAAACTCTGGGGAGGGAGGGCATGTATGGGAGTGGGGAGGAAGGCAATGGTAAGATATGTACACATATAATACCTTAATAAAATAATAAATAAATAAATAATGAAAATAAAAATAAATATAAAAATATGAATATTCCACTTATTTAGTACCGTTTGTTGGAAAGGTCATTATTTCTACTTCATTGTAGTAGCATCATATGAGATTCCTACGACTGCTCTAACCGAGTACCATAACTGCTGCATGGCTTGCAACATCAGAAATTTATTGTCTCACAATTCTGGAGACTGGAAGTCCAAAATCCAATTGTTAGCTGAGCCATGTTCCCTCTGAAACCTGTAGTAGAGAACCCTTCCTCGCCTCCTTCTAGCTGTGGGTGGTTTGCCAGCCATATTCGACATTTCTTATGGCTTGCAGCTGCAGCACTTCAGTCTCTGCCTCCCTCCTCCCATGGTTTTCTCCCACCGTGTCTAGGTCTGCGATCAAATGTCCCTCTTCTTATGGCACCAATCATATTGGATAAGGGCCCACCCTACTCCAGTAAGGCCTCCTAACTAATCACCTCCCCCTTCCCAAATCAGACCACACTCTGAGGGACCAGGAGTTGAGACTTCAATTTTTATTTTTATTTATTTTTTAAAATATAATTTTATTGATTGTTTTACAGAGAAGAAGAGAGAGGGATAGAGAGTTAGAAACATCGATGAGAGAGAGTTTATTTATTGAGAGGCGAGGATGAGAGTGCAAGAGGCATCAATCAGCTGCCTCTTGCACACCCTCTACTGGGCATGTGCCCGCAACCACAGTACATGCCCTTGACCGGAATCGAACCTGGGACCTTTCAGTCCGCAGGCCGATGCTCTATCCACTGAGCCAAACCAGTTTCGGCCAATTTTTATTTTGAAGAAACAAAATTCAACTGACAATAGGCATTTTGTAATAAATTAGGTGATTATATATGTATGGGCCTGTTTCTGATCTTTCTACTATATTCCTTGACTTTCCTTCTTTTTATTATGTTATATTTATATTCTTATGCCATAATTACACTATCTGAATTACTGTAATTATAAAATAAATCATCATATCCTAATAAATATAAGTTCTCCATATTTATCATAATTACTATATTTTTGGTGTGAGTATACTGGTAATCAATACTTTGTTTTGGCCAAAACGGGTTTGGCTTAGTGGTAGAGCGTCAGCCTGCGGACTGAAAGGTCCTAGGTTCGATTCCGGTCAAGGGCATGTACATTGGCTGCGGGCACATCCCCGGTGGGGGGTGTGCAAGAGGCAGTTGGTCGATGTTTCTCTCTCATTGACGTTTCTAGCTCTCTATCTCTCTCCCTTCCTCTCTGTAAAATATCAATAAAATATATATTTTTAAAAAATACTTTGTTTTGGTTTGTCAGAAAACAACTTTATTTCCCCTCCTTTTTTGATGAATATTTGTTCCAAATATAGAATTCCAGATTAGTACTTCATTTTAAAGATACAATGACTTTAACTTAGCTTCTATAATTTCTGTTGTAAAGTGAAATAGAATTTTTGTTATTGCTTTTTCAGAGGAAATGTGTCTTTGTTTACTTGGAGTTTCTCCCAGTCTTTGACATCGCACAGTTTTACTCTGTTGACCACAGATGAATTGGTTAATATTTACCTTTCTTGAAATTCCTAGAACTTCTTGAAGTGGTTTGATACCTTTCATCAATTTTGGATGAATATTTACATATGCAATATATAATGAATATTCCAACACATGTCTGCCTTATCTTCTTTCTCATCAAATTGGGAAACCCAAATGTGCGTATGTTTGACCTTTTCTCCATGTCCCAACCTGCCTTTTTTTTTTTTTAACCATGTGTCAGGCTCCATGCTACGTGCTTTCTATGATCTCAGTTGAATCTTCACAAAAATCCCCGTGAGGAAGGTACTACTAATATATATACTTTCAGAAGAGGAAAACAGAGGCTCAGGAAGAGCTGCAATGCCCAATGTTGCACAGCAAGGAGTTGGTGATGCTGGAATTCGAATCCAGGAAGGCTGGCTCAGAATGAGCTTCTCTAGCTACAAAGTCACACAGCTCGGGAAGCGCCTAGTTATGACAATAATGGTAGCTCACAGCTCTACAGTCCAGGGTTTACTCTATGCCTGATACTGTTCTAAGCACTTTACACAGGCAAACTTACCAAACTCTCGCAGTGACCTTGCAGCAGGTACTGTTATTGTTGCCATTATACAGATGGAAACACCGAGGCTCAAAGAAGGTAGAGCTCGCCTAAAGTTTTACAGCTGCAGGGTACAAGTCAGGATTTCATCTAGGGCGTTCTGTCCCCAAGGCTCAGGCCCTAACTACTACGCCAACCTGCCTCCTACCAAAACCAGGGCAGAAATAGCCCTTGGAATGGAGAAGAGAGAGCATGGCCTTGAAAATCTGATCCCTGGAAAAGTCCAGTGCTTAAGCCCCAGAGAGCAGAGAGAACGGTGCTTTGGAAGAACAGAGTGAGTAAAAAATTACGAGTTGGCTATAAGACAAGGAAGAAAATAAAAGGAAGACATGGAGGACGTATGTATTAAATAAATCATGAATTCGTACATGCAGCCTATAGCTTGGGAAAGAGCGCTCTTTGGAACGTGGTTCGCACAGTCCTAACATGGGGACACAGCTGTCAGCCGCATAGCAAGGAGAACCAGAGGCTGTTTAATGCTGAGTCCTGGCAAGTCTGTAAGGTCAGGAGGTTCTGGCCACCATGGCGGTAGTGGGGATTTGGCTGATAATTGCTAGGTTTGAAAGATAAGTATCCAGGAGGCAATGCTGTGGTCAGGATGGTCCACAGGGGTCCGAGGGAAGCAGTGGGAATCTGCGAACTGGAGCGGAGTCAGTGGGGGTAGACTGCGCTAACGTGGAGCTGTAATTACCAAACCACTTCCCAGGCTCTCTCAAAACACAGAGATATATACTTAATAAGTGTGCTGTGGAGTTTACAAAAGGCGTTTTGTTTGTAATAAGTGACATTAGGCGAAGTTTTCCTGTCAGCAAATAGGACTGCCATTTCTATTCCTGTGCTGCTGCATGTAAATAAATCGCTTCTTTTATGTAACCCAGTTTGAGATTCCAGTAAACGCGGGGGATAAAGAGCTTGTTTTTCAGTGTTCTTGAGACAAACCACATGAAGAGCCCAGGCACCAGAGTGGCATCTGGGCCCCTCCCCCTCCTGGAAACGCAGAACCAAAAAGGAGTTGCAGTAAGAGGATTAATAAAGGAACGCATCCTGCCACTTAGCCCTCCTGAGGCAGGCAGAGTAGACAGTACCCACTTCTCTTTGGGAAGGAACTCCAGCATTTAGCATTCCTTATTGTTTGAAATGCCCAGATTTAAATCTTTCTCTTGAAATGAAGACTTTTCCAGGTTCTTGGGGAAAACAAAACAAAACAAAAACACAGGAAACTAGATTGCAAGTCCAAGTGAGAGTCCTCCTTAAATCTCATTCATATTCTTTTTCTGCACAGCCTATACCATGGTTTATAGCTGTCTCTCTCTCTCCCCTCATTTGTGGTCTATTGCCCCAAGGGCCAGGAGCATGTCTTTTGTTGTTGTTGTTGTTTTACTATTGTATATCCACAATTCAGTTCTGTGTCTACTCCATAGTGTCTGTCAACAGTTATTTGATCACTAAATACATTGGAAAAGGGGTAAAGTCTATAATTTTGATCTATCCTAGGTCTTTGCTTAATGCTGATCATACAATAGGCATGAATTTAATGTGTGCCAATGCATGTTAGATGTAGTCAGTAAGTCATCCTACTCTTGTATCAGCTAACTTCATTGAACTCCAGGGATTACTCAAAGTCTCTCATCTGGGGTTCGTGAGGCCCCCTAACTAGACTCCAGTTTTTCTCTTAACAGTCAACCTCACACAATTATAACTTAAGCTTTAAAAAATAGCATGCAAGGCTGGATTTGAGTTACTGGATTCAAAATAGAGATGTGCTTATGAACTCATGATTAGCCTAATATGGTACTGGTGGATCAATATAGAAATAATTATAGATATGTGTGTATAGATGGTTAGCATACATATGTATATTTTACAGATCTGTCTGCTGAGAGAAGCTAGAGCAGAAAGTATCAATGAGCAAAACCACCACTCAAATTTTGGTTTTTGTTAATTTTTATCTTGTTAGATTCAGACTGCTGCCAAAATCTGTTAATGTTCTATTCTAATCTTGCTATCCAGTGAATTACAAAACTTTTTGTCTCCTGGTCATTTGTAGAAACTAAGACAGAAGTATGTGAAGAGAAACAATCCAGCAAGAGTCTCCAGTACTTGGCACCAGAAGCACCCACCAAGACACCAAATAACCAGTCAGGATTCTTTATATCCATCATTTTGACCAGTTGGTGACATTGAAATAGCCTGGTGACCAAACCATATATATTCTTCTCCCTCATTTGATAAGCTTTAATGAAAGAACTCATTATATAAATTTTATAGAGCTCAGTTATACCACATTTCCTGAAATAAGTCTGGTAATAATCTCATCAACAAAAGAAATAGAAGAATCTTTGGTATAGTTAGAAGAAGCAATTCTGTCATCTCTTGGCTTAAAACTTTGAATAAAATCCACTCCAGTTCCATGGTTCAATGACTACTCATTGGTCACCTAACATGTATCTAAATGTCAACTTGACACCTCCACTTTTGTGTTTAATAGGCATCTCAATATTTATAATATCTGTATTAATTTTAGCTCTATATTCATCAGGTTAATTCGAGGAGGAGGAGGAAGAGGGAGAGAGAAGAAGAAACCCAAAACATCAGCAGCTTAGTGCAATAGAATGTTATGGCTGGTTTATGTAGCTATTTAATACATGTGTTCCTAGGTTATAGGGGGAGCTGTCTTCCATGTGGTGATCCAGGAAACAAAGATTATTACTACTGTTTATTACTATTCCTGGCAGTGTTGGTGTGCTGTGTCCAACTGAGGAAATGAAAATACAGCACATCTATTCCTTAAAAGCCTTGACCAATACAAGATACATCTCATTTCCACTGATATTGTATTGGGGAGACTGGCCACACAGCTATACTGAGGTACAAAGGAGATTATGAAAGGTGGGCTTTGGCTGGACAGCTGCTTTCCTGAATATCCTATCTAATAAAGAGGGAATATGCAAATTGACTATCACACCATCACAAAGATGGTGGCACCCAGTCACCTCAGCCCCACCAGAGTCCCCCAGTCCTTTCAGCCCCATGGTGGTTGGCAGGGGTTGTGGGGAGTGGCAGGCATGGGGTGTGGCCGGACCTACCGTCAGCCCCCTTGCTACCCAGGGCTGGCAGGAGGCAAGCCTCGGATGGCAATGCCCAGCTGCTCAGGCCTGCCCAAGGCTCAAGTAACCAGGGCTGGCCGAGGCTTGTGCTGCTGGCAATGGCAGCAGCAGAGGTATGATAGGGGCATTGCCTTCCCCTGATGGCCTGGTGGCCTCCCACCCCTGAGGGCTCCTGGACTGTGAGAGAGGGCAGGCCTGAGTGAGGGACCCCCCTCCAGTGCATAAATTTTCATGCACTGGAACTTTAGTATGAAAATAATATCTAGTCTGACCAATGTGGCTCAGTAGTTGAGCATCGATCGACCTATGAAACAGGAGGTCATGGCTTGATTCCTGGTCAGGTCACATGCCCAGATTGTGGGCTCGATCCTCAGTGTGGGGCATTTGAGAGACAGCAAGCCAATGATTCTCTCTCATCATTGATGTTCCTATCTTTTTTCTCTCTCTTTCCTCTTCCTCTCTGAAATCACTAAAAAAAAATTTAATCTAATAATTTTTAATCACTTGATACTTTCCAAGTATCACGTTAAGCACTTTACTTACATTCTCTCATTTAACCTTCCTACTCACTTGTGATGTAGGCATTACAATTATCCTTCAGTTTACACAGGAAGAGACCAAGGCTATGGAAAGTTGAGTACCTTATATAAAGCCACGCAACTAATAAAAGATGGAGCCAAGATTTAAATACAGGCAGATTGACTTCAGGGCTTGGTCTCTTATCCTCTTCCCTGTGGAATTTAGGGAAGTTCTCTGAAGATCTTTGAAGGAACAGGGAGTGGTTAGCTCAGGGACAAGCTGACTTGAAGGATATAACTGTCACCTAATAATGGAAAGTCTCTCTCTCATCTGAAGGATGAAACTTGAGCCCAAAGACAAATGTGTAAAAGCCATATAAGGAAGCAATTTCATCCAAATTAAAAGGATGATTTTCTTACCAAAAAAAAAAAAAAAAAAAAAAAAAACCCTACTAAGCTAGTAAGGACATTCTTGATAGTCTTATCACCATTTTAAGGTATTCAGTAGAGAGAGAATATGGAGAATGAGTTAGAACTTAAAAAACAAACAAACAAACAAAAAACAGCTGAAACCAGTTTGGCTCAGTGGATAGAGCGTAGGCCTGCAGACTGAAAGGTCCCAAGTTCAATTCCAGTCAAGGGCATGTACCTTGGTTGCGGGCACATCTCCAGTAGGGAGTGTGCAGGAGGTGGCTGGTTGATGATTCTCTCTCATCGATGTTTCTGACTCTCTATTCCTCTCTCTTCCTCTCTGTAAAAAATCAATAAAATATATTTAAAAAAACCAAACAAACAACAATAAAACACACACACACACACACACACACACACACAAACACCCCAAAACAACAACAACAACCATTTCCCAATAATTACATTGTGCACATAATTTACTGGAATATTAACGACATTCGTTTTTAAATGGAATAGAAAAAGTAGAAGAGAAATTATTTGAAGTGCAGTATTTAAAACTTTTTATCTGCTCTGTGTATAAGTATGTGCTCATTGGGATGGTAAGATGTATTTCTTGTGTGTCATTAAGTAGATGTGGAAACTTCTAGCTTAAATAATTGGTTTCTAAACCTTGTCTGCTGTCTCTGGTATTTACTGAACAGAAAAAAAATATATAAACAATGTAGTGTTTTCCATTAAGCTAGATTTATTCAACATAAATTATCATTCTTCAGTCTGAGATTGTGTCCTGCTACATATGTCAGCATTAAAATGTCCCTTCACTTTTTAAATGACGGATGGTAGATAGTGTTCCCAAACATGGCCACAGCAATACAGCCCATGCCACATGGCTTTTTGCAATGTGACTGAGTCATTCTATCTGTTTTCCCTCCCCTGGAGTCTGGGCTGGCCCTGTGACCTATGTTCTGTAACAGAATAGAGCCAAGGTGATGTTTAGCTCTCGAGGCTGGGATTTAAGAGATCTGTAGCTTCCACTCCCCTTTCATTGAACGTTTCTTCTTGAAACCCAGCTGCCACCTGGTGAGGAAACCCAAGTAGCCATGTGGAGGGATCCATGTGGAGAAGCAATGGCCCAGGCTGACAACCCGCTAATGGCCAACAGGCTGACATGTTAGTGAGGCTCCTTTAAATCCTTCACCATCCTCGCTGACACCACGTGAGGCACGGCTTCTAGGCCCACATAGAAATTTGTGAGAAGTAATACATTTATATTGCTGTGAGACATTAAGTGTTGGTGTAGTTTGTTATATAGAGGTAAATAATGAAACCAAATGGTAACAAGAGAGGCTAGCCGATTGCCTGATAGTTTGTCTTAACTTCTGCTCTTGGCAAAATAAATCCAAAGATGCAAGTTTTCCCTACTGATGGATCACCTGACATATGTCCTATGCTTTACAAAAGGCTTTTTGGTTGTATGAGATTGGGTTCATAGAAGCCCCTGGACTAGATTACCTTCCTTTAGATCTTGACATGCTAGGAGATGTCCCCTCAAAATGCTTCGATTGCCCTGGCCAGATGGAATAAATAGTGCTTCCCATTGTCTTCTCATAGAACGAGGGCCTTGTAACTATTTTACTGCTTCTCACATCATTTTATAAAAACCTGCACTTTCACTTGGTAAGAACTGCATAAGGACAGGGAGCGCTGTCTTACTATTCTTATTTTCTCAGCATCTTTATTAGTGCCAGATGGATAGTGTATTCTTAACCATTGAGTGGAACTGGATTTAGCTTCTTCTTAAAAATTAAATTTTTTCATGCATCATCTGTTGCTCTCAATTACCAGAATGCTGGGGGAGAATATCCTGTCATATACTTAGATGCTTATCTAAGGGAGACACAGTAAGAGTGTTGAAGAAGGGGAATCACCTGGCCCAGTAAGGAGTGGAATCGTCATAGCTGAGCTGTTAAATATATCCCCCAAATATCAGCTTACTGTGGTCCCAGACGCAAATGGGGATGATTCTGTGTCAACACTGAAGAACTTCTGAAAGACACTGAAGCAAATGATAATTAGCAAGAGCCAGTTCTTTCAATCTAAAGCTTCCTGTTGGCACAGAAGAATCCACAAATGCAAGTTTGGTAGGTATTCCTGATGACGTGGATGCTCATTTACTATTTTTTACATGGAGCCTAAAATAGAATAATTTTTCTGATACGCTTAGACATTAAATGTAATTGAACCATACATTTATTACACTAGAATCATCTACTGATTATACCAATTAATTATATGATTGAATTATTCGACTTAAGCACCTATATTCAAGTTACGGAATACATAGTTGAACAAAACATTTACTGCCATTATTCACTTCTGTGAATTCCTTCCTATTGCTATAAGGTATACTTGTCAGATTCCTGGCAGTTGAATTGGTGGGGGAAGTAGGAGAAGATGGGGGGGGTGTTGAATGTTATTTTAGGTTCACAAAAATTTCTCTTCAGAATTCGTGTCTGTGATAATAACCTTGACTTTACCACTAAGTATCCCAAAAATCTTTTATCTTCAGCTGCATGGATTTGCAGCTGCCCAAATTGCTGAATGTTTGTATGCAAAGCTGCATTGAATCTCAATTTTCTCCTTAATTGAAAATGACTAAATGTTGCCATAGTTTTAAAATGATCTTTTGTAAAAATTAAATACGCTAGTAAATTGCAAACTGTTAAGACTCTTTCATCCTTTATTAAATGCAAAAGATTCACTGGTTTGATCTAAAGTTTTAAGATACCAAGAGAAAAATGATTATGGAATGGAGAAGAGTTTAATTATGTGGTTTGTATCCATGTTATATCTAGAGATCTGAGAGCATCATTGCAAGGTTCCTCCCCAAAGAATCCATTCATAAAGAAACCAAAAGAAGAGGAAGTGGGAGGTCATTGGGCAATTCTTACTTTTGTAATAGACCCTAGGTTAGCTTTGACTTTCTTGGATCTGATGATTCCCCCTCCTAAAAGAAAACATCTTTAACAAATTAGGAGCCTTGTGGTGGTTAAGTATAGAAATTCCCTGTCTCATTTGATGAATTAAACAAAGCATTTTCTTAAAAGAGAAAAAGGAAACATATTCATGTTAGATGTTTAATTTTTTAAATTTTCCACCGCATTTTATTTGATCTTAGTACTACTGATGTGCTGAAATCAAGCATCATTTCCACAATCTGAGTTCATGAGTTTGAAGGTGGGGATTTTGGAATATATTTTTAAAGACATTTTATTTGTGCATAAATTCTGATCTAGTACATGATAATCATTTTTGCATAGTCAGGAAAATACCATTACTTTTTATTAATATTCTTTTGGTTGATGGCACCACATATCCATCTTATACATTAAAATTAATATTATATTGAATCAAGGAGAGTGGGGAAATAATTCCAGAAAGAGTGAAAATGAAGCTGAGGTGCTATCTGTGGGGAGTGGTCACTAAGGAGTTTCCGTAGAGGGGTAACACATAACATGCAAACATGGAAAAGGCAAGTATCCTGTGATTTTCACACCCACGTGGCTCTTGTAAGATTCATCTGTAACTTTAAAAAGGGCAGATAGAGACCACAACTGTTGAGAGAGAAGTTCTAGATTGGGAATTCATAATAGGGTGACTGAGCAAGGTCTAATTGACCCTCATTTTCTGGAGCACTAAACACGAACTAGCAAGTACTTCAAGAATCAAAGACTCCCAAGTCCTTAGTCTTCTTGGCTCTTCCTCCCATGTCCTACGGTGCTGCTCCTTCCCATATCATACCCCTCGACACACAGTAGCTATACAAATGATAAACTCATCCAGTGCTGCGTTCACTGGGAGTTTGAATTTGGGTTTCTAGAAGTGCCAATGGCCTTAAACTCTTATCTGGATCCCTGATTTCTGTCAACACAGCTCCCCTGCCCCCTGCCCCCACAATGCCAGTTCCCTCATTTCTCAGCATTCCCTGTTCTAATTGTTTCACAGAGCCCTCCTGGAGACCCAGAAGTCACAGAATTTAGTCCAGCCTCCATTTCCAAGGAATGTCAATCAGTGAGGCTTCCAGGCCCCAGTTCAGCACCCTGATACTCCACACACACACACACACACACACACACACACACACACACACACACATCCCATCCTACCCCAACCCTGCTAGAGCTCTGCAAGGAAAGACCCAAACTCTCATCCTCAAAGCAACATGGTAGCAATTAAGAACTCTCACTAGAAAGTAATTAAAAATTCTAGGTTCCCCCTAATCATGTAGTGATTCTTCTTCCCATCCCCACCTACCAGATTTCTTCTATCCCTGTGTTCAGTATTGCACCCATATCCTGTAGACCCTTCCCCACCCCACCCCACCCCCAGCCTGCACCCCTGATAAAGGTGCTATAAGCCATATGCAGCTCAGAGGAAGTATATATATGAATGTTGAGTCCAAAAGTGGGAAATGGCAAGCCAGTTGAGTCAACAATGTGAATTTGGAATGCCAGAAGGATGATAAAGACTAAATAAATAAAGGCAAAGATAGCTGACCTTGGTTTTTAAATGACTACAAGGACACACCAGTACAGAACAGTGCTGCTTGCTGGATGAAAACAAGACATGAACAGTGTAGTGAGAAGAGATTTGGGCTCCAGACAAGGGAAGTATCGTAGACAGATAGGATATAATTATGATATGATTTTAAAATTGCAGGGTCAACCTAGGATAATTTCCCACAGTGTACTCAAGCCATGAGAGGTAGCTCTGTAAGCAAGAGCGATCCAGTAATAAAACACCCGCGGTGGAGGGTAATTCTGCTTTGCTTTCAAAGCTCAGGAAACAGCAGAGTCTAAATAACTGATTGACCTAGAAGCTGTGTTTCCCAATAGCTGGCCCCGGACACATGCTAGGCTTGTTGCAGGGGTTTACGGGGCAACTTCAAAAAATAGGAATATCTGGACTTTATATCCCGAGATTCCCATTTGGGTGGCCTGGGGTGGGAACAAGAAATCTGTATTTTTTTAAAAGGCCCCTGGTTGATTCAAATGTGCAGCCAGAATTAGCACCCACTGGGCTGGAAGCCACAAATTCTGAGCTCAGTGACTAATGTCTCCTGCTAGATTGTTGACTCAGTCTCAAAACGTCCACAGAATGAAACAATACGGGAGCAAAAGGCATCATGCGTAGGTGTGTGAATGTGCGGATGCTTACAGTCGGAGCAAGATGGACTGTCCAAAGAGGATATCATTAAAGAAGAATAAAGCACTGGGATTAGCTGACCAGTGCAGGGGGAAAAAATGCGAACTTGCATCAGAAAAGAAAAGAAAAAAAGTCCCTCCGCAACAGCTGCTAGCAAAATTTCAAAGACATCGGTGAAAGATAGAATGGCACCAGAGCTCATGCAATGGAGTCATCCATCACTCGCTTCATCACGCCTCCAGCCCCTCAGTCCAGGTGTCTACAGTTACGTCTCCCCCACCTCACCACTCACCCTGCCTTTCACCTCCTTCTCTACTGACACTGCAGTTCCCATTTTCAAAATCCATTCGGCATTTCCCTGTTTCTCCATTAAAACAACAACAAGCAAACTGATGAGGAGATTTGCACAAACGGTGTACGTAACGCGGCCACTTCCTTTGGTGGTGTCATGCCGCTGTGTACAACCCACGGGATGAGCAAAGAGGAAGAGCCATGAGCCATCCCTGGAGCCACCACCCAGAAGCGGAGTTGGCCAGCATGAAGAGCAGCTCTGAGGCCCCTTGTGCTGGAGGCAGGCTTGAAAAGACAATGGAATCTAAAGGGGAAGAGACAAGAGAACAACTTGGAGACTTCCAGGTGGCCTTTCAGGAGTTGGAGGAATTAACCAGCAACAGTGCCATGGAAAGAACTAAGTTCAGAAAGGAACTATCTCAACAGCTTGACACAGTGGCTACAGTCGGGAGTGCGCATCCTCTATCGCTTCATCCGGGGACTTTTTGAAAGGCATGTCAAAGAGAGACTAAGCATGGCTTTCGAGACCCTCTTTGTCTGAAAACAACAAAAGCATATACGGTGATTTTTCTCTTCACTATTGGATAAAGGAGGGATGCGGTTGGTTCCATTATGTCTGTCACGGCCCCTTCTGTTTGGCATTGTGGTAATTTGCTGGGATCTTTGTCTCTATGTGAGGGACACCCCGTCCCATCCTGGTTCCCACCAGGCTCGGCAGTCTGTTTCCTCTTTGTCTCCCTTCTGAACTACCACTGCATGCCTCCCACCTCCCCGAATGTGCTGTCTTGCATTATTCAACTAAAAAGATGCTTTACCAGCACCAGCGTCCTCAGATGTGGTTCCCTCAAATAGCATCCTACCAGCAACTAAACAGTAACTGGCATCCATCAGCCTCTGAGGAGCGGGTGAGCTCTGAGGACGAGACCGCTCCGGGCTTAAACAAACAACAATAAGAACATGTGCAGATTCCAAAAGAACACACACCAAATCTAATAAAGGCTTGGTGCCGCGGAAGGCTGTGCCAGTGGACCAGGCTGGGGTCCTTTTGTTCTCCTCCTGATTGCCTCGTATAGGTTTGCCTCTGGAAGTCATGGTCCCAAATCTACACTTCCTGCGAGAGTGAGTGACTTCGCCTTTGGTGGAATTTGCCTCTTGGTAGTTTGGAGCTGGAACTGGGCAACAAAGGGGCTTGTTAGAGAATAGCTGGAGTAGAGCCCCAGTTGTGAGCTCCAGCCATGGAATGGTTAGGTTCTGTGTCTCCAGCCCAAAACTCCACAGGGGCCCTGGATGGAGGGCATTCGTGAAGTTTCCAGGTAGCAGTGCCTGGAGAAGAACCTTAAAATCCATGCTTCACTGTCGGTAGCTAAAGAACTTTATTAAAAGTAAGCAGCAGCCAAAACCGGTTTGGCTCAGTGGTAGAGCGTCCGTCTGTGGACTGAAAGGTCCCGGGTTCGATTCCGGTCAAGGGCATATACATTGGTTGCGGGCACATCCCCGGTAGGGGGTGTGCAGGAGGTGGCTGGTCGATGTTTCTCTCTCATCGTCGTTTCTAGCTCTCTATCTCTCTGCCTTCCTCTCTGTAAAATATCAATAAAATATATATTAAAAAATTAAAAACAAAACAAAACAAAAAACTAAGCAGCAACTGTACTGACAGAGTCTAGAAAGGAGGGAATACCTGTGGGCATGTGGAAGGCTTCACAGGGAAAGAGATATTTGATCTGAGTCTAGAGAAAAGCAAGATAGCATGATTACTCCAGAGAGATAGAAACAGAGCCTACACCCAGAGCTCGGGCCATGAAATTCTGTGATTTTCATGAGCATTAAATCAGCTTTTCTCGAATCATTCACATTTTTGTTGTTGTTTTCTAAATAAAAGTGTAAACGTATCAATATTCAGACAGTGTAAGAAAGAAAACCCTCACGTTGTTCTGTCTCTGAAAATGCAGTTGTCCTGGTGGAGGGGGGCGGGGGAGCAGAGGGAAGGCACTGAGGGTCAAGGTCTCCTCTGTGTGGGGCGGCCCTTTGGCTCCAGGAGGGGCAGTGGGGGAGGCAGGAGAATGGGTGGTTTCTTTTCTCTACTTTGGGAACGAGCCTGCGGCAACCGACGCTGCTCCTTCCCACTGAGCACTGCCCACGGCTGCCCCTTGCCCTGGTTTCCCACGCTGTGCCAGCCCAGCACACTGGGCTGCTCACTGACCGTGCCCGAGGTCTCCAGCGGGAAGGGCACGGGCCAAGGGAAGGGAGTAGCGGACCTAGGAGCTGCACGCAGACCAGCTACTGGTGTCAAAGGGAGGGAGTCCTGCCCGCAGGGATGCCAGTTAGGTGTGCTGTGGGAAAGGGCGCTGGGCAGGGGGGGGGGAGGAGGGTGGTTGACATTTTCAGAACAATGAGAGGAGGCAGAGAAGAGGGAAGGCTCCATCTGGTCATCCACAAATGCCATTTTTCATCTTGCTTTTCTGTGTAAATCTGGCTTCCTGTCCTTGACCCTGACTTACTTGATCCCGTCGGGAGGCAGCTGTGCTGCTCAGCAGATGCCTGGGGTGGGGGTGGGATGGGGGCCAGGAGGTGGCCACCTCGGGGTGAGCCGGGTGAGCCATGGCAGCGAGAGGTCCTGTGAAAATCGTCTGGGCCGCCTCGGCTGGCCGCCCTCCAGTAAGAACTGCTCACAGGCCTGTTCCCAGGCCGGCTCATTCCAGAGGGTCTAACCGGGAGCACAGAATGCATGGCTTTTTTTTTTTTCTCTCTCCACCAACCTCAAAGAGATCCTTTTATGGACAGACCCATGCCTGGCTCTTTAAAAAAAAAAATTCCTGTTGAGAAGCTGACCTCCCTTGACCTGGGCAAAGCAACAGGTGACCCCCTAGGAGAGTGGGCAGTTGTCAAAGCAGCTCTTGTCTCTGGGGTCTCAGGGGAACTGAAGACAAATGAAGCTTTCAGCCTGAAAGGACGCAGGCGTTGCCTCGTTGCCTCGGGACATGCCTTTGAATTTGATGGTGTGGCCGGCAGTGGGACTCTGAGCCTCACTGAGAAGTCCCGGCTGGTCCTTCAGCTTTGGAAACTCTCTGGGTTTTGTGTGATCAGGCAGGAGAGCAGAATGGGCGGCTACCGGCTACCGTTTGGAAATGCTTAAACACTTAGTGGCAATGCAGTCTCCCCTGCAGATAGCTGCGGGGGTGGGGGGTGGGGGGGCACAGAGTTAGGTCTGGACTTTCATTAGCACTGACTAGGTGAGAACGGATGCACTAGGTAAAAGGGATTTTCCTTTTCCTTAAAGACTGTGGTGTCTGGGATTTTTCAAATCTTCCAGAAAGCATTGATTTGATGTTGTTAATTTATTAAGCCATTAATTAAGCATCATCAGATGAAATGAAAGTATTCAAAATTGGCTCCGGCCACTACTCAGATGTCAGTGACTTGTGGTTCAGATCTTGTTTCAGGAAAGCACTAACAGTCTCGGGTCTATATAACTGGAAACCAAAAGGTGAGATTATTTGGGGTACAAATGCATTTGAGTCTGTTTTAATGGCCTTCCTTAGCCAGGTACCTAGGTCTCCATCTTTATTTTATGTCTGGAGTGGTATAAAGGATGGAAGCTGTCCAAATTATGGATTCTCTTTCTACATCAGGAGACTTAGAATAGATGAATCACTTGTCCCTTTGTTGTATTTGTATTCTACTTTCAAGTACTCACTTTATTTTTTATTTTATTATGGCCACATTTACTATATATATAGTTTTTAATTAATTTAACGTGTGTTTAGCACTCATTTAGTATCTTGCACTAAATTAATCATTCTAATTTGGTGTTATAAGGCCAGAAAGAGACACAATGGTTGTCACAAGTGATCTTCCATGTCTAAGGACAAAACAGAAATGGTACCACACAGAGTTCTACAGACTGCAGCATTTAGACACATATTATTCCATTGGATTCGAGAAGCTGACTTTGGGTCTTCGTGTTAACCCAGAACCAGTCAGAAGTAGAGTCAAGACTCCAGCCCAAGTGCTTTGATTCCTCCTCTTGTGTACTTTTGGACATTGGTAGGGAACCTAAGGGAAGTTGTTTGGCAACTCAAAAAAAAAAAATCACTAGGTTCTCACAGTGCTTGTGTGTATGAGAAAAACAGAGCCTGGTTTTGAGTGGCTTGTAGGCCTTGAGTCTGTGTTTGTATTTGTGGAGTGGAGATACTTAGAACTAACTTATTCTGCAGCTATGTCTCAGGGATAACATAATAATGATGATCATTTACATAGATATTATAGTTTACTGTTTATGAAATTCTTTAAAATATAAAAGAGCTTTGAAAGGAAAAGCTGTACAATTGCCAGTGATTACTATGTTTCTTCTTAGAGCTTCAGTTTTCACAACAGCAAAAAAAAGAAAGAAAAAAAAAAGAAAAGAAAAAGGCTCATAGCTGTCTCAAATATTTAACAGGAGTTTGGAAAGTCATCCAGTGTCACCTAGATAGCCTTTTCTGAGCTAAAGAGATGTTCATTAAAATACAGACAGACAGACACACACACACACACACACACACACACACACACACACACATTGAGCAACTATTTTCTGCTAGGCATTGTATTAAGTACAGGAAAGGTGAGTGAAACTAGATCCTTTTCCTCAAAGAGCTTATAGTCTATATGGGGAAACAGACTTTGTAAATAAAATAAGATCTATTGTAACAAGTGCTAGAAAAGACTGAGACAGAGCTTCAGGCTTAGGGCAGCCAGAGGAAGCTGTTCCAGATAAGGAATGAAGACAGACAAGGGAATAGAAATGGTAAGAAAAGGCTGGAGATGCAAAATTTCTTAAGTAGATGGCACTCTCAGTTTAAAGGTAGGGACTGTTTGATACTTGTTTCAGTTTTTCACAGATACCAATAATTGGTATTCAATTTTGGACATGCTGAGTTTAAAACATCTTTAGGTCATAGAGGTGGATTTCTAACAGGCAGTTGAATAGACATTCCTCAAAAATTAAAAATTTGGAGATCATCTTTCATAAACAATAGATATAATTAGGGTGTGAATAAGACCATGCAATTGGATCATCTTTTAAAAGAAGGTCAATGACAATACCTAAGGAACACAAATGTTTGAGCAGAGTATTAACAAGGGGTCCACAGTGCAGATTAAGAATGTGATTATAGGGGGAGAAAAAATTCAAGGGTGCTATTGCTCACACTATAGTAGGAAAAAGTGGCAGGAATGAAGTCAGTAATGTCCAATACTGCAAAGAAGTCACATAAGATAAAGACTGAAAAAAAATGTCACTTGAATATGATAATTATAAAGATGTTTATAAGCAATTTTAGGAAGAACAATTCTGGTGGAATGGCAGGTAGAGAAATTGCACTGCAGTGCCTTGAGGGGTGAATTGGGGTTAAAAGGTGGAGACAAAGGTACAGGTCCCATTTCAAAGAGTTTGTCTAGGAGAGGGATGAGAGCAATGAGACAGCAGAGTAGGAAAATGGAAAGGAGAATATTTTTTAAGATAGGAGAGATTTAACCAAGCTTGAGGCTGATAGGATAGAACCAGCAAGGAGGGAAAAGCTGAGGATGCAGAGAACAGAGGAGACTCAATGAAGCAGAATTCTGAAGAAGACAATGTGGTAGACAGAATAATATACAGATATCCATGTCCTAATCCCTGGAACCTGCGAACATGTTGCCTGTCATGGCAAAAGTGACTTGCCAATGCGATTAAGGGTCTTGAGGTAGATAGATTGTCTGGATCCTGAATTAGCCCAATATAATCCCACGGGTCCTTATAAAATGGAGGCAGGAGACTCAGAATGAATAGTAGATTCATAGTGTTTTATCTATTCCTAAGCTCTCAATTAACACCCCCAGAGGATGGTTCCACATTTATATTTCCAGCTCAGATCTCTTCTCTGAATTTCTGACTAGCACATCTTGTGTAATTTCCTCTGGGGATGTTTCTCAGAAACTTCAACCAGCTTACAGTGTGCTATATATTACCTTGCATTTTCCCACCTGCTTTATTGTAAATTTGTTATCTGTATCTTTCCCTGGAATGTACTCTGTGAATGTAGGATCCCCAGAACTATGTGTGCCTTACTCATCACTGTATCCACAGTACCTAGCCAAGTTCCTGGTTTGAAATTACTATTTAGTGTGAATTGGTAAATTTACTGATTTTAATTTAAGCCATTGTAAGAGTTATTTATCATAAAGGGCACCCAAATTAGTGTATCTTTTATCTTTCACAACATGATGGCCCTTTAATGACTGCTACTTTTGTGAAATTTATAGTAAAACAAATTAATAGAAAATAAAGCTAGTAGTAACAACAACAAAAAAAGACAAGATCTCATTTTTCATTTTATGTTCAACAGACTTGATATTACTTTGTGGGATAATTATAAAGGTTTTTAAACGATTATCCCAAATTTCTGTAATTTTCCTGTGAACGAAGTAGTTCACAAAGCAGCACTAGACGGCAGACAATACTTGTGTTATTGTGATTGGCTAGTTATTAATTAATATTAATAATGAGAAGAGAGAAAAGGGGAGGCCAGGCATTATAAGGAGGTCATCTGGAAGTTGCAGCTTCATGCTCCTCAGGCAGCATGGGCCATTCTGGAAGTTCGCTAGGGGAAGGGGTTGAACAAAAGGGGAGGTGGGCGCATGTACAATGAAGTCAGGGTGATACAGGGGAGGTGCTTGCCTATCAGTCTAGCTCGGGGAACAATGGATTGGCTGGGGGTACCCCATTAGAAGCGGGAGAAGTCTTGGAAAGTTAGTTCATTAGGTTGAAGGAACTCCTGATTAAAATGGAATGGAGACTATTTTTTAAGTTAGGAGAGACTTAGAAATTAGACAAAGAGTTCTAATCTAGATTCTAGTTAAGGTAGGAGAGATTTAGATTTAGACAGAGGGTTCTCTCTCTCTTATTTGCTCTTGCTTGCTCTTGTTCACACGTGCTCTCTCTGGCACCGTGACCCGCATTTGCCCATGTGCTCACCGGTTCTCTCTCCGTAGCCATGTGGCCTGGAGCAGCCGCCCGGTCAATGGTGAGGAGGCTCCACACGCAGGATGCTGGGCTGGGCTGCCATATGGAACACTAGTTCTGGGCAACAGCCTTACTTCTGGCTCTGCGAGGACAAGATTGGGTTTCTTCCATGGCGAGACAGACAGAGATGGGACCTTGGAGGGGAACCCCCTTCATTTTGCATCATCAATAAAGCTTTCCACAAAACCCCACCCTCCCATGGGGGCCTCAGGAAAGTCTTTTCTTCACAGCACCCCAAGAACTCTATTTCCACCCCTAACACTTGGAATAGTGCTGGATGGGATGACAGCACTAGTCACAACTCTTGATTTTTTTCTTTCATTTCATTTCTTTTCTTTTCTTTTCTTTTCTTTTCTTTTCTTTTCTTTTCTTTTCTTTTCTTTTTTTCTTTTCTTTTCTTTTCTTTTTTCTTTTCTTTTCTTTCTTCTTTTCTTTCTTTCTTTCTTTCTTTTTGCTTCTTTTTTGGATCATTTTATTTGCTGAAGAAAATTAGATAAAAGCTCTTTTTTGTTTTGTTTGTTTTTGCAAAGCAAGGAAGGGAGCTGATGGTCTCCTGTCACCGTAGTCAGTGAATTGAGCATCTCTCATAGTTCAACCTGAAGTGGCTGTAGAGAGTACAGATGTCAAGGATGGTGCTCTGCGGTGGTGTGGGGAGCTTCCGTGCGCATGTGTACAACCCTTTGCTTGTCTGTGCTGAAGCCTTTGCTGGGTGACTATTACAGACGAGGTCCTGGTAGAATGACCACAGAGTCAGTGCCCATATAGTTCAGCCTTATCTTTGGCCCTGAGTGCTTTAAAACCGAAGACTTTCTGAAAATCCCCCCATTGTTTATCAGTACTGTCAACGGAACTCCTTAAATACTACAATTTATACAACCTTTAGAAAATTCTTGCACTGTCTCTATTAAACATAGGAGAACTGGAACTTCTCATGGAATTGCCAACTGTTTGTTTATTTTTTCTAGGATCAAATACCCCTGGACTCTAAGAGTTCAGTGCAACCGTATCTCCTGTTTTCCCAGATGCTTTTTAGCATTAAAAACTGTGGAGGCGTTTCAACCTCTTCCCCTTATCAACTTTCGAGTATTTCTCTGTTTAACATTTGAAGAAGTAAAAAAAAAAACCTGGTCATATGTTGGAGCCTCAGTTTATCTCAGGCAGAGCTATTAGACAGAAAGCTTGCCTTTAAATGTTTTGTTGGGGCTGCCAGCTTTACTAAAAATAAATACAGGACACCTAGTTAAACTTGAATTTCAGATAAACATAAACATTTTTTAATATGGACATGTCCCTTGCATGGGGCATGCTCACATTAAAAATGTATCCTCTGTGTATCTGAAATTCAAATTTAACTGAGTGCCTTATATTTTATCTGGCAACCCTGTCTTGTGTAAATTATTTCATTTAGATGGGTCCTTTTTCCTATGGTATCTCTAGGGAGGTATTTTTGGTTTGGGTTTGCTTCTTTGTCTTTAGACACTTTCCTTCCCTATTAGAACACAGTTTTTAAAAGGCTTTCTGCCAATCCTCAGTCCATGATCAATGACAGCATTAGCATCACCATAGCTCTAAATTATGCTAAAACAGGATTAGAACTACCGACAAACTGTGGAGACAAGAGGCTCCCAAGGATGTTAGGATCAAATTATGATCAAGAAAGGAAAGGAAGGAAATGGCAAACGTAGCTTGTAGATAATGCTCAGCGTAGTGAATGCTCTGTAATGGAGTCCCAGACACAGAATACCCCTGGGAGGCGGATGGGCACTCAACCTCACATTTCACAGATGGAGAAACCTGAACACAAAGAGAGCGAGTGACTTCTTGAGGGGGGCAGGAAGCAGCTGTGTAAAGGAATGGGGGAAGAGAAGAGAAAAAAAAACCTTCCGAAACCTGGTCTTACCTGGCAGGCTGGGGGAAAGACAATCTCTGAAATGTGGCTGTTTTACTGAAACCCTTTTCTTCTAGACAACTGGGAAAGTTTTACATCTACCACCCATCCCACCCTTTGCATGCGCAGACCACGGAGCCAACACGTTCTAAAAATTGGAAAGGGACACTAGAGAGCATTCACCTCAATCTCTTCATTATATTGATGGAGGAGCTGAAGCTGAGAGGTTGGGTAACTACTCAGTTGTATAATTTATAGGACTGCACCCGGCCTAGGCCCGAGGATTCCTACAGCTCCACGTTTTTATACGCCGCCCAACGTTTCTGCTCCGTAATAAAGTCCAGTCCAGTCCAGTGTAACTGTGTGTTTCAAGTCAGGCAAGAATCAATGTTTTGAGTCCATTAAAAGTGAAAGTTGGTGAGATCAACCGACAGGAATTCAGATAAAAAGATTTTCCAACTCTGCGGTCCAAACACTGAACTGCGTAGAAAAGCCCCATTGTTCAGGTCACTCCATTTGGTAGCCGTGTGGGAGTCCCCACAGACAAAGGGGCTTTGCTGAGGCTTTTGTTTGTAAACTGAACTTTAAAATAACAAATTAGAAAAGGTAATTCATTCAAAGCTTAGGAAGGTTAAGGCCATGGGATCTCAAAATCAAATTATAAAAGCAAGCCTTTTAGGGCCCAGCCAGCTTGGCTCAGTGGTTGAGTGTTGACCTACGAACCAGGAGGCCATGGTCCGATTCACTCTGATCAGGGCATATGCCCGGGTTGTGGGCTTGATCCCATGTGGGGCATGCAGAAGGCAACCCATCGGTGATTTTCTGTCATCATTGGTGCTTCTCTCTCTCTCTCTCTCTCTCTCTCTCTCTCTCTCTCTCTCTCTCTCTCTCTCTCCTTTCCTCTGAAATCAATAAAAACACATATTTTAAAAAATTACCCTTGAGGGCTCTTATTATATATCTCCGTACACATTGGCTGCCTAAAGAAATAAAACAGTGCGGTCAAAAGCAAATTTCTTTTAAGCCCGTGTTTTATCATTCCTGAGGAACTTGTGAAGATGGTTTATAAATGCCAACCACTGTGATAGCACCTCGAGAGCTCACTCTGTATGTAGATCTAGGGTGGGCCTGATGCTCCACACTTGTTTTTTCTTTCTTTTTTTTAAAAAAAAATTATCTTTATTGTTGAAAATATTACAGATATCCCTCTTCTTTTCCCCGTTGGCCCCCTCCACCCTGCACCTGCCCCCACCCCCTCCCCGGGGCTTCATAGACACACATAGTCTATGTCCATGGGTTATGCATATATGCATATAAATTCTTTGGCTAATCTCTCCCCACTTGCACACACACACACACACACACACATGCCTGCCTTCCCTCTGAGATTCATCAATCTATCCCATGCTTCTATGTCTCTGGTTCTATTTTGTTCATCAGTTTATAATGTTCTTTAGATTCCACATATACTTTTAATAGCATCTTGGGTGATTCTGATACCAGTGAGGTGGCTTTCTCTCTTTGCAAAACACTGCTTTAGAGTGTAGGCACTCTCTAGCCCCAGCTAAATCATGGAATAAAATGTGCTGTGCCACTTGGCAGCATCCTAGCTTAGATTTCCACACCTCTGGCACCCCCTTTCTATGACTGGTGTTTGTTAAGAACAGAGACAGACAGCCAGAACCGGTTTGGCTCAGTGGATAGAGTGTCGGTCTGTGGACTGAAAGGTTCAGGGTTCAATTCTGGTCAAGGGCATGTACCTTGGTTGTGGGTACATTCCCAGTGGGGAGTGTGCAGGAGGCAGCTGATCGATGTTTCTCTCTCATGGATGTTTCTAACTCTCTACCCCTTTCCCTTCCTCTCTGTAAAATATCAATAAAATATGTATTATATTAAAAAAAAAGAACAGACAGACAGACACGAACTTAGGGCCTGACTCAGCCTGCACTAGCTTGTGATCTAGCATAAACTACTTAACATTCAACCCCTCCTTTATTCACTCAACAAATTAAGCTTCTGGGCATAAAACGTTGAACAAATCCTCACACAGTTTACCTTACGTGAAAGAAAGAAAGCATATAAACAAAGAAACAGCTAAGTAAATGTTAGAGACTGGTAAGTAAGACTTCAAAAATGACATGGGACAATGAGATGGAGAATGATCCAGGGGTCAGGGAGGGCAGGCTACTTTATTGGATGGACAGCTGATGCCTCTTAGGAGTGGGTGGACAGTTGAGCAGTGGACAGTTGATACGAAAGATACAACAGTGCAAAGGGTGGGGAAGGGCAGCAGAACTGTGTGTCCCCAAATAAGCTTTTACTGCCACAAGACTGAGCAATGCTAGCGAAATGGAGAGTGGAAAGAGAAAACCGGGTCAGAGGAAAGGATGAACCAGATTACTCAGGGCCTGGGAACCAAGATAAAGAGCTTGGACTCTTTTCCAATTAGAATGGAGAGCCATCCGAGCATTTTAAGCAAGCTGAAGCCTCTCATAGTAAATTGGTTAGGATAACTGCTTCGTAGGGGTGAATCGTGGAATGCTTAGTTCTTAGTAAGGCTTCAATATATGGCAGCTATTGCTATTCTTTTTAATGCTGCTCACCTCATCATCCTTTGCTCACCAGTGCAATATTACCCCCATAGGGCATCTTATCTGTCTGTAACTCATCATGTCGCAGTCAACTAACAAGTCTGAGAAAGCAACTTCCCTCGCTCTGTGTGGTCTGGGAAGCTCCTGGAGAATGTGTGCGTGGTAAAATTGGCTTCCCAGAGGAAAGCCATAATGTCCCTGTTCTCTCAGAAAGGAAGGGACCACAGGAAGCATCCGTTCCCAACTGGAAAAACGTGCTAAGGGTCTAATAGTCCAAAGCTGAAAGTGTGAGTTGAGTAAGTATCTTGGGTAGGATGACGGCTCATATGCACCCCTGACCTTCTAAAGACCTCCCTAACCCCACATACAGGTCAGGCAACAGCAACCTGCTTTCGCTAATCTTCTGACCTGAACCACACTAATAAAGCCATGTTTTCATCTTCTATGAAGACACATGAGTGTTTTTGATACTATCTCTAGTTGTTATTTTAAATAAGAATTAAACATGACTGATTCAGAAAAATCATTTGTGGGTTAAGTAGTCTATCCTAGGCCAACAGATACTTTTTTGAGGGTCCATTACCAGCCAGGCTATACATGTAATTTGGTGTAGATGTTTTAAACATTTTTTAAAAAGCAGAAGCAACTTTCTTCAAGCAAAACCCATCAAGGCAATCCAACAGGAAGCACCTTTGATTAAAAGCAGGAGTTCAGGCCTGAGCTGGGCCTGGCATACTGGCCATTGCTTTCCAAGGGGATTCCTGAAGGGCTTGGAGGAATCTGAGGACATTTGAAAACTAGTAGCCTGGGTGAAAAGATTCAGTAGATGTCAGATACTGATAGTACATAAATAAAAAATGCTTGGGGATAATGGCCCCAATGTTCAATCCTCATTTCAACCTTTTTATATTTACATTTTTAGTCAAAATTCCTACAATATGCTGCTCACATAGCTATCCTGTACCTTCCATCTCCATGAAGCCCAAATCCCTCTTCATTCATTCACCACTACGGCAACTGATCAATAGCTTCTACACTGATAAAAGAGAAATATGTAAATTGACCATACCTCCATGACACCCACCAGCCAATCAGGCATGAGTATACAAATTAACCCAACAAATATGGTGGGTTAATTTGCATACACAGGCAAGGAACGATGGCTGAAGACTGAAGAGGCTTGGTTTCTCCACTGCTGCCAGAGCAAAGGTCTGGGTCCCAAGTGCCAGAGGAAAATTGGTGCTGGCAGCCAGGGGAAGGAAAGCCTATTCTTGCATGAATCTTCATGCAATGGCCATCTAGTGTAGGACATAAAGGATCAAAAGCCCCACCAGGTGCAAGATGAAAGACTCCTTCCCAAATGTGCATAGAAGGTGGTCACCCAGCTCCTAATATACCCCCATCGAGTTGGACTGATTTAAGTGTGCTAGCACTAAACATATTAAAATGTTAATAGTTTATTTGAGTAAAAATCTAATTGAATTAGGCAGCACCAAACCAGGAGTTGCTAGGAATCCCACACTGACAGGAGTTGTAGAAAAAACTTCTATAGAGAAGGGGTGGAAGCGAAGCAAGGACATTATTTGATTGGCTATATCGCTTAAGAGTTTACTTGGAAAAGCCTAGCTGGCTCTTTCTGATTGGTTGTCCTTAGGTTTCAAATAAACTCTGAGGCCTTTATAAGCTTAGGTTTTGGTTTGCTGACTTAGGCTGCTATGACATTGGAACCTTCTCAGTCTAAAAGCCTTCTTGTTTCATTACTATAACAAGTAGAAACATGGGGAGATGCAGAGAGCTGCAACTTAATAAAAATCTTGCTCCCACTTACCAGGAGTGGGACCTGAGGCAGGCATCTTAATTTCTCCAAGTTAGCTGTTTTCTAATTCTATAAAAAAACAGGCATTTTTTATAATCTGCCTCATCTAAGAAAGGTATGTATAGGTACTCAACGAATACTAATTTCCCCTTTTCACTCGTTTCCATTGAGTAGCCCAGTCTTCCTACCTGGGAGCCTTCAGGGATGGGGGAAGAGATGGAGAAGAGCTCTGCGAGTAATTGTAAACTACATATACCCACTCTTTTCCCGTGTATGCAGCTGCTATTGAGCAAAGAAACAGATTCATTTAAAGTGATTACTAGATGCAAAGTGGCCCATATACATATAATTCATCTTCACTCATGTAAAAGGCTACAACATAGACTGATATTAAGAGGTTCTTAAATTTCCAAAAAGTGGGAACAGCTTTGGGCTGAAACAAAGTGCAGCCACGATGCTCGGGCACTCACTTTGAATCCTGTTGACTTTTCAGTCCCTTCCCAGGGATGCTTCTCCCCATCCTTCATTATTCGTTATCAGTGGGTAGATAAGGACAATAGCTATGCTTTTCTTCACTTCTGTGGTGTTTCCTGGCTTCCTGCCCATCCCTTCCCTGTCCAGGGCTCTCCAGAGGATCCCCTGAGCGGGAGAGCAGGCCGGCCACTGAGTCACAGGCTCCGTCTGTGGCCAGGCTGGCCCTGGCCCGTGGGAGACAGCCCCTGTGGCTGCATCTGATTGCTAATGAGCTTTCTGGTGGCCCAGCCTCCTCATCAGCACCCTTTGTTTTTCCAGGCCGCCCTTGTAGACTTGAGGCTTGTTTTCCTTGCCTCCCAGGCACTGCGAAGTTTTTCCTCTCTGGGCCTGGCTGTCTCCTTTTCTTTTGAGACTGTGTGGGAGCTAAATTTAAACTTGATTAACAACATTTAGTCCAAGGAGGTCAGGATACTATTTTCATGTTAAATGCTGCTCTTTCTGGTAGCCTTTTGTTTTGTTTTAAGACACAATAGGAACACTCACAATGGGGGCCCCTCTGATTTAGTTGCTATGGTGTGAGGGACAAAAACCAGCATAAACTGTTGGGTGGTTTTACTCTGATCAGAGATGGAGAAGTGAGCTAATACCCTTTTTGTGAGAACCCAGTTGACTGTTGAGAGCTATAGATGAAAAAGCTAACAAATACTACTAGTGATTGCATTTTTGACTCTTTACTTCTGAATAACCTCTGCTCAATATGTGGGGCTCGGCGGCTCTGGAAAACTTGATTCCCCGAACGTGTCAGGTCCACTATTAGGGATCTCCTTCAGCACCAAGGGATGTTTCATTTCTAGCATTTTCTAAGGCCTAATTAAACCGTTACTCAGGAGCTACCAGATCCAAGATGGCGGCCTAGGCAGTCTCCTAAGCTGCCGCCTCATCAACAATTTAATTAAAAAAACAACTAAAATCAAAAAGGACTTCACCAAAATGTCAGGAAAGCTGGCGGAGTGGAATAGCTACAACTAGAAAGAAAGAGAGAGGCTCACGGATCGGACTGGGAGCCGAAAAGCACTGAGGTAGGAGACGCTCGCTCACGCGGCCGCCGAATACCTGCCTGGCGGGAGGGGAGGAATCCCCGATTGCACGGAACCCTTTCCGACTGTACTGAACCCCAGCCCCGGCTGAAATTCCGTGGTCCCAGGCTCATACGGGTGGTCTGGACTGCAGAGAAAGGCACCCAGAGACTCAGAGACTCAGAGACTGGGAGACCAGGGACCGGGAGCCGCAGTCGCAGTCTGCAGGGTCTACAGACTCGCGCGCACGAGCAAGTACGCGCTGAGGTCTGACCGCCGCCCCTCCGTAGCGGAAGGAGTCAGAAGCTCCAGTCTGACCACGGAGGCTGCCGCTGCCTCTCTGTACAAGGTGGCGGCCTCTCTGTAGCGGAAGGAGTCAGAAGCTC
Source organism: Vespertilio murinus (assembly GCA_963924515.1). Lineage (NCBI taxonomy): Eukaryota > Metazoa > Chordata > Mammalia > Chiroptera > Vespertilionidae > Vespertilio > Vespertilio murinus. The sequence continues at coordinate 186,954,383 of OZ004705.1, forward strand.
CCGGTCTGACCACGGAGGCTGCCGCCGCCTCTCTGTACAAGGTGGCGGCCTCTCCGTAGCGGAAGGAGTCAGAAGCTCCAGTCTGACCACGGAGGCTGCCGCTGCCTCTATGTACAAGATGGCGGCCTCTCTGTAGCGGAAGGAGTCAGAAGCTCCAGACTACAGAGACCAGCCCAAGTCCGGGTGAGCCCCTGCGGCACCCACGATCTTGCTTGGGGAAACTGGGCCGGTCAGGCGGAAACTCAGGCAAGTGCACAAGGGCAGGGCGGAAGCCAAGACTGTCGGTTCAGCCCTGAGACTCTGCCCCATCCAAGCTGAGCAGAGGCTTCTGCAGTTTTTCAAGTCTGATCCTATAAGACTGTCTCCAATACAGAAGTTATCCCAGAGTAGACACAGCTGATACCCACATCCAATTGGCCTGAAGGTCAATTCACAACAATAGAGACTTAGCTACAACAAGGCTGTGCACGCAGTCCACAAAGGGGATCACCAAGAGTGTCTACCTCAGGTAACTGAGGAGGCTGACCCACTGTGCTATATAGGACACCAAACACACAAAGCCATCCTACCAACTCTGAAAAATAGTGATAATGCCGAGACAAGGAAATAGATCTCAAACAAAAGAGATGGAGGATATAGAGTTCAGAACTACGGTTCTAAGGTTATGCAACAATATCCTAGAAAAGCTCGATAAACTTCATGAGACCCAACTAAAAAGTATAGATAAACTGACTAAATTGGAAAATATTATGCAGAGATCCAACAGCAGAATGGAAGAACACAAGAATCAGGTCAAAGAGCCTAAAGACACTCCTCTGGAGAAGGAAGAAGAAAAGAGGATCCAGAAAGTTGAAGATAGTGTAAGGAGCCTCTGGGACAACTGCAAGCGCACCAACATCAGAATTATGGGGGTGCCAGAAGAAGAGGGAGTGCAAAATACTGAAAACATATTTGAAGAAATAATATCAGAAAACTTCCCTCACCTGGTGAAAGAAATAGACTTACAAGTACAGGAAGCCTACAGAACCCCAAACAAGAGGAATCCAAAGAAAAATTCTTCTCGACACATCATCATCAATATGCCAAGGGTAAAAGACAAAAAGAAGATCTTACAAGCAGCAAGAGAAAAGCAGTTGGTTACCTATAAGGGAGCACCCATACGACTATCAGCTGATTTCTCAACAGAAACCATGCAGGCCAGAAGGGAGTGGCAAGAAATATTCAAAGTGATGAATAGGGAGAACCTACAACCAAGATTACTGTATCCAGCAAAGTTATCATTCAGAATTGAAGGGCAGATAAAGAGCTTCACAGATAAGAAAAAGCTAAAGGAGTTCATCACCACCAAACCAGTATTATATGAAATGCTGAAAGGTATTACTTAAGAAGAGGGAGAAGGTCAAGTGAATTAAAAATCTCAGGAATAGAATAAACTGTTGAATATAATAGAATTAGGGGCAAAGAAAGGGAGTGGATAGATAATTATCAGGGTGAAGGGGTGTGGGGTGCAGAAAGAGACTGGATTAAAATTGTATAACCTATGGATGAGGACAATAGTGGGGGGAGGGGGTAAGGGTAGAGGGTGGGGTGGGAATCAGGTGGAAGGGAGCTATGGGGGAGAAAAAGGAGAAACAATTGTAATAATCTGAGCAATAAAGATTTATTAAAAATAAAAAAAAAAAAAAAAAAAAAAAAAAAAAAAAAAAAAAAAAATAAACCGTTACTCAGCATCTGCCTTCTCTACTGGACTGTAAGCACCCTGAGAGGAGGCACAGATTCTCTGGTTCTCCACCAAGGGAGCTAAACATATCAACAGATAATGGCCAGACCACATCAGACAACAGAATTCTGGCCTCGACCTCTGCAGCAACCATTTCAGAAAGGAAAACTATGGCTTCCTGATCTAGGTGGTCAGCAGCATTGTCAGGGCTTGGTCGACGACTGCCGCTTCTCTAATGTTGTCTCCACTTCCAACTCAGTTCCAATCAGAGAAAGCAAAATGTGTTCCTCAGGCCTATCACTTGCCCCACTCCTGGTTAGCCCGCCTCCAGCTTACTCGTGCCAAGAGACTTAGAGCTTACCTGATGCCTTCTCTTTTTCATAATGCTTTCCACTCCCTCGCATGCTTTGAAGTCCCTACTAACTACAAGTGATGGTGGTTGACTCCCTTGCTCTTGATAAATAGCCTCTGATTACTTTCATGTAGATTGTCTTGTTTATTTCCACACCATATTATCTCTTTTACTCAGGATAGTGTCTAGCACATAGCAGGAAAAATTAATTGAAAAATGGTGGGTGGATGGATGGATGGATGAATATACATCAATCAATTGCTGAACAAGAAGTTCAGGAGCCAAGAGGATCTGGGTTTTTTACCTTAGATCTTTTAGTATCTGACCGGTGACTTTGGAAAGCCACTTAAAGTATTCAGGTTCCATTTTTCTCAAGCTTTCAACCAGCAAGTTTGAACTAGATGATCTCACTTTTCAAATATCTCTCATAAAATCTCTCTCTACAACCATGAGCTCAGAGATCCACCTAAAGTTCCCCATATTGTGCTTAAAGAAGAAATGTACAGAGTGCTTTCTAGAAGGAAAGAAAATCTTTTAAGAAGATTAGTTTGTAGAAGTAGATTAGGATAGGAATAGTTGGGAAGTCCTTAGTGGCAAACAACAAACAAATTCATGTAAAAAAATGTAAAAGAAGATGATTCAATATCAACAGAGTTTTGAGAGAAGAATAAAGAAAGCATATCCTGGGGAAAATTCTAATTTGATTAGCATTCTCTAAAGTTTATTCTAGAATGCAGCATCATAATTTTGTGTTTAAAAGAAAGTTCAGATTGTTTTAATTGCAGCATTGTAAGATGTTAACAGTGAGTTTTTGAGGTATTTATTTTATTTTCTCATTATAATATGTGGGGAATTAATGAGGTAAAGGAAAATAAAGGATGGTGAGATTTTCAGTAATCTAGTTTCTTCCCAGGCTCACTCCAGATAAAAACTATTATAATGTCAACTGGCCTTATGTAAGTTTCTCATTCTGCCCATAAGATCTCTTCCCAACTGGCACACTGTTCCCACAACCACTTTGTATCAGGGCTCTGAGATCCTGGTGATGGCCACCTCAACCCTCTGACCTGCATTGAGTAAAATCACCTGATAGGGCTCCACAAATTTTCTAAGGAAAGCAACCACTTTTGAGAAGGGTGTCCATTAAGCCTTTCAGTCTACAGCCTTACATACAATCTAGCCAAGACTTAATTATCATGGATTCTAATGGTCCTTTTGCCATTTCTTTTCTGCGAGACAAGGTCAAAATGCAGGGCTTACAACCAACAATAATGTCTTCCAGAAATACTATATTTGGCCAGAATGTCCACCATCATGGAAAAATGTGCTGGTTTATAAAAAGGACAGAAGGGAGAATGATTGTTTTGGCAGCTAAGAACACAACTCGGGCCCAATCCCCACCTCTTAGAAGTAGAACAGGGCAATCAGGGCAAAAGGCTCAATGAAATACAAACAATAGCCTGAAAAGACATGATTCACACCCCAGTATCTTTTTGCCTATGAGAGAATTCTCTATGTATTTGCTATATGTAAATACTTGCATTGTATTAATTAAGGAAACTGGGACTCTGAAAGTGTGGGTGAATATAATTGCAATGGGGAAGAGGCGATAGAGGAGATATCAATATATGGGGGCACAGTAGGAGGTCTAATCAGAACATCACTTTGGTAAGAAAGTATGGTCATGGGGTTCCCCCCACCACCATGAACCTCATGCCATCACTCTATATATTTTAATTTTGGTGTGCATAGTTCTACATATTCTTTTTTTAAATATTTTTTATTAATTTCAGAGAGGAAGGGAGAGAGAGAAACATCAATGGTGAGAGAAAATCATTGATTGACTGCCTCCTGCATACTCCCTACTGAGGACCAAGCCCCCAGTGCAGGAATGTGCCCTTGACCAGAGTTGAACCCAGGACACTTTAGTTTGCAGACCAATGCTCTATCCACGGAGCGAAAACAGCTAGGGTTACATAATTCTTATGTATCCATTTATTTACAAATATGTTTCAGAGTTGGTTTAGATATTTCTGCTGCCTCTTAAGTAATTTGAGGTCAATCTTTATATCTAAAGTATTTTCTCTCTCCCCTGAATTACCCTGTGATTTGTGGCTTTTAATAAATGTTACTGAAAAATTATACATTTTTCAGTCTCATAGAATTCCTTATGAGGATAATGAAAGTGTATGGGTGTGTATATATATAGCTATCAATATGACTGTGCAATATGCTAGTGGTTCTACTGGTCTTGACTGGGCTCATTCATGTATTTGGGAAAAGCTGCCATGCTTCCTGGGGAAGAGACTGACAGTGCCAAGTCTCAGAGAAGCACAACAGTCACGTTCGCTACATTGTATTGGTAACTTCAAATGACGTGGCAGCCCAAATCCAAGGGGTGGATGAACAGATATCCTTGAAGAGAAGAGCTGTATAATCACTTTGCCAATGTGTTTGCAGGTAGGAATGGGAATAACTAAATAATTGACAAGTTGTTTTTAAATTACAATAAAAAATTTTAATAATACATATTCATGATAAAAGTTTCAAAAGTTCAGAAGGGCATCCTCTGATATCCCAGCTTCACACAGCACCTTTTTATTTATCATTCCAAAATTATATATATTTAAATCTTTTTCCCCTGTCAAAATTAAACATTATTATACATAGTGCTTTGAATTTGCTTTTTACTCAACAGTTCATTGGGAGTGGTTTTTTTTCTAATGTTACATATAGCTCTAACTCATTTTATTTTAATGGCAGTATGCCATTCCATTATATAAGTGCTCTATAATAACCAGATTCTATAATTGAAGATGTTTTATCTTTTTTATATAATTAAAATATATTTCATTGATGTTTTTAGAGAGGAAGGAAGAGGGATAGAGAGCTAGGAACATCGATGAGAGAGAAACATCAACCAGCTGCCTCTTGCACAACCCCTACAGGGGATGTGCCCGCAGCCAAGGTAATGCCCCTGACAGGAATCAAACCGGGGACTCTTCAGTCCACAGGCTGACGCTCTATCCACTGAGCCAAACCGGTTTCAGCGAAGATGTTTTATCTTAAAAACTCTTACGGGTTGAATTGTACCCTTCCAAAGTTCATATGTTGAAGTCCTAAGATCCAGTATCTCAGAATGTGACTGTATCTGAAGATAAGTCCTTCAAAGGCATAAATAAGTTAAAATGAGGGCATTTGGACGGGCCCTAACTCAATCGGACTGAGATTAGGACACCAGGGGGTCAGCACCGAGTAAAAACCATGTGAGGACACAGCAAGAAGGTAGCCACCTGCAAGCCACGAAAAGAGGCCTCAGAAGAAACCACACCTGCCAGCATTCTGATCTTGGCTTTCAAGCCTCCAGAACAGTGAGGAATAAATGTCAGTCGTTTGAGCCACCTAGTTAGTGACATTATATTATGACAGCACTAGTTACTACCACACAAACAATGCTACGTCTTTCCTTACGTGGGATTATTTGTGGAGCTTCAGCTCTCTGGTATAAAAATGCTGAGTTAAAGGGCCTGTGTATGTTTTATTTTGGCAAATACTGATAACTTACCTTTTGTACGATTGCACTAATTTGTATTTTCACCAGTTGTGAGTCAAAACTGGTAAAAACCTAATTTTCACACCATTGTTAATAACAGTCTTCATTTCTAACATTCTGATAGAAAGTGTCTTATTATCATTTGAACTGTGTCTCTTTAATTACAAGTTATGTTTATATTTATATGCTTCTTGTTCATCTGTACCTTTTTCGGTGACCTGCCTTTTCATGTGCTTGGCTAATTTTTTGAAGTGTTATCTTTTTACTGTTGACTTATAGAAATTCTTTGTATAGTAAGAACATTGGCCTCTATCTGTCACCTGCATCTTGAACATTTGTCTGGTCTCTCCTGTGCTTGATCAAATTCAGAGTTCTTCTTCTTCTTCTTCTTCTTTTTTTTTTTTTTTATGCCTTACAGATCTTTCAAGTTTTTATGCAGACAGGCTTTTTTCATTTTGGAATCGTGGTTTTCTGTCATCTTGAGAAAATCTTTCTCTACTTCATATTTATTTCTTAAAAATCTAGTGCTCTTATGGTTTTAATTTCTCATCGTTAAGTCCCTACAGTAGTGGAAAGGCCACGGGCTCTTTGCAAACATACATGTAAACCTCCTAGCTTCAGAACCACGAGTGAGGAACATTTATGCTTTGTCCCATGATAGGCCTCTGCAGTACAATATTTCATGTCAACATGGGGCAAATGACCCAAGTGATCATATTCCAAATTATGGAAATAATCATTGACAGCTAAATGGCTTTGCTTCCAGTGAAATACTTCAAAGATCTGTAAATTACATAAATAAAAACAGGAAAAAAACTCATAAGGATAGATGGAAGAGAATGTGCCAAGATTTTTTTTTTAAATAACCCAGTTCAGTTGATAAATGTTTTCCCATTTTATCCCATTAAACCATCTACATGAACATTTACTGCTGTGTTGTTTTTTTAGGTGCCTGCCAGCTTCCACACAGACTCATTGTCATAACGAACTTAGAATTTCTAGTTCTTATCACGTGGTTTAAAAGATGAGCTGCAGGATCTATCTTGGAATGTTAAAAACTCATCTCACGATACTGGGGTGTTTTCTTATAGTTCAAATAAGATATAACTGGCTCCTTATAAAAACCTGTGGAGAAAACAGACGTTTTATGATCATGAAAATAAAATTTGGTTCAATTTTTTTTTTCCTTTTTAACTGGGTTGCCCTAGAGAACGGTTTCATCACTGCAGTAGCTGCATTTCCAGATGCAGGAGCCAATGGCAGCCTTTTGGAACCTGCATGGACATGCTGGCCTCGGGGCAGGGAAGGCAGTGAGCCAGGGCTCACTTGAGGCCACATCCTCCCCACTTTACAACCTGCCTTAAACCCAGGCTTCCTAGGGTTTGTGAGGCCGCATGGAAGAGGGACTTCTGTCCAAGAAATATGGACACTGTTTCTCTCTCTCTCTCTCTCTCTCTCTCTCTCTCTCTCTCTCTCTCTCTCTCTCTCTCTCTTTTCTGTCAGCCACTCCCCTTGTCCCACTTGTATCTTTGAGTACTATAAACTTCTCAGCTTCTCCCTTCCTCTTGAGAGGAAAAAAAGTCAATTCCAAAATGACATATTATTTTGGAACATTATTTTTCTGACATTATTTTCTCCACAGAGTTCAAATATATATATTTAAAATTCTCGTTTGTGTAGCTCTTGGAAAGATAGATGGCAAATATTAAGTTTGCAACGAGGAAAAGCTGCAGAAAAGACAACCCAGAGATTTTTGTGAGAGAAAAGTTACAGAGCTAATCTGAGATGTTTGGCTGTTTTCCTCTATGTTATATCCCATTACAAAATTCCTGCTAAAGCATAGACTCTCTATTCTTGTACGTACCAATGGCCCAGAATACCTCTTACAAATTAAAAATTGGGGTAGTAAACATAAAGACTAAAGGTATCATAGAGCCCTCAATAGTGTATTTCTAGAATTTCTAATAGGATGGGGGCAAAAGATGGATGTTAGAGTGTTCCTTTCCCCTAAAAAATTTTCTAAAAATACACAAACTCTGGCCGGGGAGGGCATGTATGGGAGTGGGCTGGGGGGGAGGGGTGGTGGGGCGATGGTAAGATATGTACACATATAATACCTTAATAAAAATGAAAAAATAATAAATAAAAATACATACTCTAATAAAAAAAACAATGAATAAAAATAAAAATATATACACTAATAAAAATGCCTCAATGATTTGTAACAAAAATTACTTTTAAGAAAAAAGGTTGAGAAGTAGAAGGCTCTGGGTCTTGATGATCATTAAAGGGAAGGATTATAGTCTGGTCAACATATAAGATCTTTGGGATTCTTAAGACCAGCTGGTGAAGCCATTACCACAATGCTGGGTGTTTCCCTGAGTCATATTAGAGAGCTTAGACCAGTGCAATCATCAAAGACACTGTCCCTTCTGGTTAATTCTGCTTGTAAATATATCACAGCTACTCCTTGGGGCTAAGAAAAATTTGACTTGCTGTCTGGGTTATTTTAATGAAATTCTGACTTTCAGTTCTTGATTCCTGGAACTATCCCAATTGCTAATATGAAGAATTAGGAGAGAGACCTTCTAAATATATACCATCAGCTCCTAAATATACATCAGTATCTGAGAAAAGCTCCCATTGACTCTCTGGGATGAATTTGTTTATGTCTGTATCTAAGTAAGAGCCAACGTATGGTCTTAGGAGGAATTATCCAGACTCTGGGATCAAAGTGTACCTTTCTTATATGTAAACCAGTTCCAGCAAGCCAAACAATCATAATAGGTTTTGCTGTCTTTTAAGAGCCCATACAAGATTTTAGACCAATCGCAAGAGATCCAAGGAAGACAATGCTAGAAATGGGACTAGAGAAACACTTTCGCTACGCGTGCATAGATGCTTGTGTGATTCTAGACAAATAATTCAATCTCTTTAGGGTCTGAATTGTCCAAAACTCCTTCCAGCTTTATTAGTCTCTTTTGTAATCATCCCAAAATTAACAATTTTAATTCCAAAATTATCATTGAGTACAAATTATGTAATGGAGCTCTAAGGAGTAAAAACAAAAACAAAAAACCTGAAGAATTAGATACGATTCCCGCTAACCAGAATTGTGCACCAAATAAGACATACAAATGAGAATCAATGCAATAAAATGCAGATGAGGACACAAATGATAGTAGGGAGAATAATTATAGAGAAAATATTGTCACCAGAAAAATAATAATAAAAATTTAATTCTCAAGGGATAGATTTGGTTTTAATTAAAATGTTAAATACAGTATGCTCCTCCTCAATTTCTTTTTTCTGAGACCTTCCCACTGGTGTTACTGAAATGCTGAAACCCTCATCCAACTTTAAAAAATATATATTAATTCTTTTGGGGAATAGTGATAAAAGAGTGATTTATTTCCCTGAAGTACCAGCAGCTTTAGCAAAACTGATGCATGATTGTTTTTATGTTTTTTACAAGTTTTAATAATTATTTTATAAGTATTTTATCAAGTTCAAGTACCACCCTAGCTGCTTTGCTCAGTGAATAGAGCATTAGCCTGTGGACTGAAGGGTCTCAGGTTTGATTCTGGCAAGGGCACATGCCTGGGCTGTGGGCTCAAACCCCAGAAGGGGGGCATGCAGGAGGCAGCTTATCAATGATTCTCTCTCATCATTGATGTTTCTCTCTCTCCCTGTCTCTTTCTCTCTGAAATAATAATATAAAAATAATAAATAATATATATAGAAAAGAATGTGAAATATCACACGTACCTAAGAATTTATCAGTGTATTGACTGCATGTAACATGCACATGTTTAAGTGGGATTTACTGTCTGCATGTCTTTAGCTGGGTGAGAGAAAACTACAAGTGTCAAACTTAGTCACTCATTCTGCATCTCACATGATTGGGTTTAACACTGATATTTAGGACTGACACTTCGTCCAAGCTTGCTCTCCAATAAGGAGACGCAGCTGGTATAACATCCAGCCTGGAATGGGAGCAAAGAGTGGACAAGGTGGCAGCTGAAGACCATGTGTGCCACAGGAATGCCTCCGATCTATGACACACCACAGCCCATACCATAAAGACTGAAAAGTGAAAGGGGAAAAAGTTTTGCTTATTGAAATACTTATAATTAGGGCGAAAATGTGCTTTCATTATATATAAAAATAATACATTCTAAGAATGGGGAGAGCTTGAATTTTGTCACTCCTCACTAGTTTTTTTCCTTATATTTCAGAGAATAGTATAAGGGAAAAAGGGAACTGATAGCATGTGTTCAATTGGATGGCTTGCAATTGGAGCAAAGACTGATTTAAGGAGAAAAAGCGTTACTTAGTTCATGGAAGAACAACTTCATAGTCATTGGGAACTGAACAATATTTAGTTGACCTTTTGAAGCAGGAAAGCATCCATACTTTCACTCATGGCTGATCAGTGGAATGCACTGCGTATTTTCACTGTTTGAAATTCATTCCAAGGAATTAATGAGAGAAAGCCAAAAATTCAAAACAAAAACAAAAACAAATAAACCACCCCACATTATTTAAAAGTAGGAGCAGTGCTGGGGCTCGAAGGGCATCTGCGGAGTGAGCAGGGGTCCCTCCGGCAGTTGGGGTCCCTGGGCCTGGACTGCGGGGATCAGGCCGACACTGGCAGTCTGACACCCCCTGTGGGGACCAGAGTGTGAGAGGGCACTCTGCAGAGTTCCTGTCGCTGGGCAGCTCCTGCGTTAAGCATCTGCCCCTGGGGGTCAGTGTGCATCATACCGACTGGCCCGTTGGTCAGTCAGCTGGTCAATTAGGATTTTATATTTATAGATAATGAGAGGATAGAAACAACTAACTTCCCTATCACACAGCAGAATGATTAAATAAACTGTGGCAGATCCATATGATGAAATATTATACAGTCCTTAAAATTACATTTGTGGCAATTTTCACTAATGTAGGTAAATCATTATTATATAGTTTCAAGAAATGAATCCAGTATTATCACAGATATATATGCAATCCATATGCAGATATGTAAATGTATATGTATAAAAAGACTAAAAGGTTACATGCCAAAATGTTATATGTCCATTTTTATAAATGGACAAAAATATGAGATATTTAAATATCTCAATTAAGAAGGGATGAAAAGAGCAAATATATAAATCTATGAAGCTACTCAGGCAAAATCAACACTGTCTTTTCCTCTTTGAACTTTGCACATTTTATATATAGAAAAAAAATTAAGATTATTTTAAATTACAAGTATTATAGAAGGCCCTGGCCATTTTAGATAAGCATGTTACTTCACAAAACTATAATAACAAGTAATTGACAATCATATTTTAATTACAGATGATTCAAGAATTTTTCACTCTAAATGAAACTTTGAGTTTTTTTCTCCTAGTTCATTTTTCTTTTCGAACACATTGGATACACAAGGATAAGATAAAAAAATAAAAATAAATAAAAAACATTGTCAAGATTATGTTTTTGTTTTGTAGACAACTAAATGTAAATTTAGTTATGTCCCTGATGTGTAAATACTCCAAAAAATCACTTGGTGTGATTTTGTTTTTAGCCATAAATCTGCATGTTACTAGTACTAAATAAAGCAAAGTTCGTCAAATCCACATAAAACCAAAGGCCTACATAAATAGAAAAGACCAAAATATGAGGTTATGAAAATGGATTATCGTGATACACAGCTAAATTTTTCTATTTCTCTGAATCAATAGCATCACTTATTTAGTACCTTGTTTTAAAATTTTGTCCCCACTAACTTTGCTTTGACCAGAAAGAGCTAGTCACCTAATTTTTCAGTTACTTAAGATCCCAAAGTATTATTTTTTAAATAAAAAAATAGGAAAAAATGAAATTTGAGCTGTATCTCTGCCCTTAATCTCTTAATCAGAAAAATAATTCAACTGTTCTTCTACTTGTTAATGGGCAATCACCCCAAAATAAGAACTCCCCCACTGTAGCCAACAAAGCTTCTGTTCTAAGAAAAATATTTGTCTCCTCGTTTTGATTATTTTGTCATTTGCAGCCTGTCTCCACTGAAAGAAAGCTTTCAATTCCCCCTCAGTCCACAAAATACCCCCACTTCTTTCTCATCATTATGGGTTACCAGTTTATTTATCAGTTGTGGCAAATGGTAACCCTTTACACCACACTTAGCTAAATATTGTTTGCTTTAGGAACAAAGCACGGAGGACAAATATTCCAATGTGGTTTTCCATTTGGGGAGGCAGTGGGTCTAAGACTTGGGCTCCAGCTGATTCTCATCCTCTTAGCCCATGTAATGCAGCAACCGAAGCTTCAAAGAACCCTCGAGGCTCTGAGAAGACTCTTGGACTGGGACTCACACAGAGGAGGCAGGAATCAGATTGGATGCAATTGACCTGAGAAGTCCATAGCTGTGGGGCCCCTGGCAAGGAGAAAATTGGAAAGGCTACAACAGCACCCTGAGTTAATTATTATATAAACAGCTCATAGGGGAACAGGGACTCCTCTTTCTTTTCTTTTTTTTTTCTTTCTTTTTTTACAGAGAGGAAGGGAGAGAGATAGAGAGCTAGAAATGTCAATGAAAGAGAAATATGAACCAGCTGCCTCCTGCACACCCCCACTGGGGATGTGCCCGCAACCAATGTACATGCCCTTGACCGGGATCGAACCCAGGACCTTTCAGTCCGCAGACCGACGCTCTACCACTGAGCCAAAGGGGTTTCCGAGGGACTCCTCTTTCAAGGACCCTCTGCAAGGGGCTTTTCTTCTTCAAGATTTATGCTGATTTCAGTAAACTAAATGTGGAATAAATGTTAACTCAAGCAAACTAATAATGAAAAGAAACTACCTCTATCCTAGTCTACCCAATATTATTTTTTAAAAATTACTTTTAAACCAAAAATATTAGTGAGGGAGAGGGGGAGTCGAATGGTAAAAGAGAGGATGCACTCTATTTAATTTTTAAAATACGTTAGTTTTGACCCACTGAATTGATCTCATGATGGATCCTCAGTTGGAAAAACATGGGTGTTGGGAGGCTCATTTATGACTGGTGCATTGAGTCTGTGAGTACCCCAGATGTGTACATTTTTAAAGCAGAGTGTCCTGAGAAAGAGGAAGTATGGGATTGGTTGCAGGGCTACCAGAAGAAAAACCTATATTGTTTCCACCAGCGTTGTATTTCCTGCAGTCAGAAGCTGATGTACAACAGTGTGGGCTATTTTAATGGTCTTGTCTATTTGTTTTTCTACAAATCTATCAGCCAAGTTCTGATAACACTATTATTTCAGGCTTTTATTTTTACCAAAGGAAGTGACAAAAGGCATGGTACAAATGGGCAGGAGTAACGTTTGGGTGTTGGATCAGAGCACAGGCGATGGAGATGGAGTCAGGCATTGAATCAAATTCTGGCCCTGCCATTTATTAGGTGGTTATCCCAGATACTGTCTTCTCATCAGTTTCTTGTAAATCCATGGTAGTTCAACCATTAATTATCTCCTCTGTTGTCACCTAGGGGCCAAAGTCTGTTGAAACTTTCTTTAAGCAGTACAGCAGAGTGGTTCAGAGGCAGACTACTGGGCTCTTGACTTACCAGGTACTTGATGTTTAACCTCATCAGAAAAATAGGAATAATATTTTTATCTACCTCATAGGGTATTTATAAGGGTTAAGTGAGTTAGTTCTTGATACAGACTCAGGTACATATTATATGATCAATAAATATAAACTAACTATGGAAATTCGATCTGTTCTTTATTTATTAACCTTTTGAGGTAAAAGAGGTTAATGTTTTTTCATATGATTTCCTATATGTCAGCCACATAAATCTTTCTCTTTCTTATTTCCTTGAATGAGTCTTTACCAGATTAGCCACACCTCTATTGGTATGAGTCAAACGTCTAAGCATAGCAGCAAGATAACATATGTGAGTATAGAGCCAGCCGAGGAGATGCGGACTTCAGTCTTCTATTGTCATCTTCTAAGGCCATGTCAAGCCTTCATCTGTTATCATACATTTCTGAAATTATTTCTCAGGTATTAATCTTTTCAATCTCCATGAAACAGCCAGAATTCAATTTTTTAAAAGTACAGGGAATATACTCATAGGTGTGAAAGGAACTTTTGAGATATAATCAGTTTCTACCTTCAGATTCTTGGATACCTGTTCCCTGCATGACCAATTCTTGTCTAGTCTGTTCTAAAAATATCTAATGGTAGAGATTGCTTTGTGGGGCACTGTGGTAGGCAGCCTCCAAGAGGGCCCTAGTGATCCTCGCCTCCTCGCATCCGTGCCCTGTATAATCCCCTTTGCTCATGTGTGGGCTGCACATCGTAATTCACTTTTGACCCTTGGAAGAGTGCAAAAGTGATCTGATGTCACTTCTGAGACAGGTTAGAAGGACTGTGACTCCCCTTACGCACTCCTCCCTGGCTCTTTTTCACTCGTTAGCTCCCTTGTTGTGAGGGAGCTAGAGAGTGGGCCTGTTGAAAGGCCATGGGGCAAAGAACTGGTAAATCCAGCCAACAGCCAGTGAAGACATGAGGCCTGCCCACTACCAGGAGCGTGATCATGGACAGGGATCTTCTCCTACTCTCCTACCAGAAATGACTGCAGCCCTTATGGACACTTTGCAACCTTGTGAAAAACCCTGACCCATCACTCAGCTGTGCTATTTTGGATTCCTGACACATAGAAACTGTGAGATAATAAATCTGTGTTGAGATATATATGTTTAAAGAGTTTATGAAATATATATATTTCAGAGAGGAAGGAAGAGGGAGAGATAGAAACATCAAGGATGAGAGAGAATCATTGATCAGCTACCTCCTACATGCCCTCTACTGGGGATCAAGCCCACAATCCCAGGCGTGTGCCCTTGACCAGAATCAAACCCAGGAGCCATCATTCCAGAGACTGATGCTCTATCCACTGAGCCAAACCAGGTAGGGCTGAATGTGTGTTGTTTTAAATAGCTAACTTTGGGGTTAGTTGTCACACAACAACAAATAACTAATACTAATACAGTCACTGATATCATTGAATCCACTGAAAATTTTTTTCAAGAAATGTCTACTTCCTCTGCAAACTAAAATCTATTGATCCTAGTCATCAGGCATTGGGCAGTGCCTTTAGATAATGCACAGAAGGACATGGCAAGGTGCTAAAAAAGCATTGCTAAACTAAAGAAGAGCCCTCTGACTTCTTTAGCTTCCCGTGTTCCTGCCTTCAATTTCTGAGTTAGACTAACATGTTATAGATTTTCTGCTCCATCTTCTAGCCACATCCCTGCACTTCCCTCACTTGCTCCTATTTATCAGCCTAGGCTGACCTCCAACACCCCACTCACTACTGGACCAAAAAATCAACTCAATCTTCTGATCATAGCTTCTTTGAGACTGTTAACCCTCCTGGTTTTGGCTCTATCCAGACATTTATCATGACTTCAAAAGCACTGTATCTCTATAACTATGGATGAAGCAAACCATTTGTTTCTCAAACTGTGCTAAGACCAAGTTATATTATAAGTAATTTAAAAATATAGAATTCCTGGATTTATTAAATAATGGGGCAATTTTATAAATAACTACCTTTTATGACATTATTTTACATAATTATGACATTATATAAGATAATGTCATAATTTCTAACAAATTTCTAAAAGAAAGTTTGGGCTCTTGAGAATGAAATGTTTAAAATTCATTGCAAAACCAATAACAATATGGTAATTTTCAACTTCAAACCAGTAAAATGTTTTCTTTTATAATGAATTTGAGATGCTCTTTAAATCAAGAATTTGTCTTATACTCACAAAACAATTGTGCAACCTATATTCCATGAAAAGTAAGACACTGGGCTAGGCTTTATGGGACCATAAAAATGAAACTAGAAAAGTTGGGGACCCTACTGTCTTGTGAAATTGGTTGGGAAAATATTTATCTTCCTTACTCGTGTTTCACTTGAAACTTCAATCACTGGATATAAAAAATTTAAAAAATAGATTATCTGCAACCTATTTTTGTTCTTCAAACTAACAAAATCATTTTAGATTTGTTTTAAAACTATTAAAACATGCTTTGTATTTATTCCAGCTGCCCTTCCTTGCAGGACTGAGGGGACTGGGGGACTCCAGCTGGATGAGGCAGGGCTGAGCTGAGGGGACTGAGCACCACCATCTTGTGGCTGTGGGCACAGCCATCTTGTTGGGTGTGGCAGTCAATTAGCATATTCCCTCTTTATTGGCTGTGGGTGCTGCCATCTGTGAGGGCATGATGATCAATTAGCATATTCCCTCTTTATTCGATAGAATATGAGAATACTTAAAACAAACAATTTCTGACAAATAAACAAATGATGTTTTTAGGGCATCTCCAGTGTCCCATCTCATGTCAGTTCCTTGAAGGCAGGGATTTTTATCTGTTTTGTTTAATCCCTTGGCCTGAGAGATTGACCACATAGCACACAGTAGGTGCTCAGTGAGTATGTATTGGTCAGAGGAATGGCCACTTTGGAAGAACAGTCAGGGATTCTTGTTGGCATTCTTGCTCTCATGCATCCTGCCATCACATGTTGATGAATGCAAAATAGATAGTCTTTCCTGCTGATATTATGATTCTGGCTTTTAACTCCAATAAAGGAAATTGTATTTAAATAGAAATAAATGTGAAAATGTTCTCAAAGGCCTGAAGTCAAAATACAGAGAGAAAAAAACACCCTTCCCTAACCTGCTATTTATCTTAATCTTCTTTAGAGTGAGTCTTTGCAGCCCTCAGCCCTTAAGCGCCTTCTAAAGATGAACTAGATCAGATTCAAAAAGATGAAAGGAAGTCAAAGCCTCAGATTTAAAAATGAGCTAATTCCCAAATAGTGGCGCTGGGCTGCAGTGTTTACGAGCAGCATAGGGTGTTGCTCATAATAAGCTCAAATACATTTGCTTGTTGGGTTTTCTTTCTTTCTTTGTTCCTTCCTTCTCTTCCCCTCCATCTCTTACCTTTCTTCCTTCCTTCCTTCCTTTTCTTTCACTCTTTTTTCTTGATCTCAAGGCTTTCTAAGAAACTTGGAACCTGACAGATAGAACCTTTCTTTCTCCTGTATGTCTTTCCACTTGTAAACCATTGTGACACAAAGAAGCTACTTTTCTCTGCAATCTTCTTTTAGGAAAAAAGAACAATTTTTTTTTTTAAGGCTGATAGGAATTTTTCTCTTAAAAATAATTTCCATCCAGCTGGTGTGTCTCAGTGGTTGAGCATCGACCCAGGAACCAAGAGGTTGCTGGTTTAATTCCCTGTTAGGGCACATGCCTGGGTTGCTGGCTCTATTCCCAGTGTGGGCTATGCAGGAGCAACTGATCTATAATGTTTCTTACTTATCGATGTTTCTATCTCTCTATCCCTCTCCCTTCCTCTTTCCCTAGAAATCAACTAAAACATATTTAAAAACAAAACAACAAAAACAACTTTTAATTTATGTCTCAGGTTGGTATACATTTAGACCAAATATTTGTCTTTTCTTCTCTTCTATAACTGTATCTATATCTGATGAACTGTAAAAATTAAACTTCAAAATTTGGAAATATAAACTTATATAGCTCTCTAGCAGTTTACAAATGCTACCTAATTTTACACTTCACAGGAACCCTATACAATTATAACCCAATACGAGGAAAGAAAAGTTTGCTACTCTCATGGAGAGAAGTCCTTGTATTTCACTAAGATTTTATTTAAGCAGAATACATGTTGAAAATCACATCTGACTTTCATTGAAATTTCTTAGGCAGTTAGATGTGGGTATCAAGTAGGGAATGTGTTTTCTTTGAATTCTGTAGTTCTCCTACTCATTTCTTTATGTTCTTTTTCTTTTCTTAACCATATGTTTTTGTATTATTTTAATGAAAAATGTGCCTTCCCTCGCTGGGGGGATTGGACTTGAGAGAACGTGTTATATATTTGGGGAAGGGGAGGGTGTGCGTTCTGCTTCATCTTTTGATTGTGTTATCACATTTCTTAGAGCCAATTCAGGGAGGACAGAAATTGATAATAAATTGCTTCTATTATAACAAGAATATGCTTTCTTTATTACCGATTTGGTTTCTATTTATGTCGATGTGACAAGGCTTATGATATTAGATTCTGTAAAATCAAATGAATGTGATCATGCCCCGAGAAACAAAATGCTGTGAATGTATAGAAGTGGTTTATAAATTCTCTAAATATGAAACATTAAGTAGAATCCACTCACTGCCGAGACATGAGGCAAGTAGTTAAGTAAGTTTGAAAAACCTTTCAGTTCTCTGGTGACTTTATTTAAATTCTTGTGATCGATCCGGTAGGTAGCTTCTTCTGCCCTCCTTTGCTATTTCCCCCCGTCCTTGCTTCTCTTAAAGATAATTTGAGAAAGAGAGTAAAGGGGGAAAAAACCCAAAAAAAACATTATTCTAACTGCTTGCTAAAATTCCATCCAGATCAAGCCCTGACTATTTCACTCCCTACCAATCTCCCAACAAGAAAAGAGGCAGCTTCTCTCTGGCTTTGCCGGGACGTCTCTAGGAGTCAGTCTTTCCCCCTTGCTCTCCAGATGTCATTGGAAGTGAAACCACATGTGGCTTTCTAATAACTCAAAGTCAGCCCCTCTTCCGTGAAAAGTTAGTCTGGGAGTCATCGGTCCAGGTATCCCCCATGAGAAAAAGAACAAGAGCCAAAACTCAGTAACTCTTCGGCCTTGCCCCTAAGGAAGGGAAACAGTATGGCCACATTATGTGGGGTAGCAAAATAGTTCTCCAGCGTATCCCGCTTCCTCGGGGCCAGCAGCCTCATTTACTTGCTGCTGTTGTCGTTTAACTTGACCAGCTATAAGTCTCCATTGATAGCAAGAACTTCCAGGAACGCTGTAGAGTTTTCAGTCCAGGGAGCATACACGCACCCAGGAGACACAGATCTGGGTTACAGTAAAGCCCAATATACTTTCATTTATTTCCTTACTCTTTAAAAACATCATGCCAAAGTACTTCGCTCACTGCTTGCTTTTTAAAAACTTAAATAAATAAATAAATACATACATAAATAAATAAATAACTTCCTGTCTCAGGCTCATGAGAACAAAGCTCCTTTATGCTTTTAGCTACTCCCAGGGGGCCACCTAGCATTAGTGTCACCACCTGACCAATTCATAGCCCCTTGCTTCTAGTCTTTCTCCTGTTAAAGTGTGTTAGATTCATCTTCCCCTTCTTTGTGTTTTCCCTCTGTTTTCCTTTCCTTTTCTTTTTTTTTTTTTGGGGGGGGGGGAGGGCTTTGCTTCATTGACAGTGGTTCCCATGCTCATATTCCTTACTCACCTCTGCTTGGGTCAGCACTGATTAGAGAAGATGGTCTTCAACCATTGTTATGAACCTCCCATCCTCTGTCCATTCGAAGGAGCCCTGGTTCCTGTATCACATGCATGGGACCCCAGGCCTGGGCTGACCCCCAGTTTCACTCTCCGAAAGCTAAAGTTGCTGCAAGATCTGTCTAGTAAAACATTGGCGAAGCAATATGCCGTCATGGTGTATCATCTCTTATTTCAAACAACTTGACTTTTCTAACTATTTTCCTGTCTTATTACTTCCAGATTAGCTGTCATCCTGAAGGAGGTCTTTCCCGACTGGCCAAGAAATAAAGCCATGTGGTAGGAGAAGAAGGGCAAACACTAATTAATGTGCTATTTTTACTTCTCTGAGTCATTGAGTGCCCTGTCCTGTTGGAGATACAAGGGATTGGTTTCACTTGATGAAGAAATTCTTCTGTGCCAAAGTAACTGAAGGTAACGCAACAGTCTGTGTACTTCAAAAACTGACTTGTTCCTCAGCTCTCAAGGCAACATTTTCACCACAACAGCACATTTCACCACAACACTTAACACCACAAAACTACCTTAAGTTGGGAGTTTCCCTGCCTAATTGGTCACCACAAGACAAGCAGACAGACTCCCATGATCCTTGTATTTTCACTAGAATTTTGAAGACAAAGAGCCAACCAATGTTCTTTCTTTCCACCTACTCCCTTAAGGTGAAAAATGTTCGTCTTTGGGCTGCTTGACCCACGTTGATTGGTCTCCTGAGGTTCAGTTATCCTTTGCACATGGGTTTCAAGCCAGGCATGCGTAGATGGTAAACTGGGGCAGAGAGCACGTATAATAGGCAGAGCACTGCCACAGAAGTCAGAGAGATTTCAATTGTTATAAAGCGAAATGCCCTGTTTTGTCTCTGGTTTAATTTAAGTTTACTGCCAAAGGTCACATGAAGCAACCAGCCATGCGGGCAGTCTTCAAGGCGCCCGAGGGACAGAGCTTGTTCTCTATGAAGTGATGTCCAGGCAGGATGCCCTTCAGAAGTCTGTGGTTTCCACAGCAAGAGGCTGCATTGTGTTGCTGTCTCTAATTCCAGCTTATAAAAAAACATGCAAAAAGATTATGTGGGGTAGCGACGTTATCCAAATCTTACAGAGTTTAGTAACTGTATTAAAGACAGACTTGGCCGAAACCGGTTTGGCTCATTGGTTGAGCATCTGTTTGTGGACTGAAAGGTCCCGGGTTCGATTCCGGTCAAGGGCATGTACATTGGTTGCGGGCACATCCTCGGTGGGGGGTGTGCAAGAGGCAGCTGGTTGATGTTTCTCTCTCATCAATCTTTCTAGCTCTCTATCTCTCTCCCTTCCTCTCTGTAAAATATCAATAAAATATATTTTAAAAAAATAAAATAAAGACAGACTTGCTTGGAACACCCGTGGCCAACATGATCTAGAAGAGGTGGATGGAGTACAGTTGAAATTTCTGCCTACAAATTGTATGTCTTTACGATTAAGCCAGTGTTGGGAGATCTTTCTATGCTTCCTGGATTTCATTCTGCTTTTGTACTCAGCAGATAACCTTTGAGCATGCCTACAAAGGAAAGAGACCAAAACATGCATACTCCCGTTACTGTAGAAATCATTCGGATGTTGCCATTGTTGGATATTTTAACTAGGTTTTAATTTTTTTTTTAATTTATTGATTGATTAAGGTGTTTAGGTTTTTAAGGTACTCTTTTAATTATCAAACCAAGAACATAACTCTTTGGTTGTTTAGTAATATCTATTATAATTCTAATTGGATATATCCTTTAACTTAGCATTTCTACCTTTAAGAATTTGTTCCATAAGTATACTTGTTCATTAGTCAAATGACAGATGTTCAAGAGTACTCATAAGTTAAGAGTATTTAACTATATTCTGAGCTATCCACTCGAGATAATAGCATACAGCTGTAAAAAGGGGAGGGGCAAAATTCATGTATTGATGTGGAAAGATCTCCAAGTTATATTGTTTAAAATGAAAAAAAAAATCAGCCGAAACCAGTTTGGCTCAGTGGATAGAGCATGGGCCTGCAGACTGAAAGGTCCCAGGTTCGATTCTGGTCAAGGGCATGTACCTTGGTTGCCGGCACATCCCCAGTAAGGGGTGTGCAAGAGGCTGCTGATCAATGATTCTCTCTCATGGATGTTTCTCACTCTCTATCCCTCTCTCTTCCTCTCTGTAAAAAAATCAATAAAATATATATTTTTTAAAAGAAAAAATCAAGGGAAAGAACAATAAGAAAGGAAGGAAGGAGGGGAGAACAAAAGGGAAAAGGGCATTTACTTGCATATACATAAAATAACTCTGAAAGCTTCATCTCCCGGGAATAGCAACTGGCAGCTAGGACAGATACTTTTTTTTTTTTTTTACCTTTTGAATATTTTGAAACATTTTATGCCTTTTGAATTTTTAAAACTAAGTGAATACAGTCATGTCCTGCATAATGATGCTTTTTGTCAGTGACAAACCTCATGTAAGATGGTGATCTCGTACAATATTAACAGAGCTGAAAAATTCCTATCGACTAGTGACTTCAAAGCCATCTCAACGACATAGTGCCATGCACCCCTTATAGTTGTTAATATAAGGACATCAAGAAAGAAAATTTTGTGTAGCTGCACAAGGTGTTTGTGTTTTAAGCTCTTGAGAGTCAAAACGTTTTTTTTAAAAAAATAACAAGTTTATAGAAGTGAAAAAAGTTACACTAAGCTGAGATTGGTTTATTATTGAAGAAATAAAAATATTTTTTTACAAATTTGGTGTAGACAAAGTGTGCAGCATTTACACAGTCTGCAGCAGTGTGTAGCAATGCCCTGGACATTCACTCACTACCCTCTTATTAAATTATCCAGAGCTTCCAGACCCGCAAGCTCCGTTCATGGTAAATACCTCTCAGTCAGGTGTACCATTTTTTAAAATCTTTTCTACCACATTTCTAGTGCATCTTTTCTGTGTTTACATATGTTTAGAGACATAAAAGCCACACTTTACAGTTGCCTTCAGTATTCAGGACAGTCAAATGCTGTGCAGGTTTAGAATCTCAGAGCAGTAAGGCTATATCGTGTAGCCCAGGTGCGTAGCGGGCTGTGCCACCCAGGTTTGTGCTAAGTGCGCTTCCTGATGTTTGCACAGCGATGAAATCACCTCACAAGCCATTTCTCGGAGGCCACCCCCATGGTTAAGAGGGTGCATGACAGTTTACATGTTTCCTGCACTGGGAGCCCAGAGAGGCCATCTCTGTCCTCGTGCCTGGTGGACATCAGGGGACGCACCGCAGGGGATCAATGAAGGAGTATTTTCCGCATGACCGTGAGCCCCAAAACTATCTTGTAAGCCAATAAAGACTTGTGTTCTGATGACATGAAGATGCCAGAATAAGTATGTCTAGAGCATTTCCCTCCTAATTCCTTTTTACCAAGGCATTGTCACATTCTTTAGAAGTAAAAATATTGTCTAAAATATGGCTTATTTAGGCACTTTGTAGCAAGTTGATTACAGAATACAAATACACAAATAAAACTCTGTAAACCATTTTAATGAGAACCAGTACAAAAAAAAATAATAAGCTTGAGTTCTTAGCTTTAAATTTCATGAATGTTAAATGTGAACAACTTGGCGTTTATTTGTTAATAATGTCACTTTACAGAATATTTAAGACCCTTAATGAAGCCATTTACCAATAATGAAGAGAGAGCCTCCAGAGATAATGCCTGTAGTCACACTCTTTCCACAGTTCAGTGAGCACGTTCTCCATGTTTTGTATTCTAAATTTAACTCAAAACCATGAAAAATTCTTTCTGATCAACTTAAATGTATACTTGAAAGGAGGGAGAAATGTAAAAAACACAAAGCAAAAACCAATCCATACTTCTCTGCTGGTTTTGGTTATTGGGTCCAATCTCAAACATAAATTAACATTTGGGTCTTGATTAAATAAATGAATGTCATTTTACTGGTTAGCAAACCTTTGCTGGTCTCAAAGTTGAGTTCTTCAGCTGGAAAGGTTGAAGTGGAGAGAAATAATATAAAATCAAGAGTGATTGTGTGACTATGAGCTTTCCCTCCATCTATTTTTCTTCTTTATTTAAACAAAATCATTTTAGTTAGTCTTTTTTCCCCCTTAATTGCGTGTTTTTAGAGTTGCTGGTTTTCACTTAACTCACAGGTGAGGTTAAATGCAGAATGTATGAACTTGTACATTCCCAGGGAAGAGTGTGATTCTGTGGGAAATGCCCCAGAAGGGACCGGAAAGACTGATGGAGACTGAGGGGCTGGGAGACCAGAATGCCTTCCGGTGTGGGCTCTGACAGGCTGTGACCCTGGGCAAGTTTCACAAACTCTTTAACATTAATTGGAAACTCTGTAAAATGAGAAACGTGCCACATGTCTTCGATTCCAAGACACCATCAATTGTCAGATGATGCACCATTAATTTATATACAACTAAGAAAGCCCAATTCAAATGATGTGTCATTGTTTGTAGGATGCATCCTAACTTGTGAAATGTTTGCATATTGGGACAGGTGGGATGCGAATCCTTGAAATGCAGTAAAGATGAGTGCTTCGTAGAATGGAGAATTGAATGAATGTATGTAAACAGTTAGCACAACTCAGAATGTAGAAAGTGCCCCCAAAATATTAGCTATGGTTATTATTCTTATTCTCCTCAACTTGAGTAATGACGTATCTTTGGCGTAAGTCCAGCTGGAGGAGAGCAACCTCATGCACTAGCTAGGGGCAGGATAGGAGATTTAAATGTAGACTACGCACAATGGAGACTGATTCAGACCTTGATTCTAAGGCCATTTGCAGCATACACGTGTCCTTCATATATGGTTATGGGAATAGTCACAAGGTTTAACTGTAAAAAATAATTCTTACATTGAGTTTCTACCAATATTGTTGCTGTTGCTGCCCATCTGTTATTTTTTTTTTTCTTCCTTCTCACTAACTTCCTATTTCAATGTTCTCAATGATAACAGATAAATTTTAAATGTTATTGTGATTTTTACAACAGGCCTCAAATTATTCAGAAACAAAACTAATAAGATATTAGAATTAATTTAGGTACAAATTTTATTTTAAAATAACCAAAAAACTGCACAGAAACAAAACCCTCCCAGTTTTCTTGAATAGCTCAAACTTTTTATTTTTAAAAGCTCCTTAGATTCAAAGTGGTAAACATATGTACTAATTATATTTATTTCATTTAATCAAACATAGAATGTTAAATATTAGCTCTTTTTATGTAACAATTTAAGAAAATACATCTATGAAATCCCAAGTTTCCTGGGAATCACAGTATTTAGATTCGAGGTCTGTATTTTGGTTGTTATTATTATGCCTTTCTGAGGTTTGCTCCTTAAACTTTCTCTCTATCCTACTTTAAAATTAAGGGTTTATCATGAGAAATGTTATTTTTCATACAAATGGCCCAAGGCCAGGTTCATGTTAAGTGTTTATTTAACAATTTGCCCAAAAAATGATCTCAGGCTTTAAAACTCACTTTGTAAAGGCAAGTGCTATTTATTCCAGCTGAGAGAGGTCCCCCATTTGTTCAGGGTTCAGAGGCTATCACATGTGCACGAGGCTAGAAGAACCCTAGAACCCTAGCTCAAGGAGAAAAGTGAACTCCCCACACCCCTCCTTACTTGCCAAATTCACTCCTTTGTTTATCACAAGTTGGAACAGTTGCCAGTGGTCTCAAAGTTCTTTCCCTGGGATTTTAAAAATATATATATTTTATTGATTTTTTTTTAACAGAGAGGAAGGGAGAGGGATAGAGAGTTAGAAACATCGATGAGAGAGAATCATTGAACAGCTGCCTCCTGCACACTCCCCACTGGGGATGTGCCTGCAACCAAGGTACATGCCCTTGACCGGAATCGAACCTGGGACCTTTCAGTCTGCAGGCCATTGCTCTATCCACTGAGCCAAACCAGTGAGGGTTTTCCCTGGTATTTTTGAAATGGTTTGCTTTTTATCCAGGAATTGCCGGCATCCTGGAGTGACAGTCCATATCTGGCATTTCTCTTCTTCTTAAAGCCACTGGACCGTTTCATGGGTAAACGGCGCTCTCTTGCATCCAACGCCATTTGCTTTGGGGAAGCCTCAAGGACCCCATCAGAGTCCCACGGGGAAGGCCCTGCTCCAGCACCTCTAAACGGGCTTCCTGAGCTGCCGACTTGTCAGCCCCGCTGAGGCCGGCTCAGCTGTCACAGGCACCCGCCGGGGCTGACAGAGGCTTTTCTGCAAGTCCACCTGTGGGTCTGCCCTGCGGAGTCTTTATCGCGCGCAGATTGCTGCACAGAGTGGCTACAAGCTGTGGGGTGATGCTGTCACATGGAGAGGCGGTCACGCTCTCAGAGCGCCAGCACAGGGCCCCCAAAGCTCACCGCTTAGCGAGTTTCAGAAAGCTTTTAGGAAAACAGGACTCGGGCCAATTTAATTACCGATCTGATAATCTGACAGGAATACGCCAATTGACCCCTTAGCCTGGGGTTTTAGGCACCAATGAAAGGCAGGTACAAAATATTTACTGTATTGTTATTTCCCGTGGCAGCTTGATGAACGTCTAGAAAGTTTCATCCAGCCACTTCCTGAGTTTCCTGTGACATTTTCCCCACGATGTAAAAAGTCAGTATTCAATACCAATCTTGACAGAAACAAAGTTATTGAGTCAGAAATACAGATCATGAGACAACAATTTTCTATCACATGAAATATCTGGATGGTTATAGCACGCCTTGGGGCAGAGACGCACTGAACACGTGGGAAGCATTAGCTATTTAGACCATCACTCACGAGCTGCTTCGGGGCGCCTCCTTTCAGAGTCTGGCCGCTGCTAAAACCTATCGGTTGTGCTCGTCTGAGTCTCCTTTTAGGTTCAAACTAGAAAAAAATGGCCACACTCCTTACAAAGCTCCCCTCCCCTGCATTCCCCAGATGTGTACAGTATGCAGCTACAAGGAGAGCCTCCTCTTAGGCCTTCTAGAAACATCTTTGATATTATTAAATGCATTTTTAAATTCTTTCACATCTTTCAGTTACATTTTGATTTATTGTTGTCTTGCCCTCTCATTTCTATTGTCATTAGCTATCTGCCTTTTTTTTTTTTTTTAATATACGAAATGTCAAACCTGCACGCATACTACCAAACTCTACCTAACAAAACAATAATCCACAATGGGTGGCTGGCCTCATAAAACTTCTCTCATTTCTCCATTCTCCAGTTTGCAATACTTCTCTTACTTCTTAGCTGTAATTTTTCTAAAAATAATACTAATCCCATTGTATTTTTTTCTGAGAATGTTTACAGTGTCAGCGTCTTCTTAAACCATTACCTTCTGTGGACGAATCACCATTCTTCGGCACTTGAGTACTAGCAGCTTCTCATCACATTTTACGTAACTTTCGTCCATTCCATTCAGACATTCCTGTATTCCTTGTATATGGATCCCCCAAACTCTTACCATCACAGTGCCATTCTCGGGGCTCTGGGCTTTATTCTATTTATAATCACTCGGCATTCTTTCCCTTAGAAGAAAGAGAGCAAATCAACAACCATACCTGTTTTGCTCTTTAGCTCTTAACCAGTCATTTCCAACCATATATGTACATGCATTTTCCCCTATATTTATATCTTCTTAGGATTGCTGAACATGTATTTGCATTGTTCTCTTCCAAATTCAAGTTTATGGGTCTCCTTCTTCCAGAGTAGCTGCATGCATGATTTTTCAATTTTAGGATGCAAGTGCCATCAATTCCTTACCCACCAATATTACCTTACTATCTTGCCCCTCCCCCCTTTTTTCTTTTTCTTTTCTTTTTTTTTTCTTTTTTTGAGAAGAGTTAACTCTCCCATCATGATTTTGAATGGGAAGGTTGAAATACCTCCTTTCACCATGCTCTTTCCCTCTCCTTATTCAAATGGAAACAACAATAATAAATAATAGTCACCGGAAAGGGAAGCACTGAACTCATGATCCCCTGTCTTTTGCTTCCTGAGAGGGCCTTTAAAATCTGTTTACTAGGTGGCTTTAAAATCTACTTACCATACCGTACTTACTTCCAAAAGGCAGTAAAACTTCCTTAAGATGTGACACACCTAGTTACTTGAAACTAACGATAAATTTGTATGTATAACTACATACAATAGGTAAATGTGAAGTAACTTATGTAGAAAAAGAAAGAACATTTAAAATTCCACCTAAGGTGTCCCGGGTGAGCCGTGTGTCCCAGGGGGCCGAGTGCCCCGGGTGAGCCGAGTGTCCCAGGGGGCCGAGTGCCCCGGGTGAGCCGAGTGTCCCAGGGGGCCGAGTGCCCCGGGTGAGCCGAGTGTCCCAGGGGGCCGAGTGCCCCGGGTGAGCCGAGTGTCCCAGGGGGCCGAGTGCCCCGGGTGAGCCGAGTGTCCCAGGGGGCCGAGTGCCCCGGGTGAGCCGAGTGTCCCAGGGGGCCGAGTGCCCCGGGTGAGCCGAGTGTCCCAGGGGGCCATGTGCCCCGGGTAAGCCGTACCCACCAAAGGGGAAAGGTGTCCCGGGTGAGCCGTGTGTCCCAGGGGGCCGAGTGCCCCGGGTGAGCCGAGTGTCACAGGGGGCCGAGTGCCCCGGGTGAGCCGAGTGTCCCAGGGGGCCGAGTGCCCCGGGTGAGCCGAGTGTCCCAGGGAGCCGAGTGCCCCGGGTGAGCCGAGTGTCCCAGGGGGCCGAGTGCCCCGGGTGAGCCGAGTGTCCCAGGGGGCCGAGTGCCCCGGGTGAGCCGAGTGTCCCAGGGGGCCGAGTGCCCCGGGTGAGCCGAGTGTCCCAGGGGGCCGAGTGCCCCGGGTGAGCCGAGTGTCCCAGGGGGCCATGTGCCCCGGGTAAGCCGTACCCACCAAAGGGGAAAGGTGTCCCGGGTGAGCCGTGTGTCCCAGGGGGCCGAGTGCCCCGGGTGAGCCGAGTGTCCCAGGGGGCCGAGTGCCCCGGGTGAGCCGAGTGTCCCAGGGGGCCGAGTGCCCCGGGTGAGCCGAGTGTCCCAGGGGGCCGAGTGCCCCGGGTGAGCCGAGTGTCCCAGGGGGCCGAGTGCCCCGGGTGAGCCGAGTGTCCCAGGGGGCCGAGTGCCCCGGGTGAGCCGAGTGTCCCAGGGGGCCGAGTGCCCCGGGTGAGCCGAGTGTCCCAGGGGGCCATGTGCCCCGGGTAAGCCGTACCCCCCAAAGGGGAAAGGTGTCCCGGGTGAGCCGTGTGTCCCAGGGGGCCGAGTGCCCCGGGTGAGCCGAGTGTCCCAGGGGGCCGAGTGCCCCGGGTGAGCCGAGTGTCCCAGGGGGCCGAGTGCCCCGGGTGAGCCGAGTGTCCCAGGGGGCCGAGTGCCCCGGGTGAGCCGAGTGTCCCAGGGGACATGTGCCCCGGGTAAGCCGTACCCCCCAAAGGGGAAGGGGGAAGGGTGTCCCGGGTGAGCCGTGTGTCCCATGGGGTCGAGTGCCCCGGGTGAGCCGAGTGTCCTAAGGGAAGCAGTGGGTCCCAGGGGAAGGGGCGGTGAAAACCAGAGGAGGAGCGGACTCTATTTATATGAGCCTGAGATGGTCACCATAAAACAAGCAGATTGTCAAATGACAGGGGGGAGGGGAAAGAGACCTGGGGGGAGACAGGAGAACAACCGAGGGACTGGTATCCATGAACATAAGTACAACCAATGAACACAAAACTCTGGGGAGGGAGGGCATAAATGGGTGGTGAGGGGGGGCAATGGTAAACTATGTACACAGAAAATACCTTAATAAAATAATATATAAAAAAAAAAAAAAAAAGTTAAAGGAGTTCATCAACACCAAACCAGGATTACATGAAATTCTGACCTAAATGGAAGAAGAAGAAAAAGGTAAAGGTAAAAATTATGAACAACAAAAAGACATCAAGTACATACCTACCAAAAAGTGAATCTAAAAATCAAGTAAATAAAAAATCTGAAGAACGAAATGGATTGATGAATATAATAGAATCAGGGACATAGAAAGGGATTGGACTAACAATTCTCAGGAGGAAGGGGGTCTGAGGGGTGCAGGAAGAGATTGGACAAAAATCTTACACCTATGGATGAAGACAGGGGCGGGGGTAAGGGCATGGGGTGGAGTTGGGAATCAGGTGGAGGGGAGCTATGGAGGAGGAGGGGGGAAAGAGGAACACCTGTAATAATCTGAATAATAAAGATTTATTATTTAAAAAAAAAATAAAAAAATAAAATTCCACCTAAATAAGACTTGCCATGTGGTTGGCAGGCAGAGTATTTCTTCCATGAGTTTTTTTTTTTTAAGCATGAATGTATGTGGACCACATGTGTTTTCTTTATCACTTGAGATTTAATAGCACACATCCTTAAAAGATGTCTCCATGTTCTGACAGATTTTGTATGACAACGAAAGAAAATGACACTATATGGTGAGTCCCCCTCCCCCAACCCCACCCCCAAATACTAAAAGACATTAAAAATCATTTACCTTTACCAAAGTTTTATACAGTCCTTTGACAAACTATCTCACAAGCTTTCACAGCAATCTGTGATGGCATAGAGGTGGTTATCATCATCCTCCCAATGTTTTAGATGATATCAGGAGCTCAAACCCCATGGGGCATGTCCAGTATCGTAATGGAGATGACAGAGCCAGAGCTCAGACATGGTCTGCTGAAATCAAGCCGTAGCTCTCTCCGCTCTGGGACTAGTGTAGGATGCTGACCTCTCAGTTCATGTTCAAGTTTTAAGTCAGGATTCCCAGACAGAAACCCTTTCTTTGCCACTAGCCAGCTATTTATGCTTCTCTCTCTGGTTCACTCGCTTCCCTCATTAAATGAGCAGGTATTTCTCAAGTTTCTCAGTTTTCCCTGACTTCTGCTATCTCAAAGGCAACACTATCTCTGGTCTGCCTCTGAATACCGTGTTTCCCCGAAAATAAGACCTACTTACAGGTTTCCTTCTGAGAGAAATATATGGCATCCCCCCGAAAATAAGGCCCCCAGGGTTCACAGTTTATCTGGTTTGTGTTGACAACTACAGCACTACCGTACGGTATACAGGTAATAAATTTCCTTTATTTTCATTTAACAATAAATGTGTACCGTATTCTTCTTCATGGGAAAATAAGACATCCCCTGAAAATAAGACCTAGCGCATCTTTGGGAGCAAAAATTAATATAAGACACTGTCTTATTTCTGGGGAAACAGGGTAGATTAAAGAAGGTAGCTGAGACTGGGATGCCAGGACACAGGCTTTTATTGGAGAGAGGGTACCTCTGCCGGCTGCTCCCAGAGAGAAAGAGAACAGGCTCCAGGGTGTACAAGCACCTTTAAGGATAGGGGGCGGAGCTTAGGGTATTTGACAGGTGCTGATTGGTGGTTCAGAGCTAAGGAATGTCTGGCCACAGGTGGAGTTTATGTCTGTCCATCAATTGAAGGAAGTGAGGATCTATCAGTATCCCCATTCAATTCCATCTCTTCTCTAAGAAAAAAAAAGGGGGGTAGTCATAGATCCCAAGTTCAGTATCTGCTTCTGATTAGGGGGTTGAACACGGGGAGCCCCTGTTTAAGAGAACCTTCAGAGAAAGCATCTGAGTGGCAGGCAGTGTTCGCACCAGGCCTCCGTGAATCTCCGTCCTCCAGCCGTGTGTCCCAGGGGGCCGTGTGCCCCGGGTGAGCCGTATGTCCCAAGGGGGCCGGGTGTCCTGGGAGAGCCGTGTGCCCCGGGGGAGACACGTGCCCCACCCCCTCTCCCTCAGCACTCTCTCTTACCTTTGGGTCCTTCCTCCTTGTATCTACGGCAGCGGTTCTTGGAGAACTTACTGTGGTCACCCTCTTATCCCCTTATTTAGTCCCTGGTTCTCCATTATGATTCTGCCAATCCAGGATACTCACTTACTTCACATCCACCAAAAATTGGATGTGTTTGCCCTCCCACTCAGATTTTTTGGCAAGGAGCTTTTTCTAGCCTCTTCTATGGCGCGTCTTCTTCGCGGTTTTATTTTCCGGACTAACACGAGATCACTCATGATTTACAGTGTTGCTGCATGTCTTCGGCCCCTTCCGGCAACCATGTGGGTTCTGAATACCCTGGGCACAGGACATTTTTATCTGTGACCTACTCATAATAACAGTCCCGGGAAACCAGGTCGGAAGTTCCCTTTCTTCTCCAGAAATGTTGTCCAAAATCATCATCTGGTACCCTTCTCCTAAAACTTACCCCATATGCGCTCACTCACAACCATTTCTGGACGTGGCACGGTTTCTTGAAAATAAATCAGGTGCCGGTACAACCAAAGTTTTACCCTGTTGTCTGTGTAGAGCTGTTGCCTGCCCTTTTCGGCCTCACGTGTGTTTCATAGAGTAAGAGTCTCCTTTGTAACACTAAATATGTCTTTATTTCTCTTTCTTTACCTTATTTTCTTTCTGGAACTTTAGAGGGATCAACCTGTTCAGCAGCAGCAGTTAATTGGCCCCTACTGTATGCAAGGCATAGTTCTCAGTGTAGAGAAATAGAAATGTGAGACGTAGTCCTGCCTTCTTGTTTACTTATTTTATCAAGATCCTGAAGGACCCTCTATAGTTCATTAGTCAATATATATATGAATGTGTGTATCGTATTCATGCTTATTTCCATATTTTGAAAGTAATTAATAGGATTTTTGTCTTTAAGATTGATCCTTCAGAGCACTAGCCTGCCCCCAGGGGGTGGGTGTCTCGGACGTGTGGCTGCCCGCCCTCTGGTTTACGTCCCGGAGGGCATCTGAGTATTGATGAAAAGGGGAAATTAGCCGCCGGGCCGTCCGAGGGGACCGCCCGAGGTTAGAGAGCCGCGGGGCCAGCGCCAGGAATAGCCTCGGCAGGATTCCTGAGCGATAACGGGCCGCAGCTGACCCGGCGGCTTCCGATAGGGGCTGGAGGCTTATCAGCCCTCCGCCCTCCGCCCCCCGCCCTCCGCCCTCCGTCCTCTCCAAAGCGGAGCTGCGCCCGGGAGGACGGCGGCCACCCCAGGCCCCCAGGCCCGCAGGAGGCGAGGGCAGTGGCAGCGCTCTCCCCGCTCTCCCCGCTCTCCCCGGCAGAAGCCAGCTGCCCCTCCTCCTCCCCCCGTGCGTCCTCTTCGCCCTGTCCCGGGCCTCCCGCGGCCCCGGGGCGGGCTCTGCGCCCCAGGGCGGAGGGCGGGCACCGGCCGCCCGGTGGGAAGCCGGGCAGACGTGCGCCTCGCCTCCTTCAGCCCTCCCGCCCATCGCTCCCTGGGGGACGGACGCATTGTTCTGGGGAAGGTGGCAGCTGGACGGTCTCCCCTCCCAGCGCCCCCTCCCAGTGCCCCCTCCCAGCGCCCCTCCCAGCGGCCCCTGCACTGCCCGCACTGGAGCCGCACCTGCTAGAAGGGTCTGGTGGTGGAAGGAGTGACGCTGGCTGTCCTGCATGGGCTTTTATGTTTTTGCCATGAGCGGGGAGGCTGGAGCTGTCCCTTGGGACCAGAAAGAGCAGGGGTTTGGGGGAAAGGGTCAGCAGGAGGGGGTGGGGGGCGCGGCAGAAAGGAGTGAGAAAGCCAGCGTGGCCTGAACCGCTCCGCCGGGCTAAGGGTCTCGCTCGCTCTCTGCCTCCCACCTGACTCCGAAGGACTGGGTTGTTTAGGGACTTTTCAAATCACCTAGTTGGTCATACCGCGAGGAGACAAGTGTCCCCCCTTCCCACACACACACACACACACACACACACACACACACACCGCAGTGGAATCTGGATCTGCCCCTGAAGGGGCTTTTCAGAGCGCCCCTCACTTTTCCTGGGAGGGAAGGTGGGAAAAGGGCCCCCAATGAAGGACTGAATTTCATGAACTTTTTTTTTTTTAAATAAATGCTTCATTTGTATAACGCAAATGCATTTCCAAATGCCTGCTGAAATTTCCTCCTCTGGTCACTTCAAAGGAGATGACAAAACCTGAAGTTGCTCTCACTGCTCAACTTACTGTCTTCAATAAAGTATCACCGCAGTCTCCTGGCTGCAAACCCCAGCGCCTCTGCCTCTCCCTCTGCTTCGCCTGGCTGGCCCACCAGCTGAGAAGTCTGTCCCCTCTGCCTGTGCGCCATCTTTTACAGAGGTCTTGGTGTTCTTTCTTTCTTCCTGTTTGTTTTTTGTTTGTTTGTTTTGTTGTTAATTCTCATCCAAGGATATTTTCCCATTGATTTTTAGAGAAGGTGGGCGGGGGGGGGATCAGGAAACACACAGAGCAAGAACCATTCATGTGAGAAAGACACATCAATTGGTTGACTCCTGCATGCACTTAACCAGGGTGCTGGATCAAGCCTACAACCGAGATACATGCTCTTGACTGGAATTGAACCCTAGACCCTTCAGTCTGCGGGCTGAGTCTCTATCCACTGAACCAGACCAGCTAGGGCTTCCTTGGTGTTTTCATGGACACCCCTGTCCTAGCTCAGGCAGTAATCTCTCTTCCCCTCCTGCACCACAGTCACGGTCTGCAGTCTCTCCCTTTCCAGATCGCTGGCCCCTCGTCCAGGGGGCATGGTGCTGCCATTCTGTCATCTGCTGATCATCTCAAAGATGTGAAACGACTCCCTATTCTCTATAGCAGTGTTTCCCAAAGTGTGGTACGCGTACCCCCAGGGGTGCGGGAAGAGTTTGGTGGGGGTACATGTTGCACCGGACTTTGGTGGGCATATGCACTGCACCGTGCTTAGCTGCGCCTAATTCTACGTTCTCATGAGTCAAGTCAAGACCGTGTTGGAGGTGTGAGATGGTCTGGTGTGCAAATAAATGTTATTTATAATATAACTTTTATTTATATTTTATTATGAATAATTTTATTTTTCGTGTATTATTATTTTGTGCATGTACCAAAAAAAGAAAAAATAAATATATTTTGATTGTTATTAAAATACATCCTTTTTTTTTGACGAGGGGTACTCAGCGTTACGGAAATTATAGAAGGGGTACACATATGTCAAAAGTTTGGGAACCACTGCTCTATAGCAAAAACGTCCATCTCCTTGGTGGGGCAGTCAGGACTTTGCAAGACTTTATTTGCTCACATGGATTGCTTCCTCTCTGTTGAGACTCCAGGTTTCCAACTCCCCCAAGGCTGCTGCTGTTAACAGATGGGTATTCTTCCAAATGGTTCCTCCGCAACGAAACAACTCTCTAAGCTGGAGGGCTTCGCCTCGTAAGCATCGTGTATAACGCACCCAACAAAGCAACACACGGCGTCCCACTAGACAAGCCTCTCTGATTTCTGGAGGAAGGAACGAGTTATGCGCAGCGCTAAGGAAGTTCACCGTCTGCCAAGGGTGGTAAAAGCAATCTCTTCTTTCATCTATTTTTGTAAAAGTAGCAGAAGCTATCTCTCATTTCCTGGGATGATAATTTTATCCCTCGTGACCTGTCTTTAGCCCCAGAGAAGGAAGTCGTTGCATTCGAGCCAGGAGAATGGAGAGGTACTTGTAGCTCTCCCACATCTCCTTGTCAGCACGCAACCCCTCCTGTTGCCACATCTTCTCTCACCTGCTCCTGGCGTTAATCTTGCCAGTAAATGGCCAGAGGACAGAAGAATTAGCTGTTGGAGTGGTGACCCGACACAGTGGGCTGACCCGGGCGTCTGGGAACACTTTATTTATTTGATAGCATTTCCTCAGGACTGACAGGCAGCCCTTCCTTCCCAGATGGCTCAGGCCACCAGCATACTCTGACATCCAGTGTGTGCAGTTGGGAGGAGGCCAGACACGACCTCCGTACCTACTGCATGTTGTCCTAGAGACACATCAAGGTTGTGCTTCCTGGCAGGTGAGCCCCACGGAGCCCTGCCAGAATGCTGCTTGTGCTGATGCTGCTGGGAGAAAGAAAAAGAACCCACCAAGCACATGAGGGTCAGGGCTGGCACCCGTTCTCTGAGCCAACAGAATCGGTAAAGAATAACGTGTCTGCGTGTCCTTGGAGTTAAAAGCACACACACTCGTTCAGATCTACAGAATGACGAGCTCACGTTTCGGAACCACAGCTGTGTGGAACCTTGTATCTGTTCAGTTGAAAAACGGTACTTCCCAGCCTCCCTGGTGTGGCCACGTGGCCGTACTCAGGCTAATGAGATGGAGGTAGAAATACAGTGTAGTACTTATAGATGGCTCTTTAGAAGGAAGGGGCACTCCCTTCTCTCCTTATTATTTCCTCTAATGTGAAGTGATTGGCTCTACTAACCCTCTCATGACCTTTGGGATGGATGGCAGAGCAGCAGGAGAAAAGAAGCCTGCGTCCCTCATATCTTGATTGGGCTACTTCACCAGCACTGTGCCAAATACCTCTGGACTTTTTAATGTAAGATAATAGACACTTAAACTCTTTAATTCAACCTAGGTGGATCTCTTACTATCAGTAGAATTTAATCCTAACTTACACATATCCTAAAATAAAAATACTTAACGTAGGTTGACACACCTGAGTGCTGGAGAGTTTTAGCCTTTGATTCTCTAATTTACTTACTCTACAGGGGAAATGAGGGACAGCAGTCTAGAGTTGGGTAAAGCATGATGGTCAGATGAACAATAATATGCTTGATGCCCGCGGCCTAATGGATTTGTCTGGAGCCCTGGAGAAAAGGAAAGAGTGAAAGTTTATCAGACTCCAACATTGTTATTCAATAGCCAGTTTTTGAGGAGTAAATGATTGGATTAAAGCTGTACTAATTTATTCAGAAGAGTTATTGGATTAAATAGGCCAGTTATTTCAGTCTAAGTAATCTTATTTTAAAATCAGATTTTTTTGTAAGTTGATCATTCCAAGACCAAATGGATATTCAGTCACCAAATAGGACATGTCAACACCATAGGATCATGTCACAAGGGTCCAGGGAGAATTTTAGTGCTAAGTATAGGAGCTACAAGTAATGTTAGAAAAGAAGCATTGTGAATCTAAAAGGCATGGACCACAACCAGTAGAAATACAGTCTGGGTGGTCGCTAATTCTTTAGAGTATTAGAAAAGCATCCAATTTATTTATCCTTAGCAGTGTTCGAAATATTTAGTGGCCATAATTTAAAAATATGTTTTGAAATAATTTGAATACCTGAATGCCTGTGAAAGAGTCCAGACCCATGTATTTACACTGGGAAGTTTGATAAGCGATGTTTTTCCCATATAGGCATGCAATTGATTTAACTATAGGCTTGACCCATGGAATTCCCTTGTCAACTGACAGCCATGAGAAAACCCACTCTTGCACTGCAGTGCTCCTCCTGAAAATAGAGCAGGCACTTCTTGCCCTTTCTCACAGTCCTCTCGGCTGCAGGCAAACAAGAATGCTCTTTGTCAAGGGCATACCCAGGAGGAGCATTTGGGAGCTCAATTTTCTCATGGTGCATTCAAATAAAAAGGAATAAAGAGGATTCCATTTGAAATATGTCCAAGTGTTTCTAGTATCATCCTATTTCTGTGTCATATTTTTGAAGCAAATAAGATGGTAACAAATCAAATTTAGAGAAAGTCAGGAAGGCCTAATGTCCTGAAAAATGGCCATTTATAAAGCTTGCCATTGGAAAGCGTACCGTGTCTTCTTTCATCCCTCCTTTTTTCTGAAATAAAATGTTTGGTAACCTGGTATCCTGAACCAACCAAACATAAAAAACAGAAATGGTTACCAGAAATGTCTGTAACCTCTGCACATTCAACATATAAAGCTGTCATTTCTTCAGTAGTTTTGGGCTTAGCTTCCTTTCAAGCACAGTGAAGGAGTCACGAATCAAAAAAGTTTTAGCTAGAGAATGGGGGCCCAGTTCATCATTGACACAGACTAATCCTAAATCAGGGTGCTCAGTGTCCTGAAATCATCCCATCCAGGACTCAGTAGGAGGCGGCACCTCCTCAGAATGGCCTAGCAATTTGCTGTTGCTCTTGGCTTGATCCAATGTGTTACTGTAGTTGGCAGACAGCACATAGTAGGCACTCAGTTAAGATAAAACATTGAAGGGGGTGTGAAGTTTTTACTTTTGACTAGTTTTTAATTAACCCTTTATTAGTAAATTATTTAGATAAAATCCTTTTTAGTTTTCGTTTTGCATTTGGATAATCAGCTCATATGCTCACCCATTACAGTGTCTATGACCATTATTGATCTAATACTAATGACTGAGAACTATTTTTAAATGAACACATGAAGTGTTTCGTATTTACCCAGTGTGATTTTGGTGCTATCCACATACCAAAATGATTGAAAGAAGGGTCTCCCTAGTCAGGCTGCCAAGGACGGAATCCTCACCCTGCCATCTACTAGCTGTGCACCCAGGGAGTGTTAATCACCCAGCTGTGCTCCCTTCTTCAGATGCAATATGAGGGGAAGGATAGACTACCTGGCAACAGCAACTACTCAAACTTGATTAG
Source organism: Vespertilio murinus (assembly GCA_963924515.1). Lineage (NCBI taxonomy): Eukaryota > Metazoa > Chordata > Mammalia > Chiroptera > Vespertilionidae > Vespertilio > Vespertilio murinus. Next base: position 186,991,738 of record OZ004705.1, read on the forward strand.
ATACAGTGGAAAGCATCAAATAATGCAGGATGGAAATTGTTATTCAGTGGAAAGAATTCCGACATTATAATTAAGGTTTATGTGTAATTGAGCCTTGAACTTTGGTCAGTCTAATCCAGTCTTGCACAACCACATAACTCTCTAGGTAAAATGTATTTAAGTGGACTGCACACAATAGTCTGATCATTCATTGGTCTGCTGCAATGACATGACGGGTGTGATTATAAAATTGCAGGATGGACTAAGAAATGCAAGTTACTGTGCCAAAATTTACACGTCCAAAGTAGGGTTGGACCTTTAAGGCTATCCTCTGTAAGATGTTTCTATTCACTTATTCCAATATTACTCTGATTGCTAAGTATGCTCGTGGTCCTTTAGTTTTGGAAAGACCCTCAGAAATAGGGTACATGCAAAAATGAAATCCATTCCACACCACATGTGACTCATTGTGACTATTCCCCAAGTTCATATTTAGCCTTAAACACAATCAATACCAATAAAAGTCCGAAGAATAAACAACTGGCCCTGAAAGGAATGGATAAATGTGTGCCTCACTCATCCATAAGTATTTATTTCAATGCACTTACAAAAAAGACTCTTACAATATCGATCCCACTGTCCTAAGTGAAATATTTCCCCCAAGTAATAGTGTTGATAGGAATGTGTATAAATTCTGGCATGTATTTAATTAAATAAAAGCTATCCAGAGCGAGCCGGGCTCCAGCTACCAGGCCACACAAGTTTCCACAGGCCTGAGGAGGCCCACCTTGCCAGGCGCCGTGAGGACAGCCTCCCTGGTCCGCTCCTGGTGATGCCAGAGCGCCTGCTGCTTCCCAAACCTTGAAGGTGGACAATGAAACCCCCAGGGCTGAATCCCAAGGGCCAGCCGCTGGGGTGAAGCATCCTGGAATCCCGTGAGAAACTCTCTGGACCTGGTTTCATCTCCGTCACATGGGTCTGCAAACAAGAGCCACCACGAGAGTTTAACAAGACCGCGCGCAGCTGCTGGAGATGTCCCTGGCCACGCACGTGTAGCTCACAGAGCTCAGGGTGGTAGGAAAACGCTGGAAAGAGACAAAGGGAGTTGGGGGGAGGGAAAGAAGGCAAGGTCCTGCCTTAGGGATCAGGATGCTAAACTGCGCCACCTTCCTTTCCCTCCCTCTCCCCCTTGGACCCTCACCCCCACCCTCACCCTCACCCTCACCCCCACCCTCACCCCCACCCCCAGGGCTCTCTTAGCTCTTGTTTTCTCTCCAAGGAAGCTGCAGCCCCAGGTACTCCTCCGCCGCCCCTGGACATCTGCTGGGCTTGTCTATTTTCTGCTACAGGCAGAGGACAGGAAGGAAGAGTTTGTTTCCTGTAAATACAGGGAGAGAAAATTACAGCTATGATTGTTTTGACAACGGAAGCCCGCCCTGAAACTTGTAACACGGTTCATTCCTGAACGGGCATCGGCCCTGAGTTGCAAGCTCTGGGCAGAAATTCCTCCCAAAGAAAGGGGTCCCCCGGGGAAAGCTGAAAGACTTGATGGCTTTGCATTAGATGTCTAATGGCAGAAAGATGTAATTCTGGGCCCTCTTGATATCGGGCTGTGCCAGTGGAATGCAGCCTGCGTTTTGATGAGTGTTTTGAGGCCAGCCCCCCGCCACCTCGGAGGAGCATGCTGGAGCTTGACCTTGAGCGCATGGGCGCGCACTCCCGTTTATGTGCAAACACGCGCCCCCGGGTTCGAAAACGCCTGGATATAACTCACGTTATTTTCATTAACCTTTTAAACGATCTCCTCTTGCCCTCTGTCCTCCCGAGCTTCATTTCTTTTGAGGATTCCTTGGCTTTTAAAACTATATGAAGATGCATACACTATTCATGGAAAAGCTAGGAAATGACCAACTATATACGGGGTCTCCTGCCCCCTTCTTTCAACATTGGAAGATGTGTCCACCTGCTTGGGGGGAATGTATATTTGACCAGGATCCTCAGACATAAACGTGTTGTGTTTAGATGTTTTAAAAATCATCTTTTGCCTGATTGGTGTTAGAAATCTAAATAGAAAGGAGGAAGGAACTAACCAAAGATTGTTGGGTTAGTAGCCAGAGAAGCATCTACATCCATGTCCACTTACTAATGAGAACGAGATATGTTACTCAAAGGGAGTGATTGTCTCCTATTGGTAGGAGAATAAACTTAAGTTTGCTAGTTGAAGTAGGGTTCATATCTATGTCAAACATATTCAGAAGGGGTTGTTTAGGTTTCTTTGCTGAACTTGTGGCAATAAGAGAACACCCTAAGCTGAATTAAGTGAACGGGATGGTTTTGCTCTTGCCTATCTTAATAGCCTGTCCTTTGATTTTCCTCTGTCACTGGCTTCTCCTTCTAGCATTTCTTTGCTAGTCCCTTGCCCTCAGCTCCACCTCCAAATGATAGCATGCCCCAAAGCTCCATCCTGGTCCTTCTTCACCTTTCATCTAAGCCCATAGCTTTAGTAATATCGATAAGCTGACAGTTTCCCTATTTGTGATTCCAGGGACCACCTGTCCCCTGAATTCAAGATTCTTAAAAGCCACAGCCTACCTGACACACCCACGTGGCCATCTGCTACACATCTCAAATGTATATGCCAAAGACAGAACTCATTTTCCTCCTCCCCAAGCCTGCTCCTACTCAGCATCTCTATCTCAGTCATTGCTACCACATTCACCTACTTGCTTTATGAGGAAATTATCCCCGAGTCTTCTCTGCCCCTAGCTCTTCTAGCCAATCTGCCAGCTGTTTCTCATATTCTTTTTTTTAACTTCCGACTAGCATCGCCCTCTTACTAATGAGAACGAGATATGTTACTCAAATGGAGTGATTATCTCCTATTGGTAGGAGTGAATTTGCCTGTCTTTCTCCAATCCCATGGGTATATCTGCCAAGACTCTATTTCCAAGTAAGTCACATTCACAGGTTTTGGGAGTTGAGACTTCCACATACCATTTTTGGAGGGACACAATTCAACCTGTAGCATAAAGTATGGGAGCTAATGGATATACATGCATGTCTGAGTGTGCCAGGGAGGGCTGAGTGCATGAGTGTGTGTTTTGTGTGCATGTGTGCTCACTTAATAAAGAACTATAACCAAGTAACCAAGTTTCCTGGTTCTTGCTTTTCGGTTGCTTGGATAGATTATATGTTGTCCCTCGACTCCACTCATAGTGAGTAATGGGTCATTTCTGAGGCTCTTACTCCCACCTTTAATGAATACCAACACTAATTAACTGTCAGGAACATGTAGCTGCTCTTGGCTGCATGCATCTCTCGCTGAGGTCATAATGGCTGTTGGTAAAGAAATTTATGGCTCCGTAAGGCACACTCTGGGACTCTCAGGGTGAAGACCGTTATTTTGCAAGCGCCAAGCCACTGCAAGGCAGGATTTCCTCGGGAAGGTAATATGTTCCACAGCTCCTGGGCCTTGGCACGGTGACACATCAAAGGCACAATGGTGCCACTGGAATGCTGTAAAGATTTCCAGCCACAGTCCCATCTGCTGGGAGGACTACTGTTTGAACGCAGGCTATTGCTGAAATCGGAAACAGCGAGAGAACACGGTGTATTATTCGCATTATTAGCCTTAGAATTGTCCTGGGAGTGACAAAATTGCATCTCAGGAAGAAACGACCCCACTCAAGCAAATACCAAGGATTTCTGATTGGGAGAATGGCAGACACCCAAACCCTTGTGTGCCCTGCAATGAAGTCACTTGGGCCGGCGCTGGACTCCCCATGAACTCTACCAAATTAGCCTTACACGGGACACCGCCTTGCTTCTCCAGAGGATCAAAGTGGCTGGACCCAGGCCCGGTGTTCGGTAGATAACCAGGTCACAGGATACGCTTGCACGCTGTTCTGCTCCTAGTACACCATACTGTGGATTCCTCTGCATCTCCCGGCTTAGAGCCATAGAGGGAACTCGGGCTCACGTGCTTCCTTCTATTATCTGCACTAATCTGGTGACCTGAGATCATTTATGTCCCCTCCACTCTTGTCACAATGCGTCTGGAACTGCGTAACATTTTTTTTTTTTTGGTCATGTATGGGGCTACCGTTCCCAGCAAAGTCCTTTCATCCTTCCTATAATAACCTTTGTACTAGTAACAGCACCTCCTTGTAACACTTAAAATGCTTGTCTCACAAGGCCAGCATGACAAGGGAAAGTATGTCAATATGATTTTTTTTTAAATGACATCTGAATAATGAAAAATCACAAGACTAGCCAGTCACAGTAATAGATAACAATGGCAGTGGGAAGGATGTATTAATATACTGAATAAAAGGTGGAAGAGAATAGTGTAAGTTAGAATGAATTTTAGCTCTTCAATGGTGGGTGTTATTGGTCAGGATGCCATGCTTGGATTCATTCTCCCTTTTGTGCTACTTAATTTGCATGTACTAAGATCATTGTCAACGTACATCTGCATACTATATGAATACATCAGAAATGTGGCTCTAAATTTTTTGAGATTGACTTTTTTAAAATGCCAGAACTTAAAAATCCAAATTATTATTTTTCTTAATTCTAGAAGTATGTGCTTATTCCAATGCTGCTGTGTGTGCCTAAAAGCCTGTGGAACTCCTCCTTTAGAAACACCTTGTGTAAACTAAAAACAAAGCATGCTCATTCTTTTGAGTTCACTAAAAAGGCATACTCATTCTTTTGAGTTCATATCTTTAATTTGTCATAAAACTGTTTAATCATCTTGAATTCATCATATTTAGAGAGTTCATTCCAAACATCTTTGTCTATAATATAGTCAGCCTCTTTGAAAGAACATTTGCTATCACATTTTTAACATTAGATATCCTGAATAATGAAAGTGATACATGCCAGGTGGGTACTTGAAATTACAGAGGGGGGGGATAACTTTGTAAAGTGTATGACTGTCTAACCACTGTGATGTACACCTAAAAATAATACAAAATAATACTAAATGTAAACTGTAATTGAAAAATAAAATTAGAAAAAGAAGCAGCAAAAAAAATGATACATGCCTATTATAACAAGTCAAAGAAATCTATAAGGAAAAAATAATCTCTGTCCTCTTCTTTCCCTATTTAAAAAGATAAATAAATTTTTATTGATTTTTTACAGAGAGGAAGGGAGAGAGATAGAGAGTTAGAAACATGGATGAGAGAGAAACATTGATCATCTGCCTCCTGCACACCCCCTACTGGGGATGTGCCCGCAACCAAGGTACATGCCCTTGACCGGAATCAAACCCGGGACCCTCCAGTCTGCAGGCCGATGCTCTATCCACTGAGCCAAACCGGTTTTGGCTCTTCTTTTCCTCTGATCTTATAAGCTCATGAACTAATAAAAGATGGTACATCCACTCTAAAGAATAATGAACAGCTGTATATATTAACCCGGAGGGATGCTCAACGTATATTTTACATTTTTAAGTTCTTAGAGCACACCAGTGCTCTTAGGGCACACTGGCTGAAAATCACTGCTCTAAAGTCACTCAATGAGCACCCATCATAGCAATGACTGTGTTTCATTGTTAAGTCATTTTCCTAGCCCTGTCACAGTCCTAATGTCAGCACAGGGACTTGTCAGTGCATAAGAAGCAGGTGGATAAAAAATGCTGCACGCCAATTTGTAAACGGTACCTTGAGCAAAGACTATCAGATAATGTGTCCCTCCATAGTCATTCGTGTTTTCTTTCATCTGTACATTTTAATTATAACTTAGTGTCTTCAACCATTCAGGAGAAAGGGAATTCTATTTATGTTTTATAAAATAAGGAGAACCAAGGTCATTACTGAAGAAAAGTTCTAGAGTAGTCCATAAAGTGTAAATGTTATTTAATTTGATAAACAGTTATTGAGTGCCACCTCTCAGCCAGGAAAACTCCTAGGCATGGGAGAGACAGAAATGGACAAACTGGTCACTGGCCTCAAAGAGGCAAGAGACAAACCAGTAACCACATTTCCAGCACAGTGTGAGAGAAGCTACAATGGAGACATATATGAGTTGCATTGAAAACTCATGCATGGGTCTCCTACAGGACTGAGCATTGTTACAATACTTTCAGAGTCACCACATGTAGCAAGGAAACACAAAGTGTTGAATATCCGGTATGCTAAATAGTCCTGGAAGCTCAATGATTAAGTCAAGCGGGAAGAAAAGTGGGAATAAACAATGTAATAACAAGTTAAAAAATCTAAAGCTTATATTTTAAGCTCTTCATTTTGAAAAACCTGAAGACATGGACCTTATGATGATGTTCATGTTGGGAATAGAAACAAAACACAAATTTTCTAATTTGTGAAATAAATTTCTCAAATAAAATTTTTCTCTGATTCCCAGTATATCCACATCCATCTATATATATATAAAAGCCTAATATGCAAATTGTCCCCTCTGGAGTTCAACTGGGAAACCAGAAGTTCGATCACTGGTATGATGTGCGCTAACCAATAGGAGGGGTGGTGCGGGACAAAGGAAGGCCCTGATTGGCAGCAGGCAACTGGGGAAGGGAGGCCTGGCCAGCAGCCAGAAGGACCCGATTGGCCCTGATTGCTGGCCAGTCCTAGCCACCATACCCCTGCACAGATTTCATGCACCAGGCCTCTAGTGTAATAATAGGCCATTATATCACAAGGTTTGACTGTGTTGCTATAATCTTAATAAACAAAAGTTATGAAAATAACAATGTTATCTTTAATTTAGTGGGGGTTTTTTTATAGGGATAAATTTTCCTGTGACACAGAAATTACAGTTTAGTTTAGCATCAAAGATGAGCTATAAAGTAAACAGGAAATTTATAAAATAATAAAACCATAAGGAACTTTATAAAATTGATGATATGTAAGCTTTAAGAACACCTGTATAATTCACTTAAAAGGAGTTAGTAAAAGATGTGGTGTAAAAAAAACCCCAAAAAACACAACACTTCATAAAATATTCCTATCAATGTTTACTTATAATCTGAAAACAAAATAGTCTATAGAAGTACAATTAAGTTTCTTTTTGAAAAACATCTGAGTTTTCTGGTTTTTATCCCCTATAGTAGAGTGATATCTGATGATTTTGCATTGTTTTTATAACATGAAAAGTCTGCTTAGTGAAATATCATGTACCTTCATTTAGCGTTTTTCTGCAAAGGAATAAAAGATATAGTCTTTTTCTTAAGGTCATTTTGCAAGAATTCTAATATATTACCACTTAGCACTCATCTACATAGCAGTAAATAACAGTTCCTTCCTTCCTGCCCTTCTTCCTTCTCTCCTTCCTCCCTCCCTTCCTTCCTATCTTCTGTCTCTCTCTTCTTTCAACAGTTTTGACAAAGAAAAATTATAGGCTTATTATGGTGCTATCTACACAGATTCCAAAAATGGACTTATCAATTACATCACAACTATTCCCAAAAGGTTTCATAAGACAGTGTGGCATTAGATTGCATATGGACATGGTTAAGTTCAGAAAATTGAACCCTTCTAATTCAGCATTATTTAATAACTTCATCAGTGGGATGCATGATTCAATATAAGCCTGATTATCAATACTTAGGAACAAAAACTGTTTTTCCTCTGTCTCTGAGGATATGATCTGAATTCTAAGTGATCATGCTACATTGGAAATGAGGTCAGATGGAAATGGAATAGAATCGATGAGCAAAGGCAAATGCTAATTTAGAAATAGAAAAATACATGAATAAAATTATGGAGAATGACTTTTTACGTGAATGACAGAAAATTATCAACAATCTTGGACTCAAAGTGACTATATTAGTAAAATGATGGTTATAGCAGTGTATAATACTGATTTTTCAGAGCAAGCAGAATAGGCTGTAGGAACCCAAAGGTTAATTCTTCCTTGACACTCACACAAAGTATTACCAAAGGACACTATTCAGTTGGGATACACCCACTGAAAGAAACATTAAAGCTTATAGAAAAGTCCCAGGTATGCCTGCATTTGTGCTGTTAAGATTATTAAGTCTCTTGGAAAAGACTGTCAAGTGGCCCCTGTTTATCTTCACAGATTGACCCCAAAATACCATTTTACACTTCTCTGAGAACGGACTCAAGGGGCCACTTGACAGTCTTTTCCAAGAGACTTAATAAGACAGGGGAAAGCACACGGGTGAAGGAAACAGACAAGAAATGAAATCTGCCTCTTTGGTTTGAGATTATATCAGTTTCTCATCTTTAAAATGTTGGCAGTGCAGTCCTTCCTAGAAATCGGGAGGAACATAAACCAAAATACTGACTTTAAAGATCTAATTATTAATCAGTCAACTTCTCAACTGCAAAGGCATACTATAGTCCTCTTTTTACTAGAGTATGTCAGTGCATACGAACTATTTACATGTAACATAAAGGCTTACAAAGTATATGAAGGACAACTTTAAGTTTTAAGTATTCACTTGTTTTATAATCTGCCTTGCATCAGATAGGGTTTTAAATGGCTTACACGGATTCTGGGAAGACGGCAGTGGTAGAAGCATGCTGTGTAAACATTCTTGTTCATTTCACAAAGACCAGGCAGAGCAACTATGATAGCAAACCCAACAACCCACAGGCAACCTGTGCAGCAAACTAGGTGACAAGGTATCCCCTATAAAACCCAAAATATGAGGAACCAGAGCACCCACAGTTACAATACCCGTGTGCAATCATCCTTCGCACAGGAGGAAGTAGAGGGACATCAGCAGGGCATCTGGAAGCCCTGAAAAATAGGAGAACCCCTCCCAAAACAAACAAACAAACAAACAAACAAACAACTCTCAAAAGAGGCCCCACAGCCATCTGAAAGAGTGGCTTAGGTTAGGGGGTTTCATCAAAGCTCCCCTCCAGGATAAAACCCCACAATGAGAAGAAATTGCTGGGATAGAATTCAATTTGGGCAGTCATGGGCAACAGAAATGAGAGAAAGACAAAGTCCAGATGGGTGTCATGAAAAGAACAGAAGAGGGAGTAAAAGATCATCTAACTATAAAAGGTACTCAGGACTACCACCACCACTCCAAACATACTGGAAGACTCATTTTCCTTAACAATAAAAAAAATGTATTTTTAGAAAACACACAAAAATAAATAAAATAAAGAAAAAAGACACAAAAAGATGAAAAATATAATATTTAGAAGCAATCTAAATGAAGTAAAAAATAACATATGAGGAATAAAAATTATAATTAGGAAAAACTAAAAAATTAGGTTGCTAGAAAAAATAAAAACTTAAAAAGTGGCAGAACTTATAGACAATTGGTAAAGAAAATATGGTATACTCTTAAGATTAAATAGAAGGAATTTAAGAGTAAGTGAACACAATGGATAATATCTTTCAAAAATTAGATGACTCAACAAACTGGAAATGGAAGGGAATTTCCTCAACCTGGTGAAAGGCATCTATGAAAAGCTCACAGCTAATACTTAATGATGAAAGACTGAATGGTTTTCCTCTAAAATGAGAAACAAGACAAGGATATCTGCTTTCACCACTTCCACTCAACATTGTAGTGGAGGGTCTAGCCAGGGCAATTAGGCAAGAAAATGAGCTAAAGGAAATGAAAGCAAAACTATCTCTACTGGTAAATGTCATGATCTTGCATACAGAAAACCCTAAGGAATCAATTTTAAAAAAACATTAGAATAAATAAGCAAGTACAGAAAAGTTGCTTGATACAAATCAATGTACAAAAAATCAATTTGATTTCAATACATGCACAATGGACAGTAAAAGTGAAAATGAAATTAAGAAAAACAATTTCATTTATAATAGCATTAAAAGAAGAATAGGAATAAAATTAACAAAGTAATTCAAATTGTATACTCTGAGAACTACAAAATATTGATGAAAGAAGTGAAAGAATACATGAATCAAAATCCCAGCTGGCTTCTTTGCAGAAATTACAAGCTGATTCTAAAATCCACACGGAAATTCAAATAGTTTACAATGGGGGTGGAGGTGGGAAATAACATCTTGAAAAAGAACAAATATGGAAGACATACTTCCTAATTTTAATACTTAAGAGAAAACTATACAATCATGTCAGCACAATAATGACATAAGAATATATAGAAAGTCATCATATAAATCAATAGAATAGAATAAACAGTTCAATAATAAACCCTCTCACTTTCAGTTCATTGACTTTGAGAAAGTTACCAAAACAATTCAATGGGCTTTCGATAAGTGATTCTAAGACAACCAGATATCCACATTGCATAAGACTGAAGAGGTGGACCTCTTCTTCACCCAATGGAGTAAATTTAACTCAAAATTGATCAAAGACCCACTTATAAGAGCTAAACATGTAAAACATAGGCATAAATCTTGAAGACCTTGGATTAGGCAATGGTTCCTATGTATGATGCCAAAAGCACAAACATCAAAAGAAAAATAGATGAATCGGACTCCATCACAATTAAAACCTTTTGTGCTTCAAATGACACTATGCAAAAGGTGAAAAGACAATGCACAGATGAGAGAAAATATTTGCAAGTCATAAGAAACTTGTATCTAGAATATATAAAGAATGTTTCCAACTCAATACAAAAAGACAAACAACCCAATTAAAAATGGGCAAAAGATCTGAATAAGCATGTTTCCAAAGAAGATATACAAATGGCCAATAAACACAAGAAAAGTTGCACAACATCAGTAGCCATTAGGAAAATAAAAGCCAAAACCACAATGGCATAGTACTTTACTTGGACTGAATCATCAAAAGACAGATAATAACAAGTGTTAGTGAGGATTTGGAGAAATTGGAACCACATACACTGCTGGTGGGAATGTAAAATGGTGCAGCCGCCTTAGAATACAGTCAGATGGCTCCTTAAAAAGTTTTATTGACTTATCATGTGATCCAGGAATTCTACTCGTAAGTATGCATCCCAGAATAACAAAAATATATGTCTACACAAAAGCTGCTACACAAACATTTATAGCAACATTATGCATAATAGACAAAAATAAAGTCAATGAATGGAGAATGAATGGGGTTAATAAAATGTGCTGTATACATACAGTAGAAAATTATCCAGGGCAAAAAACTAATAGAGTGCTGATACACATTACAACATGCATGAACCTTGAAAATGTTATGCTGTATGAAAGAAGCACTGTCAAAAGACTACATATTTTATTATTTCATTCACATAAAATGTCCATAATAAGTAAATCTGTAGAAACAGAGAGTAGATTAGTAGGTTAGTGGTTTCCTAAGGGCTAGGTGGGTTGGGGGGTTTAGGGAAAATGATGATTGATTACTAATCATTAAGGAGTTTCTTTTGGAATGATAAAATGTTCCAAAATTGATTGTGATGGTGATCATACAAATCTGTAAATATCTTATAAACATTACCCCGCTGCTGCAACCACTACCAGTCACTGCAGCCGCCAAGGTATTTTCATCAACATAGACTCCAGTCCCTTTAGTGTGAATAAATGACAACTTTCTTTAAGCATTTTCAAGATGTGTCTTTCATAGGATATGACATTTATTTCTTTATTTTTCTTTTTATCCTCATCTAAGGATATGTTTCCATTGATTTTTCCCCTTCCCTCTGATCCCAGGCTCGGCCCCTTCCCAAGCCTAAAGCCTCCACCTGATGGCCAATTAGGAGTGACCTAGGTGCCAAGGAGGTTTCCAGGACCCAGGTATGTATGCAAATTAGCCAGCATCTTTGTTGGGTTAATTTGCATACTCACTCTGATTGGCTGTGGGTGTAGTGGAGGTACGGTCAATTTTACATGTTTCTCTATTATTATGTAAGATATGGGAGATAGCAGATAGGAGCCCAAAAGGAAATAAAAACCAAAGTAATGTCACAAGACACAAGACAAATGCTAAAATCTACATTCAAGAAAGGTTTCCTGAGTGGGGAGAGGGGGACTTGAAACTATATATTTAAGACCAGCATTAATAATTACTATTGATTTAAAGAAAAATGTCTGAATCCAGGTTACCTATGAAAATAAAGATGAAAGGAGATAATATTTGGAAGGAACACTCAAGGACCTACTTGGAGGTTAGTGATAGCCTATATCCAAAGTTTGTTCACAGAAATAGAGATACTTGTACTGTTGATCATCTTTATATCCTTCAAATGTGATAGAAATATTCTATTGTGCTTTCAAAATTTATTAAAAGCAATTACATTGACTAGTACTATAAGGCAACATCTAATAAGTGCTTAATACTAGTAAAGAACCTAGACAAAGTAGGGAAGAATTACCCTGCAATGAGGATGTGAGCTGTTGAGTAACAGAATAATACCTAACAAGTATAAAGCTCTTACATACAACAGGCACTATCTAAAGTACTTTATATTCATGTTGACCCTCTGGACAACCCTATGAGGTAAGCACTACTGTTTTCCCATTTGGCGGATGAAAAACCCAAGGTACAAGTCACTTATCTCATTTGCACAGTGAGTTGGTGACAGAGCTGGAATTTGAACCCCGGCAGCCTGGCATTAGAGTCCATGCCTTAATTCATTATGCTCCACTCCCTGTGGATTTGCTTAGGCAGGGGTGGTGATGTAAGAAAGTTGGGAGTCATGCCAGCTGTTCACAAGGACAATAGGGGGAAGGTCAGACAACCTTGGGGATTAGTTGGAAGCCAGATCCAGAAGTGCCTGAATGCCGTGCACAAATGCTGCTCTTTTCCCTTTGCTGGGTGGTAGGTATTGAACATTTCTGAGCAAGCAAGTAATAAGCAGAAAGTTACGTTTAAGAAATGATCATAATAAACTGGGCTGGGAGATTGGGCAAAGAACTAAATAAAGGCAGGAGATCAATTTGGAGACTTTGAGGAGAAGGCAATGAACTTAAAAGAGAAGACTTTAAATTAGGAGCCAGAACCCTCAAATGTTATTTTTTTCTTTAATGAAATTTTTGGGGGTGACATTGGTTAATAAGAGTCTATAGGCTTCAAGGGTGCATTTCTGTGATACATTGTCTGTATAATGCGGAGCCGTCCCCCGGGGAGTTTGTGTTCCGGGGCCCAGGCCCCCCAAAAGCACCTCCTTTAACACGATGGAGTCTTGACTCTTAACGAGTGAGACCTGCTGCCTGAAGCCAAATGGAAGGATTGAGTGGAGAACGCTGTCTACTTAAGTGAGGAAGGACCAGAGCCCAACAAAATAGTATGGAGAAATCTCATAGTTCTTAACTCTCCATGACCAACCATCCTCAAGGCGAGACAAGAGCAATCTGAGCAGCTGCTAGCTGCGAGAGCAGGAGGGCCCAGAACAGAATCTCTAGAAATGGGTTTAACACATGCCTTCCTGCTACAGCCCCACCCCTGGGGCCAGGTCACACCACTCCCCATGGACAGGGGCTGGGAGAGAAGGGCTGCCAGCCGCACCTGCGTAGGTGGTAGCAGCACAAACGAGGGTGGTGAACGTGGGAGCAGAAAGGAAGGACTTGATGTGAGATCACAACGGCCAACTGGTTATACGGTGAAGGAGTGAACCCGCCAAAACAAGAGTTTTGAGCCGAGATAATGAGAGTAGTGGTACGTCATTTCACACGAGGTCGCAGTTTCTGGGAGCCCATCCACATCTGTAAGTGAGGACTTACTAGCATTCGGCAAGTCCTCGCCTGGAGCAGAGGGCGTTGGCTGCTGCTTTCCATCCACCGCGAGGGAAGGCAGTCCATCGGGCACACGGCAACTGCACAAACCAGGGGGATGGACTCTGATTCAGAGTAACCAGGTCCCTTCCAAACACGTGCAATGCAGAACAGGGTAACTCCTGGTGAGGGTTGCCTCCAATGAAGGCTTTAAAACTCACCGATTTAGAATAGTTTCGATTTAGAGATGCCATTCCTTTTTTTAAATATATTTTATTGGTTTTTTACAGAGAGGAAGAGAGAGGGATAGAGAGTTAGAAACATCGATGAGAGAGAAACATCGATCAGCTGTCTCCTGCACACCCCCAACTGGGGACGCGCCCGCAACCAAGGTACATGCCCTTGACCTGAATCGAACCTGGGACTCTTGAGTCTACAAGCCAAAGCTCTAGCCACTGAGCAACCAGTTTTGGCTAGCGATTCCATTTCTTGGAATGTTTCTCAAAGGGGAGCCATTGTGTGCTCGGCCATGCCTCGGCCCTAAACCGCTGTTCCCTCGGGAAGTTTGGCCACTGTTACGTAGTCACTGTTATTTTGCCATTATTATTCATGCACTGTGATCTCCAGAAATGAAACTCTCGTTCCTAAATCAATCACCAAAAAGGCATTTTAGACCTAAGCGCTGCTAAGCTCAAAGAAAGAGAGAGAGAAAGGAGGGTGACTTCTTAACATCCTCTACATTTTTCTCTCCAGCTTTATCTTAAAATCACAGTTCTTAATTATTTGAGATGAACCATTTCAGGAATGCTCAGGCCTCTAACGTCGGAAAAAGTCCAAGTGATGGGGTAAATAACTTACTTGGGGATGTAGTGGCTTAGAAGTAAGCTCAATAGCTCACAGCTGCTTAGTCTCCACACAAGCGATGGTCTAAAAGAATGCGTCACCCTGGCTGGTGACTCAGTTGGTTGGAGCATTCTCCCAGGCACCAAAGGGTCTCAAGTTCACCTCTGTCAGGGCACATACCTGGGTTGCAGATTCAATTCCCAGTCTGGGGCACATAGGGGAGGCAACTGATTGATCTCTCTCTCTCTCTCTCTCTCTCCCCCCCCTCTTCTCTCTCTCGTTCTAAAAAAAAATAAAACATATCCTCCAGTGAGGATTTAAAAAAAAAAAGATCGTCTCAGATTACATCACCAGGAGAACATAACTTGTGATAGTGCCCCTTCATAGGGATATTATCAGACGCCATATTGAACTGAACTCACATCTCACTGTAATAAATTCCAGCACGGCCCTCAAATCACTCACACAGAGAAATACACTATTGTATTCAAATGCAACCATTTTTTTTTTTTGCATGTGTGGTAGAACACAGAAGCATTCTGTTTCACAAGTATAACATGATGGTTTTTATGGGGGAAGTGAAGAATAATTTATCCAGTGGGGGAGGAATGAAATTAGCTTGAATACAGGGCATTGGGACTGGGCCAGGACAATAGCCAAGTTGCTGAAAAAAACAAAACAAAAAGATTCCATCCTGGATACCCAACACTAAAATCACGTTCCCCAGTAAAAGCTTGTGCCTCACGGTTGTTTCCCCCTTCTCTCTCTCTCTCTCTCTCTCTCTCTCTCTCTCTCTCTCTCTCTCTCTTTCTCAGCAGAAAATATGTGATAAGAAACTAAGGGACCGTAGAAGAAATAACATTTGCCCAGCATCTATTGCATGCTACACAGTGTTTAACATTCTCCATTTTTTCAATGTTTCTGTGCCCATCCATTCAGCCACACTCCCTCCACACCCCCTCAAAACGCCTGCCCCTGCCCCCCTCTAGGGTCTGTAAGTGATCCCAGTGAGGCAGTGTCAGGAGAGTAATCTGAGCAGGTTGGAAACAGGCTTGGCCTGTGGAGCAGAAAATGCCAGGGTCCCTGGCACCTGGATGATGGGTGCAGGGAGCACAGGCCCCATGGAAGTGTGCCCTTGGTCCCGAATTCTCCTCAGTCTAGGGCTCTAGGCCCAGGGGCCAGAACAGGGACTTCTAAAATGGGGAGCACCTTGCCAAAACCGGTTTGGCTCAGTGGATAGAGCGTTGGCCTGCGGACTGAAGGGTCCCGGGTTCGATTCCGGTCAAGGGCATGTACCTTGGTTGCGAGCACATCCCCAGTAGGGGGTGTGCAAGAGGCAGCTGATCGATGACTCTCTCTCATTGATGTTTCTAACTCTCTATCCCTCTCTCTTCTTCTCTGTAAAAAATCAATAAAACATGTGTGTGTGTTTTTTAATAACATAAAAAATAAATAAAATGTGGAGCACAGGCAGATCCCATGTACCTTCCCACCTCCTGCCTCGGTCTAAGGCAGTGGTCGTCAAACTCATTAGTCCACAGAGCCAAATATCAACAGTACAGCGATTGAAATTTCTTTTGAGAGCCAAATTTTTTAAACCTAAACTTCTTCTAACACCACTTCTTCAAAATAGACTCGCCCAGGCCGTGGTATTTTGTGGAAGAGCCACACTCATGTGGCTAGCAAGCCATGGTTTGCCGACCACTGATCTAAGGCTAGTGCCATCAACCTGGGCTAACTCCAGAGCTTATGCTCTTAACCACAAAACAAAATAGATCCACAGAATACAACAGGCTTCCAAAAACTGCTAGCTGAATGGGTGATCGCATGGGAGCTAGTAGTATCTGACCTCTTGGAGTTTCATAGAAAACGTTCTGTATATTACCTATGGGATAAAATTGAAAAAATGCTGGACAGAAGGAGCCTCAGCGCTCTGACCACCACTGGTTTCCACCCCTGTGGCGTTTGGTTAGCCTTCCCGCGAGGAGCAGCGGGGCCCAGCTGCAGCCAAAGGCGCCTCTTTCCCCGGCACAGGACCCAGCACCCGCGATTCTCCTCCCCAGCTCAGGGCTCGGCATTCTGTCCGTGATAATCCATTTCCAGCTGAGAGGGAGTACTCGGGCGACAGGAGGAGAATAATCCCAGGTGATGTTACCTAGCCAGTCCTATAGTTTTAGGGCCAGATCAAGAAGAAAATAAAGGAACTGAAATTCAGTCTAATCAGCATCAAAATTTGCCCCAGTAGCACCTCCTGGTAACAGGTTAAGGCAGTGGATGCCAAACTGTAACACGTGAGCCACATGCGGCTCTTTGGCCCCTTGAGTGTGGCTCTTCCCCAAAATACCACGTGCGGACATACAGTGCGATTGAAACTTCGTGGCCCATGGGCAGAAGTCGGTTTTCAGCTCTCAAAAGAAATTTCAATCATTGTACTGTTGATATTTGACTCTGTTGACTAATGAGTTTGCCGACCACTGAGTTAAAGTGTTCATTTGTATTTGCCTTAAGTAAAGTAACTTTTAGAGTAAGGGAGGTAGAAATTTAGTCTTTTCACAACAGAGAAAACAAGGTGTGTTTTTCTTTGTTTGTTTTCTAATTACAAAAAATCACATATGTTCTTGGGGAATAATTTTGAAAATGTGGACATTTACATTGAAAAATCAACCATAATGCCACCTACCAAGACAATGGCCTTCAGTATTTATTACACTTTTGCATGTTAAGATCATTACCAGTTGCTCAATTAAAGCTCCTCTTTTTACCTAATATTTAGATAAGCATTTTTCTCATATTATTGAGAATCTCTGGATACATCAATTTTAATAGCCACATGGTATCCCATTATCTAAATTTCCTTGGGTTAACAATTTACTTACCAATTAATTCTATTGTTCTCATGGGGGGAGGCTTTGTTTTTTCCTGTAGTTTGTTAATGTTGTATTTATTTTCCTATTTTTGCCTTTAATATAAAATTAAAATATTAGAATGCAGGCACACAACATATATTTTAAGAAGTAGACCATTACTAACGTTCTAAATTGCTTTCTAAAACTGGATCCTGGTTTAAACCCCATATTATTTCTCCCCCACCAGCAGAGAGCACCTCCATCTGTGTATGTGATAACTGATAAGTAAACATGTTGTGTCATCATTACAATCTACACTTATAAGGAGAGCAATTTAAATAAATGGAATTGTGCCACATTTCCCACTGAAATGTATTAAAAGATCATTTCATCTGATTGTTAAAGTATTTCCTAGCTTCCGATCAGTGATAACTGCATGATAAATATCTCTGCGTTTACTTACTTCTTAAACACTTTCTTTTATTGGTGCTATTTTTAAAGTCAGAGCTGGAAATGCCCTTCGCTTGGTCCACAGAAATGGTAGACTTTTGGTTGCATGCCCAACATTTCAAATGGACTTAAAATGACTCCACTTTATAATGGAAAACCCTGTTCTTATACCCCAAAACTCAGTTTCTTAGGAACCACAATGGCTCCAGAAATAGCTGGAATCATCGCTTCTCATCTTGGAAGCTTATCTCAATTTATCTTTTTATAGCTGTGACATTTCATTTTTATTCCTCTTTCCATTCTCGAAAGTACCGCGTGCCATATGCTTGTTTTTCAAAACGCAAATCTAATATTTTGACAGGCCTCACTGAGGACGATGCATTGCCACTCAAGCTCGTCATATTTATAAACAAACAGGAAGGAAAACAGGTATGAGGACTACCAGCGTGGAGGGAGACTCACTGGCGAGGACAGCACCCGCACGCCAGCTTGAGCGGGGTGTGGGATCTCTGCCACTGACTTTTCTCCATTCACTTGTGAACAGCAGAAGCCAAGGGAGCTGGCTGGTGGTCTGCGCCCGCCCAGTCAATGCTGGGAAACTGTCAGGATTACAATGCCCCTTTGTTGGCTGGCTTGGCAGCAGTGCCAGGGGGCTGAATGGGCCGCAGAGACTGAACTCGTCATGACGGCCGCTGGGTCCTCCTGAACCACCAGCGCCCTCCCACCGCACCGCCCGGCCACCCGGGGCTGAGAGCGTGGAGGTGGAGATGCTCAGATCCCTCCCACCCGGCTGGCTTCGGGGAAATGTTCACTTCCCTGTGACCAGCCTCACTCAGCAGCAGGACCAATCTCACCTGAAACTTGCAAAGAGAAAGCAGGTAAACAAGATGGAAAGAAATCATGAAAATGTGATGGGGCGATGACACGCTCATTAATCCCTCTCCTGAAATTGCTGGGGGTGGCCGGGGTGAGAGTAAAGGATTACAAAATAAACTCGGGAGTGCGTGCAGCGTGGAGGGGGTCACTGAGGAAAAAGGGAAGACACCTGGAACACTTCCAACAATAGAGAAAACAAGCAAACAAAACCCTCAGAGCCAAACAGGAAAAGGAGCTTCCCTGTGATGACATTCGACATTCGTGGGGAAGGTCTGATCTGAGCCACTCAGGACATGATAAATGTTGTCACCTCAAATAGGCCAGAACTCCAGTTTTCAGGTGTAGATGCAGCCCCCAGTAACCGAGAGAAGGAAGGGAAAGATTGTGAAGAAGGCAGGACAAAAGATTACTAAAGGGAAAATGAGTTGTTTTCTAACAGCTTTCTTCTAACCCGGATTCCTGGTTTTATTTAAGGAGCCCGTGGCCTTTGAAAACAGGCAGGATCTTTTCAATAGCAGAAGATCAAATGATGTTAATCAGGCAGTGGGGCTTAATCCTTTAATGCAGCTGTCTCTTTACATCATAAACATTCCAGCTACATAAACTGGAACGATTTTTATCTCAGCTTCCTTCTCTCTCTCTCTCTCTCTCTCTCTCTCTCTCATTCTCTCTCTCTCTTTCCCTCTCTCTCTCTTCCCCAACCCCACCTCCCTTTAATCCTAACTTTCGCCAATCAATACAGAATATGCTTTCTTATCCTTTCTAACCTCAATCAGGGAACAATCTGTTGCGCCTTAGAAGGCAGATAAGAAAATAGGCAGTGAGTACAGCCCCTCTCCCTTCCCCTCTGCATGCCCCTCACACTTTGGATTGGTCATCGAAGTCGATGCTCTGGTGGAAAGACCACATCCACAGAGCACTGCACGTAGCTCAGCTTCTCCCTGCTCCTCCCCAGCTATTGCTTCGGCCCAATGAGATCAACTCCACTTACCACAGATGGAAAAGCAATCTCTCCCTTAAGAATGCAATGACCGTAGCTGGCATTCTGAGTTCAGGCCTGTGGAACCTAAAGAGCAAAGGACTGCGGTGGGCTGCAGGGTATGTGACAGGTGTCTTCAGACAGCTGACCTGCCATCCTGTTGAAATAGGACTGGACTTGCCGAAACTGGTTTGGTTCACTGGTAGAGCATCGGTCTGCGGACTGAAAGGTCCCGAGTTCGATTCCGGTCAAGGGCATGTACCTTGGTTGTGGGCACATCCCCGGTAGGGGGTGTGCAAGAGGCAGCTGGTCGATGTTTCTCTCTCATCGATGTTTCTAGCTCTCTATCTCTCTCCCTTCCTCTCTGTAAAATATCAATAAAGTATATTTTTTTTAAAAAAGAAATAGGACTAGACTTCTATAAAAATATGGAACCATTAGAGCAGTGTGGGGTGGTGGTGGTAAATGGTGTCACTCCGGAACATCAGGGTATGACCCCTCTCTCTGCTGAGATGCTAATTTGCCTGCCGGAGAGCACCCCTGCTACCCATGGGCGTGGGACCCATTTTGGGGCACGTTAGAATGGGGGGGGGGGCCTGAGAGATTTATCAAATTGGACTATAAATTCCACAAGATCAACTGAGACTATATAATGTCTTCCTCTTTTTATTCCCAAATACTAACAGAGCCTGGGATGTGGCAGATGCTCCAAAATCCTTCCTGAACTATTATTTTGTTGATGAATTAAAGGAAAAAGGAACTTCAGGGAAGCAGATATCATTTTAATATAAGGAGAGTGATCTAATCATAAGAAGCATTGTCCAAAGTGGGCTCCCATGAGAGACAGTGAGCGCTCCGTCCTCGGAGGACTTGGAGCATTGGCTGGGGATTCCGCTGGACACAGACAGGGGAGGCCTGAGCAGGTCTAACAGCGCGGCAGCTAATTTGGCTTCAGGCCCAAGAAAAATTTCACTTTCCTCTTCACGAATCTGAAGGGATTCATTGCTTGAAGGGTGTGAAAAGATGATGCATCCTATAATATCATCAGCTTAAACCTTGCTTCCTGGGAGTTATGTGTTAAATTTGAACCACGGTTTATTAAATCTGGCTTTAAATTTGTATGTATGGTACTTGGCTTTTTTTAAAAAAAATTGAGAATAACGTTTGCATCTCTGGGAGTCTCCAACAACACGCTTTTCTCCAAACGAATGCTAATACGTATTAGCCCAGAGCTGTGGCTTCTCAGTCCTGAAAACCCAGTTTGTTCTACCTGCAGAACCCAAGGTTCCACCCAGCTCTTTGTCGCTTTAATTTGGAACCCAATTTTCAAATTAGTTTAAGGGCAGCCCGTAAGAGAATTCCAACACCCCTGGGAACATCGGAAATCTTTTAGGTTTTCCTCCTCCCCCTTTTCCTTCTCCACCTCTGCTCCTCCTCCTCCTCCTTCTTCTAATTCTGAATGAAATTTCTCATCCGAGGGAATGTGGTCCTTGATAATCATTTCTTTGATAGGCAGGCAGTCCGCAGCCACTCATACTGAACATCTGTGGCCCATTAAAGGAAGTAATAAAGTGGTGAGCCCACCCCTCAGGTTTGCTGTGATGATATTTTGGCAAAGAGCGCCCCCTATCAGCAGTAAACCAACGTGGCCTCCCTGCGGGACAGAGTCAGCCAGAGGAGCCGTGCATTACCTACCACTAGCATTTTTTTTTTCTTCTTCTTTGCCCTGCGATTACCTTTTCACCAAAATGGCTAAGTACCTGAGACTGAACATCTTCCTGTTTTAGTGGAAGCACACAGAGGTGGGTGACTCCGGGTTCTGGAAATAAGAGCCAAGTTTTCTGTCAATATTTTTCCCACTATCTGTGAACTTAATTTTTGAAGAGAGTAATGGGAAATTCTTAATCACCTTCTCTGTCTGAACCATTCTTAAAAGTTTTGGATCTTTTGGTGAATAAAACATGTCTCCAAACTTGGTCCAGAGTAAGAATTATTCTCTAGCTTTTTAGGGATCTGAGGTGTCTTCCAGGCACTTCCTGATTCAGGTGAGGAAGCTGGGTCCAGTGATGACATACACCTCTCCTGTGACTCCACATCCCCTCACTGCACCTCAGGCCCTATCCTTTGGTCTGCGCTTCTCTGGCTTCTGCGGCATAGAGGGTATTGGGAAGACTGGGAGTGTATAAAAACTCACTATCGCCCTAGCCGGTTTGGCTCAGTGGACAGAGCATCATCCTGCAGACTGAAAGGTCCTGGGTTCGATTCTGATCAAGAGCACCTACCTTGGTTGCAGGGGAGACTCCTCCCCGGCCCAGGCCTGGGTCAGGGCTCATGCAGGAGGCAACCAATCCATGTGGTTCTCTCGGTCTTTCTCTCTCTCATCCACTCTCTCTGAAAATCAATGGGAACAATATCCTTGTGTGAGGATTAAAAACACACACACAAAAATAAAACTCAGCCAAAACCGGTTTGGCTCAATGGATAGAGCATCGGCCTGGGAACTGAAAGGTCCCGGGTTCGATTCCGGTCAGGGGCACGTACCTTGGTTGCGGGCACATCCCCAGTAGGAGGTGTGCAAGAGGCAGCTGATCGATGGTTCTCTCTTATCGATGTTTCTAACTCTCTATCCCTCTCTCTTCCTCTCTGTAAGAAATCAATAAAATATATATTTTAAAAAAAACTCATTGTGATATCTTAGGCTGTATCTGAATAGAACTTTTATCTTTATGTTTTTATTATTTTTATGCTTGTGCTGATAAAATACAAATCTCTCTTCATAACACAACAATAGATGTTGATTCTAAATAAATTTACATAATTTACTATATATGTATATATATATATATATAACTATAATTTACTATATATATATATATATATATATATATATATATATAAAACCATTCAGGTAAATTATTTGAAAAAGCATTTTATTTATTTTTAAAATATATTTTATTGGGGTTTTTTTGGAGTTGTTTTTTTTTTTTTTTTTTACAGAGAGGAGGAGAGAGGGATAAAAAGTCGGAAACATCGATCAGCTGCCTCCTGTACACCCTCACTGGAGATGTGCCCAAAACCAAGGTACATGCCCTTGACCGGAATTAAACCTGGGACCCTTCAGTCTGCAGACCCACACTCTCTCCACTGAGCCAAACCAGTTAGGGCTGGAAAGGTCTTTTATATTCTTCTTCCCTTTTAGGGAGTTTTAAGTGATTTAAAATATGTACCTGTATGTATTATTTGATGATCATGCAGTTCTTCCTAAATAAGCATGCTTGACTTTTAACAGAGACTTTTGGAGATCATGTAGTCTGAGTGCCAGTGGAGGAAAGTGTACCTTGTAGTATATTATGTACTACGGCGGGGTGTTTCTATTGCCAATGGGCTGAGAATGAGAACTTTGGGTTCAAGTACAGTGTCTGCCACTTAGTAGCTCTCTGACTTACCCCAGTCACCAAACTCCCCTGGCAGAGGTGTGTGTGTGTGTGTATGTGTGTGTGTGTGTGTGTGTGAGAGAGAGAGAGAGAGAGAGAGAGAGAGAGAGAGAGAGAAATCAGAAATCAGGGGAGGGAGTAGTAAGAAAATCTAAACTGCCTTTCTCATGGGATTGTTGCTAGCATCAAATCTGATAACATAACTGCAATTTCTTTGAGACTTATAATCGAATTTAAGTTAATATTTCAATGGCCAGAGCATTTATTTGCTGCCAGGTAGCAAGCTAAATGGTCCCAGTGTGGTTAAAGGTTAAAAGCTGGCTCTTTGACCTGTCAGCTTGGGTGGAATCTCAGCTTCACCACTTGCTAACCGTGTGCCCTCTGGAGAGCCACCGAACCTGTCTAAGCTCACACCCTGAGGGGATGCCAGTGTGCACGCCGTATCGGGCTGTGTTAAGAGTAAGTGCAGTAATGAAGGTAAGGCCTTCAGAGGGATGGCCAGCCCACAGCAAAACACGCTGGTTTGTCTTCGTATTAGGAGATTCCTGCAGTTCCTATGGCTCCCTGGAGCAAAGAACCTGGGAGAGTTAAGCTTCTTAGCCCTTAAAATTGTTTACTGAGGTTACCTATGTATAAAGCTGTAGCTGAGACATCACCTCAAATGACATAAAGAAAATTCAGGAATCACGAAACAAAATCATCGACAGTAAGGATTCACAAGTTCGAGGGTAAACCCAAGAATATCTGCTTTTTCTCTTTCCTCCTTACTCTCATCTTCAGAACTAGAGCTGTCTCTAATGAAAAAAATTCAACTCTGAGTGAAGAAGTGACTACTTAGCTAGTGTCCCTAATAATCTCAGACCCTGTATAAATTTTATGGACTTACAAATAAGATATAGATAGATAGATAGATAGATAGATAGATAGATAGAGATAGATAGATATAGCTATATATAGATATAGGTATATATTTCCTTTATTTACAAATAATTTGTACTCTAATTCCTCTATTTTTACTTTTAGGTTGTGACCTTTACAAAAGCTGGACTTTTTGTTTTGTTTTTCTCACTATGCCCAATATTCGTGGATGATCCAAAGAAATGCAATGCCTTGGATTCATGCTGTGCCTCTAATTACCTACTTGTTGGGTATTCCGGGAAAGCTGCTTCAATTCTCTGAAGCTCAGTTTCCTTGCTCATAAAATGAAAGCGATCTTTCAGAGTTCCCATGGGACTCGGAAGTAATACCTGGAAAACCCCTAACACATAACCGGCATTCGATAAAAAGTCACTACCAGTATTTTTCTCCTTTAAGCTGTCTCTTGTTGATTATGACCGCCATGCTGGCCATCATCTCCATGCCTACCCCTATCCCTAAGTTTTGACCCAGATTCCCAAGAACTAAATATAACACCGGCAAGAAGAAAAATAGAAAAATCCAAGAAAGCATAGTGAAAGAGAAAAAAGAAAAAGCTTTTGCTGAGCTCAAATCAGCCAACAGAATAGTCTTTGTATTCCGGGGTCCAGAACTGAAAGCCAACAGGCTTAAACGAATAGAAGAGAACACTGATGCGATGGTGCCACTTAGTGGTAGTCTCCTAGTACTACAAGCAGTGACTTCGAAAGGGGTGGGGAAGTAGTAATTGCCAAAGCAGCCTCCAATTGTGGTCTTCACTGCAGAGGTGGGAATGCACTGCTCGTCCCCACACCCTGCTCTCCTCCTTTCCCCAGCAGGGCTGGGGACAGCACACTCATGTCTGTTCAAGCCTCACTGTACTAGTTTGCTACTTCTCTCTGCATAGTTAGAGCCTCTCTGTGCTTACAGCTTAGCACATTAGCAATGAGTTAGCAATTAACTAAAATTCTAATCAACCACAAAGTAACGAAGGAGGGCGAGATCCTTCTTGGCATTTGCAAGTTAAACTTAATCTCCATTCAGAACCCTTCCCCACGTGAGAAGAAGGGAGCCAACACTCACCTTTAATTCTGAATGTTTTATGATGGTGCACCCTACATTTACTCGCTGACAATGATCTTTCAGACACAATGATGTTAAATGCCTTAGAAGGTGAAAAAAACAAACATTCAGTCCTGAGTCCCCAGGAAAGAGGAAATGGGCAGATTTGATTATTCTTGCATTATCCATTCACTTATTTGTAGTAGAATCTATGATTAAAAAAAAAAAAAACTAAAGTTACCAACAGGGGGGAAATCCAATAGTCGCATATAAAGAGACACGTCCTTTAATGGTGAGGAAATCTTGTTTTAAAAGTTAGGATTTTAGAATTAGAAGGGACTTTAAAAATTAGATGGCTCATCTGCTTTTTAAAAAATCGGTGAAACTGTATTCACCTAACATATTTTGTGATATTTGTGTGTTAACCTTGATTGCCATGGTGGGCTTTGTTATACCTGGTAGAATGATCTGGCCCCCTTAACAAGTTAGGCTGTAAAACACCTTCTACAACGTGTCCTTTATTGGGAGAGAGTGGGCCTGGGAGAGAATTAGAACCAGCTGAAGGCACGCACGGGCCAACTGTTGCTCCTATTTTAAAGGTAGTTTTAAAGATCAGGTGGAGAGAGAGTGGAAGAACCAGAAAGTTAAAGCAGAACAGATGTTGCTGCTGCTACGTGCGGCTCTGGTGGTAGGTGGGCCCGGCTCAGACCTGGGAGGGACCGTCCTGGCGGTCTGACACACGTCCCCCTCCACTCCCTGCCGCCCACCACACCTGGGCACTGGGCCCGGGAGAAGAGAGGAGCAGTACGTCCCCATCCTGCATACTCTTGTTTCCTGGACATGCCATGGCCCTCGGGCCAATCTCATCTCTTCAGGAGAGTCAGGAAATGTCTTCCAAGTAGACTGGTTCTGTTCATTTCATTACGGTTTTTGAGCTCCTGGGTTGTGGCACTCTTCCAGCATCCTGATGGCTCACACCTCTTTATGTTGGGCAAGGTGATTCTGTCCCTGAAATGTGTCTCCTTTCTACATCTCTACCCCCAAACCCCTGCCCCGCTTCATCACCATTTTCTCATCATCAGGGGTCTGCCATGCAAGATTCTTGGTTCTAAGGAAAGAAGATGGATCAAGCACAGTGTCTGCCCATCCCCCCTCCCCGCACCCCCTCCGAGTCTTTCTGTCTGGTACCACCATCTTGATAAAACTGCCTGAGAAATATGCCCTGAGCTCAGAAATGGACTTCCAACGAGTCGGAGAGTGCTTCTGCAGCTCCGTGTTTGGCCATTTGGGTTTTTTTTTTTTCCACCTTCTAAGGCTGAGTCCTGTGAAAAGACAAGAGCAGCCGTTAGGGAAAAAATTTGACCTAACTCAAGTGCTATTTTACTTAGAATGAACCAAAGACACACAAAGAACTAAAGTATCCCCAAAAGAATACTTTATATTTTATAATATACTAGAGGCCCAGGGCATGAAATTCATGCAAGCGAAGGGTCCTCAGCCCAGCCTGCACCCTCTCGCCATCCAGGGCCCCTTGGGGGATGTTCGACTGCCAGTTTAGGCCCAATCCTACAGGGAACCCTGGACCAATCTGGGACTGCTGGCTCCTAACCACTGGCCTGCCTGCTACCTGATCATCCCTAACCCCTCTGCCTTTTCTGCGTGATTACACCTAACTACTTGCCTGCCTGATGGCCCCTAACCACTCACCTGCCTGCCTGATCACCCCCAACCACCTCTGCCTCCCTGCCTAATGCCCTTAACTGCTCACCTGCCAGTCTGATTGCCCCTAACCACTCGCCTGCCTGCCTGGTTGCCCCTAACTGCTCACCAGATGTCTGGAATGTTTCACCTGTCCGGTTTAATTAGCATATTACATTTTTTAATTTAGATATTTTCTATAAAGTGAGATGTACTTTATATAGAAAAGGTTTTTGCTCAATTATTCCCTTCCAAGTTTTAAACTAAGATTCCATGACAATAGAGCTAAATGCGCTAAATACTCTCTTGGTGGGGAAAATCATCTCTGCAAAGTAGTATTTCGGTAGTCTTCTAACTGGTCTTCCTACTTCCTACTTGCCCCCTATAGTTTATTCTCAACATTGCCCCTCTCCCTGAGTCCTTCAGTATGCTTGTCCACTAAATGCCTTTAAAAATCATTCCCATTGGTTGTTGATGGAATTAAGACAATGACTGAGACAGAGCATGACCGACTTTTTGGAGGTTAGGGGACTCTTCAGCACTTGAGGTATTAAGGGAAGTTGAGATTTGATCCTTGGATTGTGCTCACTCCATAGCGCATTTATGTCGATCTCCAAAATCCTTGGCTATGACTGGCCCACCCCACAGTCCTGCCAGTGCTTGTCATGACTAATGAACTTCTCTTCAAAGTCCTTTTCTTGTACCTCTGGTCAATGTTTACAGTTTGCCCATGCTTGTCTTTTCCCCAACCAGACTCTGAGTTCCTAAAAGGCGAGAGTTTGGTGCAATCTGTCTTAGCCCTGCTCCTCCTCCAAACCCACACCAGCCCTCCACCCTCACCCTGGAACTGGGGTCCTCTTACAAGAAGGAGGGAGACAGTTAAACGGAGTCTAGCAAACAAGGAAGGAGCGGCCGGTACGTGCCCAGCAAGCACTGTGCCTGCCGTGGGCGGTGCAATGCCCCAGGGGCAGCCACCAGAATCCGGATAGTGTCGGACAGGACAGTGAGGAAGCTGAGGAGCCGGGAAGAGGAGGAGGAGGATGGAGGGATGGAGGGAGGGGAAGAGGAGAAGGAGTGAAGGGAGGGGAGGGGGAGGAGGAGAAGGGAAGGGAGGGGAAGGTGGAGAAGGGCGGGGAGGAGAAGGGCGGGGAGGAGGAGGGGAGGAGGAAGGTGGAGAAGGGAGGGGGCGGGAGAGGGAGGAAAGAAGGGGGAGGAGCCACGGCGGAGGCCACGCGGCTCGCCCCGCCCGGTCCGATCGGAGCCCCATGGCTTCGGCCTCCTCCTCCGAGGCCGCGCCGGGCCGCGGCGCCCGGGACCTGCTGCAGTTCCTGCGGCTCGTGGGGCAGCTCAAGGTGAGCGGGCCGAGCGGGGCCGAGCGGAACCGAGCGGACCGAGCGGGCCGAGCGGAACCGAGCGGAACCGAGCGGAACCGAGCGGGCGGGCGCGCGGGGGGAGGCGGGCGGCCCGGGTGCGAGCTCCCCGGCCGGGCGGGAGCACCTCCGTGCGGGCGGCCCGGGCGGCGGTTCCGGGGTGCCGGGCTGCCAGGCCGCCCGCCCGGCCCCGGCCGAGTGGGGTCTAAAGGGCCGCGTGTCCGGGTCGGGGGCCGCCTGGGTTTCGGAGGAGGGCGCCCGTCTCCCCGAGCCCGGGGCCCGGAGCGCAGGGGGACCCCCCCCCCCCGGGCGGTGGGGCGGCTTCCGAGCGCCCCGGGCCCGCAGGTTGGCCCCGGACGCCCGACCTCGGACGCTCAGCTGGGGGGGGGGGGGGGGGGGGGTCGGAGGGGAGGCCTGGCACTGGGATGGGGAAGACCAGCCTTCTGTAGGTGGAGTGACGTCACTTCATGCCCCCCCCCCCGTTATGTCTTTGCTAAATTTCTCCAAGCTCAGTCTCCAAAATGATCTGTTTCCTGCCACGTTACTGCAGTTTATAAGATTCTTGAGAAATGTAGACTTCTGAGGGGGCTGTGCAGCCTCACAAGGTCACCTGTGATGCGAATCCAAGGAAGAGAGAGCCCCGAGAGGTGCCTGGGCCGCTGCTTCCGACCCTGGAAACCTGTCACCGGTCAGGTTCAGGGCTCCCGGTGTCCTCCCTCCGCGTCTGCCCAGCGGCCCTGTGGGGAGGCGAACCTCCCCCAGCCTTGCAGTTACCAAAAATACGCTACTTTACACTTCGAGGACGTGTAGATGGGTAACAGAGCCCCTCCGTTATTAGACTTTTGCTCTGTGCACCTGCGAATTATCCTCCACCCCTTCCGCATTCTCTGCTGACTCCGCTGCTTCCCTTGACTCCAGATCTCGGTCTTTTTGGTTCGTTACCAAAATCATTATTTTTTAATACATCCTGAAACCAGTGCCTGTTTCTGTGCCCCGGGTTTCTGTTGAGCAGCATAGCAGATACCCTGTTTCCCCGAAAATAAGACAGTGTCTTGTATTAGCTTTTGCTCCCGAAGATGCGCTAGGTCTTATTTTCAGGGGATGCATTATGTTTCCGTGAAGTAGGTCTTATTTTCGGAGGATGTCTTACTTTCGTGGAAACTCGGTAGTTAAAATCCTTATTTTATAAACGTCTCCCTCTAACTCATTTTCGTCAGAGAGTCCCACGGACTGGCTGGGTGTACAGAGACGTCAAGAAGCCAGAGAGCGTGTCGGATCACATGTACAGGATGGCGGTCATGGCTCTGGTGACCACGGATGATCGTCTGAACAAAGACAGGTGAGCTGTGAGCTGTGGCGCGTGGTAGGCAGCGTCTCTGCCCCCTGCGGTTATGCACCCCTTTTCATGACGGAGGCCTGTGTCAAGTTCTTGTAGGTTATACCCGGAAAAAAATTATTTGAGGCAACCCGTACAGGTTCAGGGTGCGGGAAGGGGAACTGTGAGTGTTGAATGCTTCAGTTGTTCATTGCACTCAGGGTTTTTTCTTGGCAAGGGAAGGAGCCGCCTTAGCCGGCGTGGCTCAGCTGGTTAGACGGAGTCCAATGCCCCCAGGTTCAGTCCCAACGCAGGAGGCAGCCCCCCATGTTTCATTTTCACATCAGTGTTTTTCTCCCTCTCCCTCTCCCTCTCTCACTAAAAAAATCAATTAAAATATTAAAAGAAAAAAAAAACAATTGATAACTTCAGGTTATAAAGCTAGGTGATCTGGTTATAGCATTTACTTACACAAAACTCAGAGGCAATCATTTCTCCAGTAAAGTAGTTACACAGCCAAATGAGGACCTTGATAGAAAAACGAATAGAGTTGGACAGATCTGAGTTCAAATCCAGCGTCCAGATTGATGCTATCAAGCTTTTAAAATTATATTTGAAAAACCAGCATTTCTAAAAAAAAAAAAAAAGAATAGGCTATTTCCTCTGCACAGTCTCTCGTGTATTGTGTTGAATATTACTAAGCAGTTTTTTTAAATATGTATTTTTATTGATTTCAGAGAGTAAGGGAGAGAGAAACATCAATGATGAGAGAGAATCACCGACCGGCTGCCTCCTGCACACCCCACACTGGGGATCGAGCCCACAACCCGGTCATGTGCTCTGACGGGGAATCAAACTGTGACCTCCTGGTTCATAGGTCCACCCTCAACCACTGAGCCACACAGGCCGGGCTTCACAAGCAGTTTTGATTCAGAACCGTTGAAGGTTTTTGTAATATAGTTACTTTAGAAAATACTGCACTGAAATACTCTCTGAGGGTGGAGAAAGAAAAGTTTATTATGTAACTTCGAACCAGCATAGAGGGGGAGTTTGCAGTGAATGTGCTTCTGTGTAATTACCCACCATTTCTTGCCTGGTCAGATGTGTACGCCTAGCCCTGGTTCACGATATGGCAGAATGCATCGTTGGGGACATAGCGCCAGCAGATAACATCCCCAAAGAAGAAAAACATAGGCGAGAAGAGGTCAGTGGTGACTGTAGACTCCACAGGAGGCCAGCAGGGAAGCACGGCTGAGTCTCAGGCCTGGCCGATAGGGCGCGCCCCCTCGGCGGGGTCGTGGTGTGCAGGAAGGGACGGGGCCGTCCGGGGGGATTTACCGTGGCAGAGCCTGCGCTGGAGCCCGCTCACATGGACCTCACAGGAAGGGCAGTTGTCCAGGCCGCAGACTGCACAGAGATCAGGACATATTATTAGTCTTGGGTTGGTGGGGACTGGTCAGGCAAAACCTTAAAGACACTCTTGAAGAGTAAGCCATTAGCGCTTACTCTGAACTGGGTAGTTTATGGTTTTAGCTTCCGGAAGCAAGGGTTTCCCTGGAGTAGGAGCCAGTTTTAACCCAAGAACCGGAAAGTATGCCGCTCCCAGCCTGTTTAGCCCAGGGACGGCAAACTACGTTGGCTTCCATGCTCATTAGTATGTGGACAGAGAGAGCATGGCTTTCACTGGGACGATGGAAATAGCTGGAACTTGAAGGAGTTCTCCATACGAATTAAGCTCTTTGCAGAGAAGTTGTATAAATTACAAGTATAATCATTTTTGTAATTGTTTGTTGGATTTTAAATTCGTTCTTTAGTGGTCAGAAGTAAGGAAGTGTTTGTATTAGTAAGAAATGAATGACATCAATAAAATGGGAAATCAGTGTCTGTTCGGGCTGTAAGCCCAGAGGCCAGGGCCAAAGAGGAGGACAAACTTACAGCAGAGGCCACAACATCCGAGAGGGATTTTGATGCTGAATAGTGGTTCTCATTTCAGGGATCATTGCGAGCTACTTTCCCTGTGGGCCGGAAATCCTCAACTGCTGAGTGGACGAGCCCTTTACCAAGATGGTTTAACAGGGCAGGTGGCCTGAGCTGGGTGTTCTCGGAGCTGAGGGGAGACAAACCTAGCCAACAGCCATTTTGCCTCTCTTCAGGCAGAGAAGCCATAAAGAATCCCAGTTTAGGAATTCCACCGTATTCTAAATTACGGGAAGGAGAGGAAGAGTGTTAAGGAATGTTCTTCCTGCTCAAATACAGGCTCAGCTCATCACAGCCTATAGAAAGGGCGGAAGCTAAGGAACTGTTTCTCCATAGTGTAGACTGTCGTTGTGAGGTGATCACTTTCTGAGGAATAGATGTCTCTAATCATTCTCTGTGTTGTACGCCTGAAACTAATGTCATACTGTATGTCAGCTATAACTGAACAATAATTTTTAAAAAATAATCTAAAAAGATGATTAAGAAAAGGCATTCTTTAAAAAAAAAAAATCCTAGGTTGATTGACAGAAATGATTTAAACTGGGTCCAAGTTAGCTCAAGATACTGAGTTACAGAAAGTAATTAGCCCTCAGCCAGAGGATGTTGAGAAATGACTTAGGACATAGAGAAAAAGAAGGGGAAAAACCTCTTCGAATATACAGCTCACTTGAGGATAAATGGCAGTTTCATTCAAGGGTACATCTCTAAGGGTACAACTGGACATTGTGGACAGGAAATCGTAGGGAAACCAAAGACCTTGAAGTGACGTAGGAAGCAGGAAAGACAGGCTGTCCCTATGCAGGTTCACAGGGACTTGGAGGCTTACTCCTTAAGGGAGCAAGTCAGAACCTTCCGAAGGTAAAGCACTGTCCACAGGAAGGATCTCCAGCTACTGGGGGTGGGAGGAGACCTACTGCTGTCCCGACGAGAGCCGAGTCCTGGCCTCCGTGGCGGGCACAGAGTGGACCTGGACCGTCAGAGGGCGTGGCGCTGTCCTCCTGGACTCCGTCTCCTGGCAATAATGAGACACCTCCTTAAGCTTCCTGTCTGCTGCCCACCCCTGATTCGCAGCAGGCTGAACACCATACTCAGAAGGGACAAGGGACGCGTCTTAGAGAACCACACGTTCTGGGACAAGAAGCCAAAGGCCTGGAGAGCACTGGCTTCTTCCTGCTGCTGGCGAGGGTTCGGGAACAGAGAGGGTCTGGGAGATGAGCCATTCTTTATGCCGATGGTGCTCATGAGCCAGAGGTGGGCGTCTGAACCACGCAGTCAGATGATTAAACGAGGGTTTCTTGGCTCGAGGTGGATTGCACAGATGAGAAGCAGGGAGCATCCTTTGCCCAGAGGCTCGCCAACTGCATCGGGAAGGCTCGAAACCGAAGGAGGAGGCAGGGCAAATACTCGATAAGCCTGGAAGGCGAGCAAGTGTTTGGATGAAAGGGAGGACGGGGGCATAAAAGAGAAAATGTAGGAGCCGAAAGCAGAACTTGCAGTCTGACCCTTCCTGCCAGGATAGAGCGTACTTGACATTATAACCCAAGTTGGCAGGGGATGGAACATGAGGCTTGAGTACATCAGTGGCAGGTTACATTCCTTTGTAAAGGCACAAACTTACCAAGACAGAAGGAGAGCCATGGTATATATGTATCTGCAAGGGTTAACGTTGTTAAAGAACTGAGGTTAAAAGAAGAACCACCCTAGCTCCATGGTTGGCCAACTGTGGCTCTTTGGCCCCTTGAGTATGCATCTCCCACAAAATATCACGGCCTGGGTGAATCTATTTTGAAGAAGTGGCGTTAGAAGAAGTTTAAGTTTAAAAATTTGGCTCTCACAAGAAATTTCAATCGTTGTCCTGTTGATATTTGGCTCTGTTGACTAAATGAGTTTGCCGACCACTGTCCTAGCTGGTTTGGTTCAGTGGATAGAGCTTTGACCTGCAGACTGAAGAGTCCTGTGTTCACTTCCAGTCAAGGGCACATGCCCAGGTTGCTGGCTCTATCCCCAATAGGGGGCGTGCAGGAGGCAGCCAATCACTGATTCTCTTTCATCATTGATGTTTCTGTCTCTCTCTCCCTCTCCCTTCCTCTCTGAAATCAAAGAGAGAGAAGAATCAAACTGTTTTATGGGAGTGAATGTGACAAGATGGAGAAAATGAGAAATATAGTGAACATTTTAAACAGTGCTCAGTATGTGCCAGATAGTAAATACTTTATGTACATAAACTATTGAAACCACACAACAATCCTTTCCGGTAGGTTCCATTGCTAACCTCAATTCACAGATGACAAACCTGAAGCACAAAGAGTTTAAGTAAATTGCTCAGGTTTCACAGCGAGTAACTGGCCAGCTGGTTTCAAACCCCCTCTGGACTGAGTTTGTAGTCGGCTGCGGCACTGTTCACACCACCAATGATGTGTGAAAGGTGAATGATGCTTTTGTGCTCCTCATGAAACTGAGGCAGATGTTTGCCGAAAGCTTCATTCAGCTCAGACCTTTGGGCAGAATTTTGACGGGAATTATTTCTAAATCTGTGTGTGAACAAGGCTAATAGGTTGGGAGTGGGAATGGCAGGGCTCACCATCAGGAAGAGAAATGCCGGCACCTTCAGCCACGTAATCTGGACTTTTGCGGGGTCGGTTTCCGAGGGTTCATTGAAAACGGTGGGCATGATTCCGTGGCAGAGGCTGCCAGACAAGGAATATCGACTACCCAAGAGGCCTGGAGATGCACTGCTGCTTGTATAATAACAAATGATGTGGGTTTAGATCCAGGATATTGTTGCTCGATTTCAGGAAGAGAGCAGTGTATTGTTTATCTGTTTGTGTTTTATTTTGCTGTTTGTTTTTTAAATATATTTTATTGATTTTTCACAGAGAGGAAGGGAGAGGGACAGAGAACTAGAAACATCGATGAGAGAGAAACATCAGTCAGCTGCCTCCTGCACAGCCCCCACTAGGGATGTGCCCGCAACCAAGGTGCATGCCCTTGACCAGAATCGAACCTGGGACCCTTGAGTCTGCAGGCCGACGCTCTATCCACTGAGCCAAACCGGTTTCGGCTTGTTCATCTGTTTTGTTTTGTTTTTAATAGCACGGCGATTTGCATCAATAGGTAGTTTATTGATAAGTCAGTGATTGGATGTGGTCTCCAAACAGCTAGTTCAGTCCTAGGCTGCATTTCTAGAAATGCAGGGTCTGGCTTGAGGCTGAGGTTCCCTTCCGTCCCACTTCGGTCCGACCACACATCAGTAACCACAGTCCGCGCTGGTTGCAGAACCTCAAATGGGCCCGGCTGCCCTCCTCGTAAGCTGTACATGTGGTCCAATATTCTGCTGCCCTTTGGGGTTATGTGTGAGAGGTTGAGACCATGCTTGGCTTTATAGATGACTTGCAATGTGAACATGATAAAAATGATGGCTTGATGTTTCAGGAAGCCATGAAGCAGCTAACCCAGCTTCTCCCAAAGGACCTCGGAAAGGAGCTCTATGAACTCTGGGAAGTAAGTGCCCGTGGTGGGTGGGTGGTACCTGGGAGCCGGGCTCGGTGGCATCGGTTACGAGGCCCAATGGGGTTCCGTTAGGCAGAACAGTCCCTTCGGAAGTATGAACTGTTGGAACACTTTGAATCCGGGAATAACGGCGTTGAGTTGTGTTGTACTTCATACATTTAAAAAAAAAAATGGCTCTTGAGTCTATGAAACGAATTCCTTGTATTATCTCAGAATGTGAAACCCTTCTACAAAAATTCCTACTCATGGGACTCCTGATTATTGTAAATACGGCGGCAGTGTCTGTTATTTTCTTAGTTAGCCATCAACAACCGGCTAAAGAAAGCTTACTGCAAAATGTACTTACTACGACAGTAGTTTACCAGTGGAAGTGCTACCGCGGTCACTGGGCAAGACTTTGGGTTTGGAAAACTGTAAAACACCGAGCGTGAAAGGATCCCATAATCCCCGAACCAGTGACAGTTGTGTGAGCTTGTGAAAGTCACTGGTTGATGTAGTTAGGCTTGTCAGAGAAGATCTCCGGACAGGGACAGCGGCCGGCCGCCCTGGGTGTGACAGGCCTCCTTTAGAATTGTTGCTGCCGGCTCACCGGCACCTAAAGAGACGGCGGTGGTTCAGTTTCCTGATTGCAGATGCCGTGGGGTATTGATGACCGAGTGGAGGAGAGTTGTGAGCTTTTCTACTTTGTGGCATGAAGTTCATCTTTACATGCTATGATGCTATGACAGGATGGGGAACTCATTTTTTGAGTGTGTTTTTTTTTTGTTTTTATTAAGAGGAGAAAAATGAAGACCACCTGAATAAGTAGCAACACATTTTTCAGGCAGAATTATAGAAATTCATTTATAGAAAATGTTATTCCTGGCTCCTAAGCTCTCCTTACCCAATCAGCACAGCTGCTGCAGGTCAATGGGCGGTCCCGGGCCCAGAGGCACAGCCAGGGTACGAGTGAAGGATCGTGTTCATTGGCTGGCGAGTGGAGAGGGTGAGGGTGCACGTGGGCTTCATAGCAGACGTCCAGTGCGGCATTTTCTGAACGCACTCTGCCGCATGCTGGTAACTGGACAGCCTTTATAGTTCCAGTGTGTTCGTGGCACCGTGTCAGTTGCTTATTATTGTAGGCAAGAGACTCTGTTGGTTTCCTAGGGCTGCCATAACAGATTTCCCCAGACTTGGATGGCTTACAACAACAAAAATCTATTGTCTCACAGTCTGAATCCTGGAAGTCCAAGATCAAGGTGTCGGCAGGGCCATGCTCCCCGATGGCTCTGGGGAGGCTCTTCCCTGCCTCGCCCTCGCTTCTGGGGAAGCTCTGCTGGCTTTGTCCTTACCCTGCAGACCAGCCGTGGGCAAACTACGGCCCTCGGGCTGGATCCGGCCCTTTTGGCTGTTCTATCCGGCCCGCAGAGCTGAAAGAGCAGAGGGTTCTCTTGCTCTCCCCTCCGCTCCTTCCCCAGCAGCCCAAGATGAGAGTGCCAGCATGGTCAGGTTGCTTTTGTTCCGGCCCTCCGGTCCAGTTTAACAACCCATTGTGGCCCTTGAGTCAAAAAGTTTGCCCACCCCTGCTGTAGACACACCGCTCTGGTCTCCGCCTCCACAGTCAGGTGGTGTTCTCCTGTGTCTGTGTGTGTGCCCAGCGGAAGTGCCCTCTTCTTATAAGGACACAGTCATTGGGTTAGGGTCCATCCTAATCCAATATTTAATTATATCTGCAAAGACCCTATTTCCAAATTGGCATAGATTCCACATAGGCATGCATTTTGGGGGAGTATTATTCAACCCGGTATACAAATTCTCATAATAACTTAAGCATTTTTATAATTCATGTCCAATATTATCAGTACATGGACTTCAATATCAATTTCTATGTTCAAATACTGGTCCCTCTGTTTGTAGCCATGTGATCTTGGGCAAGTTATTGAATCTCTTTGTTCCTTGATTTCCTCATCAATAAAATGGCAATAATAATAGTACACCTGTCTTATAGGGTCATATGGCAATCAAATTAATATGTATAAAGCATAATATATAATATGAAAATGGTTGTTATGCTGTGAAGTGTAATGACCGACTACATAATGACCAGATCACGGATCCACAGGAGGGTGGGGCAGCGAGCTACACGCAGTGGGTGGAGAGCTACAGGAGGGGGCAGGGCAGCAAGCTATGGAGGAGGGGGGGATCGGGGGGGGGGGTGTCGGGGGGGGCAGCAGGCAGAGAGCTACAGGAGGGTGGCAGCAAGCTATTGGCTCATGGATTCATGTGCAGGGCTACTAGTTTGGAATATTGCCTTATACGTACTAAGCTCTATTTTTCGTCTGTTTCCAGCCCATATGTTCTGATTTGGGATTAAGAAAATGTAGTCATGCTGTACCCAGGGAACTTAGAATAGTACTAATAGGAAATGTCAGTTAATTGATTTCTGCAGTGTTATTCACAGCTATTCTCCATTATAAATAGCTGTCAGCCTAGAGACTCACATCTTTTTAAAGCAATTAAACATCCTTGATTATAATTTATCTTTTACCATGAAGTGTGAAATCAAATTTTAGCAAGTCAAGAGAAAACGTCTTCTTTCTCAAAGTATCACAGAAAGAAGCCTACTCCATAGCCTTTATTTTGCTTTGAAGAAATATCCCTGATTGGAAAGTAAAATTGAACAATGCCAGTACCTTTATTTTTTGAGAGAAAATCCAGCGATGTATATTTTGAAAGTAAATATGTATTTTCCTCACAATTTGTTATATGTTATTTCCTAATGGTTTTGTAATCTTTTCTCTCACTTTCAACTGAGAACAATCCTGGA
The DNA here is from genome assembly GCA_963924515.1 of Vespertilio murinus. Lineage (NCBI taxonomy): Eukaryota > Metazoa > Chordata > Mammalia > Chiroptera > Vespertilionidae > Vespertilio > Vespertilio murinus. The sequence goes on from OZ004705.1 coordinate 187,029,364, forward strand.
CTGCTGTGCTTAGAGAATCCATTTATTTTTGTTAAGTAATGAACATGAATTTGTTAAATATCTGTATTATAAAAGGCCAGTGGCCGAACACCATAACAACCAAATGACCGGTCACCAGGAGGTTCTTGGGCCCTACTCTGCCCTCCCCCGACCCCTGCCCGCCCCCCAGGGCACCAGCAGCATCCGAGGAGCATGGGAGGTGTCTCGGGTGGCAGACATGGCCCTGATGGCAAGCATGCACATGATTTAATCATGCACTGGGCTGCTAGTAAATATATAAGTATAACTGTAAACAGACATTTAAATTGAGTGTAACTATTTCTAAGTGTCTTTGAAATAAAAACGTATTGGTTTTATATTAAAATTATTTCTCTGTACAATTTTAAGCGCTATCAAAATTCAAATAGCTGTCATAAAAGAATAAGGCATTTAACAAAAACTAAGAAACGGTCAGTGATTCCCATCACATTATCTTGCCAAGAACGCATGACAGGTTCATTATGGAACACATCTGGGGTGGAATTACAAATGAGAACTTGTCAGGGAAACCAGTGGGAGCCTTTGGTGTTAATAGAATGATTCTATGTAGTATTCGTGGGGACTTGTGTTTGTGTGGTATGTGCCATGCTAAGAAACAGACTTCCTGGAGCTCGTTTCAGGTGTGCACTGAGGAGGGAGGGGCCACTGGGAAGAGGAAAGGTAAAATCTGCTCCATGTCCACTTCCCTCACCACTTTCCTGCCACACACGCCATGAAGAATTCACAGATCCTGACTGGATCGAGTCATAACCGGGACAGACTGGAGGCCTCCCTATTTAGGAAGCAAGGCCAGCCGGCCAGCCTGGCTCAGTGGTTGCACATCAACCTGTGAACCAGGAGGTCACAGGTCCATTCCCAGTCAGGGCACATGCCCAGGTTTCGGGCTCGATCCCCAGTAGGGGGCATGCAGGAGGCAACTGATTGATGATTCTCATCATTGACGTGTCTGTCTCTCCCTCTCCCTTTCTCTCTGAAATTAATAAAAAAATATTTTAAAAGAAAGCAAGGACTGATGTTCCAAGTATAAAGTGCTAACCAAAATTAAACGAGAAAGCTAGAAATGTCCTTGAAGGAAAAGGAAACCTGACACTAGACAGAAATAATTTGAGAAGCATGAGATGCAATATTAGCTTGAAGTTAAAGACCTACACCACTCAGGTGGACTAGAGCAGTGGTCGCCAACTGGCGGTCTTGCAGACCCCTGGTGGTTCTTGAGGTCCGAAAGGTTGGCAGCCGCTGGATTAAAGAAAAATGAGATTGAAATGGAGACAAGATTCTTAACGGGAAGAAAAATGCTTTGTGTGTCAATATGACCACATGAGACTTCCAGGGCTTGCATCTGGTGGGACATGTGGAAGTGTGAGCACCCCTTCTGGCACGGAGTGATGATGCTGGCCGTGGAGTGATGGTGCTCACTGTGAAATTACAGACTCAGCTCTGTGAAGGCTGCGTAGAAGGTGGAAAGATTGGCCAGTGCAGACGCCCTTCTAGCTGTGACTGCTTTCAGAGTCAGAATTTTCCTGGGTTACCCTGTCGTGAGCCCTAACCAGGCTGCTCTGTTGTCCCTTTCTTAGGAGTATGAGACCCAAGCTAGCGCAGAGGCCAGATTTGTGAAGCAGCTGGACCAGTGTGAGATGATTCTTCAGGCCGCCGAGTATGAAGACCTGGAGGCCCAGCCCGGGAGGCTGCAGGACTTCTATGACTCCACAGCAGGTGCGCAGAGCTGTTTCCGTACGCTCCGTCCCCGGGTGGCTTCCTCCTCGTGTCCTACGTGACACTGAGCCCGTGAATCCACTGTTGGGACCCTCTTCTGACCTCTCCCAGGAGAAAGAGGTGGGATTCTCGGGGAGAGCTGGCCTGGTATGGGCGGGCATTGCCCCCTGAGTCCGAGCTGTGTGCCCTGGGCAGTCTCCTCCTCGCCGTGTCCTCTCTGAGAAGTGGGCACCATCATACTTAGCCTGCGTAGGTCATAGGTCGGTTTTGAGATTCAGAAGAGATGATGCATGTGAAAGTGCATTATGATCTCTGAGTGCTTCCTGGGTGTAAGGGCACGTGGAGGTGGAGGTAGAAACAGAGATTTAAGACAAGAAAGCCCCAAATGGCTGAAGTCACCATTCCCGTGTCCTCATCGCACAGACCTGGAGTCAAACTGCTTGGCTTTGGATCCTGGTTCTGCCCATAAAACCTGTAACCTCCAGGAGATCACTTACCCTGGCTCTGGGCCTTCGTTTCCTTATTTTGAAAGTACAGATGATTACAGAATTTACTTTTCAGGGTTGTTGAGGATCTAGTGGGCTAATGCATGTGGAGTGCTTAGAATAATACCTGGCGGTAACCCTCAGCCATCTTCCTCTTGATCCGGTTTCCAGAGCGGGAGCCAGGCCTCCTGGGTTAGTGACGGCCGGGGTTCCTGTCTCTGCCCGGGAGCTCTTCAGGCCCAGCCGCCCCCCCCCTCAGGGTAGTCAGGGAGAGCCTTCTGGGACCTCTCAGGACCCCCCTGTGGCCCCACCAAGGAGATGAGGGTCCCAGATCGCAGACTACGAAATATGGTTTGCATTGTAATGAAGCTGATTGGATTTTCCTTCTCTCTTCTGGCTCTAGGCCTGGCCTCACTATTTCTGAGTTGGGCTGTTGTTATAACTGAGCCGGCTAGACTTGCCATTCTTCCTGAGGGCTTGCTTTTAAAACTGTGGCCTTCCTCTTCCTAAAAAATAAAATCCTGGCTCTTTGAGTGGCCTGAGGCCACCCGCCTCTCTGGTTTCCTTCCCTAAACCTCCCTGTCAAGATTAAGAGTTCCCCTCCTTTTGCTAATCTGCACTGGTCCAGAGCCTACCTCGGTGTTTCACTGTCTGACCTGCATTCTCTGAATGACCCTCCTCCTTGGTCTCTTCCCAAACCCACACCTGCTCACCCCACCCTAGAAGGTGTTTGAGGACCAACTCCAGCTTTGTCTCAGATGTCCTTTGATGTAGGTGGTGCTCAAAAATGTTTGACTTCAATTAAATAGGATAATGTTGTAAACTATGGCCCAAATTGGCCCACATACTTGTTTGTGTAATGTTTTATTGAAACAGTCACACTCATTCGTTATGTATTGTTTATACTACTTTTGTGCTGCAACAGCAGAGCTGAGTAATTTGCAAGAGAGTCATGTAAATTCACAAAGCCTAAAATATTTAATATCTGTCTCTCTACAGAAAAGGGTTGCCAGCTGTGTGTGTGTGTGTGTGTGTGTGTGTGTGTGTGTTTTAATATATTTTTATTGATTTCAGAGAGGAAGGGAGAGAGCTAGAAGCATCAATGATGAGAGAGCATCATTGATTGGTTGCCTCCTGCACGTCCCCCACTGGGAGATTATTGAGCCCACAATCCAGGCATGCGCCGTTGGCCAAAATCGAACCTGGGACCCTTTAGTCCACAGGCCGACGCTCTATCCACTGAGCCAAACTGGCTAGGGCATGCCAGCTGTGTTTTAAGCAGATTGGGTTCTAAGATAGCATATTTTAGCAATAATATAACCAAAATATAAGTAAGTCATGTTTATGTGGTGCTTTGCATTTTAACATTATCTTCCATTGACACATTCTCAATGAAAAAATGAAACATGAAAATACTGGTACAATAACAAGTGGGACCTGGAAGGGTCACCTCGCTAAGCTCCCCGTTTTCCTGAGGAAGAAACTTGAACCCGGAAAGAGGGTGGCGTGCCCATAAACCTCACCACACTGAGCTCCTCCCGAGATTCCTGTGGCTCCTCATTCAGAGGCTGCCTGCTGGCCTTCCTCCTAGCTCCGACCCACTCGATAGTTTCCCTGATTCTTCCTTATGAGCGGTGACATCCGGGGTGACGGAGAGTAAGCTCCAGGCGGTCCCCTCCTGCCTCGCCCCAAACCAGAAGGAAGGATCTGGAATTGTGTTCTGTGTTGGAGAGTAAAGCATGGGTGAGATCACAGAGCCAAGCCCCTGGGCTCAGGCTGGAGAGACTGATGTGTTCTCTCATCCTTGTCTTCCTCCGTCTTCTTGCCCGGCAGGAAAGTTCCGCCACCCAGAGATAGTCCAGCTGGTGTCTGCACTGGAGGCGGAAAGGAACGCCAACATTGCCGCTGCTGCTGCCGCCGCCGGGGAGGCGCCCTCCTGAGCCGCTCTGTGTGGTTGCAGTCCTGTAGCAAGCGTTTTGTTTTCCCGCCGAATGTATTGTGTTTGCCACCGCTGGCCTGTTAATTCCCCCGATGTGAGTCTGCTTATTTTCAATTGCCTGGACTCCAGCCAGAAACATGATATAACCTGGGCCGTAAAAGATGCCTCAGAGCAGGATGTGGTCATGAAAATGCCTGGATGAAGACTTGGCGGGGGGTGCGGGAGGAGGTGTCTTTTTATGAACTAAATAAATACATTTGAAAACCCTACACTGTGGAATCTTTATTGGAAGTTTTAAATCTACCGAATTTATATCCTATATTCCTGAGAACCAGATTCATTGAACAATAGAAGATTTAATTATTGCCTTTAAGAACTGGTTTTCAGCCGACTTAGTGATAAGGATCTAGGAAAAAGAATGTATTCTCATGCCTTCTTAGATGAAATGCTGCTTTATTCAGGTGATCACTCCCCGGAACCAGATGTTTAATTTCACCACGACCTGCTTTAGGCCTCCGATCACGGGTCTGTAAACCTGCTAACAGGTTCTGACCTTCCCCCAGTTCTGTTTGTCGGTTGGAGATACAGATCGGGGTATGCAGTTCACATGGTGCTTGTCTTCCTCGGGGTATTTTTTCTTGTCTGGTTTACAGATGTGCAGACTGATTATAGGAATGTTGACCGCCAAGTGAGAAAGAGGTAATAATGGGAGTATTGCCGGGGTCACTGGACGTGGTGTATGTAGGGGACACGTCAGACCTGGTTCTTCCCCTCAGTTCTCTCTCATAGGAGGAGTGGTCTGCCCGCTGGCCTCGCTCAAGCATTGGACGGTGAGGGAGGAAGGCTGCGTGGTGCAAACCTGCTCAGTGTGTCGCACTGGGAGATGTTTGGTGCGGGACGTGATGCCTGTCCCTTTAATTTAAATGTCAGTTTCTATTTGAAGAAAGCCTTTTCAGCTGGCATGGTGAGGAATCCAGGCAGCGTTTCTTTGGAAACTCTTTGCAGTCTCCATGGATACCCCATCTGCGGGAAGCAAGGTGCGTGATCTCTTCAGAGGCAGCGTGCACACGTGCAGAGAGCTAGCTGCTCTGCGTTGAAAAGAGCAGCGCTGCTTTGCATCCAAATTCTGCTGCCTCTTAACAGTACTTAGAAGGTGGTAAATGGCTGAAAACCAGCAGAGGGTGGATATTAATGGAGGTATAGTTAGGGGAATAGAACCATCTATTGGTATTTATTCTCCTGGCACAAGAAAACTCCAGGTAAGGTTCAAATATTTATAGCCAAGAGATTTCCTGTGGCCCTTGAGTATAATCTGGGATGTTCTGTCTGCTCTTTTTTTTTTTTTTTTTAATAAATTCACAGAGATATTCAAACCCTCTACTTGTCACTTAGTCATTATCTCAGTTTCCATTTACCTACCACGTGAGGGCTCACATAGTCCCAAGCCTTCCTCTCTGAGGTAATGTGTTTAAAAACAATGAAATATAATGGTGCTATAAAGTATCATGAGAACAAAGTTAAGATCAATTTTTTACAAAGCTATTGATTTCACCAGCCAACCTCTACAAATATTTGAGCATTATCACTTTAAAAATATAGTTTTCACCTGGCTGGCGTGGCTCAGCATTGGAGCTCCAACCCAGGAACCAAGAGGTCACCAGTTCAATTCCCGGGGTGCGGGCTCAATCCCAGTAGGGGGCGTGCAGGAGGCAGCCAGTCCTTGATGTTTCTCATCGATGCTTCTGTCACTCCAAAAATCAATAAAAAATATGTTTTTAAAAATGTTATTTTTCTTGGGAGATACCTGCTACTTGCCTGGGATTGGTTTTCTGAATGACAAACCCTATAATTATGATGCAGAGTAAATGCTATTCTTGGCTTGAACTGTTGGTTCACAAGCCGGCCACCGTACATAGAGAGCAAGGAGAGACCGGAGGGAGGAGCAGTCCACTCTAGACTGATAGGGGCAGGTTTCTCGAGCAATGGAACTGGGCTGGGGCTTGTCTGGCATGGCCACAAGGTGAGTGAACCTCTGCACCTGCCAGCATTACCGTTCCTGCCCTTTGGGGGGCATTGTTGAGTAAAATAAGGGTTACCCGAACACAAGCACCGCAGCTGACAATTCAGACAAGTGACTACGGGGTGGGGAGCATACATAACGTGCAGGCACCAGACAAAGGACTGGTTCACGTCTCTGGCATGACAGGGCGGGCTGGCTCGAGATTCCGTGATGCTGCTTAGAATGATGGGCAAGTTAAAACTCACGAGTTGTTTATGTCGAGTTTTTCATTTAATATTGCTGGACCGAGGTTGACTGAGGGTAACAGACTGCAGAAAGGGACGCAGGGGACAGGGAGGACTACTGTATATTGTTTGTGGTATCGTGTTGTATGGACTTGGTCCTGACCAGATGTCATTTTGATTTGTCACGTCCATTGTGTCAATGCCTCAGCACTTCTGGAACACGACTCCTGCGTGGGAACTTGCACTTGCAAAGTGAGGGAGAAACAGGCAGCTCCGGAGTGAGCAGGCAATACGGCAATGAAACCCTTAGCCCCGTGGTCGGCAAAATGTGACTAGCAAACTGTGACTCTCGAGCCACATGCAGCTCTTTGGCCCCTTGAGTGTGGCTCTTCCACAAAATACCAAGGTCTGGGCGAGTCTATTTTGAAGAAGTGGCCTTAGAAGAAGTTTAAGTTTAAAAAAGTTGGCTCTCAAAAGAAATTTCAATCTCTGTACTATTGATATTTGGCTCTCTTGACTAATGAGTTTGCCAACCACTGCTCTAGCCCAAGACTACCTTCCTACCAGCAAATGTCTTGTTCTAATCATCGATTTGGCTTGTTCATGCACATCCTATGACAAAATTTTTAAAAAAGACAACTCACTTATGGTCCTTATATCACTCCCAGATATCAGCGTGAAACTGAGTGCCTCCTGCACATGCCCTGACCAGGGCCCAGACCTGAGACCTGAATCGAACCCGTGACCCCTTAGGTCCATGGGCGGAGGTTCTATCCACTGAGCCAAATAGGGTGCTTCCCCACTTTCTAGCTGCTGTATTCCTTTTGCAGATACCCTTACATATTCAGTTTACCTGAGTTAACTATTATTCTATGTAGATCAGAGACTTTTTTAGAATTGAAGTTTTAGCAGTCTAAAGTAGCTGAGATTATAACTATTTACCTATCCCTTTCCATGTCCATCAGACAGCAGGAGTTGATTTAAACTAGCACCTGCAGCACTAATGGGTTTGGCTCAGTGGATAGAGCATCGGCCTGCGGACTCAAGGGTCCCAGGTTTGAGTCCAGTCGAGGGCATGTACCTTGGCTGCGGGCACATCCCCAGTAGGGGGTATGCAGGAGGCAGGTGATTGATGTTTCCAGCTCTCTATCCCTGTCCCTTCCTCTCTGTAAAAAGTCAATAAAATACATTAAAAAAATAAAATAAAATGAACTAGCGTCTGCAGAATTACTTATGTCACCTTTTAAGGTCATTGATATCCCTGAAGACTTAAAGAAATTAAGAACTCGAAGCCATCGTTAAAATCAACTATTTTAATTGCTTAAATAAGCGTGTGATTAATGCAGGTGAGGCGGACCACAAGCAGTTGGTTGAAATTTGCAGCGTCATCCCATTGCTGGAGACGGAGACAGCGCCCCCCAGTGGAGGACCGACTGAGCTGAAAGGGGTGCTCACTCAGCCCTCAAAGACATGCACATGGAGATGGCGTCCAAGCCAAAATCAAGGCAAACAATCGCTTAGGTTAGAAAAATATGTTTGAATTACACAAAGAGAAGGGTCATGACCAGTTTTGTATCTGCTCAAATCAGGGCATTTTAAAAGATGACCACCTGTGACTACTTAAGGGTGCGGTCGAAGGGTCCGTTATCAACACAAATACAAATGGAAATCGCTTTATGAAACTTGGTGGAGAGGCCATCTGAAGGTCAAGGCCTGGTTTTAGCCGGTGCGATTTTGGTCTTCATATCCGTGTGGGCGTGTGCGGGCGGGGGTGGTGGGCTCGGGCCGGCAGCCCTAGCACTGCAGTTCCTCCTCCGCCCGCCGGGGGGCGCCCGCCGAGCTCTGCGCGCTGGCGTGGGCGGTGGAGCTGAGCACCTCCTCAAAGCTGCCGCCGCCCGGGTTCGGCCCGCCTACTTTCGTCTGGAGGGGGCAGAGAAGTAAACATGCAGTCAGTGCATTCGGTTCTGAAATGTTTCTTATAACACTGATTACTCTCAGGTACGGAACTACTTTTTCTTTCCCCTCCCTGAGACAGTCTGCAAAGGATGTGGAGAAGCCAGCCTCCTTAGGCAGAGGGCTAGGATGCCATGCATGCCTGGGTTCTGGGATTGGAATGGAAACTTCAGTTTCCGTACAACTGTAGCAGCTCTCTCTCTCTCTCTCTTCTACATTCTCAGTCCCTCCAGCAGCATAACCAGATCTGTGGATTCGAATTATCTCCTCGCTCACCCTGAGAAACGATTTAATTCATGAGAAACAGAACTGGACTTTAGATATATTCCCCCAATCTTACAACTGTATGGGCATTTTTAAGTGACTTAGACTTAGGTTTTCCCGTTGAGCTTTAACCAGGCAATCTGCATTTCTGACAAATGTCTCTGGAACAGGCAGAGCGGCTCAGCGGAGCGTGATCTGTGGTCTCTGCTCTGGGAGCTGTGGGTGAACCAAGGCTTAAGGCCTGGTCACTCCACAGCTGCCTTTACAGGAGGAAAAGCCCTTCACATGGCCCATTACAAGGCTCATTTTTCTGCGTACTTGTTATTAAGCACAGACTCGGGAAGAAACAGATTTATAATTAAATAATACGATTAAGTACTTTGAAAACTTCCTTAATATAAAGTTCTTCCAATGAATATATATATTTTTTGTCAGCCAGAATGCTTAATGAAAGTCTTACATCAGCCTTTCTTTAACCATTAACAATATTGAAAACCACTCCGAGGAAAAGAAAGATACAGAAAAGGTTGCTCTTCTCAAACTGCTGTCCACGCCCCCTGTCTGTCCCCAAGGCGATCCCTCCCAAGAACGTGAGCCACTCCGGGAAGCAGTGTGTCCCCCGACCGCCTGGCCTGCCCCCTTAGAACCTTAGCCAGGCTTCAAAAGCAGGTCAGTCACAGCCAGCCCACACACACTCGTCTCCAATTGTCGCTAAAGTGCCTCTCTACCTCTTCAAACTCAATCACAGAGGTGGATTTTTCCACCAGCTGGGCGGTCGGGAAATGCACTGGGGAAAGTGGCAGATAAATGCAGGGTGTCCCACAACACGTGTTCACACTTTCCCAGCGGATAGTTCGGTTTTGAAAACGAAATGTATGTTAGTAAACACTGCCTTTGTAATTGTTCAACGTGTGTGTATACACGTGGGGGGGGGGGAGACCCTCTATCTTAGGCTTGGGAATCACAAATGCTCAAATTAGCCGTTGTAGAAAGTAACCGAAGACAGAGCGTAAGAGCATGAGTACGGCCGTGCGTCAGAAAGGCTGTATGGAACTGTAGCGTGGACTTCATGTAATTTAATTTTCACAAGTCACTAATAGGATTTTTCTTTGTCGTTTTTCTTTCTCAGCCATTAAAGAAGTGTAAAAACCGTCCTTAGCTCACAGGCCATTCAAAATAGGTGACCGGCCGGATTTGGCCCCCGAGCCTCAGGGCACAGACTTCCGCACAGAGCATACGATTTCTCCTCTCACCTTGGCCCTGGGAAGGAGGGGGTTGCCTTCCATTATGCGACTTTCTTTTTCACTTTGCTTATTCCTTTTCTGGGAGAAGCAAGAATAATCCACTGCGATTTACTCTATCAATAGTCCCCATTCTCCTCTCTGTTTTACTCGCGTTCCTATTTTGCAATACATGTTGCACCCAGTATTGAATCAGATCAATACAAATTACTCGTGTTTTCTTCTGGGCTTCGTTTCTTTGTTCTCTCCAACGAAGTCTTGATTTTCCCGCATCAAAACAGAAAAAGAAAGAAGGAGGGGACTACTCTGAAATAAAGCTATTAGGCCAAAAGGAGTGAAATAACGGAACTTCCTATGTGGGCTTAATGCCTCCCCACTGCAACGCTTCAGGCAAGGGCTGGCTTAGGCAGAGATGTGAACAATAAACCACCCCATATCACTTCCCCTCGGCCTGGCTTTCCAAACAAGAATTTGTCCCCCAAATTATACTTGTGCTTTGCAAAAAACAAAAAACAAAAAACAAAAAAAGTTTATTGGAAATAATTGTGTTTCCTAACCTCTCCTAAGAAAATACCCGTTTGAAAGGACACAAAGAAACAATAAGCGTCCTGCCTTTTTGTTTACAAATCTAGCTTGAAGCAGTACGTGAGCATGGCAATGCAGCATATAGGCCTGCCAGGAATCTCCCGCCTCCTGCTGATCCCCACTCACTCCCTCAGCAGGGAACAGCCCGGGAGCCACAATGGAAGAAAATGACAGGGATTTTGTAAAAGATTTGGGGCACAAAAGTAAACTCTACAGAAAATAAGCTAGATATATATACAAAAAAAAAAAAAAGGTCAACCATCTATTATTCAGTCTGAAGGGGAAAAAAAAGAAATGAGAAATTTGCAATTATGAGGGAGTGGGAGGTTTTACACAAAGCATGATTGCTGGTTATTCTCCATCGCCTGGGGGGGGGGGGGCAGAAACAGAGGAGCGAGGCATTGACCGAGGCCCAGGAAGCGGGTGGGATGTGAGTCTTGTTAAACCCATGGACAACCATGCCAACACAGAAGTCGCTTCCAGGAGGCCTTGACACGCGCTAGGTACCAGCTGGCGGAGTTAGTTTTGCGCATGTGTGAAGGAGGACAAGGCTCTGTACCTTCCATCCCAGCGAGGCAAGAAAGTGAGAAGCCGAGAGTGTGGGCAACCCTGAAATCACAAAGTCACACGGGAGCTGGGAGCTTACCAGAGTTTCCTAAAAGCAAATGAAAATTGGTTGCTCTTTAATCTTCTTGTGCTTCTTCATAGCTCCTTCTTCTAAAGAAAACCTAAAAAGCACAACTCCTCCCAAGTCAGAACTTGTCTAACAAGCAACAGAATCCATCCTCTTTGGCGTGTCTCAGGATGAGAACCAAATGTTAAGAAACTGACTCCTAGGGTTTTTGGAGCCCTTTGTTTTAAAACGGGATATTCCAGCAACAGAAAGGCCCGAGATAATGCATGTCCTTCCCTATCAAAAGTTTCCCCTGCCAAAACCGGTTTGGCTCAGTGGATAGAGCGTAGGCCTGCAGACTCAAGGGTCCCAGGTTCAATTCCAGTCAAGGGCATGTTCCTTGGTTGTGGGCACATCCCCAGTGGGGGGTGTGCCAAGAGGTAGCTGATTGATGTCTCTCTCTCATCGATGTTTCTAACTCGCTATCCCTCTCTCCTTCCTCTCTGTAAAAAAATCAATAAAATATATATTTTTTTAAAAGTTTCCCCTGCCAATGGGGTGGTTTAATGGGTCCTACTGGCCACTCAGGAGATGACGCTGACAAGCAGAGGATGAAACTGCACAACTAGAAGCTGCTGGTAAATGAAACCAGGGAAGGCATGACAGATGCTGAATAATTATTTCATTCTTAGGCCTTCAACACCTATTCACAGGCCTAAGGAAGTAGGAGATTTCTATGTTAAAGATCCCACTCTTAAGGGGAAAGGCATTCCAACTCAAATTGAGCAAGAGCACCAGGACCTCTCGTGAGGAACGACGCCCTCACAGACCCTTCTCAGGTAGCATGACGACAGGGGATTCAGAAGCAGCTGGACAAACAGCAAGTGCAAATAGCTGCTTTTGTTCTAATTAAAGATCATCTGTATTTTCAATCTTCTCAGAAATAAGGAAATGCAGAAATGGATTCTCTACAAAACAGTGATAATGATACCAAGACATAGGTAAGTCATTGTTCAGGTGCTATCTTTAAAAACATAATCTCAGCCGTTTCAGTGATTTTTCCTGCGTTAAATGTTCTATACATTTTAAGATTAGACTGAATTTAATTTTGCTCTTTTTCCCCCCTCTGCAGAATAACTTACCTACACTGAAACAAAACAAAACAAAATCAATAAAATTTTTTAGCCCCTCCTATGTATGCCACAGGCATATTTTCAGTTCCTACCCAGGGACCCAATGCACTAGTACAAAAGAATGCATCATGGGACTCAGCTTTCTTTTCCTGCATGATGACCAAACTGGCAGGTAGTGAGCGGCCGTATCACACAGTCACATTTGGTTTTGGCTAGTCCATGTCCTTCCCAGAGGAGCGTTAACCATTATTGAACTTACACTCTAAATTCAGAATTCACAGATCCTTTGTTCCATCCACATCCTCTCTCACTTACCTACTTTTCGAGGAATAGCATTAAGGGTTCTGGCCAGCTAACCAGTGCAGAGATGCATACGTATCCCAACTCACTTCCATAAACAATTCATTTCTAGTGGCTTATACCAGCCTCTTTGTCAGGATACCGTGACACTACTCACTGCCAGCTTTATTTACGGGTTTATATGTGCAAGGCCGCCTTCTCGGCTGCACGCATGATGGCGGCCACCCTTGGGACTAACCACAGCAATGACTATGCTGTCCTGATTCAATGGCCCGATGACACAAAGTTCACTTCATCTGTACCTTAAGACTTGTGACAGTTGTCTCAACCCTCTCCTCAAATGATTTGAAAGTAGGAGAATTCCTAAAATAACAAAAAGAAAAAGAGAGAGACAGGTCAGCTCCAAAGACCTACCCGTGTTAGTAACTAAGCTGTCTGATTTTGGCTCTTAGAAACATCACTTCCACACTGCAGCTAGCTGTCGGTGTGGCACCTACCCCAACCACGCGTTTCCATGTGTTTCTCTTCTGCCACGTTAGATCCAGAAACCATACTTAACATGGAATTTTTCCAAGTGAAATAGTGAATAGCACGGCATTTGTCAAGGGTACAAATGTAATAATTCCATCATGTACCATGAGTCATTATCATTGAGTCAAAGAAGTGATGGCTTACCTTTTCATTTACTAATTGCTTCTATCACAACACTCTCCTTCCCAACTTTTTAAAATTTATTTTGTAAGCATGCAGAGCCTGTCTAAAGAATGTCATGTTTGAGTTTTCCCACTTGGAATTTTAAAGTTATTCATTTCAGTGTATGTGAGACAAGACAGAAATAGCTCAAGAAAAGAAGGTTTATAAGTTTTTATTTTCCCTGCCTTCAAACATAATCAGTTGGTCAACTTCCATAAAGGAGTGTTTCTGAATGTCAATGCTTTCATTACTGTAAGTTGAAATATTACTTATTACTTGTCTAATGCCTGGTCAAAATGGTGTTATTAGTATATGGTATTTTCCCTTCTGAAGAGGATATAACTAATTGTCCTCTTAGCAGATCCGGCCTTCACAGTCCACTGACATTTTATTTGTGACTCATCTTTGTGTTAAATAATCTATACCATTTGTAACTATTAGCATTAAATTCTTCATTTGGTGCTTTTTGGTTTCCTATACTGGGTTTGGTCACATGACACCATTACCATGAAAATGGATATCACCAAGTCCAACTAATGAAATAAGAACTAAACTAAAAATGTGTCTTAAATCTTGTGTCCATGTCAGCTTTCAGCAACAAGGATACCCAAATAATTCCATTTGATAAGCCACTTATGATTCTCTCCTGAGTGCCGAAGAAGGAAGATAAAGGAATGGCTTGGAGAAACTTCGGAAGAGAGAATGGCTATAAAATAAGGGATTCATTGCACGGTGTGGAATGAAGCATCGCTCTAATACTATCAAGAGGGAAATAATGTAGAGGACATGGTTTTGAATTAATTTGGCTTTGTTAGGGATTATCACCAAAGACTTGAATGCTCCAGATGACAAAAATGTATGTCTTTGCGTTCTGTCTGCACGAATTCACAATGGCGAGATCTTGTATTTGATTCAAACATGAGTCAAATTCCTATGAGTAATCCTCCATAACACCTCTGTTCCATGAGGAAGAATTAGTGAAATTACACTTGAAAGACTCAAAAGTAGACGCGTATTGGCACCTGACTTCCATGGCAAGTTCTATTTGGCCAGCTTGCTCACATGACTGCTGTCATCTGTCAGTTACATTAGGCCACACTGGGCAGACAGTTTGCCTAATGGTTTATGGGTATATGTGTTAGCTGAGTAAAATTATTTTTCCTTTAAAGTTAATTTCAAACAATTTTAGGAGGATTGACTTTGACCCATAAGCCACTAGATGAATTCCTGGTTCATAGGGAAAAATCATGTTAATTTCTTGCAAGCTCTAGACTTAAAATTTGATTAGTAAAGGAGCTCAGAGCCCCTCGGGTTACACTACTCAGTTTGGCTGTTTCTTATGCTGTGGGGAGCAAGTCATTCAAATAGAAACAAAGCAATCCTGAATCTATGCTCTCCACCACCAAATCAGGGAACTCGGATACTGTGATTAAATTCCCAAAGCAACCAAATAACCCCAGTGTAGAAGAGACATCATCGGGCATAAGGAAACAGGCATTTCTCAAATTAAGTTACAGTAGAATACATACTGGAGAACAGGGAGAAACTGTTTACTCAGATTTAATCGGATTATATAAAACTACAAACTTTCAGCAGTGCAAATGACCCCAGAAAGAACTTGGCTTTGGTGCACTAAACATGTTAGGAGTAACTGAACCCCCCTCTATAATGTATCCACACCATAACATATGACACCAAGTAGGTTGGAGAGGCCCCGTTTTAACTAATGTGAGGTAGGGTCCCAGGCCTTGATTCTGCCCACCTCCACCCCATCACCATGGCAACCCAAGGCAAACACCATGGGAAAGCAGTACATCTGGTTCTAGTCTCTTATTTATAAACATGCATTTTCCAAAGTTCATTCCTGGCAGACTTTGCCTACAACCTGTATCCTCTGATTCCCAGTCTACCATCACCTTCTCTGTCCTCTGTGTCTATTCGCTTGACTTCATCTGACTGTATCGCAAACTCAAGCACACTGGAAGTGGAGGACATCTTTCTCAGTTTTCATCTAGATTCTAGACCAGCCGTGGGCAAACTACAGTCCGTGGGCCGGATCCGGCGTTCAGCTGTTCTATCAGGCCCGTGGAACTGAAAGAGCGGAGGGTTCTCTTGCTCTCCCCTCCGCTCCTTCACCAGCAGCCCAAGATGAGAGTGCCAGCACGGTCAGGTTGCTTTTGTTCCGGCCCTCCAGTCCAGTTTAAGAACCCATTGTGGCCCTTGAGTCAAAAAGTTTGCCCACCCCTGTTCTAGACAATCATTTCAAGGATATTTTTTATTGTTCAACAGATACCTCACCTTGATTTATATCTTTAAAAAAGCCCAATGATATCCTTTCTAAAACTGATCCCTCTCATTTAAGCTTTCCCTTTTATTTAAACTTTCTTCCAACTTTACATTTAATCCTGGGGAAATCAACATATCTCTACCTTTGCAAGTGTGCTCAGTATGTTCTAGAGGCCTTACATAGGTCACTTGGTTTAGATCTCACAACTATATAAAGTAGCTTTTAATGAAGATTGAGGTCAATGAAATAACTTGTCCCAAGTCTCACATATCAGGGAATTTAAGTTGGGGTGTCTGGTCAAAAGCCCAAGTTCACTGCATCTACAATGCTTTTACAGAATTGTCCAGGTATTACAGGTTCTCCCGAGGACCACCAGAAAAGAGAACAAAGTAGGTCATGGCACTTCCTTTCATATACAGCATAAAAAAATATCCACCAGGTAAATATCAGTAAAGTAACAGTTCATACATTCTCTACACTAATATTATGTAAAATAATTTACACACATTACCTCATAGAAGGCATACTTATGGAATGGCGAATGGAGTAGCTTCAGGGCAAAAGCAGATTAAAGGGAAGAAAAGAAAGAGAAGATAGCACAACATAAGCACATGAGAAACTCCCTCCTCACTGTTCTAAAACAGCAATCTCAACTATCCGAAGTGTTGGCTGCCCACCCCACCAAGATGCTATTTGTTTTCACTGGGTAGCATGTGCCACAGTCCATCCCAAGGGGACAAGGGAAGAATAGGCGGGCCACAGTTGCATATTCTTTTACTTCCTGTCGGTGCCCTGTGGGCCAGGAAGTCTGGATCCTTCCAGGTCAACCCAGTAGCCCCTGAGCTCTCACGGGCCCGCTCCTTCTCCGCCCCCTTCTCCTGCTCAAGAAGTAGGACTGGGAGCAGCTAATTGGTCCATTGCGGTGAAACTCTCCAGAGGAATACAGGTAGTTAACACGAGACAGTCCATTTCCCGCAGGTTCCAACCCCCTCCCTGCTTTCTCTCCTCCCAAGAAGCTAACTGGGAAGGGATCAAAATAATCACCCTTTCCCAACAATATCCGTTGAGGCCATTAGTATGGGTGGCACTTGACTAGAACGGAAACACAAAAGGACGAAGAAATTCAGGTGATGCTTATGGTTCTACTTTAAACCTTCCACTTAGAAACTATAAACACAATATTTCCTCAGAAATTATATTGAAAAGGAATTACCGAAAGAAATTCATCAGCATTATCCATCGATTAATCTCCTTAGAGACAGTTTTCTCAGAAAAACAAATTTCAAAAAAAGCATATAATGAGATTCCAGTTTAAAAAAAAAAATAAAAGAGCTTAAACCGGTTTGGCTCAGTGGTAGAGCGTCGGTCTGTGGACTGAAAGGTCCCAGGTTCGATTCCGGTCAAGGGCATGTACATTGGTTGCAGGCACGTCCCCGGAAGGGGTGTGCAAGAGGCAGCTGGTCGATGTTCCTCTCTCTTCGACGTTTCTAGCTCTCTAACTCTCCCCCTTCCTCTCTGTAAACTATCAATAAAATATATTTTTTTAAATTAAAAAATTAAAAAAAAGAAAAGCTGAATTCAAAGCACAGGGCCTGACATAGGTGCTTCTCTAGTAACTTCTTCCCTCGTCAGCTTCAGGAGGCACGGGAAATGGAGGTGAACCATCCCCATTAATAACAGTCACAAATGTTCAGAAAAACATGACAGTCTAGGAAAAGTAATTTTCTGTTTCTTGACCTGACTTTCTCTAAGTTTTATGAAAATGCACAACTCTCAATATCCATGTTCTTTTTTTCCTTCTCTCAGAAGGGCCTCTGCCAATATGGGGAGAAATGATGCAGAAAAGAGATTCCTAAGAGATTGCTCAGCAAGTGAAACTGGTGTTAATGGCTCAGAAAGGAGATAAACATGAGCTTACAGAAATTCAAATGCCTTAGATGCCCCCCTAATCTGTAACGCCCTGGTCAGGAACACGCTCAGGAAGAGAGACTTAGTTTTCGGCTGAGGCACACCTCACTGTGAAAGGAAGAGAGCTCCGGGAAGGAGGGGGCGGAGGGACCCCGAGGCAGTGCTTACCCGATGGAGTGGGACCTGCAGGCCGGGCAGCGTGGAGAGAAGAGCGGGAGCAGCGTTAGCACATCGGGAGGATACGGTACATCACATTGGCCCTAGTCCCCACTTCTAAGAGCCCCAAAGCAAACAGTAATTGCATTCCATTACACTTTTTGAGCCTAACTTGACTTTTTAATGTGTCTGAGTTTAGCAACATGTTATAAACGGTGCTTCTATTATTTTCATGGGTACATAACGATGGTGAAACTCACTAATGAAATCATGTGCCTCCTCCAAAGATTTCATCTGCCCTAGGTCACGTGCAGTTTGAAGAAATTCCTGAGAAGTACCAGGAAGATGCCGGTATCATAGAAGGTATTCCAACAGCTTGCATTTCTTCAGAATACTTTCATGGATGTGACCTTATTTTAACTTCACAGGAAACATTTTATTTGGTAGTTTTTAAAAAAATATGTTTTTATTGATTTTAGAGAGAGAGGGAGAAAGAGAGAATCGTTGATCAGCTGCCTCCTACACACCCCACACTGGGGATCAAGCTACAACCCCGGCTTGTGCCCTGATTGGGAATCTAACCCATGACCTCCTGGTTCTAGGTTGACACTCAACCACTGAGCCACACCAGCCAGGCTAATGGATTCTTTCTAATTTCTGCCCTAATGGGCCACCTTTTCACCAAGATGGTCACTTAGGAAAGATAAAAACTAGCATTTTTCCAGCGCTGAGTTCACAGCAGGCTCTCTGCTTTTAAAATAACTTGATGGTGCTGTTACTTTTATCCCCATTTCATAACTGACACAGCCCAGGTACGCAGGAGCTAAGTTGCACGTGGCTTCCTCAGAACCTGACCACATGAAGTGGAATCACCCGGAACTTGTTACCAAGCAGATTCCTAGACTCCACCCAACACTGAGGCACAACTCAGGGAGGTGCAACCTGGAAATATGTATTCTAAACAAGATTCAGAGCTGTTTGTAAGTCCCCTGAAGATGGAGAAACACCGAGGTCCCAGCGTTCAAGTGAAAGGTTTCAAGTAAGTATGCGGAGAATGAATTTTAGAAACGTGGCAAAATCTATTTTCTTGGATATGACAGGTCCTAGGGTCTTCCCCATTTAAGGAATTATTTAACTAGTTTAGATCAATGTTTTAATACCACTGAAATTACTGAATATTTTATTTGTAATAAAATTAAGGTTAATTGAAATCCAGAATGTTTACCTGTTATTCACATGCTCTCTCTGAAGAATTTCAATGGCATTTGTTATTAGTAGTAGTAAAAATACTCAGATTAATGTACATTTCTCACTTAACTCCAGCCTTATGAATGCCAAGTTATTAAGATGGTGCATTAATATTGGGCACAATCTAGCAATATTTGAAGTAAAAAAAATAACTTAAACGCAAAGATACAAATATTTCTCTCTAGGTATCAAAATTGAAGGGTAATGAAAAATTAATAGTTTAAGAATCAAATGAAATAATTCACACAGATCTTTTTAAAAGAAGAAATTTAAAATGCTGTTTAAAAATTTTTAAAGAATGAATTGGATTTTTAGAGAAAAAGGAAATTGGTTTATAAACTTAAAAATCACATAAGCATATCAACTACATTCCAAATAAACTATGGCAGGTATTTAAACAAGCCAAAAAGCATGAGAGTAACAATTCTATGTAACTCCTTAGCACATAATATAAAAAGTAATGGTCAATACTGCAATGTTTTTCTGGTGACTATAGTGAGGACATTTGGTTCTCAGTTCAAAATTTTAATGATCGCCTACTTTTATATAATAGTGACATACTGAAAAATAACCAAATTGTGCACGGAAATGCACTGGAAGATAATAGAGTTATTAAAAATGTAATAGACGTCCATTTATTGACATGTTCACAATATTGCTAAAGTGTGAAGAAAGAAAACTACCAGAAATAGATACCATATAGTACCTTTTTGGAATAAAATAATACATACGTTATAAAGCATAGAAAATGGATGTGTATAAAACTGTAACGAGATGGATGCGTATAAAACTGTAACTAGAATGATTTATCAGAGGATATTCCACTGAGTACTTATTTTATTTTAACTTATTACTTAATTTACAATAATTAAAATCCGTGTGTGCTGCATTCTTTGGAAATCCCTTGTTACCAGCGATTAAAGACACCCTCAATCTTCTATTTTTACCACGTTGGGTCCCAGTGGAAAGGGCATCTTTGGGGCCAGTCCTGCCGCTAACCTGACCTTCAGTCAGAATATGCCCTAATAGAGTAATTTATCTCAGTCACCAATCACTACCTGACACGTAATGGTTAATCCAATCAGAAAAGACTCTAGTAGGAAGACTAGCCAATAGATACGCTCCTCCTCTCTCTAGCAGCCCAGGGCTGGGCCCATTCCCATGGTTCTCTGCCTCCGTACCTCATGTCTCCAAACTTCTTGCTGATGGCCGTCCCCACGTTGCTGAAAGCAGCAGTTGCCTTCTGCCCTGCGTGACTCAGGGTTTCGTGTGTCTTCTTGTAGCTAGAAGTAAACAGAACAGCAGTTTACACACCATCATCACCCATGAGACATTCCTCGTCCCTCTCTCTCCTTGGTGACTGTTTCTAGTCACTGTTTTGAAATGATGGGTTGCCTGCCACTTACAGAAGGGACAGTCAGACAATTACGTCTGAGTTCAGGAACAAGACATAGACACAGTACAGATATTTCATCGCAAGGAGGGGGATTGTTCAGAGTACAGAGTCATTCTCAAAGAAGTGCATTAACTTTACGAAGAGACGCTTGTCGACGAAAGCTCTAGACATCAAAGGTGACACAGAAATTTTAAAATGTACATTTCAAAGGGAACTTTAAGCTTTTACTGTTGCTGTGGGTAAAATTAACCATAAAAAGGCAAATATATAACTAGTATTTAGCTTACTTTTCTAATGCTTATTCTGAGAATAAGAAAGGCACATAATTTAAGATAACACAGTGACTTTTTCAAAAACAGTTTTAGGAATATAGTACTTCAGTGACCTATCCCTGCTCATCGGCTGGGCCCCCACTGGACTGACTCCTTGAAGGCGAGGAAGCCACTCGTCTCTGTGTCTCCGTGTCTGGCAGAGAGTTACAGGAGAAACTCAGAAAACACTGGATGAATGAATGGACGCTCAGAGAGGACGCTCCTCCGTGGCTCTGAATGCGGAGTCGTAGCAGGAAGAACAGCGAGGAGGGGGTGGGTCACGGAGAGAAATGCACCAACATGAGCGGTATGAAGTGAAAAAACAGAACCAGGTGAAAAGACCGGCCTGCGGTTTTGAGCAACGTGACAGGGAGAACAGTGCTACATCCACCGTTCTGAGGCATTTCTAACAGTTACTTCATCAAATGGGAAACCAAAGAGACCTCACCTGAGGGAATCAAAAGAAATCAATAAAAAGTTTTGTAGGTCACTTCGCAACATGCCAAGTCATGCCGTACACTTTACACTTACACAGTGCCGTAGGTCAATGATACCTCAATGAAATGGAGAACAAAACAAGAATGTTTGTATAGACGAAAAGAGAAACACAAATTCTTGTAACGTACATGCCACCTTCTTCCGATATATGCTACTCCCAGGCAAGTTGCCCCAAAGCTACCTGCTGGGTCTGGAGCTCTTACATTACCTGGTACCTCTGAGAAGAGTTTATGTTATATCAGATCAGTTGTGTGGGAATGTCCCTTATCCCTCCACCCACACCTTCCATCTCCGCATCATGCATCTCCACATCTAAATGCACTATCATACTTGAAGGAATTGCTTGATAACTTGCGCCTGGGTCCTCCTCAGGACTAAATCACTTTATTAAATGGCATTCTCTACTACTGCCTTTTTGTCAGCAGCTTGGAATGAGTTTACCATATGTTATTTATTTACACAATGCCTGCTTTTCGGGAAGTGCCAAAATCATATTATCTAGATCATAAAACCAAACAAAACATTCGTGTAGTAAACAGACATTTCCTGGTGAATGTGGAAAGACCACGGAAAATCGGGGACAAAGAAGAACTTGGTGAGTAGGAGGGAATTTGTGGCTCTGGCGAGAGCTGTGTGATTTCTTTTGATTCTCTCAGGTTAGGTCTCTTTAGTTTTCCACTTGATTCAATAACTGTTAGAAATGTCTCACAACGATGGATATAGCACTGTTCTTCCGGTCACGGTGCTCAAAACCCCAGGCCAGTCTTATTTATTAAGATTCAGTATCTCGCCAAAACCGGTTTGGCTCAGTGGTAGAGCGTCGGTCTTCGGACTGAAAGGTCCCGGGTTCAATTCCAGTCAAGGGCATGTACATTGGTTGTGGGCACGTCCCCAGTAGGGGGTGTGCAAGAGGCAGCTGGTCGATGTTTCTCTCATCGACATTTCTAGCTCTCTATCTCTCTCCCTTCCTCTCTGTAAAATATCAATAAAACATATTTTTTTAAAAAGATTCAGTATCTCCTCCAGTGACCTCCCACAGCTAGACTCCAAGCCACACACATGCCCTGCACCTCCTAGAAGCCCAGAGACAACATAGAAAAGCAGCAGAGATCATTTAAAAAAAAAAAAAAAAAGGATGGTGGGGTATTTTGTGTCTGCTCCTAGATTCTCTCAAACCAAGACATGTAAAAAAAAAAAAAAAAACTATGACACCAACAACAGCCTAACAATAAACCGGGGACACAGGGGCTCTCTTGACCTGCTATTGTATGGGTATCTTTCTAGAAAGGAGCTAATTTCAGTCTCCTGTGTAATTATTCCCACGCATCCAGTTCTGTTCCAATATGAACAATCCTACCACAGACTAAAATATGCCGAGTTCTTTCATTACCATCCCACAGATTTTCTTTTCATTATAAATCTAACTAAATAGGTCATGATTGCCTAATCAGTATGCAAAGTGTTGCCTGCGGTAGTCACAAGTGATTCTCTGACAGCTAACATCCTTTCAGTGCTTTAAAATCGAATTCTACCCAACTAACCCCTTCCCGGTTCCCTGGCATCACAATGTTCACTGTGTGAGCTACAGAACCTGTCCTGGGATGGGTGTCATGGACACTAACAACAGGGATTTAATGAATGAATGGAGAAAATAGGTTTTGTTATCTGGCCCCTCCCCCACCCTACCATGTGAGTAAGACTTTTTCCCTTCCCTCAGCAGCCAAGAAAAGACGGTGGGAGGAAGAGGCTCTCCCAAAATCATGTTGTTGACAGGCCTCCCTGTTGAGAGAGAGATCGATTCTTTCCTACAAAGCAAAGTTCACATCATCCCTAAAGGTTGGTGAGTCCACACACTCATCTGTATTTATGAAATGATCTCTGAGGCAATCTCATCTAGTCCCATAGCTTTCAAGACACCAGAAGGCAGACGACTCCCGAATGTCCTGGACTTTTCCCCCCACGCTGTGCTCTTGGTATATAAACGTGTTTGTCTCCTGGGCATTTCAGACTTGATATGGCCCAAACGCTTCTTGGGTCTCCCCACAAAATCTGTCTCAGTCTTTCCTAGAACAGTGACGATGACTACAAAATGTCAGACGCCGTCCTACATCCTACACAGATATGAACTCACTGAACCCTCACTTCCTTTGAAACAGGTACTAATGTGGTCTCAATCTGCAGATGCAGGGAGGCCGAGATTTCAACCCAACCCGCTGGAGTGCATAGCTCCTGGCTTAGCCACAGTTCTACGCTCCCATTGCAGTAAACTGCCCATATTCACCCAGTAGTCCAACTCCAAGACCCAAGAGTTCCATTTTATCCTATTTCCTTCATCCCCTGACTTCCAAGGACTAGGAAATTCCATTGGCCTGCCCTCCAAATCCTGCCCACTCCCTGTCCACAACTCTCCCTCATCACTGGATTATGGCAACAGAATCATTAGTGTCATTAAGGACTTTCCGATTTCAACACCTACCTCCCCACAATCTATATCACACAAAGTCACTACAGTGACAAAATTGGTTAATGTCTTTCTGAAAGATAATCAGAACAGGTGACTTCCTGCTTCAAACTCTCCAACAGGACCCAACAGAGCCCTTGGGGTGCACAAGCACAGAAGCCTATGGCATGGCTAGGCTGTTATAGGGGGAGAGAGTGGGTCTTCTTTCACCTGGAAACTAAAGGAAATACAGCAGGGAAACAGCAGACTCCTTTGATCCAACTCCTCCAACAAAGGGCACCTTCATGCCGGCACAAAAGGTCTTAGACCATAGCTTTCAGGCATCAGCAGGCAAAGATGGCCCCAAGGAGACTGAAATAATTGCCATCCATCCCGGTACCTCTTCCTACTACCAAACTCTGCATGTCCATTTACAATTTTATGAGAACATACAAAAACTACGTATTCAACAAATGCTTAAAAATATAAAATAAAAAGAAAGATATTTTTTTTAAAAAATATGCAATACTATAAAGTGGTCTGAGTAAAAATAGAATTTTAGTGAACAAAGTTTAATACTTTAGGGAGTATGCTCCACATACAACATTTAAAAAATGATTATTGATGTTTTCCCCCTATTTTTAGAGAAAGTATCCTTTTTTTAGCTACAGTACCAAGTCAGCCTTTTAGAAAAAAATATTGAAAAGTGGCAAGGTGGCAGACTAAGTAATTGGTTCGCATTCCGGGAATGTACTTACGCAGTGGTGGTCTGCATGTCATGCCAGCTTTTGCTGAAGTTCTGTTTTATTTCATTCATCAGGTTCATGCCGAGTTTTTGCTTTATCTCAACCAGATGCCTTTCTTTTGCTGATAATACTTGTCGTAATGTTGTAATCTCGTCTTCCAGCTATGAGTAGGAGGGAAGCAGTGAGATAAGATGTCAGACCAAGCTGAAACATACACTTGCTCCAGGTGTGTGTGTGAGTGTGTATGTATGTGTGTGTGTGTATGTGTGAGTGTGTATGTGTGTGTGTGTGTGTGTGTGTGTGTGTGTGTTCTGCCTTTGGATTCAAACTGTGATGTTAGCTCTTCCTGGGCCTCGAGCCTGCTGGCCTTCAGACTGGAGGCACACCCTTTTTTCCCTAGGTCTCCAGCTTGCTAACTATAGATCTTGGGACATATATATGCACACATATATAAAACTAGAGGCTCAGTGCATGAAATTTGTGCAGGGTGGGGGGAGACCTCTCAGCCCAGCCTGCAATGCCAGCGTCCTGTGCCCTGGCCTCTAGCCAGAGGCCCCTCCCTCCATGCGGCTGGGGTGCAGGATGCTGGGCTTGTGTTGCCCCCAGAGACCCCTCCTGCCCTGGCCACTATGGGCGCTGACATCTTTGTGAAAGAGTGACAGTTAATTTGCATATCACCCTTTTATCAGATAGGATTGGTTCTGTTTCTCTGGAAAACCCTGACTAATGCAGAAGAATGCTACAGTAAGACATTATTGGTTATGAACACTTTAGTTGGTCACTAGCTTAGAAAGAACAAAGGATTGGGAGGAAGGAACTGAGTCAGAAAGTCTAAGAGACGGGAGCTTGAGGCCACTGGGTATTCTTCCTGAGGAACCACACACCCAAGGAAGAGGGGAGCCAAGCGTGGATGGAGGGGGCCTGAACAGAGGTTCTGCCTGCTGGATAATGCTGTCTGGTGTTTTTTCTAATCCTATTAATACCCTTTTTTCTTGAGTCACTTCATCAAGGGGACATTGGCAGTTTCTAATTGTTATACAACACAGATTTCTAGCACTAAAGCCAACACTTCATCCTTTTCAAAAGCCACGTCACATTATGGAATACTGAGCATAAAATGCATCTTACTGAAATGAAAGTGGGAGTGGATGTTTGTAGCACAGAAATATTGAGCAAGTTTAGTTAAAAAGGGAGACAGAGGAAAAGAAACGCCGAATAGATGTGCAGAGACCTCAGCAATGCCAGGAGCAACTGGTAATAAGATGAATGAGATCAAATCTCCGACACAAAGTATTTTAACATGTTGATAAGCTTATAAAAAAGCATAATCCACTTCTGGTATTTACAAATATTAATATTCACTGGAGCTATAAAATAAAGGTAAACGTCTTATTGCACACTTGCTACGCACAAAGCATGCACCTGATCAGAGGTGATGTTGGCCTCACACCAAAAAGTCTTTTATTTATTTACTTTTAGTTTCTTTTCCCCTCCTTTTTATTGAATTTACTGAAGTGACTGGTTAACAGAACTATAGAGATTGCAGGTGCACAATTCCACCACACACCTGTACACTGTACTGTGTGCTCACCACCCCAAGTCAAGTCTCCATCCATCACCATCTATTACCCTGTACCCTCCTCTCTCTCCTCCCACTGAAGGAACTTTGAAAACCACACATAGCACCTGGCTACAGTCATAAACTAAAGGGTAAACGGTGTTAACAGCAGATTCCTCTTCTAAAATGCAGACTTTATCGAAATGCAGCCTTCTGGACAACGCTGGCTTTTCCACGTCTGCCAGCGCCAGGACAGGCCTCCTAGTGCCCGCGCTTGGTGAGCACACAGCCATAAGGCAGGACGCAATCCCCCTCGTCTCTGAGAAATCCAGAAATAGGCGTGGGCAAGCACGGAGGCTAATGCACTCTGAGGGATGGAAACGTGCGTCCCGGTAACTTGAACACAGTGACAGGAGTCTGGTGTTATTTTCAGAATTCGGGCTCAGAAAGTGTTAGGAGCACTGGGAGATTATTAACGTGGCCGAATAAAACAGGAATTTCTGAAAACACTGCGGGTTATTTATGTTCATGGGGTCTCCATTTAGAACCCAGGCTTAGCTTTTCTTTTCTTTCTTTTTTTTTTTTAAGTATCTATTTTATTGATTTTTTACAGAGAGGAAGAGATGGATAGAAAGTTAGAAACATCGATGAGAGTGAAACATTGATCAGCTGCCAAGGTATATGACCTTGACCCGAATCGAACCTGGGACCCTTCAGTCCACAGGCCAACGCTCTATCCACTGAGCCAAACCGGTCAGGGCAACCATTTCTTGATTATAAAAGTAATCCATACTCACTGTTGAACATTTAGAAAACATAGAATGTGCGAAAAATATGTATTGATAGAACCCCAGAACCCAGAAAAATCAAGACATTTTCTACAAGCTGGTCTGTCACAGAGGTTGCCTGTGAACTTATACCTGGGCTGTTCTATGAAGGAGTTAAAGTTTCGCATGGAATCAGTTAACTTGCACTGGCCTACGGACCATAACCTTTGGATACCACCGAGGACGCGAACAAGCCGTGAACAGAACAGAACCCCGGGCCTGAAGGGAACGCGGAGGGCAGCCGCCCAGGAGGCTGGCCGTGGCCCGCGCATTCCGGAACGGGCCGGGCTGAGGCCAGCTGAGCGGTTCTGGATCAGCGGCCACCGACAAAGCCAGCCAGGGAGCAGGCTCTCTGATGGGAGGCGCCGTGCTTACAAAAATAACTTCAGCTGTGCCAGAGGACTAAGCTGATTTTTATGAAGTTATTTTAGGGTGTGTCTTGGGGGAAGCACCTGAAAAATCTTCAGTGAGATTAGGAACTGTCAAGAGCACACACTCTCAGGACCCCAGAGCCTGAGGAGTCTGCTCAGAGCTCCGTCCCAGGCTACAGAAGAGGTCAGAGCCAGGGGTGAGAGCCATGCTTCCCCATGGGCCAGGAGCGTCCTGCCCTTGGAGCCAGGGGTTCAGAATGGGGAGGGGATGCTGGCTCCCCTCCTCTCGCCCTGCTGCTGATTGTCCTTGGGAAGCTCCCTGCGCCCAGCCCTTTGCTTCTGTAATGCAACCAACTGCTCCTTGGCCAAATGTTGAAGGGTTCGTAGGTGCTGCAAACAAAATTCTTGCACAGAGAGTTGCCTTCACAATGAGCCAGGCAGCCTCCTCGCCTCTAAGTCCCAAAGCCCCGACAACCACCTGAGACCTAATGCAGCCTGCAGCCAGCACAGCTTTCCTCCCCGTCCCCAGAGCTTTGTGCTTCTGCCAAAGGGCACAACTCCGTAGAGCCAGCTGCTCTGTGATTGACTTGTTTTATGACAACTAAATTATTTCAACGTGTTTGTTGAGCTACGTTGCTGACCTTACACAAAAACTGCTCTTACAAAGCAGCTTGTACTTGCAGGGTCTTGAAGGAATCCCACAGGGTTTGTAAGTGGTTTATCATCCCCATGGTATTGTGATACTAAAAGAGTAGGAGATGCTAATTATCATCGTTGCTTAAGCAGCGTAACCATCCATTTTTTGTACCGTAACCAACAAATAGTGGGCAATTAGCATTACAAAATACCCCCCAAATAAATCATCTTGCAGCACATCATTTATCAAATTTTACTGAATGTAATATAACAACGGTAATATGGGACTTATATAAAAGGAATAGTAACTCTCAAGGTACAGAGATAGACACAGGAATAATAAGATTCCTAAACATACCTGCACTAGTTCTGCCTTTAACTCTTCTCTCTCCTCGTCAGAGAGCATGCTAGAGAAGTCAGCACTGGCTACTGCGTCTTCATCTCTTCCTCGCAGAGGTTCAGCCTCCAACAGACCTTTAGGCAGGATTGATAAAACATAACGCAGTCTTAAAAATGAACGAACAAATAAGACAAACCCAAAACAGATTCATAGAAACAGACCAAAAAGATGGTTGCCAGAGGGAAGGGGAGGGGAGCTGGCGAGAAAGGTGAAGGAAAATATAGTAAATAATATTGTGATAAGTTTGCTGATGTGATCACATGAATGAAACTTGGGAACAAGATTCTGAGTGGGGGAAAAAAAACAAGTTACAGAAGCTCACAGAGTACGGCTCCACTTATACCAAGTTGCAAAACTAAATAAAGTACTGTTTAAGAATAGATTTATGAAGGAAAGCTAAATAAATACTGTTTAAGAATAGATTTATGAAGGAGAGCAAGGCGATGATAAAGCATTCAGGACCACGGTTTGCTCTGAGGCAGCAGGGGCAGAGACAGGGAAGAAGAGGAAGGGAATGTGGGAACTACAGGACATATTTGTGGAGTTGATGATAGTAGGTCCATTTCTGGGACACTGCGCATGAGTATTCTCTGCATTTTCCAATGTATTTTGTAAATACTTTTGTATATTTAGTATTATTATTCAATAAAACAATTGCAATATAGTTTGTTAAAAGTCAAAAGAAGAAGGTAAATAATTATCGTACAAAATCATTCTAGTTAAAGAGTATAAATATGGCCCAATCTGCAAAGCTCTTCTGAAGCTGGCCTCACTCACTCTCTCTTTTTTTTATGGCTACACTTATTTTTATTTATTTATTTATCCTCACCCAGGGATACTGTTCCATTGATTTTTTTAGAGAGAATGGAAAGGGGGGAGGGGCAGAGAGAGAGAGCATGTACCTTGGTTGCGGGCACATCCCCAGTACGGGGTGTGCAGGAGGCATCTGATCGATGTCTCTCTCTCATTGGTGTTTCTAACTCTCTATCTCTCTCCCTTCCTCTCTGTAAAATATCAATAAAGTATATATTTTTAAAAATAAATAAAAATAAAAATGGAGCCCATGTATGAACACCAAGACGTAGTGTCAATAAATGTTGCCATCCCGCCGTAGGAGTAGTTTGCACTTCAAGACAGCCATTTTACTTCCGTTTTCATGCAGTAAACTATGAGGCTTACCAAAGGTAACCGAGAGCCACAGGTCTGACTCCAGAGCGGGAACCATGCCTCTCCATCCGCAAGGTGACATTTTTGGAAGCAGGCCCGCCTTAGAGCACTTGTCAAAGGCTCCCCTGTCCCTGCTTTCACTCTCCCTGCAACCGGCCGGCGGTGGCTCACTCACGTAAGGCTTCCATGTGGTGCTAAATGACGCAACACACGGAGCCAGATCCCACTGAGAAGCCACCGCAGCTGGTCCCGCCTTGCTGATGGGGACCCTCCCTCCTGGGACCTGGGCTCAGGGTCTGGCTCAGTTACAGGTTGTTGGGCCTCTCACTTAGGCAGCCTGACTCCAAAGCGTATATCCTTCCCTGTCTTACAACCACTGAAGAACAGTGAACAAAAAGTGTAGGAAAGTATAAATAAAAAGGTGCGTTTAGGATCAGGGTGCCTCCTGTAGCTTTGAAACAAAATCTCCCATTGGTACCAGCACCCTGCTTGAGCACCCCGCCAGCACTCCAATGGATTAGGTCATGGCTTCAGGCCTACGATTGAAACGTACAGACAGCTGGGAGTTGAAATGATTACAAACTATGATCTCAGATGAGTGGCCATATTTTGCATTGTTGAAAAATATATAAAAGTTACAGAAAAAATGTTTTTATTGATTTCAGAGAGAAAGGGAGAGGGAGAGATAGGAACATCAATGATGAGAAAGAATCATTGATCGGCTGATTCCTGCACAGCCCACCTTGGGGATCAAGCCTGCAAGACGGGCATGTGGCCTAACCGGAATTGAACTGTGACCTACTGATTCATAGGTCGATGCTCAACCACTGAGCCACACCGGCTGGGCCAGAATTTCCTTTAGAGAGCAAAATAAGCTTGCAGGTAGGTATATGAGAACCATATTAATAAATTAACAAATAAATCCATCTGTATAACCAAGCAAAGGAAGAAAAGCATATATTTTCAAAAAGAATACAAAATTATCACAGGACTTCATAAAAGAAAGGATGCAATAAACTAGCTTAAATGAAAATTCACCATGTTTTAAATAATAAATTGAAGGCTGTGATATTTATTACTTAACTATAATTTCGTCATGACATTTGGTAAAAATAACTTCAGGCAAATATAAAATTTCAAAATATCTTCATTTATTCCTCAAGGGTAAAACTATTGGGCTAATCTCATTAATGTTGGATTTACAATTATCTTTAAGTGCACTCGATTTTATAGATGCTAATTCTAGAAAGGTGAAAATTAAAGTTATAAAACAAATTTCCTCATTAGAATTCTTTCTACACATTTCCTAAGCCTACCACAAAAAAATTAAATATTATTTCTTATGGACCTCCATTACTGAACTGCTCTTCATTCATTTGCCAATAACTTGAATTGAATAGGTACATTAAAAAATAAGGCTTTTAATGTATTTTTCTCTGTTGCCCTGGCATTATAGCAAAGGCCTCAAGTGCTAAGAACAATGCAGTGGGAGATTACCATTCCTACATCCTCGAGCCAAGACTTGAACCCTCCTGCATGACACTCTGAGAGATTTGGAAAGGGGTCTGCCAGGGCCTAGGGTCACCTACCGCTAGCCATTGAGAGCAGGGAAAAGAGTGAAATAGGAGGAGAGCAGCAGTGTAAGAAATTTGCATTCTCAGAAAAGCAATAATTAAAAGCAAATTGTAATCTCATCTCCCAGAGTTCACTACTATAAAGCTTTCATGTACAGCCGAAACCGGTTTGGCTCAGTGGATAGAGCGTCAGTCTGCAGACTGAAAGGTCTCAGGTTAAATTCCAATCAAGGGCATGTACCTTGGTTGTGGGCACATCCCCGGGAGGGAGTGTGCAGGAGGCAGCTGGTTGATGTTTCTCTCTCATCGACGTTTCTAGCTCTCTATCCCTCTCCCTTCCTCTCTGTGAAAAATCAATAAAATATATATATTTTTAAAACTTTCATGTACATCACTCTGATTCTTTTCCTATATACCCACACTTTTTTTTTCTTCACTTTACACCTCTCAAATAAGAATACTTCTTACAATCAATAGTGTTTTACAATTAATTGGCATATCTTTTCATTCTTAGTGATGTATAAAACAATGGGTATCTTAAAATCTTTGGCATCCTAACTCTGAAAAATTTAATCTATATATATAAAAGCCTAAGCAACTGGACAACGTGACAACAGGTTGGTAGCTATGATGTGCACTGACCACCAGGGAGCAGATGCTCAACACAGGAGCTTCCCCCTGGTGGTCAGTGCATTCCCACAGCCGGAGTGCCACTCAGCTGACCAGTGGGTGCCAGACACCAAGCTCATGCCTGGCCAGTGAGGCTGCAGTTGTGGGAGCCTCTCCCGTGGACACTCCCCCTGCACGCCTGAGTGGCTAGGGTGGCAGGTGCAGTGGGGCCTGGATGAGCGCAAGCGGGCTCAGGCTCTACTCCAGCCCCCTGCTGCTATGTGCAGTACTTCATGCTATAGGAGATCGATGTGGACAGCAAGCTGGTGGGTAAGGGCAGGCTGCAGCAGTGCGGAGATCCACTGATCCCTGCAGGCCCAGCCGAGGGACCCCACTGGTGCACAAATCTGTGCACTGGGCCTCTAGTATAGATATAAATATATTTTTTACATCTAATGTATAACATATATATTTAGACATACCCATAATATACACAAAAAAAGATCACACTTTTTTCCTGACAACTTTATCCTCTCATCTTTTCTCATCTCATCTGAAACCAGACCATATCAAAGGTCTCCAATTGATCCCATAAGATGTTCTCCCCAGAAACTCATTGGGCAGGTGGCATCGAGCAAAGGATTTCAGATTTTACCCAACATGCGAGCCAACAAGTCAGCCTGCCCATAGTATCATGGGTGCTGGCAGAAGTCTCAAGACTCCTGGATCAGACACTCTGCATGAACATCCATTCACATTTCCCCCCCTGTCATCAGGTTCCATGGAGGAGTGACACGGAAGGACCTGGATGGAACATGCTCACGCAGTGAGTTTCCATCACAACTGAAGAACCCCACACTCAGGAAATCTGGTTGCTTTTCACAGGCAGCAAGCAAATGTGCTGACCTCCACCCTGGAGGGAGATAGCACTTTTATTCGACTGGACTGTATGTCGACCCGACTGCTGCTCTAGAGACAGACACCATCTCTGTCTTCCAAGGCTGTTTCCTATAAACATCCTTGAAAGGATAGTTCAGAAAAAAAAAGAAAAAAAAAACAAGGTTGTCAGTATCTCTGCTTGCAAAACGGGTAGAAATTCAGGAGGTCTATGAAGAGCCATTTTGTAGAGGTGGTTTCTCATTTGCAAGTGAAGAAATGATGGCCCAAAATGTTAAATAACTTACCCAACCTGACATGGTTGGTAAATGGTGGATTTAAGCATTGAATGGAAGTTTATCAGGTTACAGAGTTCATGTTTTTTTCAACTTGACCACAATATCTCATGCTGAGATGGGACAGGGCTAAAATGTCTCTCTATCCCACCCAGAAAACCTACTGCTCACCAAGACCGAGAGTTACTGAAGGTCAAGGTCTATGAGTTTAAAATTGTAGCCTCCCCACTGTTGAGCATTGCAGAGTTCAGGGTAAGTCTTCATCTCCTAAATGCTCTTAAATAGGATTTGCTCAACTAATGTTTACTCGATTAGTCCCCAACCATAGAAAATTAAACTGTGAAGTCTTCTTGATGCCCTTTCCTTATCCTTTCGTTATCTGTCATATTTGTCTACCCTTTTTAATTTTCATTGCTATGACAGTGATTTAGGTTTTATGGCTACACACTCAGACTACTGAAATCTTAGCTAAATCTTATTTCCTTGACTGCAATCTCCCCACTACCCAGCCTACACAACACTCAAATCAATATTTTGAACATATTACTTTCATCATGTCAAAACTCATTCAAAACACATTCCGTGGATGGAGAGTCACTTCCAGCCTAAATTTGAAAGTTTGTATGCTAGCATTCAAGTGATGATTCCAATCAGCCTGCCTATGATTTCCCACCACACTTTGAAACCAGCCAGTCTACCATATGCAGTGTCTCTCAGACATGTTTCAGTTCAACCCTATGCTTTTGTGTCTCCTCATCACCTCAAAAGCCTCCACCACTTCCTCCTCAGTCTCCTTCTAAGAATCCCACCAAATTGCAAACAACACTAGAATAACAAGTAACATGATGTGTGCCTTAAATTGATCTAAAGTTTTGACTTTTTTGCTTTCTATCCATATTACTATATATCACTACTAAATATTATATACAGTATAAATTACATTAAGAGTTGCATCTTAAATTGCATTAACACACATAATCCTATTACCATAATTATAGCTAAACAACTTCATGAAAAAATATTTCTGACACTGTCCTGTAGAAGTTTATTGTCCTTCTTAAAACATGAATACGTGAGTCACCGCTATTAATAGCCCTGTTTTCTAAAGCTTTGGTTTCATTTAATAATGTAGCTGAGAAAAGAAGTTGAGGCTGTAATACTCAGCTTGAGTGTGCACTAAAGAAAGATTTTATGCTTTTTACTAAATATTTTATCAGAAGATGCTTCTGAGGTTGTAGGAGGTTAGATTAAATTCCTATAATCCATCTTTAAGCTAAAAGAACAAACAAACAAAAAAACAAAACAACTCTGCTTAGGTGACAATTCAAATAGATGCCGATTAAAACTGACTCTAGTGTCTAAAGAAAAATTTGTGACAAGCCAAAACCAAGTTTTGGCTAAAGAACGAAGTGACATACTATGACATAGAAATCAACAATAGCCCCAGCTGGTTTGGCTCAGTGGATAGAGTGTTGGACTGTGGATCAAAGGGTCCTGGGCTCAATTCCTGTCAAGGGCATCATGTACCTCGGTTGCAGTCTCCTCCCTGACCCAGGCCCCAGTCAGGGCTCATGCAGGAGGCAACCAAACGATGTGTTTCTCTCACATCAATATTTCTCTCTGTCTTTTCCTCTCTTCAACTCTCTCCAAAAATCAATGGAAAAATATCCTCGGTTGAGGACTAAAAAATGAAAGAAATCAACAAATATATGGAAATATGCACTTCCATTTCTCATTCACCCCTATGTACAAGATAACTGTCTTCTTACTCCAAAAAGAAACATAGCTGTGATGTAAAACTCTCAGGTTATTTAGACATTGTTGAAGTAACCAATATTCACTAGAATACTAAAGATTGCAGAAAATAATGGTACCCAATAGTTAAACATGTATCATGCAGCCTTCAAGAGTGAGCAACCTTCAAGAAGGTCAAACCAATTAGAGTTTCACAAAAAACTAAATTATCATTTCTCTGACTAAGATCTGACCAGAACTCCTATTCAGCTCCAGGAATAATAATGCCAGAAAGGCCCTGACCAGTTTGGCTCAGTGGATTGAGTGTCGGCCTGCAGACTGAAGGGTCCCAGGTTTGATTCCGGTCAAGGGAATGTACCTTGGTTGTGGGCACATCCTCAGTGGGTAGTGTGCAGGAGGCAACTGATCAATGTTTCTCTCTCATTGATGTTTCTAACTCTCTATCCCTCTCTCTTTCTCTCTGTAAAAAATCAAGAAAATATATTTTTGGGGGAAAAAGCAACAACAACAACAACAAAAATCCCAGAGAGCCTGAAGAGCACCTAAGTACCCCGGAAGTCCCTGATCTCATGCCCAACTCATGGCATTAGGGTGCTCCTGAAGGCATTGAGAGCAGCAGGGATTAGGGCAATGGATAGATAGGACCTGCTTGCCTGAAGGCGACGGTGGCACCACCCAGGGCCATGGGAATGACTTGCTTCATGACATCATTTTACTGGGCTAGCTACAGAAACTAACATGGCATTAACACACAACTTTGATTACTGTGTAAGGCCAGCTGGTCATTCAGGCTGGCATCCTCTGGTAGGCTGCATACTGAAAAGATACCAGATTCCAAAATAACCACATATGAAGCTTAAATTCATATCATTTCCTGTGGTTTGTTTCACGGTTCACACTGCAACGAAGAGCCTCTCAGATGACAGTCTCTACTAACCAATCTCCAGGGAGACTGACTTGCCAAGTAGATCAAATAACATATGGCGATTTCTGTGCTTTTTACAACCTCAGGATAAAATCTACTTGAGGAGCTAAATGAACAGCAAAAGATTATTGGTAAGCATTGGGAAGACTGATTTTAGTTAACTGTTAATACTGTAGAAACATTTTTTAAAAATTGTTTTATAAGTAGGTCAAGGGAATGAGTATAGGAAGCACAGGTTTGGGTTTTTGTTTTGTTTTTTTAAATGAAAGCCAGAAATAGAGAAGCTTACGTTTCTTACAGATGATGAGGTAAATGTGCTCCTCCAGGAGTTGCTTCTGAACTTCACTCCAGTGGGACCAACTCCAGTCACAACCAAGGAGTGAGCTGCTCAGACCTGAGCTTTTATTCCTCTCACGAGGTCACGTGACCTCACCCACACCAATGGCTTCTGCTGGTCATGAGAGTGTCAGTGACTACCCTCAAAGCCACGGAGGTTAATTTTCAATTAAAAGATGCAAAATATTTACCACAAATCTCCTCAGCTTCAGATAGAAGATTTAGGTATTTGGGATATTCTTCCCATTTCAAATCACTAGTTGTTACCCTTGAAAGGCACAGTTCGACACACTTAGAAAACAGATGCAACTGCATAGAACAGCAACTCAGGCCACAATGACCCCAACACAAAGACATAATAACACAGAAACCACACATTCGAATAAAGCACACCAAACAAATAGTTAGGGAAAACCAAAAATAGCTCATGTTCCTGACGCATAGACTCTGGGAACTTCCTTTTCTGAGTAAACACCTACATCGCACGAGAAAAATAAAACTATTCCAGGAATGTGTATAGACAAACCATACACAGGTGGACCATTTTAACCTCTATGTCATCCTTCCCCCCCCCCCCCGCATTTCCCCCCTCATTTCACTCCCCCTCCCCAACACACGCACATATATATTCAAATGTACCTCTTCCAGTACTTGGGAAAGGAAGCCAAATATGACAAAAGATACATCTCAGAATTTAACACCCAGACTTAGATTTCTGCCTTCAGCAAGACTGGAGACAGTCTCACATGTATCACTAAGAAAACTCCAGGGTAATAAATTATTCTAAATTCAAATTCATTAAGAAAAAGTAACACTCCTTTTTTTTTTTTTTTTTAAGAAATCCCTTCTGTTTCTCCTCCTCCTCCCATTCCCCTTCCCCTTATACCATGACACTCGAGAACTGGATTTCCATTCATTTGTCTGGTGAGTTGTCCTGAGATATGCAGCACTCGGAGACGCACAGATCTGTGCCTGCGGTCAGCTACATAGGAGGGGCTACCTTCCCATTCTCAGTCATGCTCACGGGGCTTTACAAAGTGCTGGGCCTTCCTTCCTTTAGGGCGAGTTCAGGAAAACAGGAAAACCATTTCTTCTGCAATGAAGACATCTAGCGCCAAGGCTATGGTTAGGATAACGCCGTCGTGGCCACATGGAACGCCTGGATCCATGGCCTTTGGTACTGCAGCCAGACTCAGAGGCCTGGCCATTCAAAAAGCACTGCCACAGGCACAAGCAGTCTTCCCTGTGAGCAGTCAGTTCAGTAACATTCACATTTCTCCACTTTTACCTATCAGGTCTCTAGCATCTCAAATAACTGTTATTGACAGTCTCCAGGAAGATCTGTGTTTCTCTTGAAATCTGGGTAGAAAAAACACACATACATGCTAAAAGAGATGAAAAGATGTGTTTCTGAATCATTCCAAAATAAAATGTGCGAGAATTAGAGATGGTTAAGGTAAGTCATACCCAAGACAATGAAATAGCCAAATAAAATATGGAAAGACAACCTTACCAGTAACAAAGAAAATGCAAATTAAAATCGCAGAGATATACACCATGTTTTTCATCCAAGAGATTAGCAACAAAAATGCGAAAGTTGTACAGCAACCTATGCAGGCGCTGTGGAGGAGAGATAGGTCTTCTAACAAATCACTGGCTTCTGGTGTAGTGACTACGACAGCTGGTGGAAAGGCTTTTGAGAATCCATCTTACGGGAGAAAAAAGATGATCTAAGAAGATAGGTTTTAGGTTTTTACTGCAGTGTTGTTGACAATGGAAGCCAACTGTAAAAACCTGGTTGCCCCTGGCCAGTGTGGTTCAGTGGTTGAGCATCAACTTATGAACCAGGAGGTGTGATACCCCAGGCGGGACACGTGCTGGGTTGTGGGCTGGATCCCCAGTGGGGAGCGTGCAGGAGGTGACCAGTCAATGATTCTCTCTCATCATTGATGTTTCTATCTCTCTCTCCCTCCTTCCTCTCTGAAATCAATAAAAACCTATTTTTAAACAAAAACAAACAACAAAAAAAAAAACGTTGGGTGCCGATTAGTAGGGGAACAAATGAAACAAGTTACAGTGTACCCCACTGTACTATTTTTGAGTTATCAGAAATAATGACCAGAAGGAATGTTCATTGTATATTGTCCAATGTGAAAAGCAGGGTGCTGCGTGGTGTTTGCACACGATCCGATTGGAGAGAGGAACCGACACAGCGGGGAAAGGCAGTCTCGTGCAGGCAGCCTGTGGCCTCCCACTTCGCCACACGAGGATGGGCCGTGGCCTCTACCACGTCCCACCGGAGACACAGAGTCCACTGAGCCTGTGCCCTTGGGAGGGAGCATCATCCCAGGCATCAGGCTCACATGTGCTCTTTCGCACTGCTTAAGCATGGGTGTCAGTGGCCCTCAGGCACCCCCCTTTCAGTGTCTCAGATTCCACTGGGGAGGAGGAGTAAGGGTTGGAGTTCTTCCCCTCCCGTGTTGACGGTGGTAGAAGGAGAAGGGTATCCCTCGGCCACCTGCCCAGTCTGCGGCTAAGGAAGCAGGGGGTGGGGGGGGAGGGTGCCCTGCTAGCCAACAGGGACTGATGCCCAGTATTGAAGCTGACCTTGTTCTGTCCTTGTTCCATCCACTGCTTGACTGTCTTTTCCTTGGCAACCCCAACCCCAACACCCAGCAGTGTGTGGC
Source organism: Vespertilio murinus (assembly GCA_963924515.1). Classification (NCBI taxonomy): domain Eukaryota; kingdom Metazoa; phylum Chordata; class Mammalia; order Chiroptera; family Vespertilionidae; genus Vespertilio; species Vespertilio murinus. The sequence goes on from OZ004705.1 coordinate 187,067,573, forward strand.
TTCCCCCCCCCACCCCCCCGGGACTGATACACAGTGTTCGGCTCTCTTGGGATTAAAAATCAGCACACAGCACTCTGCTTCACAAAAATACCTTATATGTGAACAGGAGTGCCCGGGTGTTTGTAGGAGCACTTGAGGAAGCTGAGAAAAGATACATACCAGATTGTTCATGCCGGTCACTGCCAGAGGGAGAGACTGGATAAGGAAAAGGTTAACTCTCTTTTACATACCTCTGTAATACTTGGCTGGTTACAACAAGCATGTGCAATGGACTGAATATTTGTGTCTCCCCAGATACATATGTTGAAATCACAATCCTCAATGTGATGCTATTAGGAGGTGGGGTCTTCAGGAGGTGATAAGGTCATGAGGGTATAGTCCTCCTGAGTGGGATTAGTGCCCTCGTAAGAGGCTCCAAAGAGCTCTCTCACCCTCTCTATCATGTGAGAACACAGCAAAAAGATGCCACCCACGAACCTGTATCCAGAAGCCACCAGCGGTTGCTGGAGTGCCCCACACTTGCAGACCCACAGCCTTTGCTTATTCTGGAGGTAAATGACTACTGAAGCACATTTAAAAATTAGGCTATGTTGCTGAAACCGGTTTGGCTCAATGGATAGAGCGTTGGCCTGCGGACTGAAAGGTCCCGGGTTCGATTCAGGTCAAGGGCATGTACCTTGGTTGCGGGCATATCCCCAGTGGGGGGTGTGCAGGAGGCAAGCTGGTCAATGACTCTTTCTCATCGATATTTCTAACTATCTCTCTCCCTTCCTCTCTGTTAAAAAATCAATAAAATATATATATTTTTTAAAATTAGGTCATGTTGAATTATTGAGAAACCATGCACCTCTTTTGGCTCTATTTTCTGAAAATATTTCTGGTATTTGGGGTGGAAAGTTTTTCAATATATATATATATATATATACATATATATATATATATTTAAATCTGTGGCTAGTCAACTTTCAACACATTTTTTAAACAAATGACTGACATTGAGAACTGTTTTTTAAAAACAGAAGGTCAAGCTACCCTAAGAATTTATTAATGGAATTTATGGCCGGCTACACTTCCTGCATCAACCCGGGAAGGGGCCCAAGTTCTCCTTTAAAGTCCTTCCTGGCTGGCAAACAAAGCTAAACAATGAAAGTCTGCAAATGAGGTGATGGAAAGGAGGGTTTTCATAATAGTCACTGGCTTAAAAACTGTATGCTCCCTTTAAAGAGGTGTCACCAGTGTCACGTGGACGAGCAACCTGAGAACATGGCAATGAGGGCTGGCTCTCCCGGGTGTGCCAGGCACCCGCCCCCTGAGGCGACGTCACCGAACCTTGGAACGGTGAGGAAATGCAATGAGAGCTGAGCTTCAAAAACTGCCCTGTGGCTCCAAAGTGTTTTTATGCATGAAGTCATTGTAAATCTTTTATCAACATCTGGTTTCCAATATTTTGGGATGTAAGCACTCAATTCTGTTTAAGGCAAGACAAACCTAAGTATCTTCCTTTTCCTGTACAGTTTCATTTGACTTGACATAACACTTTATGGGCAGAGCTTAGCAAGTGACCTTTTTCTTGGTGTCTTGCAAATATCAGCAGTCATTCGGTAAATCATATGGACCTATCAAAAATGTTAGGCTGGCCTAAACCGGTTTGGCTCAGTGGTAGAGCGTCGGTCTGCGGACTGAAAGGTCCCGGGTTCGATTCCGGTCAAGGGCATGTACACTGGTTGCGGGAACATTCCCCAGTAGGGGGTGTGCAAGAGGCAACTGGTCGATGTTTCTCTCTCATCGACGTTTCTAGCTCTCTATCTCTCTCCCTTCCTCTCTGTAAAATATCAATAAAATATATTTTTTAAAAAAATTTAGGCTGTATTATTGGTAAAAACTAAAATCCACAAAACCTAGCCTTAGATCCTCTAATTCATAGTGCAACAAACTAGTTGAGTAGTTAGACTTGCTTATTTAAATGAAAAAAAAAAGTAAAAGAAAAGTACACACACACACACACACACACACACCATTAACTTTCCTTTTAGAATCAAGGAAAAGTTCTTTCTCTAGAATTGGATTGAGTTCCACAGCAGTGTCTAGGGATCTTTATCTGTCTCTGGGCTCTTTATCTCCTTCGGTGCCAGATGAGCCAGTGATGTTAGTATGTTTAACAGTATTTAACACGTTCTTTTCCCTAAGGATGGAGGGAAATCAGCCTTGTCCCTCTTTGCTATGATGACTTAGCCAGTTGGGTTTCTCAGCCTGGGCGAGATCGGCATTTGGGCAGGGGGCTTCTTTGTTGTGTCCTGTGCATTGTGGGATATCTAGTAGGACACAGGGCCTCTAACAGTCAGATGCCCTCTAACACCCTTCCCTCCAGGTGTGACTATTAAAAGTGTCTCCAGACATTGTCCAGGGTCCCCTGCAGGACCAACAACACCCCGCTGAGACCCGGTGGGGAAACTCTGCTCCCAGAGCCAGCTGCACACCCACACTTACGGCTCTGCGCACACGCTGACTCTGTGTCCACAGTGTGCCGGGCACTAGGCCAGGAGTTTCATGCACATGAATTCATATGAGTAGGTACAACTCTCCCTAATTTATAGAGGAGAAAGTTGATGTTGAGAGAGAGAGAGAGAGAGAGAGAGAGAGAGAGAGAGAGAGAAAGACAGAGAGAGAGAGACAGAGAGATCAAGCTGGGCCTCCCTGCTTCTTCTATATTCAGGTGGCATGCTTCAGTGTGTCCCTGGACCTCCCGGTTTGGAATCTGGCCATGTGGAACACATACCCCTGCCCTGTGCATCCATGCATGTGTGTGCAAGGATAGGACTGGAGCAGCCACTGCAGGTGAACAGAGGTGGAAAGGAAAGGAATGTACTTCCCAGTTTTTCCATCTCCAGTGAAGCAATGAAAAATCACTTAACCCTGCCACGGCCGGTTTTAAATACCCCGAGAGACACTGGGGTACAGGAGGCACAGGAGACTCGAAATGCCCGTCAGGGTCTAACGCTCTGCCAGGCCTCCCGGGGCTGAGCTGCTCCTGCTCTAGTCGGGACCCACCGGAAACGAACCTCAGATCCTCTATTCTCCCCCTGAAGGCAGACAGGCCTTGGGCCCCTCCTGGCAGAGAGCCAAACAGCGTGCAAGACCACCCATTAGTCAGAGAGCCAGGGTCCTGGCCTGAGGCCCAGGTACAATTCCAGATCCTGGTAGGGCTTTGGCAGAGGTCACCTTCTCGGACCCCAGCCTCTGCTCCTGTCCGGGGAGCTTCAGGCTCACTCAGAGGTCCCCAGGCTGACTGATGGCCTTGCCCAGAGGCGTCCGCCCAGCCTACGCCTGTGAACTCCAGAAGTGGGCTGCTGCTAACCGCACTCTGCTGGGCCATCCCTACCTCCTCCTTTCATTTTCCTTCTTAGGGAGTCACCAGTGACTCTTAGAAAACAGCTGATGCAACCGCTCGCCTCTGGGGCGCAGTGAGCTTCAATTCCCTTTGGAGTCTTCCAATTCAAACGTGTGCATTCGCTGGCTTAGTTCCTGCCCCTCATCCGGGTCCTCAGCACTAAACTGAGAGGGCAGGCGAGCACCTTGGCAGGCAGCGCTCATGTTCCCGGTGCACCTTCCCCGAGAGGCACTCTTGCTTCTGCAGTGTGGCCCAGCTTCAAGGAAATGTTAAATTACATGTTATCTTAGAAATAGCAAGTTTTCCTGCTTGATTAGTACCTTAATCATATTCTAAATTATAATGGAAAATAGACTTTGCTTTAAATAAAAAAATAAAATAAATCCTGTCAACTATTCTGCCTCTTAAGAATTCTGAACCTCTGCCGAAACCGGTTTGGCTCAGTGGATAGAGCGTCGGTCTGTGGACTGAAAGGTCCCGGGTTCGATTCCGGTCAAGGGCATGTACCTTGGTTGCGGGCACATCCCCAGTAGGGGGTGTGCAGGAGGCAGCTGATCAATGATTCTCTCTCATCGATGTTTCTAATTATCCCTCTCTCTTCCTCTCTGTAAAAGATCAATAATATATATATATATATAAAGAATTCTGAACCTCACACTTACACTCCAAAAAGTCTTTACTTTGGGGCCAGGCAGGGAGTAAGAGGGGAGTGTCTCCTGCTTGGGGGGACAAACATGTCTCTAAAATTCTCCCTGGTGGAAAAACAAACTCAAAATGCACATGGAAATGAGCTGTGGGGGAAGAAGGAAAGTTACATTTCATGCATTTCTGAGCTTGTGAACTTGACTCAGCCCCACTCTGGACTGAATGCGTTAACTGGGGACATGTGTGGTTGAGAACTATTTGCTTAGAGATTATGAAGGGAACAGATTTAAAAAAAACACACACTAAAATGATTCCAGGGTTTGGAAGGTCAAAGTAGTAACATTAAAAAACAAACAAACAAACAAACAAACAAACAAACAAAAAACAGACTTATCCTGGAAAAGGACATCTTGAGAGATTTCACACCAGGAGGGAAGGTGTGTCAAAAGGAAGAGGCACAGTCCTTCTCCCAGCGAGCAGTAAGCGGGACGAAACATTTCAGCACGCATGACTTGGAGTCTGTTTTGGGAAGTATTTTCAGGTGATAAATTTAATGCAGCTCCTCGTGGTCTGGAAAAGGTTGGGGACAGCTTTTCTGGAGACCCCCAGTGGGAGAGTCGCCGCATGATTATTCTGACTGGAGGCACAGACTCAGCCAGAGAGCTCAGATATAGGTTTAAGGCTGCTGGTTTTTGTTTTCCTGGTTGTTTAGAGACGTGACTAGGCCTCTGAGATGAATTGCAATGCGGGGTCTGCCTCCAACTGGGGAGGTGGCTCTGAGCGGGTTTCTCATTCATTCTCACCTCTGTGCCTCCTACATCACGTGAGGGAGACAGCCAGCCGTACCTAGAAATCTGTTTAGATTCCATGTGATGAGGGAGGCGGTGAGTTTAAGAATGAAATCTGATATCAAATATGTACACGAATATGAGGGGGAAAGTTCTATTTTCATGGAAACCTATTGTACAATTTAAGTGGAATCAGATGAACACCAAAGACATATTATAGATAAATAATCTTTTATTTCAAGTTATTTACTATCATGTACTTTAGATGAGCTAACAGAAAAATAACTATATATGTGGTACATTTCTTAAAAATAACGTGGTGGTTGTTGATCATGCCTTGAGACAGAGCCTCGTTGATAATTGATAATTATTCGTATTTCCTGTATTTGTAGGACGGCATACCAAAACTTATTTATACCTTGAAGCTGTAATTGGGCTCTAACATGACTGAAACAATAATTAAAACTTTGGATCTGCCCCAGATGTTTCTGTGGCTAATCTAGGTTCATGTTTGATCTCCTTACTGTCTCTGTGGCAGCCATAAAGATTAAGGATAGGAGGTGAAGATTTAAAATAGCATATAGAAAGTCTTTAAAAGGAACCACAACTTTGAAAACTATGGATAGCTTATCTTTCCTTGTTTTCCTGAGCTTTTGATGATTCATGGAGCTAAATGTAAGAGCATCATTCCAGGCCAGCTGAGTTGGAATCTTTGAGGTCAACAATTTTTTAAAGCCCCGCAGGTGACACTGACGGGCAGCTAATGTGGAAAACCACTCATTTTAAATGACATATATGATGGAAGAGGTACCATGTCAAACTCCAAAAGAAAAGAGATTTCCTTTATGCTAAGCAAAATAAGCCACTCAGACAAAGATAAATATCACATAACCTCACTCGTTTGTGGAATATAATGAACAACATAAACTGATGAACAAAAATAGATCCAGAGACAGAGAAGCATCGAACAGATCGTCAAACCTCAGAGGGAAGGCAGGGGAAGTTGGGAGGGGAGAGGTAAGAGATCAGCCAAAGGACTTGTATGTGTGCATATAAGCATAACTCATGGACACATAAACTGGGGTGTTGGGGGGAGGGCATGTGCGGGGGGGGGGGGAGAGACATATGTAATACTTTAATCAATAAAGAATAAATTTTAAAAAGAGAAGAGATTTCCAAGGAGAGGTAATAGCTAGTTCAAAAGTTCTAGGTTAAAACATTAAAGGATTCGAAGATGCACATGTTGGCTAGAGCACCACAAGATGGGGACACTGTTTGTCCAGTATTATCAGTGACTGTCCCATAGACCCAAAGTTTACTTAAATTATTACAAATTATGCATTTTACACCAAATCTTTTTTTCCCTTGAAGGGTGTAACAGAAATGCAGGGCATGCTTATCCTCAAAGAACAGAATATCCTCAAAGTACCCAGCTAACTACAAATCAAGAAAGAATGTACTTAAATGCTTTATTTGGGGTCTACACCATGCACTATCAGTAAAAATAAAAGAAAGTGTAATTCCAATAGTAAATCCTAAAGATCTTCCTAGAGATATTGTTTGAATTTGGACTTAAAAAGTAAGAGATTTTCTTTTTTTTTTATATTTTATTGATATTTTACAGAGAGGAAGGGAGAGAGATAGAGAGCTAGAAACGTCAATGAGAGAGAAACATTGACCAGCTGCCTCTTGCACACCCCCCACCGGGGATGTGCCCGCAACCAAGGTTCATGCCCTTGACCGGAATCGAACCCGGGACCCTTCAGTCCGCAGACCGACGCTCTACCACTGAGCCAAACCGATTTCGGCAAAAGTAAGAGATTTTCTATGGGTAGAGTTAAAGAGGTAGGTCTCCAAGGGAAGAGCATCGGCAGACTATCAGACCAAGAAAGTTCAGGTATGATCAAAGGATGGAGAGTTGCTCGATTATCTGGGCTTATGCTTTCTGGGGACGGCCTTGACCTGGAAAGGAGAAAGGAGGCGGTGTAGAGAAGCACAGAGGTTTCTGAGCTGAGGAATCATGGGCTAAGAGGTGTTCTTCGAAGAAAACACTGCTTCTCTGAAGCTGTAATGTACCACACTGATGACTCCAGGGGTTTTAAACAGCTTTAAACAAACGCTGAGAAGTGCTGAGAAGGGAAACTTGGTGTTTCTTCCGGGTCTTTCCTGCTGTCAACTGCCATTTCTAATTCATTGTAAACAAGAAGCTGCCAGGGGAAACTAACAAGTCACACTTAATCCTATAACGGAGCTTGACATCCCAGGTGGTCGGGCCCAGCCAGGCTCTTCGGGACTAACAGGCACGGGGCCTTGTATTGGCTGCTGGCTTTGTTCTATTTTGCTTACTTTTCAGAAAACTGTCCCACAGAAGTCTCTAACGCCTGACCGCCTAAGAAACTTGACCTATGCATTGAACTGTCCCGTTACCCTCCAGGAAACAAAAGCCCTTTGGGCTGGGAGCTCCTGGAAGTCCTGGCACAGCCCCCAGCTCACCCGGGAAGGCATGGGGAAGAGCTGCTGCGGAGTGAACGTCTCACAGCTTTGCACCTGCTCATGCTGATGCCGGCCGGGAAGGGGGGGGGGGGGGACACACGCATGCGCAGAGTCTCCTCTCAGAGATCTATGTTCTTCACGAATATGTGTCTTTGCATCTGCATGTCTTTCATGTGCACATGCATTTTCTATACGTTTCCTATTTTCACACGCATGTGCTTTTCATACATATCGGAGCCATTCTGCATCCTTCCTCAGCACTCTGCTGCAATGTGTACCGTCCATTGAACAGAAGCCTCCATACACAGGAAGTCGTTGAAAACTGGCGTGGGGATTTGTCATCCCTCCTTCAGCCCACGGGTTCTCAGTACCTTTCTATCACTGTTCGCCCGGGGGCTACGGTGGCACCCCCTCAGGGACAGTGACTCAGTGTAGCGGTGACCATCAGTAGAGAGGAACACAGACATGCCCCCCCACCCCCACCCCGCAATTCCACCTCACCAGGAAAGCAAACCAGACAGGACAGGGAAAAGGAGGGGAGCAGGGAAATGAGAAAGGGCCATATAAACACAGCAGTGGAATAAAATGCCTGAACCCTTCTGCCATACTCCTCCCAGTAAACAGAACCACAGTGTAATGGAGAATACGGCCTTTGGTGGCAGAAGGGCCTGAGTCTAGTCCTAGCAACACAGTGATAAGCTGAGTAATCCTGGCCATCTCATGGCGCTTCTCTTCATTTCCCTTTCCTCTTCTGTAAAATAGAAGAAAAAAAAAGTCCGAGTAACTATCTCACACAGTTGTTTGGAGGATTAAGTGAGATTAAATTACATAAACTGTTGGGTCCAAAGTCGAACACAGGGATAATGAATAGATGACGGCAGCGACTACTGTAAACAACCAGTCAGGCAGAGCTGAACTGCCCCGTCAGTGCCCTTATAATTAAACTAGAAGCCCAGCGTGCGAAATTGCGTGCCCTGATCACCTGCACCCGCAACCCCGCCCACCCACGCAGGTCTTTGGTCGTTAAGGTGTTAGGGCCACTGGGTTTTTATAATACAGATGCTTCCCATGGAGGGCATGGATGCTAATCAAGCCTTTCAAGAAACCAGGTGGGACACGTGGCACAGGTCCAGCTCCCACTGGAGTGGCCACACGTGGGCCTGGCTTCATGGTAAGGGGAGTGTGGGAGGCAGGGCAGAGCATGAGGGAGGCGAGTTATGAACACTCAGAAAAGTGGGCTCAGCAAACTAACAAAGTGGGGGAAATTCGATGCTTACTTCCTTAGCAATGAAGCTGGGCAGTCATATGCATGCCTAGGGTTAAATGACTGGTGTCCTGAGTGCTAGCCAGGTTCACCACAAAGAAGAATTTCCACTTGGAATCAAAGCGATCCTTGGCGCCTCCCAGCAGTCTCATACGCCGCCTCCCAGCAGCCTCATACGCCGAAGGCCCAGGGGAACCGAGATAGCTGGACAGTGTTCTCCCCCAAAGCACAGCTTCAGAAGCCACCAGGAAAACCGGTGGCTAGGTAGTAGCTATGTCGGGTCTTTCATTGATAATTTTGTTCAAATCTTCTATGACTGTACTTCGATTCTGCCTTTAGAATTGCAGGTTCCATGTGCCATTATATAGTGTATATATTGGCTCTTTTTTATTTTTCTTGAACTTACCTTGTTTAAAAAAATAATAGCTCATCAAGGCAAGGCGTGTTGCTGTCCAATGAACAGAGCAAGGGAGCAAAAACAGATATCTGAAGGCCACTGAGGGCTGTGAGATGTCCCACAGCTGTTAACTTCCTCCTCCGCTTAGAGCTCTCCCCCCTCAGATGATGGGGGGAGAGACACACACTCAGAGCACGTTTGGTCTGATGCTCAGAACACCTGCACTCTGCTTCTCTATTTTGACAAACAACGTGTGAGAAGAGCCAAGCAAATGGGAGCCACGGCTATTCTCCGCATCTGTTATGTGACAGCTAGCAGTGGGTGGGCCCCTCACACCCTTTCAGTTAGCAGAAAGAATACCATTCACTCAACTTTGAATACATCGTTATCCTTTTTCCTTTACGAAACTAAGGGAAAACAAATTAAACCCATTATTTTCCTGGACCCTAGAAAAGGACATTTGGTCTCCCTCTTCTTTCAGAAGAGAAGCGCGGACAAGCTCCTGTCTGTGCTCAGGGAAGCGCACCCAGCGCGTGGACAATGGGCGAGAAGCAAGAGTCCAAGGACAAACTGTTCCCCTGCAGCATCGCCCACTGGGAAAGAAGGCCAGGGTGATGATCGAAATAAAGAGATGGGGAAAACGCCATTTGAACAAAATAACCAAACACACACACACGCACACCAAAAACAGCATAAAACCCCAAGATCAGCGAGGAATTACTCCCTTTAAAAGAAAACGTTAGTTCTGTTTTGGGAGACAGCTGAATTAAGGTTCCACATAACATCATATGCTGTAAATATACTGAGTGGCCAGATTATTATGATCTCTGAACGCATAATAATCTGGCCACTCAGAATGTGTGTGTGTGTATTAGAGGCCCAGTGCATGAATTCGTGCATGGGTGGGCTCCAGCCAGCCTGGCCAGGGGGAGGGGACATGGGCAGTTGGCCAGCCTGCCTGCTGGTGGAACTCCTGGTTGAGGGGACAATTTGCATATTAGCCTTTTATTATATAGCATATACACTGAGTGGCCAAATTGTTATGCGTTCAGAGATCATAATAATCTGGCCACTCAGTGTAAGTCCCTATAGTCAAACATAGAGACCAAAAAAAGGGGGTGGGGGGTGAGCAGATATTGCATCATATTTCCTTGGCATAGCAAAAGAGAATATATGAGTATTCTTTAAAAGTCTAAGACATGCTGATGTGATGACTGTGGCTCTTGGTCCCACTGGTCTCCTGTCATCGGTTTGGTTATTGCAGTGACCCTCAGGCCACCTACTTTCGTCCTGATTTCAGAGAGAACAACCTAGGTCTCAATTCTGAAAACGGAGTTCCAGAGGCTGCAGTCTGCTTCATTTGGGACAAGTTAGGAGTCTTATTTTTTCCGACACTCTTACAAACCAAGAAAAGCATATTAATTCTTGCCAGTCACAGAGTCACAGCTGACGGTTTAAAGTATGGCCACTATCGTTCATAGAAACGCCTTCCGATCTGGCTCACCGTTTTTGGCTACAGGAAGAAATGGCAAATGTCTTAAGAGCAGGGAGCTCTGCCTATACTTCCATCCTAACTCCCAATACGGTAACGTTGGCAGAGAATTCCAGCAAGGGGGGGAACATAGAAAGGTGGATTTTAGGGGTACCTATAATTTGACACTCCCCATCTCAGCACCCCCTGTCAGGCGTCTTGTCAACTGGAAGCCATTGTTGCTACTGCTTTTATCGTACATTCTTCTTTCTGTGCTGCTTATTAAATACCTTGAGGGGAAACGTCTCAATTTATTTTCAAATAGTCACGTGGTAAGGAAATAAAATCAAGCTCCCATGATATCAGATTTGGAAACACTTCAGAGTACAGAGGAAGTAGCGATGGGGCTGGTGAAAAGTCGTATGGAAAAATACCAAGAAGAGCGAGGCTGCCGCTCCTCCTCTGCTCTTTCCCATGTGAGGAACTAGCTTTTGACAACACCACATCAAAGGCCCCGGAGTTAATCACCAGGGGGGGAAAGTTAGATCAAATAATAAGGTTAATGGCAGGCTACGACAGCCTTTCTTTCCTAATGAATTTTTTAAAAATGCTTTTTAACACACATCTTACACAAGGTATACTACCAAGGATGCCATAGGCAGAGTCCATTTTCGTCTCCTTTTGAAACTCCTTGTCCCCAAACCCAGTTAGATGTAACACACATCGTTTTCTTTTGCGGTCAAACCCTAAGTCATGTTTTCAAATACTTTCACTTTAAGAGCCCGCACCTCCGCCACCTTTGTGCTTATGACCCACACAAATCCTGAGCTGGAATGAAACGCACCACTGATCTTACCGTTCTTAAGAAGAATTAATTTAGCAGTGTGCCCAACTGGACTACTTATTATAAAAGAATGCACCTCGTTGTTCTTTAGTTTGCTATAGAAAGTCTTTTTTTTTTTTTTCCAACTTGAGTGTATGCTTTTCAAGTCTATGTGGGAAAGATAATCCAAGAATGCTTAGGGCAGAGGTGAAATCAACCGAGATGCCTTCTATTTATACCAAGATGACCGGACTACTCATGGCAGTCCACCTGTTGGGAAACAATCATTACCTAAGGTATCAGCCACAGAGGGGAAAAGTATTTGCTCCCGGTTTAAGCTAATTCTCTAAAAGTATCACAGTGCTTTGCCTACGACTCCAAACTACCTTCAGGAGCCTGCGGTCAGGATGTCTTCCACATGAGCTGGTCAGGATGTCTTCCACATGAGCTGGCCTTACTGGCATGGACTAAATAAAAGAAAGCATGCCTACGTCTGGCGTTGACCTTGCCAGCACAGTGGAAATCTTCTGACCACGGAATGCCCCGCATGCAGTTTTGATAGGAGTCCTTTGATGGGTATTTTTTTTTCCAAACGGCAGATCACTACCCATTGGAATGGGTCAGCAAGTCAACTTAATGGGCTCTGACCAGCATTTTTTTTAAAATGAAATAAAATAAGACTAGCCGAAACCTGTTTGGCTCAGTGGTAGAGTGTCGGTCTGCGGACTGAAAGGTCCCAGGTTCGATTCCGGTCAAGGGCATGTACATTGGTTGTGGGCACATCCCCGGTAGGGAGTGTGCAAGAGGCAGCTGGTCGATGTGTCTCTCTCATCGACGTTTCTAGCTCTCTATCTCTCTCCCTTCCTCTCTGTAAAATATCAATAAAATATATTTTTAAAAATATATATTTTTTATATTTTTTCAACAATATTTTTTTCAACAATAAGACTAGAATAGAGTAGAAATTATTAGAAATGCACATAGTAAGGGCAAGCATTGTCTCATGAATTTTCGTTTTGGCTATAGTCCTTATGTATACAAAAGGGATGAGGCCACTTTTAGCTCTACTCAGAGCACAGCTGTGGAAGGAAGAATCAACAGCACATGAAGACAGACCCACTGACGAATGCAAACGTGCCTTTCCCCTGGATAACAAGTTGATGCAGCTGTTTAAACAGAGGCGAGAGGTACAGTTTCCAATGGGGTCATTGGTTTTCCCACCGAAACCTAACCTCAGTGAAATGAGCAGTATGCTTGGGTAACTGTGGGATACCTTATTCAATAGGTGATGCCATAGAACCTGGACATTTCCTCACTAGAAACCGCCAAAACCAGATCTCCAATAATTATTCTTAAGTGTGAAGTGTTCCCCTTACTCCCCCACTTTGCCCCCCCAGCTAAAACCCTTTGTTCTTTAACACCATTAAAACCTTGGCACATGAGGAGATATAAAAACAAAAGTGCACTTGACAGTTTCTAGAGTTAAGATAACACAAGGCGTTGCTTATTTTTTTGGCAATGTGTGTGTGCACATGTACATACACGATTACATATGCACATGCTTCTTTGCCACTGTTTGACAAAAATGGCACATTCATATACTCCTCTGTATCTTGCTGCTCTTACTTCAGAATTCACACTAGGTATACAGTGTGTGCCAAACGGTACAATCGTAAGTCATCCTTTACCACAATGCCTTGTCTAATCTCACACATTTATTCCTCTGTGGGTACCCTTACATGCACTTTATCCAATTCCAAAATATCTTTGTTGGGACTTTGGATGGAATTACATTAAATACAGTTATTAATTCATCTGCTGAACTTTTCTATTCTTTTTGCATCAATTTTGGCAGTTTATATTTTGCCATGCTTTCTCTGGTTCAGGGGTCAGAAAATCTGGCCTACAGGCCAAATTTGGCCCCGTCTATTTTGGTAAATGAAGTTTTATTGGATCATAGACATGCCCATTTGTTCTTATGATGTCTACTTGTTTTTGTGGGTCCTTCAAGCGTCAGTGACAGAATAGAGTGTGACAGACACTATTTGACCCGCAAAGCTTAAAGTATTTGCTGCACGGTCCTTTACAGAAAACGTAGGCAGATCCCTGCTCCATGTTTACAACTTATTTTCCAGAAGGTTGTAATGGGATTTTCCAGCTTCTAAAATTTCTTCAATATTTTAGGTATCTTTCCTTTTTCATCTCTAACTTTGCTCTCTTTTTTTTTTCTAGAAATAGGTTCACAAGGAGTTTGTATCTTTCCTAAAATGAACATTTGAATTTATTTATCCTTTCTGCTACTTTTTTGGTTGCTGTTTCTGATTTTATTAATTTCTGCTTTCATCTTTTGAAATTCTCTCTTATTTTAGTGTACTTTTTTTTCTGGTTTCTTAGTTTTAACTTGTATGATTTATCTATTCTGTGTCTCATATTTTGGAGGGTTCTTTCACTATTTTCTAGATATTTCAGAATTTTCATTTTTACTTTACATTTGATCCAAGCATGTTTCTTAATTTCCAATTTGCTAAATATTTTCAGTTATATTTTAATATTTATTTCTAATATTGTTGCACAATAATTAAAGAATTTGGTCTATAAAAGCTCTTCTGAATGTTTTATAGTATTCTTTAGACCAAGCATTTCACTCATTTTTCTAAGTGTTTCATGGTACCAATGGAGTTAGGGTAAAAGTTCTATATAAAGTTTTAAAATATATCCTATTAATTCCATTTAATTAGATCATTCAAGGCCTTTCTATCTTCACCTATTGCCTACTATTTACTCAGTAAAATAGAACAGTATAAATCTGAATTATTAACCATTCTCCCTGCAGTTGTGATAGCTTTTGATTATGGATTTCAGACTGGTATGCCAACTAGGCATAGAATTTTATGGCTTTGCAAACTGTGCTCCTTTCTACAGTTTTATGTTTTCTTACTAATTTAATTATTGTTCTTCATTTTTTATTTTGTTTGCTTTTTGCCTTGAGTATTTTTGCCTATCTCTGTGTTCCCTCAACCTCAAAAAAATTAAGTATATTTCTTACAGAAACTCTCACCCATGTTTTTATTTTTATGCCAGCAGTCTCTCCTTTTATGTAGGGGTATCTGCACCTTTTATATTTTAATGTAACAACAGTATATTTGACTTTTTATTTCATATTTATAATTTAGCTTCCTCCTTTTTTTCTCTTTACTATTTTGCTGGCTTGGTAGAATTTCTATTCATTATTTTTTTTCTTGTTAATTTAAAAGTTCTACCACTCTTCTATTCTATAAGTTGTTGCCTTCCCTTCACAAACACGTGTATTGAAACATTCTGAAAACAACATGCCTAATGCTAACAATCACTCACAAATCAACTGTTTACTGTCTTATATAAATGAAACACCAATGATTTCTTTCTTCCAGATACGTTATTCCTCCATTGTCTTCCCCTACATCTGCCTCCACTGCCAAGCCCCCGCGAGGCTGCCTCCTCGGAGCCAGAGGCCCGTGAGGATTGGGTCAGGTCAGTCAGAAGCAGCGTGGCAGCTAGAGGCTACACTTCAACCACCTCCGCTGTTCCCAAAGCTAAGCACAGGCTTGAAGGCATCAGCTTTCTGTTGGGGACATCTCCAAGGTCCCCCCCCCCCACGCCAATCCATCCCCCAACTTCATGGTGTGACCCATTCCTTGAGCTGCGCAAACAGGAGCAGGGGTGGCACAGTTCTGCAGCCACCCGCAGGTGCCGCTGGTGACAAGGCAGGTCCCGAAGGGGTGGCCTGATCCCAAATGCTTCTGAATGGTAGCCATGGCAGCAGCAATGAGGTGCTCCCGTTCTGGGGAGTAGCTGTAAGAGTTATTCCCGAAAGCTTAGTCCAGAGTCTACCACTTCAGCCAAACAGCGAGTCTGCGGCCATTTAACATGGCTCTGGAATGCCTTCCTGCTTAGAACAGGGGGTGGATTCTGTCTCCGTAATTGGGCCCCAAGTCACACTCTCCCTGTCTCCCCATAGAACTCACAGCTTTTCCTGGGACAACAATTTCATACTTTTGGTTTTAGACAAAGTTTCCCTTTCAGTGTGTCTTTCCTTTTCTCTATTAAAGATCTTTATGTAGATCTTATCTTACATATTCCCAATTACGGTCATCATTTATTTACACTTAATCAACATCTGAGTGTCAAATTGCTAGAGATTGGCTTTGCAGAAAAAAGACAATTAAACCTTGATCCTTGTCTTGTTGTTCTGTAGCCACCTTTCACAGATTATATAAATGTTTTATTCTCATACAATCCAGTGATATTTGGTTCCTTGTTTTTGTTAAAAGCACTTCCCTTGAGATCTTTCAGTGGAGTCATATGGAGAAATACCAGGGACATCAATTATGTGCTTCTGATCAAGGCCCTTCACTGGGCACTCTTCATCTACCAATCTTTGCAATATTCCGATCCTATCACTCCTAACTATGAGACCTGGCTCCAAGCTCACCCCTCCAGCTGGTTCTCCTGTCCAATCCTGGGCCATCCCGGGCCACCCTGAACCTTCTGGATGCCCCAGTATTCTGCATGCACCTTATTGCACTTTCCAAAGATGCCTTCATCCCTCTTTTCATTCCTTTTTTCCTTCATTCCTCTTTATCGTACAAGGACTGATTCTATTGAAAGGACTGATTCTATTGAAAGTTCCTCAGAAAGGGGGAATTTGTCTTTTTGGCTGCCCTTGTTGTTTATAAGATAGTGATTGGTACAAAGTCTCAAAAATAACATTCCTTGCATTCTTAATCCCCACAGAGTGTGGTGTGTGTGTGTGTGTGTGTGTGTGTGTGTGTGTGTGTGTGTTCATATGTGGTATAAAACATACATACAAGGCACACAGTGATTTTTGAGTACTCAGTGCACAAGCTACTTAAATTATCTAGGCCTGCATTTCAGTACAGAATATTTCAATACACCCCTAGTGAAGCGGAGACACCGTCACCTACACATAGTTGTGTTTGGGTGGTTAATTGGGGCCTGTATGGCAATGCCTCCTTAGCGGTTGTCCAGGTCCCGGGTAAGGGACTTGTAGGGATGGTGATGTCGGAGAGCCAAGCCAGCTCTTCACATCCCGACTCCCTCCGCTGTTCTCAGCCCAGGCGATGCCGTGTGTTCTTCTCTTCATGTTCTCCAAGAGCAAGAGGCGTCCTTTACGACGCTGCACCCAGGGCCTGGAATGTCATCACATCCAGATGGCAGTTCCCTGCCTCCTTCTTTCAACCACCTCTCAAAACCACCCCCTCAACACTCCCCTCCTGGCGATCGCAGAGGAGCCTCTTCTCCCACCTCACTCTCTCCACAAATGCGACTCCTACAGCACTCTGCTCACGACTTCAGCTCACGACTCCTGAAAAAAAGGTAGCTTGTGTTTCTACGAGGTCCAACGTGACAGCACCGTGCAGCTGTCAGGGTGTACCTACTTTCCCTGCCCTTGTGTGCTTCTGTTGTTTTACATTTGCCTTAGAGAGGCACAGTGCTGCTTACATTGATTTTTTTTTCAATGCCCAGCCAACGAACACGCTTTGACAAATACTGGCTTCAGAAAGGCTCCCAGCAGTGACCCAGCATGGGTGCCTACCTGTCTTCCCGGGGCCTCTTTGTCATTATGCTTAACCAGTGTCTATAAACTGCAGCTGCCACAGGGGACCAGGGGTGCCGTTCTAAAGCCAGAAGTGGGCCGGGGGCAGCCCTGACCATATGGACTGTCCAGAGGGGGGATTGGACAGGCACCACCAGGATGGAGGCTGCTGTCCAAAGCCAACTTCCCAAATGAAAAACTGCCCCCAAATCTCCCTCAGGTCCCATAGACTTTGTAGACCCCACAACCAGCACACCATCCAACACGGACTAACTCCCATTCTCCTGGGAAATCCTGGCCTTCGAAACGTGGGAGAAGAGAGAAACTGCCCGAAGACCATGGCTCACACCACCCAAGATACACTGAGGAGGCCTGGACGTTCATAATTATCTATGCTGACACACTGTGGCATCTGTTTCAGCTCACCAGTGTAGCCCCAGAATCTATGCACTGCCTAGCATGCAGAAGCGTTCACCAAATACTTGTCAGTAAATAAATATTATCATAAAACAACATATGCTTCTATCTAGGTCTGTCCTCAGTAGGAAACACCCAAATTCTTTTTTTTTCCTTCTTCTTTTTCTGGCAAATTGTTTTATACATTTCAGTTAGATAAGGAAACTTCTCCTCCTACTAACCATGTAGTGAACGTTCCTACATGCTGCCCCAGTAAATAGCATTAGATTACACTCCACAGGAGATATCAACATTGCACAAAATAGGTTCACCTACGTATTTTTTTATCTTAATTTTTTAAAGTATTACATATGTCCCCTTTTTTCTCCCATTGACCCCTTATAGCCCCTTCTACCCCCCTGCCCCAGGCCTCCACCACCCTACTGTCTGTGTCCATGGTTTATGCATATATGCACACAAGTTCTTTGGTTGATCTCTTCCCTCCCCTAACCCCACCCCCACCCCCACCTTCCTTTTGAGATTCCACAGTTGAAACACCCAAATTCTTTAGCTATTCATCCTCTGGTATTTCAATCCCATGACACTCATTAAGTCTCAGTTTGGTTGCCTCTCTGGAAAACAGACAGCATGTCCTAACAAGGTAAAATAGTTAGTTGGCCTTCACACTAACACTGAACTCCCAGACTACCTTAGTTCTTTGTTGCACTAAAATGTTATTTCCTTCTCTTGGTTATTCCTAATTTTTCCTGAAGAGATATCTTATTATATTCAGACATCCTAGCTTTCCTGAATTTTGGTCTTGGCATTGTTATTTGTGCTAATCATATAGATCACATATTATCATATTTGCTCATTGCTACAAGTTAATGACTACAGGGTATAAATCTGCGTGTGACATGCTTTAAGCGATTTTTAAAGTAAACCTTCAACTGAGGAACACTAGGATTCCTATAGTGGTCCCTGGTTTACAAAGCGCTTTGAGGCGTGGGGGGACTTCTGCAACTCCTGTTCACACTGGAGAGGTGCCATCTCTGAGTCTCTGAGCAGTTGCCTGCGATCAGAAGTCTGAGTGGGATGACCCTGTGAGTTTGGGCCGCACGATTCCACCCTAGCCAGGCGCTGAGGGGCTACGTGGATTACCCAGGGCCCTCCACGCTGCAGTGATAAACGAGAAGCTCAACAGAGCTAGAGGCGTGGTGTTCTTCCTCTTAGATTCCATTGTCTCCTGGAGAACTGAGATTGGCCAGCAAAGTGACTGGAGAAGTTGTGTCCAAATTGCAAGCTCAAACCAGGAGGGATGCCTGGGATCCGGTCAGCTGTGTCTGGGAAGACCGAATGGCCGGAAGAATACGAAGGAACGCAGGGTTCCTGCAGAGATCTTTACAGGTGGGTGGGCAGTAGGCGTACGTTTTGTAAGAGCCAACGAAATATACAATCCATTCGGGCCATGTGGGACTGCAGGTTTCCCTTTAGAAGCCATGGAGCGGCGGACACGGCAATGATAAGTTCAAAGTATTGGCCAGGGTCAAGAGCGGCAATCTAGTCCCCACCCAGCCTCAGTGTGTCCAGAAAGTCATGCCTCTCCGCAGGAAAGGAAGTTCAGATCAAGTCTCTGTGCAGAGGACCAATCCCAGAGCGATGTAGAGTCACCTTCCACCACTCCCCCACCCCCACATGCACAGGCCCCTTCACCAATTTACTGTTCTCCTCAGCATTTACCAACATCTAGTACACGACAGCATTTATTAATCTACATCATTTACTCTTTTCTCTTCCCTAGAATGTGAACTTTCCGAGGGCAGAAATTTTCATCTTGGTTGCTTGTGTTTTTCTGGGAATCTAGAACAGTGATATTTTAGGTACTTATCGAATGAAGATTGAATGAAGAAATTAATAAAAACCAAAGGGACAGAATTAGTATAGTTGTGGGAAGGCATCTGAATATTTGGTATTTTATATTATGTTTGAGAGAATTTGGTCTATTGAGAGACTAGCAGGCTTATAATTTCCATTTTAGTTTAACCTGGTAATTGACTTAAATGTAATTTTTAAAGGGAAAATCCTACTAAATTTGCAAGTAATATCACAACATGTAAGAGAATTTTAGATGTACTATATCTATATATTTAGTTTTTAGATTTAAGTACTTGGGAAGACTAGTCCATTAAAAAATTGAGGTATTAAAATGTGACATTGAGCATATCAGCTAAATGTGTGCGTCAGTGATATCCTAGTATTTAAATATCATACTATCTCGGAGGGAGGGGGCTAATGGAGGGATGAGGACACATATATGTAATACCTTAATCAATAAAGAAATTAAGAAAATAAAAATAAATAAATAAATATCATACTATTTCAAATCCCTTTAAAAGTAATTATTTACATTTGGTAATTTTATAAGTAGAATAAGATTTGCCAGCTGAACTTAAAAGTGCAAGATGGCAGCACAGGGCTGCCAGGCAGAAAACCACGTTCCTGTTCTAATGTCTGCACAGGAGAAACCAGCCCAGGCGAATCCCCGGTGAATGCAGTGCTCTCATCGGCACAGTGAAGAGAAGGTCTGAGATCATTTATGAAGTCCCTCCCAGCTCTAAATTATGAGGCTACTTCTTAAGGACACAGGGCAGATTCAGAGAGCTGGGAGTTGAGCGCAGAGGAGGATGACTTCCAGAGGAAAGCCAGGAGCTCATTCGTGGGATCTGACAAGCTGACCTGAGGGGAAACAGCATTTGAGGAGGTCGCCTGAGCAGGAAGTGGGAATGCAGGAAGTGGGTTTGGAAAAGGGGGAGTCAGAGAGAATGGCCAGTGATGGGCCAGCCATCGAGTCTGGTCAAGAGAGCCCTTCACCAATTGTTGATGAATATATGTCATCGATCAAAACACTAATGCATGAGCAGCAGCCTTTACCAGGCCTGCCAGGGTGTCAGAGACAGTTCCATAGACCATGAGAGTATTTACCTGGGACCTAAAAACTTAGTAAAGAAATTATTACATCTATTTACATAGATTTTACAGGAAGAATTTGCTTTATAAATTTCAGAGTAGCCTCGGAAGTTTACTTAAAAATAAGCTTATGCTAATTTATTGGTGTAAGGCTAGTGATGACTCAAATATCATGTTTCAGAATCCAAGTTGAGTTCCACGAAACTGAAAGAATAGCCACCTAATCTGCTATTTCTGCAAAAGATTTCCTCTGCCTTAAATTCTCAACAAAGCTAAAAATCCTCTCCATTGGAAGGTCAGTGGCATGCAGAGGTGAAGAGATCCCTCCTCGTCGATATTTCAAACCCTAGCAGGCCGTCTGTGAGAACTTGGGGGAGGTAGCACATTCAGGGAAGAAAATAAGTGTTTTTGGGTTTAGTTCAATAACTAAATATCAAATAATGTTTTTAAGCAACACAAGAATATGGACATAGTTTCTCATCAATGTCAATAAAGTAGCCAATCAGAGAAAGCCACACTTGTTTTACAGAAGAAAATGGCACCAAATGATTGTAACTTCTATTTCTTCAAATGAGACTTCCATCTGTCCAGTTAAAATAATTTGAACAAGCCCGGCTGGGGTGACCCAGTGGTTGAGCACCGACCTGTGGACCAGGAGGTCAAGGTTCGATTCCTATTCAGGGCACATGCCCGGGTTGTGGGCTTAATCCCCAGCGAGGGGCGTGCAGGAGGCAGCCGATCGATTAATGATCTCTCTCATCATTGATGTTCCTATCTCTCCCTCCTTCCTTCCTCTCTGAAATCAATAAAAATATATTTTAAAAAATTATAACTTGATCAGGCCTTGCTGACCCAAGCTTCTCAGCTGCCTGCAAACCAGCTGCCCAGGCGAACCACTCCCCGTGGCAGTGGCTGCAGCTCCCTCCTTCTCACCCTCCTCCGCCCCCTCAGAACCTCCGCCCCAGGAAGGAGGGAAAGCCCCCCAGGAAGGAGGGAAAGCCGGGCACCCGAAGCACGTGGTTATTTGCACATCACACACTCAGTCTAAACATCCGCTCAATATTTGCTTAATGAAGATGGGGAGAAACTGAATACCCATTTCTTTGTTTGTACGATATACATCAGCTATCCAGTCACCATTTTTCTCTGAAGCTGTACCGCATCAAAAGTCTACTTACACAAACTGAAAATTTGGAGCATGCATTGCAGAATTTATTAAAGATGCTACAAGGGGAACTGAGAGGTGGTTTGCAGTATTTCTCTGGACTAGATCATTAAAAGCGTGTCTTGCCCTACGTTTCTCTCCTCAGCCTCCCGCCATCTCATTCTCTCTTCCGCTCTATTTCTTCTCTCCCCAGGACTGTCTCTGTGGCTTTCCTCTCGCTTCCCATATTTCCCCTTTACCCTCTCCCTATACCTCTCACTCTTTTTCTTAATAAGAGCAACTTAGTTCTGTCTTTTCGTTGACATACTCCTACTCCATGGTCATATATGATATTGTCTACTCAATACCATTTATTCTGTCATTCACCATTTCCCCCACAAGTATCGACAGATCACTTTCCACAAACCAGTCACTTCTAGACCCTGGGGACATGGCAATAATGATAACAGTCCAAGTCCCTGTCCTCAAGGAGCTCAAATGCTCCTTGGGAGAAAAATAAAAGAATTCATAATTGAGCTGTTTTAATAATAAAAAAAAAAAACACCTTAATTATATTCGTAATATAAGTGTCATAGTCCTAGGAAGAAAAATAAAGTGGAGTAAAGGGGAGAGACAGCGATGGGGTCTCATATATGTACAATGTACGGTATATATGTACATAGACACATATATATTAAAATTTTTGTTTGTGTCTTATTTTTTAAGAACATCTAAAATAACCAGAGCAGAAGTCTAAATCTGTCACTAGAAGCTTTTCGGGGTCCTCAGGAATGTTAAGCATGCTGCTAAGCAGCTGACACCAGGGTCTTCAAACTCCTGCCCCGGAGCACAGCCCTCTCTCCACGGCTTTGCACTCCCTCAGCAAGGCCGCACTGCAGTACGCTACATCCCGCCCGCGAGACACAGAGGTTACAGCTGCTCACCAACCCCCAACCCGGGCCCACGTGTCAGGCTGGACACGTTGAAGAAAGTTCTGTAACTGCTATCATGCAGTTTCCTCATCTAAGACGAGAATACTAGTGACATGACTTTCCTCATGACTTGGTTGTATTTTTGAAGTAACATGACTTTTTAAAATGTCATGTTAGTTAACATGACTTTTTTTTTTTTTTACTGATTTCAGATAGGGAGAGGGAGAGATAGAAACATCAATGATGAGACACTGAGGATTGAGACATAACCTTGAGCACATGCCCTGACCTGGAGTAGAACCTTGACCTTCTGGTTCATAGGTCGACACTCAACCACTGAGCAACACTGGCCAGGCTCAGTAGCATGATTTAAATTATATATATATATAATTTCATCCTGCCAATGTCACCATTAATATGACCCTGAACAAGTTACTTCATTTCTTGCTTTTTCCATATGCAAAGTGAGGGTAATAATAGCGCCTACATCATAGGATTGTAATGAGGGTTTAACAAGTGAATACAATCAATGTTCTTAACAGTGCTCAGCATGAGCTAGGTACTATATAAATGCTCGCTGTTGCTTTTTGTACCACATGCCAAGAACTTTACATGCATTATCTTATTGAATCCTTATGTGAATGTTTTGGAATAGATACCATTTACTTTTAATTCATTTATAGACAGGAAAATGGAAGGTCAGAACAATTAAGTGAGGCCCTGCCGGTGTGGCTCAGTGGTTGAGCATCGACCTTTGAACTAGGAGGTCATGGTTCATTCTTGGTTGGGGGGCACATCCCAGGTTGTGGGCTCAATCCCCAGTGTGAGGCGTGCAGGAGGCAGCCGATCAATGTTTCCCTCTCATCATTGATGTTTCTATCCTTCTCTCCCTCTCTTTCCTTCTCTCTGAAAGATGTCCAGTAGGGGGCAGGCCGGAGGCAGCTGACCTCTCATAGATGTTTTTCTCTCTCTATCCCTCTTCCTTCCTCTCTCTCTAAAAATCAATTTTTAAAACATTTTAAGTATAAAGCTGGGGTCAGCCTTGACACCACCCTCCTTCCTATTAATCCAAGTTATTTGTATCTTCTTCCTGAATGCTTTTTAAATCTGTTCACTGTTCTCTCCGCGGCTGACCATCACCCTGATCCAGGGGTCCCTGAAAATGCTTCACCTGCCTTTTTCTTTAATATATATATATATATATATATATATATATATATATATATAATTGATTTTTTTACAGAGAGGAAAGGAGAGGGACAGAGAGTTAGAAACATCAATGAGAGAGAACCATCGACCAGCTGCCTCCTGCACACCCCCCACTGGGGATGTGCCCGCAACCCAGGCACATGCCCTTGACCGGGACCGAACCCGGGACCCTTCAGTCTGCAGACTGACGCTCTATCCACTGAGCCACACCGGTTTTGGCTTCATCTGCCTTTTTAACTTGTACCCCCACCACCACCACCACCCACTCGGGTCCGGCCTGCGTGAGGGAGGGGAGAGTGGCAGAGGACGGGGAAGAGGGGATTAGGCTTCCCCTTCCCTCTAGAGGGGTGGATGTTAGCAGAAGGGGCCCGGGCACCACCTCAGCCCCCATCCCTGCTCGCCTTACGAGGCCTTATGCACGTGCATCCTGTGGCGTGCCCTCTCCGTGGACGGGCACGGGAACACCGCCCACCTCGCGGGGCTGTTGTGAAGAAGAAATGAGTCCACACACGTGAAGCATGAAGAACAGAAGCGGGCCCAGGACCCGAACCTCACTGTTTTGGTTATCACCTCCTGGAGGTCTTTCAGCCCCCCCACCCTTCCCCATCAGAAAGAAGCTGCAATCCCACACTGATCAGGTAGCTCAGCGTCACCCAGTCTCTTCAGGAAGCAGGGCTCACACCTGTGAGTCTGGGAGAAAAGCGCTGCAGTGTTTGCTAGGTAAGTCTCTCCGGCAGAGCAAGCCAGGGCCCGGGTTCCTCCCGCAGCTCCCCGTGTGTCTCCGGGACCGGTCCCCCCAGCCCACCCAGTGACAGCAGGACCTTGTGTGTCTCTGGGACCAGTCCCCCCCCCAGCCCACCCAGTGACAGCAGGACCGTGTGTGTCCCCAGGACCAGTCCCCCCCCCCCCCCAGCCCACCCAGTGACAGCAGGACCCGGAGAGCTCTCAGGGTCGGGGGCCTGGCTCCCTGGGCCGGATTTAAAGCCCCACATAGCGCCCCCCGCAGCCCGGCCGGAAGCTCCGCGGCTCCTCCACCTGCTGCCGCTCGGGGGGTTCAGGGGGGGCTCCCTCCGCGCGGACCTGGCTTTTGCACGTGTCCAGCCCGGGGACGGGGAGGGGCTGGATCCTCCTCTCTTATTCGGACAATGGGCGGTTCTCCGGACCGGAACTTGGCGGACGGGACAGACAGGAAAGGTGCGCCCTGTTCAGGCCATGGCGGGCCTGGCAGCAAACCCGAGGGGGCGCTCCGGCCCGGGCGCCAGCGGCTCCATCCCGGACACTCCGCCCCCACAGGGCGAGCACAGGGTCCGGAGCCTCCCATCTATCTATATTCTATCTACCTACCTATCTATCTATCATCTATCTATCTTAAAAGCCATCAATCACTGGGTTCCCTACACTGTAGTATCTATCTATCTAACTATCATCTATCTATCTATCTATCTATCTATCTTAAAAGACATCATCACTGGGTTCCCTACTCTGTAGTGTCTATTATCTATCTATCTATCTATCTATCTATCTATCTATCTATCTATCTATAAAAAAGCCTTCACTGGATCCCCTACAGTGTCTGTCTGTCTATCTATAGTGTCTGTTTATCTATCTATCTATCTATCTATCTACCCACCCACCTACCTACCTACCTATGTATCTATGTATTTATCTATCTATATATTAACAGCCATCACTGGTCCCCTCTCTGTGGTGTGGAAGGAAGGGGGTGGTTGTTTTAAAGGCTGAGGAAAGCTGACCTCAGCCCGCCCTCCCAGGCGCTGCTCCCGAGGTAGACGGACCCCGGAATCAGCGTTCTTCCTCCAGCACCCTGCCGGCCCCCCACCCTCCACCCCCACCCCCACCCTCCACCTCCACCCCCACCCCCATCCCACCCCACCCCCACCCCCACCCTCCACCTCCACCCCCACCCCCACCCTCCACCCCCCACCCCCACCTCCACCTCTGCTCCCGTCCAGCCCGCTTACTCCGCTCCAGCATGAGCCTGGTCCCAGTGAGACCCCGAGACTCAGGACGCCCTCCTCCTCCTCCGTCCGCGGTCCGGGGTGGGGAGCTGGGCGCCCGGACCGGACATGGGGGAGGGGGGGGACCCGCGTGCCCTGGGAGGCGGAGGGGGCTCCCGGACCGCGGGAAACCGGGGCGCACGAGTCAGTCGGTCGGCCGGTCGGTGGGTCCGGCTGCGGATCGGCGGCGGCAGCGCTGTCCCCGCCGGGGAAGGCGGGTCCCCCGAGGCCGGCGGGTCCGGAGACCGGGGCCCCGCGGGGCCGCTCAGCCCGGACGGGGAGCTGCGCGCGGGGCGCGAACCCCGGCGGGGAGATCGCTTCCCCCTCCCGCCCCCTCCACCCCGGGGAAGGGAGAGACACGAGGCTCCCCGCCGGGACAGCAGGTCCTCTGGGGGTTCGGGGGGTTCAGGAGCGGGACGCCCGGCCGGGAAGGGGCCAGAACGTCCCGTGGGCGCAGCGCCCGCTCCCCGGCCCCGGCGCCCCGAGCACCCGAGTTCGGGGCAGGAGCGGTCCCAGGACCCGGGTGGGCGCAGAGGGCGGTCCGAGCAGCTGCCCCGGCCGCTGGCCCGGGGAGTCGGCGATGCCGGGGCGCTGACCTCGGGGCGGCCGGCGACACTCACCCCGGGCCGGCGACACTCACCCCGGGCCGGCGACACTCACCCCGGGCCGGCGACACTCACCCCGGGCCGGCGACACTCACCCCGGGCCGGCGACACTCACCCTGGGCCGGCGCCTCCATGGCGGCGGGCGGGCGGAGCGCGGGGGGACCTGCTCGCAGGGATCCGGGCGGCGGCGCGCGAGTCCGGGGCGCGGCTGGCGGGGCCGAGGGCGCCTCCTCTCCGCTCCGGGGCGCGAGCTGTGCGGGCGGCGGGAGAGGAGCCCGGGCGGCCGCCGGCCCCGTCCCCGCCCCTCCAGCCCACCGGGCTCCGCCGCACCGAGGGCGCCCCCTGCCGGCCGCGTCCCCGTCCCCGCCCCTCCGGCCCTCCGCCCCTCCAGGCCACCTGGCTCCGCCGTGCGAGGGCGCCCCCTGCCGGCCGCGTCCCGCTCCTCCGCCCCTCCAGGCCACCTGGCTCCGCCGCGCGGGGGCGCCCCCTGCCGGCCGCGTCCCGCCCCTCCGCCCCTCCAGCCCACCTGGATCCGCCGCGCGGGGGCGCCCCCTGCCGGCCGCGCGGGGCACTGGGCCGAGGGCGCCCCCTGCCGGCTCGGGGCGCGGGCTCAGGCCAGAGAGATGCCTGGCCAGGCTCAAGCGGGCCCTGACCTGGGCTGTGCCAAGGCAAATGCCATGGAGAGGAGAGGGAGGGTTTGCAGGGCTGAACCATTCTTGCTCCTGGTGGAAAGGCCGTGTGGTGTCTGTTACCCCCGGGACCTAACGTTTTTGTCAATTGGCATATATATATATATATATATATATATATATATATATCCTTGTTTTACGTGTGCTTCTGTTTCAAGATATCTTACTTAACATGTATTGTTGGTTAACTCAGTGAAACGCATTAGTCCACAGAGCCAAATATCAACAGCACAGCCATTGAGATTTCTTTGGAGAGCCAAGTTTTTTAACCTACACTTCTTCTAACGCCACTTCTTCAAAATAGACTCGCCCAGGCCGTGGTATTTTGTGCAAGAGCCACACTCAAGGGGCCAAAGAGCCGCAGTGTGCCGGCCACGGGGTGAACCCGTTAACATTGAGCTCAGGGCCAACAGCATCGTAAGTCCCACTGCATGACATTTATTAAGCTTTTTAAACTTAGGTATGTTGCTCTTGGGACACTTAGAAAGCACTTCAGCGCTGTGTTTTCAGGACCATTTAAAATCTCTCTCTCTCTCTCTCTCTCTCACACACACACACACACACACACCCCAAAGGCACAGAGATGGTGTATTTGTAGTCCGTGAAAAGGGCACTTTACAGTGTGAGAGCTGAAATGAGAAGGTAGCGGTGGGCCTTGTTGGACCTCTGCTGGGAGGTGTGCGCTGTCCCCCCGGGGTTTCGGGGCGCTGCCCACGCCCGGGAATGACCAGGACGCGCTGCATGGATTTGGGGGTCATGAGTACGCAGTGAGGAGGGAAGGTCACACGTATGGGACTTGCAAATCCCTGAGCACCTGTGTATACATTTTCTAATCCAAAGACCCATAGGCCATGCCATGTCTGTGGGTTGGGGAAGCAATCCTACTTTCAAGAAGAGGCTAGAAGCGTCTAGCCCCGGTCCTCGGCTGGCCTGGCGGTGTGCGTGGTGAGCAGGGCCAGAGAAAGCTCTCCGCTGGTTGGTGTCTCTCCCCGCAGGCCTTCAGAGCTCCCCTGTTCCTCCGCGTCTACACCGGCCTCGTCTGTAAAGTGGAATGGACTGTTTACTGACATCTGGTCTGGGGATGCCTCTTTTTTTAAGTTGTTGTTCTTTCTTTCTTAAAATAGATGGTAAAAATCTGTCAGGGTGAAGCGACAGTTCCATACGGAGCCCCTCATAGTTCCTGCTGAAGAGCTTTATGCAAAGGCGTAGCTCAAAAACGTCATTGGATAAATAATGACCTAGCAAGTGGGTTCTATTTTACCCATGCCCAAGTTACTGTCAAAGCACAGGCCTAATAAACATTAATGAACTTTTTTTTTTGAGTTATTATTTTTTTAAATTTATTAAGGTATTATATGTGTACATTGCCCCCCCCCCCTTCATGTCCTCCCTCCCCAGAGTTCTGTGTTCGTTGGTTGTACTTATATGCAATCTTTGCTTGAGAGAAGAAACACTCGTGATTTCCCGGCACTTGTAAACACGCACCAGTGTTTCTTTGGTGGTGTTCAACAAACTCCTGGTTCGTAATCACGGCCATTAAAGTTGCTGTATAGAACAGCAAGCCTGGGCTTTCTACACGGACTTCGGTGGCGGTGACCATGGAGGCACCACGGGGCAAATCAGAGCCGGTGATTAAATCAGCTTTAGAGTCTACCAGTTATTCTGGCCCCTCTACCCCCATCCTGGAAATTAAACGCCAGGTTAGATTTGCCTCCCAGCTGTTAAAAGAACTAAAAATAGTCTATGACTTTCCAGCTTGAGTCAGCAAACCTTCATCCAAACTCTGACTCATGTTTCTGATTTATAAAAATGTAGGCTACCACCCCTAATATCTTTCATCATTATTCATAATAATAAAATACTTATGTTCATTCAGAAGTACTTCCTGAATATCCTCTGGCCGGGAACTGTGTCAGATAGATGGTAAGGATATAATGAAGAGCCTGTTCCTTTTTACCCAGGGAGTCCTTGGTCTGGGGCAAGGGTGGGCAAACTTTTTGACTCGAGGGCCACAATGGGTTCTTAAACTGGACCGGAGGGCCGGAACAAAAGCAACCTGACCATGCTGGCACTCTCGCCTTGGGCTGCTGGTGAAGGAGCGGAGGGGAGAGCAAGAGAACCCTCCGCTCTTTTGGCTCCGCGGGCCGGATAGAACAGCCGAACGGGCCGGATGCGGCCCACGGGCCGTAGTTTGCCCACGGCTGGCCTGGGGAGGGGAGTCAGACAGATGCTCGGGGAAGCGTGCGCCGTGCTGGGCTGTGCCAGGGCGAGCCCAGGGCGGGGAAGCAGGGGGGAGGCCTCCTGACTCACTCTGCGAGGAGCTCAGGGAACATCTTTTTGAGGCTGTTTGCCTCCACTGAGTCTTGGAGGATGAGAAAATGAACCAGCTATGCTGCGTTAGCCCCGAATGATGGTTTAGCCAAGAGCGACTATGAGGTCCTTCCTTTTTCCTTGTCCCTTACGATGAGAATTTTAACTTCTTTGAAGCTTGGTCAAACAGTCACCTACATCCTCTGTTCTTCCTCTTTGTAACGACGCCTGCGATGGGCAGGGGTTTAAGCTAGTGCAGCCCCGGTTCCCTCCTGCAGAACCGGTCTTAAAGCTCGTATGAGAGGGGAGAGGAAGGGACGATCAGCAGCCGCCTGGCCCAGGGACGTCGCACACGCTGAAGGAGGGCGTGGGCTTTGGGATCCACCCCGCTCCCACACGGAAATTGCTAGCCGTGTGACCCGCAGCAAGAGCCTCAGCCTTCCCGCGCCCGGGCTCCGCACTGTGGGCGGGTGCTGTGCGGGTGTGAACTGATGGTTCCCCCTCCCGGCTGCCAGAGCAGCTGTCCCAGCCCCCTGGGGCCTCAGCATGCCCGGGGCTTTAGAACATTTCCGACCTTTCTGATACCTGGGTCCCAATGAAGAAAGTGTCCACCCAGGTAAACAGAAAGAAACAGAGGAGGAGGAGGAGGGAGGAGAAGGAGGAGGAGAAGGAGGAGGAAGAAGAAAAGAGAAAGAGAAAGAAAAAAGGAAAGAGAAAGAGAAAAAGAAAAGAAAGAGAAAGAGAAAGAGAAAGAGAAAGAGAAAGAGAAAGAGAAAGAGAAAGAGAAAGAAAGAAAAAAGAAAGAGAAAGAAAAAGAAAAAAAGAAAGAGAAAGAAAAAAGGAAGAGAAAGAAAGAGAAAGAAAAAAGGAAGAGAAAGAGAAAAAGAAAGAGAAAGAGAAAAAGAAAAAGAAAGAGAAAGAAAGAGAAAGAGAAAGAGAAAGAGAAAGAGAAAGAGAAGGAGAGAGAGAGAGAGAGAGAGCAGGCAGAGCACAGACTCCCCCACCGCTGCCTCCAGGGGCGGGGAGGGGAGGGAGTTTGGGGCAGCGGTTAGGGCTGTGTCTGTCTGGGCTTCTCTCGCCCTTTCCTCCCTGCCCTCCTCGCAGCGGCGGGGACCGGCTCTGACGCCCCTCAGGAGCCTCTTGGGAAGCGTTAGTGAGGACAGTGACTGACCCTTTGGGCCGCCCGCGCTGTCAGGGGCGCGGGAAACCGGCTGGGCCTTTCCTGGGGCCCGTGGGGGCGGTGGAGCCAGGAGAGCCAGCGGGCCGCACTCACCGGAGGCGGGAGGGAGACAGAGCCCCTCGGGAGGTCGGGGTGCTGGCCCAGGGAGGGGCGGGAGCTCGCCTGGAGGGCCTGCGGTGTGGCCACCCCGCCACAGGGCTGGGCAGAGGGCAGGGGGAGACTCTGGGAGGGCCTCCCGGTCCCAGGAGGACCTGGAGCCTGTCCCCTCTCCCAGTCCTCCCGCCAGAGGTGGCTGTGGAGCCGGGGGCACAGGGGCGCCTGCCAGGACCACCGAGGCCGAGGGAAGACGTGGGCGTCAGGGGAGGGCAGCAAGAGGCTGGGGGTCGGAGGGAGTGACTGTGCTCCTTGCCCAATCTCTTCCCCGGAGAAGGAGCTAGAGGACTGAGAAGACGTCACTTGCATTGACCTTCAGGCCGGAACGGGACCCCCGGCAGGAGGAATCTGAACCGCTGGGAAGAAAGCAGCCCCCGGCCTGACCCGGTCGGCCATGGATGGTGAGCCTTTGGTTTTCTTGGATTTCAAAACCTGCAGTTTGAGAAAGTGACTATTTTCTTTTCTTTTTTTAAAATATATTTTATTGATATTTTACAGAGAGGAAGGGAGAGAGATAGAGAGCTAGAAACGTCGATGAGAGAGAAACATCGACCAGCTGCCTCCTGCACACCCCCCACCAGGGATGTGCCCGCAACCAATGTACATGCCCTTGACCAGAATCGAACCCGGGACCTTTCAGTCAGCAGACCAACGCTCCACCACTGAGCCAAACTGGTTTTGGCGAGAAATTGACTATTTTCAAAGTGATTGTGTCCCTTCTGTTTGTTTGCTATTGGATTTTTTGTTTTGTTTTGTCTTTTTTGGTATTTTTTTTCCTGCTTAGTGTTTATTCTGTTTCTGTTCGGAATGTTCAGTTCTTTCTGCAGCCCTGAGAAAAGACGTGTGTTGTCAAGTGGGTCTAGGCCAGTGGTGGACACAGGAGGGGGGATGGACACAAGAGCATCTCTGAGAGAGACGCCAAAAAGGACAGAATTAAAAGACAAAAGCCTCTTCCACACCATTAATGCCTTCACTATAGTGGGGCTTTCCCATGTCTTAGAGGATTTTTGTCTTGTTTATTCAAACGTGGGATCTCTTGTGCTGACCAGCAGGCTCAGTGGTTAGGGGCTGCGCTGCCCGTGGCTGCCCTCGCCAGCGCCTGACCTTTAGGCAGATGGTATTAGCACAGCATCCTCATGACACAGAAGCAGAAAGTCAGGTGTGGTCTAGTTCTTTTTTCAAACACAGTGGGTGCTTCTGGGCTAGAGAAAGTCCACATAGAACATCACGGGGATTATTGATAAAGTCCTTGGAGAGAGATAAAGGACCCAGGAGGCTCGCTTATGTTTGTAAGCAGGAATCTGTGCGGCATCTGATGAGGGCACACCCATCTATTGTCCGCAGTCTCGGGACAGGTCACAAGCAACACTGCGAAAGGGCAAAGGATGGTTTACTGGCCACCACAGCTGTCTCTAAAACTTCCAAGTGACTCTCACACTCTGAAATAATCTACTAGTACACTGGGTTTTAAATGGATGTGATAGTTAATACAACTTGATCATAAAAATTGTGCAATAATAACTTCCCAACGTAAGCTCTCTTACACGGGCTGATGTCAAATGCAAGGGCCTGGCCTGGGTAGGCAGGCCTGTCTCAGCTGTACTGATTTCTGCTTGGCATGTGCTATTTCCATATCATTCTAAGAAGTATATTCTGTCATCGCTTAAAAAAAATATTCTCACCCAAGGATATGCTGAGAGAGAGAGAGAGAGAGAGAGAGAGAGAGAGAGAGAGAGAGAGAGAAACATTGATGTGAGAGAGAAACATCAATCTGATGCCTCCCATATGTGCTCCCCTCTAACCCCCCCCAATCAGGGAACGAACCCACAACCTAAGTATGTGCCCTGATCTGGAATCGAACCCACAACCTTTTGGTGTACCGGATGACACTCCAACCAACCGAGCCACCTAGCCAGGACTTTTTGTCTCTTAAAGTTGTTTCATTTCTCCCAATAAGCTCCATGATTTAATTTAATGAGTCTTTTTTAAGAGTGTAAATCACTGCCTTCTTGTTTGAAATGTTCTAAAACGACTGTTAGCTCTCCCGGTTTAAGATTTACGACAAGTGCAGCCATAGTGTTATGTTTCTCCAGGTGGGTGATTCAGACATCATCTCATTTGGCCACCACTAATTTATTGTCATTTTTTTCTTTCAGCCACTCTACTGTTACAAATGATCTCTCTAAAACACAAATTTTCTGATCTTTATTTTTTAATAAAAAATCTCTTTAATTCAGGGTCATTTATCAAAATTTATTTTGTCTTATAGTTTATACATATTTTTTAAAGTAAAAGCAAATAAGACAACATTCAAAAAAAATAAACTACTTCGAGATCTAACACATTGGAAAATATACAGATTTTTCCGTGTATCTTAATGACAGCACACTGGGTTTGGAAATATACTTCCTTTCCCCTAAGGAAAAAAAGTCAGTTTAAATAAATATACTAAATAAGTTACAGCTCAGCCCTGGCCGGGTGGCTCAGTTGGTTGGAGGTCGTGCTATATACACTGACAGGTTGTGGGTTTGATCCCTGATCAGGGCACATTCCGAGGTTATGGTGGGGCCAGCATGGGAGGTAACCTGTTGATATTTCCCTCTCACATTCTCTCTTTCCTCTCTCTCTCTCTCTCTCTCTCTCTCTCTCTCTCTCTCTCACACACACACACACACACACACACGCACACAAATCAATAAACATGTCATTTGGATATGGCAAAATAATATGTAAATGATAATACCAGTGAGTGATCTAAACTGAACACTACCAATTCAGAATTGCAGTGCCCAATATGAACACCAGAGGGCTCCAAATCATAAGCGCTTTAAAATTATAAGCGTGTAGAGATTGCCTTACTTCAATAGCAACAAGTCCAAAGATGATAATAGCTCTCATTTCTTGATGATCTATTTTGTTTTAAACATTTTGATAAGCAATTTACATATATAAACTCATTTACTTTTCACAATATCCCTTAAATCTCGATTTTAGAGATCATAATGTTACTGTTTTTATTTCAATTTTATCTCTCTCTCTTTTTTAAAAAAAGAGTAGTTTATTGATTTTTAGAGAGAAAGGGAATGGGAGGCATAGAGAAAAAGAGAAACACTGATGTGAGTTTGTAGGTGATGGCATTAACATGGTCCTTATATTTTTAAGTCTATTTCTTCACAAGAAGGCTCCTATGGATAGTTAATTGGGAACCAATAAATTATTATTATTTTAAAATTAAATTTATTTTTATTATTTTACAAAAATATAATTTACAAATTAGTTACACCTTTATCAGGTATATATATATATATATATATATATATATATATATATACACACACACACATAGTAGTGGTGTATTGGTAAACCAGCTCTCTGCCCTACCCTCACCCCACAGACCCCCATTCCAAGTACTCTGGTTTATAGAGTTTGGCAATTTCTGTAGTGTAAACACTCCCATCTTTGCCAATTTGAAAGTACCAACTCGATGTTACTGAACCAGGATTTGGAAGAGATGAACATAATAGGCTCTCAAAAACCGATGGAAGCCAGCTTCAGGACACGCACATCTATAATAATAAAAGTGGATATGCTAATTAGACTGGACATCCTTCCGGATATCTTTCTGGATGACCTTCTGGGCAAAGCCGGGGCTGTGAGGGAAGCCCAGGTCCCAGGTGCCAGAGGGAAGCCAATGCTGGCAGCTGGGGGGAGGAATGCCTACTCTTGCACAATCTTTGTGCATAGTATACACATAGTATACACATAAAGGTGGAGTGTGTGTGTGTGTGTGTGTGTGTGTGTGTGTGTGTGTGAGTGTGTGTATGTGTGTGAGGCTAAGGTAATTTTTCTTACCTAAAATGCTTAAGAAATCTGTGGGTGTATTTATAAGCACAATGCTCTGTGCTCTCACATCCCCTCACCCCATCTTTGATGTCAGCCATACACAGGCCATCAGTGTCCACAGTGAGACGCAGCAGCACCCTCCTCAGACCCCCATCTTGGGAGCTCTCTGCCTCTACTTCACTGGATGCCGGGTGGAGACTGGAGACCTTGAGATTCATGTGCGAGCGTGGAAGTATGAGCGAGGCGTCGTCCCACAGAGCAAACCTTGGCTAACGGGGATCAGAGCAGGTGCCTCAACACCTCCTCTTCCGTGTTTGAGGTGGCCCAGTCTACCTGGCTCTTCAGAGGGCCCCGCGGGATGCAGGTCTGGTGCCTTGATATTGCGTCTTTGGGGGAGCTGTCCCTCCTTTCTTGGTTCCTTCTCCCAGTGGCTCACTTCTGTTTCGTGGATTCCCATCCCCAAACCTTAGCTTCAAGGGAGGTCTAATCTTGGGTTCTCCCTTCTTGGCTGGCACAGCCTGAGATTTTAGGCTTATTGCCCAGGCCCAATAGTGATAACGATTTGATGAAATATAATCACCACTGCCAACATTAAACAGGTTATTAGTTAAAGTTTTGTCTACAAAATAGTTAACTTGCATTCTCTTTAGTTTAACTGCATATTAAGGCGTTTTGGCTTAGATTGTAACTTCTACTAAAGGAGAGGTGGTTATGTGATAAAATCTAAAGGGGCCCTATAAAAAGGAGAGTATACAATGGTCTAGTAAATCAGTTGCCTTGGGCTTCTTCTATTTAAGGGTTCTACACCAGCAAATTATCAAAGACAAGTAGATATGCATTTACTCAGTAACCTTTCTATTTCTCCTGCCCACACTCACAGAAAAAAATAATTTTTATAATCATCTACTGGAAGTATATGTTTAAGAAGACACAACATTTTTATGCAGTGTTTAAAACGGTATTGGAAACAGTTGTCATAATATTAAAATAGAACATTGTAATTAAGTTAATTTTCACATCCATAAATAAAAAGAAAATATTAATAACTAGAGGCCCGGTGCACAAAATTCATGCACAGGAGGTCCCTCAGCCCAACCTGCACCCTCTACAATCCAGGTGCTCTCAGGGGATGTCCTACTGATGGCTTAGGCCCACTCCCGGTGGTTCTCTGCTTTCTGGGGGCCTGGAGGTTTTGCTGCAGCCATGGAGATGAAGCCCCCATGCCCTGCTCTCCACTCTCTTCCTTCCTTGCCATGCGCCATGTGAAGAAAGCCCCAATGCCCTGCAGTGTGCTCTGTCTGCCAGGCCTGGGGGCTTCACCGACACCAGCACGCTAAGTAAGTCCCCATGCCCTGTTGTCCTGGCTCTGACTGTGGGGCCCGGCGGTGTTCCCGCTGCTGCTGTGCTAAGGAAGCCCCCAGGCCCTGCTGTGTGGGCTCTGACTGCTGGGCCTAGGGGTGCTCCTGTCGCCTCCACACTAAGGAAGCCCCCAATGCCTGCTGTCTGGACTCTGTTTGCAGGGCCTGGGGCTTCCCTGCTGCCACCGCGCTAACTGCTGTCCAGGCTCTGACTGCCCTGTCTGGGGTGGACCAAAAACCCCTCTGGAGACAGATCCAGCCTGGCTGCTCCTGCGGACAGGCCGGACACTCTAGCAGCGGAACTGAGGGGACTGGGCGCTGCCATCTTGTGGCTATGGAGGCCGCCATTTTGCCAAGGAGAAATGGTTAATTTGCATATTACTCTTTTATTATATAGGATTAGATAGGATGAGTTCAGAAGGTAGTTTTAAGCCATCGTCATTGGGGGTTATAGATTGGGGTATATTGTTTTTGGCTTAGGTTTGAACTATTTAAGTATGGTAAGACAGCTATTTCTGATCAATGTATTTTTGTATTTTTCTTTTCTTTCAGGGTAGCCAGAAACCAAAAACTTAATATCAAGGCCAGCTAATTCAAATAGAATAAAACAAGAAACACTTCAAACACACAGCGTATCAAACAAATTAAGACAAATAGAAATTTTAAATGGTCTTGAAAACTTTAATGGGAAATGCCCAAATACATAACCAGATGAGTAATACTATATTTAACCCAAGTTGCTTATTTAGAAAGAAATAATTTTAAATTTTCCCAATTTAAAAAACACAGAATTTGAACACAAAAGAAAGACATGTACATAATGAAAATTTAGAACGTACAAAAAAAGAGTACAGGAGGAAATATAAGTCCCTTTAACACTGTTTGGGTGTATGACTAGAACCCTGCTGTTTTGAGTCTGTCTGCCCATGGACAATGGCCCAGATAAGTGTACAAGTAGGAGTTTGCAGTATAGAAAGAGAAAATAGTTTCACATGGAATTAGCCAATCCAGAGATGGGAAGCTAATGCTAAAGCCCTACTCCCCAATAGTGTGAGGTTACAGACTATTTAGGGCAAAATCACAAGACACCGTGGGCGAGAGGGCT
The DNA here is from genome assembly GCA_963924515.1 of Vespertilio murinus. NCBI lineage: Eukaryota > Metazoa > Chordata > Mammalia > Chiroptera > Vespertilionidae > Vespertilio > Vespertilio murinus. Next base: position 187,104,347 of record OZ004705.1, read on the forward strand.
CAGGGTGTGCCGGGGACGTATTGGTCAGAGGTGGGAGAGGGTAATAAATTATTTCTTCAGGTGTTAAGGACAGTTTTGAGGTCTGCTCCAGTGTCCCTTTCTCTACACTCCCGAAAAAGTAGCCAAATTTAAACAAATTTAGATAAAATAAGAGTATTATTAAAAGCTTGAAATTTATAATAAAAATGTCTACCTACAGCTTTAAACAAGAAGTTTGGGTTCAAAGATTTGGGGGTTCATTTTGGTTTATTTAAGAGTAACAGCACCTGCCCAGCCAGTGTGGCTCAGTGGTTGAGCGTTGACCTGTGAACTAAGAGGTCATGGTTCGATTCCCCATCAGGGTACATGCCCGGGTTGCAGGCTCGATCCCCATTCCGGAGCATGCAGGAGGCAGCCGATCAATGATTCTCTCTCATCGTTGATTATTAATCTCTCTCCCCTTCTCTCTTCCTCTCTGAAATCAAAATATAATTTTTTTTAAAAAAAGAAGAGTAACAGCACCACATTGAGTTGCAAGAGCCAAAAGGGAAATATATTTCAGAGGGTCATTTGGTTGCATTTGATCCTCCTCAGCTCTGTTCCTGGACCCACGCCTCGTGATTTAAATTATTGCAATTTTCCAGGCTTTCATTAGTGCATTTGTATAGAAGATAAGCAACAAGTAGAGTGTTCTTAAGGGCTCTTAGCGAAGATATGAAGTTGTTTGAAGCCGTTTCCTAATGACCTGGTAATTGTTCAGCAATGATGTGTTCCAAAGGCAACCTCTTCTTGCCTGAGGCGCCTTAAAATAACATCCGATTCCGCTATTTTCATAATTACTGTCAGTCTACTAGTAATACTAAGCTACGTTTAAATACAAAGTAGCGGAATACAGTTGTGTCAATCCATCCTTTCTAAATACTTTTCATTTAACAAAACCCCATCAGCATTTATCTGTAGGGGAGATATTTGATGAAGAGTCATCAGATATTTGATGAAGAGTCATCAGGAAGCAACTGTGAGAAGAACAGGAGTGATTCTGAGCGCCTCGGTGGTTCCTGGGAGTTTTTTTTGCCGTGATGTGGTGATGTGGTGATGTGTGTGTGTGTTCAGTTCACAGATTGACTCCTCTGATGACTGCATGGTTCTAGCAAGGAGCTAGCAACAGGACTGCAGAAGGCATTGATTCTCGATTCTTGCTGCTCAGGATTCTGGGTAGGGAGGGCCTCAGCCTTTCCTGCAGGGCCAGCTGCTTTCATGGTCAGAGGAGACAAACAGAGGCTCAATGGGGGATCTATTTCTGGGCGTTGAAAGGGCCTCTGTGCTTGCCGGGTGGGGGGTGGGGGGGGGACCACCCAGCCTCTCATGGCGGGCCTAGGTGATTTCTTGGGCGGGGGTGAGGGTGGGGAGGGGTGGGGGATGGTCCTCCTGATAGGGCACTTCCTGCGCCCAGTTTCTTCAGTGAGTGGGCTAAGCCCTGGGACGTCCTTAGGTATACAGGCAACCCCAGATTCCAATTTGGCAAGCCAATGTGTGTCAGTTCCAGGTTTAATGGCCAGAAGAAGCAGCATCTTAATTGGAGGAGGGGTCACAGTTACAACCCACTGATTGTTCATGACCTGCTCTGGGTCAAGAGCTGTTTGCTGAGGGAAGGGAGAAGGGAGTTTTCATGCACTGAAGACTGCTTTGGCCTACCGTATGAACAATGCCCACAGTATATGTATTTACCTAGTGCAGTTGACAAAGCAAAAGTTAACTTTACAAAATCGTAAAAGAAGCTTTTAACGACTATAGTTTATTACATACGAGCAGCCCTGTGCATGAATCCGTGTGCCAGTAGCTTGCCTGTAGCTTGCTGCTGCCCTCCAGTAGCTCTCAGCCCTCTGCCCGGCCCTCCTGTAGCTCCCCTAGGCTCCTGCCTCCTGCCCCTGCCCCCCTTATAGCTTACTGCCCTGCCCCCCTCCTGTAGCTCCCTACAGCCTGCTTGTAGCTCGCTGCCCCACCCTCCTGCTGATCCCTGATCTCCTTACTTGTTACTCGGTTGGTTGTTACCCTTGTATTGACCATTTGCATATTACATATTTATTTATAAGATTACTATTCATTGAATATGTTACAGTATGTTACAGATCTAGTTTCCCCATATCAAGGGAAGGAAACTTGTCTACAGAGCATTGGACACAGCACCCATGAGCAGGCAGTAGAATCCAGGCCTTTAGACTCATGAGTCAATGACCATTTCATTCCCCCCACACCATCGTATTTACGTACGTTACTTCTTGATCAAGAATGCAAGACAAGAGTAAAATTCCTGGGTGCAAAAGCAGCACTAAGAAATGATTTTTACAATGATTTTCATTCCTGAACAGAAATAGCCTATGTGTACAAATAATACACTTTTTAGATGTTTTTCACCATTATCAATTATTTTAAAAAATGCATACTGTAAAAGGAAACCGAAAATTTCATCCCAGCTCTAGGACATAAATATGCCACTCAAGGGATTTCCTAATAAGATGGGAGTTGCCTCTATTGCTACCGAATGCCTTTTAGACTCATTTAAATTAGTTGGGATCACTTTCACAAGGAGTGCACTTTCAACTGTGGAAGCAGGCCCTGAAAAATTAGGCAACTTTCCAATTCCCCCCCCCCCCAAAATATATTTTATTGATTTTTTACAGAGAGGAGAGAGAGGGATAGAGAGCTAGAAACATCGATGAGAGAGAAACATCGACCAGCTGCCTCCTGCACACCCCACACCAGGGATGTGCCCGCAACTAATGTACATGCCCCTGTCCGGAATCGAACCTGGACCCTACAGTCCTCAGACCAACGCTCTATCCACTGAGCCAAACTGGTTTCTGCAACTTTCCAATTTTAATGTAGGACGTTGTGACCATTGCACTGTTGATAGGGGCAGGATAGAATAGAAAATGTTGGAGACCAGCTCTCATTATAAGAAATTTTAATCATATCCCGTTCACCATGGTTGCTTTGTTCTGATTAAAGAAGGCACATTCTAAATTGTCTGGGAGTGGCACATGGGCCCTCACCTGGAAATGCCGCCCATTCTCCCCATCCAGGAGCCACCTGGGAAGATTAATTATCACGGAAAGACTAACAACCTTGTTGCAGAAGCCAGCCCTTTGAAGACCCCAGCCCTTTTGTATACCTGAAGGCCTTTGCAAATCTCCAGCCCACATCACCTGTAAACCGCCTGTTTGACACACCCCTTTGCCTGCTTCCACGTGTAATCTTTATCCCTCTATCGGATAAGCATCTGGCTTCTGGTGGGCGCAGAGCAGGTTTCTGTGGAAGGCCTGTCACTCCCCCATACTGCCAGCAGAGCTGGGATAAAGGCTCATTTGATGTATCGCCTGGTCTCTGCTTAATTGGCTCAAGTACAGGCGGCATGGAGCCGGTGGCTGTCTGGTTTCATTGTAACAGGCCATCGCACGTTTCTCTAGAAGGAAAACAGTGCCCGTGTCAAATCAGCTGTACGTCTTCCAGAAGAGTTCCCCTGCATCCTCGAGTTAGTGATTCTGTGGAACGCAGGGTGGGGAGTGAGTTTTCAAGCAGAAGCGTGGCGTGTGGCCTAGATTGTTCTGTGGTCAGTCTTGGGTCCTGTCCTAGGGATGGTCAGAAACCACCCAGGCTTCCAGCAAATTGCCCCTAGTGAAGAGGATCCACGTCCATACATTCCTGTGAACGTATGTAAGCCACTGTTCACTCTGCATCCGACGGCGTGCCAGCCAATGAGCTATGACACCACGGGCATTTAATCCCACAACCACCCTTCTAGGCGGGCGGGTTCCACTTTTACAGATAAGCAATTTCAGGGTCAGAGAGGCTGGGTAACTTGCCCCAGTTCCCTGAGCCAAACAGCCCAGCTGAGCTGTGTCACCTTGTCTATCTGGGCCCCATGCCTGTCTATGTGTTGTCTATCACGCCTGGTATGTATGTAATTCCCTATATATAAAAACTATGAGACGTATTTGTACTAAGATTATGGTTGTGTATCTAAAGTTGAAATGTAACAGACGGGCAGCCCTGTGTCCTGTCTGGTGACCCTCGGTGAGGAGTCAGAGACAGCAGAGGCAACAGGACGGCATCACACTGCTCCCATCTTTTTGTGTTTTAGTGCTCACCCGAGGCCATTACAGAGGGGGAGAGAGAAACATCTATGTGATGGGAAAGATGGTTTCCATCTGATGCCCCCTGACCAGAGATCGAACCCACAACCTAGGCATGTGCCCTTGTTATCGGCGGGGTGTGTGCCCCGTGTCCTCACCGGTTACTGATGGAAGTGGGCTTCTTGGGGCGCCCCAGGAACAAGGACTTTCTGGGGCCCCATGAGAGGACGGGGTGTGGTGGAAAGCTTTATTGATGAAGGGAGATCCTCTTCAGGGTCCCATGTCCCTACGTCCCGCCATGAAAGAAGTCCCATTTTGTCCTCAGCGGGGCTAGGATTAAAGGCGGGGCCCAGAGTTTCTGCTCCATGTCAAAGCAGTCAAGTCCAGCATCGGGCTAGGGGACTTGTGTTCCCATCTGCGTCCACTGTGTGTAGGGTTCGAGTGGCCGTGGGCCAAACAGCTTCTAGGAGCTCAGGGTGGGCTCCAGAGGATATCCACAGACCAAGCAAGAGGAAAAAGAGAGAATTCCTGCTGATTATGTATTTCCAAATGGCTGCAGGCTTGCCCTGGGATCCATCCTCTGGGCCAAGGATCTTTGTTCCCGGGTTAGACTGACAGGTAAGCCGCTTCCCGACGTGACGCTGACGTCACTGCCACATGCCCATCTGCTCTGCTCCCCGCAGTGGAGTGCAGGGAAGGGGCTGGTGGTGTTCTGGGAAGTGTAAAGTTGCAGCTTCCTGGTGAAGCTACCCACATGACCATGCTTATAATATCTGGCCTCCCCTTTGCTTTCTTCCTATTATTAATAATAATAACTAGCTAGTTACAACAGTAACACTGACTGGATATTGAACCAGCGAAAATTTTGGTGTACAGGACAACACTCCAACCAAATGTCCACCTGGCCAGAGCTCCATTTTTACTTTTTTTTTTTTTTTTAATATATTGGTTTAGGAGCCACCATAATCTCATTTTACCTTCATTACCTCTTTAAAGATCCTATCTCCAAATAGTCAAACATGCTAAGTTTCTGGCGGTTAGGACTTTAACATGGATTTTGGAGGGACACAGTTGAACCCATAACAAGGTCATACTGGATGAGAGGGGCCCTACACCCAATGACTGAAGATATTGAAATCGAGGGTCCTCATGACTTTGATTATTTAGCTTTAAATCCTAGTTCTGGAAATGATGTTGTTTGTTCTCTCTCTCTCTCTCAACTCGGAGACCTAGCCTTTGCCTTTGGATAACCAACAACCCCGAGGTGGCAGAAGCCAGTAGCCAGAAGCCTGGCAGGATAAAGATCACATCTTGACCTGTTAGGTGTCAGTTCCTGAGCCCTAAGGCGGAGCAGTCCTCTGGCTACTTTCTCATGAGACCAGACAGAGGGGCGCTGCATGAGACCTCAGAACTGTCCTCAAGACCTATAATTTGGCACTGTCAAATTTTGTGTTTTAAGTTATTTAAATTCAAAATCTATTGGGGGGAAAAAAAGACAAGATTCTTCTCTCTTAAAAACTTTTATTAAGACATTGCTAGATGCTGCCGCACACATCACGGGAGTACACAGCACTCCACAAGAATACATACAACGGCTCAGACAGTGACCTTCCAAACAGCTGACTCCCACCACATTTTTCACCCCAGGAGAGTGAGTGTCCTTATATCCTCCCATGAGATCAGATGTCATCATAAAGATTACCCTTCCATTCTCAATCAACCAACAAACACAATAAAACAGACAGCCCCCGCCCCCCACAAAAGACAATTGGGATATCTGAGTGTCCAAAATTAGACTCCAAAATATCACAAAGGTATCCATGTTTGAAAGACTTGCCCCTAAAATTTGTGTGATCTGACGTCGGGTGCTTGTGCTGCCAGCAGCAAGTGAGATGGCATTTTACTAAGAAGGAGCAGCACACCAATACATACTCATTGAACGTCCTTGAGGTAAGAGACCTAAAAACTTCACTGCTTTAAAACAAAAAGGTAATTTCCAAGTCCTGTCCAGCAGAACATATCGGTTGGCAGGAAGATTACTTTTCTTCTTTTTTTTTTGTCAAATATTTAACACATATTTGCACATACAGCCTGTGTCTTTTCTAAGCACATGATTTATTTTAATTATTCACCCTACATTCATCAGGAAAAGTTGAATTACATACCATGGTACATGAAGAATACAACAAACTAGCTTCCTCTATAGAGCTAACACAAAAGACCAAGAAGAGCAACAGAATATATTGTACACAATGTCTGGATGTCCACTGAGCCCACTGTGAAAGAAGAACTGCACGTAGATAGTGAACACCATGGTTTTTCAGCATCTGTGTGGAGGTAACTGACAGATGACGTGTTGCCAAAGACAAGTTGCAGAGAACTGGTCAAATTCCTGAAGTACCATATACTTTCATTTTTTTTTTTGCCAAGTAATTTTGTCCCAATAGGACAAAAGGTGACCATTCCAGCTCCTGTTTTAAACATTAACAATCAGAATTCTTTTTGTGTGTGTGTGGTTTAAAAATATGCTTCAATTATAATGATTTTAATTTATGGCGTTTAATATATTTTTTTTTTACACATTTGCTTACAAACGAACAATGAATTTAAGAAAAGTACATTGGCTCACACACTGTTCTAGAGATAACACACAGTGGGTGGAGAAAGCAGATGCAGCCCATTTACACCCCTGAAGGTTCACTGTCTCATCAGGACTTTACAGAGAGGGGCCAGGGGACAGTCACAAAAAATATATGGCTCTTTGGATAAGAAACAAAGTCAAGTGAAAAAAATAAGGCACCAGTAACAGATATAAATGTTATGCACTGTCATCACACAAAGCACCGTAGGAAAAGTTGTAGGGAACTATACACATTAGTGCTAGTGGAAAATGGTAATAAAACCAGTTCCCATAGCTTTTATCCACCAACTTCTTCCTTTCTTTTCAGTATTAAATGTATAAACACAAGAACGGGGGAAGTGATATAATATGTTAAAAGCACAATTCAAGAAACCAACAGCACAAATAATCACTTGGCATTAAGGAGTTGATTAAGGTCTTACATACTCCTTGTTTTCCAACTAGTTCATCTCAATAGCACTTGTTTTTTTCCCTTTCCAATTTTCTTTCAAGGATTTCTACATGATATATTTAAAAAATTTATTTCTACCTGCCTCTTTCTTATAATACCTTCATAATGGTTTCCTCCACATAGTTTTAGGAATACCTAAGTTAATACTCTGACGAATGAAATGTTAAAAAAAAAAAAAGTTAATAAGATTACATATTTTCCAATATCATTGAAAAGAGTAAATAAAATCTCTTTTCAGCTAGGCTAATTTTAGACATAAAAATAGGCCATTGTTTGGAAAAGGACCACTATTTTACACAAAATGGAAAATATGTAATATAATGAAATGACAGACAAGATCTGGTACAAACTACTAGTGAAAGTCATTCATCCTACAACTAAAAAAAAAAAAATCTTCTCATTTGCTATCGTTCACAAAAATTTAACTAAAATGGGATATATTATCATTCAAATGAGATGACCATTATTCCTTAGAACTGCAATTTCTGAGAATAAAGCAATATATTAAACATCCAAACAATTTTCTCTTTAGTAATTTATACTTTTTGTGAAAGAAAAAGGAGAATGTGAATAATTTAACTGTCTCAGTTTTGCAGCAGGCATATACACATATAAATATATTTGTTTCATGGATGTCTTATAATCAATTTTGTTTAAAACAGAAGTAAAACAACAGATTGTTGTGGCATCTTAATAAATAATGTACTAACATAAAAACAATTTAATGCTATTGTTTTTGTATTCCTTCTACATAAAAATGTTTCTGTAACCTCAAAGTCTACTACTTAATAATTGCTTTCATAAGCAATAAGATTGTCAATTAACTTTTATAATAAATATCTGTAACAGATTGTCCTTGCCAAGGTAAATGGATTTATATATCTATATCTATTCAGATATGTACCCATTACCATTCTAGGTATCATACAAATCATAAGGTTTGTTACTTTTTTTTTCAATACCATCTATAGAACTTTAATTATAATGAAAAGGATCCAAAGTAAACTATGGCCATATGGAACTTTTTAAAAAATGAGCCTTAGAAAAAGGGCTTGTAATCAGGCAATTTAAAAAATCATATACTTTAGAATTTTCTTTATAGAGGAGCATAAAGCATAATATTTATCAACATCAAATATTAGGTAGTTATTACTTGAAAGGAACAGCGACAGTATATTTGGACACAGAGGATATATGTTCATTTAAAAAAAAGTTATTTTTAAGAATTTACTGGATTACTGAGACTGCTTCCCCAATTGGGACCTAACAGCGTTGTGGGAACTGAGGAAGACAGCACAGCCTGCCAGCTGCCGGGCCGCATCTGTGAAATGCACTGTTTTTGCGATTCCTAGGGCCCTTTCATATCTGTGACTCTCTCTTGAACTTTCCCACATCACGTACTAAACTGATATTAGATATATCTCTCGAGTGTGGCTTGTATAAAAAATCATACCAATGGAAAAGTTGAACATGGGCAAATGACAAATGGGTTCTCGTGAACAGGGCCAATCCCAAAGTTAATGGGATCTACTGTAGATGACCAAAAATATTCTAATTATTGATTAGCCCATCATTGAGTCTTATCTATAAATGCCATACTATTTTAATGCAGCCCCAAATCCAAGCTGGAGCACTTTTTTGCTAAAACGAAGACCAGAAACCATCCATTTGGCCATTTGGGGCCAAAGAGAAGTGTCTGTGTTCTCTGTCTCTGTCCCGGGCACTTCTATTTTAATTAAGGTAGGTTATGCTCACCACTACTGCCGAATGATGAAGTGCTCTCAGTGTTTGCATTTCATTTCATTAGTGTCAGAGGAGCTCACGGTGAGACAGGACTTATCCCACATTTGGCAAAGATGGGAAGAGAACCACAGAGGGAAAAGGCGAGACAACCAGGAAATCTAAAAAATAAAAAAGAGGAACTCCATGCTGAAGTGTGAGAGAATCACCTCACAAGTAGGGAAGAGCATTATTTAACATGGATGGTGGAACAGAGTAACCCAAATGTGGGAGAGACCAGAGGAAAAAAGTTTCTAATTGGTAATATAACCTAGGTGACAGAGAGTTGAATACACCTAATGAAATGTCTTTTATAAGTAAGGTAAAAGGAACTGGGGAGGGGCAGGGTGGGGGAAGAGTGGAGAGCACTGGCAATCTTTTGTATTTAAAATAATAATAAAAATGTATTGGCCTTTTTGCCTATTTGTAGTGTGTCATAAGCATAATTACATGCTTCTGACATTGGCACTGTGTGTGTGATATGTGGAGGCTCCAACCAGATCTCCGAATGGACAGCCACAGGTCTGACCCGCTGTGCCTCTCTGCTTCTTGGATAACATCTGCTCCACTTCTGGCCTCACCACTGTTTTCCATGGGAGAGCCACACACTGTCAGCTATGAAATGAGTATTCCTTCTGCCCTGAGAGCCAGTCACAAAGAGTTGCCCTGCCTTCTCTTTCCGAGGTCTGCATCATCAGTTTGCTCCCAAAAGACATTTCACTGTATTAAACACTCCCCACCGTCGGGGCCTCTGCTTTTGTTCTGACCACGTACCTTAATGACCCTGTGAAGCTATTTCCGTGTTATTAAAGTAATATTTGTGGTTATGCACATTAAACACGGGAGTCTGGAACTTACTTTCCATAGGAGGAAGGAAATGCCATTCTTAAGTTATGAAGATTTGGAAAAAAATCTCAAACTAGCCATTGGTGATAGTTTTCATTTATATCTCGCCAGTGGACTTTCTTTGATAGATTTCATGAAGTATGAAAATGCAGTTAAAACTTGCAGTAGAAATTAACTTGATATTTTAAACAAACATCCCAACAAGGTTATTGGGTAGCATTTATTAATTATTTGCTATATTTGAGCTCCCGAGACCAATTTTTAGGATTGCTATAATTTCAGAAACTCAGCTACCCTTTTCCTCCAGGTATATTTTACTTGTCTTAAATTTTCAGCTTCTGATTGCTCCCCAAATTTAAAGAATGGACACACATTTGCTACTACTGTTACTCTACCACCTCCATCAAGTAAATGTAACCAGCTTCTTTTCTTCTGTCTGATTACTTCAATGGCACAACTGTTCTAAGGTGCATAAATGACTTTTAAGGCTCTGTTCATGATATTAGCACAAAACAATAGAGCTAACCACAGGGAAAATTACTTTCCATGGCCGGGGTGGATTTCAGCCACAGACATGAAAGGCCAGGCATACAACGCGGTGGGAAGACTCTCATTAAGGCATATGTGCAGCTGGTTTATAAAGTTAAAGATGGCTTTTGGCGTAATTTTATTTTAAATTTTGAAGTCCTTGATGAAGTATACCAAGTAGTACTATTTAGGCCACTACCTTTAAAAATAAAGTAGTTATGAACTTAACCGGCAGCACACGAGTCCAATGCTTAAAAACAATCGCAATTGTTTAACGAGGGAGAAACTGGATGGATGTCTTGGTGGATGCATCCTAATGTGACTCAGGTCAGGAAGGAATACTGATGCTCTGCGCATGCCAGAGTGTGTTCCCACGCCCTCCTGCCTCTCCTCTTGTCTTTCAGTGACCAGGAGCTAGCTAGAGCATCAGAGTAGAGATGAATGAGGCGGGGGGAAGGGGGGGGTCACCAAGGACCAGCAGAGATTACAGTGGTTTGGGGGTATTTTAGGGGAGCCAAGGGCGTATATTTGGGTGGTGGGATTGAAAGATAAAGGCTCAACTGGGACTTAGGGACTCAAGAGATGGTGGGTGTGGCTGGACAAGGAACCTCCAGACAGGCACCACTGAATCCCGACACGGCAGCCAGCCCCGGAAAGCACAATTAGAGATATCAGGTTGTAACCCAGTGGTGTTTAATTACCTCTGATTGTTTTCCTGTCTGTTCCACCTTCGGGATACAATAGCACCTATCAGAAAATCAAGGTGGTGGCAACGCGATGTTGCTTGCACCAAAGGTCTGAGCCCTCTGGGTAAGCCACATGCAGAGGTTCTCAGGGAACTGCTAAGCCTCAATGTAAGAGGAATGCTTCACGTTATTCCACAAGTTATAAATGTCCCACCATCTAATTTATTTTCCTGCCTACCATCTAATTTAATTTATTTAAAAGCCTGCCTACCATCTAATTTATTTTCATATAGATATCGGTGGCCATTCACACTTGCCAAGATATTGCTTCTTACTCTCCACAATGGCATAATTAAGTTCCTTTGTGCAGCAACATGCATGAACATGGATAGTGTTTACCAGAAAATGGGACAAATGTGATCGGTTTGGTCATTTCATTTAAATCCCTCAAGTTTTAAAATGAGGCTATCCAAATATCAACGTATCTTCCTTGGCTATCTTATAGATATCTCACTAAATTTTATTTTTTATTAGAATAACATTATTTTCTTTTAGATGTCTTGGCAAGGTATTTATTTGGCTAATCAAGCAGGAGTAAAAACTATCCTGCAAAAAGACGCTTTTCTTTTAAAATTATGCACTTCTATATATTCTTTTTTTTTTCCCTCCAAGAAAAAGATCTCAAATATACAGTCTCTATGATCTCATTCACAGACAATGCACTGTATTACAAATATGTTATAGGAGCCAAATTTAAAAAACTTAGGGCAATGTTAACACAAAGTGACAACAATTTATGTGAAGGACCCTCACTGACGCTTTGTACTAGAGAAGTAAAAACTGATCTTGATAGCAACAGGGGACCAGTTAAATAAATTAAAGTATAGCCCCACAGTGGGATATGTAGTAATTTACAAAAGAATGAGGTAACTCTTATTTAAACCCTTATGGAAAGGTGTCTACCAATATATAATGAAATGGAAAATAGTCACAGGACAGTAAGAATGCTAATATTCTGTCTGTATCAAACTAATACACACACACACACACACACACACACACACACACACACATAAACACACAATTGTTAGTGTATCTGTAGAAAGTGTCTGGAAGGACACATACCAAATTACTAACAGTGTCTACCCCTAGAAAACAAGGAGGGGCTAAGTAGAGAAATTTGTATATGTTAGAATTCTGTATGACTTGATTTTTTTTTAAAAAAACGTATATATATTAAATTTACAATAAAAACATATAAAAATGACAAGCTTTGGATAGAAAGGTATTTTATGGGTACACTTCCTTCTCTAAAGTAGTTTTTATAATAATTCGTTCCAAAAGTTATTACTATTGTTTTAACTTCAATGTTGGCACTGACATATAAATAATCCTTTTTATTTCCTTCTCTCTTGCTAAGATCTTAATGCCACTTAGTTAAAAAAAAAATCACAAATTATTACAGCAAGTCACCAACAAGAAAAGGCCCCATCTATAACAACTTTTAAAGAGAAAAAACACATACAATTTTTTTAAAAAAAATCCATGCTATAGAAAAAGGACAATCCTATGCAACACAGTGCATGCTTGCTGAAGCATTGATGAAACAGCCTTCACTGGTAACGAACACCACTTTGTAATTGGAAAATTGGAACGTTTCCAAATAATATAAAAATATCTCCCAAAGAATAGTTATTCAAAGAAAGAAATAAAAATCCCTGAGTAGGCCAAAGGCAACAGACACAACACCTAAGAAAATAGATGATCTAAGACCAGTGAGTATATTATTTAGCAAGTTGGTATATATATATATATATATATGGTTGTGGCATATGTATTCATATGCATCTACAGAGATATTGTATATGTATACATATATATCCTACATAAATATATGGATGATATATATATACACGTTTCTATAGAAATAGTATATATACAGACAGACATATCACACATAATCATATCCACTAGATTTAGAATTATTATATTCACATATCGTCAAACTAACACCTAAGCCTGGAAGAGACAAATTTACAAAAATTAAGCACTTTAGCAAAAATTACATGGATTTAAGATGGAAATTCTCATTCTCTAGGTTTTAATCTTAGAACATGTAGAATAAGCACTCAATAAATATTTGTCAAATGAATGAATGGATGGAAAGATGATACTGTAAAATTACATAGCACATCACTTTTTCTGGTATCATGTTAGTAATAGGACATTCCAGAACCACAGGGCACACCCTCCTCTAACTAGATATAGCTCTTCTGAGTGTCACGAAGAAATTTGAATATCATTGACTTGTAGATAAAATAAAAATCATAAATGCTCTTATACTTTGGAGTTCAACAAGACACATTATCCATGTTAATGCATGTTTTTTCATATCATCTATTTCAACTTCACACAAGGGTGCTGTGAGATTAATGCTATACCTATGCAGTGAACTAGTTTTAAGCATTTGGAAACAAGTGAAAACTAGTCTTCTTAGGGGTCTTTACTTCCTTTCTGCTGATGAACTTTTGTGATGAAAACAAAGAAATAACATAATTTGGTTACTTGTCCTTTTCAGCTTGGTAAAACTTCCTGAAAATATTTCCTTCATTTTTGGTTTCCTTTTCCAAAAGCAGTTTATATTTTAGATAAACCCATACATACCAACTTTTTTTTAAAAAAATTTACCCCTCCACGAGAAGATACCAACACATTATTATGCATATGAGCAGTAAATCTAAGAAAAAAAATCTTTCAAAAATAATAAAACTTGGGGAAAAATTAAAAAGAGAAAGAGATAAGAAGATTGAGTAAATAATACCACACCTTGACCTAGAGCAGAATTACTTATAATTACAAGTTATTTTAAAAAAATTAGCAGAATGGGGATTTACTTAAAGGCTTAAGCAGTCTTTTCCACAGCAACCCTGCCATTTAAATTAACTAATTCTGCCTAAAATTTTTATTCATACAGTGAAACATGTAAGCCAATATATAAGAAATCTGTAAGACTGAATGTTGAGGTCTTGAGAATTTCCTAAAACCAATCAATCAGTTTTGTCAGTTTGTAAAGTTTGATAATCCTTGGGTGACAAAGCACACATTTGTGTGTGTGTGTGTGTGTGTGCGTGTGTGCGTGTGTGTGACAAAGAGAGAGCAAGAAATAGAAAAGGGTCAACAATCGAAAGAGCCTGTTGTCTAAATTGACTTTAATTCAGTACATTCTCAAATTATGCTCACAAAGGAACCATCATCTTTAAAGATATCTATGAAAATGTGGGAAAATAGTGTAGAGGCGTGAGAGTTGACCAGTACAAGGTCACTGGGTCGAATTTTAATACAAATCTTTATACACACACATTCACACCCCTGCGTGTACACACTTCATTAACTCATGATTCTTTTCATTAACTTCATTAGTTCCCTTTGGGCACTGAGATTTTAAAAAAACAAACAAACACAATTACAGCATCTGAAGGAGGAAGGAATTACACTGCTTGGGCCACAGATGAAAACAGGGGCATACGGTGAGCCTTTACCTGCTGGACAGTGAGTGGCCGTGCTTGTTGGTACAGGCGGGACTCTGGCTGTCCACACCACGTCTCACAGAGGGGCTGCAGGAGGGTTCAGGTACAAAGACAGTCCAAGCAACTCTCGGGAGAGGCATGCTCAGACAGTTCTGAGGATAACTGGTTCTTACTCAAAATGATTTCTTCCAAGACCCATTAAAGAAGGTCAGAATTATGACATGGGTGACCACTGTAAGTATAGGAAAGTGACCATTTTGGAAAAGCAGCAATCAACATCAGGAAAGGCCAGGACACCATGTGGGGCGTGCAACGGAGCCAGAGGCCTCGTGACCTGGAGAGAACCACGGAGACACGAGACGGCAGAGGGGTCCTCTCGCGGTGTTTCAAGACGCAGCTCTCAGACGGGTGTGCCTTTCTGGACAGCGCCGCCCCGGCCAGCTTAGCTCGGCGAGATGGTGTGTACGTCACCAGTGCATACCTGTCCGCGACCGTTTTCTCTGTTTCTTACAAAGGCAATAGATAGGAAATACAAATAAACCTACGGGTTAAAACACAAAAAACAAAACACAGGAAGCGTGTTAGAAGGAGAGGCATTTCGGTTATGTAGCTGAAAATTTTCCATCTTGAAAATGACTTACAAACCATCATAATTTAGCCATCTGTGGAAATGTATTTACTTCTACAAGATTTCACTCTTTGTTATTTTTCTTTAGGTCTCTCCCCTCTTTCACAGTCTCAGCGACACCAGTTTGACTATGGAACAATGCTTTCTATTAAAATATCAAGCCTTAGGAGTAAGTCTTATTTTTTAGCTCTAGTGATACCATTTGCATATTATGATATTCATACTTCAGAGAGGATAACGTGTTACTTAACAACATGGGCTGTGGAGCCAAATGTCAGCTTTCTCCCCCAGCTCCACTACATTTTCCTCAACTGTAAAGTGCAGATAACCATGGTATCTACCGCATAAAGACTGGCTCGATGTAATAAACGTCAGTTACTTTATAATTCGATCTGTCCTAGATGTGCAAATTACTTGGTAAATACAACTTCACATGTGAAAAGTTATAGTATTATTTAGAAAAAAAAAACACCATCCACTATGTGGACGGCATCAGAGGTGCCTCTACCTACCGCGTTTAACTCAGTGTGCTCTACAGCAGTGACTCTGACCGTGTGGCTTGTGGTCCGGCGGCGGCAGCAGCGCCACCCGAGACCTTTTCGGAATTAGAGACCCAGGGCGCCGCCCTGAGGCCGAGTCACACACTGTGGACAGGGAGCCGCAGCCCCTGCTCCACCCGGCCCTGCTCTCCGGGCTGTTTTAAAGCCAGAGTCTCAGAAACCACTGCTTTAAAAATGCATTTTACTGTATTTCTGTGCACAAAACTATACAAACTGCTGATACAAACATCCCAGGGTGTACTGGGGCCTCTTTTCTTTGAAGATCCAACCTGAACTCAGAATTTAAAAAAATCTGGGTTCTAGGCCACTGGCCTCTTTCATTCAAATACTAGTTGCATGAATATCATTATTCAAAGGGCGGTGGGTTAATGATGCTTTATAAGATACCCGGTACACAATGCCCATTGACTGACAAGTGCCACACAAAGACATCCTACATAAAACACGACCCTCTGCCGACAACGGTGTGGCTCAGTTAGTAGAGCGTCGGTCTGTGGACTGAAGGGTCCTGGGTTCGATTCTGGTCAAGGGCATGTGCATTGGTTGCGGGCACATCCCTGGTGGGGGTTGTGCGGGAGGCAGTTGGTCGATGTTCCTCTCTCATCGATGTTTCTGGCTCTCTATCTCTCTCCCTTCCTCTCTGTAAAAATATCAATAAAATATATTTAAAAAATAAATAAAAATAAATAAATAAAATACGAGCCTCTGAATCTGTAAATCAGTTGCCTATCTAAAGCAAGCATGGAGCAGACATCATGTCCATTTAACAACAGACTCACATTGTTACATTTGCACTCATTCTCTATGGCACTCAGAATTCTAATCACAGATATGTTAAGGGTTTCTTACCAATTACAACTGCTATGGCCCCTAGTGCTAATCCCAGGACCAGGATTAGAGGTGCGACAAATAATTTTCCAGCTGGAAGACAAAAGGCAAAACCATTTAGAGTCTTAGAGCAAATTTACCCAACCATTTCAGCTATGTTTTTTTAATACCACAGACTATTACATTGTTTTTTATTTTATTTTTAAAAATATATATATTTTATTGATATTTTACAGAGAGGAAGGGAGAGAAATAGAGAGCTAGAAACGTCAATGAGAGAAACATCGACCAGCTGCCTCTTGCACACCCCCTACCAGGGATGTGCCCACAACCTAGGTACATGCCCTTGACCGGAATCGATCCCGGGACCTTTCAGTCCGCAGACCGACGCTCTACCACTGAGCCAAACCAGTTTCGGCATATTATATTGTTTTTTAAAGGAAGTCTAATGATAACGAAGGCAGAGTTTCTCTGAGGAAATGTATCAGGTGTGGAACCGTTATATACAGATGTAGGTTTGGTAACTTCACTGCAGCCCTGGGCACATTCGTCCACCATTTCATAAATCATTTATCCTTTATAAGCAAAAAAGTTACTAAGCTACTGGCTCACTTTAATCTCCCAGGACCACTCATCTTTGTGCTCTTCCTTTAGGTCTCTTCCATGTTCAGTTTGCAAGGTCCTGAAAGATTAAGGAGTGACACAATCCGAGTTGTGTCTCAAAAATATAATTAGCTCAGAGAACGGAGAGCTAGGAGGTGCTGTAGAGGGCTCTGCCCAAGCCCCTCTGGAAAAGTGGTTTATGTCCTTCCCGGGCCCAAAGGAAACAATAGGAACACCTAATAAACAACTATAAACAAGGTATTGCAGTACTATTTTAGAGAAAACAACGAATAAACACACAATCTATTGGAAGTTATTCAAGTAAATCATCTTAACAATTTTAAAAGGAAGCGCTAAGGTTAAATGTTGATAAGGATGCCAAAAGGCGTCGATCAGTCTTTTTATTTTTCCTAAATAAACAATTGAGCACCGATTATAACAAACTCAAGGTATATGCAGACACAGCAGAGTTCACAATCAGAACCCCACTAACTCTGAAAGGCACTAGCACACACACAAAAGCCTAATAGTTAATATCTTGGCGGTCTGTCTTAATCTTAATCGTCTTCGCCCTAAGGCCTGTGACATAGCAGTGCGGATGCAGAGCCCAGACACACGAAGAGATGAGGAAGGAATGGAGGGACTTGGCAGTAGAAACGCTTAGCTGTTTAAAAATAAAGCAGCAACACTATTCTACAGATGAAGGACAGTAATGTGGAATACTCAATTACACAAAAACAATACAAACATAATGAAGCCAGAAAAAAGTGCCAGTATTTTTATTCTTAAGAAACGGTCTTTGGAACCATTTGCAATCACGGCCAGACAGATAGAAAATACAGTTTTTAACATGTAATTGTAAAAGATTGCCATTCAATTGACACAATTGACACCCTGGGTTTTACTTATAATTTTCACCAATGACAGAATCCAATTAAGTAATACTAAATCTCATTAAGCAATTACACTTTGTTCATTCTTAAAGCTATGTTAAACTGGTTAGAATATATTGGCTTGCATATTTTATTTATTAAAATAATGTTTTTATTTATTTTTAGAAGGATAAGAAGGGAAAGGGAGAAGGAAAGAGAGAGAGAGACAGAAACACTGATGACAGAGAAACATCGATCAGCTGCTTCCTACGCAGCCCCTACTGGGAATCGAGCTTGCAATCTGGGTATGTGCCCTGACCCGGAATCGAATGAGTGACCTCTTGGTGCATGGTCAACACTCAACCACTGAGCAACACTGGCCGGGCTTGGCTTGCATATTTGAAAAGAATCTGTTTCTCTTCTGTGCATGTAGCTAATTTGCAATTAGTTTTCTCATGGTATTACTATTATAAATAGGGGTTAGATTCTCTGGGTATCCCTCCCAAGTCTATTAAACTAATAAATAAATATTGGTTATATAATTACATCATATACCATTATAAGCAAATCAAATACTTGAAAATGATTAGAACCAATGCTGACTATATTGAATTATGTTGGCTATGGAAAATTATGCTTGAATTTCCGTAAGGACATTATTATAGAGGTTAAACAAGATTTTTAGAAAATGATGGCACTGGTCTCAAGTTAAAGTGAATTCTAAAATACATGTTCTCTCTTTTACCTGATGGGAATGTATCCTCGGCACCATATGATGGTTAATCATATTAACCACCATATGACTCTGGAGAGGCGAGTGGTTTACGATAGCAGTGATGGAGGGCTAAAGAGAGCCCTAGAACAGTTTCAAGAAGTCACTAGGCGAAAGGAGACAGAAAATGGGCAACGTGGAGGATGTTAACAGTGCTGCACACACATGGGAAGCTCCCACAGAAAGACACAATGGCGTTCTCTGTGGTGAAAAGAGAGGAAGAGATCCCGCAGTGGGCTCATTCCAGGGAAATGCAGTGCTCCTGGAAGTACAATGAGGTCCGAAGAACTGCCCACATGAAGGTGGGATCAGGCCAGAGCAAAAACCTGCGTTTATGTTTGCATATCTGTGTGTGACGCTGTGTGCTGTTGAAGATGAAGAGGGAGGAAAAACTGGGGCTTGTATGCTCTGAGGGCATTTGCTACTCAGTACGTTAACTGTTAGCTATTGATACAATAGGAAAGATAGACAGTGACTTAACTATATGGACACAGTGGAACTCTACTGAGGGCTCTGAAACATGTGGATGTTTTTTACTGTATAGCGTATCCTGTATGAATGAAGAGAGGGTAGGTGTGAGATTCACTGCTAGGTACTGTCAATATAAAAATAAATGTGGCCGAAGCAGGTTTGGCTCAGTGGTAGAGCGCTGGTCTGCGGACTGAAAGGTCCCAGGTTCGATTCCGGTCAAGGGCATGTACATTGGTTTTGGGCACATCCCCAGTAGGGGGTGTGCAGGAGGCAGCTGGTCGATGTTTCTCTCTCATCGATGTTTCTAGCTCTCTATCCCTCTCTCTTCCTCTCTGTAAAATGTCAATAAAATATATTTAGAAGGAAAAAAATAAATGTGATGTTTCTCTTAATAGGCGCTTTACAATAGGTTACAGAAATTTAAAATTAATTTTACATTTCTGCAGAGTAATTCATAATTTGTATTTTGAACAAAACCTGGTGGCTCATATAAGACGGTCCTGCCAACAAGCTTAAGTTTAATTATGAACTCGAAGGGAGAGAGAATATCTCCCTCCTGTTTGGGGGCAAAGGCCCCACTCTGTTAGCTGGTAGTGGTTGGCGTTACTGTGGCTATTCCATTTCTGAGTCCTGCTGTCACTGCTCATTTCCCCAGAGAGGATTCCCCAAGGTCACGTCCCATACTTACCACAGACCGACCCTCGCACGAATCTCCTTAGATGAGGTCTCTCTGGGAGGTAGCGATATTTGCATCCAAATATACTGAGGTTTGATGTGTGGTCTCCAAAGAAACGGAGCTGGCGGTATCTCTCCCCACATCGATAACAAAAATTAGTGTTACATTGTGAACAGGTCATGTGATCACACCCTTCAGTCCTCTGGATGTGGATCTGTGTCCGCAAGAGAGGGAAAGGGAAGGAGAGTCGATTAAAACTTTCACCAAGTAAATGTTACGGAACAACATCTACAAGTTTTGCCACCAGATAAACCTTTCTTTCATAGAAAGTCCTGAGCCTTTAAATTTGCTTGTAATTACGTTCTCCAGGATCGTCTTTGTGTCAAACACGTCATGTGTGCAAAGGTACTCATGCTGTTGGCTGGTTATGACTAAAATTTAAACTAACACATCCCAAAGAAAGCTCACATGCCTTTCTAGACATATACCCAACTCAATGGTCAGGAGGCATTTTAAAATGCTGGGAACGTGGATGTTGTGTAAGCTGTGTTCAACTAGGGGGAATAAGAGTATCAAGATAAAGAGTACTCTTTAAAAGCCTATATTATATAAAGTTTTTTTCTGAATAAACATCAAGGAGCAGAAAGCTCTTTGTGTGGAAGGAAATATTAGGAGCTAGAAGTGTATTCACTATACCATTTTAGTTTCCAACTGTAATATCATTTGCAAATATGTTCATATTTGCAGAATTCTATTTGTGCAACTTAGCACCTTCCTCAATTGTTGCAGCCAAGTTACATGAAACACAACTTCACTCTTAATGCAACAAGGCTTTTATTCTTTTTTAATATTTTATTGATATTTTACAGAGAGGAAGGGAGAGGAATAGAGAGCTAGAAACATCGATGAGAGAGAAACATCGACCAGCTGCCTCCTGCACACCCCCCACTGGGGATGTGCCCACAACCAAGGCACATGCCCTTGACCGGAATCGAACCTGGGACCCTCCAGTCCGCAGGCTGATGCTCTATCCACTGAGCCAAACCAGTTTCGGCAAGGCTTTTATTCTTGAATAGTCCACCGTATTACCCACTGCGGCAGTCACTGTCTCAAGCACTGATTTTTACTCTTTGAGATATAACCGGATACTTGACAGAGACAGGATCCTCACAGACACTCATAAATTGGCACCATCTTTCATTCCAGGATGTGCACACTTAGTTTCTTAGGTGAGCATTCATGAAAGAGAATTTAGTATTCCATAAAAAATAAGGTTTGGTAACACTGTCCCACTCTCATGTGATTGAAACAGGACCAACGAAAAGCATCCTTCCCATTTCACTACTACATTCAAGCTGCATCTCACTCATTCTTATCATACATATATTTAAATCATTATATCTTTATTTAGGAAATTTATTTAAAATGTCTCCAATACCACTTTGACTATTAAGCATTTCAACCCATGACTTTGCTTTGGGACTAGTGTTCAGTGAATATTTTAATGCAATCGAGAAGGTCACAATCATGTGAGTCCAAACCTCCTGTGGCTGCTGGACTCCTTTTGGTTAAGCCTTGGCCACAGCCCACGACTTTACATATTTCATTTAAAATAATGTTCTCCTTCCGCAATACACAGTGTAGCTCCCTAAGCTTCTGTAGCAGTTACAATTACGTTTTTCAAAAACTGGACAATGATTATGCAAATGGGATAAAGTCACCCAGGAATAAGAGATCTTTAATATCAAAGGAGTAACTAAAAGGCAAACAGATAACGGAAATTACCCATTTCAAATCTAACCTTGTCTTACAGATTTTGCAAATAAAATTTTTGAAGTTGCTAATTCAAAATCACATGCAGGGTTTCAATTTAGTGATGAAATAACTGAAATTTTAAACTTTGATCTAAAGAAACAATATGAATTTTAAAAGTACTTCTGGGGTTGCTTTTAAAATAACCAAAGATATTAATCATAGTAATGGTGAACATTTCTTGAGTCAGTCTGTCTGTCTATCTATCTGTCTGTCTGTCTGTCTGCCTGCCTGCCTGCCTGCCTGCCTGCCTATTTATTTACCTATCTACCAGCGCACCCATCTGGAAAGCTTCTAGGGGACAGTGACCATTTTGAAGAGATAATAACTAAGCACAGGGCACCACATTACAGGCACTTACTACAAGATCCGTGAAGGGACGGAGGAAGAGGGCACTAAGTTTCTGATCGGATGCTAGGATTCAAAATCATGAGGTGGATTGTAGGTTAAATGTCCATTTTCTCCCAGTGGCTGACTCTCAGCAGGCAACCGTCAGCCACACAGGGAGGTTGAAAGAGCATGGGTCTTGATTTGAAGCAGCCCTCTGTTTAAATTCTGCCTCCACTAGCTGTATAAAAACGTTACTTGAGCCCGGCCAGCATGGCTCAGTAGTTGAGCCGACCTCTGATTCTGGGTCAGGGCATACGTCCGAGTGGTGGGCTCAACCCCCAATGGGGAGCAGGCAGGAGGCAGCCAATTAGTGCTCCTCATCATTATGTTTCTGTCTCTCACTCCATCTCTGGGCCTTTCTGAGATCAATGGGAAGAAAAAAAAAGTTACTTGACCTCTCCCAAGCCTCAGTTTCAACATTGCTTAACATGTGATAATGCATGTATAGGGCTTAACCCATTGTTTGACACCTACTGAGTCAGAACAATGTAATAATGGTTCCCCTTTATGCACCGATAAATGCGAGTAACATGGGCAGTGTATCAGCACACCTCCTGGTGGCCAGGTGGTCCCCTTCCTCACTTTCTGACATGGGTAACTAATTCTTGGGCAGATGCTGAACTGGACAACGCCTTCCTAGACCGGGAGGAGCTAGCTGTAGTTAAGGGCAAAGAGCATCTGTGGTCAAAGGTTACTAACAACTCACTATTTTGTCCATATAGGCAAAACTTACTTTTTCTGCTATTGGCCAATCCATCCTGTTAAAATTGTATAGAGCCCTGGCCAGTTTGGCTCCGTGGATAGAGCGTTGGCCTGCAGACTGAAGGGCCCCGGGTTCTATTTGGGGCAAGGGCACATGCCCAGGTTGCAGGCTGAATCCCCTATAGGGGGCGTACAGGAGGCAGCCAATGAATGACTCCCTCGTGATTGATGTTTCTATCTCTCTCTTTCCCTCCCTTCTTTGAAATCAATAAAAATTACATTACAAACAAAAATTGTATCGACTTCTTTTACCTGACAGTCTAGCTATAGCAGGTGCTGGCTTTATGAGGCCTGGAGATGATCTGACTGGAGGTCCTCTTTAAGGAGAAGAACGTAGATTACAAACACAAATGAGGATACGTGCCTAGGAAGGGACTGGGTAGCTGAGGGTCTCTGAAGCCCACGCTCTTTAGCTCCGGGTAAACTCAGCCCTGGCCCCGCATTTCCCCTCGGCGGTGCCCATTTCTGGGGAGGATTCTGAAGAGCGGTCCCTGTGCCCGGCCCCCTTAGCCCAGCGGCTGGCGCACGGGAGAATGTGGGCCAAAGGTCCCGCCGGGCCTTGGCACCATTGCTGATCCCTCTTCAAACCACCCGAGCACGTTTAAAGAGGACGGCGGAGCGGCCAGAATAAAGTTCGTCATACACTCAACTTGTTCCTCGTAGGCTGTATTTGACCCTGAAACGGAGACAATAAAGCCGAACTTCTCCCGATCACAGAGCGCGGTGCTGTGTGTGACCAGCGGAGAGAAAGGGGCTGATATTTGCCCAGAGCGCAGTGGTGCCAAGCATTGTACGCAGTTAGCACTGCTAAGCCTCATAACCGCACCGTGAGACTGGCGTTCTCACTCAGGACCAGAGCTCGGAAAAGCAAGCTGCTAGAGTGAACAGAGAACGGGTTCTGATTCATGTCTGTGTCTTTATCATGCTAAGCAGCCTCTTATTATAAACTTAAAGATAAAACCACAAGTCAATCATGTCTTTGTTAAGTGACAGAATAACCTTTGCATCAGTCAGACTTACATGTTTCCAGTCTCCTGCGCAAGGCAAATCTGATCTTTCTGCTGTTTTAGCTTTTTTTTTTTTTTTGGGGGGGGGGAGGGGGGAGCTCATTTCTTCCTTTAAAACAGTATCAAAACTTTTCCTGACAGGAAGATTGTTCTAGTAAGTTCAACTTGTCACCGACAGTTCATTTTCCTCAAAATTTCACCTACCATTTGTCACATTATATCTGTGTGCAATACTGCTTCATTGACTTCTAAAACCTTTATGAGGCAAATTTACCTTTTCATTAAAATCACAGACAGCAATTTATAGTCTCTCTGAGCAGTCTTTTCTTATTTCTAAAATAATATTCTGAGCACAGAAGGCAACTAAAATATTGTGGGTCCAATATTTCTGTACAGGAGGTGATAAAATCCCAAGCTCTGATAATACTCTATAGTAACCTTGTACATTGCAGGGTTATATGGTTCTATAGATTAATTTGATCACTTCACACACATAAAGCAATGATTTAATCATGAAAAAATAATTTCATTAATTTGCCAACTATTAAATGCATAGTACTACTTCCTTTAATAGTACTGTAAATATATTTTGATTAGATGGAAATATATTGTAACGACACTAACAGAAAAACAAATTGATACAATGTAAGTTACTGTGCAACAGGGGGCATTACTTTTCACATTTGTTAAGCAAGTTGTAATTCTGGTCTCCTAACACCCAGGGAATAATATATTTCACATGTGAAATGAGTTCCCTATATTTCATTCAGGAGCACATTTTGGCAATGCCATCTTCATTTTTAAAACACAGAGCCTTAAAATGTAGGCTTAAATTAATTTACATAAATGATTTTATCAACGAAACTGTTTTATTATAGTTTCAAAACATTCATTGACAGCGTGGCTAAAAAAACACACAAAACCAAATAAATCGCCCAGTGGCTATAATTTAGAATCAAAGTTGTGTTTTTACTTAAGAGACTGAAACAGGGAAGGACAGACCAGGTATTCCTAATCTATCAGCTTGAACTGACTACGCATAAACCACGAATGTCACTTGGTTTGTTACTCACAGGGTCTTTCTCTGTCTACAACAAGTAAGGAGGGCTGATAGTTAAAGGAGTTGAATATTTAAACACTAAATGTTGTGATATACCCCTTTACACTTACAAGTCATAAGATGAATGTTCAGAATATACCCGATATCTCTATAATAGGAGTTTTTGCTATCAAGTTCACAATGTAGTAGACAGAAATAACAAAACGGGCCGTTTTTGAGCCTATGCCATTCATAGTACATGGCACCACCTGTAAATAAGGGATTATTCACAAAAAACACATATGCTTCTGTAATGTAATTCTCATTATTGTCTGGCAACCTACAATGGCATTACGTTCTGCTGTGGCCGAAAGGTAATGGCCAGGCCCTCGGTATTTGGGCGTAAGAGGTCCAGATGACCCCTGAAAGACAGGTATGCAACTGGCAATATGCTTATACTTCCTAGGTAACAACAGCTTGTTTTTAAAACAATGTGCCAAAAGTATTTTGATTTTTGCTTTCCAAAAAAAAACAACACCGTTTTTTAGTAACTGCCACCTCAATGTACTTGTGCTTCAGTGCACTTGTTTTCTTTGTTACGGGAAATTTCATATATGTCTCAAGTTAAGTCTTGTGATTTATGACAGAAATTTCTGAAGAAGAGTGCAGAGCTGTCCAATTCTTATTCTCCAGGGTAGGGCTGTGCTAAAAATTAGCCCTAATTTTCTTCCCTCTTCCCTGGAGCTTCAGCCTCATGCTCTCAGAAACCTTCAGATGCCAGTCCCCCCCCCCCCCTTCACATTCACTTTGACCCCTTCCCCTCTGCAACTGTACCCTGCTCAGCCTGCCAACAGTCCAGGTATTGCCACATCCTGATAAATCCTTCCTCTCATTCCACATGAACTTCTAGCCAACAATCACCCTCACTCTTCCATTTTTATCAAGCTTCTCAAAAGAATACTCTATATTCACTGCTTTTCCTTCCTTCCTTCCTTCCTTCCTTCCTTCCTTCCTTCCTTCCTTCCTTCCTTCCTTCCTTCCTTCCTTCCTTTCTTGTTAATCCTCACCCAAGGATATTTTTCATTATTTTTTACAGAGAGTGGAAGGGAGAATGAGAGACAGAGAAACACTGATGTGAGAGAGACACATTGATTGGCTGCCTTCTGCACGCATCCTGACCAGGGCTGGGGAACCTGCAACCAAGGTACATGTCCTTGACCAGAATGAAACCCAGGATCCTTGAGTCCACGGGCTGACGCTCTATCCACCGAACCAAACTGGCTCGGGCTCGCTGCTTTTCTTACTCATTTCAGTTGGCTTCAATCCCATGTTACTGATACATCCAGACCAACTATTTTTTTTCTCCAGGAAACATTCACTCATTCGTGCATTTGACAGTGAACTATCTGTCCATTGATAAAATCTGATATCGCCCTGCCCCGCAAGAGCTTACAGTCTACAGTGTAGAAAAACATCACTCAAGTGTACAAACAAATACACACTCATAAGCTATGACAGATGCTATGAAGGAAAAGAACAAGCTGTGGAGAGAGTACTTGATAGGTGGAGCTTGATGTGGTCTAAGGGTCAGAGAGGATTCTCTAGGGAAGTGACATTTGACCTGAGACATAAAGGTCAAGTAGCAGCTTACCAGTTAAGGGGACTCGGAGGTAGGGAGAGGATCCCCAGCACCAAATATTCATGACACATAGCCATGACGTGAGAAGCAACCTGCACTAGCCCTGCCGGAGCATTTCTTACTCTACATCTTAAAACTCTATCTGTATCCTCCTAGCCAGACCCTCTATCCCCCCAGATGATGAAATCTAAAAGGACTCAGATCATGTTCATCTTGTTTATTGCTTTACTAGAGACCCAGTGCACGAAAGTCATGCAGGGGAAGGTGGGGGGGGGGGTGTCCCTCAGCCCAACCTGTACCCCCTCCAATAAGGGACTCTTTGGGGGATGTCTGACTGCCAGCTTAGGCCCCAAACTGGCAGTCGGACATCCCTCTCGCAATTCGGGACTACTGGCTCCTAACTGCTCCCTGTCTGCCTGGTCACCCCTTAACCGCCCCCCTGCCGACCTGGCCGCCTCTCAACTGCCCTCCTGCTGGACTGGCTGCCCCCAAACTTCCCTCCTGCCAGCCTGGTTGCCCCCTAACTGCACCTCCTGCTGGCCTGATTGTCCCCTAATTGTCCAGATGTCTGGTCACCTAGTCTAATTAGCATATTGCCCTTTTATTAGTATAGATTATAGAAACTTGCACAGGTCCTGTCACATAGCATGTTCTCAATATTATCTTTAAAGAACAAACAAGTATTATCCACGACCTTCTCTTCGCCAAATCCAATTTATGGATTCTTATCTAATTGTATTTCTCAGTGTCATTGAATCGCTTGACCACGATCTCCTTCTGACTTTTTATTTACTCTTGCTTCAGGGCCACCCTTATTCCAGGTGCTCCTCAAACCTCCCTGAGGTTCCTATTTCTTCACCTGCCTTAATCCCACCCAGGGCTCACCACTTTGCACACACTCTTCAGGCAATCTCTTCAATACCCAAATGGTTTCAACTTCCTTCAATTAGATCTCATTTCTTAACTTCCACTGTGGATTGACTCCTGAGCTTTGGGCTCATGAAGCACCTGTTAGCTGGTAACATATACCTATATGCCTTAAAGGCATTTCAAAGTCAAATAAGAGAAAGCAAACTCACCCTCATTCCATGGGCCCCTGGTCCAACAACAACAACAACATAAAACTAGGTCCATCTCCATATTTTATCTCAGGTTAGGGTATCACCATCCACTTAGACACCCAAGCCAGCTATCTGGTAGGTACACTCTTTTTACTTCCCACATCCAACTAATCATCAAGGTCAGACAGTTTTAGGCCGAAGATACTTATTTACTCCTTCTCCTCTTCTCCAGCTGCTTGATCACTAGCTCACTTAGCTCACACTGTCATCATCATTTCCTCCCACATGTCTACAGCTACCTTCACATAATCAACAACAGCCGACATGACATCTTCATCTGATACCGCCATTCCCCTCCTCACAACCTTCCATCTGGAGTATGAAATACACGTTTCTTAATATTGCATGCAAAGCCTAGGCTTCTGTTTGTTTCTATAGCCCCACCTTTCACCACTTCCTCCTGTGAACCTTACGCTAAGGGAACCACAAAGTACGTGTGGCTCTTTGTTCACAGCATACTATTTCCTGGCTCTGAGCCCTTGTGCCTCCGATTGTAAGTTTCACTCCTGGATACCATCTACCAGGCCAAAATCCACCCAATAATCCTTAACCACCCACCCCTCCCTGGATTCCCCAAGATGAATGAGATATCCCTTTATAAATTCAATCTCAGAATAGTGAACAAATATTAAAATGATCCTATATAAGAAAAGGCTAAAATGCAAATCAGCCAAACGGCAGAATCACCAGTCACTATGATGCACACTGACCACCAGGGGGCAGACACTCAATGCAGGAGCTGCCCACTGGTGGTTAGTGCACTCACACACGGGAGCACTGCTCAGCCAGGGGGAGTGAGCCTAAGCCAGCAATCGGAAATCCCGTGAGGGCTCCCAAACTGCGAGAGGGAGCAGGCTGGGCTGAGCCCTTCAACCCCAGCAGTGCATGAATTTCATGCACAGGGCCTCCAGTTTGTGATAAAGATGGGGCATTGGATGCAACACCATTTAGATCCTAGAAAGTGTTTGCCATCAAACAATCAGACTTTTCTCATAACTAAGGTCTAGACCAGGCGTGGGCAAACTATGGCCCGAGGGCCGGATCGCTGTTCTAAACTATTGAAATAAAAAAAAAAAGAGACTGTACCCTTTTATGTAATGATATTTACTTTGAATTTATATTGGTTCACACAAACACTCCATCCATGCTTTTGTTCCGGCCCTCCAGTCCAATTTAAGAACCCATTTTGGCCCTCGAGTCAAAAAGTTTGCCCACCCCTGGTCTAGACATTGGTACAAGAAAATAATAGCAGTGATAACATTATCCAAAAGTAATGCCTTCAAGCAATCTGGAGAATTAAAACAATCAGTACTGAAGGAGAAGCTACTTTATTTTCTGAATGGGCACTATTTGAAGGCAGTCATGGACCCCTCCCTGAACGTGATTTTGCAGTGGCATGTGTGATAGCAGAGAATTGCAGGACTGCAAGATCCAACATTAACAGTCCAGGTCCCTCAGCATTCATAGCTCAGACATAAGGGCCCACAGGTACGGCTTTTGTGCCAATTTTATGTGAACAGTGGCACTTTAATAAGCCCATACTCTCTGAAAACACATTCTTGCCCAAAGCAACCTATTACAGGATTCAAGAGAATAAAATATCTAAAGGGAAATAGCATGACAAGTAAATTTCCTTAATTCCAAAATCACAATAAATTATGAATGAATATAATTCACTTTCCCTGACTGCTTTTGCCAGTTATATAACCTCTCTGAAAGGGTAAATTAGCATATTACCCTTTTATTATTATAGATAATTATTGTTACTGTGGTAAGAACATAAAGGAACACGGAGCATTGTACAAAGACATTTTCATTAATAAAATAAAGATGCATATCAGAATTTGGCACTCCCTATTCATGTCTTGGCATTTCTTTTAAAAAAATAAATCACATGAGTATGATCAACGGTCACAGACAATAGGGGCTGGGGCATGTGCTGGGAGGGGGTGGTGGTGGAATCGTGTGGGGTGAGGTCAATAGGGGACAAAGGAAACATATGTTGCCCTAACTGGTTTGGCTCAGTGGATATAGCATCGGCCTGCGGACTGCAGACTGAAGGGTCACAGGTTCAATTCGGGTCAAGGGCATGTACCTTGGTTGCGGGCACACCCCCAGTAGGAGGTGTGTAGGAGACAGCTGATCTACGTTTCTCTCTCATCCATGTTTCTAACTCTCTATTCTTCTCCCTTCCTTTCTGTAAAAAAAAAAAAATCAATAAAATATTTTTTTAAAAAAAGAAAAGGAGACATATGCAAAACTTTTAACAATAAAGAATTTTAAAAATAATTTTAAAAAGTGACTATCCTGTCACCTCTAAATAGGGAATATGTATGTTGACACTGGAATAAAATAAATGACTCAATTGCTCATTAATTCATAAATCACGTTACTTATATATTAGCCTATCAAAATGTATAATTTCCTAATTATTTATCTCTATTCACTGTTTTAGAAAATGTCCTAATTTGAGATGTGGCTTATTTAGATAAGAGGAAAATTAAGGTGGTCAGCTGCATGCAGTCTAGTTCTGTGACTACATTTGTACCACAATACATAAATGTTTGCATAAGTAGTCCTCTTATCTTTGTATAAAAATATCTCATTGGGAAAGGAGTGCTTGAGGAATTGTCCTTTAATTTTCTAAATAAAAAGAAAGCTAACCATTTTGAGAAATATTAAACCAACTTTGCTTTAATAAGCCCATATTCTGAGCAACATTTAACTTTTACATGAGGAAGGAATAAAAAAATAACAGCCAAATCCTTAGAGGTTGTGTAGACAGGTAGAGATATTTAAACAGCCCCAGAGCTGGAATGGTATGGCTTTCTGTTCCACTGTTACATTTTATTTATTTCTAATTAAGAACTATTCCACACATTTAAAAAATTAGAGATAACTGTCATAG
The DNA here is from genome assembly GCA_963924515.1 of Vespertilio murinus. NCBI lineage: Eukaryota > Metazoa > Chordata > Mammalia > Chiroptera > Vespertilionidae > Vespertilio > Vespertilio murinus. The sequence continues at coordinate 187,135,005 of OZ004705.1, forward strand.
ACATGTATGGATTCTCTACCTACTATGTTTAATAATGGTAATATGTTGCAATATTTACTTGAGAAATAAATTTTTGAAGAGACAATGCTTCCTTTATATACTGCCTTCTTTATATAATTGTTTCTTAACTTCCTGTTTACTTTAAACTGGCTTATGTCAAATTATCAGTTAAAGGGCCAGAAGACATGGCTACTTTTTTGAGAGTATGTTTGTTAAAAAAATATATATACTCAAGAGGGCAGAAATCTGGCATTGGAAAAAATGAGGTTTTAACAATTTAAAACTTTATAAAGGAAAAACATGATATGGATCACAGCCCAAATCTGGTTACGACAAGTAACACTGATGAACTAATATTAAACCACTTGAGGAACAACCAGAAGATTGGATTACTAACCATTCTTACAAAGGAACCCCCTCCACATTCTCAAAGGCTTCAGAACTATAATCCTTAATAAAGTTTAGTATTATATTGGACAGTAATACCGAGATTTTTAATTCTTCTAAAATATAAAATTTTCAGGCCTTTAGGAATATCTAGCTGGGGTTTTGCTGCACATTTATAATAAATTAAAATGTTCATTAAAAAATTTGTTTTAAAGAAACAAGATTTTAAAACATATGTGTTGAACAATAAAATTATATGTGGTTACCACTCTCTGAAAACAAAAACAATAAAATAGATTACTTCAGTTTAAAGAATCGTAATGAGTATATAGTTCAGAATAGTTTAAGTATTTCAAACTTGCAAACAAAACAAATAAAAAGAAAGCTAATATTTGCATATTGGCCTTTTATTATGTAGGATGACAGCCCTAAAATTTGAAATGCCATGCAAAAAAAGCATGTACACTGCTCATATACAAAATTTTCGACTTAGTCACGCGACACCACTGCTCTTCTACAATGAAACAGCACCTCGTCTTCTTCTCCTCGCCTGCAATAAGAAAGTTGTACCTACAATTCACTTCCACGCTGAAGTCATATTTACTCAGGCACAGGTAGGGGTCTGTCCTTCCCACCGACAGGCGAGCTCACCTTGCACTTTGGACACTTCTGGGCATTCCGCTGGCCATGCTCAATCTCGCTGGCCCAGTGGCGCAACAGTTTGTCCCCTTTTTTGTACTCCTTGCAGTTGACGCCTTCATGCCAAGGAGAGTGGCACTTAAAACACCAGACGAATTGGCAAGCGGGGCACTGGATCTGCGGAAAGAAACGTAGGGTTAGGCACTGGCAGAGAAATGCCGCAGGAGTCCACGGGGTGAGAACGGCGCTGCGTGGGGGAGTCAGCTCAGCGGTCACCGCGCACCCCGCTTTGGAGGATCTCCCCCTCGCCAAGGCGTAGAGCACCCCGCGCTGTGCCGTTCTGTCATGAGGGAGGGGAGCAGTGCTGGGGCACGGGTGGCTCAGCTGCTTGTAGGCGACGCTGGGATTAAACGCTGGGCGCATTCTGGAAGTCAGTTTGGCCTCAAGACAATCTCCCAGACTGAAACAGAATGCAACCTGACCCACATCCACCCACGCAGTGGGCGGCCTGTACGTTCACTTTCTTTTGAACCACGTCGCCAGGCATTTATTTCCATTGCTCTCTTTATCAATGGCTTCATTCACGTGTATAACAATCACAATGCCCGGATGCTTCATCAAGTGAAAACACACTGCAAACACACTGCATTTGCTATACTAGCATGTGCTATGAAGCACCACCAGAGATAGTGGATAGCTTTTTTTTTTTTCCCCTATCAATCTAAGGGAGGCTAATTATAAGAATAATACAAAGGATCCTATTAGAAATGTATGAGTCTTGGTGGTTCTGTGGCCTGTGAGGTGGGAAATCATCAGAAAGATGTCCTTGTATTTTCACTGTGTGGCGGTGTATGTGAGTGTGTGTGTCTGTTCATTGAGAAGGTATGTCCTCCGTGTGACATGTTAGACTTCACCTGACTGCCTTTATTTTGAATGACAGTGGCGTACCTGATTCTTACACAGTGTTTCTGGTCCTCACACTCAGAAGACATGGGCCTGCCCTAACTGGTGTGGCTCAGGAGACAGTGTCGGCCTTCGGAACGAAGGGCCCCAGGTTGGATTCCGGGCAAGGGCACGTACCTGGGTTGCAGGCTCAACCCCTGGCCGTGGGTCAAGGAGCATGTGGGAGGCAACCAATAGATGTGTCTCTCTCATATCAGTGTTTCTCTCTCCGTGTCTCTCCCCCTCCCTTCCACTCTCTAAAAATCCATAGAAAAATATGCTCGGGTGAGGATTAACACACAAAAGAGAAATTTATGTTCAATAAGCAAACTTGAATTTATTTAAAAAACAAAGCAAAAAAAAAAAAACACCCAACAACAACAACATGGGCAGTTGTTGACTTTCTGGTGTGTTTGATTATAGTGAATTAATAAAATATCTGAAACAACACTGATTACTAACGATCCTCCTCCGAATTTCTGCATATTAATTACTTCACATGAGTGAATTTACTGACTACAGTTTGAAAATCAGAATTTCTTTTGGCAAACAATACAAAGTCACTACTTACTTTTTGGAAAACTACTTTTTTTTGACAATGTTGACTCAAATATATACATTAATTGAGTGGCAATTATAATCATAACTCAAAGCACTGTTGTTTCCACTTATGTCAAGAATAGACAATGCTATTCCCATGCAAATATGAAGTAACAAAAGTACTTTTGCTTTTAATTTATTTAAAAACAAAATAATATTTTGTCTACATTTTTTTTTAAAAAGTCTCCGTGTTTACTTATCTGTTGAAATTGTGTTACATGGTAATGTTTATACGGCTGCATCACATGCATTACTTAGTTTTGTCAACAAAAGAATTCTGCAAAGTAGGTAAGGCCACAAGTTGACAGAGGAAACTAAAGCTGGCAGAGAGTAAATAACTTCCCCAGAGTAACATCGCAGGTGTGTGTTAAAAAGAAATTGAAACAAGAAGTCTGCCTGGCTCCAAGGCCAGCTTTCTTCTCACTTTCTCAAAGGAAACAGCATTCTTTCTTTGAGGACCGAAAACCAAATTATAGAAGTCAACGAAGGTCATGTAACTAAACTACCCAGTAAGTCGGAATTTTACATGATTACCAACATAAGGTGAACTTTAAAAATCTTTTTCAAGATTTTACTCATATAAAAATTAAGATAATCATTGGCTTCTTTTTTTTTTTTATTAAAGGACTTTACTAGCCAGTCACTTGAAATAACCATTTTTTTTGCATTTTACTGATCATTAAAGTGAAAATATGTCATGTTTAAAGAAGACAAATTTAAAGCACGTGAATGCCAGATAATAAAAGAATATAAAGTGATCATCCCTCCATGCCACTGAACTGTGAAGAAAAGATCTAGATATTACTTGGGGCCTAAATGAATGTAATTTTCAAATGTGATGAATGAAAGGAGGAAGCTGTCAGAAGACTCTGCTTTTCCTCACGTAGCTGCCATTATGTCAGAAGGGTCTAAATCCTTAATTCAGTTCCCTTCTCGTAGACATTATTCATAATTCTCAGTAACTGGACTCCAGCACCGTCACATAAAATAACTCTCTGGGTTTTAGTCAGTCAGTCTCAGGTTACCTTTATGAAACGAACAGAAGGATGAAGGCAACGACGCTTTGAAACTGGGATCAATTCTATGAATGTTAGACATTACCATGGTTCAAGGATTTTGGGGGCCATGTGCTAAGCAATCACTCCTGTGGCTCTCTCATGAAGACCGTGAGGAATGATTCTCCTAAGAGACCAGAGTAATAAGGCATCTGCCATTGGGTGTCCATACGAGGGTCTCCTATCCATTTCTCATACTGGACAACCACGTCCTACTGCGGACCCCGCTGCCACGCCTCACAGACTGGGCAGCCAACTGTGGAAGGAGTCTTGCATCAAAGCTCTCAAGTAGAGATGAATCCTGCCTCTCGCTGAAAACATGAAAGTAGCTATTGCTCTGCTTTGCTTTGGATTAAACAGTCAAAGGGCTAACAGCCACCCCAACAGCCTTGTTCTTCAGACTGCACCCGAATGCTCTAAACACAGACGTTCTGGTCTGAGGATGCCTTATTCGTTCTGGCCTTTACCCTATTGGAAAGCAGCCTTGCCTGACTCACACAGAGACACCAATGCCGCATCCTCCTCATCCGTTTACTGACAGCCATTCCTCCACACGCAGTGCCCGCTCACAAGCACAGACCTCCCCCGAGAGCTGCCCCCCGAGTAACCGGGTCACACGGGGTCCCCATGCCCTCACCCCGCTTCCCTCCCTGCGGTCTGAGGAGCAGCACCGGGGAGCGTGTTGGAGACAAAGACCTCATGTCACGGAGACCTCCTGACTCAGCTGCAATTTCACAAGGTCCCCGATGACTCAGACACGCTGCTGCCACTCCAGAAGCACTGCTCCCTCCGCACCATGTGACCCGGTCCCCCGGACACAGTGCATGACGGCAGGAATGAGACCCCAAGGCACACACACACACACACGTATGGAGGGCTGGCAAGCGAGGTGGCTGGTACACGCCGTGTGCAGCCGGCAGCTCACCGACGAACAGAGGCTCGCCAAGCCAGACTCTGTTTCTCAAAATTTCTTTGTTATCGTTGCAAGTATAACAGGTGTCCCATTCCCCTCCTCCCCCTACCCCCACCCCCGCCGCCTTCACCACACTACTGTCTGTGTCCGTGGGTCATGCATGCAAGGCCTGTGGTTAACCTCTTCCCCCGGCCCTTTCCCTCTGAGCTTCGGCAGTCTGTTCCATGCTCCTCTGTCTGTGGATCTGTTTTGTTCCTCAGTTGGAGGGGTGAAATGGCGATACACACACCCTTTGCCTGCGCTACGGAAGCGAAGACGGGGGAGAGCTTAGGGCCCAAAGTGCAGATCAGGGACGAGGGGGACAAGAAAGGGCAGGGTCCGGTCTCCACGGCCTGAGCCTGCTCCCCTGCCCTTCCCGCCTCCTGCCTCCTGCGGAGCCCGGCAGCAAACCTCAGGGAGTGAGGGAGCCGAGAGAGCACAGCTCTGCACTGTGTAAGCGGAGAAAGCCCCATTGACACAGTCTGTCTACTGAAACCATATCCAGATCAGATGCTACTGGGTTCAAGACGTCTCCTCTGCTCCCCTGGACAGATCGGGCGTCTGTCTGACAGCACATGGGCGCGGCTCATCCCCCTGGCGGCCTGCGAGCTCCCGAGGGCAAAGGCCGCCTCTCACTCATCCCGTCTGTCCCCACGCAAACAACACGGAGCGTCTGGCACATGGAAGGTACTCAGTAAATCACGTAAAAAGTGAATTACTTTGCCCACAGCGGGTACTGTATATTGGCTAACGTTAAATGAGTCCAAAGAAAAACCAACACATCTGATTTACGACCCAGTGACTGAGATGTTATCCCTGCCTCTTAGGTCAGCAGATGATGTTTACTAAATATTTCACCCACGTGACATTTCGCCGAGCATCGTGACTGATGTGCAAACCCTGGACCAGAGGCAGGGCGGCCAGTGCTCCATGGAGGAAGCTGTCAGAGTCAGGAATCTTAACGACCGAGTCCCGGGCGCCGTGAAAGGCGAAATAACCTCATTTTAGATTTTTAACTTTTGAACTCCTTTGGTTTTTCCAGAAATCAGAGGTCACAATAACACTCAGAGGACAAGTGACACCAGCCCACTTTTCCTAAGCAAATGGTATTTTCTCTGGACGGTTCATCAGGCCAAATAAAGAAATAACCCACAAAGTTGAAACAGAGTTCAAAACCGAACAGCTCCCCAGAGAAGTTTTTCTTTGCCTAAATTCCCACATACATAATTATTTTGCAAACCACTGCTTATCGAAGCCAGAATATTAGACAACACCCACATGCGTACGTAGCGTTACAAATGCAAGCTAACTCAGCTTCCCAAGAAGAATTTGCTGCATTAGAACTTCAGGTTGAGACAAGTCCTCAGTAAGGAAACATATTCATCAACTCATTTGCTCATTCAGCAAATAGTCTTTGAGCACCTTCAAGCAGCAGATACCGAGTGTACTGATGTTAGGCACATAAAAAAGAATGAAAATACTTGTCCTCAAGGAACGTGCTGAAAGCAGACAGAGATAACCCAGAGAGGTAGGTAGCCATGTAAGAACTGAAAGGGGAGTTAAGACAAGTGGGTACCATGGGAAAGACGCTCCAGGGGAGAATGGAGGGTCACCATGGCCTTGAAATATGAGTGGACCGTCACTGGGACCAGTGACAATGGGCTAGCACCTCAGGAAGAGGCTCAGCCTGAGCCCCCTCTGAGGCCTGAGCGCACACGGTGCACCGGGGAAATGCAAGTGCGCTACTGTAGCCCCAACAGAGACGTCACCTCAGCGGGCTGCACCCCGAGCCTTGCTGAAGTGTCCAAAATCGGTGTCCAATGAGTCTCACATTAATGCCCCTATACACTGTGGTCCAAAACACTCCCGATAGGAAACATGTAAAACTTATGGCTGTCAGACTAGGGCAGCCGTGGGCAAACTATGGCCCGCGGGCCGGATCGGCTGTTCTATCCGGCCCGCAGAGCAGAGGGTTCTCTTGCTCTCCCCACCGCTTCTTCACCAGCAGCCCAAGATGAGAGTGCCAGCATGGTCAGGTTGCTTTTGTTCCAGCCCTCCGGTTCAGTTTAAGAACCCATTGTGGCCCTCGAGTCAAAAAGTTTGCCCACCCCTGGACTAGGGTCTGCCTAAAAAACCTGATCCGTGTGTAATAACAGGCAGGTCTCATCGTTCTGAAAAGCTCTGTAACAACTTAAGACGTCCTGCCCCTGCCAGACCACTTTACAACAAGCACCACGCCCCACTCCCCAGCAGGCCCCAGCGAGAAGGGTTCTCACTTGTCTCTGGTGCTGGAGATCCAAGGGATGATGCCATAAAGTGGAAAAAGAAACAAACTGTGCCCAGTCCCACTGCAGGTCAGTGTGTGGTAGTTGTAAGCCTCGATTCTTAGGCTTATTGTAGTTTTTGTCAGAGGTGGGCTGAAAAAGCAAACAAATCCCAACATTTGGCTTCCCCCCCCCCCCCCCCAACATTTGGCTTTTGTTGTTAGAAGTTCAAGCACACGTGAAGACTCTATAAAATACTATGGCTAATTTATGCATCAAGAAAGCAACAGAGAACAACTTTAACGAAGCATGTCATTAGTAACCAGAGGGCGAAGTGCATCCTAATAAAATTTAGTAGTACTGCCGAAACCAGTTTGGCTTAGTGGATAGAGCGTCGGCCTGCGGACTGCAAGGGTCACAGGTTCGATTCCAGTCAAGTCATGTACCTTAGTTGCAGGCACATCCCCAGTAGGGGGTGTGCAAGAGGCAGCTGATCGATGATTCTCTCTCATCGATGTTTCTACCTCTCTCTTCCTCTCTGTAAAAAAATCAATAAAATATATATATTTTAAAATTTAGTAGTACTGCAGCATAGCTGAGTGACACACTTTTTTCCCCAGGGGAACATATATAACACACCCATTCATTTAAGCTTACTTTGTTGAACTGGGCCAGACAACATCATCCTTCTCTCCTTATCACAATCACTTAAAAAACAACATTTGTTTTCTATCGGATCCTGACATCAATGATGCATGAATACCAAGACAAAACAGCATGTGTCACAAACTAAACTGATCTTGCAGGGCTGATGCGCAATCTCATGCTCAGTGTGTAAACACTGTCATCTTAAAGGGCTGGTGTCAGAGAAAAACCGAAGAGCAAAGCAGCATGCTAACGACACTGTCATGGGAAAGCCTTAAACATTTTTCTACAGAAATATAATCTCAAGTCATCTTCACAAGAAGGAAGCTTAAGCACCAGTCATTCTTTCATCTATCTCATTACACATGCACGTTATTTATTACAAATCTGACTAAAGAGGTGCAGCTGGGATTTTTAAAAAAATACACACAAAGGATGGACAGGCCCCCCAGAAGCAGAAATCGTAGGCAGCAAAGGCCACTCGCAGGGCTATAGAACCAAGGGAGTAAAGAAGTTCTGGAGCCCAGTGAGACTCAGACACATGGGTGAGAGAACACCTACGGGGAAGCTACAGTCATAGGGGTACAGCTACTGCGAGAGCTGTGCACTGACTTAGGAAGGGGGTGAGGAAGTAATGCACCCACTCTTCTCTCTTTTCATACTACCTTTTGCCCATGACAACCCTTGGCCAAACACAAATGGAGATCGAGATGGTAAGGAGCCTGGAGAAGCAGTCCGGAGAGGCACTTTCTAGAGTACAGGACGGGGCAGGGATGGCTCAACAACAGACACAGGAAGACGATTACCCAAATCCAGCCGTTCACGTAAGCATTATTTCAATTACACCAGTTAGGAATAGCAAACCCATTCATTTGACTGTATTCTTAAAGACCTTAGAAAAGCTCTTCTACCACTCGAGGAAATAATGTGTTTACGAGGTTGTATAATGTATTTGTGATTTCTACCTAGAAGGTTTATAATGATGAGAAAAAGGAATGCTAAACATAATGTAGGAACACGGGGCAAGTTTCCCCAGGACAATTTACTGGGTTTCTTTCTTTTGCCTCATGAGGAGTCCAAATACTAACTGGTGAGTTGTGGAGGTTGTGCTTTGCCTTTGTGGGAAGAAGTGTAAGGGCTACCATTAGTTTTGCCTCAAGAAAACCATGAAGAGGATTGCCCCTAACACGTTCTCTATGCTGGTTCACGGTACGTCTGCCCCCCAGTGCTCTCCAGACCAATGTGAAAACGGGGACCGTGTCTTCGCCTGCACTTGGAAACACGAAGGAAACCTAGAACTGCTCCTACCTCCGCAAAATAACAACATTTAATGATTTTCATCTTCTCTCTTCCATGAAAAGCTACAACTTGCACTACTTCCCTAAACATACTTTTTTTTTCATTCTATGAAGTCAGTGGCCATCCCGCCTAAGTATTAATGCTTTCCCTTAGATCACTACTGAGCATAAGACCCATGTTTCCTGAAAATCTCTTGGGTGCCCCAAAGGGTCTTCACACTTAGCATTACCAGCACATCTTAAATGGAATTAGTTTTCTACCCCCTAAAACCACACATCTTCCTTAAGAGTCCGTTTCATCCCTCCTTTACTCCCACCACCCATCAGTCACTCAATCTTTTACTCCACCGCTATTCTTTTTGACTTCTCTATCCCCTTCCCAGTAACTCAGGGATGCTCCCTCTGCTGTCCTTGCCAAAAAAAAAAAAAAAAGAGAGAGAGAACAAGCGTAATAATCTCTAGTGTGTGTTGAGAGCACTTAGGATATGTCAGAGATGGTGCTAAACACTTAACATGTGTGACATCATTTAGTCCTAACTAAACTCTTACAACAGATACTATTACCACCCCAACTGCCACTAAAAGATGTACTCAAGGTTATGGAGACGGTATGAGGCAGGATGAGAGTTTATTTTTTATTTTATTATTAAAATGTATTTTTATTTATTTCAGAGAGGAAGGGAGAGGAAGAAAGAGATACATCAATGATGAGAGAATCACTGATCAGCTGCCTCCTACACACCCCCTACTGGGGACCGTGCCCTTGACCAGAATCGAACCTGGGACCCTTCAGTCCGCAGGCCGATGCTCTATCCACTAAGCCAAAGCAGCTAGGGCCAGGGTGAGAGTTTAAATCGAGTTTGAAGTTAGTGCTCTTCCTACCTTCTCCTGCTTGGTACATTCAAAATTTCCAGGCTTAGTTTACTCTGTCTAGTCTTCAGTGAAGCCTTCCCGATCTCTTCTATCCTTTCTTTCCCTACGCTCTCAGTGTTTCCCACCCACATTCATTATAATACACATTCTTACTGATGCATTGGCCCATTTATTAGTTCCTTTCACAAATGTATTTTGAGAGGACACTCTACCTGACACAGAGTCTGATACAGGCTATCAGCCTGGACCTGGCCTCCTGGGGACCAGTGGGAAGGAGAGACGTTAGGTAGATGACCACACAAATACACCACAAAGTCCCCGATGATAATGGCTATGGGGAACAACTTCAGGTGCTGGTGACGTGCCTGTCTCCAGGCATCGCGAGAGTGCCAGGAAAGCCGCAACCTCAGCTGTTCTATTTCCCCATCATTAACTCGTTCCCTGTACTGATACCCAGTTGGAGCTGAGGTCATAAATTAAAGGAACTGTTTAGGTTTGAGATTAGATTTCTAATTGGAAAAAATAAAATCAAACTGCAGGAATGCAATGGTAAAACTTTTTGGTCTCATGATTTGAAGGGATAAGAAGACAAATACTATAAATGAAAAAGTCTGTCTCAATGTAAATCCCTCAATTCAGGAATGCATTGGTTATATCTGATACAGTATGAGTTTGACAGAGTCCAGAATATAATGAAAACCTCTATTTATTCAAACATTTGCCAGAGGGGAGATGCTGAGCGAAGTCCTGGAAGCATAAACTGGCACCTGAGAGAGTTCTTGTTACTTCCTGTCGATATATTCTGTTTACAACTTTTTCATCTACTGAGTACAAAAAAATTAACAAGTGGTACTTACAAGCCTCCTAAACTATTTAAATGAAATTTCCAAATATGATAGTTGAGATCTCAAATTTCATGTGAGATACAATCAAAGGTATTTCTTCCTATAAAATAACTGTGGTAGTTTCAAGCAATTTTTAACATTCTGTGCTAAATACTTCTGAATTGACAGCTGATGCCATAATAAATACTCAAAGAGTGACATTTTGGATTGAGGTACTGTACCTCAATGACACAGAAAGAATAATATTGAAATATACATTACCAAGGTTTTAATCAATAAACACAAAACCCGCTGTAGGCTGTAAACAACAATAGAAAAAGATTTTAAATTGCTCAGACATGTCACACAGTATTAGTAACCTTTTATAATTGTTGCCTTATGACTCAATTTATTGCCTTCAAATACTTGAATTTACTGCTCCTAAAGTTATGACAAACTTGGAAGTGGGTTCTATTTTTTTGGGGGGGAAATGCAATTTTATTTTATTTTTTAAAAATATATATTTTATTGATTTTTTTACAGAGAGGAAGGGAGATAGAGAGCTAGAAACGTCAATGAGAGAGAAACATCGACCAGCCCCCTCTTGCACACCCCCTAATGGGGATGTGCCCGCAACCAAGGTACATGCCCTTGACCGGAATCGAACCTGGGACCTTTCAGTCCGCAGACCAACGCTCTACCGCTGAGCCAAACCGGTTTCGGCGGGAAATGAAATTTTTAAAAATTCAGCAAACCTAAAAATTATTCCCTGGTTCATCACAAAGAAGGAACAGCCTAGTCTCAGTTGGTTTGCTGGCATATCCATGTCCCTACTCATAACATCCAGACAGGTATAGGCATGTAAATGCTAAGGTGAGAGCTTGGAGTTCAATGGTTTGATGATGAGAACGCTACATTAATATTACACTAAAACAGTCAAGTCATTTCTTCAGGAACTGCTTGAATGAGTCCTAGAACTCTGTGCGATATAAAACAGAGGGGTCATTTACATTTTCTGTTATAGGTCTTCCATAAAAGTAAAACAGGAGTAACAGCCATAATCATCCTCCAGTTCTCTGCAGCTTTATTTTTCTTGAACGTTGCTCAATAGTTTAATTTTACATTGAGATTTTCATCCCTCACCCATGTCCATAGATTTTAACTGCTTCATAGTAACATTTATTTGTGTGTGTTTTTTAAAATATGGATTTTTATTGATTTCAGAGAGAAAGGAAGAGGAAGAGAGAGATAGAAACATCAATGATGAGAAAAAGTCACTGATTGGTATCTCCTGCATGCCTCACACTGGGGATTGAGCCCACAACCTAGGTATGTGCCCCTACTGGGAATCGAACTGATAGGTCTACACTCAACCACTAAACCACACCAGCTGGGCAGTAACATTTATTTTGTATTGAATCCCCCCTCTCCATAAATTTCCTCCTTTGCTCACCAAAAATTAAAAACCCAAGTTTATTAGATTTGAGACTTTGATCCCTTTGCCCCTCCTCCTCTTCTTACCTACAACTGCACTGCAGACACTGGAGGAAGCCTGATACTGGGAAATGTTATCCAGAATTATACAAATATAGGATCCTATTATGTGAATATTTTCTATATGAACTACATCTGCACTGTGATAAATTATGCTCATAATTTGGTGATTTGGGATGAAATGAATGTAACATTTTACTACTGCTACAATTGCATCTTAAATTATATCGCCTTTTATCCACTTCATAAGAGCAATATATTTTTAAATTGCTTCCACTTTGATTCAATTATCCTATAAAAGGGTAATATGCAAATAGGCCGAACAGCAGAATGCCTGGTGGCTATGAGGCATACTGATCACCAGGGGGCAGACGCTCAATGCAAGGGCTGCCCCCTGGTGGTCAGTGTACTCCCACAGGGGGAGTGCCGCTCAGCCAGAAGCCAGGCTGAGGGCTGGCGAGTGCAGCGGCAGTGATGGGAGCGTCTCTCACCTCTGCAGCAGCGCTAAGGATGTCCGACTGCTGGCCCTTGGGGATCCTAAGCCGTCAGTCAGGCAGCCCCCGAGGGCTTCCGGACTGCGAAAGGGCACAGGTGGGGCTGAGGAACTCTCCCTCAACCCCCCTCCGAGTGTACGAATGTCATGCATTGGGCCTCTAGTGTCTACATATTTGAAATGATACAAATTCTAAAATAGTATAGCCTGAGTTTACATATATTTGTAAATATATAAATTATAAATATATAAATAATATAAATGTACATTATATAATATGTATAATACATAATTCTAAATGTAATTTGGAAAAAATTAAATATCCTACATTATGGAATAATAAATCCTTGTAAAACAAGTAATTTCTGACAGCATCAGTAACATAGAATTGGAATAAAAATAACCGAAGACTATAAAGTCAAATAAAAGTATTCTATTGCTAAGTCAGCATTCAAAATCACTGTGAGGGTATTACCGTAAAGTTATAAAATTTTCTAACTGCAATTGCACTTTTTAAGAGAAGAAAATATGAAAGTTTTTTTTTTTCTTCCTTACAGTTATGCCTTGAAGAGGCAAACCTGCACAAAATAAAATTTAAAAAATTAACTAGGAAGGTCTATCTAGCAGTTTCAAAAACCAGTGGGCCTTAAAGAAACTTTCACTCAGCTAACCTAGCTCATCACTACAGCGGTGTGGAGGAAACCGCTAGCCAAGAAGCCATGGTCCCTCAAAGCTACGGAATGGAAGATGCAGCAACCATTTCTTCCAAAAGCCACGGAGCACGGGTGAAAACCTACCTTCAATGGAGGTGGCTTCACACGGCCTTTGAGACCACTTCCTCCTGCCACCCTGCCGTCATGACAAGGATGAAAACTACTGCCGCAGCCCCATCGCTGCTTTTCCGCTTCCTGTACTGCCGAGTTCCCAGCGCGGCGGCCTCTTAGAGTTCCCTGGTGAGGCTCACACATTTGCCGGACAACTGTTCCGGGCTGAGCCGGGGCCCGGGGCCTAAAAGCGCTCCGGTGATGCCAGTGTGCGGGCCGGCCTGGGACCTACGGCTCGCTCCCAGAGACGCCGCCGTAGGCTCCCCTGCCCTCAGCCCGCCCTCCTGCGGCATCCTCTGTGAGCGCTGCCAGGAGGATCTTTCCGTAAGGCCTACAGGATGCAGGTCCCACTCCGGAGCCCCGTGTGAAAGACTCACAGGACCTGCTCTTACACCCCCGGCCAGCTGCCTCCCCGACTCCCTCTCCACCAGCTCCACCAGCTCCCGTTTCCCACACGCCGGCCTCGGCCTCCGACTCATCTCTTGCTCTGCAATGCTCTCCGCTGTTTATCTGTTCATCTGCCTGCAGAGTGTCCTCTCTGTGAGGCTCTCCTGACACCGAATCCCCCGCCGCCCATCGTGCTCTCGAAGCACAGGTGCGCGGGCTTCACGCTGGTCTGTCTGGTTTTGCTGTTTGACTTTCACCATCGTTAGGCAATTTTTTTGGAACAAGGAGTATGTCTCATTTGCCTCTGTATCCCCCAAACTTAGCACACTGCCCAGCGTACACTGACATTTTGTATGTGCTGAGTAAATGAATGAACGGCATTTTATACTATTTTCACTGATTACCCACAGAGCCGGACGGGACTCATATTGGGTCTGTGAACAACTCAAGCTTACAGTAAATTTAAGAAGCCTCAATATTTATTTAATATTTAGTGATAGTGAGGACCATTTCTTTGAAGATTAGCCTTTCAATTGAATGTGAAACGTGGTTAAAGTCAAAAGAGAAACCTTAATTGAGTCCTCAAGAGTGCTCTCTGGTGATCAGCCGCCCAGAGCACACCTTTTCAGAATCAGAGCCAACAGACACTCACCTTGGCGTACGGGTAGGGAGGGAAGCCCAGTTAATGCCCACCACAGGCTGGCCTACCTTGGCTGCTCCCATCACGTGACATCTAACCCACCACTCTGGCGAACATGCTTACTTTGTATTTGCTTTCTGATCTGGAAGGGGTGGGAATATGTCCTTTTTTCTTGAAGGTTGTAAAGTGCTTGCATTGAGGGCATGGCTTGGTGCTGGCATCAATGCGGCCAAGTTCCAAGAAGTATTTATATTTTATGGAGTCTTCGTGCGTTAGGTTGTAGACAACCGTTGTCTCCTCCAGGAATTCAAAGCATTCTGTGATAGGGCATTTGATTTCCACTTGGCCAAGCTGTACCTGCAGGACAGAGCAGAGGGGAGAGATTATGAGTACATACCTATATGTGTCATTTAAAAACTGCCTGCTGAAAGTGTAAGTTACTACATACTTGTATGCTACTATCGTACAAAACAGGACCCAAAGAGGTTTTCCAAATATTTGCCCCAAATGATTTTTTTCTATTTTTTATGAGCCTGCCTATAGTTGCAGTCAGATTTTATTGCATCGTTAAAAGGGTTACGATGTTATTATATTCCACATTATGATTTATCACAAATCATTTTCATTTATAGCTCAAGACAGAAGTCCTCGGAAGATTTTTAAATAGAAACTATGTGTGCTATTATCAGAAACTGGCTTAATGAGACGGACAAGGCGTTTTAAAAATTAACGTTTCCTCTTCCACATCCTGTGGACATCTGTGCGGCCCACGCCTGAGCCAGGCACTGGGTTGGGCACTGGAGCTTGGCAAGTGCCTGTCAGTCAAGAGGCAGCCGTGACACCAAGTGGCGAATGTGGCTCGCAGGGCGTCAGGGGGGACATGGGGGAGGCCTGGTAAACCTCACACACAGAAGGTGCAGATGAGTCTTCTTGGAAGAAGCGAGGTTTCAAGTGAGATCTCAAGATTAGTAGGACTTTGTCAGACCAAGTAAAAGAGGTTTCCACAGACAGAAGACACGGGGGGAGGGGGGGGCTGGAGGTACAGAGCACAGGGCACACTGCAGGAGGGGCACCCGTGTCTTTCCCACAGGCCCCGGGGAGCCAGGGTGCCCTCCACACATGCCTAACAAGAGGCAGCCTTGGCGGCCCGGGGCGAGGGGCAGGAAGACCGAAGGACAAAGGGTAGTTTGGGGGGAGGAGAATAGACAGACGGACAGACCAGGGCACCAGGGCAGCACAGCAGAGCATGACACCGTCAGAGACTTTTCCTCTGAGAATGGAGAGCTGTGGTGTTAGCGTGTAAAAGAGGACTTCTTTCCATTCCTCACCGGGGCTCAGTGGGCCATCTCAGTGACTCTTACTTATTGGGAAGGAACGTACTTTAGGGGATATATATATATATATATATATATTGGTTCCGGAATTTTTTTTTTTTTTTTGTTCCAGGTCAGTGTTTTAATCTGGCCTCCCTCAACTACAAATGCATTTGTTCTGACTATATAAATGATAACGATGGAAGCAGCAGTTTCACAGCCACCCAGGAACAGTCAGAGCCTACAGGAACGGAGTATCCTTTAGGGACCAGAATGCAAGGCAGCTTATGGGAGCGGGCTATCTCGTTACTCCTCCGGCAGTGGCGTTTGTTATGACACCACAGTGAGGGTACCTGCCATCTAACATCCAACCAAACACCTTTTCTTCTAAAGTGTTCCTCAACTCTGCCTGCAAATCTACTCCATCCCCATGGACACATCATTTCCTTGTGCTTCCATGCTGGCATTTTGCCTTTTCCATACTTTCTTTCTGAAAGCTCCCAAACCCCTACCCCACTACACTGAGTCAAATGACCTCCCATTTCATTAAACAGAAGCACTATGGTCCTATTTCCTCAGATTTCCACTGCTAACGGCCCCATCTATTTATTATTTATTTATTTTGGTCTTTCTTCCTTTTATGGCATAGGGCCCGAATCTACTTCCAGGACAACGACATGAGTCACTTGAAGTATTTGTTGAAAACTCAAGTTTACTGGCCCACAAAGCATCTGCAAAATTTTAATCATTGATAATAAGCTAGTCACTGGCAACTTAGAGCAATTACTCATACAATCCTTTGAATTACTCAGACCTCTTCATACAAGCAATATCCATCTTTTCACAATAAAAATGCTACTCATGCCTATAGCTCTTGGCCTCTACAAGTCTATCTTTTTTCAGAATAATTTCCTGAAAAAAAAAATCACTAGCAAACAAGTCATCATGATTAAGCAAAATACATTTTTTTAAAATTTACTCAACAAGAAAACATATTTTATCAATCCGAGTATGCATTTTCCCCCAACATTTTAATACCTCAGAAGTCAAGATTATCTTACAATCAATAGTCTTTAAACTATGGCCTTATGCCATAGTTTAATTTGCAGCGTTTTTATTTCCTGATGGCTCAGAATATAATACTGCAGCCTACAATTGATCATGTCTTAGATTTCAATGAAATGTGGTTTTTATGGGTTAGGCCAGTGGTCGGCAAACTCATCAGTCAACAGAGCCAAATACCAACAGTACAACGATTGAAATTTCTTTTGAGAGCCAAAGTTTTTTAACTTAAACTTCTTCTAATGCCACTTCTTCAAAATAGACTCCCCCAGGCCGTGGTATTCTGTGAAAGAGCCACACTCAAGGGGCCAAAGAGCCGCATGTGGCTCTCGAGCCGCAGTTTGCAGTATGATGGCCTCTGGAGAGGAGAAAAGAGAGACAGGACTTCTACTGGAGGCAATTTATGATACACAGGCAGACTGTGATCAGTTATGACAGATGCCACCGGAAAAGGTACCTGAGGAGGTGCCAACTTAAATGGAGGACTAATTGGCCTGTCATGCCGAGAGCCCGGGGGAAGGGGCTGCAGGCAAAGGAAACAAGGACAGTGGTCCCGGGGCAGAAGGTGCCCAATGCGCCTATGTTCAGAGGAGACCGGAACACATCCGAAATGAGCCAGAACTCACAGGCCTGGTTGGCTGTGGTAAGAAGTGTGAATTGTGTTCTACGTTCAATGTGAATCATTGACTGGTTTTAGAATGAGTGATATACCTCAAGTTACATTAAAAAATCAGTTAGACTCCTCCTGTAGAATGAACTGTTGAAGAACAAAAGCAGAAACCTGGAGAATGGTTGGACTCTGGATTGCACCTGTTCTTACCACCAGCGGCAACTAACTGTGGCCGCTGTCCAGGCAGGAGATGACAGGTGGAACTAGGTGACCAGAGTGGGCAGGGGTTCTGTATGGAAGTGAACCAAATGGGGTTTGGTGATGAACCAGATGTGGAGCACAAAGTAAAGGAAGAAATCAAAGGCGATTCCAGATTTTTGCTTGAAATAATAAGATTGGTAGGTGCTACTTACTAAGTTTTTAGTAAAATATAGTTTATGTGGACATGTGATATTTGTTGGAAGTGATTCACTGCAAATTTATTATAGTAACAGGAATAAAGATCCCTAATTCATCCAAAAAAACATATTGAGCTCCTACAGTATCACACATAAAAGTCATAAAGTAGTCTGAGTCATGAATCATGCCTTGGTGTAATATGAGGATACAGTAATTAAATTTGTGTTGACAGTCTCTTCCAGCAACTTGGGATTTGACGGTACTAATTCATTTAGTATTTTACCCAATGTTTGAAATTCTTTTATTAGGGATAATCACAAACATGTGCAAAAGTTGGCAGATCGGTATTATGAGACCGTAAGGACTCCTTCAGCTTCAACAATGATCCACTCTTGTTTTTGTTCTGTGTCCTGACACAGATGGCCCTCCCATATTATTTTGAAGCAAAAACCAGAAATTATGTCATTTCATTCATAAGTATTATAGCATTTATGAAAGAAAACAAGTCTTTAAAAAAAAACATTACCATGATATCAAAACTCTCTCCAAAAGATAAAAAATTCTTCAAAGTCAATTGAACAGTTTAAATAACGTGTCATCAAAATTGTTTACAGGATTTTATGTACTTACTATGCTTAAAACCAAGGTGTTTTTTAATTTGTTATTTTCAATGCTGATACTACTATTCATACCACTGGAAAATACACTTTCCAATTCTTCTGAACAAAAATATGCCCGACCTTGTAAGACAAAATTTACTTAACTCTGAAACAATCTCCAAGCGTGCCAGCACCAGTAAGAGATACTCTTCTAATTAGTGCTCAAGCTGCACAGGTAATCGGCCACCAGGGAGGACTCAAAAGTAATTTAGCGACACAGGTGAAGGAGAACGCTGAAGAAGTGGCAGATTAATTAATTAAATCATCCAGGGAAAAGAAGAGAGGAAGCATAAACCTGAGACTTTGAAGCTCCATTTATCGAATGCACGGTTTAAGATTTTGGCCTTGGTTTTGAGTGTTGATCATGGTAATTTACAAGGTGCCTTGGCCTTTTGTTCACTTGCTATCAGGGGATTTCATATTTCCATTTGTCCTTAAAACTGGAACATGTCGGGCTCAGTGGTTGAGCGTCTATGAAAGGCCACAGTTCGATTCCCTGTCAGGGCACATGCCCGGGATGTGGACTGGATCCCCAGTGTGGAGCGTGCAAGAGGCAGCCAGTCAGTGATTCTCTCTCATCATTGATGTTTCTACTCTCTCTCCCTCTCCCTTCCTCTCTGAAATAAATAAAAAAGCTTGTGTTTGTTTTTAAAGTGGGACATATCAAGGTGGCAGGGAGAAGAGAACACCACAACAGAAGCAGTAACAATAAAAATGAAATGTATGCCAAGCACTGTGTTAAGCACTTGCTGTGCATTAATGACTTTGAGGAGCACAATAGAGTCAGATTCATTTCCAGGTTCATAGATTTTTCCCATAAGTTTATCATCAGTGATTATAGGATGTGGCTGCTTTATTGATAAGTGGGGGTTTTTTGTTTACAGAGCACTGTATTAGGCACCTTTAATTACTAAAAATAATAATGAAAACCATCAAACCAAATATCCCAGAAGCTCCCTCTGCCCCATGCAAGACAGACATATGGAAAATCACACTTAGGCCCATAAGTGAAAGTTCCAAAAAGCCAAACAGAAGAAAGTTTCTTAAAGCAACAGAGGAAAAGGATATTCCCACATAGAAAACTTCGGCCCCAGGTGCCTTGTGGGCCAATCTTACCGAGAATTTAAGCACGAAACGCAAACATTACACAATCACTATGAGGGAACAGGGAAAGGCGGGGAGGATCGCTGCTCAGGTTGCTCTATGAGGCCGGCACGATCGTGAGACCGGAGCCTGATAAGGATGTTGCAAGGAAGGAAAATCACTGGCCTGTCTCTTCATAAACATAGATACCAAAATCCCAAACACAGCATTCGCAAACCAAACTGAACAATACACGCACAAGATAATATATCAAGATCAAAGGTTTAGTCAGAAAAAAAACATTAATAAATTCAGCATTCATTCATGTTAACATCTTAGCAAACTAGGAAGAGACGAAAACTTCCTTAATCTGAGTATCTGTAAGAACATCTACAGGAAACATCAGATTCAATGATGAAGTTATGAGGGCTTTCTTCTTGAGACTGGACATGGGGCAAGTACGCACTCCTTTCATTATTTAACACTGACTAGAGCTCACCGCCAATGCAAGTAAAGCAAAAGCAAAATGAACATAAAACAACTAGAAATGAAAATACGCAATTTCCCATTTCTTGCAGATTGCAAGACTGTATACATAGAAAATGCAAAATAATCTACAACTAAACTACTAGAATTAATAAGTGAATTTAGCTAACTTGCTAAATAGGTTAGTATACAAAAATCAAATGTATATCTATGTGCTAGTAACAAGCAATTTGATAATAATATAGAAACATATCTTGAAACCTGTATAATCTTGTTCACCAGTCATCCCAATACATTTAACAAAAAGGTGAAATAATTAAACCAAATGAATATTTGTAGGAAAAAATATCATTACATCAATATTAAAAATATCAAATATGAATAAATCTCATACAAGTTGTGTAATACCTCTACACAGAAATACTTGAAATATTTTTGAGAAAATAAAAAGAAGCAAATAAATGGAGGAATATATCAGATTCTTGAAAGATTCAATATAGTAAAAATGTAAATTCAGCCTATATTGACCTACAGATTCAAGGCCATTTCAATAAAATATCCAGTTCTCTCTCTCTCTCTCTCTCTCTCTCTCTCTCTCTCAAGAAGATGGGTTCTAAATTGCAAGCTGATTCTAAAAACATATGGACAGTCATGATACTCTTGATCTAGAAAAAGGAAGTAGTAAGACTTGTTCTACCAGATATAAGATGAAGCAAAAAGTTTTAGTAATTATAAGAGTGTGACGCTGGTCCAAGGATAGGTAAGTTCGCATAACAGAACAACAGAGCAGAAGAGCGTGCAGAACCTTACCCTTTACATACAGACACTGATGTACTGACACAATAGAGCAGAGGGTAGGTAGGATGTCCCCCCCAAAGTCACTTTCCCCTGGCCTCCAAAATACGCTTAGATATCCTAAAAATGCCAAAAGCAAAAGCCATCGGTGGTTTAGTTATGGGAAACTATTCTGCCCTTCCACAAATCTTAATAAATCCTCTAGCCAGCGGTTGCCAACTGGTGGTTTGTGAGGTCCGAAAGACTGGCAGCGACTGCTGCAAACGACTCTGAAAAGTGAAACAAGAAAGCAAGGTTTTGCAAATATAGGTGATTCTGAGGTTTACAACAGGCAGAGGAGTGCCTTTGGCTCAAGACTGGTCACATTTGGGGTAAAAGGTTCAGTGAAATCATTGCAAAGTTGCCATGTTATCCACGAAGAATAACAGAGCAGCTCCCTAAATTTGTTCCGGTACCCAGGCGTTTTTAATCCTCTGGGGTCTTCCAGGATGTGTTTGCCAGGCCTCTTGGTTAAAGGATCTTCAAATCTGAAGACAGTTATTGTGTCCCTCCAGTCTCTGCCCCAGGAAGACATCCTTCCATCTGAGTCCCTCACCTCTGGTGTGAAGTCCTCCCCTCTTCCGGGCTTTGTTGGTTGGTAACAGTGTGTCTCCCATAAACCAAAGTCAGGATGCTAGTCTGGTCTGGCCACTGAGGAGAGAGGATTATCCTCAACCACAGTAAAAACGGAAAGAAAGGGAAATGCAAAGAAAAAGCTCCCGGGAATTTTGAGTTACCAAAATGAACCCAAGAAGTGGAAAACCTGAACGGGCCAATCACATCTTGTCTTTTACTTTCTTTGATCCTCAAATAAGGATCCTAAAAGAATGAATCTTTTATTTCTTAAAACTAACTAGCTTGAGGGCTTGCTTATATTGCTTTTTTATTTGTCTTCCTTTAAAAAAATTCCATTCTATGTTGTTCTCTTCTGGCTTTTGTCTTATTTTGTTATTCTTTTCCTAGTTTTGTTAGATGATTCTTTAGTCCCACTGTTTTCTGCTTTTACTACTTATGAATACAGTTTTTGCTATGCTCTAAATTTTGGGCATAAAATGTTTCATTTTCACTTCTTAGTGTTTCTATGCAGTTCTTTTTGGTGGCTTTTTCTAATATTTATATTTAACTTTACTTGATTATGAATAAAGTGGACTGTAAAAATCTTAATTTTAAGAATATTAAGATTTTATTTCTAGCCCATTAAATAACCTTTTAAATGTTTTTTTGGGCATTAAAAATGTCTACTCTCATCAAAAGATATAATATTCTATATAAGTGTCTACTGAATCATAACTTTTAGGTTTCAAGTAAATTCTTCTATGAGCTCATTAATTATTTAGCTATTCGACCTGATCCTTAAAGAGGAGTATTAAAATTGCTTACTATATAGTTCTTCTCAAAGTACCTTTGCACTTTTAGTTTGTGCATTCTTGGTTTATACATCTAACTGCAATGTTGCTAGTGCAAACAGGCTTATGCCATCTCTTCTTAAATAGTCTTTTCCCTACTGATGTTTTCACACTTAAATTCTGCCTCTACCTCAGAAATGAATACTATCACTTCTCCCCTCTTTTTACTGGCATTTTCCTCCTGTCTTCTCAATGCAACTTCTTTTAAAAAATATATATTTTATTGATTTTTTACAGAGAGGAAGGGAGAGGGATAGAGAGTTAGAAACATTGATCAGCTGCCTCCTGCACACCCACCACTGGGGATGTGCCTGCCATTGACTGGAACCAAACCCGGGACCCCTGAGTCCTCAAGCCGACGGTCTATCCACTGAGCCAAACCAGTTAGGGCTCAACATAACTTCTTGTTACTACTAAATCACTTTGCTGTAAATGGAATCATGGATTAGTTTCAATTCAATACCCAAGTATTTATTTAGTGTCTACCACGGGCAAGGCAATCGACTAGCTACTTGAGGGAATTTAAAGATGAATAAATCGCTACCCTCAAGTAATTCCCAGTTTATCAGTGGAGGTAGACATGGGAATAAATAACCATAGTTCTGGCAGAGAAGCACAAAGGAGAACTTGGCTTGGGCTGTTCATGAAGAAGAAGGTAGTATTTTAATTCAATCATTAAGAATAACAAGGACATAATGAATAGATTTGGCTATGTCTTATTTCTTTAAAAATGTGAAAAGTAATACAAAAGACACATCTGATGATTGCAAATAAAAAAACATAATAAACATTGTATTTATATAAGTATGTAAAAGTATATGCGGAAAAAAACATGAACTTAGATGGAAGAAGGATTTGCTAAAAAATGATAATTTTTTTCAGGTTACAAATTATTTTTTTCTTATTTAGAGTCCTAATGTTTTGGGGTTTTTTGTTAAAATTTTGATCATAGAGTAATTTTTAAAATTTTGCCTAAGTAGTTTCTGAACTATAACAGATGATGGATCTGGAATTATTAGCAAAACCAGTACCTAAAACTCAGGATTGGTCTTGACAATAAGATTGGACACTGAGAATTTGGGTAAAGGTTTCTACCTATCAAAGCTAAAGTCTGAACATTATTTAAGTTTGTTTCCGAACACTCTAAGTAGTCTCAGTTTATGTCATACTAATTAATGAATTCTGGGCTTTGTCCCAACCCTCTGCAGTGCGCAGTGGAGCAAGCACCATGTCGTAAGTAAACCAAACGCTGCGGGAATCCGTCCCACACGGCACTGCCGTCCCCTCGGCAATGTTCCTTTTATGAAGGTGATGTCAAATATTTGTTTTTTTTTAAAAAAATCCCAAACCTTTCTTCTGGAAAACTGTTTAACAAACAGAACAACAAAATAACTGGCAAACTCTAAGGTAATCCAAGTTTGACATATGTTCTATATTTTTATTCAAAACATTTTGAATGTTTTTCACCCCCCACAGGTTTTGGTCTTTCAGTATTGGCAAGCATCAATGGCTTCCTAAACATCAGCCAAGTTAGAAAGAGCAACTTCAACAGCGTCTTTCATGCCAAAACAAAGTATCTTTGTGCCCCATCCACCCAGTTCTAGGAATAGTCTGTTCATTACCTGGAGTTTGTAGATGCCATAAAGAGAAAAATAATGCCCTCCTTCCTGGCGACTAGTTATTATTTCCAGATATAAAATGCTGCTTAGTGTAGAGTGACAAAACATTCCTGAATATTTATCTCCCAGGAACAAAGCTAAAGTGCATTTGATTCTGAAAGAGAGAAAAAACATAATCTTCTCCTTTGATGTTTGAATCGTATACTTCCAAAGTGGAGAGAAATCTTATCCTAGGAGTATAGCAATGCTGGGTGTGCTCTTGGACAAACAGGGATGCACTCCCCCATCAGCAGAAATTCTGAATTAACTCATCCTGGATACCTGCCCACAGACACCTGGATTGAGTGGCTTTAGTGCCAGGGCTCTTCATAGTGTGTCGGTACACCCTGTGGGCAAACGCACTGCGGGTGCCCCTGTGAGTTGCCACTGGGGGTGCGTGTGTCCAACCACGGAGGCAGCAGAAAAAGCTGAGTCTGCCCACCTCACAGCTACAGAACTCTGAACGCCACAGTCACGCCTTTTCAGAATGCAGGCCTCCTGGGCCCCACCACCCACAGCTCCTGGGTACCACTGTGGGCACAAGACAGCAAAAACTGGGACACCTCCCCACTCCATGGCTGTTGACCTCTAGACATCACAGCTGGGCCTTTCTAGCTCACAGGCCTACATCAAGAAAACCTAAATAGTTCAAGTAGGGAGCTATGCTAGAGTATCAAGCCCAGGAAACCTGAGAGACCACATCAATAGTACCATCCTCAAATGAACCTAGGTAGTAAAGCTATAAGATCTATAATTAAAATGTTACAGCAAAACATGGGAAGACAACATAGCAATTTCAAGAAAAAGAGAAATCACCAGAAAGGGAGTTACATGAAATTGAAGCACGTAACATGTCAGAGAAAGAATTCAGAGTAATAGTTACATGGATGCTTGAACAGCTGGATGACAAATATATACAACTCAATGACAAATGCACACAACTCAATGAGAATTATAAGGAGCTGTATGTGAATGTCACCAACATGAAAAGGACCAAGAGAGAGAAAATAAAAAAATGACATACCTGCAATAAACAACATAATGGAAAGTTCATTAGTATACTAGAAGAAGCTGAGGACCATATCAGTGAATTAGAAGACAAGGTAGAAAAACACACACAAACACAGCAGAAACTGGAAAGAAAATTTAAAAAGGAACAAGACAAAATGAAACAATATTCACATAATAGGGATACCAGAAGGAGAGGAAGAGAAGCAAGAAATAGGAAACCTGTTTGAAGAAAAAATGACAGAAAATTTACCTGATATTGACAAGGAAAAATCTATGCAAGTCCAAGAAACACATTGAGTGCCAAACAAGATGAACCCCAAAAGTCTGACACCAAGACACATCATAATTAAACTGGCAAACACCAATGACAAAATAAGAATTTTAAAGGCTGCCAGAGGGAGACAGAAAGTTACCTAGAAAGGATATCTATTAGAATATTAACAAATTTCTCAACAGAAACACACCAGGCCAGAAGGGAATGGAATGAAATATTCAAAGCGATGCAAAGCAAGGGACTGAATCCAAGAATACTATACCCAGCAAGGCTAGCATTTAAAATTGAAGGTGGAATTAAGAGCTTCACAGATAAAAAAAGGGCTAAAAGAGTTTATTACCACCACGCCAGCAATGCAAGAAATGCTAAAGGGACTGCTATAAAAAAGAAAAAATAGGCAAGAAACACAAAACATTATGAATAAAAATGACTACAAACAAGTACCTATCACTAATAACATTAAATGTAAATGGATTAAATGCTCAAATCAAAAGACATAGGGTAGCTGAATAGATAAGGAAACATGACCCACATATTTGCTGTCTGCAAGAGACCCACCTCAGAACAAAGGATTCACATAGACTGAGAGTGAAGGTATGGGAAACTTTTTTTCAAGCAAATGGAAATAAGGAAAAAGATGGGGTTGCAATACTCATATCTGACAAAATAGGCCTCAAAGTAAAGGCTATATATAACAAGAGATAAGGAAGGCCACTATACAATACTACAGGAAGCAATTAAACAAGAGATATAACTCTAGGAAGGATATATGCACCCAACGCAGGAGCACCCAAATACATAAAACAACTTCTGGAAGATATCAAGGGAGAGATCGATAGCAATACAGTCATGGTAGGGGACTTTAATACCCTACTGACACCACTGGATAAATCCTCTAAACAAAATTCATCAAAGAAACAGCAATCCTAAATGACTCACTAGACCAGATGGACTTAATTGACATCTTCGGAATATTTCACCCCAAAGCTACAGAATACACATTCTTTTCCAGTGCACACAGGACATTTTCAAAGATAGATCACATATTAGGACATAGGCAAAGTCTCTTCAAATTCAAGAGGATAGAAATCATAACAAGCATCTTCTCAGATCACAGTGGCATAAAACTAGATATCAACTACAATAAAAACAATGGGGGGGGAAAAAAGGCAAACACTTGGATGCTAAGTGACATGCTATTAAACAATGATTGGGTTACCAAAGAGATCAAAGAAGAAATTAAAAGCATCCTGGAAACAAATAAATCTATGAGACACAATGAAAGCAGTCCTGAGAGGGAAGTTCACAACTCTACAGGCCTACCTCAAAAAACAAGAAAAACTGGTAATAAATTATCTAACCTTGCAACTTAAAAAATTTGAAAGAGAGCAACAAGAAAAGCCCACAGTATCCAGAAGGAAGAAAATAATAAAGATCAGAGCAGAAATAATGACAAAGAAACAAAACAAACAAAAAAATACAAAAGATCAATAAAACCAAGAGCTGGTTCTTTGAAAGCATAAACAAGATCAATGAACATCTAGCCAGGCTCACCTAGAAACAGAGAGAGGACTCAAATAAACAAAATCAGAAATGAAAGAGATGAAGTAAAAACTGACCCCACTGATATACAAAGTAATGTAAAAAAATACTATGAACAACTCTACTGCAACAAACTGGACAACCTCGATGAAATGGACACATTCCTAGAAAAATATAAGCTTCCAAAACTCACTTGGGAAGAATTAAAAAACCTGAATAGGCCAATAGTTACTGATGAAATTGAAACAATAATCAAAAAGTTTCCACCAAACAAAAGCCCTGGACCAGACTGCTTCAAACGGGAGTTTTACCAAACATTCAAAGAAGAACTAAAATCAATCCTTCTCAGACTATTCCAAAAAAGTCAAGAAGAAGGCACACTTCCAAGCTCTTTCTATGAAGCCAGCATTACCCTAATACCAAAGCCAAATAAAGACACTACAAAGAAAGAGAATTACAGGCCAATATCCCTGATGAACGAAATACTGGCAAACCAGATCCAGCATTACATTAGAAAGATCATATACCATGACGAAGTGGGATTTATTCCAGGGATGAAAGGCTGATACACTATCCACAAATCAATAAATGTGATACATCACATAAACAAACTGAGAGACAAAACTCACATAATCATATCAATTGATGCAGAAAGTCATCTGACAAAGTCCAACACCCTTTTCTGATAAAAAATAAAAAAGCTCAGCAAAGTGGGAATAGAGGATCATACCTCAACATAATAAAAGCATTATATGACAAACCTACAGCCAACATCATACTCAATGAGCAAAAACTAAAACCATTTACCTTAAGATCAGGAACAAGACAGGGATGCCCACTCTCACCACTCCTGTTCACCATAGTACTGGAAGGACTAGCCAAAGTGATCAGACAAGAAGAAGAAATAAAAGGCATCCAAAATGGAATAGAAGTAAAATTATCATTATTCACAGATAACATGATACTCTACATAGAAAACCCTAAAGACTTCATAAAACATTATTAGACTTAATAAATAAATTTGGCAATGTAGCAGGATACAAAAATTAATACCAAAAAATTTATGGCATTTTTACCCACCAATAGTGAACTTACAGAAAGAACAATTTTTTTTAAAAAAATCCCATTTACCATTGCACACAAAAAATTAAGATATCTAAGCATAAACTTAACTAAGGAGGGAAAAGACCTCTACTCAGAAAACTATAGGACATTGGAAAAAGAGCCAGAAGACATAAACAGATGGAAGAATATACTATGTTCATGGATTGATAAAATCAAGATCATTAAAATGTCCATACTACCCAAAGCAATCCATAGATTCAATGCACTCCCCATTAAAATACCAACAGCATATTTCACAGGACTAGAAAAAACTCTCCAAAAATTCATCTGGAATAAAATAGACCCTGAATAGCTGTAGCTATCCTGAGAAAGAAGAACAAAAGTAGGAGGGATCTCAAAACCAGATATCAAGATGTATTACAAAGCCACTGTTCTCAAAATTGCCTGTTCTCAAAATTGCACAAGAACAGATATATAGACCAATGGAATAGAGAATCCAGATATCAACCCAAACCACTATGCTCAATTAATATTTGACAAAAGTCAAGACAGTTTCTTCAATAAATGGTGCTGGAAAATTTGGTCAGATACATGTAAAAAAATGAAACTAGACCACAACTTACACCATATACACAAAAATAAACTCAAAATAGACAAAGAACTTAAACATAAGATGAGAAACCATAAAAGTATTAGAGGAATCCACAGGCAGCAAAATCTCAGACATATGCCAAAGAAGTATCCTCACCAACACAGCTCCTAGGGCAATGGAAACTAAAGAGAAAGTAAACAAATAGGACTACATCAAAATAAAAAGCTACTGCACAAGCAAAAGAAACCATTCACAAAACAACAACAACAAAAAAAAACACACCACTGCATAGGAGAACATATTTGCCAAAATCTCAGATAAGGGTTTAATCTCCAACACTGATAGGGAACTCATATAACTTAACAAAAGGAAGACAAAGAACCCAATCAAAAAATGGGCAATGGACCTAAATAGATACTTTTCTAAAGAAGACAGAAGGAAGGCCAAGAGACATATGAAAACATGCTCAAAGTCACTAGTCATCAGAGATGCAAATCAAAACGACAATGAGGTACCATCTCACACCTGTCAGAATGGCTATCAACAAATCAACAAATGACAAGTGCTGTCGAGGATGTGGAGAAAAAGGAACCCTCATGCACTGCTGGTGGAAATGCAGACTGGTGAAGTCACTGTTTCCTCAAAAAAACTAAAAATAGAACTTCAATTTGACCCAGTGATCCCACTTCTAGGAATATATCCCAAGAAACTAGAAACACCAATCAGAAAGGATGTATGCACCCCTATGTTCATAGCAGCACAATGGAGGAATAAGGACACATTTGTAATATCTTAATCAGTAAAATAATAAAAATAGAAAAGAAACATATTTTTCTTCCTTAAACCAAAAAGGTCTGGTTTGGACCTCACCTTCTAGAACTAATAGGAAACTGGGTATCAGTTATATTGGGGGCCTGGAGTGTGGGGATGTGTTTGATGACAGTCTTGAGGATCTCTTGTACAGTTGAGTTTTTTTAAAGACCATTTGGAAAACTAAAACAAAAAAATAAATAAGCTTTGTCTTATTAGGCAAATATGACCAATGGTAACCTTTCCATACATTTTTTTCTAGAATATACTATAGTTCTTCTTTGTGCTCTCCAAATTTAATTTGCTATCTTGCAGTCCCATAACATAACATGAGCGTTTTCCACATTACTACCATCTGTATTATCATTTCTGAATATTGTATAACACTGCGGAAAGTAGATGAGCCACAGTTAACCTGTGGAAGCTGATTCCAATTTTGTGCTATTATAAAAAGTGGTTATGAATAATTTCACACATAAAGCTTATTTTGTATTTCAGATTACTTCCTTAGAATAGATTCCTAGAATTGGAATTATTGGGTCAAAGTATGTGATTATTATAGGACTCGTGACACATATTGCTAAACTGTTTTCCAAAAGCCATATTTATTTACAGTCCATGATACTAACCACTTGCCACACCTTGCTCTATGAATGCCATCACTTAAAAAAACAAAAACAAGCACGAAAACCTATAAAACTTTTGCCTTTATTGTGATAAGCAAAAAGGGCAACATTACTTTAATGTGTGGTTTGTTTTATTTGCTTGAGACCTGGTGCACAGCATTTGTGCCTGGGTCCCCTGCCACCACCACAGATCACCTCTCTCTGTGGGGCGACTGGCGGGGCCCCACCTGGCACCCACCTTGGCTGGCCTGGGGCCTGCGGGCTGGCAGCAGCTCCTGCATTGAGCATCTGCCCCCTGGTGGTCAGTGCATGTCATAGTGACCAGTCGTTCCACTGCTCGGTCAATTTGCATATTAGGCTTTTATTATATAGGGTTTTACTAACTGTAAACTTTAATATATATATATCAGCCTAAATATTTGTTGTTGTTCCCTTTTCTGTAAACATGCCAGCCATGTGCTGACATGTAATAGCTTGGTGCTGTGTATATACTCTGCAGTATTCACAGAGATTATATAACATTCCGTGTGAAGTCAGAATAGTTTCCAGCAAGATGAGCCAAAGCAACAAGCCTGGGTCCAGAATCCAACCCTGAACAGATGTTTGCTTGGCAGCCTCCTTGCAATAATTAACATAAGAAAGCTGGGCAATTAAAAAAATACAAGCAGATCTCACATCCATGAATCATGGTTCTGTAAATGTCCCAAACCATCTGGATAACGGGCCTCCCCTCCCCCATTTTGAGAAAGGCCGGCATGACAGTATGAAAGGCAGGGGACCCTCTGACTCTTAAATCACGTCTCATTCTCTACCTTTTAGTAACAGAGAGTCTCAAGCCCTCATTCCCTGGATTCTGTACTTCTCATAGGCGCATACCGCACTTTATTTACCTTGGTAGTCTGGGAAACCGCCAGGACCCTGCCTGGCATACAGTGAGCCCTTAGAATTTGGGTGATGAAATCAATTGAAATAGAATAATCAAAGGCCTGGCAGATGTCTGACTTCAAGCCAGAGGATGTCTCTGAATTGTACTGGCAGTTGTTTATCACCACAACAAACAGCTCTGTCCAAAGTCCTGCTGATGGTGGGAAGTCTGGCACGGAAACACACCAGCCACACCACGAAGAGAGAGAAAGAGAGAGAGAGAGAGAGAGAGAGAGAGAGAGAGAGAGAGAGAGAGAGCGAGCAGTGCCTGGCTTCTGAGGCAGGTGGAGTGTATGGTCCTTGCCAAAAAGCTGGCTGAGATGTGCGGCAAACTGTGACTTCAGACTGATAAAACAAAATGGGCAATGGACTATCATTTTCATGTAGGTTATTTTAACCCAGGATTATTCGTCTCCCCTCAGTAAAGAGATGGCAGCAGGCAATTCTCAAAGGGAAAGAGAGGAGTGTCCCACCTGAATTAGCAACCTAGAGATTTTCATTTCAATGCTTCAGTATTATTTTTGACCGCATATGTTCAAAGCCTTTAACTAAGATCAATCCCACATTTTAGGAAGCATGCCATCCGCCTTCAATCCCACACCATTTCTTTGGAAAATCAAAATCTTCACTAAGTCAATGGACTGGCAAAGAATTTGCTAAAGTGCTTAAAAAAATAAAATAAGAATTCAAGATTCTTCAAAGAACCCAGTTTCTTCTAGTGGGGAATGATATTTAGAAACCAAGATCCAAACTTCAGATGATCTTATTTCTACTGGGGAATCACTATTGCATCTAGGCCCTATCAGAGTTATTAAATATACACATTCATATAATTCTATATTTATTTATATTTAGATATTTTCAAATATAAAACACATATTTAAGGTATTTTTTTCTTTATTTTAAAGCTGATCATTTCAAACTGATGTCCCCAATTCTAAGCCAATGCTAAGGGATCTTTCTCACATCCCCTCACTCCATGTTTATATCTCTTTTTTCCTACGGTGAGCAAATAGATATCAACGTATTTATTTATTTGCTTTATTTTTCAATACACATGTAAGAGTTTCTTAATTTCTATACCAACAAATTAGCAACAACAAAAAGACAAACACTACATAAAGGTTAAGATTTATTTGAAATTCTCTTTATACTCAGAATGCTGTATATATCCTGCTAAGCACAGTCAAAGCACTTTGTTTAAAGTTGTCTGAACTAATTTTTCTGTGTCTTTACGCAATCAATGTTATAAGTTAGTTCCTTTTTATTTCCAATTATAGTCTATATGCAGGCTTACTTTCTTTTTAATCTTTTTAGTTTTTTATAAGTAAAATGTTAACATGATTCAAAAGTCAAAATGGTTCGAAGGGTATATAGTCAGAGCATTTTTACTCCTGCTTTTACCTTCCACCCCATTCCCACCCATCTCCACAGGTAACCATCTCACTCTTTTTGGTGTATCCTTCATATATATATATATGCAAAACTAAGCACTTCTATTCATATATCTTACTCTTTTTTCACATTTTGTTCCAAAATATTTTTAATCTAGTTGAAGACATAAAGCATTCCCGCCTAACAGGTTAAATAAAGGCAAAATATCAGTGACAAAAGCAGCCCAGAAATCACAGGCACCTGGTACTAACCATTCTGGTGGTCTTCAGTCAAGTTGCCAGAGGTATTCAGATTGTAAGCAAACTTTAACCATCAGTTCAAACTTACGCAGAATCCAAAAAGCCATAAACATACAAAAATTTGCACTACCAAATACATAACAGAGTAAGAACAGAATTTTCAAAATGACCTAAAGCAAGTTGTAGTCAATTTTTGCACTTATTGTTAACCATAACATGAGCACTAATGCGTTATGCACTTGAGAAGAAGGATTATCAATCACTATGTGGAACACACTGGAAATCATGAAATCCACCTTGGAATTTTAAAAATGTTCAGTAAGAGTAGATATAAGCTAAAAGTTCTTTTCATAATAGGATATAAAAGCTAATACTTCACTTTAAAATAGAAGAGTTAAAACAAAGAGTTCTAATAAATAACTCTAACTGGCCTCAGAAGTAAAATCTTTATTAGTGATATGACATTTTGCTGGAAATGGGTTAAATATCCCAACATGATTATTTCTGGATTTAAAAGTAATTAAGTAAAGCCACATCTGATTTCGCATAAGGTTATCATACATTTAGGGGATTAGAGAGTAAAACATATTTGTAGTAGATATTAAAATTGTATTATTATTTTAATACTATAGAACACTGATAACATATACCGAGCTGATATATACTGATAACCATACCAAGTGTGTTGTATGTGTCATTTTGCTCTCTCTTCATAACATTCATATGAGCTTATTTTTATTATAATTAGTGTTATTATTCCCATTTTGAAAATTATGAAACTAAGGTAGTTTGAAAGCTAAGTAACTCCCCTAGGATCACAGGAAATAAAATATTGCATATGCAGCTTAAAAATTAGTGTTAAGTCACCTATATGTGACTATTCATCCTATTTTCATCAATATTACACATGTGTTATTTTTAAGTCAAAAATGATTCTGACAAGGTAGATAATAAAAACAGAGACCCAACTCCCCCCTTATTCTAAGAGAGAAAAAGTTTTCAACTCTCATCTGTTTCTTCTGTTATTACCGTATTTGCCGGCGTATAAGACGATTTTTTGGCCCTGAAAAATACCTTATTTGCCGGCGTATAAGAGACTGGGCGTATAAGACGACCCCCTAAACATTTCCACTCAAAATACAGAGTTTGTTATATACTCACCATATAAGATTACCCCCCACTTGGAGGCATATTTTTCAGGGCCAAAAATCGTCTTATACGCCGGCAAAAACGGTACCTTTATATTTCTAGAGAATAGTCTTATGGTTTTAAATTAGAAGACTTAAACTTAGAAATCTCATACCTTTCTCATCATTTTACTTATTTCATACACCCAAGGGTTGTAACACAAGTTTTTGCTAATCAATATCCCATATGTAGAATACTGTGACTACAAGAATAATATACACTATCTGCTGCAGAGCCTACTAGTACATTATAATGACATTTCATTTTTTATATAACTACGATAGGCCCGATGCATGAAGATTCATGCAAGAATGGGCCTTCCCCTGGCTGCTGGCACCACCTTTGCTCTGGCCCGGAGCCACCTTTCTGCCTTTGCTCTGGTCCGGAGCCGCCTTTCCACCTTCCCATGCTGCCCAGAGGCCTGGAGTGGCTAGAGGCGTTGTGGAATGCCTGAACAGGCGTCCTGCCCCACCTCCAGCTGCTCAATGCCTACATATGTAAATAAACCCATCATCTTTGTTGGGTTAATTTACATACTCACTCCTGATTGGCTGGTGGGTGTCACGAAGGTATGGTTAATTTGCATCTTACTTTTATTAGTGTAGATTGCATTCCTAAGATATTTTCTTTGTTTTTCTATTTTCTAGCTTTCTATATATACTATCACTAATATTTTTTAAAGTTTTCCAACTGAATTATAATCTTTCCCTGAAGATTATTTCCCACATAATCAGAACAAACTCATCAAGTTCCATTTCTTCTTTCTGAGAGCACATGTATGTTCTGGAGCCTCTGTCCTCCTGCTGCAGCATGGACTGGTGCTGAGTCTGCAACTCCTCCCCTATGCTGGAGCCCACAGCTTCCCGACTGCATGTTACCCGCTGTCTTGCTTCCTCTCCCCCGTGTTGGTGGGGAGCATCCTCATGGAGGCGTCACACAATCCCTGTTTCAGAGTGTGGCGGTGAGAAGCTGACTGAAGATCTGTGAGCCAGCCCCACTGGCTGATTGCATCGCTGTCACCATGTAGCAAGGTGGCCTCCTGGCTGGGAAATCGCTCTTCAGCAACCACAGGTACTTCCCCGGTGCTGTCCACCCTCCAGAGAAGAATCTCCCCGTCTTAGACCTGGAAGTGTGGGGACAGCTGCCAGTGCTGGAGCCAGCGGGTCTGAAAGCTTCATGGCCCTTTATGTGCACTTGCCCACAGACCCTATTTTCACAGCAGTGCCCCTCTCTCATCACTCGGGGCCTGCAGCACCCCTCCCGAAGCTCCAATTACTCGGACAGAGAGGGAATCACCTGACTGTGCAGGGTCCAGGAAGGTGAGGGGGTGAGGTTCTCCTCTTCCTTATTCAGATTTTCCACTGACCTTACTACTCTCAGCTCTACAGCTCATCACCACCTCCTAAATCACCTGGCTCCTCCTACCATTTCAAAGCCTTTCTGAGATTCCCTGGTGCAGGCTTAACTTTGTCGATATCTCCCCGTACCCTCCCCCCCCCCCTTTTTTTTAAGCACTGAAGTTTCAAATAGCCCTGCTCAGTCAGCTGTCCCTCCATCCATTCTCTCCTTTAAAAAGAGGTATGGATTTCTGGCCCACGGCCGTCTTTCCCCTTGTTCCCGTTCTCCTTGTGGGTTGAGCTCCAAGTTTTGTGAATGCTGACATATTTGGAAAGC
This sequence comes from Vespertilio murinus, assembly GCA_963924515.1. Classification (NCBI taxonomy): domain Eukaryota; kingdom Metazoa; phylum Chordata; class Mammalia; order Chiroptera; family Vespertilionidae; genus Vespertilio; species Vespertilio murinus. The sequence continues at coordinate 187,170,172 of OZ004705.1, forward strand.
CTTTAACTAAAACAAACAAGATGTTATGTTTTCAATGAAAATTCTTGTACTCAAGGAGATCTGTCCTTGAAGTAATATAATGAGCTCACTCTGGTACATCAAAATAAGGTATGAATTAAGTTGAGTAAACAATTCTTCTTTTTTTTTTTTTTTTACTGAATACTAGTGCCCTCTGGATTACCAGGAAGTCACTTAATCTTATGAAAATAAAGAAAACTATAACTTTCCTCAAATATAAGGTGAAAGGCAGGACTAAGAAATTATTAAAGATAAAAAATACAGATATGAGACAGTAGTACTTCTTGGTTCTGTGCTTCCTTAATTGTTGCCAATGTCAAAGAAAGGGGTCTTACTACCATGCCTCTATAAAGCTCTTCTTAACACTTACGTGTTACTCTGTCACACACGCCTGAAGAGCTAGCATTAAAAACAACTAGCGGTTCTACTTACAGAAACTCTAATTCTATTGATCATGCACTATTAGGTTGGGCATAACCTCATAGTGCTCAACAGATTTCCAGATGCATTTTCAGAGCTAACTGCATATGAAAATTTTATTAAGGGAGATAACGTGGCAACCTTTGTTAAAGTAAATGATTCTCTATTATCATTGGCTTTGTAATCCTATATGTTTTATTTTAACCTCTTACCATCGAATGGGCTGATCCATTTATAATAATATACTTGTGCCAAAAGAACTACTGAACACAATTTTAATGGGAAGGTTAAAGTGGTTGGTGCCCACACTGTAAAAATATACACACAGTTAAAACTTAATAACTTCTCAAAATACCAGTGGCGTTGTAATATACATAACTAAGAAAGGAATTATATCCCTATTTTAATCATATAGGATCATATGTACTTGAGCTTAAAGGCCTGTAACATACATGATCCTTGGACCAAGCAGAGAGAAATGTGTACGCTTCCCAAAATAGCCTTACCTATCCAGAAACCTTTCTTAGCCTGTGACAGATTTATTTTCTTTAGTGTATGCATTCGTATACCCATTTTCTATACCTAATGTATAATTCCACAGGGCCCTAAAGCAGCGTATGATAAGAAAAACAAGTACAATAAAGCTGAAAAACAGAACACCTAGCTGGCAGTTCACCAAAGAGCTCATGTTGACGAAACAGCTTGCTTAGGACAGCTCTAATTAAGCCCTGAATTTAAGTTTGCTTTTCCTAGTGCAAAGACAAATGGGATAAAGACCATGGCATAAAGAGCTGTTCCTGTCCAAATTTTGAAGAAGCAATTCTCACTCACCAGGAGAAGTATTGTTTCCCCCTATGTGAATTTCGAAGAGAATTTGTATGCCATTTCATACATCAAATACCATGAAAGGCAGAGCCATTCAATGTCATTTTCAAAAGATATCTTCCTATGGCCATATTTTTTTTCCTTCTTCTTAGTTGTATTTACAGCTAGGATTTATGATAGCTAAAGGGAAAATAAGGAATGAGAAAACGAGCCTAGAAAAAGCCAGGTGCAAGTTTCAAGAGTGCTCTTCCCACAGAGTCACACAGAACGCAGGCTAAGTCCGCCAGCAACAGCCGAGGTGTGAGTGTCCTGGTTCATTCACGACCTCAATGCCCTCAGCTTTTACCGGGAACAGTCCCTGTAAACGCCCTCTGCCCTGCATCCACCAGCATTCCAGACTCCCAGAAGTAAAGCAGGTTTTCAGGAAAAACTGTGTGCGCGCACAGTTTAGGGACAGTGATGCACTCTTAGGGAAAGGTTTGTAGAAGTGTAAGAACATGCTTACCACTCATGTTTCCACATGTCAGCCAAGAGGCCAACTTGCAAGCAGGACTTTCTGAGGTTGGCGGGCTCAAGTCTGCTATGCTAAACTCTTTTCTGAACAGGTTCCATTACACTAAGTACTAACGACCCACTGAATTGGTCTCACAGCTCATTAACGAGTCTGAAAACACAGTTTTAAGTATCCCATTTTGAACAGAAAATATTGACACCCTATTCCCCAAAAGGGCCCTCACTTTTCCGTTCCCTTGCAGAGTGCTTTATGTTATACCTTACTTTCCAACTCAATGCTTACTATTTTTGAGAAACTTTTAGATCTAGAAAAGGACAAATCATGAAAAGCATATTCCTGCCATCTAGTAATAGCTATTAACTGGTTATATTTGCTAAGACTTCCATTTATGTTTGCATTTTAAAAAATAAAATACGTGGTACAAATACTGACGTCTTCTTTAATCGGCCCCACTGTTCTCATTTTCTTATTTCTTCTTCCAATGGCATCCACTGTCATTAGACTGGCAGACCTTCAAGCTCACTTTATACTTTTATGGACAAGTGTATCCATGTGAACAGACAGCCCACATAAGGTATCCTGTGTTGTGCCTTTTTCACTCAACATCTTTTGAGACTTACTAAAAGTTGGCAGATGAAGATTTAATTTTTTTCAATTGAAATTATATACAATATCCCATTATATGAATAGATCCTATTTTATTAATACAATCTGTTTTGGGTGGGCTTTGAGGTTGTTTCCAAACATTAGTTCTTAGAAATAGTTTACTCATGAATACCCCTGCAATATTAGTTATGTGTGAATGAGTATCTCCAGAAGTGAAATTCTCCGGTCCTGGAAGAATTGTCTCTTCTTTACGACGATGTGAGGCCCAACCAGTGTGGCTCAGTGGTTGAGTGCTGACCCATGAATCAGGAGGACATGGCACAAGCCCAGGTTGTGGGCTAGATTCCCAGTAGGGGGCATGCAGGAAGCAGTCAATCAATGATTATCTCTCATCATTGATGTTTCTATCTTTCTCTCCTTCTCCCTTCCCTCTCTGAAAGCAATAAGAACATATGCTTTAGAAAATTTAAGATGATGTGAAGGAAAGGAAATACAGATAACATAACTATATATAGTAGTATCCATATTTATCACTATGTGATTCCATATGTACATATAGTTTAAATAAAATAAACATAAGGGATCATACTATATACACTACTGTTATTTTACGTTCATGATTACTATAGCATAACCATATTTCCTGTCTAAAATATTTTAAAGTGCTGCATAGATGGCTGTCTCATTATTTAAAAGAAATATATTTTAGTAATTTTTTACAGAGAGGAAGAGAGAGGAATAGTGTTAGAAACATCGATCAGCTGCCTCCTACACACTCCCTATTGAGTATGTGCCTGCAACCAAGGTACATGCCCTTGACTGGAATCAAACGTGGGACACTTGAGTCTGCAGGCTGATGCTCTGATCCACTGAGTTAGGGTGGCTGTCTCACTATTGAACCAATAACTACCATTCAGCATTTAGTATTTCCATATTTTCTCTATTATATAATACTAGAGGCCCGGTGCATGAAATCTGTGCACTGGGGTGGGGGGTTCCTCTGCCCAGCCTGCCCCCTCTCACAGTCTGGGAGCCCTCAGGGGATGTCTTACTGATGGCTTAAAGACTCCTAAGCGGCAGTCTGGCCTCCCTCTATGGGAGGTGACCGGGCTGATCAGGGGAAAGTGCCACCCCCATCACCCCACTGCCGCTGCCACAGCCACCTGGTGCGTTCATCAACAGACCCCAGTCCCTTCACCATGAAAAAATGATAACTTTCTTTAGCCATTTTTAAGATGTGTCTTTCATAGGATATGACATTTCTTTCTTTTTTTAAAGCCTCGCCTGAGGATATGTTTCCATTGAGAGAGAGGGAAAGACAGAAAGAAACATCCATGTGAGAGGAACACTTCAATTGGTTGCCTCCTGCTTGAGCCCTGACCTGGGCCCCGATCAGGGAGGAGCCTGCAACCTAGGTACATGCCCTTGATCAGAATCGAACCCGGACCCTGTGGTCCGCAGGCTGAGGCTCTATCCACTGAGGCAAACTGGCTAGGGTAGGATATGACATTTCCTAGCCCCTCCAGCAGCAGACCTTTGTTTTTCCTCCAGGAGTGAGGTGGAAAAACCCTAGGTCACCTTCTTGGATTCTTATTACCCAAGTTACCAAGAACACCGCGAGTGGCGGGGTACAGGAGCTTAGCCAATGAGCGGTCAGAAAAGGCGTTTCTTCTGCAGCTCATGTACAGAGGCCCCCATGTGTGTCCCCTGGGGTGCGGGCGTGCTCTGAGCCACACCGTGGCCGCTCAGAGCACACCCCCACCCCTGGTATGTGTGCACTCCGCCCGCCCCAGCCCCAGCCTCCCTGCGGCCGCTGGGGCTTTGGGTGACAAGCAATCTCCTCCCGCCCATCTGCACGTGCAGCTCCTCCTGAGCTGATCGTGATGCAGCCTTTGCACACTACCTCTTCTTATATATAGATAATGCTGAATCTTTGTGTGTGCATTTTTTATTCTCTTAGGGAAGCTCATCCAATTGCTGACTTTAAAAGTCTGAACTTTTAAAGAGATGTCTGATACATCTCATAGATGGCTATCCTTACAGTCACTAATTACATGAAGAGAGATTTTACGAGTATAGAAAGTCATGCAGCCCAGATTTACAGCTTTCTGAAGACATGACTTCAGACGGGACACTTTAAATGTGTCCCTTTGCTTCTTTTTCCAGAACATCGACAATTTCTGTTGACCTTCTAATAAACAATAGATAGTATAGGCATTGATGTCAAGAATCTGCTAAGTGGCTGCTAAGTCACTAGGTATTTAAATGGCCATGCTGATGGCCTTCTAGGAAAATAAAAAGACATATAGCTGCAGACCAGCTCTTCTCAGAACACAGGGGGTCTAAAGACTATCCTGAGCAGGGTCACCCTGTTCCTCAGGAAGCAGCTCTGGATTTGCTCATAAATTCAAGCCAATCACGAAGTCCTCATCAATGCTACACTATAAATGATGTAGGAGATAGACGATCTTGACCTGAAATAGTATTAACTGTTATTTACTTTATAAAATTTTATTGATTATGGTATCACATAATTGTCCTCATCCCCCCATTCCCATCCCAAACCCCTCCCCACCAATGCCCCCCCCCCCCCGTTGTCCATGGGCCTAGTCCTTTGGTTGATCTCTTCCCCTTACCCCCACCCTCCCCTACGTTCCCTCTGAGGTTTGAGAGTCTGATCGCTGCTTCTCTTTCTTTGGGTCTACTTTTGTTCATCAGTTTATGTTGTTTATTATTTCCTCTAGATGTGTGAGATCATGTGATCTAAGAAATACCCTTGCAAGAAACGAAACTAAGACAAGCCATGATGGTTATGCTGAGAGGCAAATGAGTCAGTCTACAGTGAGTGCCTTTCTGGGCCAACAGTTCTTTTGAGTCCCAATTTCAATGTCAAACAGTTCCTTATGTGTACATGTCGGCCATGATATTTCAGATCTGATTGGTGGACAAATGGTGGTGATGAATAGCATTAACTTTTAATTGAAAAGATTAACTTCCCTATATTACAAAAAAAATGGATTCTTCAGAAAACTGTACCCCAGGCAAATGAATCATTCGAGGAATGGAAGTCTTTATTACTGTCCATCAAAACGCCAAGTGTCTAACAAAAACGAAAGGTTTGATTTTGCTGTGTTTGAGTTTTGAACTGTTTCTAACAATAACTGGCTAAAAGATTCAGCTATCTCTTGAGGCTGATTACTCCATCAACAGCTGGATGATGTAATAGTATACGGAAGATTCATGTCCTATCCCTATCATCAGTAAGGATACCGCTCAATTAATAGCTGTGCCAAATAATTTAGTCATAACATTAAACAGGGGAAGCAGAACTGTACAAAAATATAATTTGATTTATTTAGATGTTCCTTGGTTTCATCAGCAACACGTACCTCATAGGGTTTTCCTGAGGATGTAGGGAGCTCATGCAGGCATGGCAGTTAGAGTAAACCAGGCGTGCAGTACAAATTTAGTAAGTATTAGTTATTATCATCATTATTCACCATCTCTTCCTATCTACTCTACAGTGGTATTTTGATAAAAGCACAGAAGAGCTTCACATCTACCCTGGAATACATAGTTTACTCCGAACCATCCATCTTGGCGAAATCCAGGGAACACTATGAATGATACTTCCTGGGGCTGCATGCCTGAACGGCACACCCTCTGGAGTAACATACAAGCCCTGAATTTTATCCAGACACAGTCCCCATTTAGGGAATAACAAGTTAATAAGTAAAAATCATATATACATATACATATACATATACATATACATATACATATACATATACATATACATATACAGTAGACTGAGACTGGCTGACCTCATATAACTTGCATATGTAGCTTGGATAGATTGTATTTCTAGGATTTATACTAATTTCACAAATAATTAATTTTCTATCTTAAAGAAATAACTAGTAACTTCTTTCATGTATGGGTGGTGTTACATTAGCCTGTAGTAAATAATGACCATGTGGGGATTTGGACCTTGAACTGGTACTTACTTCACAAAAAATCTTGTGCCCTTTCCCGTTGCCACTTACTGAATGATTAAAATTCTATGAATATACATGGAGTATTCTTATTATATCCCTTGTCTCAGCATTCATAAAATATTCTCTTTACTGTATCACTTCACATGAACTAGATATGGCAGATGAGTAAGAACTGTGCAGTGAATAAATCCGCATTAAGAAACAGCAGAAGCTTTCAGACATTTTTTAATCTGATCATACTTCCCAAATTCTGTAAGGTAAGAAACTCAAACTTAAAAACCTTCATTCCGTTATGCTTACCAGGACAGGTCTTTGTCATGCTTTACTTTAGTACCAGAGGCCCAGTACATGGGTACTGGTGGGCTCCACTGGCCTGGCCCGTGGGGACTGGGCTAACACTGGCTCGCTGACATCTCCCCAGGTCCCGGATTGCAAGAGGGCGGCTCTCGGGTGACACCCTGGAATCGGGCTCCCTCCTCTCTGATTCCGGGTGCGTCACCTGAGAACCCCAGCTGCCAAATCACTGCAGCTCGGCAGCTCCTGCATTGGGTGTCTGCCCCCTGATGGTCAGTGCACGTCATAGCTACCGGTCGGACAGTCAGATGGTTGGATGGTCACTTAGGCTTTTATATAGAGAGATTATATATACAGAGTGTCCCAGAATAATGTCTACACACTTTTTAACAGCTGAGAGCTCAATTTTGAAAATGAAATGTTTTTCAATAAACACTTTATATTAGCATAACCAATGGACACAGACACTGGGGCAGTGGGGGCTTACCCGGGGTGAGAGTGGTTGTGGGGGAAGGGGAAGTCTGTTGGGGGGAGGGGGGAGACTTATGTAAAACTTCCTTGTTCTCTCATCTAAAACTTCGGAGCCTAATTCAATGAGAGGTGAACCTACACTCAGGCGTGCTTGCCAATGCTTTCTGACATCGCCTAACCAAGTGATCTTTGAGTTATTACATAACATTGTTACCAAATCGAAAATAACTAGATCAAGAAACTGAAAGTCACAACCGATGGCACCTGACAGGCAAACAGAAGAAAACCAACAGTGGCTGTGATTACTCCCTGAATCAGGGAGGGTGAGAGCCCACTGACACTCATTCATTATGGGCTTTTAGTCTTTAAGTCTCTACTGTACCACTTTTGTGAAGTAAACCCTACACAAAAAATGACTGTGGATTTCTGCTTCCTTCCCACTTAACATCCCCACCTCATTTCTTGAATTCTTGGTTCACTTGATCACCACCATACTATCTTCAAAATGATTGCTTCCCAAAATGATTTCATTCTTAACAATCTGTGTGCTATGTCTGGCATGCCCATAGCTTCGTGTGTTAACATTATAACCTGTCTTTTGGAGGTATATCTGAATGGACATCATAAATCCAAGAACAGGATTTTAGGCACCAATGCAGGCGAGGGAGGGTCGGACTTTGTGCCTGGCAGATCATGCCTCCAAGCTCTCCTCTGCTGCCCCCACGCACAGCAGCGTCAGGGAGACTCCAAAGGCACTGACCCCAGCCCTGGCTAACCCTGTGATGTAACGAGGTGGCGGGGAACAAAGAGGCGGAAAGCACTTGCCTATAGATGCTGCTTCAGGCATTAAACGGCTGGGTCTAAGGGCAAGTATATATGTAAGCAGAAGTGGATGCTCTTTTCCTTAAATTCTAAAAACAAAATCCACTGTTTAGTATTGAGTTTAAAAATCTCAATGGAAGAAGCATTTTGAACAACACTTCCTAGCGATCCAACATGAAGTATCTGTACAGAATAGAAGCTGGTGCAGTGTTCCCTTGGCTACTCCGTGAACTGCTTATTGAGAAGACAATTATAGTCATGCAGACATTTAATATCATGGTAACTCTTTGCATCAAATCACTTCATACATTCCATTTAGCACATTACAAAAAGGGCTCAATTGAAACTGAACGTATCTCATCAATAATAAACCAAAAATAATAATAATTAAGAAAAACATGGTATACCACTCATTATGTCCTAGAAGTTCCTAGTTGAAGAGGAAGTAATTTACAGTCACACTCACAGCTTTATATCTACTACTAAATAACACTAGCTTTACTGCGTTAGAGCAAACACTCAAGGAGACTAATTCCAGAAGATGCTAGCAGCTCCTTTCAATCCTGAGAAGCAGAGAAAGCATACAGTATATCCCGAGAGCGGACGGCCACCTGCTGTCCATTCTGTTCTCTGTAAAAGCCAAGCTGCCCACCTGACACCCTGTGTGACCATTGGATTTCATGAACAGGAATGCTGAGCTGTCTTTGCATCAGCAAAAGTTGGAGGAGACAAGTATCATCAACAACAAAAACGTATTTACTGAAACCAGTCTAAAATAACTGGAGTAATAAGAGAATACAAACATTTTTAATACATTTTATTTATTTATTTATTTTTTACAGAGAGGAGGGGAAAGGGATAGAGAGTTAGAAACATCAATGAGAAAGAAATACCAATCAGCTGCCTCCTGCACACCCTCTACTGGGGATGTGCCCGCCACCAAGGTACATGCCCTTGACCGGAATCAATCCTGGGACCCTTCAGTCCGAAGACCAATGCTCTTATCCACTGAGCCAAACGGATTAGGGCGAATATAAACGTTTTTTAACGATTCTCTAATGCAACATGGGTAAGATCAATTGGAAATAAGCTTGCAAGAATATAAAGTTTTTACAGAAATCCCTCTCGATGAACGGGCATGGAGAGGGAATGCAGCTTGCTAGCTGTTTTTCTCTGGCAGGAGCTGGGAAGGCAAAGACTTTGACATTTGGTCAGACACATCTATGTGCTTCTGAAGCATAACACGATAGACGGAGGAAAGTAAAGAGAGAGGGGAGAGAGCGAGGGAGGGGGGTGAAGGAAGGAAAGAAAGAAGGGAGGAAAGGAGGAAAGAGAGAAAGAGAAAGAAGAGAAAGGAGAAAGACGATATGTATCTAGTTATAATACCAAGTATAGTCAGCTGCAATGAACCTAAGTCTGTGGCACCTTGATGCCCCATTACATGAACATAGCTCTCCATGGCAGACATTTATTCTCCCCTCCCCTCCTGCCTCCTTCCTATTCTTCCTAGAAACAGACGCATGCATCATCCCGAAGAAGAACGGCTGCTGCTTCTAGGAAGTGAGAACAATCTCCCGCCCAGGTGCCGTGTCTGTCGGGGGCTGGGAAGGAGTGACAGGGGCTCCTGCAGCACAAACAAATCGGCCCCTTCGGTCCACATCCCCCACCGTCAGCCTCCCGTGAACCGGCTTACAGAGTGGCTGAGAGGAGGAGAAAACTAGTTTGACAGCCACCTTGATTTTCCTGTCCTGGCCCTTCACCCAAGTCCCAGCACCAGCCCCAGGAACAGGAGGGGAAAACGGTGCAAGGTACCAAATCCCCTCATACGCACATCCCGACACCGCTGCTCAGAGAAGCCCGCTCCACCCACTTGCATGTTCTTTGTGAGCTACGTACATAAAATTACACATAATGTGGTGTAAAAATTCACGTAGTAAAGGTATCATTTTCAAATATTAAATCGGGAAATAACATTTTAAATAATAACCGACTGCTGATGTCAGTACGAAGAAACGAACGCTCCCGTGCAGTGCCAGTGGCAGAGTAAATTAGGAACCTTGTTGAAAACTCATTTGGTGACGTCAGCTGAATATGATGGTCTGAGCCGACAGGGAAAAATCTCTCCATTAGACACAAACACATAAAATTACTGAACAAAATAAAACACTGCTACAACCTAGTTAATCTTGAAACCAAGAGGACAAAATCTCCAGGATCCAGAAGAGAAAGGGACCCAGCAGGCAGGGGCCAGCTACAGGTGAGCGCTGAGGCCAAAGGAAGGGAAGGATCGGCAAAGAAGACGGTGACCGGAGCCAGAGGCACAGAGGGCTCCCATCAGCCCCCGCTGGGGGTGACAAGACAGACATTCCAAGCAGGACTGTGCTCAGGGCTGGGTGCCCAGACTCACCGTCCCCCCGTGACTCATGGACCCCAAACAGAAACCCGGATCTGTGGCTGGTCAGATCCGGGAGTAGCTCATGCTCCACTTCTCTGTAAGTCCGGTACCGTAAGCCGGAGCATAAGGGATGTCTCCGGGAAACAATCCCAGGAAAACGCCTGTAACCCCAAGGAAGTGCAAGGTTAGGACCACAGAAACACACATGTGAGGGGCATTAGACACCGCACACTAGAGATTTCTGCATCCCAGGCACTGGAGACAGCAGGACACTCGGAAAGACTCGAAGCAGGCTTCCAGTGCTCAGACTGATAAAAGGAATAATACAAAACAATGAGGCCAGAATAAGGCTGCTGCATGGAAGAAAGTAAAAAGAGGTGAAAGTAGAAATTCTATATGAAAAGCAGAACCACTGAAATAATCCTACTGACAGCACCCTAACCGGTGCCGGTGCCAGAGAAGTGAGCTTATTTTATATAATAAATAGGTAACATGCAAATTGACCCTCACACCCTCGCACAAGATGGCCACCCCATGTGGTCAAAGATAGCCACCCCCAGGTGGTCAAAGATGGCCGCCACAAGATGGCAGGCAGGGGAGGTTTGTTGTGGGTGATCAGGTGAGCAGGGGAGGGCAGTTGGGGGGGGGGGACCAGGCCCACAGGGGAGGGCAGTTGGGGGCAACCAGGCCTGCAGGGGAGGGCAGTTGGGAGCAACCAGCCTGGCAGGGGACAGTAATTTGGGGTGTCTGAGCCAGCAGGGGAGGGGAGGGCAACTGGGAGCAACCAGGCCTGCAGGGGAGGGCAGTTAGGGTCAACCAGGTCTGTAGGGGAGGGCAGTTAGGAGCAACCGGGCCTTCAAGGGAAGGCAATTAGGGGCGATCAGGCAGGCAAGGGAGGACAGCTGGGGGCAAATGGGCCAGCAAGGGAGGGCAGGGGAGCAGTTAGACATCAATCAAGCCAGCAGGGGAGTGGTTAGGGGGTGATCAGGCTGGCAGGCAGATGAGCAGTTGGGAGCCAGCAGTCCCAGATTGTGAAAGGGATGTCTGCCTGCTGGCTTAGGCCCAATCCCTGTGGTGTGATCGGACCTAAACTGGCGGTCAGACATCCCCCAAGGGGTCCCAGGATACTCCCCACCCGCAGTGCGTGAATTTCATGCACCGAACCTCTAGTGTGTGTGTGTGTGTGTGTGTGTGTGTGTGTGTGTGTGTGTGTCTATAAAACTGTTGTCTTTTCTGGAGCCCTGTAGTTAGGAGCTGAGTATCAGTAACCTCCTGCACTAGATGATGACTCTCACCAAAATTTCTCAGTTACCATGTAAACTTTGGAATCCTGAGAAGAAAGTTCGGGTCGTTCTTCTCTTCATTAAACACAACTTAAACATCTCCAACATAAAGGGATACTCCAGTTCTATGTTCCCTTCACCACTCACCCTTTAACCCACACGCTTAGGGCGAAACCTCTCGTGGAGGCGCAGCAGCTCCCTGGGCAGCATCCTCAGGCCTCCGGCCACTGGCGGGGCTGCGGAGAGGACACGGACTGTGCCCGAGAGGACACGGACTGTGCCGGAGAGGACACGGACTGTACCGGAGAGGACACGGACTGTGCCGGAGAGGACACGGGCTGTGCCGGAGAGGACACAGACTGTGCCCGGGCTGTGCCGGAGAGGACACGGACTGCACCGGAGAGGACACGGGCTGCGCCGGAGAGGACACGGGCTGCGCCGGAGAGGACACGGGCTGCGCCGGAGAGGACACGGGCTGCGCCGGAGAGGACACGGACTGCGCCGGAGAGGACACGGACTGTGCCGGAGAGGACACGGACTGCCGGAGAGGACACGGGCTGCGCCGGAGAGGACACGGGCTGCGCCGGAGAGGACACGGGCTGTGCCGGAGAGGACACGGGCTGCGCCGGAGAGGACACGGACTGTGCCGGAGAGGACACGGACTGCCGGAGAGGACACGGACTGCCGGAGAGGACACGGGCTGTGCCGGAGAGGACACGGGCTGTGCCGGAGAGGACACGGGCTGTGCCGGAGAGGACACAGACTGCCGGAGAGGACACGGACTGCCGGAGAGGACACGGGCTGTGCTGGAGAGGACACGGGCTGTGCTGGAGAGGACACGGACTGTGCCGGAGAGGACACGGGCTGTGCCGGAGAGGACACGGGCTGTGCCGGAGAGGACACGGGCTGTGCCGGCACTTGGCTGGGCCTGGCAGAGTGCCTCAGAAAACATCTTCTGAATTAATAGTCCATTAGGAGATTCTTATAAATGGACGCCTTTTCTTACCTATGCCTCAAGGCCGCGAGACAGATACCGAATAAATCGTCTTTACCTGCATTTTAAATACTATTCATAGAAAAGTGTGATATAAATCAAGCCTGAATTTGTCCCATAAGTAATAATTTCCCATAATTCCTAATTAACCTTGAATGCCTTATGTTCTACAGAAAACCATATTTAATTAATTAGCGATCTATACCTGAAAGGTTTTTTGTTTTGTTTTATTACTGCATACCATTCAATCAAAGAGACTAATGTAAATTCGCATTTAGAATTCATGGTATAAGAATTTCTAGCACGGCATCATAAAAATGGAAGATTAAGTGTTTCCTCAAGGTTTCAAAGGTTTGGAGTTAAGAAAAATTTCTTTCAAAGGCTTTTCAAAAGAAGCTTTGAGGATCTGTTATTGCAAGCTCCAGTGATAACCACTTGACTGAAAACCCAGTTCCAATATCTGCTTTTATCACCAAAAAACGTTCCCACAGAGCTCGGTTTCTCCTCCCGCTGCTCGCAGAGCAGAGAGTCTATCTGCTCTCTCATCGATGAGGAATTTCACCCTGTACCCTCATGTTATGCAAGATACGTCTGCCTTTAAACTGCAGAGTCAACATCTTTCCACGGAATTTTCTTATCCTTTGATGTCTCAGTGTGCTGATATCTCAATGTCAAGAGGATTCACACACTCCCCGAATGACCTGAGGCATCGTGTGTGAGGTGCAGTTTACAAAATCAGTCCTTCCCAATGTAACTATAAACCCTACACAGGGTCCTTTAGAAAATCCCTTTCCTCAACAATTTTTTAAAAAACACCTGGCCCTAACCGGTTTGGCTCAGCGGATAGAGCATCGGCCTGTGGACTGAAGGGTCCCAGGTTCGATTCCGGTCAAGGGCATGTACCTTGGTTGCAGGCACATCCCCAATAGAGGGTGTTCAGGCAGCAGCTGATCGATGTTTCTCTCTCATTGATGTTTCTAACTCTCTATCCCTTTCCCTTCCTGTCTGTAAAAAAATCAATAAAATATATATTTTTTAAAAACACCTAAATACATGGTGGGGCAAAAAAAGGTTTCCAGTTGTTCATATGGAAGACAATAGAATAATTAATAATAATAAAAGAATAAACTCTGTTTTGTGTACTCACAACTGTAAACCTACCCTGTATTTGTGTGGCCATAAAACAGACTTGACTTTTTAAGAAACAATTCAGAAGTAATATTTCAACCTGAGCTGTGGCCCTTGGCCTTTGGATTTATGCATGTATAAGTTCACCTCTCCCTTTGCACAGAAGGCTTTCAATGACCATAACCGAGAATCATTAAAAAGCTTTAGCCTAGCCAGCATGCTCAATGATTGAGTGTCGACCTGTGAACCAGGAGGTCACAGTTCAATTCCCGGCCAGGGCACATGCCTGAGTTGCGGGTTCAATCCCCAGTGGGGGGTGTACAGGAGGCGGCCAGTCAATGATTCTCTCTCATCACTGATGTTTCTCTCTCCCCCGCCCTCTCCTTTTCTCTCTGAAATCAATAAAAATCTATTAAAAAAAAAAAAAGCTTCAAATCCTCCTAGAACTTAAGAGCCTTGTTCTTCCTCCACCGATGTTATCACGGCGTAGAACACCTCTGTCCCTGCCTTCAGGTGCAATTCCTTAGACAGGCAAGAACATCATCCTGCTTATCTGGAATGTGCCTGACACTTAGTATTCCCCTTCCGGCTAGGCCTGCACCGCTCTGCGGATTTCCCCTCCGCTTCCCCCCTTATCATCCGCCACGGGAAAACCACCCTGGCAGGTGCAGCTGAGGGTAAGGGCAGAAGAAAAGGCACCTGGAGCCGGGAGGCTAGGGAGCAGGAGAGAGGAGCCCACCCTGTGATGACAGCCACCGCTGCACGGGCCACCATTAACGGAAACTCTGTACAGGGTTACACTGGATCCAGGCCCAACTGCATACAGATAAATTATTTGATTGGGGAATTTTATTTATTTATTTTAAAATGTATTTTATTGATTTTTTACAGAGAAGAAGAAGAAAGTTAGAAACATCGATGAGAGAGAGACATCAATCAGCTGCCTCTTGCACACCCCCTACTGGGGACGTGCCTGCAACCAAGGTACATGCCCTTGACCGGAATGGAACTGGGACCCTTCAGTCCGCAGGCCAACGCTCTACCACTGAGCCAAACCGGTTTCAGCTGATTGGGGAATTTTAAAGAAAAAACAAACAAACAAACTTTAACTCACCATTAAAGAAAAAAAACGATCAGAAGCAAAAATCTAATTAAAAATGACATGCATTTCAAGCGCAGAGTTTTGCAGAACTTGAAATCTTCTGGTTGTTGGACAAGGAGACTAACCGCGGCTGTTGGCATCAATTCGTTCTGAGTTCCTATCACAGGCTTCCCTGACTTCTTTGAACTTCAATTCCTTCTCCAAAACCACTTACCTCACCAGGAGATTTTGAGGACCAAAGGCAGTGTAAGCGAAAGGCCACCGTATGAGACCCGACAATAGCTACTGACAGACACTCAACCAACACCTCCCTCTGTACAGTTCCCTTTTGAAGATGAGGAGGGTGTTGCCCTCTATCCCCGCTGAGCGTTCACACATAATAAACACTAGTTACTGGATCACCATCTATGGTAATGAAAGTGTGATATGCTAATTAGACCGGACGTCCTTCCGGATGAGGCCGGGCTGCCAGGGAAGCCGGGTCCGGGTGCCAGAGGGAAGCGGTGCGGGCAGCTGGGGGAGGAAGCCTGCTCTCACAGGAATTTCATGCATCGGGCCTCACGTTATAACACAAGGACCCTGAGGCTTAGGGAGTTAAAAACTCTTCCAAGGTCACAAGCCAGCAAGCCACATCCTCTGAGTCCAGAGCCAGTGCTGTTGTCCACAAAGAAATGCTCACTCCCTTCTCTTATCTTATTACAGAGACACTCCATGCTGCTTCTTCCGGACCGAACTTGAGTAAACCCACCTTGGGTAACAATGTGTCGAGAAGAACAAGTCCCCGGTGGCCAATCACAGCTATGTGTGTCATACTTCAGTACTGAATACAGACCAATATTCCCAAAAGAAAAACAAGAACTGCTTTTATTTCAATCAGTGCACTGTAGACTAAATGCTAATGCTCCTCACTAAACCACAGTACTGGAAGTCGAGACCTTAAACCTCATCTACCATACCCACAGAGCTAACTCGTAGCCACCCTCACATGGCCAGGCAGGAGTATGTATACGTGTGTATGTGTATGTGTATGTACTTCAACGGCAACTTTGAAGTAAAAGATTGCTAATCAATTAAGCATGACTTTCTATAGAACAAAAGGCATGATAACATAATTAGGAATTACGGAAAATTATTACTTATGTGGCAAAGTTTGTTTACATATATATTTGTGTGTATATATAATATGTGTGTGTATACATATACATATATTACACACACACACACACACACACACACACACACACATGACCGAAAGTTCACTACTTTCTAAGGCAGGCCATTCAACCTTCGGCCACCATTGTCACTAAATCCATCTTTATAATAAATATACAGCTCAATTTTCTCCACTTTTTCCTTATCCCACAATGGGGTTCCCAGACTCCACAGCATGCTGGTAGCTCTTGCCTACCTAACATGTCTGCCTCACCCTGGAGATCCAGGACCATCATGAGACAGCCAGTGGCCTCCCCTGACTAAGAGTGGCAGGCCTCTCTCCTTCAGCTACATAAAGCAGAACCAAACAGATCCCCCAGTGCACATTAAGCACTCAGTTACAAAAACAACACCGTAGGGAGATGCCACTCCAATGCGGGGTATGAAGCGTGACAAGCCAGCGCACACGGCATGTGGACACGGGCAGAGTGCGAAGAGAGAGGAGGATGAGGAGGGACTCAGAGACTTCCAACAGGAAGGCAAAGGGCCAGAGGTAGGCTGACAACGGAGAACAGAGGGAAGCAGGGCGGCAGCAACAGGAGTAAGTAAAGGGCCAAAGTAAGGAAGAACTCTGGTGACGGAAGTCAGGGGAGGTATCCATTTTGGAGGGAAATGAGCAAATGAAAGCAAAACAAAGCACAGTGAACCAGCAATACTCCCTAGTCCCCCTGGGGGAGGAGGAGGGGGTGACCAAGAGAGCACTGGATAGAGACAGAAGCAACGGTAGGGCAGGAAGTCAAAGCGACCTGAGCCAGTTAGAGACCTGACGCTTGTGATGAGCAGGAGCTGAAGGCTGAGGTCATGGTTTACGTCATTCACCAGTGAGCAGACTTTGCCCAGGTCTGGGAAGAGGCAGCGAAATCCCCCAGCAGCCAAAGGGGCTTCCGCACGCTCCATAGCATCTCGCCAGGCAGGCAGAACTCCATGTAGACGCTACAACGAAACCGAGATTGGGATAGCCCAAGTAGGCCGACTGGGGGTGGTTCCTCTGCCCAGCATTTTGCTCCCTAACAATACCAAAGTGATGGCATGCACACCATCCACCAGGAGTCTGAAGTCTTTAACAATCCCTGTAACTAAAGATCCTGTTTCATATGTAGAGTACAACAGCAAAAAGTAGATGAGTAGACCCTGCCTCGACGGAAACACGGCAATTCTAGAGGTCTGCCTCAGAGCGCCCCCTCACCTGTCAGGGATAATTGATGGGCTAACATTTGTTCTCCAGCTGCTGTGCATTTTTTGACTTATCGTTGCTCTGGATCACACCGCTCAGCATTAAAAGATAATTATCTTGCTTCCCTCAGCACAAACAACACAGAATCCACGCAGTGGTGCATGGAGGATCCCGTTACCTTGTCTTGCTGTCACTCAGGGAGAAACTCTATACCTCGCTCATGTTTGTGGACTTAAAAGGGAAAACCAAGCAAGTGTGTGAAGTTCTGGACTCGTGGGCAATGATCTCTAATTTCAACAACTGCCATTCAAAGTTTAACTTTATATTTTAATACTTAAAAGGACATATTTATGGGAATTATCAGGGGTTAATAACTAAATTACTCCAACTTATTTCTGTTGTAATTTTTAAAATATATTTTATTGATTTTTTTTTTACAAAGAGGAAGAGAGAAGGATAGAGAGTTAGAAACATCGATGAGAGAGAAACATCTGTCAGCTGCCTCCTGCACACCCCCTACTGGGGATGTGCCCGCAACCAAGGTACATGCCCTTGACCTGAATCGAACCTGGGACCCTTCAGTCCGCAGGCCGACGCTCTATCCACTGAGCCAAACCGATTAGGGCATTTCTGCTGTATTTTAAATGCTAATTGACAAAACTGTATCATTACCACTTTATCTGCCATGTTATAAGATACTACTAGGTGGTAAAATGGCATTCCATGTGCCAATCTTCACCAGACCTTCACTGTATGGTTCTCACATGAGATCCAAGGAGCCTAGAAGCGCAGCTCCACTGACCACTGCCCTAAAGGCAGAGCCTCCAGAAACAAACGGTAGTAGCAGTGGAGTATGGGGGGAAATCTCAGAGGGACGGATAACAAGGAAAAACACATTAAAAATGGAAGGAAACAAACCAAGAACTTTATATAAATAGTGAATACAGGATTCCGGAATAGAACTCTAATCCTCAGAATACATTTGCCTTCTTTTACTTCCCTTATAAGAAAAATCTCATAAATCAGAGCAGGTATCAGTCAATTAGGAAATCGAAGAACAATTTAAAAATTAATGTTCTGCAAAGTGCCAAACCAGTAAGTGAAATGTAATCTCTGAGTCGATGATTGAAAATTTGTGATTCTTATAGTTCAAGGCTCTTCTGGAAATTTTAGATTATGTGCAATAGAAAGATAGTTCTCACATACTACACGTCTATTCTTTTCAAATACCTTATAGCATTAAAAAGAAAAGGAGGAACAAAAAATATCTGAGATAATTATCTAATTCTTCAAACCTAAGATTTAAGCTTAATCTATTTAAAAAAATATTTTACTATAATAGTCCAGTCAGAACTACCTGCTCCCATTATAAAGCATGTTTTAAACTGGAACATGGAAAACTTCCTCGAAATGTATTGGGTCATGAAATTATTTCTACACCCTTGAAAACATGCAAAGAGTGCACATTTCAGTAATATATTTGGATAAAATACATTCTGATGTGTCTATTTCTGTAATATCCATACAAGTCTGAAATGTGCCCTGTTTTCCTAGAATACTTGATTAATGTAAGGACACAAATTTCCTTAAGAAACCATGAAAGAATAACATTTAAGAGTGAACAAGTCAACAGTTGTGTTTTTCAAAAAGTAATAAAAACAGTTTCCTATTTATATTCATATAATAAAAATGACAGTGGTCAAATTATAACTCTTGTCTGACACCGCTAATACCGCCCCTTGCATTATACATAACACATATCACATTATATTTTAGTGCGTCTTAAACTGAAATCCAATATACAGTGACTACCGCTGTACTCACAGATTGTTATTTTTTTAAGTTTTAAAGACAGAACTCCTCTTCAAGTGACTATTTGTGTCTGGCACCATTTAGATCGGATATGTCTTTAGATTCTAGATTCTGAAACAGATTAGAACACTGATTTACAAACAAGATAACGACACAACATGGCAAGTTTTGTACTACCAACTGCCAAGACTAAGAGGAAAGTAAGAGAGCTGTAAATGCAAAAAGTAAATCTTAAATTATGAGACCCCATCATATAAACGGGGGTTTATCGGTAGTCCCAACGGAGACACTGAACCGAGTCATCACATGACCAATGGCAGAGCGATCAGGGCAGTTTTCATCTGCGCTGATGTAGTTTCAGTGAGAGAGAGAGAAAAAAAGCCCATTACATTCAACTGTTCTCGTTCATTTGCCATTCAGTCACTGGCTGTGTAACTGCGTTGGGATCTCCATCATCACTTGTTTCCGCTTTAGCGCTAGACCTGTGAGAGAGCAGTAAGTGTGGAGTGTGTGAAAAGCATCCCTGGCCATGTTATAGAGTTAACTCACTAGCAGGGAGCCCGTGCCATATTTTTCCTTTAAAGGTGATCTGAGTATTTCTCCTTTTTCAGAAATCCTGCTCCCGCTCCCCAGCGCAGTCTCTACCGTTTCCCCGGGCCGCACAGCAGCCCGAGCGCTGCCCTCCACGGTGGAGGCCGGCAGAGGCGGCCCCGGAGGCACCTGCTGCTCCTGTGACACCTCCCGCTCCGGCTGAGCACGGCGCCTCTTTCTGTAGCATCACCCTAACCGTGCCCGGGAGGTGGGACTACAGGTGTAAAGCTTAGGAGAGGAAAAAAAGGAAAGCCAGTTGTATGTTGCCACTTTTCTAAAAGAAGTGGGCGAGATGAGAGAAGAAACACATTTATAGCTCTTCACAAGGCAGCAAGCATCCCGTGAAACTGGAGGAGGGAGGGCTGCGGGCCGGGCAGCTGGGGAAGCGACGCATCCCTGCCAGCTCCGAGTGCCAACTGCCCCCTGCACCTGCGGTGAGCTGCTGATGTCACCGGCAGGCTAAAAATGGAACCCGTTTCCACACGAGGAAATTGGAAATGAAATTTCCCAAGACCAACCGCGCTCGGGACTTGATGAGGAGACTCTGAACCAGAGCTAACGAGAGCCAGCAGGCCCCGCTTGTCCTCAAGCACAGCATGGTTCTCCTTGTGCGATCACTAGAGGGTCTCGGTCACCTTGAGATGTGAAGCTGTGTGTGTGTGATAATAAATTTTGTTATAAGTCAATTGCAACTCCTAGACTACTCATAAAGGTATAAGCTGGTAGGTTTGTTATGGAAAACAAAAGGTGGCAGCAAAAAGCACATTTGAAGGACTCAACTCAACATGCATTTATTCAGCGCCTGTTATGTGTAAGGCATTGTTCTTGACCAAAATGGGAATATAGAAAGAACCCTTGCCAACTACAAGCTTATAATCTTATAGGTGCTTACAGTTTTATGTTGACAAATAATTACTATCCACTTGATAAGGGCTATAAGTAATATGAAAAATAATGTGATGGGAAAACGGTAGTCAGAGAATTCTGCATTTCAGGATACTGAGCAAAATCAAGATCTAGGTAAGCTTATGGATTTACATTAGCATTTAAAACAAAAAACAAAAAAACAAAACAAAACTTCAGCCGATGACTTCTCACTGCCTTCAGGATAAAGCCCCGAATTCTTTGCCCTGAATTCCAAGGCTCGTTGTGACTGATTCCTGCTCATCTCTCTGGAGCATCTCCTGCTCTATGGAGCCACTGCAATCCAATGGAAGAGCTATGCTTTCTCAGTTGTGGTTCTCTCAGGCCCAAACCCTCTTTACTCAGCCCCTTCTGTTCCTGGCTAACTTCTACCTCCTCTCCAATCTCACCCGAGACCCTACTCCTCTTTACAAAACCCTCCCTGACAAACACCTACATGCCTTCCTTCCAGTACCTGCCCCCATCCCTACAGCGGCACCTGCTAAGCTACAAGACGAGTGCTTTTACTGGTATGCCTACCTGTCGAGCCTGAAACCCGTGACTTAAAGACATGGCCTTGGGTCTCCCAGACCCGGAACAGTGCATGGAGCACCTAGAAAGCACTCAGTGAATATCTGCTTAACTAGAGGAAAACCTTATTCTCTCCTATTCCCTCAGCCTTTTCATCAAAGAAAGAAAAAACTACCTACCTGCTGGTCAACAGACGGGCTAATGGTAATAACTTCAGTAATGACAGTGTGAAGGGGGAGGAGGAAGAGAAAGGCAGTATTTATTATCGCTTACTACCTAATACTTATTACTATAAACGCTCTGTATTAATTCATTTAACCAGAAAAACCCAAGACACTTGTTAAACATACAGATTCCTGGGCCCCGTCCAGATATACTAACTCAGCATTTCTTGGGGTGGGGCCCAGAAACCTATTTTTAATAGGTGCCTCTTGCATTTCTGAGGTTAAGTCAGCTTTAGGATGACTGGCCTCACAGTACAGAGAAAAATAACGTTCAAATGGTATCATGTACAGTTCTCATTTTGAAGTTCAATGTTGCCTAATATTTATTATTCCATGATACGTACAGCCCCTGTGAGAATAATCTAAGTGTAGGCGGGCCAATGATATTAGCTTCTCGGTTTATAAAGTAGACAAACAGTCTGCTAAGTTGCACAATTTAGAAGGCGTCACAGCAATGTCTTTTTCTGATATCTAAAAACGACATCATTGCCAAGACTGGTTTGGCTCAGTGGATAGAGCATTGGCCTGCAGACTGAAGGGCCCTGGTTCGATTCAGGTCAAGGGCATGTACCTTGGTTGCGGGCACATCCCCGGTGGGGAGTGTGCAAGAGGCAGCTGGTTGATGTTTCTCTCTCATCGACGTTTCTAACTCTCTATCTCTCTCAATTCCTCTCTGTGTAAAATCAATAAAATATATTTTTTAAATGACATCATCAAAGTATAAACTGTTTCCGGTAAAAGAGGCAGCTTGGTCTTATTAACAAATATGAATGTTTATTAAACTTTCAAGTACTTCAAAGTTACAATTTGAGAACAACATATATTATAACAAAGAATATCTTTCTGAATAATTACTTAGAAAATTTTAGAAACTCTACTACCAGTGTAATTTTATAATTCAAAAGTTAATCTCATGCTTCTCAAAACCAAATCCAAATATTGTACAACAGCAAGGCCCATTTCAACCAGAAAAGCCTCCCCTCCACTCCCCATTCCAGACTTTCATGGCACAAACCAGAATGAACTGGCATCATCCATTATTTCCCCCTACGGACCCGCTGCACAGCCATTACACTGCTTTACATCTCCACCTCATGAGAAATGCAAAGCTTCACAAAACGTCCTGTCAGGTACGGCCTGAAAATGAATGTCCTACAGCCTCTCAGTTTCCTCCTTTCTCCTGCTCCACTATGTATTATGTATGAGGCTTTCATCTGAGACCGGGAACATGCTTTAATAGGTGTAGCTAAATGTGAGCCCAGCATTAGAGATACCAGCCGGTTTTACTTAGAAAACATTATCCTAATTACAAAAGTACACTTTCGTGATAACAACGGGTACATGTCCTACTGAAATAATCATCAAAAGGAATGGTCCTTGGCATCTCCTGGACGCGCGGCAGCCTCACTCTCCGGAGTGCGCGGCCCCACACCAGCAGCGCTGGCCTCGCCTTGGCGCGTGGTGGAGGTGCAGAGCGTGGGCCCCACTCCAGACCCACCGAGTTAGAATCTGCAGCGTTGACAAGATCCCACAGGGCCCTCCTATGAGAAGCTGCTGTATGATTTTCATAAGTAATTTGGGTCTGTCCGGTCAGCATGGCTCGGTTGGTGAGCACGGACCTAGGAACCAGGAGGTCAGGGTACTTACAATGGAGTGTAGAGCAGGTATAGAGGGTTCTACAAGGAGCTGAACGTTTCACATGTTAAGTGTGAGCCACCTAGTACACAACCAAGTGGCGTTGTATCACACAGAAGGATCCCCCAGCCTGGAGTTCAATGGAACAGACTAAGCTGGGATAAAAACTAGAGAACCAATGACATGTAGGGAATATTTGCAGAAATTGTCTAAGATGACAAGAGTAGTGAGCATAAATAAACCAAGATTGTTGGGAGTTCAGACAAATGAAGAAGTAACTTATAAGGATAAAAATTAACCAGGAAATCACAAAAGAAATATCCAGTGTGAAAGGGAAAAATCAAGAGTCTATGATGCTTTTAAGCAAAGTGAAGAAAATGTTTCAAAATGGAGGGAGGGATTGTGTCAAATACTGTTGAGAAATCAGCCATGTTATAGCAGCAAAACAATGACCACCCGATTGAACAGCGTGAAGGTCATCGTGACCTTGACAAGAGCAGTGACAGTGGAGGGGCAGAAGCAAAGTTTGACTTAAGTGTGTTCCAAAGATAACGGAAACAAGAAAAATGTGATAGGGAGTAGAGACCACTTTTGCAAAAATTTGTATTGTAAGGTGAGCAGAGGAAAGTAATACTAGCTGCAAGGGAAAATGAAGCCACGGGGTTTTAATTTGTCTTTATTTTGTGAATTTTTTAAAAAGAAAAGAGCAATTTCAGTCAGCTCATGTGCTAATGAGAATGAGCAAATAAAAGGGAAACAATCAATAATATAGGGCACAGTTCAGTAAACTATTTGGTCTGTTAACTGTTTTACAGCCCATAAGCTAAGTGTGATTCCTACTTTTAGAAATGGTTAAAAAGAAAAATCAAAAGAAGAATATTTCATGACATATGAAGCAAATTATACCTAATTCAAATTTCAGTGTCCACAAATAAAGAATTATTGGCTCATAGCCAGGCTCATCACTGATGCATTGCCTGTGGCTACTTTTGCTCAACAATGGCAGAATTGAGTATCTGTGATGAGATGATAGGTGAAATTTTATTAATTCCTAGTGCTGCACAGTGCTCTATGAATTATAATAATCTATATATATAAAAGCCTAAGCAACCATCCAACGGGTAGCTATGACATGCACTGACCACCAGAGGGCAGACACTCAATGCAGGAGCTGCTGAGCTCTAGTAACTTGGCAGCTGAGGCTCTCTAGTGATGCACCTGGAACCAGAGAGGAGGGAGCCCAATTCCGGGGTGCATCACCCACGAACAGCCCTCTCGCAATCTGGGACCCCTCGGTTTTGGCCCGATCCCCGAAGGCCAGGCCGAGGGGCTGGGCCTCTAGTAGAGTTACAATAGCACAGCATTTCAAGTGCCATGCATATTGTAATGCAGTGACACTTTCCTTTTTCATTACCAATGCAGTGAAGAGGAAATAAAATGGACCTCACATGCCATGCTTTGAAGGCACAGTGGAGTGTGGATTATTTTATTCCTGACCAGATAGCAAAAGATTTTGTATGCAAGATAGTAACACACAGCTACACTAAAAAAATATAGAGAATATATAGTAAGTGTCAACGTCACCAGCCTAAGCACTCATCGAAATATGCCTCTCAAAGAAAAACAATGGTCAGAAAAATCAGAAAATTTAAAACAGAGTATCTATCACAGCAGAATTTCTTCGCTAAATGTAAAAACTAAAATGCAGCTGCAACAAAAAGTTTTTAAATGACATAAATTTTAGACAAGCACCAAAAAAGTTGTTTACCAAGGGTAGGTTAATTAAATTATGTTATACTGCATCTGTCGAAGATGTTTCTAAAGAAAAAGAACTTGTTTAAGACTATCTGCCTTTCGGTGCGAACACTCCTTACAGAGAGTGGAGGAAACTGGGAGCAACATGAGCAGTCAATTTACATAGGAGGCAAATGATTTCAAGCCACTATTCTTGGCCTTCTCTACATTCATGGAGGTATAGACACCGCTTTGTTATTGTTGTCTGAGGAGTCAATGCCAAGTCTGAGATGACAGAAAGAAGAGCCTTTATGAACAGTCTGCAGGGAAGAACCACAGGCCAGGCTATTTTGTAAGAAGTTGGGAGAACACAAATTCAGTACAACCTGAAATGGAATCTGCTAAGATGTGTTTTAACAAACTGGGGTAAAAATACCTGGAGAAAAGCTTCGTTTGACAAATTTGTCAAAGCTAGTGAAAATTTAAAGTCTTTAAAGGCTATGATTACTCACTGCATTATTCATCAGCAGGTACTTGGTGAAAAATACTCAAACCTATCATGTTATTGAACCAGTAGTGTCAGCAGTGAAATTCACTTGCTTTTTCACAGCTGTAACCAGCTCTGTGAATTTTGACCGAAATAGAAGCGGAATATCCTGACTTGCATGAACTGACCACGCAGCAGTCTGAAGAAGGGCTAGCAATGGCAACAATTAAATGCAATTTTTTGAGCTCAGGGTCAGCTTGAAAAAAAAATTTTTTTTTTGAATGTAAGAACCACCTTCAATCATCTTTGGAAACTAGCTTTTGCTAAAAACTTGATACTGCTTATTAATGAATTCAACCTAAAATCACAGGAACTACAGAACTTATATGCAAAAGTTGTGCTGTAATAAAATCATTTTGACTACCAACATTTGAATCACAAGTAAGGTCAAGCTGCTTTATGAACTTCCTGTTCTGTGAAAAATTAAAATGAGAAGCGAGATCTCCACTCCCATGCAAATTTGCTGCAGAGATACTTTCTGAACTCAAACTACAATTCCAACAGCATGTTATAGGCCCTGATGCAGGTTCAGTAGCAATTTCATATTTCAAAATCTATGCAATCTCAAAAGACCACATAACCTATAGTTCCATTTATTTGAAATGTCCGGAAGAAGCAAATCTATACAGATAAATAGATTAGCGGTTTCTTAGGTCTGGCGAGTTGGGTGAGAGGAGAAGGCAGGGAGTGCCTGCCTGCTAATGGGTTTGGGGTTTCTTTAAGAGAGAATGAAAATATTCTAAAATGAGATTAATGGTAATGGTTTCACAACCCTGTGAATACAGTAAATAACATTTAATTACGTAGTTTAAATAGGTGAACTGTACGTGTGAAATACATGTCAATGAAGATGTTTTTAAAAATCCATTTAATTGTGCAATTGAGGAACTTCTACCTAACATTCAAGTGGAAGTAATTAATTTACAATGTAATGACATTCTAAAGAGCAGATACCAAGGGAACAATCTAATGAATCCTATAAAGAAATCCCAAAAGAGAAATATAACCGCATGCTAGTGGGTTGATATCAGTGTTTGACAATACCTACCTGTGTGGGGGGGGAAAACAAACACATTTTAAAGACAAAATATGTAAAATCTCAATACGGATCAGCACTGACTGATGAATATTTTCAATTAACATTGATAATAGGGAATACTAACACTGAGCCCAATTAAGCAAAATATTATCACAAAAATATAGACATTTCTTATTGGATCTATATTACAAATTTAAAAAAAATACTGTACTACTATTTTATTTTCAAGTTTGTCAATAAATATATAGAAATTTGTTTTTTTCTCTTAAAAGTTCCTACATAATAGCCTTGATTTTGTCTCTTGGCCTGCAAAAACTAAAACACTCAATTATCTAGCTCTTTACTGAAAATGTTTGCCAACCCATGACCTAGGAAAAAATTAGTAAGCAAGAAAAGGAAGCCCTTGTACCAATGAGGAGGTTGGTTAAAAAATATATCTGAAATGATGAGGCACAATGACTAACATGAAAAGAGGACATACAGTATACTAGTAATCAAAACAGATTACCAAGGCAGAAGACAACTGGGAGAAGAGATCAATGATAGAAGACATGCATATTATATCTCTGTTAAATCCTGAGGATACTTGATATCAGTATTTGAAAATAAGCATAAAAGAAAGTCTGTTGTTACCTGATGGTTGCCCTCTCTTTTCTCTAACCACAAAACTGCATCTTTATCAATGTGTGTGTGTGGGGGGGGGAGGGGGGAGGCTAACATGACAACAACCAAAAGCAAGGTCATGAAAGAAGGTAAGGCACTTGTAGAAACAGTGAGTGAGCATTGGCTCTGTAAGCAGAAATACTAGTATGAGATCAAGAATAACACCGTCTTGGCAGAGAAGAAGGATGCATACTTGCACTTGGAATGGGAAGTGAGAATTATGCTCCTTTAATGGAGACGATCATTTCTCCCTCTGTAACCTCTCTAGACTTCTTTTCAAAAGGCAGCGAAAGAACTGAAGGCAGAGAGGAATGCTCTCAGTTCAATCTTCATGGAATATCCTGGTGAATAATTATGGACCATCACATAATTTCCACCAGAGACCTTTGGCTAGTACACAGGATAACGAAGGTGGGGCAACACCTAAGACAGTGAGCGTAAGCCCAATTATCTTGACGGCAGTATGCAGTCTTGTACTTTGCAGACATAGGCTATCTCTAGTCAGCAACACTCAGCTCACTTGAAAAATAAACCTAGATTATCTGTCACCAGGAAGATCACAAGAGAACAATGATTACACGATATTAGAGGCAGAAGAAATCTTGGAGGCTGTAGTGCTCATATCCCTGATTCTACAAGTGCCACCGAGTATGAAAGTGGACTTAAAAATACTCGTTTTCCAAAAATCAAACAAATATTAAAAAGTAGATTAATGTAGCATACACATGTTCAAAATATCCATTAACAAATATTAACATGTTATCATCATGTTTTCTATTTTAAAATAAAAAGTAGAACATTACAGATAAACCAACTCCTTACCATCTCTCTTGCCCTCTGAAGAGATTTAGATACTCTTATATATGGGTCTGTGTTTTATTCATAGTATAATAAAACCATTGTTTCCTCAATATGCCAAGAAGATTTTATGTCTTCTTTAAAATTTCATTGCTTTGAAGCTGCTTAAATTCTAAAACTTGGCTGCTTTTTACTACATATTGTATTTTCAGTATCTATTTCATGTTAATATCTATAGATACAGTTAAATTTAAGTGCATTTGACTATTCTATTTTATGAATATACTAGAACTCACTCAATCCACTTCCTAATAATGAAAATTCGCTTACAACTTTTCAACTACTATAAATAATGTTGTAATCCAGTCTTGAACATGCCTCTCAGATGTGGTTTTCCTAGGGACAGGTGTCTGAGCATCCCTTTGCTCCCAAACCTAACCAGAACTTGATTTGCATCAGACTTCTTGATCTTGTAAGATACTGTTTCACTTTGCTGTTGTAAATTGATTATTTCCTCATTAGTATAAATCACAATGCACCCTAATAATGAATATAACCTTCTTGTATATCTTTTTTGGCCATTTATATCATTAAACTGTATTTTCCTAATGAGTGGTTTTTCTACTGATTTGTAGGAACAGTTATATACTATAGATAATAATCCTTTATGACATATATATATGTATATATGTATATATATGTATATGTGTGTGTGTGTATATATGTGTGTGTGTGTGTGTATATATATATATATATATATATATATATATATATATTACCACTTTCCCTGGGTATTGTTCTTTACCTTAGTTTATAGTTTCATTTTCCACTCTCAGAGATTTTTTACTTAGATAGGATTAAACAGTAATTTTCCTTTAGAGTTGTGTTTCTCAATTGCTACCTAAAAAATATATCGAGGTTATTCAGACATCTGAAAATCAGTTCTACTAATAGATTTCAAATTTGACTTACTATACCTACAGGCCTTTAATATAACTGGAGCTTATTTTTCCATAAAGAATCACTTTTAAGTTTTATATGAAAAGCCAATCATCCTTGCACATTTATTTACTGCAATGTCCACTCTACCCTCATTGTTTCATGAGGAAATCTCCGTTACATCCCAAGCCCTCACATACAGCCGGGTCTCACTCTTAGCTCTTTTCTCTGTTCTTCTGACTTATTTGTCTACATCTATAAAAATGCTATGCTATTTTAATGAATGTATCTTTGAAACATATCTCAAAACTTAGTAGGGCAAATATTCTCTCCCTACTTCTCCAAATTTTGTTAACCATGGACCTTTATTTCAGCATATACAACGCATACCTGCTCATATACATTAAACTTGAAGACTAATTCACGAAAACTTCCATCTTTATGACACTGCATCTTCCCATTCAAAAGGACATCTCTGTGCATTAACTCGGGTGTTATTTTGTTCCCCTCAATGATTAATCAGTTTTTTTTCAGTAGAGATTAACCTTGTCTTTAGATTTACTTCTAAGAACCTATTTGAATTTCATTTCTTTTTCTCACAAGGTCTGGCTGGTGAATAGTACACCAAGACTTCTGTGGCATCAAGCAAATCTAAATCTCTTGTTGGTGCTAACAGCTTATCTCTGGAAATTATAAAATAGATTTTTTCAGTATTGCTAAAAAATGTAAGAAAGCATTTTGCATTCAGGAGATAAAGTCCCCTTGATTGTGCTATAACAGTGTTGTTGTTTTTAAAAAATATATATTTACTGGATTTTACTGTGTAGCATTTTATTTAGGATTTTTAAAATTAATATTAATGATTTCGACAATATTGTTTTTCTTGTGATTTTTGTATTCTCCAAGTCTGCCTTTATTTATCAAGCTCATACTGGTTTCATTAACATAAACACCATACAATGTGCAAAGCTTTCCTATACACAAACCCAATTAAATGCCCTTTCCTAGAGTCACAGGATCGATTATTAAATGTCAAAGAATGAAACTCAAATGTTCTTACTCCAGGCCTCTTCCACTGGTCCAATAAGTAAACAATACATTTGATAGAGGTCCACAAAGTACTGTAGGAACTCACTAAGTCAGGAGGGGTTATACAGGTCACTATTATGCACCTCCCCCTTACCAAAGTGAATGTTTCCATAGCCAATAAAATAGAACGATGCGTATTTCTCACTGGTCATCTCTGTTTACCTAAGTGTATGACTGCAAAGGTAGCTTTGATACATAGATATCTGCCTTGAAATAGATGACCTCTGAGGTCCTTTCCAGCAGTGAAAGGTTAGGGCATAAATCCACTAAACCGCTCCGGCTCTAAATTTACACTCGTCCTGGCCATAAATTCATTCCCTACCCCTGGGGACCAAAAGGGGCCACCTGCTGACCTGACCAGCTCAGGGGAGGCCTGCGTGGCGGTCCTGAAAACTCAGAGACCTAACGTCACCACAGAGGATGGTCTGAAATGAAACTTTAACTAAAAGCCGTTATGGTGGGCAGTTATATCCTTGGCTGGTATCTTCCTTCACTGACAAAGTCAACCTTTACCTTGACTGAGCCTGCGTGTCTTTTTGCATCTATGCTAGCACACCCTTGAAATGTTTGGGTAACTTGTAACGTCCCTTTTTCTGGACCCCTTGGGGCACAGCCTAATGTGGTGGGCACCAGGACAGATACCACACATTCCTTCATTATCATGTTCATTGTTCTTGTACCCACCTAAGTATGTGTCTGTCCTTTTACTTTCTGTCCAATCCCAGGGATTCCTCCACCCCACCCCCCACACCCACACTTTGCTTTCTTCCGCCTCTCTCCTCTACCACCAATGGATTTCATGTGGCTCATCTACATTCCTTCCTTCTACTGCAAGCTATAATAATAAAAGCATAATATGCTAATTAGACCTGACAGGCAAATGACCTTCCAGACAAAGCTGGGGCTGCCCCTTGCAGGAATTTCATGCATCGGGCCTCTAGTATATAAATATAGATGTAACCTGCATTATCTCAATTCACTGAGGTTCTGCTTCCTGGCATATGGCCACAGTTTGGCTCAAAAATTCTTTTCAGGTCTGAATGTTTTTTATGTTAACGCCCCTAAGTTAATGTGCCTTCCCCAGTGCACTAAATAGACTGAATATTCAGAGCTCTGGCCCATATCTTATTTCTCATGAACACCAAATAATCACCAGAATGTGGTTGTCTCTTGCTCCCAAGACATGAAAACTTTTTAAAGTTAATGGCTCTAGACCTTTTTTGGGTAGTGGTCTGAAAATTCAATAATTGTTATGGACCAACTCACAAGAAAAAAAACACATTTTGCATAAGATTTCAGGGCATTTATAACCCTTCTGGCAACAATTCATGAACTGATAAAACTACAAGTTAAGAATTGCTGGGGAGGGAGCTGAAATAATAATGAACAGGAAACACATAGAAAGTTTTTATTTTCCTTTAAAACAAAGTACTCTGTAAAGTGGTCCTTCTACCATGAGAATTACATCTCTTTCTTTCATTTTTCCACGTGATTGCAAACATGCTAACCAAGGAGCCACAAATGACTTCCCTTCTGAATTCTTCAAACTTAAACACACACACACACACACACACACACACACACACACCAAAAAACAAAACATTTGAGTAATGCAAACCCATTTCCATTCTTCTCACCATAAAATGAGTAAATTTCTTTCACATAGCATAAAATCAACAACTTTTGACATTTTTTTTCTTTATAGATTCATCAATAATGTGCCCAAGGTGATTTAAGAAACAAGTGTCATCCAGAAATATTGTTTAAGTCTTAGAGGTTGGGTAAATTTCATTTCTTTTCAGGTGGAATCTACCATAGCATCTAAAGTAAATACATTGTTAAAGATAAATAGGCTATAAGCTGGCAAGGATAATAAATGTAAAATGTGTCATTCATGCAAAATGCAATACAGAAATACTTTGATAGTTGAGGATGAAGTTTAGAGTACAGAATTTTTATGAGATAGCAACCACATTTTTGCTACTAGAAAAGGTCAATAAAGTAACACTGAAAAATATATTGCATTACCTCAGGAATTAGCTTTCATTTTTCAATAAAATGTTACTTCTGTGCTGTGTTGAGATCCAAAAATTAAATCCCATTCATACTCACGGAGGAAAAACAATGAGTTGTTCTTGACAAGAAGATTAAAATAGGGGGAAATCGAGTTAAATCCCTTGCAAAGAATTGAAATGACAAATTACAAACCTAATGACTGTTCCAAACATAAAATACAAAGTCCAATTTTTAAATTACTTTAATGTTTGTCACACTGTTTTATAAACACTGACGTACTCCTAGATACCACACAGCCCCTGTGATTGCTCATAGTGTCTAATTTGAAAATATTTTAAATTTAGGAAACAC